>CM074517.1:26760000-29160000 GCA_037379345.1 Perna viridis | reverse complement strand
GTTCTGTATTTAATTATTGTTAGTTTAGTGGACTTTTTAAGCCAGAAATTAAGAAGAGGCTTGTCATATACTGAAGGCTATTCCATAAAAAGTGTATCATCGTGGCAGAAAACCCACGATATCTAAGGGTACCACCAACACATCTAAGTGAAGATGCAATACATTTGTCATATGAGAAAAAAGCTAATTGTATCCCCCCACCAACTTATTAATAAATCAACTGCATGCTGCCCCCAGGAAACTTTTTTTTATCTGGAATAGCCCATAAGTGCAGCTTTGTTTTTTGTTTTTTGTTTTTGTTTTTTATTTTGGTGGTATTGTTGCAAAGGATTATGTCTGTAGAATACTGATCATACACCTTCCACTTTTTAATGTGAGCCATCTTTATAAGTAACATTTAATGTCCATAAATGTAGGAGTATTTTTTATTTTAATTTCACATTTGAATTAGTTACATATACTGCTTTGCAGCAAATAGTAGCACCTAAATTAAGGAAGAGAACAGAATCAGAAAGTAGCCAAGCAGGGCCCCAAAAGTCTGATTCTATGCCTCAGCAAAAAACTGAGATGAAACAAGACCTATCTGACAAGAAACAACAATCGCAGGTTAGACTTAGAAACTTCTTTAGTAACTTTCGAGGAGATGATATTTTAAGTGGTTATTTTTGCGGTACTTTAATTTTCAGTATATTTATGGGTGAAGTTGGTACGTGAAATTAAATCAAGGGAAATATTTATGAAGATAAACTAGAGTTATTCATCATTGTCTGCAGTTTGTCTTCCGCGAAAATTACATTACACAAAAAAAAATCCTCATCCAGTTTTTTACCAAAAACATGAAATCATTTTTGTATCTTAACAAAGTATGGTTAATCTTATGTTTGCAACAATGCAGGGTATTACCAAAAGTTAAGGTTTTTGCTTTTAAATCAATTCTTTATAAAATTAACTGTCAATTCTCTATTTTCAACTACCATTAGTAGAGCAATTTATTTCTCTCTTTTTTTTTCTCTGTATTCCTTCATATTTCAAGAAAATTTTAAACACCTTTCTATATCATTTAAAGGATTTTCAATAACATTTTTCAGAGTAAAGGTTGGTTTGGAGGTGTATTCAGTAAATTAATACCTAAATCAAAGAATGAGATGAAGTTACCTGACGACAAAGACCCATCTGTAAGTTATGTAAATGTTCTGAAAGTTACGACTCAAGTTTTAAAGGTTTGCCGCTTCTATAGAATGTTCATAAGTATTCATTGAATCATATTAACTTTATTAAATTATGTCCTTTAAAGTTCCAGTTTCACAAAGTTCGCTGGTTTGATGAAGGATTCTGAAAACAATCAATTGGAATTAGAAACTTTCAATGGATGAAATGATATGTACATATGTCTACATTTGGATAATTTTCAACCATGGAATTATAACCTTCAAAGATTAAATAAAGGTTTGCTTTTAATTCTGATTGAGTGATTCAGGTTTCCTGACATCTTTCTGTTGCTTTGGAATCATATGTATTTGCATTTATAGATTGTTTGGGACCCTGTCAAAAAGAAGTGGGTAAATCAGGATGGTAGTGCAGAAGATGACAAGCCTACAGCACCCCCTCCAAAAGATATGGAATTGTCCTCATCTACAGGTAAATATTCTTTGAATTTTTTACCATGATTGGTTAAAAAATTGTAGTATTGAAAAGTCTTATTAATTCACACAACCGACAATTACCCTAGGTGACTTAGGGAAAGGGACACCAAATGTTAAAATGCTCATATAATAAAATAATGCCTCAATGCAGAATTAGCTGTTTTTTATCCAGAATCATAAATTCCTGAAAACTATAATGTGTCTCATTATGGTGTCTGAATTAATGTTAAGTATTTACCATAACTACAGCACTCCAAATGTCGAACTGCTCTTGAAGTATAAATACCAATACTGGTAGTTTGTTGGAAGAAGTTCTAGAATCCTTCAAACCATAACCATTCAAAATTTGAGGGATCTTATTGCATTCATTTTCCATCATTCTTTTATTCATAAAAAAAATGTACAAGAACAGGGATGGGTGTATCATATGCCTTACCACAAAATGTACAAGAACAGGGATGGGTGTATCATATGCCTTACCACAAAATGTACAAGAACAGCGATGGGTGTATCATATGTTTACCACAAAATGTACAAGAACAGGGATGGGTGTATCATATGTTTACCACAAAATGTACAAGAACAGGGATGGGTGTATCATATGCCTTACCACAAAATGTACAAGAACAGGGATGGGTGTATCATATGCCTTACCACAAAATGTACAAGAACATGGATGGGTGTATCATATGCCTTACCGCAAGTATTTACTATTATGTTTTTCAGCTCCCCAACTTACTCCATCGACAGGCACACCTGCGGTAGGACCTCCTATGGGGAACAGATTTGGTCGACCTAGAGGAAGAGGTTTGTATTCCTGAATTTATGTCCTTACCTTTTTTGACATATTTCCAATGAATTGTTTGTTTCATATTTGCTTTAGAATTTTTAATTTTCATTGACTTTGATAAATGAATATGCAGTTAAAAAAACAAGCATATTGAATTAGATATGATAGATACTTTACAAAAATAACAATTAAATGCTGTTTCGACTAGTAACTGACACGCTACATATACATTTATTTGCATCAAGAACTTTTATGTATTTATATCTGATCATTTTAGATTCTTTGGGTTTGTCATTTTTATGAACTTTTTGCATGCATTGGTGAATGGGAGTATACTCAGATTTTGATTTGCATTGTCTCAAATATCCAAAAGAGGGGGAGTATCATTCCTATCATTTTTATTAGTGTAAACATATTAATTTTCACTGATTTTGGGGGATTTTGTCAGGTTAACTTATTTGGGGGGGGGTATCAATTTTTGCAGTTTCAAATACACATTAGTGTTTTAAAGCATTGAAAATCAATTTCATAGGTTCCATTAATCGTTCTTTTCTCTCCTCAGCAAAAATAGTGAAAATTAGTACACTGCAAAAAATAATATGTTTACATCACATTTTGTGAATCATAGAATGAATTAAAAATCCTAGTCTGAGATTACTTTTTACTTAAAATACATTGTTTCAGAAATATTATGTTAAATGGTTAATATGGGAAGTAGATACTTTTAAGTCTTCCATGGTAGTCATTGATCTAAAAATAAATGTGTTAGTTACTTGAAGGAATTAGATAATACATGAGAAGATTGATTAATTTTGAAGTCATGATATTTTATACTGCACATAGTTTTACTTTCTCACATAAGTATGAGAAATTATCATTCATGCTATAAAATTCCTTATAATAGGATTTTTCATGATAAAAAATGCTTGCAAATGGGTTATGGGTATAGAAATGTAGCCACATTTTGTAGTGAGTGGTGAATAGAGTTTACCAAAAGCAAATATGCCAAATACATTTTTTTCTGTATTTTCAATCTTTTCACCAGTAAATGGCATCCTCAAAGATTTACATAAGCTTAGTTACTTTAAGTGTAAGTGTTTATCAGAATCAGGCAAAGCCGGAAAAATCCGAAACATGCGTGTCAAAACCCAACAATTTGACAATGTAATATCACTCAAGGATGCCTTCTCTGTTTTAGAAGATCATTATTTGATTCCTGCATCACTGGCTTTGCACAAAATTTTTTCGATAGAATCTAAGAAAAATGAGGTTTTTGACAGTTTTCTGCCCTTGAAGTGTTCATTTTCAGTGCATTACAATGAAATGATATGGAAAATCTTGTCTTTTTTTCTTCATTCTAATTTTGCAAATAGTCAAATTACACAATCAAAATGATGAGTTTTTTCATACCATGTTTCACCCACTGCCTGATTCTTACAGGGACTGACACTTAAAATGAATCTTTGTAGAACCACTCAATCACAAAATTTGAATAATCATTTCTGAATTTATATTGTATTGTTGGGACCAGAGTGGATCTTAATGGCCCTACTACTTTTACTGACCATTATTTTTTTAAGTTGTACAAATATTTGAAAGTTCACTTAGATTAAGTAAAAGTAATTATAAAGGATAATTTTCGATACAAATTTTATCTTCAATCATAGAAACTCTTTGTGCCTGTGTAATCAGACAGGAAGTGTTCTGCTATGTAAATTGTCAGATACAACTCAACCAGCAGACGAGTCTTCCCAAGTCTTCTTTGACTCCTGTTATGACTTCAGCCTCTTACTTGTTACTCCTGCCTCATATTATAGTATCATTTTAAATCTTTTGTAGGTGCGAGAACCCAGTATGTAGATGTTTTGAACCCTAAATCATCAGAATCTACTGCCTCTGTACCTAACAATATATTCAATGTGATGCCATCTTCTCAGTCTTCACCTGCTATCTTTAACCCAAGTGAGTTATAAGCACCATAAGAGGGTTTAACGAATCATAACACAACCAAAACTGGATAAAGTTATTTTAATGGTTTGAAATTGAACTTAAATACCATATAATGAGAGTGGAAATGGTGAATATGTCAAAGAGACAACAAGCCAGCAGGGATAAAAATGTCAGTACTAGGTGCCCCCTGGATCTTCAATAAACCAGGAGGAAACCTTAACACCACAGGACAGGTCCCAAAACAACATTATATGCAGCTACAGTTAAATAGTTGGCCCTATATACCACAGCAACATGAAAGTAAACTGAAAGTGAAAACAAAATGGAAACAATACATACAGATTTTAAATATCATTCTTTATAAAAATCAGACAGAAGGTGATTCATGCATGTCAAAAACCCACCAATCTCACTTTTATTTCTTGTTCAGAAACAGTTACTGATCAAATAACCAGTCTTAGTTTTTCTGTTGGTTGTTGCACTTTTGAGAGAAAAAATGTATAGATTGTACATGAAATTGGCATTTTGCAAGAGTTGTGGTTCTTTATTTGGTTTCATTTGGTTGATTTTAGTGAGAGATCTACATATGATTTTATAATAAGTGCCGATCTGAATACAGAAATGATTAACATTATGTGAAAGTACAGCATATGTAGACTGAAAAGGCATCGTTTGTTTGGTGGGTTTTTTCTTGACCATAAATCACTTTACCATTGGTGGTGTCTGAATTTTATGTGGACTGGTACTTAATAGTTAATTTTATTGTTGTATTTTCCCTCCACTTTGTCATTCATTTTACTTTTTTTTCTATAGATTAGGTCGATTTTCATATTTTATAAATAGTTTCACGTCATTAATTTAGTGGCTTTTAAGAGCTTGCTTTATGGTATGAGTTTTGCCCATCACTAAAGACTGTGTGGTGACCTGTAGAAGTTCAATTATTTGTTGCTTCGCTTTAAGCTGATGACTCGTACCACATCTAATTTTATATTTATCTCTTTTAAAATGAAGGATTGTGAAAAAAGTCCTTTACCAAACTGATGAAAAAAAAAGACGTTTTAGTTCCTTTCAGATAAAAGGAGGCATATGCATCAGTTTGTGACAAAACAGCTTAATTTTCTTTTTTGGGTGAAAAATGTCCACAACAAAAAACTTTAGTGGAGCATTTTTTGTTGTTGCTGATTGTATAATGTAAACTTCAAAATGTAGAGTTGTTCTTAATCATATGTATTGAAACATTTTGAAAATCCATGGCAGTTTAGAGGAATGTTATACATATATGATATATTATTGTTTTTTTTAATAGTTAGTTGCCATCATCATTTTGAAATCTATTTCTTTTGTGTATGAAATACTTGTAATAAGCTGATATTAATACATTAGGTTCATATCTGGAACCAATGGTAAGTAATTTTTGTTTATATTAAAACAGGTGGTGGTGGAGAGTCAGAACCTAGTCAACCAGAAACTAATGTTGCTCAACCAACTGACCAAAGAGTTCCTTCAAGGGAGGTAAGTAACTCAAATTTTTCATTATTTTTCTCTGTTCTATTTAATCCAATGAAAGGACTATTAGAAATACTATTAAGGGTTGAGGGTATTGTGTTAAAGGTTTCATTTGGGTTTTTGTTGAAAATTATTTGATTTTATGATTTTGAGACAAATAGACAAGTACATGCTCTTCTGGAATTTGTTATGAGTCAGTTATAATCCTTATATAAGTTGATGTTAAAATGTGCCTTAAGTATTGTTCAAATTTAATTCTAAGACTTTTTAAATGATTCTATGCTGAAACATATCAATCATCTCTTATTTTATTTTATCTTATTTTTAATTCATGATAGGAATTTATTCTAGTGTTAAGTAAATGTTAATATTATTTTCAGGGAGAACCTGCAGAGATGCCTCCCCCATCAGGACCCCCTTCCATGCCAATGTTATTTAACCCTTCACAAGTTTCACAGACCTCGACTGCTCCTCAAACTGGGTCAAAACGGTTAAATCAACGACGAATATATCCTAAATCTTGAAACTGGCTTCTGTCTAGTCTTCTGTGTATCTCAGTGGCAACTATGTGATGGTGTATCATCATTGTTCACCTTTCTTCATGTTGAAAACATGCCATACTACTCTCTAGTCAATTCTAACAGAGGAAGCTGTGAATTATCTCCCTTTGAAGAACTCTTCTTACAGGAGGAGAGGATACTACTACTTGTGATTTTGTGGTTGAAAAGTTAAGGACCAGTTTCTGAAAGTGTGTAATGAAGGATAGTTGTTGAGAGTGTGATTTTCTTGTACATGTATGTGAAATTGAATTGATTTTAGATGTAAATTTCATGCATTTTATTTTATCATGTTATTAATCATTATTTAAATTTTATGGTGTATAATCAGTTGTGATGAATTTGAGTGTCAAACTAAACATAAGCAGTGATGGGGTAATTTAGAGTAAATTTTGAAATTTGATTTTTTAGGTAGTGTTCATAAAGCATAATGGTGTGGATTTTCACAGCTGAAAAGTACATAGTTTTTGCCAACCATGTCACATATATAGAAGTTGCAATGTTGTATCTTTTTTTATTTGTGTCATAAGTCATCCCATTTAGTGCTGTATGAAATAGCTTAACATTCATTAAACATGTTAAATCATTCACAGTTTATACTGATACTAGCTTAATCATCTTTTGGATCAACATTTATGGAGTAAAATGTTGGTTTTAAGATATACTCAATGAATGTTCTGGGTTAGGTGCCAAAAATGTTAAATTGTTTTTAAGATCAGTGTTCGGCTCAGCTTCGTGAAAGTGAAAAAAAATTAATGCTGTAACAATAGCTACAGTGCACGTCTCAAAAAGCTTTTTAGAAATGTAGAGGGTTGCAATGCACATATATATATACATTCCTTATTTTTCTTAAGATTTTAAGATTAAAAATTTATATTAGTTTTTATAAGTTGTCTCTGTTGCATCATTCTAGACATAGGTCTAACCTTTTATCTATACACCTATTGGCTTTTTCATTATAATCAGTAGTTGATCATTGAAGGGTGATTTCAAATCAGGGGAAAGGACACGGCTTATTTTTAAAGTCCACAAATAGGGGACATTTATATGTCGGAAGATATTTTTTGTTTAACCTTTAAGTGATGCACTAAATATTTAATGGTATTTTTAAGATGTGTTGTTCTGCATTCAGTAGATGATTTGCCTTAGTGTCTGCTCTTCAGTAGTTATTTATGCATTGTGTTCATCCTGAAAATTTGTATAATTTTCATTTCTTCATGGGTTCTCTCATGCATTCATTCTTTTTTTTCTCACAAGTTACTGTGAAAGTACTATTGCCAAACCATGAAATTTGGTTCCCAAGGAAAAGGAGGTTTCCATTTATGTGTATACTGAAAACCTCAAAACAATGAATTCAAGAATCCATGAACTTGTGTTTCTTCCCTAATCCATGAAATTAAAATGCTTTCACAGTATCCAAACATCTTTGTGCCAAAATTAAAGAATATAATGGTTTGAAATGTATATTTATAACATCATAGAATTTTTTACTTACCTTATACAAGCTTTTCCTCTTTAAAATTGTATGTCTCCAAGTTTTATAGATTTTCCTAATAATCAAAATTCTGTCTTAAGGGTAAAATTTTCTTTCTATTCTTAGTTTACACTACTGTGATACTGTAAACCGTGAAATTTCGCAGCAGTCTTATTTTTGTTATTTACAAAGTAAGACCTTCTACACAGGAAATATTGTGACATATGTTTTCACATGTGTTAAAACACATGGAAACATATGTTTAGAACTAATATCGAAATTTGTGTTTTTGTGCCTATAAAATTACATGGAAATGAAACGAAAATTTTTTCTAAATTACATGCACCGTGTCGGGAAAGATGCCATGTTCCTCGCACATTAAAGAACCTTACTGTGGTATTCTCCCGGAGTAGGAACCACAGGGCTCCGTCACAGGAGGCTAAATTGCCCGACCCTTAATGATCCATTATTCAGGTCCATTGGAAGACATATAATTACCATTTGATTTTTATTTACCTTCCTTTCAGGAATTTATTTGTTAATCCTATGTTTTGAGAACACCTTAAAGAACATGTGTTTATATGTTTTTCATATGTTTAGGACCATCATGAAAAACATACCAAAAACATATGTTGCAATTTTTCCTGTATACAGGAAAATTAAACTGGTGAATGTTTCTTCTGAGATCATTTTTAAGTAGTTTGAAGAATAATCATGGATTTAAAACTAATGGAAAATAGATTGAAACTAGAAAAAAAGAAAAAGATGGAGCATAAATTTCTCGGTTTACAGTACTCTTTCTTATATGTAATTGTTCATGAAATGTATTTATTTCCTAGAAATAAGGATTTTATGCTAAAATGTGATAGCGTTCTGAACTTATTTATATAGTACTGTAAAGCGTTCTGAACTTATTTATATAGTTCTGTAAATAAAAGGGAAGTAATATAAGATTTCTGAAATTGTAAATATAGATGTACTTTTGGTTTTTTTTAGTTTTTCTGTGCATTGTAAGTGCTTTTGTATATTTATTTACTATGTGTTCAGAAATATTTAGTTAAATATCAGAACATTCTATGCTTAAAATAGTTTTAATAGTGTCTTTATAATTCTTTTTGTTTTTTTTTAAATTTTGTTCCTTTAAACTTGTTGTTTGTCTAAAGTTAGGAAAATCTCTAAAAAACTTTTCAGAAAACATGCAGTTTTTCAGTTATGTGGTATTTTTGCAATTCTATTGATGTTAATCGGATGTGTTGAACTAGCATTTTTTTATTGATTTGGTAAATGTAATACAAAAATGTACTGTGTACAGTATATAAAACAAATATGCTTGTATGCAGGAAGCTTGAAATAAAAAAAATTGCTTAAATTTAATTAATGTTTGATAATTTTTTCAAGGTTGAATTTTATGTTTGAAAACAAAACATTTTAATCTTTAAATTATCATATTTTTTTTTTCAATTCTAGCATGTTACATGAAGTTGCATTTATAATGATATTGCTAGTATATTTGTTTCCACATGTATAGCATTTAAATAAGTGTTCTGTTATATTCATCAATGAAAATGAATATGTGTGTTGCTTTCAATAAATAAGTATGTGTATTTTGGGTGTATCATTTTTTTGTGCATGTACATGATATTTATGTGGTTTTGAAAGAAAAAATTAGACAGATGTAAAATTTGGTCTGATATTTGTGAATTCAGTTTTATTGAGCATGTATTTTCCATTTGGAGCTAGCATAACATTTGAATTTTGTTAATTATTAAATTCTTTTATGCAATATGAATTGAGAGTTGAAATAAATTTTATCATCCTTTCATTTCGTTCATCCAGATTAGTTAATTCTGTGTGTCTCAGAACCTGATAAAATTGTTTTTAAATTATTAAGTTTTAACTCTGTATGGAATCCAAGTATAGTTGGCTTTTACTACAACAATGTATACTTTAGTTGAACTTATTTTCACAAATTTCATGATATGTAGTTATTTGCGAAAAGCAGTACTCATGAAAATGAATACAATTTCAGTATATTTCATGTCAAAGTCATATTAGCTTATGTCCCATAAGTAGTCACATTCATAAATCTTGTACTACTGTCTCTAATTGTTCATTTGATTTTGGGTGCATTTAAGGAGGTAGAGCTAGGGTAAAGGACATGAAATCAATGATATGTTTGTATCATATTCAATTTCACCAAAGCCTTTCAAGCTTTTATTCGAAACAGAATGGAATTAATCCAAGTTACTTTGATGCTTACATGAGATTGATGTAAAATGGTAAATACAAACATTTCAATGATTTATAAGAGTTGTGTCTCTTACTTTAGGTCTGCCTCCAGTTCTAGGCAGGGGTACTATTGTGGTGTTTTCAGATAAAACTTTTCTGATAACTAGTAAGTATGGTTGTTGGAATTGTAAAAACAGAATCTGCATTTAAAAGAAGAAAACATCTACCATGGTATTGGTTTGGCTGAATCATTTATTCCTTGTTTTCCATTCAGAGTATCTTGTTGATGTGTTTGTTGATCTCTGTCAATCTGATTAAATACTTTTAGACCATGTTTCATATTTGTACAATGGGGGTGGTTTATCTATAAAGATTATGCACTATCCCATTTCTTGAAATAAGATGACATTAGGAGAATCATCATCTCCCCTTCAGACATAGGGGGTGTGAGTTAGGTTGAACATCTTAAGTGCCTAATATGATACTTCATTAATATGATGATCATATGATAAGCATATGTTGCAAACCATATGATCCTCATGTGTGGCACATTTGATTGTGTATACCAGCTGAACAGATTCCATTCTCCTTAATTATCCTCGTCTTGTTAAAAACACAAAATTGCATACAAATCTATACAGGAGTGGGAGTATTAATTTGAAGTTATAGAGATCCATCTTTTGTATATTGCTGTAATTTTTAGAAGAGTTTCTATGTCTACCAGTTCCTACTAAAGTATGAAGCATGTTTTATGATATAATCAGATCAGATTTATTTTATTGTTTTTGTGAAAAATGATTGTTAGTAAATTAATGTAATGATATACATGAGCCATTGGTAAAGAAATTAAATGATATTTTATGTCCAGTTTTATTTCATTTTGTGAAATTGGATGATTATACCCTTGCAAATGAAGTTGGAGGGTGTATGTAAATAACCTTCACATGTTGGTCCATATACACCAGAGGCCCACATTCGTGTGGGTCCAAGGTGTAGGACACTCAATTTTAGACCTAGGACATTTGAAATTTCACTTACTGAGGTCTTGGGATTTCACTCTTTTTCATTGACATTTTATTTAGGTTTTCCTAGATTACAGTTTCAAGTGGGTACCATTAAAGAGTTAGCTTACAGTTATAGTTTATACAGGTTTAATTTCTATCATTTACACTAAAAGGTACATACTAACTGCATATTCTGTGAACAATGTTGATAACTGATCAATCTGTGAAAAATCCAAAATGTTCAAAATCTCACCACATTCACACTTTGATCTGCAGCAAATTGATCAAATATAGGAATCTAATTTTTGTGTTTTAGATCAAGAATATTGTTTCCTATTCTATATATTTTTCTTGGAACATTATTTAAAATTGCTAAAAAAAAATTAAGAAATTTATCAGTGACTTGAGCAGTATCTTCTTTTGTCTCTGTTAAAGACACGGAAATTTAGGAAAACAAGAATGAAAACAATTGGAATTGGAAACCTATGAATCTGACTATCTATCCATTTAAGGAGGTAGACCTAGGGTAAGGGACACAACTCTTAAAATCATTGGAACGTTTGTATTCAATATTTTACATCAACCTAATGTAAGCATCAACGTAACTTGGACTGATTTCATTTTCATTCTGTTTCAAAGGAAAGCTTGAAAGGCTTTGGTGAAATTTAATTATACAAACATATCACAGATTTCAAGAGTTATGTCCCTCACCCTAGATCTACCTTCTTCAAGATATTCAACATATGAACCAAGGGTACCATTAACGATGTTAAACAGACCAATTACTGGAATAATTGCAGGTAACATGAGTAGTATTAAATGCAGGGAATAGAGTTGTCTTCTCTTCATTAGATGTTGATTACCTTATGAACTTCCTCCACTAGTTTACAAGAAAATCCACAAAAAAAACTGCCTATCAAACTTAGATTAAATTACTTATGTAATGATAGAAACTTTGAATAACTCTTTGTCAGTTGTCCTGCCTTCATCGAGGAATAGCCATTCAATCAAGGGAAGGCCATGCAAGGTTTACAATATTATTTGCTTTGAGTATATTCAAACATCTTATATATATATGAAATAATGGACCATTTTTTTAGGCTAGGAAAACTCATCTAAGATTTTTTCAGTTTTATTCTTTCTCTACTATTGAGGTAATTCTAAATACAATTAGTACTGTCAATTAGTAATTTTTATCAGTATTGGTTTTCTTGTATCTTGATAGGCGGAATGTATGTGTTGGTTAGAATCTGTCTTCATGTTTTTGCTAAACCAAGAATTCAAAATAAAAACTCCAATAATTCGGAAAATGAAAATCGGGAATTCAAAAAAAAAAAAAAATAGAAAAAAAAACCAAGGAAGCTCACGAAGAATTCTGCTGAAAGTATCATAGATCGAAGTGTAAACAATGGACGGACGGACGAACACAGAATACCATAATACGTCCCATTTAAACATATCATAAACAGATTTAAGTATCCCTCATTCTGAAACATTTTGGTTGATTATATTGGAATTCACTGGAGCTCTTAAACATGTTCGCAACCCCTATAATCAGGCACTGTAGACTGGCATATAAAAATTATTTCCGACGAACAAAATGGACTTGAGAGAGAGTTGATGATTGGCAAAAGTCATTATTACAACTTCTTCTTTCAGCACCTGTTTATTATTTAAGTAAAACCAGCAGATGATGTAACACAAGTACAACTTCATAAATAGATCAGGGCAACTACCCAAATTTTTATGCATCTTTCCACAAACGTAAGTCTATGTCAGGAATGTCATCACAATCAACAAGGGGACTGAAAAACAGACAAATTTATAAGCACGTGTTCCGAGAAATAAAATGTTAAATATTGTTTATATATTTAGTCATTATTATTTGATAGATTTTTATTATAGCTGGTATCATTCAAATATTTGTGTCTGTGTCTTTAAACCATTATCGTTTGTTCAACAATTCTTTACAATAAATTATATAGCATTTTAAAAAGTAAATATTGGCATAGTTGCTCTCTCCAAATTTATATGATAGAAAACCAGACGACGCACCTACCCTACCGGTCAATGCTACGAGGTTCTCGCCGGACTAAGGGTTTTTTTTTATTTTAGTTTTCTGTAATTTGTGAAGCACCTGTATGAAAATGTATGTGTCATTGTTGCTTCAATACAATTTGATATGTTTTACTAACTTATCTTCTGATGGTATTGTGAACACGTCCTTCTGAATCTTTTTCAAACCAAAATTTATGCAAAACATTTTCGCCAGAGTAGTATAACCTTTGATAGAATTTAGTTGATCTGAAATGATAGAAAACAATGTTCTAGTTTGTTCAAATCGATACCCTAATCCATTTTTATTATGAAACTACCATTTGATTTTTTTTTTTTTTTTTTGGGGGGGGGGGTGGGGGATAGGATCAAATTTTAAATAATAAGGCAGGATTGAAATTTTCAAGAAAAGAAACCAGAGTCGCCCATTAGAAAACAAGCCCGAGGTTGAATCGCCCACCTGGCAAACCCTATTAACTAAGTATGTAAAGGTATCCTGTTTTCTTACAATGCTTGACAAAAATATGATGAAAAAGGTATATATTAATGAATGCTGTAAGTTTAACTGAGTACTTAAGGCACTGTAAATTGTTGGAAATGCCTTCAAAGGGTTTTAGAACTTTTGAAAAAAAATGGGCACCCCCCTTTTCCTCTTATTTCACCGGGTCTGAGGGGCATTACCCCAGTATACATTTGCTGAAAAGAACATGAAATGAAGTTAAACCATGGCTATACAACATTTTAATCATCGACATTCAAGTCAGGAGACCATGTTTGCTATCGAAACAAAATATAGTTGAAATCAAAGCAAATATAAAAAATGGCGGGAAAATGGCCGTCAAGTACAAACTTTCGTCATCACCATTCAACTTAGAACACAATGTTTCCTCATGAAACCAAAAATCATTGGAATACGAGCAACTGGTGAAAATGGTCGCGCGAAATGGCAGCCGTTTTGAAAATGGCCGCCTATAAAAATTCAATACTACCAATTAACGCAGTATATCATGAGTAGCTTTCATCTTTCTTATTCTTCTAACGTTGAGGGAAAAAATAGTAAAATAAGCGTTTTGACCCCTATGTTCTGTTTTTAGCAATTACCGCCACGTTTTTTTGATGAAAAATTTTAAACGATCAGTTTGTCCAGGATACCATGGCAAATTTCATTATATTTTGCCGCATGGTTTCAAAGTACGACAAAAAGATCTGTTTCAGGTGCCATAACTCCTACATCTTGCGACAGATCATTTTTGGAAATTTTGGTTTAGGTCTGTCTTCTGATGAACAATAAAATCCACCATCAGAATTTTGCTAAATTCAACGGTTTTTGAGTTATTTGCAAAAAAAACTTTATTTTGACACTTATGTTCTATTTTAGTAACAGCGGCCATGTTTTTTTTCACGGAACAAAAATCCAAACACTCATTTTGTGCAGGATATCTTAAAAAAATATTGAATACCTACTTTCATTCAATCTGTGCGGTAGTTTCCGAGGAGAATATTTTTTACAGTAATAACATTAAAAACAGCAAAGAAACGTCCAGAAAGGGCAATAATTCCAACATGGGTGATAAATTTTCACTGTAATTTGACCATAAATAGATCTCATAATGCTGAAAAAATTTATCTATGTCAGGTTAAACCTAACGATTTTGGAGATACATTTTATATATGAGAAAAACTGCTGTCTGACACTATGTTCTATATTTTGTAAAGGCGGCCATAATTTTTCGACGAATCAAAAATTGAAACGGTCATTTTATGCAGGATACCCTAAAAACAATCATGCTAAGTTTCATCCAAACCCATTCAGTAGTTTCAGAGGACACCAAGTGACGGCAATAGCTCACTGGGCCTACAGCCAGGTGATTTAATTTTCTCAAAATAAAAAGGCAGGAAAGACAATTTGATCCTAGCCCACACCCCCTCAATCAATTTAAAAGTCAAATGGTTGTTCCCTTTCAACAACCAGGCTATTGTGTTATGTACGCATTTTGAAAATGTCCAGGAATTGTTATGTTAAAATCCACTTAAGTCTGAACCATTGGCTTTGTATTATATCATGGTATTTGTGTAATAAGGTTTTTGTATATCTATGACACTTAGAGCATATTGACCCTGTTCAACAAAACTTACCCAAGCTGAAGGCAAAATCTTTGTCTCCAGATTCATACCAAAATCTGTCTCCAATCTTTAGAAGGTAGAACTGCAGACCAATCACGCATGAAAATGTTGGCCCAACGCTACCTTTTTCCCCTTTTTCTAATAGTCCCCCAACATAGAAGTCTATATCATCGACAGTGCTGAAATTCAAAGTACCAATTTTGTTTTGCTCTACCATGGACAATATTTGATAAAATTATCTTGAAGAGATCTTCAATTTCCCGCTGTTCAATCCCACAGCAAGTTTCACTATTTTAATTTTAGTAATAAGTAAATATGCTTAGACCTCTTTTTAGACTCGTAGTATAGCATGGCCATGAAGTGGTTCAGTTAACACTTATTTCTTGTATGCACTAATATAGTTAGTGCCAAAACATTTTCATTAACGGGGAAACACACACAACTATCAAACAAAATAAAATAATATTTTAAGAATTGGCAATAATTAATATTTTTCAATAGACAAAAATTTTTACTATTGCCAATTCTTATAAATTAATTTTGAAACATATTTTTATCTTTAAACATGAGAAAAGTAGATCTGAATTCGACTGAATATGGGCATGTCAATATTTTTTTATCCATTGAGATATAACAAAATCATTTTAACCAATCCGATTACAGTATTTATCTCAAATTAATTTATTACATTATAAATAAAATAGAAACACTAAAATAGAAGAACATACTTATATAGTCTAGCAAGTTTATATCCCAAATAACCAAACTCGCTGAATGTTGTATAGTTCCGTAAGCCACAGAACTCCCTCCATTTGTTGTAGCTCGGAGTACCTTGGTCCCTTCCACGCTGTATGTTGAGGGAAACTAAATCGTTTCCAGGTGGTTGTGACAGGTAGAATAGTTTGTCGCGTATCGAATCCACAAATTCGCTGAAAAATAAACGAAACTAGAAGAACTGAGAGCAAGGCTCAGTAGGTGATATTCCCGTTTTCCTTCCCTAAAATCCATACAGAAAGTCCGTACACAATGTCAGCATCTTGTGAAAAAAAGTTTGCAAATTGCACTGAATTCTATTCAGCGATTTCAGAGGAGTATGCTCCATTTTTGGCAGAGAATTGAAAAAGTCCATGCATCAGTTTTGAACCAAAATGCAAAATAAGAGGTACACAATGCATTATCTGTCGAAAAGTGTATGCGTTCAACCGAATTCCATTCAGCAGTGCAAGATGAATTGCGGATAAGGAGATGGTCCCCCTTGGTCTACAAATGACATGATACATGATTTGCATCAAAGAACAAAAAAAAAATAAATAAATCATGCAGATGAAAATACAAAATACTATCTTCTGATAGAGAATGTATACATTTTCATCGAATTCCATTCAACTGTTCCAGAGAAGTTGCGGACGGACGAGCGGACAGCATGATCGCTATATAAACCTCACGCAAAGCAGGAATATAATCAGATATTAGTATTACAGAGGGTATAAACCTTCAAGAAATTAGTCAGCTATTATACGAGCAAAAAGCACGTGTCTATTGAACGTAACAATATTATATTGAAAAGGGTATCAATCCAAATGTGTCTACATCAATTTAGTTTTTAGTTTAGAAGCCCGTTTTATCACATTAATTTTAACTCACATAAGCAAACGCTGTCGCTTATCAGAAAATCGATCAAAAACAAACAAACAAACAAAAAACCAAATCTTTTGGATTTGAAATTCGACAGCAACTTCCGGAATTCAATTTAAATACTTAACCATCTAAGAATCATGGAAAACGTGTATGGTGTGGCACATGAAGAAAAAACGCAGATATTTTATTAATCCAAGTTTACACATATATATATATATATATATATATTTATATATTATACCTCATAAATTATTGATACGATAAATTTAGTTGAAATGCACTATGGTAAATGGTTTGAAAAATTCCCCACACTTCGTTCCTATATTAGCGGTCAAATATCGAAGTCACAGGTGCTTCAGGAAGAATTTAAATAGCTTTTTAGCTGTTTTCTAGATGTGTTAAATATCTTTGAGGCAAAAATGATGAAATTGAGAACAATAATGTGCTACTCATTGCCTAGTTCTAACACAGAGTGGTACTTAAGGAGCTTTAAGTGTTTGCTAATGAATCGTAAAATAAAAGATGTTTGTGAAAGTCATTGACTCTTTAAGTCAAACACGACTGAGTAACTAATGGTATGAAATGACTAGACATTACAAATAGCATTTCAGTCTGTGTAGGAAGAAATAAAATAATCATATAAGCGTGTAAAAACCAAGTACATTTGTACCACTAACTCAGTCTTAATTAAAGTTCAGCTAAAGTCACTCAACAAAGAACATAAAGTAACTAAAATAATACATACAAAGTAACAACATCAAATGAGCAACTGGGACTCCACTAAAAAGTGGGAGCGTGGACCAGGTCTACCGGTAGGGTAAGCGTCCTCTGCTTTTCTAGAAACATCGGAAGGAAACGTGCATATATGTAGAATACTGTACAGAGTGGCATTTTGCAAAGTTTTCAGGAACATTATAATTTATTCTTATAATAATATCTTGACTAAAATTATCTTGACAAGTAATGTCCTAGATTTTGACTTTAGCAGAACCAGAGAATGAAAACTTGATGGAAATAATAACCCTATTTAAAACAGAATTGAAGAAAGCGCTATGGTGGATAGTTAGTTAGAAGTTTATACCAGTCTGAATGAACACACGGAATTTTGTTCTATGGTCGTTTATCGGAATTACACCTGTTAATTGTTGCTAACGGTATTGTATAGTGTTATCGTTAAATAGTGTTGAACAACAGCATTTAACGCACTCGTTTAGTAACGTTTCGTTATCATTTTATTGACACGTTATAAGTAACGTTCATGTTAAGTTAACGACAGGTTGGACAACCGGGCCCGGGAAATTACACATTGAGCCACATGCAGCGATTCAGATTTTATCGATTTCCGTTTTTTACGAGGTTTTATATGACACAGGATAATTCAATAACATCTATCCTTTTATATCTACACAAAAAGGTAGATATAAAAAGTGGGTCACAGGGCCTTTCTCCGACGTGTTCTTGTACTTGTCGAGCAGCACATATTTTAAGCAAGCCTCTATAGAAAGGCTTTGGAAATAGGGAATATAAATATTAATTACTGATCAATCTTTAAAGCCGGTTTTGTAACTAGCCATCTGGCCATATCTTCCACCACGCCCATCCCATGATTTCTCTGGTACAAATGAGGACTCATCAGATTGTCCTCCATTTTGTGCTCTGTCAAAGTTTGAAAATCTCTTTTCAATTCTGAAATTGTTGCCATTACTTGGGAGTGTCCGTATCGCAGTGGTGCGGTTCCGAACCCGTTCCGAATTGACATGTCAATTTTATCATCGTACACGTTACTGTAACCAGTCGATAAGGAGTATAAGTGATAGGCAAGCATAGTGTGAGGTAAGACAACAGACGGCAGAAAGTGGTTGTAAGTGATATGCTGGACTTGCGCAATGATGATACGCCGGGTTTCCTGGTAAACTTTTTCGTTATTCCAATATGGGTTTAACTCTTTTAGTAAGTTTGCTAGGCGATTATGCTCCCTGACGAACAACAGATGGTTAAGGCCTAGATTTGGTGCTTCTGTTACTCTCTGGTCTCCTATAAAAACAAAAATATGACGCGTTATAAGCATCAAAAAGAAATAGTCTGAACTGAAATATGCCTAGTCTTCACTTCAGCCTTGCCGTAATTAGAGTTATGGTTAGCGTAAAATAGTTTTGTCTAGCCGCAACTTATACATAGCCTTCATTAGTCCTTCTTATCCTTATTTCAGACTAGGCATAAATCCAATTCAGTTAAGGCATAATTATTTCAGGCCAAGCATATAGTAAGTTAAAGCTTTGTATAGCTATTTATTTTTCTTTAATACTGTGTCAAACAAAAAAAAATGTAAGTATATTCCATATATGATAATTTAATTTATCACTTAAGTGTCAGTCATTGTCAGAATTAGGCAGTAGGTGAAATATGGTATGCGAAAAATTATCATTTTGACAGTGTAATTTGACCACTTGCCAGGGGTGGATCCAGGATTTTAGATTAGTGGGTGCACAGTTAAAATTCGCCGAGCCGAGCGAGGCGAAAGATTTGTTGAGGTTAAATTTTTGAAATATTCTTCTAGAGTGGGTGTAATGTAGATATCTTTTATTGTAATATTAGTGAGAAATTAAAGTTTCAATCCAAAACCGCCTAATGTACCCCTGACAATCCATGCTTTGCAAGTTTTAGGGTGGGGGCGCACGCCCCCGCATGAATCCGCCTCTGTTTGCACCATTGATATCAAGAAAAAGACAAGAATTTCCATATCATGTTGGACAATTGAGTCACAATTTCATTGAAATAAACTGAAAAATGAACATTTCAAGGGTAGACAACTCTGTCAGAAACCTCATTTTTCTAAGATTCTATTGTAAAATTTCTGAGCAATTGCAACGATGCAGAGATCAAATAATGGTCTTTTCAGAAAGAGAAAGCATCCTTGGGTGATATTTTATTGTCAGATCGGTGGGGTTTTGACATGCATGTTTCTGATTTTCTCCCATTTTTCCTGATTCTTACAAACACTAATCATACGCTTAAAAAGTAATATGTCATCGATAAATTGTTATGATTGACGTCTCCATTGAAAATATAAGGGGAAACATACAACATCCTATCGCACCATTCATCAAACGTGCATTCATATGAAATTGAAAGAAAAGTAATTAAAATAAAAAAAAAATAATTAATAACCCTTTTACAAACCGGCATATGGACATCTGTCTGTCTTTGCTTTTTTGAAACACGACCCTCCATCAATTGTTGGGAGCAAATCATAATGGTCGGTCTTCATTAAATCTAAAAACACGTCATATTTTTTTTTATAAAAATACAATGTAAAACTTATTTTGTAGTACAAATGTATATTGTTATTTACTTATTCTTATAATTCTAACATCTAATAAAAAAGTAGAAATATAAATGTAGCCCTTTCCTGGAAGCTCTTTTCAAAATCTCTGGCTCCGCGTGTAGCAGAGCCGTACACATCATTCGCAACTAATTAGATTGAGGTATATTTTTTATCAATAAGGAACAATAAGTATGTTAGCATTGAAACTTCAAACGGTTGACATATTGATTTCTTTTGAGATTGTTTTACCTTTGTACGGAAGCGTATTAGGGCCATCCTTTTTTTTTAATTTCTTGGAAATCCCAAGATTAAAGTTGATAATTCCAAGAAAAATGTTGATAATTCAAACATTAAAATTGATAGTTGAAGATTAAAGTCGACAATTTAAAAAAATAGAAAAGGATGGCCCTAATACACTTCCGTACCTTTGGAAGTAAAACATCGGTGAGCAACTAACGACTAATTATTATATAGATAGCAGTGATTTACCGAATGTTCCCCAGTGTAATTTTTTTCGATAATTCACACTGTGAAATAAATTCGGTAATTTCACTCTCGCGCTTTCTCCCGCCAAAACGCAACAGCACGAATATCAATCGGCAGTTCACAAAATTTTAGATTTATGTTGAATGTAATCAATAATGGAAGAAATCTATATGATAAATAGGATAATCAATTGGTTATTGTGAATAACCAAAATATGATCACTCGTGCCAAGAACATGTTCCACACACTCGTTAAATCTAGGCGTTCTTCGGCACTCCCGATCATATTTTGGTTATTCGCTCTTTCCAATTAATTATCCTATTATTACATCATCTATAAGTCATTTTTTTACAGAAGCAAAAATACTCTAGGGATTTTGACATTGAAAGATATTTCAATTTAAGCGATTTTTCAGTGAGGTATGGTACATTTTTTTTTCATTTTACTCCATAACGCGTTGTTTTACCGCAACTTTCTGTGCACCTTTGTAAAGCTGAGACATCGGGCTACATGTTGATACCTATATATGTCATTTTTAATTCATTTTGTAGAAAATAGAAGTCCGAAGAATGAAAAAAAAAACATATAAAATTGATTTTTGCCCCAACGAGGTATAAACATAGCCAAACGATGCGAAAATGCTTCAGTTTATTTTTTTGCCACAAAATGATGCGTAAATGGGAGGTATTAGGATAGCTGAAAATAATATTTTGGTTGATGAGTGAGGGTGTATTGGGGTGCCATAGCCCACATACTATAGTAGGTTGGTATGCAGAGTTGAATGGTATGCAGAGTTGAATGGTATGCATAGTTGAACGGTATGCGGAGTTGAATTCTTATCTATGGAACGCCGCAACTGTCTTTTGTTGATGGTTTTCTATATACGCAGTGCATTTCTCGTTATACACAGTACATTTTATGGTATACATAGTGTATTTCACATTATACGTGGTCGTGGACTCATCATACGCGGTGCATATAACTTTATGTGCAGTATAACTGTCATTATACATGGTGCGTTTTTCATTATATGCAGTACAAAACTGGGTATACGCAGTACTTTTTACATTAGACGTGTTACATATATCGTTATACGCAGTGCATTTTGCAATTTACGCTGTACATTTCATGTTACACGCAGTACAATTTCTAATATAATTGCGTATACCCAATTTTGTACTGCATATAATGAAAAACGCACCACGTATAATGACAATTATACTGCACATAATGTTATATGCAACGCGTATAATGAGTCCACGGCCACGTATAATGTGAAATACACTGTATACCATAAAATGTACTGTGTATAACGAGAAATGCACTGCGTATATAGAAACCATCAACAAAAGACAGTTGCGGCGTTCCATACTTATCTCATTTGCACGACATAATAAAGCCGATTTTCACCTGCAGATCCACTTCCTACGTTTTTTCCTTCACAACATATTTATAGTTTGTATCAGAGCAGAATGTATGCAAGGTTGTTAAGAAATGACCTTACTTCGATATACGAAGTTGCTTGGACGTCACCTCTCTTGCATTTCTACTATAGTATATGCAAAATTGGTGAGAAGTGACATTATCGATATGCGAAGTTGCTTGGACGTCACCTCTTCTGCATTTCTACTATAGTATATGCGAAGTTCATAAGAAGTGACCTCACCGATATGTAAATTTGATTGGACATTTACTCTATAGTATATTGTAGACGGTCGGATAGAGGAAATAGCCGGATATTTCCGATTGATATAGCAATTTACATTCAGGAATACAACTTGTATGCATACTTACAGCTATTTGGTACTCTTAAATAATTCGCGGTTTCTAAATCATCGCCATAAAGGAAAGTAGCGTCTATGAAAGAGCTTAAACGATTCACATTTTCTCTGTAATCTGTTGAGGAAAAAAAGGTATTAAATTTATACGTTTTGAACAGTATGATCCAAATGACGTACATGTACAACGGTGAACAATACATTTATCAATTACACACACACACACACACACACACGAAAAAAAAAAAAAAAAAAAAAAAAAAGGATTAAATTTAGTGTATTTTCGTCCATTTGATGTTGGATGTATTTACTTTAGAATTTTATGATAAAAACATAAGTCACTGTAAACGCCTAAAAGAGCCTTTCTAGGACTTTATATAGATTATGAATTAAGGATTTTTTTATTACGAGAAAAATTAAAAAACAAAAAAAAACAAAAAAAAAAAACAAAAAAACAGTCGGTATTTTTTTTTAAACTTAAAAGAATACTACTTGTTTAATTTATTTTCCATCATTTCCTTTAAAATAAAGATGGGGTTAACCGACCTTCTTGCGTGTTAAAACTAAAACTAAAATACCCATTACATTTCTGTTGAACATTTCCCCTCTACTAATTCCCCCAAAATAGTCTTTTTAAAAAAAAAATGTTCGTAATTTAACGACGTGTAGTTTAATATTAAACTCATCTTTTTGAAATAATTTAAAAATAATGTTTATCCATCATATATAACCCTGTAAGCTAATTGAAAATACATACTTCTTTATTTATTTGCAAGAAGACTGAAAAAAAAAAGCACAGTGTAATAGGTACGATTTACTTTAAACAGTATGTAAATGCAAAATCCGGTTTCCAGATGTTACCTGGAAGCTTTCCTTTGGTCGCTCTTCTTGCTCTAGCAAAACTTTTGCACCCAGCTTGGAATACATCATCATGTTTTGGAATGTTAAATGGATAACAGACATCTTGACTTCGAGTGAAAAGTAAAACCAATCATCATTAAAATAGTGAAAAAGATCATTATTATTTCATTATTATTTTAAGGAGCCTTACAGGTCATAGCCAACTTTAGTACAGTATTTTTCGTCATAGTTTCGTGAAATAAGTTTCAGTTAGTAAATCAGCTTTAAAAATCTTCGTGTTGCCTTCAAAGAAAATACTTTGGAAATTAACTTTATTTTCTGCTTTCAATCAATCCGAATTTTCTGTTTGTGGGGTGAACAATGTTAGCACATTTTAAATAATATATCTTAATCGAATCATTTTTATGAGAAGCTAAAGTGGACAAAAATGAGTATTTTCTAATATTATAAAAATGATTTTTTAATATTACAAATTCATTTTATAACATTATAAATTAGATTTCTTATATCACAAAATACTTTTTTAATATGAAAAAAATCATTTTTTAATATGAAAAAAATCATTTTTTAATATTAAAAATTCAATTGAATTTCTAATATTAAAAAGCAATTTTTTAATATTAGAAATTGATTTTCCAATATTAGAAAATGGATTTGTCGTAATTTTTTAATATTAGAAAATCATTTTGTAATATTAAAAAATTTGACTGATTTTGCAAAATTGCAACGTGATTTTCTAATATTACAAATTCATTTTCTAATATTACAAATTCAATTTGTAATATTACAAAATGGGTGATGTTTTATAATATTACTAAATTAGGAATTTTTAATATTAGAAAATGAATTTTTGATATTAAAAAATATTTCCTAATATTAAAAAGATTTTGTGATATTAAAAAGTATGTTTTCTAATATTAAAAAAATGATTTTTCAATATTACAAATTCATTTTCTAATATTACAAATTAGATTTCTAATATCACAAAACCTTTTTTTAATATTAAAAATTCCATTGAATTTCTAATATTAAAAAACGACTTTTTAATATTAGAAATTGATTTTCTAGTATTAGAAAATGAATTTGTAATATTGAAATATCATTTTTTTTTAATATTGAAATATCATTTTTTTTTAATATTGAAATATCATTTTTTTTTAATATTGAAATATCACTTTTTTAATATTAGAAAATCATTTTGTAATATTAAAAAATGTGACTGATTTTGCAGTATAGCAAAGTGATTTTTTAATATTACAAATTCATTTTCTAATATTACATATTCATTTTTTTTTATGTTTTATAATATTACTAAATCGGGAATTTGTAATATTACAAAATAAATTTCTAATACTAAAAAATCTTTTCTAATATTAAAATAAAATGATTTTGTAATATTAGAAATTCATTTTCTAATATTACAAAATATTGATTTTTTTTCCACTTTGGCTTGCCATACATTTTGTTAAGCATATTTGATAATAATCATACTTATCAAAATTTGGATACTGGCAGCAATCAGCTGAAAACAGAAATAATATCTTTTAAAATTCACGAATATGATCTCCAGTTTTATGAATGTAAGATCTCTTAATTTCTGGAGCCAAAAGAAAGATATATAATCACCAGAACTATGACGGATATATCAAACAACATTCCGCAGCTATAAACAGACACACAAAAAATCATTTGAATGAACTTGGATCAACATATGAAGGATTTACGTGAGAGCTAAAGAGGTGGGCCAATATGATGAGCGGAAGAAATGGGCCGATACGGCGAGCAGACGAAGTCTGCAGGTACGATGGGCGGATAGTTCTGTAACAAAAAACCTCGCATTTTATGTTAATCTTTCATGTTTTCATCGGATATCTCGCATTTTGACTATAAACAAAAAATGAAAATATCCGATGAAAACATGAAAGATAAACATAAAATGCGTGGTTTTATGTTATAGAACTAGGAGGGCGGACAACGTGTGCTATTTTGGTGAGCGTCCACTGACTTAAACTTTTTAATTGTCTCTTTCATACACGTAAAATATGTTGGACCAACGTATCGAATGTGATATAATCAGTACAACTAATGACAATCGTCAAATACTATCACAAGCGTTTAAACGCCATTATTTAGCATCTTTATGGCAAGCCAAAGAGGACAAAATCAATATTTTGTAATATTAGAAAATGAATTTTTCATATTACAAAATAATTTTTTTAATATTAGAAAAGATTTTTTAAAATCAGAAATTAATTTTGTAATATTAAAAATTCATTTTGTAATATTAAAAATTCATTTTCCAATATTATAAATTCCTGATTTAGTAATATTATGAAATATCACACATTAGAAAGTGAATTGTAATATTAGAAAATGCATTTGTAATATTAAAAATTTCCTTTGCAGTATTGCAAAATCAGTCACATTTTTTAATATTACAAAATGATTTTCTAATATTAAAAAATCGTAATTGAATACGACAAATCCATTTTCTAATATTAGAAAATTAATTTATAATATTAGAAAATTAATTTCTAATATTAAAAAATCTTTTTTTTAAATATCAGAAATTCAACTAAATTTTTAATATTAAAAATGATTTTTTTAATAATAAAGTGTTTTGTGATATAAGAAATCTAATTTGTAATATTAGAAAATGAATTTGTAATATTAAAAAATCATTTTTTTGTATTAGAAAATATTCATTTTTGTCCACTTGGGCTTGCCATACATCTTTTACCTTAATAACAAACGCGCATGTAAAACCTATAGTCAGCACTCATTTAACTAGATACATCACAATGTCAACAAGGAGTTATAAGTAAATTTCATTGCTACTGTGGACAGTTTTTTTTTTACTTTTACTTTTTCCAGACGATGCATTTTACAATTGATTGCTTCAACGGAGGCAACAATTATATTTATCTA
The DNA here is from genome assembly GCA_037379345.1 of Perna viridis. NCBI lineage: Eukaryota > Metazoa > Mollusca > Bivalvia > Mytilida > Mytilidae > Perna > Perna viridis. The sequence goes on along the minus strand of CM074517.1, from coordinate 29,133,652 downwards.
ATTGCAAAAAAAGAAAGGAAATTTATGTTGAAATCAGTAAATTATCCCAATGTCATATAAAAAGAGAATTCTGCTAGTTGCAATATAACAAGATTTAAGCTTTTTATTGAAATTCTTGTCCCTTAAAAGGCACTGTCTGTTGAATGTGCGAAATTAATGAACAACTGTCGACAGTAAAAATGAGAATTATGATATGTCTCATTGGTAACAAATCAAACTCGGTGCATAGATTACCTTTTAACAACTTCGTTCATATATACCTGAATGCAGGACGGTCTGTAAAATATCATGTGTCAGCAGTTGACCAAATGCCATATGCTGACCAGTACGGTAGACGTCTTCTTTGTTATGCCCAGTAGTTTTGCTCAAGACATTTGAAACTCGCCGAGGATCCGGTAGTTTATCCGGATATCCTCTTGGTAAACCTTTTCCTGGAATGGAATTGTTTCAAATATTCGTACATAGTTATTAATGTACGGTTTTGTCCTCATGACTATATTTTTGAAATTCAAGAGAAGTTTTTAAAATTATTTTTCTTTAATATATTAATACCGGCAGCTGGAAAGCACGACTATATACTGACTGTAAAGGCATTGCGATGAGGCAAGCCACTATCTCGGGAAGGCTCTGGGATCAACGATCGCACATTGAAATAATATAAAGCAAAGGACCATTGGCTGTATATACTGTCCGATAATTGGTACAAAACCAAATCTCTGAAAATATGTTTACAACGTGCGTTAAACAATCATGCAATAAAACTTGTATTGTGTAGCAAATCCTTATTTCTCGTTGAAGGTTGATGATTTACGTAAGTTCTTAAGGTCTTATATAACCAATTTAATGTAGAAATTATTACAGTTTATAACTGTTGGCAACTTTCTGTGGGAGGTACCAAAATATATATTTTTAATGCAGAAGACCATTTTGTATTAACTATGGGTTAGTCGATAAGCATGTGTCATATCATGACTCGGGTGAGGTAGGGCTTGAGGTGAAGTAAAAAAAATGATCTGATCACAAAAGTGTTTATTGGGCATACTCAAAGACTGATCTTAGTTATGACAAAAGACGGGCGGCATCACGAAAGTCCTTAAAACAAGTTTTTTTTACCGTCGGCGAAGTCCACCATTGGTTTTCCTCTCCAATCAGTGAACCGTCTTTGAAGCGTATCAGATTTTCCCCAATTCGGATGGTTCAGGTTATTACACGAGCCATCAAATGTCCGATACTTAGCATGATGAGGACATTTACATCCATGGTACCCAAATACTGAAAAAAGGGTTGTTAGTCCTAATAATTCGTGGTTAAACAAAAGCCCACAAAGCAATATATCTAATACACGACCAAAACGTGCACACATGAGTCATACACGATCTACATACACAATGTAGTCAACATGATAAAATCCTATTTCATCACAGGCACTTGGGGCACGGACGGTTTCGACCACCCCCTTTTTTCTCGAGAACCATTACATTTGTTAATTTGTTTAAAATCTTATTTTTTTGCTAGTGTCTGGGTCCATTTAATGAAAATATCACAAAGGGAAGCCTCATACCACCATAAAAAAATTTGTCTAAGATGGTAGTATAGGGACCATATTAATACCCAATTATACCTTATAAAAAGTTAATCTAGATAACTAATGCGATATTTCACTTGATCGTGGTATAAGGGATTCTTTTAGGAAATTTTTAATGAATGGTCTTAAGTACGGACTCGAGCGTGCGATGTTATAACCGCGAGGAAGTGTATTCAGAGTCTGCTATTGACTGCTGCCGGTTACATGGGAGGGGGAGGGTAGCATGATTAAGAAAGATACAGAGAAAAAACCGACAGTTCGCATGAGGGCAGGTTTCAAGATTTGTCTAAGATTTCAACATAAAAAGTCAGTACTTTTGTATATATATTTTTGTAAATTTTAAATTTTACAATTATTTACTACGCCAGGCGTTGCCTGCTTGTCCAAAGCCAAGATAAAGTAGGAGAGGAGTCATTCTTTTTCCGCCAACGTTTTCCAATTTGCCCAAATGAAATACAAACGTCCATATCAAGTAGTTTTTTTTCCAACCGTGTAGAAATCCGTAAAAAAAAAACAAGACGGAGTTGTTATTGCTATAATAGCATATGCCTTTTGGATATTTTAATGTATAGAGCTAAATGAGATTTTTCTGAACATCACAAAGATGTCAAGTGACAAAATGCCAATAGTTAAAGAAGATAATGATTTACATCTCCAGTGCCATTAAAGATTCCAACTTTTTGTACATTTTCAGTTTTATGCACAATATTGTATCACCTACCAATTACATTTTTTATATTGAACTCAGTAATTGTTAAGATTATCCGTTTTAGTTAAATTAGTTTCTGCGGTTACACCAAGAAACACAATTTTTACCAAATGAGGTAAATTGGAACATCACTCGTTTTTTTTTACGGGAAAAACCGATTGACAGTCCGATTGAAAATAAAGGAATGCATAAATCCTACCTGATGAGAAAACTATAAAAGAAATTAAAATGCCACTCGAATGCATTTTATCAGTTTGACTCGTTCGGCTGACTATTGACTATATGTGGACTAGTTGCCACTCAGATTACAAATACGTAAGGCTTTACTTAATATTTCCTGGTGTCAATTCGCTTTGCCTTCATCGACTAAGTTTCTCAGAGGTCTTGTCACCGCATTATGTAATTCTAGCTTATACCTAATTGACCATACATTATGTCGACGAGTTAATGTATCCACTAACTAGTAAACAAGTTGCACAGCTGTAGGAGGTAACACGACCCTTTTTCATAAGTAATATTTAGTGGTGGTCGTTCGGTTTGGACATGAGTATCGATTTTGACGATTTTTTTTGCAGGGATTTATTCGGCTTCATCAACCAATATTTTTTTGCTTTTTTTTTTTAAGTTCATTTGTTGTAATCTAAGTGTATTTTTTGCTGAGTTGTCGCATTTCTTGAAGTTGGTACATTTAACTCTTGTAATGAGAGCTTGCATATTTGAAATATCTTTGTAGTTTTCTTTTCAAAATGCAATTTTACGTTTGAAGCCCTAATTAGTTTCTAAAAAAAATGTAGAATAGACAAAATTTATTATTAGACACATTTACTGACGGGTTAAACCAATACAAAACGGTACAAAATACACGAATGAAATGCTTCGCATGACACAGGTTGATAACGACGGCAGAGGTCGAACCCTGAACAGTTGAAGCAAGTTTGGACTAACAATTAAAGGTTGATACTGCATTGAAGTTTGATAGTTAAAAGACATTTTTAGACATGGTTAGAATTTGACCCGAATCAAAGCGACCCATTTTTTTACCCTTAATTCCCAAGTGGCACGTCCTATTCTCCAAATCGGTCCAAAGTTTCTTCTAGGTTTATGGCCACCTTGTGTTTCAAATTTAATGAGATTCATCCCCTTTTACTGAAGTTATCATTTGGACACCAGAAAAATGCTTTTTGACCCCTAATTCCTGATAGGGTTAAAATCTACCCCAACAACACACCCCCCCCCAAAAAAAAATCATAGTACAACATTAGTGGTATAAAATCAATGTGCAACAATATCATAATAATCCATATTCTTTAAATTCTGTGAAATGCTTGTTTTGACCCTTCAAACTGGTTATGACCATAACCACAACAAATTAATACAAATGTACCAACCTTCCGTCTGTGGTTTGCAAACATCTTGTGACATCGACCAACTATTACGTATAAGTTTTCACATGAAATCCACGCATAGCGATAGGTAATCATACTGGCCAATGCGGACCTAATTTTCCCAGATTTATAGACCACCATTGTCAACATGCTGGTACAAAAATAACTCCCCTTTGAATCAGTTTTTTTTTAATATTTTGGAACGCCAAGGAAGTTATATTAAGATCATTTTAAGTTTGTATAAAGTTAATTAATTATTAATTGTAGTGTTTATTTTACAATTATTTGACCTTTTAACCTAGCTTCAATAAATATTCTTCAAGTTTGATATAATACTTTTTTAAATATCTTTACAGAACTAGTTTTGAAATATGATCACACATTTTGTACCATGCAAAATAGCTCTTCTTTTCGCTTTAAAATGGTTAAATATTCATGAACCAAGCTTCATCGGGTACAGTAAAATAGTCGCCCCAATATACTCCAGCAACATAAAAGTAAAACGAAAGTGAAAACGAAACAATACAGACAGAGGCCAGAAATTCCCGACTTGGAACATTCGAAAAAAAAAAACTGCGGCGGGATTAAGGTACTTAAGCGTTATCACAACAATCCCCCCTTTTAAATTTGGCCACTCTGGAAAAAATATTACAGAACTGTCCCTTGTGAAAACCGAAATAAAGAAACCGATTATACGTTACACAAATGAACAAACAATGGACTACTGACCATTAACTGGCATGCCAGCTCCAGACCAGTTTAAACCTACAAAAAGTTATGTCAACATCGTATATAAAACCAAACCCAATTCTTCCCCAACAGGATTCAGAACACGGTACATCATTAATCATACAATAAGGACACAACCCATGTCATTCCGAACACTGTTTTTAACTTTTAACTAATTTATTCAACGGGTCATAGTTTTCCTTTCCTCGTTTGTCTACCCCCGACTTGACTTTTTATGAGCAACTCGGTGGGTGTTTCTAGAAAAGCAGAGGACGCTTACCCTACCGGTGCACCTGGTCCATACTCCCAGTATTTAGTGGAGTCCGAGTTGCTCATTTCTTTTATATGATTTTAGTAACTTTATGTTCTTTGTTGTGTATGTCTGTTTTCTATGTCTGGTCTTTGTCCCTGAATTACATTCTTTTAATTATCTCTATAACCTTGGTTCCTTGATTACTTTTAAATATGATAGTGTGTTAGTTTCTATGTAAAGACCATATGAGCGAATCAAGTTGGCTAAATGGGTATTTTAACAATTTAACAAACTCATTTTCTGATATTACATAATCATCATTATGTAATATTACAATTTTCGAAAACTACATTATCATTTTCTAATATTACAAAATCATTTTCTAGTATTAAAATCCATTTTCTAATATTGATAAATGTTTTTTGAAAAATTCAATTAGTTATATTACTATAGTTAGCCACTGTAGACAAAAATAGGTGTTTTCTAATATAAAACAAAAATGATTTTTTTCGATATTACAAATTCATTTTATGATATTACAAATTTGATTTCTGATATCACAAAACCTTTTTTTTGATAATAAAAAAAATCATTTTTATAAAAAAAATTTTCTAAACATTATTTTTTTTTCAATATAAAAAACTGATTTTTTTTTAATATTGGAAAATCACTTTGTAATAAAATAAAATGTGACTGATTTTGTAATATTATAAAGTAAATATTATCTAATATTACAAAATGTATGATATTTTATGATACACCGTATTACTAATTGAGAAATTTGTAATATTATAATTTTAAATCCTACAAAATGAATTCCTAATATTAAAAATATTTCTAATATAAAAAATAATTTTGTAATATTTTTTTTCTTCCTAATATTACAAAAATATGTGTTTTCTATATTTAAAATTACTTTTTAATATTATAAATTTGATTGCTAATATCATAAAAAACAATTTTAATATTAAAAATTCAATTAAAAGAGTAATCTATGGAACCAAGATTCTAGCGGAAATCTAAAGAATGTAATCCAGGGACAAAGACTTAACAAGGAAAAACACACACAGAACAAAGAAAATAATAATCCACATCGGTAGGGTAAGCGTCCTCTGCTTTTCTATAAACACCCACCGAGTTGCTCATAAAAAGTCAAGTCCTGGGTCGACGAAAGATGAAAGGAAAACTATAACACGTTGAACAAATAAGTTTTATGGTGCAGATGGATACACCGTAACGATCCACGAGTTAATAATGACGACTATGAAACTTCTGTGGTGATGACTTCAATCTTATAGCCCCGTGCAGGTCCGGGTGTCAAAAGAATAGGCCCGCAGCAGCGCTAAGCTTGTCGTAAAAGGCGACTAAATAGTGCTCAGAAACCTAGCCGGGGGCTAGGCGCTCTGCCCACAGAGCAACTGGGATGTGTGCCCCAGGTGGTGGAATGGGGTATCCCTGGCGTGTTACATGCTGAGGTTGTCAGGCTATAATACGGAAAACCTGACCGCAATCCATAGTGGTGCAACGTGTTAGGAAAGATGCCACGTTCCTCGCACGTTAAAGAACCCTGCTGTAGTATTCGATAGGAGTAGGAACCTTTGCGCTCCACCACAGGAGGCTAAATTGCCCGACACTAACCATCCCTCCTTTTTTTCTAGTGACAATCAAAATTTGTCGACCCTGTTATCCTTGTGTTCCATCCCTCTTTTCACTTCATCATCATTTCATGTTCATTTTATCATCCATTTCATGTTCATCGCCTGAATATAGCTGAAATATTGCTGCTCGGGCGTTAAACCCCAACAATTAATCAATCAATCAATCTTGTAGCGACATAAATCTGTCCCAGCAGAAGCCTAATTGTAAGAAGTCTAGCGCGATACAAAAAGTCTGCACCCTTACGGCAAGCCCTGGCATAACGTATGAGTTGTGATATGAAAAATCCATGCGCTGTGCTGAAGGGATGTTGCCACAAATGAACGGAAAGTTGACAACACGGAATGAAAAATCATTGCGTTTTTCGTATAGTTTGAAACGATTCACGATTATTGCTTAAACCTTTAAACACTTGTTGGTTATATTAATCTAAAGATCTCAGTACTTTTTGGTGATGATTCAATATTTTATTTTTGAGTTATTGCCTTTTTTTGTAAAAAGGTGGTGTTTTTTTCACATGTCGCACCGTATATCAAAAACTATTTATGATTAATGCATAAAACTTCACACAATTGTTAGTTAAGTTAATCTGAAGATTTGTATAATTTTTTATGATGATTAGTTACTATTTTTTTTTTTGAGTTATTGAATTTTTACTGAGTTTCTTTTTGGAAAAAAAGGTGTGTTTTCACATTTGGGGGAATTCAGGAGGTGCATTAATCCTTAAAAAATACGTATGTGGCGGTTGGTTCACAAAAAAAATGCCTTACAACCCTCCCATACATTTATTGATGGAATGCCTTTTAGGAAGAATCGAAAGGAGTTTATTTAAAAGAAACATTATACCACGAATACGGAAACATGTAACAAGTTTTGTTTCTCTCTCTTATCAACCTTTTTTTATGGAATTTGAAATTTTCAATTTATGTATTGACATGCAAAATTTTCGTTGCAAAAATCTTTGCTCACTTAATCAGAATTTTTGCTTCAATTTGGCATCATAGAAGAAGAAGAAGATGAAGATGATGATGAAGAAGAAAAAGTTTTCATCGGAATAATTTATAGTCATTTTGACTATAAACAAAAGAAGAAAATCCGATGAAAACCTGAAAGATAAACATAATTAAATGTGTAGTTTTATGTTATGAAACTAGAGTCAGGATATACTTAACGTGACATCCTATGCAACCCATCGTTATAAAAAAAAAATTATAATTTTGTTTTCACAAGACGACGGGTGCGTGCGCTTTTCGCAGCTGTTTATTTTTTATTGCCTTCTGCATTCCATGCCATTATTATGTTTCAGGGGCGGATCCTGGATTTAAGGTTAGATGTTTGGGGGGTATTTATAATTAAAAGCCGCCGTCTATGGAACCGCGGCTGTTATACTGTATAAGGACCAAAATTAGCAGTCAGTAGTAAAAAAAACATTATCCTCCATTATGGTCTGCGTACTATAGCTTTCTGTCAAGCTAGTAAACAAATGTATTTCAAGAATCGAAACACTTTCGTTTCAGGTTTTAGTATTTCAAAATAGATAAACACTTTTTCTGAAACGAAATCGTTTTGTTTTGTTTTGGAACAATAATTTTCTTTCCCTCTCTTTAAATAGTAGTCCCTGAAACAAATTAGAAATTGTCTTCGCAATATTGTAGTTTATAGTCGCCTTTCATAATTTAACGCATATTTGTTATGCTTAAATCATTTCTTGAGTTTCGAGAAAAAAACTTACCAGTCAAAAGGCTGAATAGGACAACTACGATAATACCAATACTCATGGCTTTTACTCAAGCACAGTAACGGTGAATTGAATGCAAACGTGAACATACTGTTATATGCATTTCAAACGTAATTGAAAATAATTTTTTTTTAAAACGTAACAAATATTATGTCAAATGAGGCAATATGAAACAAAAATCAAACCAACCAGCTGTTTAAAGGAAGTATTAAGAAATGCTCGACTTTTTGTGATAAAGATGCTTGGAAGCTCATTTCAGTGGGAAATATCGACATGTAAATCCGCATTAAATAGTAATTTGTGTATTGTGAATTGATGAGGGGGCGTCAAAGCTTTGAACGGCTATTAATACTGATCTGTTGCATTTAAAGCGCACGATCAAAGTAAGGACGTAATAAGAACTCGGTGTGCACGTCTGAAATAGTTACGTTATTAAATCTATATGTGATATAAGCATGACTGATTTAACATACATAGGGCAGGTCCACAAAGTTTGTAGTGAAAATAAAGTACTTGGCGTGTTTTACTTTGACCTTTATCAAGTGCCTTCGTAGCACTTGATAAAGGTCAAGATGCTGCTTTAGCTAAGCAGAGAAAAGAGCTCGCTGAAGGTCACATGTCGAAAATCTGTATATAAATACCGATGTAAACTTATCTCTCCAATTTTTTTTTTCAACAGCCATGTATATTCGTATTTATGAACGTGCACTAAAAGTCTCAAAACAAAAATATTGCCAACTGACACAAACACGTTAGTTCTGTCGTTAAATGGCCAGAATCAGAAAGTCCTATTGTCTGAATAAATTGCAGGACTAGGCACAGGGCTGGCCCCCACTATCAAATATGCAGCCCCACTAGTATATAACCTACAATATACAAGTGGGACTGCATACTTGAAATGATATGCCAATGAAAACCTGAATTTTAATTGTTTTTTAATTTTTCATTTTTTCTAATAAAAGAGTGTATAACAAGTTCAAGAACGATGATACATTTTAGATCGTAAAATCTTTTAAAATAAAAAGTAGCGTCACGAGAATTTTTATATAAAGTTTCTAGATATTGAAGTATAAAGACTTATAGACTTTTAAATAAGAGACACTTATAAGCCTTTTAACGTATATGGAAAAACCATTAAATTCAACCGATTTTTTTAAATAGACTGTAAACCAGAGAGTGTGACATATATATTTGTACTTTTTAACTAGATGTGGATTACATTTTTACATTATTCTATATGATGATGGGATTTTACTGAATAAAAATGTGCACAGTCAAATTAATGGCGATGGATGTAAAATAATGAAGAGCACCAACATAATGTACAGAGCACTAGCACTTGCTGAACGCAGTCAAGTAACTGCGGTCCCTCTTCGGAAGGGGTTTTGATCCTGATATTAGGTAAAGATAGTGGGAGCAAGCTCCTGTGGCCTAGGTATAAAATATAAGGGATATATTCGTCTCTCGGGAGGGGGGGAGATAAATATGAGCCACTGGAGTAGGTCACATTTATAGAACAAGGAAAGTAAGAAAAGCAAACTAATAATTTAAGTAAGTGTGTGCGGTTATATGCGAGGTCTTTGTATTACAATAATAATCTACCTATTATTGATAGAGTATTATGATATTAAGCTCAAACCACATCTTACAATCATGAATTGGGATATCATGTTAATACAGTAACAGAAAATACACTTTTCGATTCAAGTTACCATAGATGTATACATACAGGTATTAAAACAATGCTGATTACAGCATAGTTTACCAAAACAAAACGTCATAATTAAAAGGAAAATAAGAGCACTCTTTCACGAATTGGCGTATATAAGTCACCATAACGAAACGCAATCTCATCTTGCTCCACTTTTCTAGTCACGGTCACACATAATAAAGATTACATTTAAGGATCTACAATATATATACTATATGATAAGGGTGGAGACTTGTCAGCTGATCAACTATATGAAGTGACTCAACCGATATTCGCTTAAATTGGCATACTTGTGTATTCATTATAGGATTTAACAGCTATTTTCGGTCGTTCATGCATGTATGAACGGATCTTGGAGTTCCAAATCTCAATAAACGGCCAAAGGCTGTTTTTGTTACGTTTGGGATTGGAGAGATATCTAATAACGACCTCAGAGAAATTATCTTTGAAGTGTGCATCTTGTTATATTTGCTAGGTGTGAACTGTAAGGGGGTTCCTGGTGTAAAGAAACAATTTCAAATGAAATCAACTCCATTTATTCTGGAAAATCTAAAGGCCGTCGGCATAATATATGACCGTATAATATCTTAAAAATGTCAACAGCTGGAAATTACAATTTCGGTATTAACACAGGTCGTTCTTTTAAAGCTCTAATGATAGGTTTATTCAATGATGCTCCAATATTTAATCCAGTTACTATCCAAATTTCACGTTAATAGTTAGTCTTGAGAGATCCGAATGGAAAGTCTAAAATAAAAAAACATCATCGCTAGGAATACTCAGTCAATTGTTTATCGTCGATCTTGGGTATTTACATGTAACATCCAGAATTATGGACGACATTACGACTAGGGTTCCTACGCCGCAATATATGTGGATGTGAACCAGACATCAACTTACAGAACCATGTTAAGACCCGCACTTGAATATGCAGCCACAGTTTTAGATCCCTACTAACAGTCTCACATACAGTCACTAGAGAATGTACAACGTAATCAGAAAGATTCGTCAAGGGCAATTACTACGACAGAACTTCTGGCTGTGTTACATCAATGGTAAAGGAGCTACAATCGGAAACCTAGAAGAACGCCGACTAAGATCCATGCTAGTCATGATGTATAAAATCAACCACGACATGATAGATATACCAGCTGCATCTGCTTAATAACACTGAGGTGATGGAAGAACTCGGGGAAACAGCAACTATAGACAATTACACACCAACCGAGACACCTACAAATTCTCGTTCTTTCCAGAACCATCAGGGACTGAAACAGCCTTCCAGGCAGTTCCAAACATGCCAGTACCATTGAGGCATTCAAGGGGCAGCTAACAAACACCATAGCTGCCTCTTACCAGCCATAGAGAGCAAGAGGCAATGTTTTTAACCTGTACATAGTTTGGCTTTAAAGTTGTAAATACAAGGCTTTTAGCTGTGTCCCAGGTGCTACATTGTATTTACACTCTGAAGAAGAAGAAGAAGAAGAAGAAGAAAAGGAAGACGACATTCACTCTACTATGGACATGAATAAGAGTAGTACATCCTTACATACATACATATACATACGTTAATCTTAGTTAATCCTTTTTGAATATTTATCGCTGTATATATCTAAAGATTTATTTCAAGTACATATATGTGTATATTACAATTCACGTACATTTATTTTCTCCGTTCCGTTTCGTTTCGTACTTTGCAGTTTCGTTTCGCAATTTATGGATTTCGTTTCGATTCGTTTCGTTTTATTTCATCTCATTTCGCATTTTATAGGTACCCAAGTTTCAAGCAGATCCTTGTGTTGTATTCGAACTTTTTTCTTTTACGTCTTGAGTCTGTCGGTCTTCCTTGCCGTTGATTAACAACTTTCTCCTTGCAATTATTTTTTTAAGAAGCGTCTTTTACAGCACATGCGCGGATTAAGGTCACTAGAAGTCACATGCATATGAATTTATCTTGGTCGAATTTTTGTCTTGCAAAACAATAAATATATAGAAACATATTTCATTTATTTAATGCATTTTATTTGTGGATATCAAATGAATTGTACAGCAAAAGTACAATTTAGTAGAATTAATTCGAAGTTCAGGCATATTTCAACAGAAACAAAATTTACGAAAATGACAGCTAATGCAGCTTTAAATCATACGAAATGGGTAGGGTCGGACAACTTAGCAATTTATGGTAAGTTTACCGTATTATGGTCAGACGACCCCGAGCATGTAACATACCAGGGTCATCCCATTCCACCACGGGGCGGCCAAGGAGTAATCAATGGAACCAAGGTTATAGCGGTAATCAAAAGAATGTAATCCAGGGACAAAGACCAGACATGGAAAACAGACATACACACCAAAGAACATGAAGTAACTAAAATCATACATACAAAGCAACAAAAGCAAATGAGCGACTCGGACTAAAAACTGGGTGTATGGACCACGTGCACCGGTAGGGTAAGCGTCCTCTGCTTTTCTAGAAACAACCACCGAGTTGCTCATAAAAAAATCAACTCCGGGGTAGACGGAAGAGGAAAGGAAAACTATGACACGTTGAACAAATAAGTTTTCATGGCGCAGACGGATACACCATAACGATCCACGAGTTCATGATGACGACCATTAAACTTCTGATGACTTAAATTTTGTAGCAACATAACCCTGTTCCAGGAGCATATTTGTTAGAATTCTATCGCGCTACAAAAAGTCTGCGTAGTTTCAGCAAGCTCTGGCATATCGTATTAGTTGTGATATGAACACTCCATACGAAGGTGCCGAAGGGATGTTGCCACACATGAAAGGAAAATTGACCATTCTGAATGAAAAGTCATCACGTTTTTCGTCAAGTTTGGTCAAAAGTTTTCCTTTACCATCGATTTCTAAGTATAGGTCAAGATATGAGGCTGACTTCACAGTGTCTGTAGTATCCTTTATCTCAAGTTCTTTGGGGTAGATGCGATGTATCAAATCCGCAAAATTAGGATTGTTTAAAGATAAAACGTCATCTATATAGCGGAAACTGAGATTAAAGGATCTAACTAAACGATCTTCTTTCTTTCGGATCTGATCAGCTATAAAGTCAGCCTTATAAGAGTGAAGGAATAGGTCAGCAAGTAGAAGATAAAAATGGATAAAATGTTGCACAAAAATAAAAATACAATAAGAATTCCAAATGTTAAAATTCAATACGGATATCTTTATATCAAAACTGAACTGTTACAAGTTAACATTGTACACAGCTTAAAAGAATGCTTCATTTGCAGCTGATACAGATCCAGTATATTGCGCTTTGGGCATTTGCTTAATACATGTAGGTGTACAAGAAAAATGCTGCCATTCCAAGCACGAACTGCACTTTATACTCTTTTCTACATTATCTGCATATTTTCGTCACAAGTATAATTTACATATTTTTATTATTTATATAGGATGATCCGATTTCTGATTGAAAATTATTATACTTCTTTTTAAATCATATAAAGAAATTGAAATGTATTCAATATACCCTACATATATAGTCAGTAAGAAGCTTGCATATACAATTTTAAACAATACACAATATATCAACAGCTTATCATCGTTAATCAAAACTTTAATGAGGTCCGGCAAAATAGACTCCCATGCTATTTTACCGGATCTGGCAAAATAGCCACTGCCTACTAAATGATAGTATCTGGACTAAGTTTTTAAGGCCGAATTTGATACTAACAAACGGACATACAACTTTATCTTGTATCAATTTTTCTCGGTACCTTTATTTTAATCAAGGAAATAAATATAAGCTATATATTAATCCTTGTTGTAATATGTAAGGTCTGGACATGTTGCAAATTCTCGTTCACTCTTCAACTGGCATACCTTAAAGAAGACTTGTCCGCCAAACCAACGTTAGGTCTTGCAGTAAGCCAATGCCTCAACACATCAGCTAGCACTAGTAGGCAATGCTCTGACAACTTAAGGAGGTAGACCTAGGGTAAGGGACATTTTCAAGAAAATTGAAAATTGCAATTTTTACAAATTGTTGACAAATTGTGTGTATTAAATCATGAAAAACACTCAGAAAGAAGTATGATTCAATAGTAATCCAGCAAATTAGTCATTTAGTATGATTTCTTGATCCTCACAGATGATCCTGTCAAGAAATTTTTTTGGGAGCCCCCTTATCTAAAACTCTGGACCTGCCATTGGGTGTGCAGTGTGTTTGTTGTGGTTTGTGGAGGATTCCAAAATAATAAAAAATAATAAGCTGAGAGTCTTTATTTCAACAAGGAAATGTAATATGTATTTACCAAACAATACATAAATTCTTCAAATATTTCACTCATATAAACAGAAGTACTGACTGAACCATATAAAACTTGGAAAAAATACTAAAGAAAACAAAAAAAATGGGTTGAAGTTTAGAGTTCATGTCTAGCAAAATTGTTTTTGGCTGCAAAAGTTTAATCACAAAATTCATATGTATCATGTATCTTTCTTATGCCTTCTTCAAGCAGGGAATATACACTTTTTAACAAACATGTTATTGGCTGACAACTACAAAAGACCTATTTTCATAGTAGATACCACTTTACAGCAAGGAAAACAATTAACTTCATGGGATAGATTTGGTTTTATTTTTCAATGAATGAACAATACCTCATGAACTACCTTAGGTAGTTAAGTAACTGGACCATTGAGGGGATTTAATTTTTTTATCTGATCCACTCAAACAGAGAGTTTAAATCTCCTTCTCAAATGTCCAATTAACTTCCAAAGGCATTTAACTGTGTAATGGTCATTCAATTAAGGGAATACCCAATATATCATCTGAAGTTAACTGTCCAAAAATTTTACCAGGAAAATTGAAAAAAGATAAATAAGAAGCTGCAGATTATTGTAAATTGTCTCTGACTTCTGACTTAATTGAATTTAACTTGTTGAGTAAATGTATCTGTAAATGTTTATCTTTAGAATCATATATTTGCAGCCACCAAAATTGTCAGTATTGTTTCTAATTTCAGAGAGCAACAGAAACTGGCCTTCAAATACTATAAATTGTCCACTTATGAGATTCATAAAAAATATGTTCAGTTCACAGCTGCTTAACTATGGCATTAAAAAGGTTTTTATAGGTTGAATAAAAATATGTAGCAATACTATATTATGCAAATCCACTTACTATTGTATAAAGGAAGAAACATGACATTGGGTACTGAACATAAAAAAGGTGTTCTTAAAACCCTGATGCATGTTACCAAATACCAATATACATAAAAGGCATAGCTGAAAGTCAATTGGTTGAACAATTCACTGGAACACTTACATCATGTAATAGTATCATTAAACTCTGTCAAGAGTATCAACATCAAGGCTACAAGCTTAAAAATGTTGCATGTAAGCTTCATCAGGTACCAAACAAATAAAAGAACACATGCTTTCAAGATTTCACTTGAAAGAAACTTGTTCTTTTGAACATCATACAGAAATAATTTATAAATGTCGCATAAGTAAGTTATTAATGGGTATAAAAATAGCATAACTCGACCTTGAAATCTATAGCAGAATGAATCTGTTAAAAATGTCAAATTAAATGCAAGTGATCATCATATAAATATCAGATAAATTTACATACAATAACAATATTAATATCAAATATTCAAATAAAAAAAAAAAAACTATGATTATCCATGCACTAGAACTGTAGTGTTAGTTGGAAAAAAATGCTATGAAAAACTTTGTATTTGTTGACGAAATACACTTGGGAAAAATAACACAATAAAGTAAGTATCTAAAAATCCTGAATCCTTTAACTGAATGCCAGACAGACTACAACAGCATAATATTGTGTATTGTGTGTAATTGTAATTCTGTAAGGCACCAAGTCAGAAGGTCATTTGTTGATTTTATTACAAGATGGTGTAAAAATCTTTATTCGAAGTAAGCTAAAAACTTCATAAACTAAGAAAACCCTCACGAAAACCCAAATTTTAATACTAACTGGCTATAGGAGTGTAGTATACAGTGAAACCTGTCTAAGCCAAACCCTGCAATAACAAAACCTGTATAAACCAGGCATATTAAAAAGTCATCAATGTCAATTTAAAGGTATTTTAGAAATTGATTCATTGAACACCTATCTAAACCAAACCCCTTTTAAACTTTAAATTGGGTCAGTTTAGGCAAGACCTGTTTACACAGCCAAATGTGCCACATGATAATCATATGGTGCTCGATTCATATGATAATCATATGAAATTGAACATATGATAGTCATATGATTAGCATGTGATTCTAATATGGTAATTTTGGCTTAAAAACATATGACAATCATATGATAATCATGCGATAATCATATGTATACCGAAACATGATTATCATATGGTGCTCGATTTATATGATAATCATATGATGCAAACCATATGATTCACATGTGTGGCACATTTGCCTGTGTATAAATTAAAAAAAGAGTTTGTTTTAGATTGTTTTTTAATGTATCAAAACTCCAAGGTAATCATGGCTGTACTTTTGAGCTGTTGATGATGAAAGTTTGCTTAGAATTTGTTTTTGAATTCTGCAAAATATTCCATACTCATAAATGCACAGTAAAATCAAACTCGTTCTCCGTATTAATAAGATTGTATATCTTAATCAAGAGAATCCATATGAATAACTTTATAGTTGCCGTAACTCTTATTGCAAAGCAATGAGATGAAGATATGAATGTCAAGGGCATATTACAACCTTAAAAAAAGTGAACATGATGAAATACTCTTTCTTTTACCTATACATAAAAATAAGGTAATATTTTCATTCCAAATATTTTTTTAAATTAAATAGCAATTTGGTTTAAAATATATATGTATAACAACAGTGCGATTATTCATAAATAGCATTAATAACAAACATTGAAATAATGATAACAAAAATTAACCCAATGAATAATAAAAAAAATGGACACATGTAAAACAAAATAAAATATGAACAAATGTAAAACAAAAAATATGGACAAATATAAAAAGAAAATAAACAGATTTGAGATAAAAAATAAATGAATGTAAAACAAAACAATGAACACATATGAAACAAAAAAAAATGTACACATGTAAAACAAAAACAAAATAACAACAAAAAATGTACACATGTAAAACAAAAACAAAAATGAACACATGTAAAACAAAATATATAAAACATGAATACTAAGTATTTAAATAAAGCCTGATTATTCTATATTGCACATTATAAACATCAAGATCAGTATGATTGACCGGTACAAAATCCATAAAAATAAATATAATAAATAAACATATGCAGGTATACAATGTGAAAAATGTACAAAAATAGAAAACATGCACAGTACAGGGGCAGATCCAGGAATTTATAGAAGGATGGACTTTGGGGATTCCAGGCTGTCATTTTTACCAATAATATTCTCAGTTGAAAAAAAAATTTAAAAGAATAATTAGAAGATCCACTTTTAGGGAAACCTGCTCCTGTGTTTGCCACCGAAAAAAAACATTTTTGTAGTGTAAGTTTGGACAGATTTAAGGGAGAACTGAAGTAAATATAAACACAGGTCTGCGAGACTTCAAGATATATAGGGCAAGATGTGTCATATTTTTGGGACATTCAAAGCTAAAAAAATTAGTTACATTGAAATTTATTTGACTTGACAATTAAGAATGAGATTTAAACTTTCAATTATATTGCATTTGTACCACCAGAAAGGTTTTTAGGTTCATTTGTAGCAGTCTTTATTAATATTGGACAAACTGTGATTCATGCATGTCAACATGAAATTCACTACTCAAATTCAAAACAGTTATGAACCAACATACCATGCTTAAGTTCCACTTTTGAGATAAGAATTATATACATTGAACCTGAAATTGCCACTTTGTAAGAGTTATCATTCTTGAAATGGCAGATTTAAGTGGGAGAGTGGTTTTCTCCCAAATATAGATCTGTATATAGAAAGGGCTATGCAGATAAGCAAGGTTAGTCAATAAGGGTGGTTCCTTGATTTCAGGTGTGGGGTGTTACTAGAATTAAATGCTGAGTGAAGCAAAGCAAAAAAATTTTGTGAAAAATCCAGATTTTGTGCTAAAATGTTTTCTTTCTTCAAATTTTAGGAGGGAACATGCCCATCCTTGAATCCATACCTGGTCAAGCAGTGATATGAACTACAAAAACATACTCATACACAACATCACATTAGATGATATACAATATTCAAAACAGATATGTAATGGTCAAAACATTCATTCATAAAAAATTCACAATAAAGCACCAATATATCAAATAGATAATTGCAGGGGCGAATCCAGGATTTGAGTTTGGGGGGAGGGGGCGTAAATTGAATTAAATGCCGTGCAAAGCAAGGCAAAAAATATGGGGTGAAACTTTTTTTTCTTACCGATTTAGGGGGGGGGGCGCACGCCCGGTACACCAGTCCTTGGATCCGCGCCTGAATTGTACAATGCAATTGAAATAGAAATATTATTATATATTATTCCGTAGAAGTAAAATCCTAATATGCAATATCAGTAATCACTGGACAAATTACAAATATGTGTAATAGTGTAACAGGGTAATTATTACAATCAACAAAAGCACATCATAGTTGAACTACTGTAAACATTCTAACTTTTCTGGTGTTCTGATTTTTCTATTTTCTAGGTGGACAGAAAACCATCAGAACAGAACCCGTGAACTTGAATTTAAGCACTTTAACAAGCATATCATTTTTTTAAACTGCAAAAGTTGATACCCATGAATATGTTCACTTGACAGAACCCATGGAAAATTAGTAATGACGAAAAATAATATTTTAAAAGAAAAAAACTAATTGAGATCCCAGAAAAAATCAATACCATATTAGTACAGGCTCATTTAAGAATCAGGTAGAGGGTGAGAAATCAATATTTCTTGTGTATCCAGTATGTCTATTAGTAATGGTAAAACAAATGAAAAAAAAAACAAAACAAAGCAAATGACTGTTTAAAAAACTAGAGGCTCAAGAGAGCCGGAATCGCTCACATGGTCAAAAAGTCTTTTAAGCTTTCTAAAGCTGGATTCTTGACCTTACTTCGTTATCCATCTTACAAAACAAATCTTTCATAGCTATTTTTGGACTCTTCAAAACAATAACTCCAACATCAATCAACAGATTTTCATGAAAATTTTGGCATAGATCTGTCTCACCATGTTGATCATTTTTGCCTGTAAAATCTTGGCTAAACCCATTGGTTTTCAAGTTATAATCCTCAATTTTTAGTGATGGTAACCATATTATATTTTTTCAACAGATCAAAAATCTCCTTACACAGATTGTTGAAGATATCGTAACAAACATTCATGCCATGTTTGGTTAAACTTCATCCTACCATCTTACTAGTAGTCTTGGAGGAGATGATTTTCAAATTTGGAAATGTAAAATTCAGGAGAAAATCCATTTTAGGACCCATTACTTGTTTATCTGTCTACGGATCTTTCTGAACATTTTGGCATAGGTCTAACTCATCATGCTGAACAACTTTACCAGTACAACCCTACCAGAATTGAACTAAACCCCAATGTTTTTGAGTTATTCACATAATTCTGCATTTTGACCCGTACAGTCTATTTTTAGTTACAAAGGCCATGTTTTTCGCAAAATAAAAAATCCCCACGCATGGATTGTTAGGGATGTTCTACATAACATTTATGCTTAGTTTGTTTCAATCCATCCAGTTGTTTCAGAGGTGAAAATTTTCCAAGTTAGAAATGCAAAATTCATAAAAAAAATCCATTTCAGGACCCATAACTTATTCATCTATGAGACCTTCTGAAAATTTCGACATAGGTCCATTTCATCATGCTGAACATCCCTGCCAGATTTTAGCTAAACCCAACTGCTATTGAGTTATGTGCAAAATATGTCAACTTTACCAGTAGTCTATTTTTAGGAACAGCAGCAATGTTTTTTTGCCATATCAAAAATCCCCACACACAGTTTCTTGAAGCTACATAACATTCAAGCTAGGTTTTGTTTCAATCTATCAAGTATTTTCAGAGGAGAAGTCTTTCAAAGTTGGAAATGTAGAATTCTGTAAAAAAATTCACTTCAGTACCCATAACTCATTATTTCATCAACAGAACTTTCTGAACATTGTGGAGTAGGTCAATTCCATCATGCTGAACAATTTTACCCATGCTAATTTTAGCTTAACTTTTATTGAGTTATTTTCAAAATTCTGCAATTTGACCCCTATGGTCTATTTTTAGTAATGATGGCCATGTTTTTTTCTTTTTTCAAATTTTGGTTACATTCTGTCTTATAGTTTCAGAGCAGAAGATGTTTAAAAAAAGTTAATGGACAATGACAACGATGTATGACGGACACAATGTAATGGCAATAGCTCACATGGCCTTTTGCCCAGGTGAGCTAATGATGATCTTTAGGAAAAAAAAGATATATAATTTCCAATAGAATACAACAATACTATTGAACCTTTTTCTTCTTTTTAACCAAATCATTGATTTGTATTTTGTATTTAAGGTTTGATTTTAAAAAGGGGGGGGGTCTTGGAAGAGTTGACTCAAAAATTGACTCAGACCTTTTTGAAAATGAATATTTTGATCTTGAAGATGGGAGAAAAAGATATTTTAGTTTTTTCAAATCTTTCTGATCCTACTTACAAAATGAAAATAAATAATTTGATTCAATGTATATAAAAAAGTGGTATTGAGATTTGACAAAATCATCCAAGCCACCCTCTCAAGATCAAAAGGTCATCCCTTAAAAAGTTGATTAAATTAACTTATCACCTTTTTCTGTTTTGCATGATTCTTAGGTCAACCTGTACTCAATGCATCAATAAATGTTCATATTTACAGAATGCAAGCCTTTTTAAAGGGACATAACCCACTGACAGAGAACAATTTTCTTGGAAACTTAAGGAATTTTCACTTTGGAAAATACCTAAACAGCTTGAAATAATTTCTTTATAAGCATCAAAGTACTCAAGTACTCAGATAAATCAAATATTTGAATTTGAAGTCTACTGATGTCCAATGGGACAGTAAACCAGTCTGTCAGGTTTGAAAGTTGCTTCCCTTTACTTAGAACTGAAAAATAAAATTAAGTCAAAGCTGGGGATATGAAAAGGGATTATTAAAATGAGATCTAAAATATATCAAAAGGATCATATTATCATGACTTGCTTAAGAAATAATCACTGAGATAATACTAGTAAACACAGTGGTAGATCCAGAGGGGGATGCAGGGGGATGGCACCGCCCTTTTTTTATTGGAAAATTTGTCTTTTTCATGTGTGAATTGACAAAAAATGGCAAATAATGTCCAAGCATCCCCTTTTTCCTGAGGAACCCTGACTGGCACCCTTCCTTTTCAAAGTGTCTGGAAATATGACAAAAAGTCAGAAATATCTGAATTACATTAGACAAAAATATATGTTACAAAATAGTGGTATTTCTTTTCGTTCCGAACTGCTTTTGCAAATACTTTTTAGTAATTTAGGAGATAAAAATAAATTTTTCTGAAATGGCTGAAAATGCCTTAAGGAGAGGAAATTCTCAGTTTGAAATATTTTATGAGACCAGGTCCAGGTGTGCTAAAAAATGAAATGGCATCTCTCTCATTTTGTGTCTTTTTGAAAAATATAAAAAAAGCATTATCAATACTTTTTTTGAAGCAATAAAAGCTCAAAAGAGAAAACGCCATTCTTGTAAATTTCCATGACAAATGTTCTGGTTCTGTTTGCATAAAAAAATCTCAATTGAGATTTTTTCAAACCCTTCCTCACCTCAAATTTTGATCAATCAGATCACTTGAAATTGAAGATTTGAGGAAAACCTCAGGATTTGAGGAATTTCTCAACTTGAGATTTTTTAATGAAACCCAGGCCAGATAACCAATAAATTAACTTAGATGGACCTTAACAATCCAAGTATATCAAAAATAAACAAAAAAAAAAACCCTTCTGATCCAATTCATTCTAAAGGAAAAAAAAGGAAAAACAAAAGACAAAAGTAAACAACTGGGAATAAGCTATGCAATAGTTTCTGGAAAATGATTACTGCTAAAAAGAATGCAAAGAGATTAAGTGCTACTATAAGAATCAGGCAGTGGGTGAATCATGGTGGAAAAAACACAAGTCTTTCCATGAAATCTTATTAAAAAAATGACCTAAAATTCAGAAATAGCATTAATTTCATTTTTAAGTATCAATAATTTGAGGTTTAAATGATATGAAATGTATAGCATTTTCATCATCAAAGGGAGATAACTCACTTTTCCCTCGTATTGTAAATCTGAACTCACTATTCTGCATTCTCCAATACTTCTAAAACGCATAAACTGTCAATTTGTTTTCAAAACACCATAATCTAGGTGTTCACACTGTCAAATAATGAAATTGGTGTTTTTTTTCTCAACATCATTCATTATTTTTCAATTTTGCCTGATTCTTACAAATTCCAGCACTAAAAATATCTAACAATATGACTCACTTTTGGGCACATTCTGTAATATATAAATATAAAAGCATATAGAACAAAATAGAAAAGCAATATAAAAAATTACTTTCCAATAAAATATACCTATGCTATCATTAACCAATGATGCTATTTTTAGGATATATATTATGTGAAAAAGTGAAAAATGGGAAAAATATAACAGTGAGAAAAAAACCAATGACAAAAGATCATGCATGTAATCACGTTTACAAAAAGGAAAGGGAGTGATTTCTCATTAGTCTCGATTTGAACAAGGTCACTCTTGCAACAGATGTAGATGATAAGAACCATAATATTTACCAGTGCCGCACAATTCGACCCAAAGACATTTTGGACCATGACAACCCATAATTCCTTATGAATTCCAAACCATGACAATTAGTATAATGCTTTAGGACAATTAAAACCATATATCATTACAAAATGTACCATATTTGAAGGTTATGAGTATAATACATCAAATCAGAGCTGATAAAAATTATCACAGGTGTTTTTATTAATGTTTCTTCAGGAGCATTAATAGGTTTCACCTTTATCGTATTATTACAGATAGCATTGTTTATATCATATTACTGTTTCTAGTTTAAAATCACAAATACTAGAACCTTTCAAGAGTATGTCAATTTCCATCAATTATTCTTTATTCACAGACTATTTTCTTTTCAAAGAGGGAGAGGGCTGGGATTTTGTTGAGTTAGAAATATTTTTTTGCACAATATTTTTTTTCCAGCAGCAGCCTAGTAAAGCTGGAGTCCATGATTGAGTAAAAAAAAATTTTACTCATATTTGAAATAATTTTATTTTTTTCAAAATAATCTCGGCCACTGTGAGTACAGTACTCTAAGTACAGTAAAACCAAACCATTTTCAGATAGCACAGTGCTTAAAAAATAAATAGAGTGAAGCACTATATTCACTAGTGAAAACAGTTCTATCAATAGAAAAATAGATAGACTAAAAAGACAAATACACCAAAAGATATAATCTACCATATAAATGGCCGGTAATTACAGATCATGATTAAAAAAAAACCTTGCCTTATAGTCTGGTGTTAGAATTTCTAAGTTATGGGGCTGGCTGTTTACATGAGAGGGAATTACATTTAGACAACAATGCATTGTATCCTAGTGTTAGAATTTCGAAGTTCTGGGGCTGATTGTATACTCAAGAGAAAATTACATTCAGACAACATTGCCTATTAGCCCTGTGTTAGAATTTGTAAGTTCTAGGGTTGACTGTTCGCTCGAGAGGGAATTACATTTAGACAACAGTGCCTTTTAGCCCTGTGTTAGAATTTCTAAGTTCCGGAGCTGACTGTTTACCCGAGAGAGGTTTATGATAATAGTCATTATGATTGTTGTATAAGTCTGGTTCGGACTGTTTCCTCGTGGCTGCAGCTTTCTCCCTATGGTCAGTGTTGTTACCGAGATGGAAGTGTGCTAAATGTGTTGGAGGATACGCTTCATCATCACTATCATCCACATATACCACAGGAATCTGTAATTGAGAGTATATTTTAAAAATAAATTTTGATAATATAAGGCAGTTGTAACCTGCAAGAAAAAGGAATTAGAAACAAGAGAGGCCTTATCAATACTTCTGTGTAACCTGGTAGACCGGGTAATATTTCCATTCCACAAGTTTCTCTAAAATATAACCCCAGGTCACCAGTGACGTCTTCTGTCTTTTGATTGGCTGAGCGAATATGATGTTATTTTATTTACTTTATACGTTCATATATTCAAATTTAAAAGAAATATGTCGAAACTTTTTTATATAATTACTTATATCAACTTCTGATACAAATGAACAAAAATAATTTAGTTAAATCAGATAACTTCATCTATGTTTTTATTTTTATTTCATAAGTGTCAATTTACTCATATATTGTGCATATCCATCGGTGGTGACCAGAGTCTATATTTTTGCCTTCCAAGGGTCGCTTATGATATTGACCAGGGACCCAGATTATAATTCAGTGTATCATCCTAGGACATACTGTATAGTGGAAAATTTATGCAAGTTTTTTCACTAAATTCACGCGGTTTGGGGAATCCCAAAAATAAAAGCTTGCCAAATTTACATCTAGAATTTTTGCATATGATTTTCATTCTTTTATATCTGAAGATGCAAAAAAAAGAGACAGCCAAAGTTTAATACCCCTATTCACTGAAAAAATTGTGGAAATTAGCATCCGCAAAAATTACCTACCACTATACACTTTATGGTAAAGATCATAAGAGAAGAAATATTAAAAAAATTAGAAGTAAGTTGAAATTAACCCCAAAAATTTCAAATAATTTTTTTATTCCACTTGAACCTGTAAAAGTTAATCTCTTTAATCATCTAGTTTTTTTCATGACTTTTTTCTTTTGATTGATTCTTCTTAATTTTTTTCACTTGAAGTTTCTTGGGGGGCTAGAAGATTTTCCTAATGACAAAAAAAATATGTGAATTGAACTGATAGAAGTCATGGCAATTTTTCACATGCAAAATTGTATGGGGGTAGGTATAAATAGGACATTGTCATAAACAATATACCTTATCAGAACCTGGTGATGAGTTTGGCTCCTTTTTACTATCACAAGGACTGGTATTATTTTTTGTATTGTCGATATCACAGTTATCTGCCCCTGTTGGTTCCTCTCTTGGTTGGGAGACCATTTTTTTCCTTTCATCAATCAAAGGTGAAGGTTGAGGGGAGAGTGAACTAGGCTTCACTAAAAATCTGAAAAATAATTTTAATAGATACCAGTAAGTAGAAAGTATTTTTTTTGGGTCAAATTTTTAATTTCAGGTGTGTTTGCAGCAATGTTTTGTTCTTGTTTTAAACCAACTTAGCAAAATATTTTGGATGATAAAAATCTTCAGACATTTGTTTGACCCTGTTTCTTGTTTCTATATAAAATATATTTTTTTAAAAAGGATTAGAATTCTTCGATTTTCTTTCATATTTTTATATGAAGCATTTATTTTAATAGAAAGAACAAGAATAGTTCTCTTTTCTGTCGAACCTAAAACTTCATTGTTTATTTTTTTTTTGTTACAAAAATTTGGTATTGGCTGAAATTTCTTTTGGTTCCTAAAGAAAATTGGGTTATACACATATTGGCTAATAAGCCAAAGACACAGAAGCAATTGGCCATTATATACTGAATATTACATGTCAGAATCTGCATTACATGCTGTATCAACCCGAGACTCCTATATCACCCCAAGGGCCAACGGCCCGCTATGTGATATAGGTCAAGAAGTAATCAAGGGAACCAAGGTTATAGCCATAATCAAAAGAATGTAATCCAGGGACAAAGACCAGACATGGAAAACAGACATACACGACAAAGAACAGAAAGTAACTAAAATCATACATACAAAGTAACAAAAGTAAATGAGCAACTCGCACTCCACTAAAAACTGGGAGCAGGGACCAGGTGCACCGGTAGAGTAAGCGTCCTATGCTAGAAACACCCGCAAGGGTTGATACAGCATGTGATACAGATATTAACATGTCATATTCATTATATCATATATTTTAATCATACTTCAAGTATGGTCTGTGAAGGGGTGCGATATAGGTCTAGGGTGTGATATAGAGTATGTGATATAGGTCTAGGGGTGTGATATAGAGTACGTGATATAGGTCTAGGGTGTGATATAGAGTACGTGATATAGGTCTAGGGGCCTGATATAGGGTAGATGATATAGGGCTAGGGGTGTGATATAGGGTAGATGATATAGGGCTAGGGGTATGTGATATAGGGTAGATGATATAGGGTTTAAACAAACACTTATAATGCATATACTAAAAAGTTATATTTTAATCTAAATATATGATATACTATTATACTTACATGATATCATCTTCCTTAAGTCTAAGGTCATAGCTAGGGTTGATAATAACATATGATATTGTATGTCTTTTGTCACTAGCAGCATCTGAAAAAAAAATACATGTACATTTATCATATGATGACCAAATTCATCAAACATAATGCACACAATTTAGTTGCCATGCTGAAGTGGTAGTTTGGCATTGAATAGGGACAGTCGTAGAACTCTGAAAAATGAATATTTCCAGAGGCCAGTGAGGATCAGTGGATAAAAGAATAAATTAAATTTACCCACCACTTTTACAGTGCAATCCGGCTCCTTGTACCATCAGAATGAAGAACTAGACAAGACTTACCCTACCCATGCACTTCGTCCATGCTCCTAGTTTTTACTAGACAAGACTTACCCTACCCGTGCACCTCGTCCATGCTCCTAGTTTTTAGTGGAGTCTCAGTTGCTTGTTTACTTTTGTTACTTTGTTATTTATGTGATTTTATTGTGTAGGTCTGTATTTCATGTCAGGTCTCTGTCTCTGGATTATATTCTTTTGATTTCGAGTAGAATCTTGGTTCCCTTGATTACCAAGATATCATTCTGGTAGAATGAGTTATAAATCCATAGAAATGCACACTTGATAACTATTTCAGGGGTAAATAACTGTGTTAGAAACCTCAATATTCTAACAATGAAATAAAAAAAATTCCAAACACCTCCATTGATACAGAGATCAAAAAGTGAAGAACTTCCTTCGGTGAAAGTGTGCAGTAAGATTAGTGGGTTTTTGACATGCATGTTCCAGATTTTTCCTGTTTTGCCTGATTCTTACAAACAGTTGTACTTAACATAATTTCTACAAATATATTAACCCAGTAAAGGAAATCCCAAGAATAATTTATTTCTAATAAAACCAGTTAAAGAGTGTTTATTCAGCATGAATAATATTGTCTAATGAAGGAGAAAATCTGAAATCAAATAAAGGGTGTTCATAAAGCAAAAAAAAAAATATATATATTTGATAAAAACAAAGCTAAGAAAAACAGTATTTACATTCATTACGTTTAGATAATGTGAATATTGAAGGACCATTATGTTGATATATAGAATTCTGCCTGGCAACACAACACAAGGAATAACTGCCAAAAACAGCCTTTTGATAAAATTCCATGAGAAATATCTTGTACAAGATACCTTTTCTATGTATAATTTTTGCCAGAATATTGCCTGACAATGTAGCACAGTGAATAACTGCCACAAAAACCCTTTTGACAACATTTTATGAGAAACATCAAGTACAGGATACCATGTTCGATGCATAATTTTGGCTTTCTTTGCATTGTTGTACTTTTGATGTTCCAAGCTGTATTTTCTCTATAGTTGCCTTGCTTGAGACATGGGAAGTCCTTCATTACACAAGAATAATGTTAGATATATGGAATTTTATGTTGATTTTTTCTTATTCTGTTACATGAAAGTTTGCCCGAATGCATAAAACATGGAAATTTATGTAGTACAAGATGTAAAACAAAACAACAAATCATCCTACCATAATCATTTAGAGGCTGCTTGAGGCTCTGCATGCGGCACCGAACCATCTGACAGATCTCATGTCTTTCTGGGGTCATGTGACATCTACTGTCATCGTCGTCTGAGTCCAGTCCAATCAGACTTAGTGAAACCTAGAATTCAATTCTTGTTTTCAATTTTTTACACATTTTATACATGTTTACCTGTATATATCAGCCTCAGTGTCGAATAATAACAATTTTGTGTGATAATGGGCTACAATTTTTAGATAAAAAACATTCTAAAGAAACTGTCATTAATTATTAGAAATCTTACTTCAATCTGATATAAAAATCTTGAGTACAGAAATACATGAAAGAGAAGGTATAGTTAGAAAATTTTTCATTCAAGAAAAGAACATAACTGAGAGTCAGTATTTTTTGTATAGTTTAGAACAGGGCTGTTTTGACAAATAGCCAATTAGGAATAGTTTATCAAACTAATACAGCCCATAAAATAGTGATGTTCAATTTTCTTCCTTTGATAAAATGACAATCACCTGATTAACTTCCTTCAATCATTTTTTGAACAATTAAGAAGGACATTTTAAATGTTTCAACAACTGTTGATTTGTACGATAGAAGTTTAATCTGCCTTCATTGGGTTCTTGTAATTTAATCAACGGGAGACAAACTTTATCCCCCTAAACATGATCATTGGTTTTGCTATAAAACTCCATTGAATCACACAACACATATCTATAAATACACACAAAACTCTATCATATCAACTCTGAACTATCATGTCCCATGCACCTGATTAGTTGCTACCCAGTTGGGCCATGGCCATGCAAAAAACAAATTCCATCACCATTCATGCATTTTATCTGTATTTTTGACACCAACATGAGCCTTATATATATGTTACATTGTCTTTCAGTTAGAAAAAAACATAATGTGAAAATTCACAGTACTTGTAGGGAGGATACAATGGTGACCCCCATTCTATTTACCTTGGTAACCAATTTATCATTTTTCAGTTTTATTCTGTCTACAAGTATCTGTGATAAAAAAAAAGTCGTGTTTTTTGTACGATTTGAGGACAGACTCTGAATTTTAGACAAAACAAATTGTACATTCAAGATCAATTTTGAAGGGCACCTTGTCTCTGTGGTAGGGTCAGCAGTTGTTAATTTTCTTCTCAATACTTTTTGCCCCTAACGAAGTCCGTAAGGCCAAATATTTTGGCTCATTTTCTTTAATTGTTTTACATTTTATTTATATTTAACTTGTATGTAGTTCCTTTCTACCTTTATAAATTGTAGATTGTTTAGGAAAGGTAACAAAAGTGCATTTGAATGCCTCAACTAATAAAAGAAATCAGCATTTCAAAAGAGTACTAATGCAATAGATATTCACGAAATGCAGACTGTCTTACAATTGCCACTGATCATTCAAGGCAATGTCACACAAAATCTAAAACTGATATTGCCCATCTTGCATACCACAATGATGGCAGGTAAATCTTTCATCATGATGTTTATGTTTCTATTAATAAAAACTACTGGTACATGTAGTACATTGAAAATGTAGTTTTCACTCTACAGAATAAAAAATAAAATAGCCATAGTGCTAAAATTTAAAAAAAATTAATCCTGAAAAGTAAAGTGCTGTGCTAGAATAGTTACTATGTATCTAAAGCAGTAATAGATTTAGGATTACAACAAGTAAAATAGTTAAGTTCAGAAGTTGTTCTTCCCTTGATTTACTATCTATCACCTGATGCATTTGGTAATTAACTGATAAGGATATTGAAACTTTCTGTCATTCCATAAATATTTTAATCTATGTCTAATCTTCATGTTAATTGTCCAGTTAACTACCTAAAACATCAGGTAATGTTCATTTCATTAAGACAAGACCAACTTTATTCCCTGAAGTTAACTACTTTCCTCACTGTAACCATTTTGCATTTTTGAATTTTAAAAAAAATACCTACTTGGTTTTAAACAATAACTTCAATCTCCCAATTAATTTCCTCTTCACCCTCCCTATCATAAAGTTTTTTTGGCAATTCCTTTCTCCTTTTAGCTTTTGGGTTGCTCTAACCTCCCACAGGTTGTAAAGTTAATATATCAACCTCCTTAAGTTTTTGGGTTGCTCTAACCTCCTTATATATTGTACAGTTAATATATCAACCCCCTTAAATTATCTGTCAGTAAATCTCACCCAAATTATTCTAGGTACTAGATAATAGTAAGAATGAAGTGTTGTGTGATTGATTACATAGATGTAATGCAAACAAAATGTGCAAGTAATATCATAGGAAAAGTATATCTAGCAATGTAAAAAGCAGGCATAGCATCTATTTGCGCATTATGACATAAGGGACCACATCAAAAGATCAATACATGTATCAGTGAAAAAGTTATATAGATAGCATTAGTCTGTTTTTTTGTGTTTAAAAAAGGGGGGGGTGTCTCAGCAAGAAAGGTTTTATGGCATTAATATTTTCATGAATTTATGACTGATATAAGAGGAATAATACCAAACAACAATAATTTTCAGTAAATATATATGCAGCCATTACAATATCTTCCCAATTAAATTTGAAGGAGGACTAGAGACTCAAGAGAGTCTGAATTGCTCACCTGATTAACCATTTGCTTATTTGAAAAACTTGAGGAATGAGACAGGCTAAGTTAAAATCCACTAAATTGTCAAATGCTAGCAATGCTTTTCATAGCATTTTTATGACCTGAACCAGAATTTTGCTAAAGGCAACAATTTTAGAATTTGTTTCAAAAACCTGTCTTATGACCCCTTAATTCCAACAGTTTTTGAGTTATTTGCAAAAAACTGCCATCTGACCTCTATGTTATATTTTTAGTAATGGCGGCCATGTTTTTTCATGAAACAACAATCCCAATGGTCCATTTGTGTGGGATACCCTACGAAACATAAATGCCAACTTTCACTGAATTCTGTGCAATGGATTTTGAGAAGAAGATTTTCAAATTTGCAAATGTGAAAAATGCCAAAAAAAAACTGTTTCAGGAGCTGTAACTCCTACATCACTTGACCAATCGTTTTGAAAATTTTGCCATAGGTCCATCTCATGATGTTAAACAACGTAACAAAGACAGAAATTTTCTAAAGGCAATGGTTTTTGAGTTATTTGCAAAAAAGTGCAATCTGACCCCTATGTTCTATTTTTAGTAACAGTGGCCATGTCTTTTCATGGATAAAAAATCCCAGTGATGGCATAAGCTCACTTGGCCTTTGGGGGGGGGAAGGAATGAATTTAACAAAGTGAGTTTTCCTCCCATATTGAACTTTTGATATGACTTCTATAGTAACCACAAGTAGGAGTTAATCTGACTGCCTCAATTCTATTATTAGTTTTTTCCAAACTTTATTTTATCTGCAACTATTGATCAAAAACACCTTTACTTGGTTTGTCTTTTTTCACATGGATGCTTAAAAGTAAGCTACTTTAAAAAAAAAATATTTTGCTGAACAGCTCAAAAAGGTAGAATTAAGAGATTTAAATAAATATGTAAAATCTGTCAAACAAATGGAAACTACTCAATGAACTGTATAATTATACAACTTAAGCAACTCATGTACCATAATACAACATGCACGAAAAACTGCATCAAAGGGAGGGAACTCAATTGACGACTTGATATTACTAATTCAGGTGTATAATCCAAGGGCAAATAAGATGCTGCATGTTGAGTCGTGCTAAGAATATCCCACTCAATGTTTTAAAATAAACAGGATTTGGATAAGATAAGAACCTGGAAAGGGGAGGCATGGTACAACTCACCATGTAAAAGCAATCTACCGAATATCTAAGCTTATCCTGCTATAGACGCTGAAAAAAAAATGTGACAAGGACGAACAAGGTGATTGAAATATTTTGATTGCAGAACCCCCTTTATCAAATGCAAATACTCATTGCATAGGTGTTTAGTCCCCCACCTTCAAAAGGAGCCTCTCAATATTTCTTAAAAAATCCCAAGGATTGTATTACAGCAAGTAGTATAGTTGACTTCAAGGAATAAAGTCGGCCTTCTTTGATTAAATTAACATCACCTGATGCTGAAAAAACATATGAAGAGATTTAAACCGTCATTCAGAAATGATAAAAAGTTTAAATCTCCTTGTCAATTGTCCAATTAACCACCTAAGAAGATCATTCAATTAAAGGAAGACCAATTCTATTCCATGAAGTTTACTATATCACTCGCTGTAACTCTTTTAATCACTTTTTTAACATTAAAAGACAGATTTCAAAAACACAGTAATCAAACACAAGGATCATATTAGTTAAATACTTGAGTGATCATGTGCAATGACCAACACAACTTGAATTTTTTATCTACTTCATTGCAAATTCACACCTCTTATATAGTTGCTAGAATATCTATGGAAAAAAACCAGATATTTCAACATTGGAACAGTAGTCACACACTAGAGAGGCAGCAGACCTATCAAAAATATTGACTGAACTACAAAGGCCTTTAAAGGTGCCATGCTTCAGTAATTACCCAGATCACAAAATTCCACAGAACATTCAGATCATTGAAGAGGCAACATACTCGAGGAGTAATACAGATTAAACTAGGGAGGTGGGGTTACATTATCACATACATGTAGGTGAATGGACTTTGAGATTAAGATCAAAACCAGTTCAATCCCCCTTACCCTGGTAAAAATTAAATGTGTTATTTTAACATATGATTCCTACTTGTGGTTACTCATTTTTTTTATTATCAAAAACTATTGACTAAAGCATTCTACATCATATTAAAACAAGCAAATAGCAACTATATTCCAACAATACAAATCTTTATATTGTTTGTTTACCTTCATAACTCACTGAATCAGTAAGAGTACTGAAGTTGATTTCACAAAAATTTTGTAAGATTGTAAGGTTGTAAATTTGTAAGATTGTAAGGTTGTAAATTTTGTAAGATTGTAAGATTGTAAATTTGTAAGATTGTAAGGTTGTAAATTTGTAAGATTGTAAAGGTGTAAATTTTGTAAGATTATAAGGTTGTAAATTTTGTAAGATTGTAAAGGTGTAAATTTGTAAGATTGTATGGTTGTAAATTTTGTAAGATTGTAAGGTTGTAAATTTTGTAAGTTATGATGTCATAATAGAAAAAAAGTATTGTGATGTCATAACTTACAGTATATTTTACACTTGTGAATTGTTGTGAAATTTTGACCAAATAAACACCACTTAGAAACTGGTATGGTGATTTGTGTGAGATATAGTTGCCATAGTAACTGCTAGCTAAAAACACTAACACTAATGCCCTAATGCTAGACCTGTTTTTACATTAATACATATTTTTTGTCCTAGTGCCTTAATCTCGTGAAAAGAAAATAAATGTCTTGAGCTCCCAGAATCTTCATGAATTTCCATCCTTATTGTTATAGCCCCACATTTTATCAATTTGTATTAAACATTGTAGAATTTTATATATTTTTTTTCAATTTTGAAAAGTTGAAAGCTCTCACAAATTGCATTTTTTTTTCAGGTTAAGAGTTAAGAGTATAATTGATTTCTTTGAGCATATATGGCTTGGAAATATGTATTGAAATGCAAAAACAGATCTATCAGAAAATAAAAATAATGAGAGAGGTAAAAGCGTACTTCTGGGTTGGACTTCGTTGGATCTGGACGTCGTCGTTTCTAGAGAAAAGATACAAAAATAGGGTAAAGAAACAGTAAATGGAAAAAAGTAGTTTTACCTAAAGTAGATCATACCTATAACATGGAGCCTCTTTTTGGTGACTCTTGCAAATGTCTATAACATATATATCTTCAATTAGCAAATGATATTTGATATACAGTGAAACCTGTCTAAATCAAATCATTTTGGAATAAAATTTGTTCAGTTTAGACAGGTGTTTGGTTACGAACGTTCAAAGTTCATTTAAACTGCTGAAAGGGACTTTAGAAAGAGTCTGGTTTAGACAGGTTATTCATGGTTCAGTTTAGACAGGTTCCACCATAAAATAAAAAAAAAAAAGTTTTAAGTTATTTTTTTTAAAGATATTTTGACAGGATAACATTCTACAGAAACATAGAGGGAACTTGAGCTTTTATAAAATAACCAGAAAAAAAGATAAATTACAAAAACCTTTAGTTTATAAATGTGAAAGCATGTCAGAAACTATCCCAATCAGAATTCAATATTTCAAATATTTTTTGGGGGTAATTCCTTGTATAATCTGGTTAAAATTCACTAACTTTTCAAAAAACTATCATGAAATCAAGCTCAGAAACTTGTTTAAATTAATATCACTTAGTTAAACTGATGGAGATAGACCTAGGGTAAGGGACATAACCCTTGAAATCAGTGATATGTTTGTATCATATTCAATTTCACCAAAGCATATCAAGCTTTCATTTGGAACAGAATGAAATCAGTCCAAGTTACATTGATCCTTACATGAGATTGATGTAAAGTGCTGAATACAAATGTTCCAGTGATTTGTAAGAGTTGTGTCCTTTACCCTAGGTCTACTTTCTTAAATGTATGTCTTTCTGTCCAAGGAAAAATATAGACCAAAAATATTAGGTATGATCTACCTATAAAGCAACAATTACAAATGATGTACAACAAAGTTTGGCAATTCACTTATCACATACAAAATATATGTTCTGTTTTGGTTTATTGAACATGTAAAGATATATCTGAAATATAGTACAGAATTATATTTTTAGTCCTGGCACATTTGCCATAGATATAGCTTATATGATAAATAGATATATTTTAAACCCTATCAATAAATTCGAGTGACAGAATGTAAAAGAATGAAAATCTATTACAAAAGTATTAAAACATTTGTTATGTAATTGTAGGTGCTAAAAGTACATTATAAAGGTTGTACAAAAAATAATACGACTAAAAGCTCATAAAATTAGTGATGAATTACCACTAAGGTCATAAGATAATTTCTGTTGCAAAAAAACTAATAAAGCAAATTCGATAGTTTAAAATACATCAGTCTGCCTTTGAGCATAAATTCCTGCAAAAAAAAAACTCCCATTTTTTTACAGCTTACCAGTATGTGGTGTCTACAATAGCAAACAAGATGAAAGAGGAAGAACAGAAGTAAACTACAATCAAAGAAAACGAAAATATCTTACTTACAACTGAATTTCTAAACGCTAGGTTCAGTGCAGACTGATCTCGCCCTGTTAACGTTGAGCTCTAGATACAAACACAAAATAAAGCCATCTACAGTAGGATGATAAATCATGACGACTCAGCAAAATAAATTTATCAACTGATTCCTGTTCAAATCTTAATTTATGTCAGAAAAGTTTATTTAGAGTACACATTTTTAAGGGATATTTTTTTCTATAATTTATAATTTTAATAATAAAATTATAATTAATTATGCAGAAAATTGCTAAGTTTGAGTCCCACATCTTATCTCCCCTAATTTGTAACTTCAACTTTCTGAAATATATTTGGCAAGTAGGAAAAAAAACCCTGTGCTCCACCAGAGAATTAAATTGATTCCCATTACCAGAACTTATGAAAAATGTCAAAGACTTTCATACCTGTTAACTCTCCTACATTAGGAGAGGGAGACCCCCAGAAAATCAATGAAAAACTTAAAATCTCCCATATAAAAAGGTAAGATTAGTGGGAGATTTTGATTAAAATTACTAAACTTTCTTTGAAAAATACTAAATAGCTCAAGTTTTACATTAAAAATTAATCACTGTACACTAATAACAACAGATTATAATTAAGGAGGTAGACCTAGGGTAAGGGACATAACTCTTGAAATCAGTAATAGCCTTTTAAGCTTTCCTTTGAAACAGAATGAAATCAAGTTATTTTGAAGCTTACATGAGATTGATGTAAAATGGTAAATACAAATGTTCCGATGATTTGTGCCCCATATCCTAGGTCTACCTCCTTAAAAAAAAAGAACATATTCCTTCATTGAACTTATCAAACAAACACAGGAATCAGTTGTTAAGCCATATACACAAACATCTATATATGGTCTATATACAAAAAGAAAAAAAAAGCAACATTTCAGAAATAATTGTTGAAGTAGTGGATCTTGTAACTTATGTTTGTTCCTCATTGTTTATAATGATATAAAGGTATTAACCATGGCAATCTTTTTTGATAGATTCAACATAATTCTTTACAAATATTAATAAATATATAATTTAAAATTTCCAAATTTAAACCTCACCTAATAGTATAATGTACCAGGTGAATTATTCAAGTGGTCCTATTATACCATTGGCTATTTATTACTCATCAAGGTTAACCAATCAAGCTGACCCTAAAATACATGTACCATTATGTACTTACAGGTGTTTTTTCTCCACTGCTTTGTACCTGGGTTCTATAAATAGCAATAGGAATTTCACAAGTTGTTGAGCAAAGTTTCTGATAAAGTCTTCCATAGGTTCTTATCCACAAGTCTTCCTTTCTTATCTTCATCTGTAAAAATGATAATAAAACAAAATGATATTATAAAGGATGTTCACAAGGATATCAAGTTGTGAAACTATTAAGTATCAGTCTCTGTAAGAATCTGGCAGTGGGTGAAACATGGTATTAAAAAAAACCATCAATTTGATAGAGTAATTTGACTATTTGTAACATGAGAATCAAGAAAAACAGACAAGATTTTCCATATCATGCTGAACCATTGAGTTATAATTTCATAGAAATGCACTGAAACTGAACATTTCAAGGGCAGATAACTCTGTCAAAAACCTCATTTTTCTAAGATTCTATTGAAAACTTTCTGAGCAAAGCCAGTGATGCAGAGATCAAATAATGGACTTTTCAAATAGAGAAAGCATCCTTGAATGAAATTACATTGCCAGATCGGTGGGTTTTTGACATGCATGTTTCTGATTTTCCCATTTTGCCTGATTCTTACAAATACTTACACTTAAAATCTTTTCTGCCAAAACCATATGAAAAGAACATAAATATAGGTCAGGGAGTCAGTTTTTCAGATATAAATATTTGAAATTTTAGCAGGAAAAGGATTAGTCATGATTTTCCTTATATTTTTACTTAGTAGGTTTTATCTATTAAAAACCCTGAAGAAATAACATGAAATTCATAAAAAAAATTTCAAATAACATTGTAATGTGCGTTTAATGAAATTATAAAAGAAAAGTGGGGATCACTTGGCAAAAATACTGATGCTTTGAAATGGCTAAGACAGTGGAGTCTGAAAATCTGACAAAAAATGACTGAACAGGAGCAGCAAACAGCCTTAAGTTCTAATTTCTGTAAGATTCAGGCAGTAGGTGAATCATGGTAGAAAAACACAAAAGCCTTTTAATGAAACCTTAAATATTCAAATTGTAAACTGAAATGCAAAAATGGCTTTTGTTTCCTTTTTAAGTGTCAGCAATTTGACGTATAAAAGATATGATATCATCTAAAGGGAGATAACTCACTTTTTCCCTATCATTTTATTAACTTATTTAACTTCGAGAGATACTTACAGAAGCTAAATGTCCAGATCCTACAGCTTGGTCTATTCCAAGTAATAATCGAGTGAATGTTATCACATAGGGCTTCACAAAAGCCTGCAAAATATGAACAGATGAATTTTTGCTTACCTATTACTGAATGTATTTTAAAAGTTATCTATAATTTGATCAAAATTTTACTCATTATAAAATGTCTCTAAAGCAGAAGATTTTTCAAATTTTTAACAGGTATTTCTGGAAAATGCCATAATTTGCACATTTTTAATTTAAATTCAAAGTCTTTACTCCACAAGGTGTTAAGTCTCCCGCTTTTGTTAGGAGCCTCCCAATATTTCATGAAAAAATTAACATTTCCAGCTTACGAGCCTGTGTCAAAATGGGAGATTTAGTTGTAATTGCCAAAATTTCTTCTATCTCATTTGAATTTTCATCTTAAAATCGTAATAAATTACTTCAATTAATTCAGGATTTTAATTATGCATTTCTCCTTACAAATGCCCTATTAAGCAGTTTATTGAAATTTTTTGTTTCTGGGACATCGCCAAAATGAATACATTACATTTCTGTAGTCCAAAAGGTTAAATGAGAAAACATTATGTGTATTGAAAATGAAAAATTTTCAAGATGGTGACTTTCTTACCTGATATAATAGTGTGTCCAACATACTGGCACTGAACACGTTACCGGCAGCAAAAGGAATTCTAAACATGTATGACAGGTTTGAACCTCGGCCTTTCTCTTTCTAAAATAAAAGTAAAAAATCCATTATATATTGGAACCTGTCTAATCTAATCTGGAAAAGAAAAAATATCTGGAAATCTCGGATCTTCAGTCTCCTGATTGGGCACACACATTTAAATCATCCATTGAAATTTGAGCTATCCAGGTTTGACCGTAGGTTGACAGGTCTTTTACTACTGGAGTAGTAGGCAAAGGAAGCATCCTTGTATTTCTGAGAATGGATCATGTCTAAAGTGACAAAATACTGGTAACAAGTTTTAATGAAAACAATATTTTCTAATTTTACAATACAAACTTAAAGGAATTAATAATTCAAACTGAATTAAAAATATTTTATAGACACATACCAAATGTTCGACAAGAGCTTGTATCTTCATTACAACCATATTTTACAAAGAAGAATATCGGTTTTTACTGTTTTACTATCCTTTTCTTAGGTTGAGCATGTTTTGAACAATGAAAAACCTTTGACATGGGAAGTAACTGCAAACAAGATATTGCATGCTATGTTGTTAAGAATATCCCTGCTCAACCTTTTCAGTCAAGTTAAATTCTATGGAAAACTAGAAGTACATAACTTGGAAATGAGGACATGATACAAGTCCTTCATACCAAATATCTCAGCATTCCCTCCAACAGAAGCTAAAAAATCTGTACAGAAAAGTGTAACTAATGGATGGACAAGGTGACTGCAATATAGTCCAACCATTAGAGTGGGGTATAATGTAATGCAGGTTATTTTTGGTTTCCTTATTGGGAACAATCTAAAAAATATATAAGTAGCACTCCACCTAAGAATCATGCAAAATGTGATACATGGTGGGAAAACCTACATATTTTTATTTTTGATATTTTGTTTAAAATGCTTTAGTAAACAGAAATTAATATTTGGTTTTTCATATAACCTGTGTTCTTAGGAGATAAAAATCATATAGAATGCACTGTACATTTCAAAATTAAGGGAGATAACTCGGTAAATGACACTCAAATATAATAGAATCTACTGGATTTTCAATGTTGATTATCTTCTAAGAGCAGACACATCAGAATGAATAATTACACATTTAATAATATACACCCATAAAAAAAAACTTATTTACAAAAATAAAAATATGTATCCTTTTTTATAGTGTATCACATTTTTCAGATTTTGCATGATTCTTACAAAGACAGCTATATAATATGTACAGTAAAACCTGTCTAAACCAAACACTGAATAAACCAAAAATCTCTCTACACCAGACACTTTTTTAATCCCTTTATGTCAGTTTAAATGTATCTTGAAAACAATGTATTATTTGACTTTGAATTATTTTGGATTTAAGAAAATAAGTTTAAAAAACAAAATAAAATTTAACACTACAAATGGGGTTAAAAAGTTTTCCTTGCCTTCCGTTGTCCAACTATTTAACCTTACCCCTTAGCCAAGCTGACATGTATTTTTACTTCATTACCTAACAGATTTCACTGTATATGTGTAAAATATATAAAACAATATATCATACTATTATTTCACTGTAAATTCAGAAATTAAATTTTCACTATTGCAAATACTGAGACTTTGTTGAAAAGTCAGAAATAAATTAACTTACACAGTAAAATTTTCACTACTTATGGTATTGGAAACATTTTAATTGATGTCACAATATTAAAACTTGAAATTATTCCAAGTTCCAGTTATTGCAATAATAATTGTCCAAATTAATTTCTGAATTAACAGCAACTACAAAGTATTTCACCTTTTCAAGCTTGGCAAGAGTAAACGAGTACTGATCATTCGGTCTGAACTGCATGAACCTCATATTGGAGGACTGGGATAGTTCTGTTATTATATTGGCACTAGGAAATAATCTGAAAAGTAGACAAAAAGAGAATAATTAACACATATTGCAGATAAAGAGAAGAAGCAGAAATTTTCATTAGAGATTAAATTTTCGGTAATTTAGTGGATAAAAATCAGCATCAAAATTAAAATCACAACAAATATTTAACCCATCATTTTCATTGTGTTTTCTAAAATTTATCAGTACAAATAATCAATGGAAACAGCTTTTGATAGGGACAGAGCCTACATGTGCTGTTCCTCTGTCTTAACAGAAATAGATCAAAAATTTTCCATTAAAAGCAATATATTTTGGAGTGACATATGCAGCTAGGATGTGATTTTTTAAAACTTTTAGCACAGATACACATCATGTGTTATAAGGAATCTCATATATTGACAGGGACTGAGCTTCAGCCACGTCCTATATTTGTTGATATAACAACATAATGGTGCATTATCAATAAATTAAATGTAATTTTAAAACAAATAGCTCTGTTCCCCATAGGCAAAGCCTAAAATCATATAATCACAATAAAAAAGACAAGTATTTTCGCTCCATGAAAGTTAATGTTTGTATAATATTAACCACTGAATGTTTAAGGAGGCAGACCTACGGCAAGGGACATAACTCTTGAAATCAGTGATATGTTTGCATCATATTCAATTTCATCAATGCTTATCAAGCTTTCATTTGAAATAGAATGAAATAAATCAAAGTTACTTTGATGTTTAGATGAGATAAATGTAAAATGCTTTACACAAATGTTCCAATGATATTTAAATGTTATGTCCCTTACCCAAGGTCAACCTCCTTAAATAATATTTTGTTTACCTGAAAATAGTCTGGACAGCTACTATAGTGTTACAATCTGCCAGAAATTCATCTTCTTTGGAGTTAGATGTTTCTTTGTTGACAATCACTACATTGTCTGCTAAATTGATTCCTGCTTTCAAAAGATCTTCTAGGCTGTAAATATGAATTTTTTTTTATTGCTATTTTGTTTAAAATCCCTTTGATCTTGCTATACGATAATTTTCAATCTCACACCAGTCGAGTGAGAATGAAAATTATTGCTAGTTTCTATGTCCCTGTGTGACATACAAGCAACAGTGTAGGCATATTTGATGACCAAATAACCATCTGTTTGTTTACTGCACATGAAATAATGGTTGTTTGTGGCAATAATTTCTAGTCTACAATGGAAAATGATTAAATATAGTAACTTACCCAATTAGAATGAATAAATCATAAAATAATTCCACAAATTTTAAACATGACCGTTATAGTTAACCGATTTAAAAAAAAAAATGTGTATCAAAGCTGCGCAACATATGTGACTTTATGTAGCAGGTCACTGCAAAATAGTCCCGAAAGGAAAATTTGCAGCGCTTATAAAACTTAAATATTTAGGTCAAGAAAATTGAAAATAAAAGAAAACTAAAACCTTACAATTCAGCAAAACAGCGATAAACAGATTATTAAATATTTTTTCAACTTGCGGGAATTTCTCTTGCTCATCTCGTTCGACGAGTTAGGCATGAGAAACTCCCTCTCGTTGAAAAAAATATCAAATAATCTAATATAACTAATATAAAAAGATAAAAGACTAATCGCATACTGGTACCTAACCACACTTTTCATCACATAATGGATTGAGGAAAAAAACCTGCTTTTTCACATTGTGATATAAAAACATGTACATCTGAAAATCTCGGTTTTTTGCTTATGGAGTTTAAATTATCTAGTTTCATTCTTACGAAGACATGCATTTAGTATCTTACCATTCAATAGATCCTTTCATCCAGTAAAGCATTGGGAAATGACAGATAGTTTCTAAGAAGGTTCTGTCAGGTCTACAAATAAAAACAGAACAATTCATGAAAGATATATAGAATAAAAATACGTTTGATTTTCATAATGACAATATCATGTGTAATATGTAGACATGTGAGAGAGCAGAAATATTCCACATGATATTGTAAGTATAAAAATTTAAAGAGTAAGGCTTTGAAGATTTGTTCAGATTAAGATATCTATTTTCACCATGTTAACATATTCAAATTTTGGCTAAAATATTCATTTTTTACAAACAATGAATACAATAATTTATTTTCATTATGTAAATACCTTTTGTTAGCATCAGAGTTATCAAATCCACAACTTTTAGAATCTATGAACTGATAATTTTACCCTAAATGATGAAAATTGGTACCCATAAATAATAATAGCTTTTTTCACAGTATAAATTTACTCATTTACAATGGAAGAAACTTACTCAGTTTCTAACAGTATGACAATAGGGTTGAGCGATGATTTTGGTCTAGCATGAGATCTGAGTGGAACTATAAAGTTGTAGATTCCATTACTGGGTTTGTCAGCGGTCAGTATTATAGCACGGTTTGGCCAATTGTACTCATTGGCATTACTGTAAT
Organism: Perna viridis; assembly: GCA_037379345.1. NCBI lineage: Eukaryota > Metazoa > Mollusca > Bivalvia > Mytilida > Mytilidae > Perna > Perna viridis. The sequence continues at coordinate 29,091,546 of CM074517.1, read as the reverse complement.
TACAATGGTCACAGGTCTGAAATGGAATAGTAATGTTGCTTGTAAAACCATAGCAAATTCTGAGGCTGTACAAAATTCCTTCTAAGATGCCACATTCTGACCACAAACTGTTGTAATAATTCTTTGTATTGTGAGCCAACATGTTTAATATATGGTAATAGACTTACATAATTATTGCATACTTAACTTTCATTACTATATCCACATCAATAACTCATTTAGTCAATTTTTAGTAACTGCAAATTTGGAAATTGTTTGCAAAAATAGTGACTGTGTTGTAAAAGCATTAGTTTAAATTCACAAAACTGAATTTTAAATATTACTTAAGATTGAGTTTTTGCCATATGGCAAGAGCTAAAACATAATTTTTGCCCAAAATGACAAAATCAAAGTAATAATTACTGAATTTGAAGTAACAATAACCAGAGATGATTTTACGAGATCTACAAATAAAGCGGAAATTGACAAAATCTGAAGTAAATATACAATAAAAAAAAGAATCATAATGGTAAAATCTGGATTTGAAATAGTGGTATTGTGCTAAAAAGCGGACAAAAATATGTCTGAATAACTCATTTAAAAACTATTTTCTGAGGATTACTTACTGTGTTGAGTTTAAGGCAACAAAAATCTCTTTTTTCTTTCATCAAATGACACAATGTAGGACTTGTTCCAATATAAGGTGTAACTGGCGGAAAGCCTCGGATATAACTAAAAATAGAAAAAAAGGCTATAATATGTTAACACAAGTCTGGACCTGGAAACAAATCAATGGCCAGCTGAATCTTGTCTACAAAAATTTTCAGTCGCTTGAGAGAATTAAATATTCAAAATAAAACAGTGCAGTAAATGTGCTTAGCATAACAAAAACTGTAATATGTTAACACAAGTCAGGATCTGAAAATAAGTCAATGGCCAGCTGAATCTAGTCTACAAAGTTTCCTGTCGTTCGAGAGAAATGAATATTCAAAATAAAACAGTCCAGTAAATCTGCTAAGCATAACAAAAACCTAACGGAGATAACACAACTTACTCAGGAAATCCATCTCCATCTTTGTCTTCATCAGCAAATACTATATCGTCATCATCATCAGATTCAACATCTGAAGAACACAACTGTAGCCGTATATCATTGGCCTCTAACATGGCAGGAACTGGAGCTATACTGGGTCGTTTCTGAAGGTTACGGCTCCCTAATCCTTTTGGAAGGTCAAGGTGAAGTCTACGACTCGGTACTCTGGCAAGCTCAGCTGGTGAGGATTGTGATGTTGACTTATTTTTTTGCATTTCTAATGCTGATCCTGAAAAATAACATAAATTAAAAAAAGCTCTAGGATAGTTCAATTTAGTTAATTAAGTTAAAAACTTTTTTTATTATTTAAAAAATTACAACTGGGTTCAAGTTTGCTCATTAGCACTGTAGTCCATCTCAGCAAACCTAGTAATGAACTTTAAAGAAGTAGCAACCTAAGACCTCTGGAAGACTGACTTAAGGATTTCAAGTTTTTTTTCCCCACAAATTTTACTTACTCACATTACCCACAACTGAAGCCACATAAGACCTCTGGAAGACTGACTTAAGGATTTCAAGTTTTCTTCTCTTCACAAGTTAATCCATACTTACCCACATTAGCCACAACTGAAGCCACCTTAGACCTCTGGAAGACTGACTTAAAGATTTCAAGTTTTCTTCTCTTCACAAGTTAATCCATACTTACCCACATTAGCCACAACTGAAGCCACCTAAGACCTCTGGAAGACTGACTTAAGGATTTCAAGTTTTCTTCTCTTCACAAGATAATCCATACTTACCCACATAAGCCACAACTGAGGCCACCTAAGACCTCTGGAAGACCGACTTAAGGATTTCAAGTTTTCTTCTCTTCACAAGTTAATCCATACTTACCCACATTAGCCACAACTGAAGCCACCTTAGACACCTGCTTGGTAGCCTCTGGTAGACTAATGGCATCACCTTTAGCTGTGACATCCTCTATGGAATGGGCCACATGGAATGTTTGTGTATTCTCCTCTTTGGTTATATTCATATAAAAACAAGTGTCAGATTTCTTCATGATGTGTCTAGGCCCTGGATTAAGTTGTATTGTGGAGTCTGGGAGATCTTGTTGGACTCCTATCAGGCTTACTCCAAACCTGAGAAAAGTAAAAAAAGAACATGAGTAACTGCTATTCCCACTCATATCCCTTCCTTCTATTATTACTTGGCAAGATAACAATATTGAGAAGACCAAGAAAACCACTTCCATGGGACGATTTTTTGTACTTTATGTTGCTAGTGCTTTTGTATTTTTTTATGCTGTCTTGTTTCCCTTGTTTTCAATTTTTATTTGTAATTGTATTTCATTCTCTTTGCTATGTTTTGTTTGTAGATTATCACTGTGTTCAGCCCATGTACTTGGATTCTGATGTATCTGAATTGTTCTATTATTGAGACTTTAGAACCTTTTGTAAATATTTAGATTTGTGCAAATATTAAGTAACATTCAAGCTAAAAATTGTGCAAAATGCGATTCATGGTTGGAAAGCCTACAAATTTTTATTTTTGATATTTTGCCTAAATCGTTATAGTAAACAGAAATTGACATATGCCTTTTCATATAACCCTTGTTCTTGGGAGATAAAAAAATGTATGGAATGTACTGTAAAATTCAAAATTAAGGGAGATAACTCTGTAAATGACACTAAAGTACAATAGAATTTTGATTTTCCATGTGGATTATCTCTTAAGAGCAGACAGATTGGAATGAATAATAAAGACTTATATAGCAACTTAATAACAAAAATAAAAATATGAAGCCTTTTTTGAGGTGTATCACATACTACAAAATTTGCATGATTCTTAGATGGAGTACTACTTAAGTGATTATATAGATGCTGAAAGAGTGTAAAGTAGGTAAACATTGTTTTGCTTCAGCTTGTAATTTTTTTTCACTAGAATTTGGAACAAGATTTGTTTGTCTCTACTTGTCAGTTTAGATGGGTTGTTTCAAAGCCTGTTAAAAGATCCATAATATTTTACTTTTATTAAGTGTAAAAATAGGGCATCAGTGGAATAACAAGTGATACCCTGCCACATTTAAAAGTGAAAAAAAAAGTGGAGAGCAAAATGTTCAAAGCTTGAAAATATCACTTTGGATTTTGCTGAAAATTTAACTTAACCTGTATTTTATGATACTAATCAACTGTGCAAAGTTTAAAAAAAATCATTGATCAGTTCTCAAGTTTTCACCTCGAAAAGGTTGGGGGATAGAAACACAACTTTTTGAACCATATCATATAATATGAGGCAGGGTTTAAAACTTGTATCAATTCATACGAACAAACCTTTTACTGATGAAAGTATATATAGATGATAATATGCTTTCTATGTGAAAAAATTACCCTCTGTGAGCATGGAATGAAGCATAAGTAAAGCTTTTACCTTCTGTGAGCATGGAATGAAGCATAGGTAAAGCTTTTACCTTCTGTGAGCATGGAATGAAGCATAGGTAAAATTACCATCTGTGAGCATGGAATGAAGCATAGGTAAAGCTTTTACCTTCTGTGAGCATGGAATGAAGCATAGGTAAAATTACCTTCTGTGAGCATGGAATGAAGCATAGGTAAAGCTTTTGCCTTCATATTCTTTGAAGAATTTTGTGCTGTCTTCTAATTTAATGCTATAAATTTCATTTCCTGAACGTTCTCCATAAAGCTGCTGCCAATCTTCTGTTGAAGTTTGTCCCTCTCTTAAAAGAGAATGTAGATGGTAAACATTATTATATGTTGATAAAATCCAAACAAGAAAATTTATCATTTTGTCAAAATTGTAATTCAGATATTTAATATGGATACCTATCAACATTGGAAAATGGCCATGTGGGGAAAGTAGTGAAAAAAAATGAAAGTGTGACTGACATCAGATATTTCACAATATCATAAAACTGGTACAAATATTTCACATCTTTTAAAGACTGGTACATTTTATAAATGCCTCACTCAAAAATTTATTCAGTGTGGACAGGCACATGTCTGCCGTTTGGTATAACTAGTTTCATAAGGCCTTAACCAGTCCCCTTTAATTCAAGGTCATAACAACATACACAATAATAACCAATCAAAAAGTCATTTATTAAAAATGAGGAGAGGGAAATATTAACAGCAAAGGGTGTTTTTTTTTGTAAAATGAGTCAAATTATATTAATGAAAATCGTTTGATTGTTTATTCATTAGTCATTACACACCAACTCTATCCAAATAAATGCTACATTAAGTTACTGAAAAACCAAATAAACACACTGTAAAATTCACTCAAAGTCATTGGTATACACAGCCAAATGTGCCACATATGATAATCATATGGTGCTCAATTCATGTGATAATCATATGATGCAAACCATATGATTTTCATGTGTAGCACATTTGCCTGTTTATAAACCTGTGACCTCCCTCCTATACATTACAAAAACTTACTGTCCTCTAGAAGTGTGTATAAGTAATGTTACTAAAGTAGAAGTTGCTGAACACAGACAATTGTTGGCAAGTAAAGCATATTTAAACTCATCTTCACACACTACATGTTCTGAAAAATAAAATACAGAATAATTGTTATCTTTCTCATCAAAACCATGTATAAATCAGGCAGAGATTGAGATATATCAAACAAATTTTGCTTATCTTTCAACTGCTGATATACATTCAAAACACACCTGAAACAATCCTTTACACTTTGAAGTGCAGAATCAGATTTAATTATTTGAAAATTTGATAAAAAAATTGTAATTCAAAATTTTTCGATGCATTTTACTTCTTACATGAAAACAATGAGCAAAACTCACAGAAGGATACCTCCAATTCCACGAATATACAGACCACATGATCACTATAAACCTCCAACAAAGAAGGTAGCTTAATAACCAATCAAAAATCACCTTTTTGTCGATCACCTATCCAAATCTTACTTTTGCTTTATAATTAGATTCAAGCTCAGACTTTAGTAGGTATATATAACATAAATAACAACAAACCCCAATCAAAATGTCAATGATTAAAAATGACGAGAGGAAAATATTTACCGGAAAAGGGAGTTATTTTGAACAATGAGGCAATTTATATCAATAAATTCTGTTAGATTGTTTGTTAATGAGTCATTACACACAAACTCCACCCAAATAAATGCTACATTTCATTATTGTTAATGGGCGGAAACTTACTGTTCTTTGAGATCTTAAGCATGTTATGTAAATAATTTTGAAATTTAAACAATTCAACATAGCTTGTACAAGATGTGGGTCCAAAGTAACTTGAAGTTATTCCACAACTGCATCAAGCTAAAATATAACAAGACAGATTACATGTATGAACCTGTACTATCATTATTAACTAATTTGTCAGCACATATGTATTTCCAATACTGTGAAAGTACTTTAATTCGTTGATACCAATTTTTGTGGATTTGAGAAGAAACACAAGTTTGTGAATTCTTGAATTAGTGGTTTTGAGATTTTTTTAATACACATCAATGGGATTCCCCTTTTCTTTGGGAATCAAAATTTCGTGCTTTGGCCTACATTGAAAACCACAAAATTGGTACCCCATGCACAATAGTATCTTCACAGTATCTAAACATTGAATGTTGCATACATTGTTGTGCTAGGCATACCTCCACTCATACAGGCAGTTGATATGGTAGAGCAACCAAAATCATTTACAAAGTAAACCTAGACTTGTAACAAGTCCCTCTTTATTGTATACATATGACACAGGAAATCTATGTACTTACCCTCTCTGATAACACCACTACTAATTTCCTCTCTCCCGTAATAATTAATAGATTTGCTATCAGAGGAATACATGCAATCAATGAACTTTTTCATATATTCTTTAATATAAAGAGAGGGACTTGTAGCAAGTCTAAAAGTAAACCCAATCTGTATCATGCCATACACAAAGTTTGAAATCAATCCAACTACTGGGAGCCAAGATAATTGCAACGAAATTATGATGGATAGAATGACAGATGGACAATAGGATATAACACCCATTCTTTGAGTTCAGGTACAAGCTAAAAACTTGTACAGTCTGGGTTGCAAACAACTCGGTACTTAAAGTATGTACTTATGGAAGTGAATGGCTAAGTTCAATAGGTTAAATTCTGTGTTAAATATTTATAAATTCTGTCAATAATAGGAGTGCACATCTTAAATATGTATGGAAACACTGTGCAAAGTTTGTACAAGTTCAATACAATTTAGATTACTGATTACACAAAGTATGTACTGTCTATATTGTAAAGAGACCAAAGGTGGCTCAGTCCAACTCCATGACTCACTTTTATTGTTGGTGATGCAGGTAAAAAGTTAAGTAGCTGTCTTTGTAAGAATCATGCAAAATTTGAAAAATGTGATACACCCCAAAAAAGGCAACATATTTTTATTTTTGTAATTAAGTTGTTTTGTGGGTTTATATTACGAAAAGTGTAATTATTCATTCAAATCTGCATGCTCTTAGGAGATAACCAACATTGAAAATCCAATAGATTCTATTGTATTTGAGTGTCCTTTACAGAGTTATCTCCCTTACTTTTGAATTCTACAGTGTATTCTATACAATTTTTATCTCCTATGAGCATGGGTTATATGAAAAACCAAATGTTAATTTATGTTTACTAAAGCATTTTAAACAAAATATCAAAAATGAAAATATGTAGGTTTTCCAACCATATATCAAATTTTGCATGATTCTTACCTGGAGTGCTACTTAAAAAGAAACTAAAATACCACATAATATAAAAGTATGCACATATGTGAATTATGTAATAGAACTTTTATTCTATTAAAAAATAAACCACACAATAGTACATACTGTAAGGCCAAAAATAAAACTTTCTTTGTTTCCTGATAATGACAGACCCAGTAAAACTCCATCTACCCAAACATTTTTTATCAAATGTTTAGACAGAAAATTTACTTTTGTTTTCTATTCAAAATGCATTTGAGATACATAACATGTTTAAATTTTACCTGCTCAGATAAAAATATTATTTGTTGCCTACTGGCCTATCCAAACTTTTTTGGTAGGGTCAGGTTTGGGGAAACAACAATCAAGGCCTAATACACAGGAAAAAATGCAACATACATTTCTCATATGCTCTTCACATGTTAAGGACCACCATAAAAACATATGAAAAACATTTGTTCAGGACTAACAAATAATTCATGAAGAAAAGTTAAATAAAAAAACGTATGTTTTCATATGATTTGGAAAAAAAAATTTGTTTTCCCACGATTTTATAGGCACAAAAACATAAATTTCCATATTGGTCCTAAGCATATGTTATGATATGTTTAAAAACATATGTAAACATATGGTACAATTTTTCCTGTGTATGTGGCATCAAAACATCTGGCATAATTTGTTTTATATTTAGTTTTCATTTGAAACATTTATTAAACATGAGGAATATTAATAATAGTGCGTCCATTTCTTTTGGTGCTAATTGTTAGTAATTTACTTATAATAAAAAATACAGATATTACATGGTAAAATAATTTACCATAGAATAACTAATTTATTGTCAATTTGATGTATGCTATTTACGTCATAAGAGACAGGTGTTGTCTTAAGAGGACAAAGTTGAACTCCAATATATAGATATATTCATACATGTTAACCCTCACGATTCATATTTAACAATCTTCTTGTCGCCATTATTCTCCTTTTGTGTTTTTTTTCTAGATATAATGACACTTCTTGATGCTTCTTGACACCTATTGTCGCTATAATTAGTGAGACCATTAGTACTTAATGTTTGTATTTAGGCCTTTTTCTAGCCAGAAAGACCTACCAGTACATTTATGCTAAAAATAATTTGAATCTAAGTATAATATTATTATATTGATGACCATATAATAATAAATGCATTTTAGTGAAGAAGATACAAAAACATAGAGCTCAGTTTGAAAAGTTCCCCAGGACATAACTTCCTGTCAGACTGACGACTGGCCCTTAGTGCTTCCAAGGCTATCCATGATTTTAATGATATGTCATGTGACTGTGAAGCCGTTGTTGCTATTTTTATGTTTATATCTAAAAATGTATTTGCACTACACTTCCAAATATAGATACAGACTTAAACATTACTCATACAATTATGGAGGAAAGAGAAGCAGTAGACAAAAAATAAACAGATATGTAAATATGAAATAGTGAGGGATTGTCAGTGATGGCCTCCATATGGTATTTAAGTCTTGTTCTAGTTTCATTTTCTTTACCGGAATTTATGACATAGAACGTATTGAAAACCGAAGACCAATCTGCATTTTATTGTTTACTTACGGGTACTCAAAACACTGTATAACAATGCAAAATCTTCTATTTTATGTTTTTTCTTAATACCTTTATATATATTTATTTTTTATCAGTATTTCTTACACAAAAAGATGTTTTGCCCTCAACACTGAACTCAATGCTCTCTAAATGACAAGTTTCCATGCTTTTGAATGGTAGACTAGGACCCAATCTCATGAAATCACAGGGTCACGTGACGAGACATACATATCCTATATGTAGATACTCTGAAACATAAATGGCTCAAAATCCTTCAGTTGGAAGTGATGTATTTCAGATATGACATATGCAGTTAGGAAGTGGTCTTTGAACTTTTATAGCAGATGCACAGCGGGTTAAGGAAGTCTCACATATTCCCTTTAGGCGAGACATTAGCTTAGTGGTGCATTAACCAAGTCAAATGTTATTTGAGAACAAATAGATCAATACCTCATAGGCAAATCCTAAAATTGTATCATATACATTTTAAAGAACTTTTGCTCAAGCAATACATTATAAATGGACCCATACACATCATGTTGACCTCAGACTTTGTTCTTGGTCAATATAATCTGAACAAGTCAATGTATAACATATTGACCATGTCAAAGGTCTATAATTCATAAATAAATTGGGAATGAATTCTTAGTACTGAGGTATAAAATTCATATCGTTCACAATCAGGATATGATCCATCAAGCTGACCAATCAATGAGCAGGATTACTTGAATTATAAAATCTCCAAACCTTTTTGTACATATCACATGGTCAAATAGATTCTATGTCACCATAGTTCAAACTTATAGGTGCTAATAGAAGTAATAGACAGTTACCATACTGAAAGTGCTTTATTAAGAAATAGATATTATCTGGGTGAAATTAGAGCAACTGATAAATTGAGTGTAAATTGCGTTTTATAAATGATCACATTTTCCACAAAATTCATAAATTGTATGTACTTTTCTCAAAATAAAAAGAAAGGAACTAAAAGACACATTTTTCTTAATAAAACAGACAGATACAATTTTTTATTGTAGCTACATTTCTTAAATGTTAACTCCATAGATAAACACATAATGGACAAAATATTGGACATATACAAATAAATATATTAATAATGTACAAGTTGAAAAATTACGCTCACCACCCATCCCCGAAAAATATCCTATTAAACCTAACACATAATTATATAATACATTACCAATAATTTACAAACATTTAACTAACACATTTCTATTTTGTACTGAAACTGTACTGTTATAATGACTACTGAAACAGTACTGTCTTTTACAGTAATGTTACATTACTGTTACTTACAGTACTGTTTCATTACTGTTACTTACTGTACTGTTTCATTACTGTTACTTACAGTACTGTTTCATTACTGAATTTTACAGTACTGTTCCATTACTGAATTTTACAATACCGTCCCTTTACTGAATTTTACAGTACTGTTCTATTACTGAATTTTACAGTACTGTCCCTTTACTGAATTTACAGTACTGTTTCATAACAGAATTTTACAGTACTATTCTATTACTGAATTTTACAGGATTGTTTCATTACTGAATTTTAGAGTACTGATCCATTACTGAATTTTACAATACTTTTTCAGTATTGTGTTTGTAACAGTATCCTTTCAGTAAGTTACATTTTCAACCCTTTAAGTGCCAAGGCTTTTCCTTTATTTTGCCATGGAAGAATTTGAAGATTCAAATTCAACTGTCCTGCTTATGACGTCGACAATAACCTAACGTCACAAGAAAGGGCGCAACGGTGGGGTGATCAAATGCAGAAAGACATAGACATAAACTATTCATCATTTGGATGTTTTTCGAATATACTTTATACTGTCAAGTTGTCAACTTAGTACATATATGTTTGACTCGCTTACATACATGAAAATGTACCCCAAAAATAGGAAAGAAAAAAAAGTGAAAAAATGTAAAAAGAACATAATTAGAAATTTCACGAGAAGTGTTTTCAACTTGTCAATTTTCTAAATAAATCTTATTCACCAAATTAAACCTTTCTAATACTTAAACCTATAGTTAGCACACAAAAAGATTTCACAAGCTGCTATATCTACACTGATACTTATTTGAAAAGGATATAATAAGCCATTAAAACATCTAAGAAGAAGTAAGTTGAATTTCATATCCATTAAATAAGTACAGTTTAAAAACAAATAGAAGTAAGAACGTTCGTACTATAAAGATAAACAACCTAATTATTTTATTTGGGACATTTAAAGGAATCCTAAAAAAATGATAAAACCTCTAGGAAATAAATAACATTCATGCCAATGTTCTCTTTTCCCTAATTAGTGAATACTTGGTGCTAGTACATGTGAGATAATTAATTTTCATAATCATATGTTCATCTAACAAAATGTTCCATGCAATCAATGTCAACTTTGAGTGAAATCATTGTGCAATATTTGCAATTCTATCAATAATAAATACATGTACATAATGTATAGTTGAAATTATATGTTCATATTGTTTAAATTTATCATCATTTTTCTGTTTTGCTTTTTTTTTTGTTATTTCTTTTACACGTTTTTTTCTATTTTTTCCTGTACGAAACACATGAAGAATACATGTTGATTTAAATAGATTGCACTGAAGGTAAAATCAAACACAAGTAAATGAAATGTGAATATTTAATCAATAGAAAACAACGAGTAGAAATAAGAACAAAATTTGCAAGGAATTTTTTGGCGTATTTTTAATATGTATAGTCTACCCTGTGAAGCACCCCATGCATCATCATGTTCAGAACTGTGATGTCAATGACATTATTGCAGAACAATCAACTTGCTGAATGTGTAGACAACAGTTGCTAAGCCTGTATATAGGCTCTTGGCAAAATTCGGGAGTATGAAAAGCCTATATATAGGCTCTTTGGCATTATAAGGGTTAAGTACAAGTACAGTAGTACATTTCACTAAGTTGTAGGTGTACCTAAACACTGTGTATTTATCAGAAATATTAAACACTGACATAGTATATTTGAAGATCACATAAACATTTTGAGAAATACATATTTGACTTTGTTGTTTTTAAAATGTGAGGTCACAATGTTTGTAACGTCATCAACTCCTTGATGTAAACCATGAAAAGCAAGAGTTTAGCAAAGAAAATAGATTTTTTTTTTCGTGAAACAGGACCCTGCTGAGATTGTTTTACCAACTGTATCAAAACGGAAAATCAATAAACATATTGCTATGAAGAGGAAAACATAGTAGCTTTAAAACATCGGGAAAAGAAAAATTTCTATCTTTTTTTTGCATATCATTAGATACTGTTGATATTTATATGCCAAAAAAAAATATGTGTTGTACACACGGTCCAAGAATTTAAAGGTAATTGCAGAAGTGATGTGTATGTCATTCAGTAACTTATCTTATAAACAAAAGTACATCATGTTTTACTAATAACATGATTACAAGAGTACCCACTTTGCATATAGGGGATCAATAGACATGCCTTCTTACTATCTTCCTATTTCAGTTTGTTCTTTGTTCAATTTTCAAAATTTTTTATGGACATGTTTGTTTGTATCTCTATGTATACGTAAGTATTAAAATGATAAAAAAAAAAAACAAAAACAGGAAGATCAGTCTGATTTAAGACAAGTCCATTCATATTGAACATACAACACTCACTAAGTTGCTGGTAATTAATGAATGGTTGAAATATATAGATAGTATTTCAGCAATATTTTGATCTTGTAAATCATTTTATACTTGTTGGCTAAGCTGAAATTCTATGGTACTGAGAGTAACCTTTGGCCCAAGTGAGCTAAAAAGGGGTTACCAACCCGTGGAACATCCTCAGTATTTGGTGATTATCCAATTATATGAATATCATTGCATTTTATAAAGTAGAAGCGGCTTGTCAAGCTTTCCCATAGATGAAGTTGGAACTGTGATGTCGGCCTAGATTTCATGAATTTATTATTTCAACCAGATGATTACTAAAATGTCTGTCAATGAGATGCTTACACTCCAATACCAAGTGGGTCAAGGGCAAGGCCATGTTGGGGAAACATTTTGACGGTTTAAGCATTGGATATTGCAGTAGACACCTTTATTGTATTATGGTGCACTACTGCAATGCCATATGTACACCTCCTCATACTGTCAGGTGAGAGAAATGATCGTAAACTGATCATGTCAAGTCCTGTAGCTTGATCGAGAATGAAGCAAGTTGAGGATCATGGGCACATTCATTTTACTTTTTCAACAATTTGAGCAAAAATACAAAGATGACTACCAAAGTTATTACCATTTTCAAAGGATATAGAGTAAGGTGTCTTTCATTCTAATAAATCATATTTCAGAAAATTATTGAAAAGGCAAAATTTAAGCCTTTAGCAAGTTGATAGATGCATCATGCATATAAAAATTTCGATTTTTCTCTATTTTAATTGGTTAAATATTGCTATCTAGTTTATTTTGTCCTGTATAAGATTGGATGTGTTGCATTTTTCATTATTGACATACATGTTATTGTGTTCTAACTTGCTGCAACACATACGTCGAAATGTTGCTCTTCGTATTTCTGAAAAATTGGTCATCAAAATGATATATCTTTAGCTACATATCCTTTGCAAAAGATAATCATTTTGACAGACATCTTTGATTTTATGTGAATGTTGCAGTTTTGCTGAAATTGTCGAAAAAGTAATACAATACGATCCTAAACTTGCTCCATTAACAATCATACCAGCTGCAATACGTAACATAAATCATCGATCAAATTGAATCTGTTTCTGATCATTTCTCTTAGTTGACAGTGTGACGGGTATGATCTAGCCTTTCTTAAATATATTTTAATATATCATTCATATTCAAGATAATAGAAACCACTTAACCCCTAGAGTGCCACGGTGGTTTGCCTATACTCCATTTGAGGGCCAAGGATCGGCCAAGATGCTATTCACAAGAACACGGGACGTAGTACTTTGTTTCTGCATTGTTTTTCATTGTTGACGTCAACTGTGTCACTTACAGGTTTATTTCGAAATCACTGCAACCATTTATTTTCAACTGAAATCCAAGTTTTTATTTAACCTGAGCTAGTCAATTTAGCGGTAAGTCCAGAACGGTTGCGAAACATGACTGAAGAAGGAGGGCCAAAAATCCATTGATTTTCTATAAAGCTTTCATTTTTTAGTATTTTAACAGCACACCATCGGATCAGCCTTTATAGTTTAGTATTTATCATTCCTAACAGTACTGTAATGTTTGTCAAAGTAATGAAAAAGAGATGATGTCAAGGTCCTGATAACGTTATAAATATTGTGACGTTGCATAAGACAACAAAGTCAAACATGTATTTTTGAAATTGTCTATGCGATCTTCAAAGGCAGACCTGCAGTTCATAGTAAACATTACTGGAATTATACTGAAAAATGTAGTACTGAAACAATACTGTAAAACACAATACTTAAAACTTACTGAAAAATACCGTACTGAAAATGTACTATTTAACACAGTACTGAAAATGTCCTGTAAACTTCAGTATAGAAAAAGTACTGTGAAATTCAGTAATGGAACAGTACTGTAAATGACAGTAATGGAACAGTACTATAAAATTCAGTAATGGAACAGTACTGTAAAATTCAGTAATGAAACAGTACTGTAAAATTCTGTAATGCAACGGTACTGTAAAATTCTGTAATGAAACAGTACTGTAAAATTCAGTAACGCAACAGTACTGTCAGTATTAGTACTGTAGCATTACTGTAAATGACAGTACTGTAAAGTGAACTATTGGTAGTGTAAACATTTACCAACCATTTCCTATAGTGTAAATGTAAATGTAAAATGTTAAATGAAGATGTAAGTATGAAGCTGTAAATGTAAAATGTAAATGTAAATGCAAGTACAGATGTAAATGCAAATTTAATCAATGCCATCAAATATACATCAATTCCTACCAGCAAATTTAACATGGAATTTATTCTCAGGTCTGAAGATCTGTACATATTGTGGACAATCTGGAGCAAAATCTTTAATGGCCCATGATCTCAGTATAGTGTGCTGATCCTGAAAGAAAACAGAAATCTTTAATGGCCCATGATCTCAGTATAGTGTGCTGATCCTGAAAGAAAACAGGAGGCTGAAAAACCTGTCATGATAAATATACTTTCACTCATACAAGTCCCAAGAAAAAGGATGTTGATATTGGACAGCAACCAAAATTATTTACAATGTATTCCCCATCTATATAAAGCTACAAAATACATTTAAAATCAATCTATCCAGTAGCATCTGTGATTTTAGTGACAAAAATTTTCTACATCATTCAGTATAGTAAAATAAAACTAAGTCCAACAAAACGGGAATATGTTTTTGGGCATTAACTAAAATCACTTATAATATATGCCATATTCAAATAAAGCGACATACCAAATTTAAAACCGTCAATTGGGAGCTGAGGTTACTGTGATGCAATTCAGACGAACAGACTAGGTGATTCCCAAATACCAACCACTCATTGAGTTGGAGAATAATATAATTCTAACAAGATATATCTTGCCTATATAAAAGGTGGACTAAAATAAGGTATATTAGAAATTGAATTGTTTGTTGCTTGGCATTAGGTGGATGACTATCTCATACCACATCTCCTATTTTTATATATTACACATACTTACAGCAGCACCTTTATCAATATAATTCCTGGCTGCCAAGATAAAACAGGCTAAGGCATCCTGCACCCTGGAAAAAAAATTAATGATATATACATTATTGTTTTTTGATGTAGCAGTCTTCATAAAAATCAGACGGTAGATGATTCATGCATGTCAAAAACACACCAAATTCACTTCTTATTTCTTCTTCAGAAACAGCTATAGACCACATAACCAGTCTTAGTTTTTCATTTGGGTGTTGCACTTTTGAGATAAAATTTATATAGATTGTACATGAAATTAGCAGTTTGCAAGAGTTATCTTTCTTGATTTGGTTTGATTTGGTTGATTTTAGTGGGAGATTGAAGTGTAGTTCTCTCAAAAGTACAGATCTAAATACAGAAAGGACAACTGTCACATAAATATATATGTATACTGAAAAAGCATCGTTTGTTCGATGAGTTTTCTACAGTATGAATCACCTTACCATAGGTAGTGTCAGAATTTTATATGGACTGGACCTTAATGCATGAAGTTCATATAAAGCATACACAATCTAACAAATAAGAAATGATACCTCAGCTTACCTCAGCTTTCAATCATCATAATAATAATAAAATAAAAATAAACAAAGTCCTAGGTAAACAGGGAGTTGTTTATCGAATATTTCAAAAAATGAATCCCACGATATGGCAAACCTACAGGAAGAATGTATTAAAGTCTCAAGCTGCTGAGATGAGTAGTTGTGGAGAAAACTGTGACAAAAAAATTGTTACAGACGGAAACACAGATGCATGGGCAAGGGTAAAACAACTTATCCCCTCCCCTCTCTTTCACAGCCAGGGTATAATAATTATAGAAACAAGGACAGGGAGCGTAACATATATGCAAGGCCTGAGGGGTCAGTGCAAAACCTATACGCAAAATTCTCCAAGCAGCTCAGTAATTGCAAAGGAACGACAAATGGTATTAAGACAAGTTCTGTGTTGCAAAACTGATAGACCATAAACACATAACTTACATCCAAATATCATAAAAAGTGAAGCTCATTAATGAAAGAGAGAAAATTCTCAAAGCGATCTAAATTTTAAAGCTGCCAAATTTGTTCAGTTTTGATTCTACTGAATTTTGCTGATTCAATGAAATAAGCTTGTAGTAAGGCAGTTGAAGCAATAAATGTTGATAATACCTACAGAATATTGCGAAAACAACGTTTTTTTTTTTTTTTCAGAGAAAATCAATAGCTCTGATCTAATTATTTATCGCCATTACTTATGAAGATTGCCGACAGGACATACACCTGGGATAAAAATAATTTAACCATGGTAAAAAAATAACAATAACGGATACACAGGTAAGCACGTGTCTTGTTTTCATTTCATTTCATCTATTTCTTGATTAGTTTTCAAATAAACAATGATCATATTTGAGCCACATTATATCACAATACGTAAATTGCAGTAAACTAAAACTAAAACTAAAATACGTAAACTCTTTTTATTTTATGGCTTGAGTCTGTCGGTCTTCCTTGCTGTTGAATAACCACTTTCGATTTGTTATTAAAGAAGTCACCCTTACAGCACATACGCGGATTAAGGTCACCAGAAGTCACATGGATACGAATTTATCTAGGTTGATTTTTTGTCTTGCAAGACAATAAATACATAGACACATATTTCATGTATTTAATGCATTTTTTCGTGGATATCAAATGGAGTTATCCATGAAAAGTACAATTTAGTAGAAATAATTCAAAGTTATATTTCAACAGAAACAAAAATTTATGAAAATGACAGCTAATGCAGCTTTAAAATAAAAAAACGAAGCCTTCAATAGATTTCCTACTAACATAGAGTAACAATTGATTGAAATTAACAGAGTAGAGAAGTTTTCTTTTTTTTAGTGAAAAATCTTTTGAAGAGTACCATATTGCAGGTAATTTTTGTGGGGTGCAAATTTTGGAGTATTTTAGCAGCCAGTCTAAAAACACCGAAATAAATTCCTCAAAATATTTAATCGTAATGCACATTTTAGCATCCACCAAAATTAGTAACACCAAAATATTTCATATATCACGGGAATGGATATGGTGAATATGCCAAAGAGATGACAACCCCACAGGATGAAAAATGTCAGCTCAAGGCCACCCTTGTGTCATCAATGAATGATGAGGAAACCTTTTTGTCTCAAAATCGCCAAATATTAAACCTGCCAAAATAACTTGCCATACAGTACGTAGAAATAAAAAAGTAATAAAGATAAATACTATATACCCTTTCTACCTACCTACACCTGGCTAAATCTGTATCCTTTACAGCTGACCCCTGAATATAGATAACCCTCTGAGACCAGATTGGTACCTGTAGTAACATCTTCATGGCAGAGTCAAGCTCACATGGAGATAACAACACAACAAAGTAACTCTGTAAGAAAATAGTTGGATGTATGTACTTTCTTTGAGGTTAAAGTGTTTTCATTATGCCTTGTTACAAAGTGAATATAATCCGTTTGATAGAAAAAATTAAATATTGTACAACCATAAAATATATAATTTTGGCTGCAAAAAGATTTATAAACTAGTGTGCATGTACATGTCAGGAAGATAAATAAGAGGCTGAATTCCTGTTCATTGAACTTTGAACTCACATGACAGATATACATTGTAAAGCAGTATATAAAACTCAATATTATTCCATTACAACTTAACCTACAGTTTGAGCAATGTATTAGGTATTACCCATAGTTGTTAACCTTCGAAAGATGACACACAATGCTTCCCTAAATAGCAAAGGTCATTTGACAAGAACTGAAGTAATTTATTATGATTTCGAGCCTAAATTAAAATAAAATGGAAGGAATTTCAGAATACGGCTAAATATCCAATGGGCATGTAAGCAAGAGATTGTTGAATTTTGTATGAATTATTGGAAATCTCCCATTGAAAGTGGGAGACTTAACATGTATGTGCTACCTGTAGAGCAGGATGAGCATAAAATTCATGTAAGAAGTCCAGTATAGTATCTGACTGTAATGTTGTTGCTACGACAACCACATGCTTTTCTGTCTGGGCCCTGTGACTACTGTAGGCACCTCCCTGTTTCTGTCTCTCTAACCATGTATAACCTAAATTTTCTATCTGTAAAATATTTTATGAAAATGAAACCAAATTAGCAGGAAACCAAAATAATTCATTTGTAAACATTTCAATATAAAAAAGAACCCATATATAATTTAAAAAAAAATACTGACCAAAAATAGTTAATTATTTTTCTACTTATAAATGCCCTACCATGCAGACAATCACAAAATTCCTTGGATAAATGATTGCCCTAATATTTTTTAAAATATTTCCACAGAGAAAATATTATGCAGAATTTTGGCATTTTTTGACAGACCAATAAAATACGTCAAAATTTCCCACTAAATGTATTTTTACACAGTATCTCATGTAAGCAGAAGTATAATTAAGAAATAAATCATGGAAACTCAATTTTCCTACGATGGGCTGGCCATTTATATAATTATTTAACCCCTTGCTATCCCTCAGGGTAACACAATGTGACATAAATGGCCAGACTGTGGTAAAACAATGATAAAATAGAGTTTCCATGATTTATTTTGATTCTAATTGGACTAGTTTCTTCATATTTTGAATAGCAAATGTGTTGCCTGAAATGTTGGTCATGTGTTTGTCAATTTTTTACCACGGCTGTGGTCTAAAGAGCTTTGAAGCAGGTCATAATAAACTTGAATTGACTTGATTATGAATCGGATTCGAGTTCGGTAATTTCGCTGTTACCCTTTTTAAAATAAGCAATGAAAATATTACCTGTGTAGGTAAAACAATTAAAGCTGCTCCAATCATGCATATCATAAACATTTGGCTGATCCAGATATCAGGGTATATATCTCCATAACCAACGGTAGAAAATGTTACAACAACGAACCACACTGAGTCGATCAAGCTGAACTGCTGATTGCCACCTCGCTGAAGATGTTGTACACCACACACACTAAAAAGATATAAAGTTAAATAAAACTTTTGTCTTGGTGTGCATTGATGGTACTTTTAGTGAGTTTGCCTAATATTTGTAAAACAAAATAAAACAAATATTTTTGTACTTGCATCAAAAATTCACAAATTGAAGGCATAAAAATTGAATTCTTAAGCAGAAAATTGATGTTGCCTTGGTCTGAAATTACCTGCCATATTATGACATACTTTTGTAAGCATTTCCAAAAAATTTTGTTAAAAGAAAGGTTTTGTTGGTTAGTTGAAAAGTGCTGTAAAGAAAGATTGATTGATTGATTGGTGGGGTTTAATGGCCGAGCAGCAATATTTCAGCTATATTCAGGCGATTTGTAAAGAAAGAGAGATGGGATTAAAAACAAAAATGTCTTCCTTAAACAGTTTGGTGATCAATTCACTTTGAAAGTAACAAAATTTAGACTTGATTTCAATCTTCTTTAGGTAAAATCCCCTGTTTTAGCATTTCAAACCATTTGACGAAGTATTTAAAATTGAAAAAAACTATACAACTGGCAAGAAGCGGTGCATTTCTTCTGTTGCATGGTATATTTTAAAATGTACTACCTGGTAAAAACAAGGCACAAGATAGTAGCACACAGAATCATCAGTTGTTGAGCAAGGGCTGATTGGGCTTTCATCATTACTCTGTGTAGATCATTCTGAAGTTAAAACAAGACACAGTTACTACAAAATACAAACATAATTGTTGTTAAAATACTTAATTTTGAAGTAATCAGTTCTATTGATTTTGGCTTAATTTGGTTGTTTTGTAGAATTTCAATTTCTCCAATGCCATAAAATTTATCTATTTAATAAAAAAAAAATTCTTAAGGTGATAGACCTAAGGTAAGGGACACAACACTTATAAATCATTAGAACTTATGTATTCAGCATTTTACATCAATCTCATGTAAGCATTAAAGTAACTTGGACTGCTTTCATTCTGTTTCAAATGAAAGCTGATGATAGGCTTTGGCGAAATTGATTGAATATGATACAAACATATCACTGATTCAACAGTTATGTCCCTTACATTAGTCTACCTCTTCATGTGATTTGAACTCCTAAGCCCAGTTGTTCAAAACTTTATCTGCTGTTGGATAAATAGTTATCCACAGGATAACTTTATCCAATGGATAAACCTTTGAACAGCTGGGACCTGGTGTCAAATAATACATGTGACATAATCAGCTGTGCCAAGGAACAATACACAATCCAAACTTTTTAAAATCCAATAACTCTGGAACTAAAAAATAAGAAAGCAAAGAGAACAATGGGTAGCTTTTTTAAATCAAGGCAAACATTCTACAAAAATGTTGTATGAAAAGTGTACGTTGTATGAGACCAAATGACAGACAAATATATTGGCAACAACATACCCTAATTAATGGATCAAAGACAGATGTATAAATGGGAAAGTTCCAAAAAATGTGGAACATCATGATGAATATAACAACTTACGGGTAGACTTTTATTCATTATTATCATATATATGTAATTACCACAATTTTAAGAGTGAAAATGATCATAAAATTATAGACAAACATTTTTTTATAGCAAATGTTCATACCTATTGCTTCAGTAAAAGGAGTTCTACTGGTAATATAGCACTCCATATGTGTAAATTATCATCATGAACTGACTAAAAGCTTTGTTTCAGCAGGGCATCATAAAGATCATCTTGGTCAGAACAGAACTATTTTTTTTCAAAAACAACAATAATAAAACTTTCAAAACTGTTTTCTTTTGGAAAAGTTCAAACTGCTGATTTTTAATTGACATGTTCTGAACAAATATAGGGGCAAATCATAAGATAACAATTCTTTTTCATAATCCCTATTGTTCTGTGAAAATACAATTTTTAATTCTTAATCAGAAAACTATTCCATTGTTCAACTGCAATAAAGTCTGAAAATGATAAAGTGTGTGAAAGAACTGCCTCTAACAAAGAGAAATAGTACTGACTACACTTCCAGGTTCAATCTTATGACACAGCAATTTTTTACAAGGCAGTCAGTATAGTTTCGCTTCTTACCCTTTGACCTTAAAGACACTCTTCCACTGAAATGCAAGTCACTTGATCAAAATTCTGTTTCCCCATTGGCAAAATGCTGACAAATTAGTGGTGTTAAAAAAAAACTGTATGGAAAATTGATATTGCATGCCATGTGTTATTTCCTGAATGAAATGTAGAAAATTATAGTAGAAAGAACAAATTCTACTGCGTCTGCTATCATTTTTTAAAAATAGTACTTGTTTTAATTATTCAACAGAACTAAAGGAATCTCAGTAGAAATACTGGTAGTCAATCTTGTCACAATTATTTTCCTTACAATGCATCATCAGTTGGGAGCAATAAGCTTTATAATTACTATAATAAAGAAAGAGACATCTCATTAAAGAAAAGACATCAACATTTCTCTGGAACCAATTAATAAATCTGTTTTCTTAAACAGTAACTATGACTAAACAAATAAAATACTTAATTCAGTATTGCCTGGCCATAGAAAAAAAAAAGATAGATTATAAATCATTTAAGCTTAACAATGGTATAGCCTTTAGGAAAAGGTCATTGCTTGGTGAAGGACAGTTCTTTTATACAAGGGTAAGACAGATTCTATGTAATTATAACTTGAAAGAGAAGCAGTTATACATTTCCCAACTATGAAAATATGGAAACCAGTCTTCATATTCAAGTGGAATCCAGTCTTCATATTCTACCAGGGTATGAAACCAATCAAGCTAAACCAAAATACTTCACTTCAATGACTTAGAATAGATCAGAATGACAGGTGTTTTAAATCTCCTATCCTCTTCGCTCCCAATATAGCATTAGGTCAACACAGTCTTGCTGACTTGGCACCTTTCTTCCCCTAAATGTCTGCTTCACCCTCAACAGCTGTGTCCATCAAAGAGCTGTTTTCATAGTAATTTTGCATTCTCAAAACATGCCCTAACCACCAGACACACTTTTGTCTAAATTGTTCTATTATGCAGGTGGATTCTGTAATTTGAGTAGATGTATTTGGCAAATACCGGTATATTTAGAAAATCTGTTGGAGGTAGCTACAGTGGAAACTAGTGACCTCATATCTGCTCTTATGACTCTACCAATATTCACTACCATATAGTAGAACTGATAAAATGTTAAAAACTCAAAAAATTACATTTCTGAAAATTGAACTTAACCTGTAATTTATGGAACTAAACAGCTGTGCAAATTAAAGAAAAAATATTAAATCCTCTAGAAACCATCCATGGATGAACAGACAGATGGACAAACAGACTCAACAGTACCACATAATAACCATTCATTAAAATGGAACCAATACATAAATTGTTATTTACCATTAACCAGAATAAAATGACCATACAAAATTAAGTAATGACTTTGTCATTAGTACCTATCATGACTAATGGAAAAGAAGACCTAGAAAAGATTGTTTAGATACTCTTAATACCAAAACACTAATACAATAGAAACCATATATATTTAGATATGGAACAACAGGATTTTTTTCCATTAAGATGTCTGTAAATTAATTGGATATGGATTGAATCTTTCTTGTAGTAAATTGAAAACAAAGTGAGGTTTCATGTAATCTGGATATTAAGAATCTAAAAACATTGAGAGTGCAAGACAGATAAACCTCAGACACCCAAGTGTAAAATTTCAAGTTCTCTTACAAGACCCTACAGGCTCTGCTTAGTTACGGGAACATTGTGATCTTATCTGGTATCAGTCTTGTATTACATATTCCTGAGCTGGTGTATGTCAAAACATGGAGCTAAAAAATATATATTTTGCCTTTTCCTGTTTTTGTTTTTTCACAAATTTTGATCATTTTTCATCAAAAATACAGGCTAAATATCAAGACACAAAACTCTTGTTTTTGAGAAAAAAAACCCACTATTTTCATGAAAAAAATAATGCTTCAGATAGCTTTCACTAATTTTACATAAAATGCACTACATATGACCTTTTAGGACAGGTTATTGCTGAAACTACATGGTGCTTAGACAAAGATGGTGAAAAACTTTCAAGTATGGAGCAACACCTTCAAATACGACATAAAACCTTCAAGTATGGAGCAGAATCTTCAAATATGACACAAAACCTTCAAAATGGAGCAATACCTTCAAATATAGTGCAAAACTTTCAAGTATGGAGCTAAACCTGCAAGTATGGAGCAAAACCTTCAAGTATGGTGCAAAACCTTCAAGTATGGTGCAAAACCTTCAAGTATGCAGCAGAATCTTCAAATAGATCAAAATCCAGTGAACCATTTAGGTGGAGTTGCAACTTACATATAAGAGCTGCCAAAGGAGTTCATATATTTTAAATGCAGATGATATAAGCAGAAATTCTGTTATTGTACCTCTTGAACTTGACTTCAAAGTTTCATTTCTGAGAACTCGTTTATATTCTCTCCAATGAATTATTTGTACAATTTCATCATGGTAATTTTTCTAAAAGCAACATGCAACATTCCAAATAACACAATAGTCAAATTACAAAACAATTACCATTACAAGATGTTCCCATTCAATAAACTTTTTAATTCCATAAAATTCAAAATTTACAACCCATATCCTAATAGTTTACATTGACCTTTAAATTTATCAAATTACCTGTAAAACAATTGAATAATTTTGTTTGAGATGTATTGTTAAAGCATTCATGCTTGTCGAAAATGTACACACGAGGATCATCCGTATTATGGAAAAGCTAAAAACATGAATGTTTCATCACTTAAAGTGATTGTTAAACATGTTTGGGAAAATCGCTGTGGTAATTTTGTATTTAAATTTGAGATTGATTGTTTAAAGTAGAAAGACGGTTAAAATATTACTTTGTTTTGTACCTAAAAGGTTGAATTGTTTCCACTAAAAGGATCTTCCCTGTAGAAGCAAAAAATAGCAATGAAATAAATGTTGAAATGTGAAACCACTGAACAAAGAATTTAACAATTTTGTAATCATGAAAAAAATATGTGGTCCATTGCACAATTGTATTTTCAGTACTTTGATTTTATGTTATCAAAAATATATAATTACAATCTACTTTTAAAATATCTGCATCATTTCTTATGGCACACAATAATGTTAAATTATAGCAGTCTGTCAATTACTTTTTGGGTACAAAAAATGATGAAATCAGGAGATTATCAAGGATTTTTTAACAAAAAACATAAACATGTAATAATACAAAATTCCATGAAAATGGCCGCCTTTTACCCCTCTAACTAAGAGCTTTCTAGAAATGTAGCAAATTTGAGAAGCAACACTTTGAAAGAAAAGAAAATCCCTACTATATCTGCCTATAAAATGTACATGATGTGACATTTGTTGAGGAAAATTCACAATTTGAATCTAAAACAGCAACCTAATGAATACACAATATCATTCTTCACAATATACATTCAGTTTTACTTGTATAACACTATGAAATATATAAATATTTCAACAATTTTTTTTATGTGGTGCAAAGGTTCAAAATCAGGAGATATCAGGAATTTCTCTGAAAAATTCAGGAAAAAATCAGGAATTGCTCAAAATTAGGAAAAATCAGGAATAATTAGGAAATTCAGGAGACACATAACAGACTTTTATAGTGACCACAAAAGAAGGCAGTGTGAGGTGGAGGGAAAAGGTTTAAAATTTCTGTGGGGACATAATGGCATCAGGATAGTCCTAAACAATGAGTAAGATTTAATATGACTCTACACGTTTTTAAAAAAAAAAAACAAGAAAAAACATACTCTAAAATGAAAACTTTGCAAAACTAAAGCAAACGTGCTTTGGTTACAAGAAACCTGTGAGCAAATGCTGGCTAAAGATACCCTCACATCCCAAATTTGGTTTACCCTACCGGTGCACCTGGCCCATGTTCCCAGTTTTTAGTGGAGTCCCAGTTGCTCATTAGCTTTTGTTACTTTGTATGTATTATTTTAGTTACTTATTGTTCTTTGTTGTGTATGTCTGTTTTCCATGTTTGGTCTTTGTCCCTGGATTACATTCTTTTGATTTCAAATGGAACCTTGATTACTCTTTTCCACTATATGGTACACTTAAATGTATCTTGTGTCACAATGTCAAGTGACAGTCTGACAAGTAGTTGCAGAGTAGCAGTTACTAAAAGTGTGACAGACAGATGGACAGACAAGAGTAAAGCAGCATATACCTCCCCTCATTTGGAGCACGCTTTATCAACAAATAGTATATGTCTTTCAATTCCTATACTCACAAACATATTCTGTAATGCAGACTTTGCTAACCAACAGTTAAGAAATACTGGAATGAACATGTTCCTGAGCCGAGGTGACACAACCTGCAACAAAGATATGTAATTATAAAAAAAATTATAAAGACAGCAGTGATTTGTTTGTTTGTTTGTTTGTTGGGGTTTAACCCCCGAGCAGCAATATTTCAGCTATATTCTGGCGAAAAATAAGACCGACGGGGATGTCAAACGTTCCCGTGTTAAAAAATTCTATAATTCATACTGTAAAGTTAATCTTGAACATTATCCTGCCAAAAATATCACAACACCAAAATGCATATGCAGGTCACAAAATTTAAAAGTTATGTTGAAAGAGTAATCAAGGGAACCAAGGTTATAGCGGTAATCAAAAGAATGTTATCCAGGGACAAAGACCAGACATGGAAAACAGACATACACAACAAAGAACATAAAGTAACTAAAATCATTCATACAAAGTAACAGAAGTAAATGAGCAACTCGGACTCCACTGAAAACTGGGAGCATGGTGCACCGGTAGGGTAAGTGTCCTCTGCTTTTCTACAAACACCCGCAAATTGAAAATAGCAATAGACTATAGAGAAAATCTATAAATAGGATAACCAATTGGGATTCACTCTTTTTAATTTTAAAATCATTCTATCTATATCAGCAAATTTGTCATTTTTGTTATATGCCTAATATATTTGGTTGAAAGCATGTGAAATATTGCTGCTCCAGTGGTATAATACTTATTTTTGCCAGATTTATCCTGGACTTTACTAGATTATGGACGGATTAGTGTTTGGTAATTTTTTTGTTATAATTATATCAATATCCAATAACTATATATTAAGTTATCAAACAAAATGCAAGTATCTAAGATGACAGAGATTATCACATTTAAATAAAAAAAAATTACAAATGAAATGAAAAATATTGCATTGAAATGAAAAAATTATACCAACTGAATAGAAAATATTACATTCAAATGAAAATTATCAATTTTTTGTAGTCAATACCATGCTATAGAGTATCTATCTCCTATTTTCGATTATTATAACTGCAATGACAATAGCTAAAAGTCTGACTGAGAGTAAAATGAGTTCACTTAACATTATGAAGACAACCACATAGACAAATCACAGAACATTGTCATCAAACAAGCTAAAATTGGTAATACTCTACTTCGACACTTGAGTCAAAAACAATAACCTGAGAAAATTGCTTTTGTGCTAATTTGTGGCACCATGTATTTTACAGTGTGGAGTCATGGTTTGGAGTGTTGGAAGTCTAAAATATTTTTTTTAGTTGAACATAGTGAGTTGACTAAGAATAAGAATTAACAAAAACTGTCACAGCTTATACATGTTTATATCCCATAGCTATGGCTATAGCCTTGTGGGGTAGTACTTGGGCTAGGCATAGAACTGTGTTTCATTGCGACATGTCTACAGTAGCGATTATAAACAAAGACTGCAAAGTTTCGACAGCTGTCACCATGGGCAGATCAAACACCTTGTATTCAGTGGAAAGATTTGATGATGTGAAGGAACGTTTATGGAACGCTTCTATTAGTGCAAATACAGCAGCAGCTTATAAGAATGGTTTTGAACTTTTCTACCAATTTGTCACCTTGTATGGTGTGGATAACCAACCAGGAGACCTGCCTACTATAGACGAAGAGTTATCAATTAACTTTTTTACATACTGTTATCAAGCCTTAGATCTCAGATTAGCCAACATTAAGATTTATCTATCTGGAGTTAGGCTTTTTTAATTAAGAAAATGTAGGAAAGATCCACTCAAGTATAATGATGGGTTAAAATGTATATTTAGAGGTATCAAAAGAATTCAAGGTTCTGATTTAGCTTTAAAGAAAAGACTTTCTGTAACTCTATCTGTTTTGACAGAGATTTGTAAATTATTTAAAAAAGGGTTTTGTCTCCTTTTCTAGTCTCTATGATGTTAGCACTTTGTCAATTAGCCTTTTTTGGCTTTTACGTTGTGGGGAATTTACTGTTACCAGTAAATGGATCATGATAACTGTATCTTAATGTGAGGTATTACTTTTGATAAAAATAGGTCTTACTATGTTTTGAATTTGAAAATATTGAAGACTGATCCTTTCACACAGAGTGTAAATATTCATATTTTGAATCTAAAAGCAACAAACCTGTACAATGTATGAAACAGTTCATTGAACTTAGGAAGAAACAAGTGCAGTTAGTTCATTAGCTCTTTTTATAGACTGTAAAGGAGCACCATTGAGTAGAAACAAGTAAATTGACTTTTTAGATATGCATTATCTTCATTAGGTATTGATGATTCAAAATACAGTGGTCATTTCTTTTTGTACAAGGGCAGCTACCACTGCTGCAGCTGCAGGAATCGAAGATCACTGATTCAAACTTTAGGTCGATGGTCATCAAACTGTTATACTAGGTACATCAGGACTTCAGTAGATACAATTATTCATGCATGAATCAAATGAATATTTCCATCCGATGTATATTGTTGACTATAGTGGGTCACAGCACCTACATTTAAATGTACAATTCTTATAAACAGTGGCGCAATCTTTTTGGGGGCACTCGCTATACTCCTTTTGGCGTTTTCAATTCCATTTTTCTGGAATTATAATCCCAAATTCAGATTGCACAAATGCTTTTATGTTATTAACCTGCTGGGCTCCCCCAGGTTATCTTTTATTTCCTTAAAGTTTTTTCAATGTTTAGAAATCATCTGAGGCATCTGCCATGCTCCCCCAAGATATGTAGTCCACAGCTTCCAAACGTCAGTAGGTGTGCCTGTCGGGCTTCCCCCAGGTACTAAGATAAGACTGTAGGCCTGTCTGCTGGCCAGACACTAAGATTTAGGATGTAGGCGTGCCTGCCGGGCTCCCCCCAGATACTAAGATAAGGATGTAGGCGTGTCTGCTGGGCTCCCCCCCCCCCCCGACACTAAGATGTTGGCGTGCCTGCCTGGCTCCCCCTAGGTACTAAGATAAGGTTGTAGGTGTGTCTGTTGGGCTCTCCACA
The DNA here is from genome assembly GCA_037379345.1 of Perna viridis. Taxonomy (NCBI): domain Eukaryota; kingdom Metazoa; phylum Mollusca; class Bivalvia; order Mytilida; family Mytilidae; genus Perna; species Perna viridis. The sequence goes on along the minus strand of CM074517.1, from coordinate 29,063,261 downwards.
AGTAGTAAGATTAGACAAAATTTATACAGTATCTGTATTTTCATTTTTTACATCTTTCATGTACCTGCTGGGCTTCCCCCAGATACTAATTTCTAAAATAAGTTTGTTTTCTACAAGTAGCTCCCAAATTATGTTTTATGTTTTTTATTATTGAATATTGTGTTTATGTAAATATTGTGTACTGATATTTTACTTAGTTTAAATGTAGTTATCTTAATAGATTTATTAACTTCATGTGCTTGTGTTTACAAAGATGTTATAGGTTTTGACTATATACACTCACCAACTGTTAACTTGTAAGATACGAAATGATATGTGCTGAATTTACATAAATGGACACCTTAGGAAGTGTTCCTCTGCTAAGGATGAATTTGTTTTCTCAGTATGATAAAATGCACACAGATGTACTGAATAATTGAATGTGTTTTCATGGTTAAGAGTGCATTTGGGAAGGTGTGTATCTTGTTCTTGAGAGTATATAAGTACATGTTTATATTTTACAAATGATAAATTTAATTTGTTTTTGTTATTTGTCATCAGATCTTGTTAACTATAAACGTGACTTTTCTCAAGGACTGCTATTTAATGTGTGATGAAATAAGTTCTAATGGTTTAAGAAAACTATAACATTTTAATGAGAGCAGGAGACACTCTCAATAAGTAACTTCAAAATTGCAATAAACTTTTCCATTCCAAGGTACCACTCAAAAAGTCCATACCAAGATTTCATTCAGTCAAAAACAAGGGGCATTGGCTTGTTGACAGATTTGTGACTAACAAACACCGCCATCTCATTTTCCAATCAATATGCAGCAAATTTGTTTTCTATTTCATATCCTTTACAGAAAGGAAAAATATATTACCGTTTTAAGTCTTTACTAAATTGACATTACCAAGATAACTTAATTAGAACTTAAGAAATAAAGCTCGTGTCTCCTATCACTTAACCCATTTCATTCGAAGTTATCATGTGTAAATAAAATTAATAAAATTTTGAGTAAATGAGATCAGTGTCTATGGAAGCATGCAAGTATTTTGCTGATACTGTTGGAAGCTTCAATTTTCATTAATTTCATGAACTTCAAAATTTGTTGAACATTTACAGCAAATAACATAGTTAACTTCAGGGAATAGAGTTGGTCTCACCATTACCTGATGGAATTAAAGGAGATTTAAACTTTTTATCATATCATTGGTATCTAAATCTAAGTTTAATGGAAAAGTTTATATCTCTTTGTTAATAACTGTCCCATTAACTACCAGAAGAAGTTCACCAGGTGATAGTCATTCAATTAGGGGAAGACCAACTCTATTCTAGTTCACTATATAACTTACTGTAATAGCATTGAGGAAATATGAAATTTTATTACCAGCAGGGTGACAATAAAAAAGACATATTTCATAGGGGCTAATACATGTACTAATTAGACAACTCTCCTCTTATTTTATAATGCCATGCAGATATTGGTAGCCATCTTAATGTCACTTTTCCCACTACCATTAAAGATTAAAGAATTTGAAATTGTTCCAATGGTATCAGCATGTCGAAAAGCACAGGAAATTGGAGGGAGCAGATTTGTACTTTTACAGAAGCATGAATTTGACCCAAAAATCAACTTATATTGTGAAACAATATAAAATACTTTCCTTTACTGGAGTATGTAGTTAAATATTATAAAATGCTTGTTTTCAGACCCTTTTGGCCCGTTCTTCTAAAATGGGCAGGGCTATAGCCCTCAAAGTTGATACCAACTTTCTTTTTGTGGTTTCAAACCTTGGTATAAAACCTAATAAAGCAACTACTTGTAAGTTGCATAAAAAACCAAGAATTTAAGCAAAAACAACAGTGCAATACCATTTTTTTGTGGTTCTAAAAAAAATAAAAATACCATTTTGTTCCATGTGGCAAAATAGCAATAATATTTGCAGTAAAAAAATTCAGATTTTACATTTTGTTTCATATTTCTAATAGAATATGTCAGTACAACCCCACCTTTAGCATCTGCACACTGTCTCTTTTCTTTCCCTGTCGCTTTGAGACAAAACACTCATTTAAAAACATTTACAGGATGATTTAACGGCTGAGAGCTTATCTACGGTAATTGAAATAAAAAATTACCTTCTTTTTCATATTAGAAAAGAAATAACTCCTTCCAGGGGTAGATTTGTACTTATTTTGACATGGGTTTGCCATTTATATTCTCATTTAACACCTTGCTGTCGCTTGGTTTTAAATAATCGAATATAAATGCCGTACCCATGTTAAAATGAGTACAAATCTACCCCCTCCATGAACTATTTCTTAAATCTACAAGAAGTCTTTTTTTTTTTTTATAATAGTACATTGTAATTCAAGTACATTGTCCCAATTTTTCTATGACTAGAATTTCTAAATCATTACTGGAAGTTGTAGATTATTATGTGAGAATTATTTCATCCAACAGAATTATGTCAACTTGAGCAAGAAAACTATAACAAATTACATCAGTTATAATCTAATGATCAATGATCCATATTTTGTTCAGCTGTGAAGTAACAAAGATAATGAAGCTTATTCCAAGATAGCATGTCAAATACAGTAATCAATTGTTTTTTGAAACCTGATTATGTATGAAAGGCTTATAAGCAAAATGTGGGGCAATTTTTTTTTCATAATTAGGACACTAAATTTTTCTTCCATCCAACGGGGCAATCCAAGCTTGCCCTTTCATGTACTGTCCACTGTTAATTTATCCCTAGTCCAAACTTGATTTGATAATTTAAATTTTGAAAATGTAGACTCTTAATACATTATTATATCGAAAGTTTTACCCACATTTGTAACAGTAATACAAAAGAGAAGTTCAAAGTAATGAAGGTGTGAAATCTATGACAAATTTCTTTTTTCTCATTGAAATTAGATGTAAGAAATTGGAATCATTATTCTGTTACCAATCTGTTATTCTGATTGCAATTCTTTTCTACAGAAATTAGAACAATTGACAATTTCATTTAGCTTCAGTTAAGGCAACAGAAGTTATAAACGTTTTTTTTTTTTTCAGTACATGAATACTTTGATTTAAACAAAATCTTAATAACAGATTTTTTTAATATTATATGAAAGACCTTTTAAAATTCAACATTTTGTAATAGACTCTACATTCTTAAAAGCTCATTTTAAGCCTGAATAAGTGTATAAGTATAAATTTGCAGCAGTTTAAACTGAAATTTAATGAATAAAAAATGTTGCTTTGAATAAAAAATATCTTTGAAACTCAATCTACTGTAAGAGTACATCATCAACCTTTCAATATATACAGCATTATATACTTTCATCAACAACTGTGACTGTAACCTCTCTTTGATTGCCATCAGTTACCACCATCAATACAGTTTTTTGTTATGGTTTTTATGATGCTTGATTCAGAAGAATTACAAAGTTTGTCAAAAGATTAATTAGGATTTATTGCAAATCAATATGCACTTTAAGTGTAAGTATTTGTAAGAATCAGGCAAAATGGGAAAATCAGAAACATGCATGTTCAAACCCCACCAATCTGACAGTGTAATATTACCCAAGGATACTTTTTCTATTTGAAAAGACCATTATTTGATCTCTGCAACACTGGCTTTGCTCTGAAATTATTCAATAGAATGTTAGAAAAATGAGTTTTTTTACTAGAGTTATCTGCCCTTGAAATGTTTATTTTCAGTGTATTTCAATGAAATTATTACTGTTACGGAAAACATTGTCTTCTGAATAATCATATTACACTATCAAAATGATGTTTTTTTTTCATACCATGTTTCACCCACTGCCTGGATCTTACAGAGACTGACACTTTAAACACTGCCACAGACTCGTATCATATCACTGAACACAAATTTTTCAATATACTCATGATCTATACAGTAAAATCTGTCTAAACAGAACCCTGAATAAACTGGAAACTTGTCTTAACCAGACATCTTCTAAAGGCCCCTTTAAGCCAGTTTAAATGCATAATGAACCTGGGCAAATTTAATACTGTGAAAGTACTTTAATTCATGGATATGAATTTTGGTGGATTAGGGAAGAAATACAAGTCTGCGCATTTGTGAATTAATGATTTTAAAGTTACCAGTATACTCATCAAAGGAAATCTCCTTTTCATTTGGGTGCCAGATTTTGTGGTTTGACCTTTCCATGAAAACCATAAAATTGGTACCCCAAAGAACAATAGTACTTTGACAGTACATGAATTGACTGAACAAAACATTAAGGCTATCAAGGGTTTGGTTTAAACATGTTTTATTTTACTTCTTTGTTCTGAAAATATACATGACAGCCATGTCTGTCACTTAAAAACACCTTTTAAAGCAAACATGTGTTGAATATTATTGACAAAATAAAAAGAAATGATTTTTGAAAAAGTTCAAGAGTTAGACCCAAGATAGCAGACCCTAAATGATGACAATTAAACAATGCCTTACATGGCCCTTCAGTTCAGCCATTACTAACCCAAAGTGAGAGTCTTCTCAATGTATGGTTTTTTGTTAAATCTATAATGTAGGAGACAAGTTGAAATTCTTATTTCAGAACAGATTTGAGGAACTTAGTTTGAGATTATTATATGAAATAAAACCCAGATCAGGATGCAAACAGGTTAAAAAAAATAATTAACTTGTATTTTGACATGAGAAAATAAATTTTTCCATGCTTACATGGCCAAAAACCAGAGTTTTAATGGAAAGAGTTTAAAAATACAACAAGATTCACATTTATGGCATCAAATTGAATAGTTATAGTCAAGTCTGAAAATACACTAAATATAGAATGCAGGATTTATCATCTGATCATAACACAAACCTTAAAAAATCAAGTACTGTGAAAGTACTATAACTCATGGAAACCAACTGTCATGAATAAGGGAAGAAACTCAAGTTCTAGGATTCTTGATTTTGTGGTTTTTATGTTTTCAGTATACACATAAATGGAAATCTCCTTTTCGTTGGGAACTAAATTTCGTGGTTTGTCCTACCCAAGAAAACCACTATAATTGACACCCAACAAACAACAGTACTTTCACAGTAATTACTGAAATATATCTGGGGAAAGTTCAAAGAGAAAACAACCCCACCAGGGAGAAAATGTCAGCCCAAGGCCACCCTTTGGTTGTAAATGAATGACAAGGAAACCTTTATACCACAAGGCAGGCTGCAGCTGGCCCCAAAACATCATTATACACAGGTACAGCGAAATAGTTCCCCCTATATACTCAATTAACAAAAGATAAACTAATGGTGAAAATGAAACAAGATATGAAGAGACCAGAACTTCCTGACTCGGGACGGGCACAAAAAAATGTGGTGGGGTTCAAGTACATTGGCGTGATAACAACCCTCCCTCTTTAAAATAAAATATATATAACATGATATTATGCAATATCCTAGAAATATGGTTAATGCTTTAAGCTTTATAATAAAAATATTTCTTCCTTTAAATAATTTTTTTTTACATGAAATCTAATAACTCAATGCATTTACAATAAATTAAGTCTGTAATTGCATGTTTAAGGATCTATATTGTGGAAAATAATTTCTAGTTTAAGATTGAACTGTTCATGACAGTAATACCTATCACTGGATAAGTTAAATGTGCTGAGTAACTGGTTATTGAGATCAATTAATGGACTTTTCAAATAAAGAAAGCATCCTTAAGTGAAAATATATTGTCAGACTGGTAGGTTTTTGACATGCATGTTTCAGATTTTTTTTCCAATTTTGCCTGATTCTTATGAAAACTTACACTTAATAGTTGGTGTCTTCTTCACTGAGTCTACATACATTAATTTCCAAATACATATGTATACGATTTCTTTTATTTTTTTACATTCATTTACATTGTAAATAGATTTTTTATGGATAAAGCTAACATTGTAAATGGAATTTTTATGGATATAGCTGCATCATTAAAGAAATGCTCATCTTTTATTGCATTACAAGACATGAAAACTTAAAAAATTAAAAAAAAAACAAAGCTCAAAATAAAATAAATATATATATAATAGTACCAATAACCTTCTGCACGTTTATTTTATTACTACATAACTTGTAATTAATTTTGTTTCCTTTAACCCTTCCAATCGTACACATCTACATATAATGCCTAACCTTTCTATAATGTGTAATCATAATACATTGAATGGTTAAGAAGGAGTTGCGCTTAAGAAGTTTTAGTATATAAATCCCTTATGTCAGATTACCTCCCTTTAGAGTCCATGAAAGTAATTATATTACTTCATGCACATCTACATGTAATGCTCAACCTTCTGATAAAGTGTCATCAAAATACATCTAATGACTAAGGAGGAGTTGCTCTTAAAACACTTGAATTTTGATTATTTCCCTGACGGTAACTATATTACTTCATACATATGATGTCCAACATTCCAATAAAGTTTCATAACAATCCCTTGGGTGATTTAGGAGGAGTTGCTCTAACAAGAAATGTTGACAGACAAACAGACAGACAGGGCAATTCCTATTTACCCCCAAACTTTTTTTTGCAGGGGATATATAACTAGTCTATTACAAAAACAGCTTTTATACACTTAGAGCAAAATATCAACTGACAAAGAACGGTACTGTGTTACAAGAAATGTTCACAGACAGACAGGATGTTTCCTATATACCCCCCAATTTTTGTTTGTGGGACTAGTCTATTACAAAAACAGCTTTTATACACTTAAGAGTAAAATATCAACTCACCGTTACAAAGAAAGGTACTGTGTTAACCAACTCCAATATAAACTCTATGGATATAATCTGTTGTAATATATTACCCTGAAAAAAAAAAACAAAAAACAAAAAAAAACATGAGCAATTAAAGAATAATCATGGAAACCAAGATTCTAACGGAAATCAAAAGAATGTAATCCAGGGACGAAGTCCAGATATAAAAAACAGACACACACAACAAAGAACATAAAGTAACTAAAATAATACACATAAAGTAAGAAAAGAAAATGAGTAACTCGGACCCCACAAAAAATTGGGAGCATGGACCAGGTGCACTGTTAGGGTAAGCGCCCCCTGCAAATTATTGAAAGCTGATCTGGAGTTCATAGATACTCCTGCGTTCTTCGTCTGAAAAATCCATTCATTATTACTACATGTACTTACTACAATCACTCCATTTCAAGCTTATATGAAGTTCAAAAGGGTCATAACTTATGAATAATACATTCCAAACACACCATTAATTCCTTCCTGACCTATATCTTATGGTTCACAACATTATATTATACCTGAACAGATTTGGTCAAAAGAAATCTTTAAACAAAGCCATCTAGAAACCAAATATAACAGATGGACAGACAATGAGTGGATAATTGGCATGCAAATCGCTATTTAGAACTTAAATACCCATTTGCAGACATTCAATTCCAGATATTAAATAAATAAGAAAGAGAAGACAAAAATTCAGGAACAGCAACAAGACTTTTGAAGAGTTGGAAAAAAACAGTAGAATTGTTTAAAGAAATCTTGTTTAAAATTAGATCCTTTAGTTATTTGTAAAAAACATCCCCTTGTAAACCTAAATATCAGCAAAAAAAAATTCCAAAGTGTCAGCAGTGTGATGATTCAAATACATCAAAATCCAAAAACTTGGCCTAAACGTGAACACATGAAACAGAGACAATCTACATACACAATGTAGTGAACTAAATAAAATAGATTGCACATAAAAACTGAAGATATGGGAAACAAGATGTCACACAAAGAGAAGAAATGGAAGTAATCTTTTCCAGTCATTCTAGAACAAATGAAGAAAAAAAATGTCTACTTGTATTAATTAAAAGTCATTTTTAATTAAATTTCTCATATTGACAGAATGATATGCAAAATTTGAAAAGATGATCAATTAATTTTCATGTTGACTTGTACCTGATAACTAAATAGAACATCATGTTTTAATCCACATTCAATGGTTTACACAACTCCATATTAATGGCACTTAAGTTGTATACTAATTAATTTTATAGAGATTCCATACACTTTGTGTAAACATTCAAGGAGCAAACTGAAATCAAAATTTAAGGAAAATTAAATCATGGCATTATATGACTACCTTGAGTATACTTCATTCAGGGTTTGACAAAAAAGAAATGTCAAAGGTCTGATTTGGATAAAAATAACCAATACGTAAAAAGGAAGTAGCATGTCATATCATGCTATGTATATCCCAACTCATATGCAATCCCACAAAACAGGAAGTAGATCTCTGACAGCAACGGAAATCAACCCATCCATTGGGAGTTGAGAATAATTGAGACAAAATACAGACAGACGGACAGAAGAGCATGAAAGTTGATTCAAATATATCACCTACTTGTTGAGTGGAAGTATAAAAACATGAGGAAAATTAGATCATGGCAATATAGGTCTACTTCAGGTTTCTTTTGGTATAATTTTACAAAACCAGCAAAAATGCTGAATTTTGCAAAATCAGACGTTACTATATGGCAACAAAAAGAAATGTAATGATAAAATCAGGTTCTGAAAAGACAGATTTCTGAAAAAAGCAGAAGAAAATCATCCCTGACACTTCCAGGATTTAACATGGAAGAAAACTCAAAGGTTTTATATGGATGTTGCAGAAACTGGGACAAAGATTAAACATCGTCGCTGTCATAATCAGGAACAGGATCGGTGATGGGTGGACAGACACACTTGACTATCATATATCATTCACACCTTAAGATTTTTAATAACTGCATACTGTGTCTGTACATCTCACTAAGTTTTGTAAAATTTTTGTTCAGTAGGTTGAGAGAAGAAAAATAGAGAACTGACTGGTGGATGGTCAGACACACATCAACAAGAATAAACATATACTGAAACCATGAATTAAAGAATACATAAACTTGAGTAACTTCCCTAAACCATGAAAATTGGTATCCATGAATTAAAGTACTTTCACAGTAACATGAATAGATCAAAATTGTTCTGTCCAAAGCGACATATTTCAAAAATTCAGTATGCAGTTAGGAAGTTATTGTTTGAACTTTTAGCACAGACACACATTGTATGTTATAGAAAGACATTGGTTGAGACATCTGTGATATTTAACAGCTTAGTGGTGCATTATAAACAAAGCCAAATGCTATTATGTACACCCTCATCAGCAAAGCCTTACATTATATCATAATCATATTAGTATCAAACATGCTGACCTCTGAAACATTAATATTATTTCAGACAGACAGACTCAAATCCAATGCAAACCCAAAAAAGACATGTAAAACTGTTCTACCCTTTCCATGTTTCCGTGGGAGTAAAAATCAAGACTAATAGATGGGTCTACAGAGCTAAGATAGGAATTATACTGCTTAATGGAAAATGCTCGAACTCCAATTTTCATTAAAAACAGAAACAGACAAGAAAAGAACTCATTTACTTAAATGAAAATTCTATCTTTATATAATCATTGAAGACTAAAGGCAGAGAATAAATCTTTTCTGATGGTTCTTCAATAGCCACTCATTATTCGAAAGTAATCATTAAGTCTGACATTATGTAATTTGTGAAACCAACAGATTTGCCTACTGACCAGATAGTTTTAATATATTAGGTTAAACTAAAGGCATAGTCGGAGATTTTAATGTCACATTATTTCCCCTTGGTATTACCCCCCCCCACCCCCCGCCAAAAAAAAAACACACAAACAAACAAAAAACAACCTTTAACAGCTAAGACAGTTATCAGTAGAAATCAGGTTTTTAAAAAATCAGACTTGTCCAAATACATAGAAGATAAAAAAGTAAAAGTTTTCAAAAAAAGTTATTATCAAATAATCATTGTGTTTTAACTCATGTAATTTTCAAAATATGACACTTCACAATACTGGTATTGGTAATGGTCAAATCAACCATTTTGGATTTCTTCTTCATCGTTCTCTTTACTGGGATATAAACAACTTAGGGACAGTATCATTACGGTTGAGTATGCTTACCTTTCAGAAAGGTAATATTCTCAAACTTTGTAGTACATTTTTATTTTTGGAGATCTTGTTCCTTCTCTAATTTCAGATTGATAGTTGTTGTTTTTGTCGAAATGTTTGTCCCGAAACATTTGGATACTGAATTCTGTTCACAGTTTTCCTGACTTTACTTTCAAAAAAGGTATAAACTATTTTGTCTGGAAATGCCTCTTCAGATTATCTATGTTTGTTTTGTCTGCTTGTGTAAACTAATAAGTATCATTAACGTATGTAGTTGTGAAAGTACAATTTTCACAGTGTACTATATGTTATTTTCCCTTGGATAATTAAGCGCAAAAATAGTACCTCTGCAATTCATTGTTAGCACTATATACCGCTAATCATTTTTTTTTTAAACTGTAGAATCTGATACCAATGAAAAGTTAATTTGACAGAATCTGCAAAAATTAGCAATCACAAAAATTAATGTTTACAGTACATGTATATGCTTACCTTATAACTAAGATACTGTACTAAGATTGTCTCCCCCAAACTGATAAATGCCACAGTGACCTGCACTGCCCACAATTCATCATTTCTGTTCACAAAAAATATTTCAGACCTACAAAACAGTACGAAATAGCAACTATATCAATAAAAATCAACAATTTCAGATAAACAAAAAATAATGGCATAAACTGGTATTTTAAAAGATTTATATTGTAGTGAACATGCAAACCAAGTTCCATGATATTTAACCCTATATCAATCGAGGGTACACTTTCTCAAAAAACCTTGTAACTTGGTATTGGAACCCTCCCCCGCACCCCCCCCCCCCAAAAAAAAAAAAAAAAAATCAAAATGAAGTAGCTTTGGCAGGTGGTCCAAGGTCAGGGATCCTTAATTTCTTATCAAAGACTTTTGACATTTCATTTAACTTTGGCTCATGACCTTCAAACCTCTTAATTAGTCAGGGACCCTTAATTTCTGATCTAAGACTTTTGATATTTCATTGACCTTGGCCCTGGACCAAACCTTTAAATTAGTCAGGGACCCTTAATTTCTGATCTAAGACTTTTGATACTTCACTAGCCTTGACTCTGGACCTTCAACCCTTTAAACTGTTCATGGAACAATAATTTCTGATGGAAGATTTCTGATATTTTATTTACCTTTGCTCTTGACCTTCGACCCCTTAAATTGGTCTGGGACTGTTAATTTCTGATCTAAGACTTTTGATACTTCATTTATCTTGTTTCTGGACCTTCAATCCTTTAAATTGGTCAGGGACTGTTAATTTCTGATCTAAGACGTTTGAAATCTCATTTACCTTGGCTCTGGATCCCCAACACATTGAATTGGTGAGGGACCCTTAATTTCTGATCTAAGACTTCTGATATTTCATTTACCTTGGCTCAGGACCTTCAACCCTTTAAATTGGTCAGGGACCCTTAATTTCTGATCTGAAGACTTTTGATATTTCATTCACATTGACCCTGGACCAAACCTTTAAATTAGTCAGGGACCCTTAATTTCTGATCTAAGACATTTGATACTTCATTTACCTTGGCTCAGGACCTTCAACCCTTTAAATTGGTCAGGGACCCTTAATTTCTGATTAAAGACTTTTGATATTTCATTTACCTTGATCCTGACCTGAAATTGATATTTTATTGAGGAGTTTTGATTTTCTTCAAATGAAATGTTGATTTCAATCTTGGAAAGTACAGGGCATTCAACTCATGAAAGTTAATTTCAACCCCTGGTTTAAATAGAACATCAGAATAAACTGATACAAGACTGCATATATTCATACTAGCTTATCATTTGTAATCATTATCTTTACAATTATCTAATAAGCTTCTTACCATCTGATTTCTGGATTCTGTCTAAATTCATCAGGATCCCTAAGCTTGTAACAGGATCTATTGGCTGCTGTCAAGTCATACTCTTTGCTGAAAGAACAGAAACATCATAAAGTAGTAAAACTCTCAAGGAAAGAAAACTATAACACTGCTGCAGTTTGTTCAGTTGTCTTTCAACATATTTAGTTAAAATGCTGATGTTTATAGGTTATTCCTTAAAACATGTGTATAACATAATAAATTTTGCTAAATTTATGAAAGATTAGTATTTTATATGGATTTACTGATTACAATTTAAAGCCCTTTGGCAGCTATTCCATGTATTTCAGGACAAGAATGTTTGATCAGTGAACAGACCTTGCTTTATTAAATTTGCTAGCACAATGAAGCAAATGCATGTAGAAAGGGGTATTACCAAACTCTATTCTTCCTCAGAGTAAACCAGCATATGATACGACCAAAGTGGTCAAACCCTGAACAGTTGGGGCAAATGTGGACACAATATTAGTTTTTGACACAGTTGAGCATAAGGACTTACAATTTATTATAGGCAAAACAAATGATTTGGACACTATATTGCACAAAATTTTTAATTCAACTTTCAAAATTTTCAAAATCAGACCAAAAATAAAAAAAAAGTTGATGTTTTGGGGGATTTTTATGAGAAATCCAACTAAACAAATAATTTTGAAATCCAATATATTTTTTATTTTTAATTGGACCAAATATAAAAAAGTCGTGATTTCGGGTGTAGCCCCTTTGACCCCTTATAACTTGAAAACTGTAAGAGACATCTGAAATTTAAACTGAAAAATTCAGGCAGGAATTTTTATGAAGAATCCCATGAAAAAATTTTGAAATCTGACCAAATTTTTTTTTAAGTTGTATAAAAACCACACCAACTGTCTACAAACAATAACACTTTTACTACTGTCTTAAATATCTACCTGTTATAGCTCATGTAAGGACATCTACCTGTTACAGCTCATGTAATGATGATGTTCAGGTGACAGATCTGGTCTTCCCTTGATAAGAAGATTTAAACTTTTATCAAACATAAAATCAAATATTTATAGAATGGTAAAAGGTTTAAGTTTCCTTATCACAAAGGAAATTCATCAGTTGTCATGTGAACATCATAATTGTATGCGCTCTAATATAACAGAAGTGACAGTGACCTTGTCCACATATTAATTTTAACCTCCACATAAAAAGTAATGCCTTTGAAACAATAATTCAAAGGATTTCATCTAGACAGAAGAACTTGGGATTTTCTTCATCAAAATAATTTCTAATCATTTAAAAGGAAATGGGCTGAAAGCTAATTAAAAAAAATCATTTTAAGTTGTTTGGACAGGAGATGTCAAAAGAAGTTTAATCAATAGTTTAAATATAAGTAATTATTCTGCTCACTAAATTTTGTAAGTACACTAGTACTAGTAGAAGTCCTCATCAATACCAAGGACTGATATATTTAAATTAGGTAGTTTTCTAGTTTACAAAGAAAATTCAAACTGTAAAAAATAAGGGCAATAAAGAGACTTAATGCCTATATTACAGTTTAATGATAACAACATTTTAACATTGGAATCTGTAAGCATTCCACCAGGTCCATTAAACAAACCTTTTCCAATCAGAGTTCCTATAAAATCAGACAGAATTCCTAAAATCATCAGCTTAAAGCCCTAATTTATTTTCTCAATTAGAGTAGATTTGACTAAAAACCAAATAACAAGTCATTATTTCAACTAAACAGCTGTGCTAAAGCCCACAATACAACATTCCCCCCTTTTTTTCAGTGTTCTCCATTCCAATAAATCTGGAACGGAAAAATTGGAAAACAATTTACAACAAGAGGGAGCTCTCTTCCATAAAGATTTTCTGTCTAGGTGGCAACGTATGGAACAAAAAGAACAATGATCTGCAAAAGATGCTATTGATATATTTCATATACACTGTAGCATCATCACGTCATTCAATAGAAATACTGTGAAAGTACTATTGCTTGTGGGGTACCAATTTTTGTGGTATTTGTGAGTAGGCCAAATGACGAAATTTGGTTCCCAATGAAAAGTAGATTCCCATTGATGTGTATACTGAAAACTTCAAAACCGTGAATTCAAGGATCCATGGACTTGTGTTTCTTCGCTGATCCACAAAAAAGGTATCAACGACTAAAAGTACTTTTACAGTATGGAGCAGGGCAGGCAGATGTTGTCACCATTGTCTTAAGAATAAAAACCTTATTTCTATATATATATCAATCTAATGTGAAGCAAAAGATACTGAGAAAATTTTCAGTAGACAGCAATACATACAAGTACTATATATGGATATCTACTGTGATATAATTCATTTCTTTCTGGGTATCAATTTTCTATTGAGGCTTGTCATTTTTTGGGGAATTTTTGCATTATCTATGTTTAGCCCTTAATAGCAACATAATTCAGATAGGGTATACTTACATAGCAGTTGTAAATTTCACAAAAAGTCAAAAGCCTGAAATTGATCATAACTTCCTATAATTGTATATTTACACTTTTTGTGCATCCAACAACAATCTCTATCAAAGATGACCTTACAAATGTTGTGTTGCTAGGTAAACATCCTTAGCAACCAAAATTGCTTACAACGTATGCATCATCTAAAGCCATATACCAAATTTGAAACCAATGGAAATCCCCTCTTTGAGACTTAGATAATTGCAATGGAACTCGGATGGAAGGGCTGATGGAAAAGCTGATTCCAAAATACTACCAACTGGTTTAGTTAGAGTTAAAATATATGTATGACTATGAATGCACAGTTACTTGTGGTTAAGTAAACACGCATAGGCTAAAGGAACTCAAAAGTCAAAATTCTGACAACTTTCATAAAAATCAAAATTTTTTGTTGGGAATTAAACTGACCTATGTACACCAAACATACAGTAATGCTTTTACAAAGTCTATATAAACCAATTTTCTTAGTTTCATTCTGTGGACAAGCCAATGAATGGGAATCAGAAGGGTTCTGAGTTAAGGAAGAGCAATTTTATCCATGGACCCAATGGGAATAATTTTGACAGTGGACTGTTCAGCGCCATTACAGGGCCCTTGTTTGTGAATATGACCTAACATTACACACCAGCAGTTTTGTAACATTCATGATAAAACAAGCCTAAAACTTATTCAAATATTTCAATGTATTCAAAATTTGCAACTGATAATGATTGTACTTATTAGTTGTCAAGTTTCTTCACAGATTGTGAAACAATCATTTTTAAGTACAGATCCAAATAAAAATCATGCAAAAGAGAATAAAGCATTCATGCTTATCTTTTACAAAAACTATTTTGACTGGAAGCTTTTCAAAAAAGCCTACTGTACAATGTTTTAAATAATGACAATGTTAGAATAAATTGTGCTTAGCAGATATTTTCAGTTAAATTATAATTGAATTCTACTATTAAAAAAGAAGTAAAAGAAAATATCCAGCTGAATTTTGTACACCATTGTACAGTATTGTACAGTATAACGATCAAACTTAATCACACTATACACAACATTCCAACTGAAACAAACAGACAAAAATACATTTAGATACATGATATCAAATATCAAGTATGTAATAAATCGTCCACTGCATGATTTTTTTAGATGGAGCTGTACTAAACAACCTGTTACAAGACAAGTTTTATCATAAACCTAACAATATAAAAATAAATAGGGAATGTATGGCCAGGTCATAACTCAATATTTCTCTTGACATAATTAGTTCTTATATTTTCTCATTTGGCACATTAATCAGGATAAATATACTAATTAGGACCCTTATGAGAAAATATACAATGTACTTGATTAGAAATAATACCATGGAGGTACTGAAAAGTCATTCGTATCATAATATGTACCATAATATTGGCTGTCGTGGTTTTTTGTCATGTTTCATCTGTATAACAAACTATAGGTAATTAACCTAACTTTTTCTGATGTCTGTGTTGGATGATTTGAAAGGAAGCCAATAAGAGAAAACCATGATGAAAAAAACAAACTGTGACAAAACAACTTAATGAAGACAACATATAATTAACCTCCAATGAGTATATTTTTTTCATCCTTGGCTTCTAAGATGTCCCACAACAATACTATGTCATGGAATTTCAGCTTGATAATCATTTTACCTTTTATTAGAGCCTTTAACTAATGTAAGCAACTGAACTATGAATACATCAGTAAAACCAAAATGATTATTTGATTGTTTGATTGATTATCGTTTAATGTCTTATGTTTAACGTCAAGAACAGTTGACCAATCATAACCTGCTTTAATTTGTTACAATCCGATACTAAGAGATTGGATCTATATTGTGTATGATCACAGAAACAACACCCCACATGGACACAATAATCTAACATGTCACCCCACATGAACACATTAATTAGGTAACATGTTATCCCACATGATGGACACAATATTCAGGTAACATGACACCCCACATGGACACAATATTCAGGTAACATGTCACCCCACATGAACACATTAATTAGGTAACATGTTATCCCACATGGACACAATATTCAGGTAACATGACACCCCACATGGACACATTAATCAGGTAACATGTTATCCCACATGGACACATTATTCAGGTAACATGTCATCCCACATTGACACATTATTCTGTCACCATGGCAACCAGTCATCACTTGCATCACCACATTTAAGCCATCATCAGAACAATTTTTCTTTCTAAGTACCCGGTACTTCTCTGTTTAAGAATCAGGCAAAATGTGTAAAAGTTGTGGCACATGAAAAAAAAAATGCAGAGATTTTATTGCATAATCCAAGTATTAAACCTCATAATGTAAAGAAATAACCATCAAAGTGTTTGTTAAGTTTCTTTTTAAGATATTGATAGGTCAAATTTAGTTGAAATGCACTATGATATTGGAAAAATGGCTGGAAAATTTTTCAGACTTATTTTCCAATATAAGCAGTCAAAAAATATCTATGTCACATATGCTTTACCGTGAATTTAAAGAACTTTTTGGCTGTTTTCTAGATGTATTGAATAATTTTGAGACAAAAAAGACAAAATTGAGAATAACAATATGCCACTGGTTGCCTGATTCTTACACAGAATGGTACTTGAAAGGCTTCTAAACAATTTATATAATGATACACTATTCCCTTGTGCCATGCAAGCATTAAGGTTAAATTATTAAAAATTAAGCATTTTCAAATGTTAAAGCCTTGCTTGACAGAAAAATTCTCTCTAGAAATGAAAGTGCCATTAAGATTAAAAACTAAACGTCAGATAACTAAACATGTATACTCATATCTTATAATTTATTAAATTACAACCATCCCATTCCTTTCATAAATTGTCATTTGCAAGATTAATTTTTCAAAAAGGTAAATGTTAAAGATATTTTGGGAAAGGACAAACAATAGATGCTGTCATGATCTGACTTTACATTGATGCAGTCAGGACTCCAAAAATATAATGACACACCACAATACAAGGAGAGAACTCAAAGTCTTTGCCCTCAAAATCTATTTTAGTAATATTAACCTTGACCTTTTAACCTTTAAAATTATGTAAAACCAGCTTCAATATCACAAGTTTCACAAAAGTAGAACATGGTAAACTAAAGAATATGACAGAATAAATTCTGATATGTATTAAAGAACAAATAACATTACAAGAACATTGCTAAATAGAACATATCCTCCAAAATCTATTTTCAGCAACACTGACCTTGACCTTAGTTCTAGTGACATAATCAGTGAAAAGCCTCTTTACTAAAAGAAAAGCTTCAATATCACTAATTCACAAAAATACTTCAATGTCCGTTAGAGTCATACTGTCTGCTGGCTAATACAAAATATGGGGGGAGGGTGAAGTTTAACCCCTGCTTTCACTTAAACTCTGAACATACAAATCACATCTACAGTCAGGACCATGTCACCTATATCAAAAAATAACTAAGGATGCAGAAGAATATCTTCTAATATTGTTCAACAGTGACCAAAGTAATTCCTTCCACAAATCACAAAACACTGCAATCAAGAAAAGAAAATCAGCGAAGAACTTTGGTACGAATGGAGGAGCAAAAAAAAAGGTAATTGCAGAAAATAAAACCAGTCCGGTACAAAATTGTGTGCTCAGTTTCATAAAAAATCCAAAATTGGTAATTGGAGAATTTCCTCAAAAATCTAATTTCAAGCATTCTGATTGCTCTAAATATACTTTTTGTTGACAGAAATTTATTTGATGTTTCTATAAAACTGGACTATATGGTCTCATTTTCTAAATGATAGATGTCTACCCAGACTTGTTGACAAACCATTATAAAAAAATACATATTTCAGCAAAATATGCAAAAAATAGAGACCAACTATCAAAAAGGCACCGTAGACCACTTTCTGTATTTTTTTTCAAGTAAAGTTTACATGATTAATTTTTAAGTTAATAAATGCCCATGAAAATGACAATTTGTTGTCTCCATTGTTTCATCCTCAAGACCTTGAGAAGTTACCAAAAATACAGCACTAAAAAAAAAATAAGTTGGTTTCATGAAAACTCCAGGATGAGTAAGGAGGAAAGTGTGAACTTCATCTCTACTCAAATAGAGATTCTGATCAATTAATCACCAATTATATTAAAAACATAGTCTCGATGCCAATCCTGACATTGAAGTCAAGTCTTGAAAGCTTTACGAATATGCCTGGAAGAAATACTTTTTCCAGCAAAAAAAAACTCTTAAAAAGTTACTGACCAAAAAACATCTCCATTATAAGGTATTTTACATAAAGTTGATTCCTTAACTTAGGTCATCATGAACTTATGGATCCTTATGCCTCTATCCATCTGCACAATGAGAACTGATTTGTTCACTTCTTTTCTTAATGTATCTACCGAACATGACATTTTGTGAGCAACTTGCAAGTGTTTCTAAAAGCAGGGATGCTTACCCTACCATTGCACCTAGTCCATGCTCCAAGTTTTTAGTGGAGTCTGAGTTGCTCATTTCCATTTATTTCTTTGAACATATTATTTATGTCCTTTTTTGTTTGTGTTTATTTTCACCATCAAGTCTTTTTCCTGTGATAACCACTTGAATCTTAGTTCTTTCAATGAAAATCTAACTTCAAAATCATTAATATTCTTAGGAGTGACATCTACTAGATTCAATCAAACAGTGGACAAGAAGCCAAACATGTAAACAATCGCAGAACTTTATCGTGAAATGACTGAACACTGTAAAGTACTTAGTGACAGAACTGTTATTGTTGAGAAATGATATTTTTGTGCTTTGTCAACAAGATTGCTTTTTCACAATGATGGATGCCTTACAGAATATTGGGAGAATTTATCATTTCTCTTTGTTTATCATAAAAAATTTATAGGAATAGCAGTATCAAAGTCCAATGGGAATTTTTACTACATCTCCATCGCATTCATGCCTAAATTTAGATTCACTAATAAAGATCAAGGCCAAAGTAGGACTTTAACCTTTTATAGTACAGAACAAGAGACTCCTAGGAGACCCGATTGCTCAACTGGTTAAATTTTTGCCTTTCAAGTACAATAACTCTAACAAAGAGTGGCCTGACAATTTTGACTAAAGATGACTTTGGTTGGACTTATCATAAGGATCATTTCTTCAATGAAAGTTTCTTTCTCTCTTTTATAGTTTTCAAGATAATTGGCTGAAAACTGCTGAAACATAATTTTTTGCCTTTTATGGGCAATAACTCTCACAAGGAGTCAGCTTTGACCCCATGCAGACTTTTGTAGGCCTTATAATAAGAATTCTTTTGGCAATGATAGAATTTGGCTAAATTTAACGGTTTTGAAGGTATATCTAAAAAAACTTCTGTTTGACCTCTATGTTCAATTTCTAGAAACAGCGGCTGTTTTTTTTTACTGATAAAAAATCCTTAGATCAGTTCTATGCAGAACACCCTAAGGGACAATCATACCAGGTTTGGTTCTGATTGGTCTAGTAGTTTCAGAGGAGAAGATTTTTGAAAGAAATAGCATCAAAAATAGTAAAGATGTTGAAATATGGCAATAATGCCAACATGGCTTCACAGATTATAACAAAAATTTAACCAGAGATAGATCTCATCATGCTGAACACTTTTACCTGGTCAGAATTTGGCTAAACAAATTGTTTAAGAGATATATGTGAAAACTTTCTGTCTGACCCCTCTGTTCTATTTTTAGTAACAGTGGCCATGTTTTTTTGACAAATCAAAAATCACCACATCAGTTCTATGCAGAAACATTCATACCAGGTTTGGTTTTGATTGATTTTCTTGTTTCAGAAAAGAAGAGTTTTGAAAAATTTTTACAACAATGACTAACGATGATGACGATAATGCAGATGACAAATGCCAAGTGATGGCAATAGCTGCCAAAGAAAAAAAAAACACAAAAGAGGCAAAGAGATAACCACTCAAAACACTGACTTGTAACCATTGGTAACACCAATTATTTATACTATGGTGTTGACAGACTCTTGGTTCATACCCTAAATTTCAGAAAATACTGTGGTGTATATATATATATATTTCTGTTAATTTCTCAAGCACTGTTAAAGTCCAGATTATTTCCCAATTAACTCAATATAAAATGTTTTCCCTACCTACCTACCCTATTTTTCTTGCTGGTAGCAGAAAACAAGACTATAATTTTCTTGGATCTAACTGTAAACATATCAATTTTCATTGTTAGGTAAATGTTGTGAACGCCAACAAAAAAACATACTTAAGAGTATAAATTTTCATGATTTCGGTAAATAATTTCAGTTTCATAGGGCAAAAGCCAATTTTACATGTGCTATTTATGGGACTTACTTACAATTGTGAAAATAGCAATAAATAGAACACTGCTAAAGTTAATACGCATATAGTTTGGGGAGTGTAAGAATCAACATTAATTATAACTTTTTTTAAAAAAAAAATATCTGCCAACATACTGACCACCTAAAAACTATTACATTTCATGTTTACCTTGAAAGTGATTTATAAAAGACCACTTTCATTCTGTGCAAAAAAATGGGTCAAAGACAGAAATGGCCAGTTTGTAATAAAATCCGTACACAGGAAGTAAAAGTGTGACAGACCTGAAATTGCATCCCACAGTATGGGACCCATACTGAAATTGCTTGAACCCCCCCAATCAACATTCACAACTCTATAAATAAATTTGCATGTGTGCAACCCGCCAAAAAAATTTATCAAAGGACTAACAAAATTCTGACACAAATGCAGCACAAAATCATACAATGCATTCATCATATGACAAAGTGCAGTCCTTTCATACAATGAGACACAATATCGTCAGTTTGATATCAATAATTCATGCAGAACTAATATGCTTAGGGTAATTAATCATGGATCTGTAGGCTATGGTACATGTATTAGCACTTAGTTCTAGGTTTATAGACAAATTAATTGATTAAATATGAAAATTAATTATTCTTCAGGGTATTCAAACTATGAAAATGGATGATAAAGTATGGATAAATTAGACAGTAACCAGTGTATAAAAAAAAAAGTGCTTTCCAGAAAATACAGCATTTATTGTTGCTATTATGCTTTACCTTATTTTTTTTATTTTCACCTTTGACTTGACAGTGAATAATCATAATGTCTGTTTGTTCTTGGTTTTATTTTTAACTAGAACTACACATGTACTGAAAGCAAGCTCACAAAGAGACAACTCACTTCAAACTGAATTAAATATGGTCTCACTTATGGTACCACTTCCAGGTCAAATGGCCAACCCCTATATTGTAGCAACTAAAGAAAACACTGCACCTAGATCTATGCATTGTAAGAACATATCTGTGTGTTTGTTGGTCAAAACTAGTCAAAATAAGGCTTAGAATGTGTACTTCAAAACATGTGTAATGTACTACAATTTCTACAAAAGCATATGAATATTGTTTGGATGTGTGAGTAATTTGCCTCCGTGCTGTCAGTTAGCAGGAAAGGTAAAATTGTGGATTTTCAATATTATTTATTCAAGTCAAATTTGTGAACAATTTCAAAATATCATGATGATTTTTAAAGCCTTATTTTCCAAGCTTTGCAATGGTCTGCAACATTCAGATATCATTTATCCTGGGAATTCACAGTGAAACTTTGAAAGTTACTTTTTTAACACGTAAAGTAATGGGAATGTAAGAAGTGTTTAGTGAGATGTAACACCTTAAGTTGGATAATCTCCCTTTAGAGTTATCAGACAATAATTACATTCCTTCGTGCCCACCTGATGCAAAAATTTCCTGTAAAATTCCATTAAAATCTGTGGAGCAGTATAGAAGGAGTTCCCCATACAAGAAATGTGGAAAATGAACAACAGACAGACTGACAGTCAAGGTGATTTCTATATAACCCAAAGCTTTGTTTGTGGGGTATGGTTATAATCAAATTTTTGTCTGAGTTCTTAATTCCCAATTTTCCATCATCTTAGAAAAGGGAAATTCTGCTTAGGAAAATAAAAAAAATGGTGATATCTTTTTCTTGAAAAGTGACTATAAATGAAAATCATTTCAATAGAATAAGGAATACTAGAAAAAGCTGTTTGAATGCACAATATACTCTCTACTTTTCCATAAAAACTTGAAGTACAGAAAAAAAAAGCAGAGAATGCAGATTGTCAGAGAACCATTTCATTAGAATAATTGATTTGTTTATTATCAAAAATATGTTAGCAGTCCTAGAATATGTATTTTAACAATCATAGATAGGCAAAGAAAAAAAATGAGTGTGACTGTCCATCAGGGGTCAGAATCCACCAAATATAAATGATAAAGATCTCTTAAAAGCATTAATGACATCATATCATACAGGGTTTCTATTTGGTTGTTATATCCACTTCTTCGACAGCTAGGTATTTTGAAATATCACATCATGAAGGTATTGTCAATAAAATATGATTGGTTGAAGATGACGTTGTGGTGTTTTTTTTTGGTTGTTATCCTGAAACGATTAGTAACATCATAGATTTATGATCATTAAATTTCCATCAAGACAGATGCCAAATGTCAAGTGGCTTGAGATCCAATACTTTGTACTGGTACTAATTTTTTGCTTCTTTTGTGGATCACTAAGCGAAAGATATGTCTTGCAAATTTAATTTTTAACCTCTATCATTTTTAAAACTCCAAAATTATGTGAACTTTACAGAATCCACCAAATTAGCATTCATGAAAATTACATATGTCAACTGTCCGATGTAACTCTTACATATCAATTTATGTATAGGTAGTCTTTATAAAAATTAGAAGAGAGGTAATTCACGAATGTCAAAAACCCACAAGTTCATTTATATTTCTTATTCAAAGGCAGTAACAAACCACATAACCAGTTTTAGTTTGTCAATCTGTTGTTGCACTATAATGAGATAAATATATAAATTGTATACGAAATAAAGTATTTAGTAAGAGTTATCTTTCTTGATTTATTTGATTTACTTACGCAGGAGATTAGTGCATGGTTTTCCTCCAAAATACAGAGCTTTATAAAAACACAATACTATGAAAGTACATTGTACTTTATTATTATTAGTTTGTGGATTCTTGAATTCGTGGTTTTAAGGGTTTAAGTATAAACATCAATGGAAATCTTCTTTTTGTTGGAGACCAAGTTTCATGGTTTGACCTAACCATGAAAACCATGAAAGTTGGTACCCCACAAACAATAGTACTTTCACAATAGTTATATTAGAATATGATGTATGTTGTCTCAAAAAGTATTGCTGGTTCAATATTTTTCTCTGTACCTTAAATCATCAATACTGTAGGGAGTGTCTGAATTTTACATAGACTGGTACCTAGGTACTTGTGTACCTGTCCTATAATCATACATAAGATTTTAGCTAATAGCGAATATGGTTCAAATTTTTTAAGAAATGCCAGCACTGTTATGTAAGAGTTAAAAGTAATAATGCAATGACTGCATTGTTTCTATGACTATTGAACACCTTGTGCTTCAAAATAATTGAGTTAGCAGCCCAGAAAATTGGTTCCAAAAAAAAAAAACAGAAACCAGAAGAATTATTGTGTAAATTAAGTTTTCTAGGAACAATCAATACATCAAAATCAAGTCAAATCTTTATCTAGTTACCAAGCTACTTCCAAATACAGACAACAAGTGCTAGCTTCTTATACAATTTCTGAATAACGAAGTTGTCTTCGGAAATTAAAAAAATATATAGCTCAGAAGAACAATTGCCATCAATTCCTATCTTAATTTGATCTACAGAGATTGGATATAATGAAAAAGACTTAATTTCTAGTTAATGAAATCACAAATTAAACTTTCTAGATTGAATAATATATCTGTCTGTGGTCACAGGGCAATGAAAATGATGCTGAGAGAATCACATAAACAGTTAGATTTATTTGACAACAGGAGATAAGTCTAAAGATAGACTGTTTGGGTAGGCAAAATATATCACTATATAATGGAGAAATAGGTCAAATGGCAAGCAGCTAGACACTCAAGGTTGTAGATAGGTAAACAGCAGACCTATAATCACTTCCCAATTAAGTAGTAGTCTTTGTAAGAATCATGCATTCTGTAATATGTGATACTCTCCAAAAAAGGCTACACATTTTTATTTTTGTTATTAATTTGCTTTATACATGTAGGTCTATATGATGAATGTATAGTTATTCATTCCAGTCAGTCTGGATAAGAGGATAGATCATCCATATTGAAAATCCAACAGTTTCTATTTTACTTACGTGTCATTTACAGAATTACATACATATGACCCTACTGGCGGTAGTTCAATTCTACCAGAATTAGAACCTTCCTACTGTTCTACTGTTGAAACAGAAAATCTACCTCTATCCGAACATTATACCGTAAACAAATTTTTGACGCCATTTTTTTCGTTTACTGACGAAAAAAAAATGAAAGGAATGAATAATGAGACATTTCCAGTTGATCTCAGGTAGACAGGTGAACATGTTAATTAGGATCATGAACAGTAATTTTGAGCTTTAGTGGTTATCAATGAGACATAATTTAAAAGGTGTGATGATTATATAACAACAGGAGATGATTGACAATTATCCCAACTTTTAGTGGCACACCCTTAAATAATTAAACGATTAATTACCCACGACTAGGACTCATTGTGTAAATATTGATACAGGACATTAGATCTTTTGATGGTTATGGAAGTACTGACCATGCATCCACTGAAAATTATTTTTTTATCCAAGTCAATGGAGGAATTATGTGAATTTGTTTTGTTTTGGAACACTCTCATCAACTGTCAGAATGCCAAAACGCAATATTTCATCTTCAGCAACTCCTGCCAAGAAAGCAAAGTACTATTCCAAATTAAATGCTCATTGGAAGTCAAAGTTAAAGTGGTGCCAAGCCAGTAACGACTATTTGAAATGAAATCATTTTTATGCATATTTATGCATAAGTAGCTACTGAAATAACAATTTTTAAATGAAAATGATTTAATTAATAGTAGCTATATATAGTAATGATGACACTTTTAAATAGAAAGTTACTTATGTTTATGCTGTTCTTGTTATGTAAATATCGTCATTAATGAATAAAATCATTAAAATGTTAAAGTGTTAATCCATCAACAGGGTCATTCCAACTATTCCAATAGAGTATTCAGCATTTTTTCTCATGGATACAGACTTAATGGAAGGTTTTCCATAAGTTTCACACATATTTGACTTGTTACGCTGCCAGAAAAAAACTCCGATAAAAAACCTCCAGTTTTCAAACCAATTCTCCCACTGAAAAATGACAAATCTCCAATTATGAAGGAATGCCTTTATCACATGTATGGAATTACCTTCCTTAATTTTGAATAAGGACAAAGGTTGCATGAAAAGCCACATGTTAATTTCTGTTTACTACAATATTTTAAACAAAATATAAAGAATAAAAATATGTAGGCTTTCAAACCAAATTCTTACTTGGAGTGATACTTAACTACATATCACTCCATGAGTGTGGCAAAGGTGTAAAGCTTTAAAATATTGAATATACCCTCTGTGTAGGTAAATTAAAGAAAAGGGTCACATGACTAAAAGGTCAAGGTTGAATTGAGATACGACAAGGTAAGGATCAATAAAAATGGTTACTGGTATGTTAGACAGTTCCCAGGCCACAACTTGGAAAGGAAATACTTTTATTCAGAATATATCTCTTTCATCATTGCCAAAAATATTACTCACATGGTTGTTATTGCAAAAAATCACACTGGTGACAAAGTATCACAGAGGAAATGATGAGGGTATTATTTCTGACTATAGGTAAAAAAAGAAGATGATTTATTGGCAACTTTATTGTTTTTCTATTGTTTTCCCTTTCTGATGCAATTATTTTGTATTTTTTACAGAAAATATAGAAATTTTGACCAAAACCTCCCACAAATCTTACATCTTTTTACATGGGAGATGTTTTATTTTTCATTGTTTTTGTGTAAATATGTCTCAGAACCTATTGGACTGTACAATTAGTTTATGTAGCATTAATGCTTTGTACCTAATATCATTTGTAATCATACTCTCTCCCATTGAAACACCGTAACTAATCTCATCAAGCAAGACAGGAGCATATTGGATGATTATGACCTTTCTATAGTGAAAGGGTTGATAAAGTAAGCAATGAACGCATACATATTTCTCATGCCATAAACATACACAACTCAATGCCAATGGTTTTCATGAAGCAGAAAATTGAACCCAGTGATTGGTAAAAAATTGAACTGTAGACAATATGGCTGCCACTTTAAGTGTATGATGTGACTCTAATTTAACACAGAAATGCTAATATTCAACAAGCATTCAGGAAGACTTTCGAGTTATCTCATTATTTTTCTGCATCTCTTGCTCCGATTTCCATAATTTAAGCTTCATTGCTAATCTAGTATCAGACTATTCACAGAACTGTAAAAGCCAAAGTTGTTGAATTATTTATGCTGTTCTCATCTGAATTTACATATAACTTTGTGTTGATTGGGGAAAAGATGACATAAAATATAAAAGATTGTCCATTGCCAGACATTTAGGAATTAGTATTAAGTAAATGTGTATATGCAGTATTTTTCTATCATGATAAATACAATAACGTAACCAAAAGGAGTCTTGTGAATTCTTTGTTTAATTTCCCTGAAGAGCAATTGTATGGAAAAATCTGATAACGACATTTCCTTCTAAACCAAAAATTTTCCAACATTTTTGTAGGACTCTTTAGAATTTTGGTTCAGGGAATTCAGGCTTTTATCTAAGCAAACACAGAATGATCAAAAGAGATTATCTTCAGCTTTACTTTAATACATGTACCACAAAAGTCAGCCATGATGGCCTGTTCTTTAACCAAGATTAAAATTTATCAAGGTTTTAATCTTATTTTTTTCTTTCAATAAAATGAAATCATATCATGGGATTAACACATTAACTCCTTCTCTCTGATATTTGCTAATGGAATTTCCTGGAGTAGATTAATAGGTCATAAAGTTCTCAAGAAAATCAAAGACTTAAGTCCTCAAAATTGCTATTCGTCAAATATTCTGTGTCACTGATTTTGGCTATAACCTTGGTTCCCTTGATTACTCTTTCAACATCTGAAATGGCACGAATGCTCTAAAATCAGTTGACTTTTCCTAAAAACTGGTTTCCCTAGATATGTTTTCACACTCTTTCATAACAATGATGTCCTGAACGTTTTCAATTACCCGGAACCGGATTAAACAACTAGTGATGGCTATACATAGATATTAGGGCCCTGATAACATACATGACCTATATATAGTCAATTATAAGGAGCCCCTGTGTTTGAATCGAAAACTGGGTACTATTACATAAATTCATTGCTAACAGATCATTTCATCTTTTAATGTAAACTTCCCGTTTTCATACAAGCAAAAAAAAAAAAATACACACAGACATGTGTATGATATTTTTTTTAAAAGAGGTACGTTGTAGCCATCTTTGGATTGCTTATAATATCGACAAGGGAACCAGATCAGGAACCAGATTAAACAACTGGCAATGAATATTCATAGATATCGGGGCCTATATAGTCTTGTAACGAGCCCTGTGCCTGAATCGGGAACTGGGTAATGTTCAGTGCTAACCAATCATTTCATGTAAACTTTCTGTTCTCATACAAGCAAAAAATGCATGTGGAACACACATGTATTATATTATAAAAGAGATACATTTTATTTCACATGAATCTAGAATTAGGACGCTATGGTGGTAAACACGGCACAGATCTGCAGCATAATGTGGAGTACAAATATATAATTATGCAAATCATATGCAAATAAAAAGTACTGAAATTACTAGTGCAAGACGTTGCTAACAATATCAACTACTTAAATTTAAGATTTCTTTCTGCACTTTAGTTATAAATCAAAGATGTACTTTGCTTTCATGATACCTTCTTATACTACCAGAGCAGTGAGAAGGTGGCCAAATCTGCATTAGAGAAACACTATAAGAGCAGTAAGAAGGTGGCTATATCTAAATTAGTGAAATACTACAAGAGCAGTGAGAAGGTGGCCAAATCTAAATTGAGAAATACTACAAGAGCAGTGAGAAGGTGGCCAAATCTAAATTAGAGAAATACTACAAGAGCAGTGAGAAGGTGGCCAAATCTAAATTAGTGAAATACCAGTACTACAAGAGCAATGAGAAGGTGGCCAAATCTGAAGTAGAGAAATACTACAAGAGCAGTGAGAAGGTGGCCAAATCTAAATTAGTGAAATACCAGTACTACAAGAGCAATGAGAAGGTGGCCAAATCTAAATTAGTGAAATACTACAAGAGCAGTGAGAAGGTGGCCAAATCTAAATTAGAGAAATACTACAAGAGCAGTGAGAAGGTGGCCAAATCTAAATTAGTGAAATACCAGTACTACAAGAGCAATGAGAAGGTGGCCAAATCTGAATTAGAGAAATACTACAAGAGCAGCGAGAAGGTGGCCAAATCTGAATTAGAGAAATGCAATAGTACACATCTAACAATGTGAAAAGCTACATTTAACATAACAACTGAAAAAGAAACGTAGAAAGTGTAAATAATTCAAGTGCTATATCCCGTAAGAAACATGTAAAATTGAAAAATATTGGATCATGCACAGAAAAAAACACACAAATTTGACAATGTGGACACATAGACACAGTTCATGGTCTACTGAAGACTAGTTGACAATTCGTTCTTCATAGAAGTGTGAGAGGATGTACAAAACCAAGTTAAAAATTATAACAGAACCATTGGGAGTTATTTCTCATTAGCAGTGAAATTGCAATGAATTTCATATCCTGTGAAAGTACCAATTTTCTTGGGTCAGGGAAGATACACAAGTTTGTGGACTCTTAAATTCGTGGTTTCAAAGTATTCAGTGTACACATCAATGGGAATCTCTTATTTGCTTTGGAACCAAATTTAATTGTTTGACCTACTTTTATGAAAACAACTGTGTGTTTTTCCCCACCATGATTCACCCACTGCCTGATTCTTACAGAGAATCACACATAAATCCTGTTTTTGCCATCAAAATGGCAAGTCTCCCCCATTCCATGAAATGTACAAAAAAATAAGGAAAACTCCATTGAGGTATCATTAAAGACCTGTTATCTTTAAAACACAAAAGACCATAGCAAGACTACACATACAATTCCATACTGTGCTAGCTACCAAGCTTCATGAGATTTGATTGAGTAGTTTCAGAGGAGTTGTGATGACAAGCTGCTTCAGTTGTACATTGCAAGAAAGTTATTAGTTCAAAGAGGCATAATTCCTTCAAAATTGAAAAGATCAATTTTTCTAGGTAATATGCACAACTGCATATGGTGATTTTGATTTAAATTTCTTACCAAACTTTGATTGAAATTCCAATGAAATAAGAGAAAAATTAATAAAACTCTTTGTTAATTGTTCAGTAAGCTACCTAAGTCATTTCATCAGGTAATGGTCATTCAATCAAGGTAAGTTTACTATATTCTTTGCTATAAAAAACCAACAGGTAAATCTCCACTTGATATAAGAACAAGATAATTAATTGGAAAGAGTGAATAACCAAAATATTATCACAAGTGCCGTAGAACAACACCTAGATTTAACCACCGCTGAACTTGTTCTATGCACAAATTAAATCATCAAGCATTCTTGGCACGAGTGATCATATTTTGGTTATTCACTCTTTCCAATTGTTTATTCTATTTATTATAAGATTTTCCTGATTTGTTGATGTCTTCAACATAAATTTTAAATTCTGTGATTGGCTGATTGATATCAAAGTATTGATGATTTTTGTGGGAGAATCTTTTTTTAAGTCCGAGAGTAAAATTACCAAATTAATTTCACAGTGGGAATTATCAAAATTTATTACACTGGGAACATTGGATAAAACACTGCTATCTATATAAGAATTACTGGTAAATATCAGTAGGTATAATACCCGACATTTACTGGGTAGCTAGAGGATATTTTTTATGAATGATGAATTCAGCCATTGGAGATCTTAAGAAGTAGTCTTTGTAAGAATCATGCAAAACCTGTAAAATGTGGTTGGGTTCAGTTTGATTAGGAAGGTGCTCAATTAACACAGGTTCAATAAATATTGAAACAGATATGAATGGACTTGATAAAATAAATTGCAGGGTTTTAACCTAAAAGTTTGGATTGGTAGGCCACAGTTTAAACTTTGGTATTCAATATGCATACCAGTAGTCCTTTACAATCACAGTATAAATTTGAGTAGACCACACCAAATTCATGGGGAGATTAGGGGAGTGAGCTCCTGCTAATTTCAAACTCTGCTGTATGGTTTACACAAGTTCCCATTTTTTGTTTTTTTCAGGGTTCAGTTCAGGCAGGTTTCACTGTACATGTACTCAGATTTCATTGTACATGTGCTCAGGTTTCACTGTTCATGTACTCAGTTTTCACTGTACATGTACTCAGTTTTGATACCTTTAGCATCAAAACAAAATGAGAAACTAGCATTGATCATGAACAAGTTTTCAACAGGAAAAGCATCAATAACTTTCAAACAAACTAATCAAGATGGCCCTCTGATACAGTTGATCAGATAAATACTCTTTGACATTATCAAAGGAGATCTGACAGCAGGCAAATTAACCTCAACTGATAGAAAAAGACTTTGATTAGGATAAATATGCCAGAAGTACATGTATACTGTCTACTGAACATTGCATGTCAATAGAGGTAAAATGCTTCCAATTAATTACTGTCAAGTAGGTTATCTTTTATTGAAGATTAGTGTCAATTTTTCATCATTTACCAGAATCTACCATGCATATAGCACTATCAGTAGTTGTGAGTCTCAAGCCCTGGCGCCACAATGTTAAAAAATACTTGAAGTAATAGAATATTCTTAGCTTCCATGGTAACTCCAATCAAAGTTTTTGAAATTGATGACATCACAAACAGTTAAGTCTTTTCTCAGACTTAAGTAATTTTCCAAGTTTTGTGGCATTGGGACCAGATATGAAGATTTTGTGCCAAATAAAACATACAAAAATTTTATCATACTACATGTACTCAATATAGCTGTCCATTCATGTTCACCAAATATGGCAAATGTTGAGTGTGTCTTCAAAGAACTACAACCCATAAAACTTTCAAATACATGTACCAAGAATCTGTCACATTTTAATGATCAAACCTTGCCCAGTCTATTTTAAACAAACTTAACAGTTGTAAATAGCAAGCTGAGAGAGGTGACTGCTGTGCAAAGCCCATTAATGGCAATATTAAGAACATTGATTATAAATGACAAGAATTTTCAACCATTCATCCTTGGAGTCAAACTTAAATCATGTTGAAAATCCAAAAACTGACCCAAAGATTTAGAGACTGAACATAACACGATATTCAAATATCATATGATATTTAATCATCACAATACCAAAATAGCATATGCAGACAAAAAAAAAGCTTTGTCTATTCCATGGGTTTTTCTACACCATGAATCCCTTTACCATGGGCTGAATTTTATATTGACAGATACATAAATATTCTTACCAGATTTCCACTGGTTCAAAGCCAACTCTGACCAGATACAACACACAGGACAATAACTTGATAAGAAGGTTGAATATTCTAATCCGTAAACCTGAGAAAAAGAAGTAAAAACTAAAATTACTGATGGTATAAAATGTATACTGTTATCATATTAATATTTGTGGATTATGTCAAATGAACATATTGGTGGATATTATTTTTTGCAGTTCTAAAAAATGAATAATGTAACATAGTGTTAAATATCAATTTAATGGGTACAATTTTCCATGCTTTTCTGTTCACCACGAAAAAAAAGCAAAATTGAGACAAAAAAAAATGTACAACGTGTAAATTAAGAGGCATAAAACATCTATTGTCTGTAGTTTTAAGGTTTTGCTCAAGTAGTTATTAAAAACAGCTGGCTAACACACCACATGCTTTTCCCACATAACTTTAGTCTACATTATAATTCCATCAATAGAACTGTTTTCAAGTTATTGACTAGAAAACAAAATTTAGTATGACAGATGGACATGTTAAAACTATATATGTTGCAATAAAGTTACATGATAACAAAAGCAATTCACCATCAACTGTTACATTCTATTTATGGTAAACCATGCAGAAACTTTACTTTGTTTTAAGTTCTAAGGTCAGATTGTCATGAAATTTGATACACAAATGTACATCATGTTTTCTGTAATAAAAATATCGAAGTAGATTTAAGAATAATTGCAACAGTGCTGTTCAATTTTTAGAAATGACATCTTTTATAGCCAGTTATCATTTCTCAGTGAAACTGTGTATAAGGGGCTCTGGGCAAAACTTTTCATGGAATTATATTTCAGCATTTTATTTCAAAGAAATATTAGATAGAATATATACTTACTAGATCTTTGGTTTTTAATGAAGTAAAGCTGTAACCGTTCCTTGAGTGACTTTTCATTGGTAAAGAACTCAACTCTAACTCTGTAATAAACAAATACAAAGCCTTATAGAAAACTCCGGGTGCTGATCCAAGGACTGGCATGTCAGGCGTACGCCCCTCTAAATTTGTAAGAAAAAAATTTTTCACAACAAGTTTCACCCTATAATATTTGTTTGCCTTGCTTTTGCATGGCATTTGATTCAATTAACACCCTCCTCCCCCAAACTTAAATCCTGGATCCGCCCCTGAACTCTCTTTTACGACCAAACAATCAGATACCTACTAACTGTGCAAAATGTAAGCTGCTTCTTATACTGCATAGCAGGTAATTTCCACAGGTGCTAATTTTGGCATATTTTGATGGTCTGCCTAAAAATGTCAAAATAAGGTTTGCAAAATATTTACTTTGTTCACCACTTAGAATCTGCCAAAATTAAAACCCCAAAATTTTTTGTCTATCCTTTGCCTCAAAATAACAAAAGTTTACACTGACCAATATAACCTGCCATATAGTATTTCAAACAGTTTGCATCTCTCTGTTTACATAAAATTGTCCAGAAGTTCTTTGTTTTATAATTTGTAACTATTTATATTGGGGTGATCACCAATATCTCAGCTGCAACAGTAGGGCAAATCCAAACTCGACAGATCTTTGATTTAAGACCATGATTAAGTATTTGACACAACACTGGTCTCTAACATCCTGTAAATGATGTTATATATTTTTCAGTATAATTTTAATTAGTCCAAAGTCTGCAATTTAGTCAAAAATCAGTTCGGCAGAATTAACATGTGCCTTTTCTGATCTATTACTGTGAGATATGCTCAAAGCCAAACATTCAATTGGTAAACCTTGCAGATTCTGCTACTCTCCATACAAATAATTAAGGATCAAGCCACCTGAGTATTTCCAAGTGGCTAAACATAAGCTTATTATCCGCAATCAGACTGGAAAAAAATCTGGAAAACTGTTTGTCGCAAAACAAATGAATGGCAGAGGGATGAAGGGACTGAAAGAAGGAATGACAGAGGTATGAAAGGACTAAAAGAAGGAATGACAGAGGGATGATGGGACGGAAAGAAGAAATGACAGAGGGATGAAGAGACCGAAAGAAGGACTGAAAGAGAGATGAAGGGACCAAAAGAAGGAATGACAAAATGTATGGCTGGGGCAATATTTTTTTTTTACACTCAACAATTTTATTTGGTATTAAATACAAAGTCTGAGTTTTGAAAATCACAATATCTATATTGTGCATGTATCTGTAATTTTCAAAATATAAGTTATTGATATCTACCTTCATATATTGCACAACAATTTCAAAAGAAACAGGTTACTGCAGACAGATATATTTACTTAACCATATGGCTGGTAATTTTCATGAAAGAGAGCTAAAATTCATGTTTTCTTCCATATTGAGGTATTAATTTACAATTTTGTTTTTAAAAAACCTGCCTTACAATTGAGAATGCAAATGCTGAGACCACTAAGACTTAAATTATGATTTTTTTTCTATTGCCACAAACCAAATTTGGTAAGTATTTAATGAACTGAAAAGAAACAGAAATATTAATTCCTTACAAAAATTTGACTACTTTAAGAATATGGAATTCAAAAATAAAGGTATAGATAAATTTATACAAAAAAAATCTTGTTGGCCATGTTTAAACCAGTGCTCGACTTTCCTTTTGACTATCCTTTTTGACTATTGTCTAGATTTATCAGTTCAGCAATTTTGTTATTTTCCTTAATTCATTCACATTTACCCTGAATGTGATTAAGACAGATTGTATAATATTTAATTTCCTGATATGTTTCAAAGGAAATGTTGCAAGACTACAGCACATTTCTTTCATTCCTCCTTGTTTTTCTTAAATTTACTTGTATTTACCTCAAGATGCCATGCTAATGAGGTTCATATTGCAAATACTGTTACAATGCACCAGCAAATGTCATTCAGTACTTCACAGTGAGGTTTCAGTAAGCTAGATACTAATCACTTGGAATATATATTACTTGCATTTAAGCAAAATTTCCTAGTTAAAAAAAAATGAGCCACTACCGTACATACATGCAATACCCACAATTAATCTGAATAATCATTTTTTTTATTCTGCAAAGGGAAATAACCACTTAACATATTGAAAATGGTAAAACTATTATTTGATCTGAAGTCAATGTAAAAAGGACCAATCAAGTACACCTTGATTATTCTATGTGACATTTTTTAAAAATTTATTTACCCTTAATATATTTGCAACAGACAGACAGACAGACAAACCAGACATAAGCTTAATGCCCCTGCTGTGTCATAGTGAGCAATTCTTTCAGTATTGTACAAATCTATTGTAAAATCATTGATATTTTTAAAAAGTCAGTACATGCCATTCATTTTTTATTGTCAAAAAAGAATGTGACTATAAAACAACAACTTCTGATCATCAATGAAATAACACTAGATGTTTCCATGACAATGTCAACATTGAAAGGTCAAGCATATGGATGATAAGTTAAACTTCCTGGAAACACCACTCATTCACTACAGATCACATATCAAACAATATGCCTGCATGTCTATATTGACATCGAATCAAAAACAATGTATAGGATTTAAAATAAATAGAGCCAGTTTGACATAATAGGTATTGGCAATAGACTGTTCATAAAATCATTGTGTATCACATGCTATCAATTCTCATAACATAACATGCAAAATCCAAGAATCTTTTATCTTTTTCTCAAATATTAAAATGTCTAGTACTGAAAACCTGCTTAAGGCTTACGGTTATAGCATTTTTATAGATCTCGAGTTTCAAAGCATGGTTCACAATACAAAAGCATCATAAAAAGTGTCAGAGAAATGTATCAACATACAATCTAAGAACTCCTTAACATTTCCTTTAATTTTTTTATTTACTTTTAATGTCAAACTAAATCAGGAAGCTTTAAAAACATGGATGTCCGTCACATCAGATACAGTAAAACATGTCTTAACTAAACCATGAATAAACCAAAAACCTTTCTAAACCAGACATTTTCTTCAGTCCCTTTGTACCAGTTTATAAATTTATTTTGAATCTTTTTGTTAACCAAACATTTATATAACAGAAGAAATTCTACAGTTCAATAGGATTTCAGGTTTGATAGGTTTTACTGCATTACAAAATATAGAGCATTAAATAAGTAGACCAAGAATAAGGTAGACAACTCTTACAAATCATTTGAACATTTGTATTCACTGTCCATATAAAATTCAGACTCTGCCCATGGTAAAGAGATTCATGGTGTAGAAAAACCCATGGAATAGACAAAGCTTTTTTTGTCTACATATGATATATTCTTATGTGCCCTTTCTGTATTTAGATCTGTACTTTCAAGAAAACTGCACTTTAAGGAGGTAGACCTGGGGTAAGGGATACAACTCTTATAAATCATTGGAACGTTTGTATTCAACATTTTATATCAATTTCATGTAAGCATCAAAGTAACTTGGACTGATTTCATTCTGTTTCAAATGGAAGCTTGATATGCTTTGGTGAAATTGAATATGATACTAACATATCACTTATTCCAAGAGTTATGTCCCTTACCCTAGGTCTACCTCCTTAAGGCACAAGAATTAAATTATTGTACAGTGTTACTGAACGTGAGCTAATAGTAATTTTTCAGGTTGCTTAACTAGCAGCAGTTGTATATGGATTTTAAAGATGGAAAATTACTTGCCTTTATTTTAGCATTTTTTAATACATTGCAAAATTACAGCAATCATTAGAACCTTATGCATGTTTCAAGCTAAACACTTCTTTATAAATTGTATCAATACAAATCATGGATAATAAAAATACAATTTCTTTAACTAAGATTTATAAGCCATCCTGGATAGTCTGAGAAACCAGAACAAAACAGGAAATGACAAAGCAAACACCGTAAACTAGAAATTACCAATACCTCCATTAAGATTTTGTATTGTGCAATCGTTGACCAATTATTGCATACTTGTGAAATACTCAATGAAAGAAACCACGGCCTTGGTAAAAATTTAGTCCTCAAAGTTGTGAAATAAGAGAATGGAGATCAGTGTAATGAAAAAGCCTTTAAATACCATGAAATTAAAGTTGTCAAATGTTAATGTCTACAGGCATAAAGCAAAATAAACAGGAAACGAAGAAGAAACAAATGCAGCTACTGACATGAGTCACCAAGAAGTCCCATCAAAAACAATTCACATTTGGGCAATATCATTCGATTCAACTAAGTATAAAATCAAACCATATCAAAGTCATACCAGTCTGAATACAACTTCTGTAAACATTTGTGAAAAGTAAATTTTTTATAAATTTTGTCCCCAAAAAAACTATGTTAAAATTTCTGGTCGTAAAATTTAACATAACCTCAATCAAGCATAGATTTAAGAGAATTATAAAACTTTTTAATGAAAAAAAATTCTGTCACTAATAAATACAAATCTATTTCAATACAATTTTTCCTGTTTATAAATTCTAAAATATTTACTTACTTAGGAGGAGGAGGTATATTATCCGAAGTAGCTGACAATTTTAACACCCCACTATTTCGATGTGGTGACCGTCGCCTCCGATTGTTCATATTTGAGTGATCATTTGAGTGTTTATGGTAGATCCATGGATTTGACATTATATAATGACACCAGAAATTAGATTACGAAATGACACCGCTATCCAGCACAATGCTAATAGATAAATGTTCCTTGCAATATAAACGTACTTCCCCATTGCTAATTGTCTTTAAATACCTTCCTATCAGTCATAAAGGTAAATATTAATTAAATGCTTAATTAATATTTCATTTTCGTGGAGATGTCCTGGTCCTGCATCTCTATCATCTCTTTCATAAACTCACAGCACATTTGTTGAAATAGATATTGTTTAAAATATAAATTACAGAAAATATCAATAACTACAATAACTCCAGACCTTGCAAAAGACTATTCTACTAATCTTCCTTAATCCCGTCTATAACTCGTTAACGACACAAAAAAACTGTAAAATCAATAGGATATGAAATCAAATGGAAAAACAAAACAACAGGTAAAAACAGAAAAAAAGATAATAATGAAAAAACATTTTCCACGGAATGATCACCCTCTCAGTGCGGCATCTATTGACTTTTAACTGCTGTTGTATCACGTTTTCTATCATTATAACATGATAGATCAATACAAAATGATCAGTTATGAATGAGATTTCATAAAGTCCTCTGTAAATTGATACATGAAGAATACAAAGAGGATCAACAACTTCTCAAATGTCAAGATGGGGAGGGAAGTTAGAAGTATAGGATAGCCACATTACATAAAGAATGCTAGTTTTGCTTCAGTGATGCAGCCAGAAGTTTAAAGACCCAGTTTTTTAAAGAAATATAGTCCTTAATGCACATTCTTTAAGATAAAATCTGATGGGTTTATCCAATGTCTATGTTGGGACCTTTCAGAGCTTACTTGAAGATGTGTTTACACTTATTAAAGACCTCTTGGTGATCTCTATAAGTATTTACTATTTTTATAAGGGTTAAAGATAGTGCTATTATTGTGTTTCACCACATCTGAATCCTTTTCTCATAGTTTTATCGGTAAAGGATGCCATTTTCAAATGATTTTCTATTCTTTGAACTCTGTTTTCACAAATAGAGATATTCAACCCCTTTTTGCATTCCAAAGAACTAAGTCATTTTTAGCATTACACAACATTAAATTTTGCATATTTAGTACTTGATGTTACCACTTCAAATCCAATCCACTGGAATTGTAGTGACTGATTATTATCTATCTATCTATCTATTGATCGATCTATCTATCAATCGATCTATCTATCGATCGATCTATCTATCTATGATCAATCTATCTACCGATCTATTGATTGATCGATAGATAGATAGATAGATAGATAATAATCAGTTACTACAATTGCCGAGTGAAGGTAGGCTAAAAAATTTAACTGTTATTAATAGAGAAAATCACAATTTCATACTAAAACTACTAGTATACATTTTTGTCCAGTACTAGAAGTTTGGAAGTATGTGTAAAAGCAAGAGTATAATTTTTGTTTCTGTTTTTAGCAGGGAGGATGACCCTCTGACCCATCTGAATCCACCAATGGACAACTACTAAGTATTTCTTTATTCTGAGTCCTCCCACAAAAATAGATAAACCTGCAAGGACATTGCACTCACAGTAAAAAACACACATTTATGTACTGGGACAAAAATACACCTACAATGTACAAATACAGTATCGAAGACAAACTTGTGCGTTTTATCATCTGACCTTGAATATTCATTGATACAATAATAAGCCAAGCCTAGCAATTACATAGCTATTTTCCTATTGAATCGGTAACCCTTTCTTCTGAATTACACATTCTGATCAGCAATTTGTCTTGATTACTAGAATAAATTCTCCAAGATCAGATATACCAATGGCAAGGATAATTATATCTTATAATGCTTCCTTATCCTTAAACACAATAGAATTATGATAAAAAATAATACATAAACGTATAATGATCATCTAGAGACAAACATATGCTCTCTGGTCTTTCATCTAGATTTAATTTTAGAAAGTACAGTCAAAATCTGTTATAGCAACTACTTGAACTCAACAATAACCTGTTTTAAATGTCAGTCTCTGTCAGAATCAGACAGTTGGTGAAATACTATATGTGTCATACACTCACCATTTTAAAAGTGTAATTTGACTATTTGCAACACCAGAATCAAGGAAAAAAGACTAGATTTTCTATATCATTTTGGTATATTTAGTTATACTTTTATTGAAAGGCACTGAAATTGAACATTTCAAGGGAAGATAACTCTGTCAAAAACCTCATTTTTCTAATATTCTATTGAAAAGCTTCTGCGCAAATCAATAGGTACAGAGATTAAATAATGGTATTTACAAATAGAGAAATCATCATTGAGTGAATTTTTTTGTGAAATTGTAGGGGTTTTGACATGCACGTTTCATGCACGTTTCTAATTCAAGAACTTTGTGATGACTTCAATCTTGTAGCAACATAACCCTGTTCCAGAAGCCTAATTGCAAGAAAGCTACCACAATACAAAAGTCTGCATAGTATAAAATTGCAATACAGGCGTGGATCCAAGGACTGGCGTACCGGGTGTACGCCCCCCCTAAATCGGTAAGAAAAAAAAGTTTCACCACAAATTTCACCCCATCACATTTTTTGCCTTGCTTTGCACGGCATTTGATTCAATTAACGCCCACCCCTCCCACCCCCCCTCCCAACTCAAATCCTGGATCCACCCCTGCAATAGTTATTGTGAGTAAAACAGTCAACTTAGGTTGATAGAATGGGTCTTCCACTGATTGAACATCAACTGATTACCCAGTATTAGAAAGTTCAAATCTCCTTACATTATCAATTGTTTAGTTAACCTTAGCCAGTTACTACTAAGGGGTTTTTAACGTCCTTGACTACCCTTTTGTGTCTCAGACTAGCGAAAGTAATTGCCATTCAATCTAATAAAGACAACTATATTAAATGATTTTTAAAATACTGGCCAAAAATTGCAAAAAGAAAATCACTTTTTTTTTATTTCAAGGGCAATAACTCATGGTAATCAAGCATTGTACAAAAATGTTCAATTCTGTATCATTAGAAAACTCATTAACAATGGCTACAATACCGCAGTCTTTGCTTCATTTATTGCAGGTTCAGAAACACAAAAGTTAATTGGACAATGAAAACTTCTACCTTGTCTAGATATAACTTTTAATTGACCACACCTTTTCTTAAATAATACTGTATGTATCACTTGCTTTGAAAAAGAGAAAAAAAGCTATCATTAGACAATTTCTTCAATGTACCCTTTGTTAACTTACTTTTAGACTCACAGAGTAATACAAAGAACTGACTAGATATGACCCTTACCTTGGGTCAAGTTCTCTTCTTTCAAGTAAAAACTATGGCTTAAGTCGAGTAATTGACCAGGAAATTCTTAATATAAATGAAAGCATGATAAAAATTAGCTGACCATTATGAAATTGAAATAATAGTTATAGGCTACCTTTTATATTAAATGCTACTTCACATAATCACATAAAATGTTGCCAAACTGTTAGAATGGGAACTTATTCTTTCTATCCACCAATTAGCACTTTAGTATCAGTCCCTGTAAGAATAAGGTAGTGGGTGAAAAATGGTATGAAATCACAGTGTGATTTGATTATTTGTACTATAAGAATCAAGAAATAAAGACAAGATTTTCCATATCATTTTGGTAAAATGAATTAATAATTTTATTCAAATGCACTGCAAATAACAGTTAAGAGCAGATAACTCTAATAAAAACCTTCACAATTTTATAACATTTTCTGAAAAAGAAAATAAGGGAACTAGGATTTAAACATATCTGAGCATATCCAGTGAGATCAAATAAGTCATTTCAAATTAAGAAAATTTCCTTAAATGAGAGTATATATTCAATTCCGTGTTTTTCATACACATTTTTCAGTTTTTCTTATTTTGCCTGATTCTTACATAGACTTGTGGTGTAATTGTCTACTTAAAAGAAACCTCTTAATAAATAGTAATAATGAGCTTCACTCTATTTACACTACTGTAGACATTAGTTTATACATGGAAGTGTAATATCTAGACATCTAGATATTATACTTCCATGTACCTACACATCTAGATATTATACTTCCATGTATCTAGACATCTAGATATTATACTTCCATGTATCTAGACGTCTAGATATTATACTTCAATGGTTTATATTTCTCCACTCTCCAAATTGAAGTCACTATGTTCCACCACCATGATTCCACCAACAGTTACCACTAAAGCAAAAACTGACATAAAGTTGCAATATTTGATAATTTTCAATTATTTCTTTCTAAACATAACTTAAATGTAATTTTAAAACTATAAGACACCAACCATTTTATTAGCAAGGGGGCCAGGGATCTTTTTGAAAAAAATTGTTCCAAATTTTGAAAAAGAATTTGTCATTACTCATCCATTGAAAAAAAATAAAAATAACTCTCTATTTTTTCCATTACTTAACAAGGACAATTTTAAAATAAAAATATTGATTTTGGTTTATTCTGAAACAAAGATAAAAATTTTGCACTTGTATGAAAGAAAATTTCTTTTTACCAAGCACCCCCACCCCCATTTCAGGATAAAAATGGTATGAGCCAAAAATTCATTTACTATGTCATGGTATGTAAAAACAATCAACCATTTGCAGAAATTTACTGAAACCGTGAGTGCCCCTTGTTTGGTGGATGCACTAGGTCTCCACTCACATCATCAAAAATTGTAGAAAATTGCAAAAGTAGAACTCTGTATTTTTTACGCAGAAATCTATTAAAAGGAAACCCCAAAACTCATTCATATGTAAATAAAAAATTCCAGATGTACAAAAGCATTCTCTAGTAAAGAATGTGTGCAAGTTTCATCAAAGTCCATTCAGCATTTCAGAGTTGCAGATTAGAAGACCCAAATAACCAAAAGGTCATGCAGATGGAAATGCAAAAATTGGTGTATAATGGTATAACCAATGAAGAATGCACATGTGAGCAACTTTCAATGACTTCCTTTTAATGGTTCAAGAAGAGTTA
Organism: Perna viridis; assembly: GCA_037379345.1. Taxonomy (NCBI): domain Eukaryota; kingdom Metazoa; phylum Mollusca; class Bivalvia; order Mytilida; family Mytilidae; genus Perna; species Perna viridis. Next base: position 29,020,870 of record CM074517.1, on the reverse strand, counting down.
AAGATAAAATAGGGGACAGATGGACAAATGGCAGAAAGGATTGACAAACAAATGAACAAGCTAAGGTGATTAAAAATGCATATGACTTTTTTAACCACTGGGCGATGATCAAGTTCCTGTGAGAGTTTTCCCACAATTTTACATTTCTAAGTTTTCTACAGATTTCATGGGAGGAACAGATTCTCCTCCAATATCTCAGGATTACAGGATTTCTCCACTCTCCATAGTAAAATTTTAGATTTAATCCACTCGCTGTAGCTCATGGGTTCAAATATTAAAATTTCACTATTGAAAGTGGGAAAATCTTGTAATTCCATTTTACTTTTTAATCTGAGGGTGTAAGGATCATATTTCCAATTTAAATTTGAAAACAAATCATGTCTTTGCATCCTTACTGCAACATTGTGTAAATTTAAGCTTATCAAACTGCTCAACAAACCAAGAAGTTATAAAAAGTTTTTATGCAGGCATAATAAAAAAAAAAAGACAAACATAAGAAACCCATTTAACAATAGAATTAAAAGCTTTTCTCACACTGAACAAATACAATTTCCTCTTGTCTTCCAGTAGAGGATATATCTGCACTTTGTAGCATGTGTTATGTTTGCATGGTTTACATTATGGAGAACAACAGTTTATGAAACAGAATATTATGCTCTAGCAGAATGGAGTGAATTTCTGACAAATTTCATTAAATTCTTGGCATGAATGTTCTTTGGTTAATGAAATGTATTGGCAATGTGGTACATGTTTGTTTGTAAAAACATCAATTTATCTGTTACACAAATGTCTTTATTGAATGCATAGAACAAGGCATTGTTTAGAATTTGCAACCATTGCTTTCATAACACATTCAAAGTCAGGGTTTTCTTAATACATTGTTTTTCTTAATCCATACCAAATACTGTAAAAGATTCAGGGATGAGGGTGCTGGGAGGGGGGTTGTTCCAGGCATTGCATTCTTATAAACTTCTTGCAAAATCTGGACAAAAATGAGCATATAATAGCCTGGAACCTCCTTTTAACTGGAATCCTTCTGGACTCTCTCCCCCTTTCCAGAATCCCTAGATCTGACCCTGAAATAGGTATAAATTTCATGACTTAACAGTTTGGGTTGAATCACACAACTTAAATTCACCAAGACTCTGAATTTAAAGAATAGCATGCAGTGTAATTATGTCAAAATCATGAATACAAAACAAGGTAAATCAAAACTGCACAAAAAATAGAAACATAGTGAAGTAGAATTTTTTAAGGGTGGGGTGGGTATCTTAAAATTTTTAATCCATGCTGGTTATCATCCCTGCATTGAAATAAAATTCAATGTGTAAAAACTAGATGTTTTTTTTATATATTGATAAAAACCTACTTCTTATCCTCAGAGAATGAGTATGGTGAAGATCTCCCACATTTCAGCTATTTTATATTGGATATTTGACGTGACAAGATTTTTTTCGTGCTAAAATAATAAGGTATTTAGGTAGCTGTCTTTGTAAGAATCATGCAAAATCTGAAAAATCTGATACACCCCAAAAAAAGGCTACATATTTTTATTTTTGTAATTAAATTGTCTTATGGGTCTATATTATGAAATGTGTAATTATTCATTCCAATCTGTCTGCTCTTAGGAGATAATCAACATTAAAAATCCAGTAGATTCCATTGTATTTAAGTGTCATTTACAGAGTTATCTCCCTAAATTTTGAAATCTACAGTGCATTCTATGTAATTTTTATCTCCTAAGAACACAGGTTATATGAAAAACTGAATGTTAATTCCTGTTTACTATAGCAATTTAAGCAAAATATCAAAACTAAAAATATGTAGGCTTTTCACCCATGAATCACATTTTGCATGATTCTTAGCTGGAGTGCTACTTAAATATAAAAACATAAAACAAAGAAGTACAAACAGTAACAATAGCAGTAATTCTATTCAAAGGATTCACATTTGTAAAAATGTATTTTTACCAGTATCTCTTCAAACAGTTGTTTTGGTGGTAGATTTAAAAAATCTTCAGCGTTGGTTATTAATGTGTTTTCGCGTCATTATTAAACTTTTTTTGCTTCTTTTGAAGAAGCGTCATTGCTCTGTTACCATGGTTTTGATTACTTTTGTTATTCAGGCCTTTCAGAGCTTTTTTAAAGGTGTGTTTACACTTATTGAAGACCTATTTATGATCTCTGAAAGTACATGTACATGTATTTTCTACTTTTATAGGGTTTATGGTGCATTTGTGGTGTTTCACCATATCTATTCCTTTTTCTATGGCAGCTAAATAATGTGTGAGAAATCTTTCAAAATGGGAGTATTTAGCCTCCAACTGAAGAGACACTCTTTGTGGGAGACAGATCATAAAAATGGGATGGTTAACAAGTATGATAAAGATAGCATGAATTTATACTTCTGATTGAAGTATGAAGTATATATTCATTCTATTTCATTTTGTGTGATAGACAATAAAACTTAAAGTAGTGAAGTATTAGCTTCCATTAAATGACTACTGGATATAATTATAGCCTAACACTGGGGTACCATATTTCTTAAAAATAATTGGCTCATAAAATTAATTCCTGAACTGTTCATATTTTATTCATATGGTAATGACTGCAGGAAGGTAGCTGTAGTCCTTAAAAAAAAAGCACTATTATTATTTCAGAAGATTAAGTCCAAAGAATAATATGGATGGAGCCTCAGTGATGTCCTATATATGAAGAATGTAAGACCAAAGCTATGATTGGCTAAAAAATATTCTGACAGAAGTGACAAAATTAGTCGACAAAGAAGTAGACGATTTTGCAAGTGTGGAGGCCCTGTTTTGTCTTTTAATACGACATTGAGCTCCGTCCATCATGGACAAAGCTTTAAATCATATTAAGATTTTAGGTTCCAATTATTTTTTGGGTTGTTACCAAGATATGAATGCCAGTTTTCCCAGAATAATCTCCACATAGGCTTTGCCTATGAGAGATGGAGCTAACTGTACTCAAATAAGAATTTTTTTTGATGATATAAGTAAGAAAGTAATATTCATTTAAAGACAGTACATATGTACAAATAACAATAAACATGAGCTTAACTGAGCTCTTCAACTGATGATATACTGACAGCTTGTTTTATACCACCAACAGGAAAATGGAGATTTCCTTGAACAATTGCTCTACACCTGCTTTAAAAGTTCAAACAATTAATTCCAAATTACAGTATGCATGTCATTTCCAACAGAACAATTTTCGGCCTTTAATGTTATAGACTCCTACATTTGGAAGACATTGCATATAATTATAAGCCTCAAGTCAGCTACCCACTATTTAAATAGTTGACAAAATCAATCCATATAAAATTACGGTTTGTCAAAAAAATAATAAATAAATTTGAGGTAAAGTCAAAATGGAATAATGTTCATCTAGATAGTAATCAACAAAACTGTAATTGACAATTTGATGTTTCTGAGGTTTTATGGGGCTAAATCCATGTTCCTTACAAAATGTTACACAGAAAAAATAGATGGTCTTTTAGAATTCAAAAATCCAATTATATAAATACTGCAAATTTCAGAATGCTGTACATATGCTTCAAGAAACAACCTCCAATCAACAATAAGAGCAAATACTTAGGAAGAAAAAGATCCAAAAATTAAGTATATACAGGAATTATTGAATAACTTAAAACCAAAGATATAACCATATCCTACACCAATATTTTTTTTTATCAAAGTATGCCAAAGGAGCTATATTATCATAACTTCCATGTTTAATGCAAGGAATGAAGCTTCAGTATTTTAGGGGTTTTCAGTTTTGTGCTACTCAAAATTCTACGAATTTACCATACATGTACCACCAAAACATGAAAACTTCCTGAAACCAAAATCACGATATTTAGTATCTCTTCATGATGGACTATCGGTAACTTCCTGGTTTTCGCTGTTAGAAATGTTTATCATTAGCCTAGTGTGTATTTTAAACAGCAGGATGAAAATACACCCAAGCCAATTTATAATCCTATCACCATCAAAAAGAGATAACTCTAAAAGACAGTAAATTCAAGGGAACACCCATAAATGGTTGTGAGTTCATAAATGTTTAAATAAGCAATGGATCAAGCCTGCAAGAGATACTAACACTGTTGGTAGATATTGTTCTAAGTGTTTTTGTGGAGTCCAAGTTCCTAATTTACTTGTTGCATGTTTCATTTGATTTCTGTCTGTTGGATGTTGTTTTTTGTATGTAGTGTATTGTTTCTGCATGTAGAAGGTAATTGTTGAATGTCATATATTGTTCCTGTATGTTTTTGTATCTTGTATTTATATGTCGTAAATGTCATTTCGGTATGTTGTATGTAGTATGCTGTACCTGTATGTTGTAAATGTCATTTCAGTATGTTGTATGTAATTTTGTATGCTGAATCTGTATGTTGTAAATGTATCAGTTCGTTGCAATATTCTTTTTTTTGTACTATTATGTATTTTGCAAATATTATGTCAGTATTTTGTATTCTGTATGTTGTATCTGAATGCTGTTTCTGTTTCCTGTAGCTGTATGTAGTAATCATTCTTTCTGTATGATGCATTCTGTATGTTGTATCTGTATTCTGTATGTTGTATTATGTATGTTGCATTTGTATTCTGTATGTTGTATCTGTATTCTGTATATTGTATTTGTATTCTGTATGTTGTATCTGTATTCTGCATGTTGTATTTGTATTCTGTTTGTTGTACCTGTATTCTGCATGTTGTATTTGTATTCTGTTTGTTGTACCTGTATTTTGTATGTTCTGTATGTTGCATTCTGTATGTTGTATGTTGTATCTGTATTCTGTATGTTGTATTTGTATTCTGTATGTTGTATTTGTATTCTGCATGTTGTATATATATTCTGTATGTTGTATCTGTATTCTGGATGTTGTATTTGTATTCCGTACGTTGTATTTGTATTCTGTATGTTGAACCTGTATTCTGTATGTTGTATGTTGTATTTGTATTCTGTATGTTGTATTTGCATTCTGTACATTGTATTTGTATTCTGTATGTTGTACCTGTATTCTGTTTGTTGTATTTGTATTCTGTATGTTGTACCTGTATTCTGTTTGTTGTATTTGTATTCTGTATGTTGAATTTGTATTCTGTATGTTGTATTTGTATTCTGTATGTTGTACCTGTATTCTGTATGTTGTACTTGTATTCTGTATGTTGTATTTTGTATTCTGTACATTGTATTTGTTTTCTGTATGTTGTACCTGTATTCTGTATGTTGTATTTTTATTCTGTATGTTGAATTGGTATTCTGTATGTTGTACCTATATTCTCTATGTTGCATTTGTATTCTGTATTTTGTATTTGTATTTTGTATGTTGAATTTGTATTCTGTATGTTGCACCTGAATTCTGTTTGTTGTATTTGTATTCTGTATGTTGTATCTGTATTCTGTATGTTGTATTCTGATTTTTGTTTTTGTCTCTATATTCTACGCTTCATCTAAATGTTCTATGGAATCTAGATTTCAGATTTCACTATTGGAAAACTTGATTGTTATTGCTAGACAATTCATGAAAAGAGCAATCAATTATTCAAACTAACCATGCTTGATACAAGACACAGCCATCTTGAGCCCTACTTCTAAATGTGAATGGAAGCCTTGTCACCAAAATCACATATATTCTTACTCAGAGCCAATCAGATGTCACTCCATCACTATACAGTATACCCATAAATTTTCACACTATTTTTTTTCATGATGTCTCTGATCAATCTATTTCCGTGCAGTTTCAAATTTTTTATAATTCCTAAAATTGATTAAAAGATACTTTGAAGAAAAAAAAATTCATTCAATTTTCATTTTGCTTTACAGGTTTTACTGCAAAAAAAGCAAAATCCTGATTGTAACAAGTTTAGTTACCTATAATGCCAAATGCAGATCAAAGCAACCACATGTGACAAAATCTGTAAGAATTTTAATTGCCAAGTTAAATCCAACAGAGCATATTTTGATATGAAAAATTGAGATATTGCCTGAAAAAAAATAAGACAATTAATTGTCAGTCCCTGTAAGAATCAGGCAGTGGGTGGAATATGGTACAAAAAAAACACCATGTTGAAAGTTCAAGTTGACTATTTGCATCATCAGAAACAAGGAAAAAAGGCAAGATTTTCCATATCATGTTGGAGCATTGAGTTATAATTTCATTGAAATGCACTAAAAATGAATATTTCAAGGGCAGATAACTCTGTCAAAAACCTCATTTTTCTTACATTCTATTGAAAAATTTCTAAGCAAATACAGTGATTCAGAGATCAATGTTTTTTTTTTTTTTTCAAATAGAGAAAGCATCCTCGAGTGAAATTATATTGTCAGATTTGAGTGGTTTCTGATTTTTCCCATTTTGCCTGATTCTTACAAATACTAACACTTAATAAATACTGTCAATTACATAGAAGATGTTCTTTAATTAGAGACAGAAAGTTTCCTCTTCGATGCCTTGATGAAATCAGAAGTGCCAATCTATATGTTTTTCCCACAGAACTATTTCATGCTGTAAGACATTAAGCCATTTCGGTGCATTTTACTGAAGTAAGAATCCAATTTTAAATGGAAGTATAAATGTGTTCATGTCATGAAAATGTTTCACTCAGTGCTGATTTCAGTCATAAAAGATGTATTGTCAGCAAATTAAAAGTTCCTCTTGTTTGAAAGATGTCCTTTCCATTCCCTAGGTGCCCTGTGATAACTGGAGTGAAGTTTTGGCTTGGACTAATGGAAATTACTCTTGAGAGGAGTCTGGGTAAAGCATGCAAAGGTTTTTTTCTTCCATAAATATTTCACTGTGATATTTATTAATGAGGTAAATATGCAATATGAAACTCAAATTCAAAATATTAACTTTAAACATTAAAATTTCATTCTTTTGTTTCATTCTTATACTCTATACTCAATTTTATCTTCACCTACATGAAGTGTCCATCTATCAGCTTATAAAAACAAGATGTTATTGATGAGAGAGTTCATGATTTCCCAAAGAAAATATGGAATTGAAAAAAAATGATAGACTTTTCAATTTTTAACCAATGATGTTTCTGTCCATATTGCAAATATTTTCAGTAAGACCAAAACAATTGTGTGTTTTAGTAACATACAAAAAAATAATGGGTTGGATGCGAGCAAACTTTTTTCTTCTTGGCTTATATGTTTTGATCGACAAATCCTGAAATAGACTTACACAGTTTCAGAATCAGTCCCAGTTTGATAATATTCTCCATTTCCAAATAGCCACTATTATCAGATGTGTTTCGAAAAAAAATTATGGTGATTTCATCATTTGCAATCAAGTTAGACAGATATTTCCTCTAAACCTTCATCCTGCCTTTTTTAAATTTGGATATTGATATATTGGGTTGGACAGATTAAATTCTGACTACATTTAGTATGAATGATTATTATTTTTTTTAATATTAGACTAAAGTACAAATAATAAAGTGCATCATTTATCATACAAAGAAAAACTAGCTATAAAATTCTAGCTTTGATTTTTAAAAAGTAAAAAGACATAAGAAATTAATTGGTTTTTTTGGGGGGGTATTGTGTCTGAGTTTCAATTTATAAATAATAAATAAAGAAATGCATTGCAAGCATAAAATACCAAGATTGAAATAATAATAATAAAAAATGCATTAACATTTTTTCAATACAAAACATATACGAAAATTTGAAATTCTAGCTTTGAATAGGGAAAAGGTAAATGATTTATAAAACAGCAGGATATATTTTTGCGAACGTTGTTTTGGAGTTTTATTTGAAAATGATAAAAATAAATAGCAATGTGAACTAGAATACCAAGACTGAAATAACAAAATGCATGAATAGTTTCTGACTTCAAAGCGCAATTGTTTTCATTTAATTGAATATTCTAAGTTTTGATTACAAGAATTGAAAGATTCATTAAGCAGGTCGCTGTATCGAGTTGCACAGATCAATAAACTAAATTCCAATGCAATGTTACATAACATCACAGCAGCAAATTACTTCTAAATGAGATATTAAATACAGCTTTTAGGTTCAAACTGTTTAATAAATTGGTAACAATTAAATTTTAATAGCTTGACTCAAATACTTTATCAAAAGTTTTTACTAATGGAACTAATGGGCAAACATCACTTTTTTAAAAAAAAATACATGTATCTTAATCTTACAGATTGAGATTTTCTTATAGGTTTAACAAAGTAAATCAATTCTAATATGTTGATTTGAAAGTGTTTACAGAAAATTAAGGATTTAATCCTGTGACCTTGACTTTTGACCTATGACCTTAAAATTCATCTGAGTTGAAGGACAGTTGAACTGACATATGGGCAGTAATGCAACATTATTGGGAGGGTGTTTATTAATTTAAACACATATTAAAATCTAAGGCACCTCAGAAATAGAAAGACTCACAGACGTATGACAGACAAAAAATTGTAATCACATACAGGTATAACCCCTAAACCTGATGGACAGACATACAGACAGTGCTGAGCTCTATTAGACCAGCTTTTAAGTAATACAGGTAATACCAATGTACCCAAACACCCTTGATGAAAGTCTTTAGAGATACATTAATAAACAAAAACAAAAAACTTTTTATTGCTGGCTAAAATATCATTAATACAACATGACAGGCATTTTCAATCCAATAAGCTTTTTCCTGTATGTTATAACAATCCAATATTTGCATTCATAAACAGTATATATATATCAGACAAAAAAGTTTATTAAATTCATTCTGATAGTTAATACCAATGTTGGACCCACAGACAATATATAAAACCTAAATTAACAGCTATTCCCTATTGAAAAGTTAAGAGTAAAAGCAGACAAATAATTGAGAATAGACAGCAATGCCCACAACACCGTGTCATTATTTAGGTTGACATTTTATTAATTGTGTATACAGTGCACTTTATAGACTTAGAGCCTGTCAATGACAACATCAAATCCCAAACACATGATATGGACATGGAAGTTATACTGCATTTTTGAAATTGGTTTTGTTTGTTTCATTTTATTATCTGAAGCTGATGTCACAATTGTTTACTCTAACGGAGACTACATCTTGGGAGTGGACAATTATGATGTGTTTCAAAGGAGACATTGTTTTACTATACAAAAACTACATATAAAATACATGTACAAGTATATAAAAGAAGAAAACCTTTATATGATCAGTTTTGAGAAACTTGTTAAAGGTTTAATGAAGATCAAATTAATACTGAAAAAAATTGCGAATTAATGGGACATTAACTGTTACCGCGGCATGTAATAGTAAAAAGAAGGGGGAGTGGCAAATGTTCAAAATGGCCTGTAACTCAAAAACTACAGTTAATATTTTGCTGAAAATTTACCTTAATCTACATTTTATGGTATTTAACAACTATGCAAAGTTAAAAAAAATCATTGATCCGTTTTTCAGTTATCATCCGGAAACCCTCCAGGGACGGAAACGTAAGTTTTCAGAGGACATTACATATTACCTCGGCACTTTCGGTGGTAGAGTATAAAAAATTAGTGAAAAGCATGTAAAATTTTCAATATAGTTGCCAAATTGAAGTTTGTCATTCTAAGACTGTTTGTCTACATCTGTTCACTTGAACACTAAAATATCCTACCAGTATCTGGTAAATCAATGGAAATTTTCACTCTGGGCAATATCAATGTGTTACTAACCACGATCAGAGGACCATAACTGAGATGGGGCAAGATTAGTGCTAAGGTATCATAGTTAAATTGCCACTTTGAATACAACTAATGTTCAAAGACATGTAGCTAATAGGGGTTCCATCATTTCCCATCATACAACTACTAGTTTCCCCCATGAACCCTTGCAACTGTGAGAGGTTAGAATTATCAAACTTAGTTGTAATACATTCCTTTGTGTGATACTGGTAATTGATATTTTCTAGAATCTCTATTTCAGTAGATCAAAAGTAAAAATGTGATATTTTAGTAATAAAAAACTACTTAATCTATAGACACTCTTCCCACTAAGAATTATTCTTGTGATCTTGCAAGAACAAGATTTATGCTTGATATTTACAAGCATATTATACATACATGTATGTATATGGAAATGGTTAAACCGCAGATCTAGGCAGTGTCAGCATTGATGCATTGCAAATCCCAGCAAGCATTTTGCTCTCATTGAAAATCCTGGATTCCTATCTGTCTACTGCACCTGTTTTGAGAAATTCTTAATTCTGAATGCCTGTTCTAAATCCACAACTGAAACAATAGTTTAGAGCATACAGAAATGTATTACAGTAAACAAATTATTTATTTACAGGTGTTATTTAGTTCTTTATTTATCTTTTATTATTCTGTCACACTTATCTGTGTGTATTTATTTCCCTGTTTTAAAAATGAGTGTTTCATTGAATGATATTACATGTATATTTTTGTGGTTACGATTTTCTAACTTTTCTGTCTACCACACAAATAGTATGAGTCATACTGCAAAAATATGTTCCCAAAAGTCTGGACTTATACTATTTCAATCCACTAACATTTAACTACCTTAAAGTGACCAGGGCTTTAATAAAACAAGAATAGGAATGGTGTATATGTCAAACAATGTCAAAGAGAAAAAAAAACACAAAAAGGGATGAAAAGGGTTTTTTTTTTTTTGGAATTCAGGTACCTTTCCCTTTAACCTTTGAAGGAGATGTTTCTTTTATAAAAATAAATTAAACTTAAAGATTCTGTGGTACCTTTCTGTAGATTAAAAGAGTATCAGGTATCACCTCTTACATGTAATGAAAGAATGTTACATGTATCTTGTCATGTATTATAAGGGAGATAATTCAAAAACTATATCATAGCACAACTCTGAACTATGGAAAAATAAAATCAACCAGGAAGTTAACTGATAATAAGTGTAGACAATTTTCACATTCCCTTCCATTTCAGAGAAGTCCAATTATATGGATGTCAACATGGGTCTACAGACATAAGGTCGAAGGTTGCAATGGTATCCGAGGGAACAGAAGCTTGATTTGATTACTATAAAAAAATATTTGAATGATGCATATGTTACAGAAGCATTTCAGATGTTTTTATGTACAGAGACGTACATATATTTCCACATAACTATTAGTGTTCATGAAGCTTCCAATCAAATATCCTTTCTTTGTCTAGTAGTTATCAAATCTGCAAACTGTTTCTACTAGATTCGAAGTAAATAGCGAATGTGTTGAAAGTTGTCTATTTACAGCTAGTTGAAATAGACCATTTCCAATTTCAATACAAATCTAGCTAGGCTAGTGAGTAATTTAAATAGCTCTCTGGGTAAAAAATATGCCCTACATTATACCAATGTGTCCTACTTAACTACTTCAGAACACCTCTGATATTTAAGACACAGTCTTTTAATTTTGAATAGATGTCAATTATGATGGTGGATGGCAAATTTAAAGATTAAGGTTATCATAATTGACAACTATTCAAACTTTAAAGGCAGTGTCCAAAAGATCACACAGGTATTCTGAAGTAGTTAAGTAGGACACATTGGTATTATGTCCAGCAGATTTCTACTTGTATTGAAATTGGAACTGGTCTATTTCAACTAGCTGTTAACCAATTCAAAAGAATATGTGATAATTCACAATTTTTCCCTTCCATAATACCTGAACCTCTAGAGACAAAAAGTTCATATTTTAAACAAAAACAAAAACAAAAAAAAACAGAACCTTTTAGGACATAAAACTTGGCTTGATTTATTAATATCCAAATACATGTACTACTGGTAATTCTCTCTATTACTTTCCATCAAACAAAACTTACCAATCAGCAATAGGAAATATGCCAAAGAGTAAACTGCATGATGCAATAAAGAGATAAACTTATGATTCATCTTTAGAGCAGTTTACGAAATTGGAAAATACAATAACTTTTTTTAAATAGAATTTTTGTTTTATAATCTAAAGAATGCAGAATACAGAACAGTATAATACATTCTTTACATATTAAGTAAAGACTCTTATTTTGTCAAAATCAGCAAAAGAAGAAACTTTTTATGTTTGAAACACAATAAATGTATCAATTTTCACTATCTTTGCAGAGGACAGAGAAGCACAAAAAAGGTTCCCAATTGATTTTTAACACTGTATAATGATTATCATTTTTTTATAACTGCAAAATTAGATACCTGAGAATGAGTATACTTGAGAGAATACACAAAAGTAAGATACCTGAGAATGAGCATACTTGAGAGAAAACACAAAAGTTAGATATCTGAGAATGAGCATACTTGAGAGAATACACAAAAATTAGATACCTGAGAATGAGTATACTTGAGATAATACACAAAAGTTAGATACCTGAGAATGAGCATACTTGAGAGAATACACAAAAGTTAGATACCTGAGAATGAGCAAACTTGAGAGAATACACAGAAGTTAGATACCTGAGAATGAGCATAAGTTAGATATCTGAGGATGAGCATACTTGAGAGAATACACAAAAGTTAGATATCTGAGAATGCGTATACTTGAGAGAATACACAAAAGTTAGATATCTGAGAATGAGCATACTTGAGAGAATACACAAAAATTAGATACCTGAGAATGAGTATACTTGAGATAATACACAAAAGTTATATATTTGAGAATGAGCATACTTGAGAGAATACACAAAAGTTAGATACCTGAGAATGAGCATAAGTCAGATATCTGAGGAAGAGCATACTTGAGAGAATACACAAAATTTAGACACCTGAGAATGAGCATAAGTCAGATATCTGAGGAAGAGCATACTTGAGAGAATACACAAAAGTTAGATATCTGAGAATGCGTATACTTGAGAGAATACACAAAAGTTAGAATGCGCATACTTGAGAGAATACACAAAAGTTAGATACCTGAGAATGAGTAAACTTGAGAGAATGCACAAAAGTTAGACACCTGAGAATGAGCATAAGTCAGATATCTGAGGAAGAGCATACTTGAGAGAATACACAAAAGTTAGATATCTGAGAATGCGTATACTTGAGAGAATACACAAAAGTTAGATACCTGAGAATGAGTAAACTTGAGAGAATGCACAAAAGTTAGATACCTGAGAATGAGCATAAGTTAGATATCTGAGAATGAGCATACTTGAGAGAATACACAAAAGTTAAGATACCTGAGAATGAGTTAACTTGAGAGAATACACAAAAGTTAGATACCTGAGAATGAGCATAAGTTAGATATCTGAGAATGTGCATACTTGAGAGAATACAAAAAAGTTAGATACCTGAGAATGAGTATACTTGAGATTATACACAAAAGTTAGATACCTGAGAATGAGTAAACTTGAGAGAATACACAAAAGCATCTGCAAAATCAATGCAGTTACAGTAACCAGGGATTATACAGAATATTGCACCATTTCTTTACAATCACTGAGACACAATGAGCACTTAGTATTAGTCTGAAATATTTTTCATGACTTCAAATTCATTAAAATTTTGAAATTATGTGTCTTTTGGCACCCTTGTCCCCAGGCTGAAATTATTTTTTAAGCATTTAACATTCCCAGGCCAAAATTATCCTTAAGGATACATGAATTTCTATTTTTAGACATGTTTTTTGAAATATCATACTATTTGGGTAGGTAGGTATATCTATTAACCTTTGCAACAGTTCACGGGCAGATTCTCCCCATTGATACAGTCTCTCATGTGGGAGATTTTTATATGAAAGCTAATTTTTTTTTATTAAAAAAATTCAATTTTATAGTATTTTTCACAGAAAAACAGTCATTTGTAACCAAAGTACCTCCCACAAATCTTACATTGTAATGTAGGAAATTAAATTTGTTTTCACTTCTTCTTTGGGAGTCTCGCTAGAAAGGTTAACAGGTATGAGGTAGGAAGGGAAAATGTTTTAGGTTTTAGTACTTTGCAACTCAATCTTCTTCATTTATCCCTTCACCAAAATGCATCAAGCTTGCCAGAGTAAACTGTATGACGAAATAGGGAGATAAACTTATGATACAATTCATTTTAGTACATTTTTTTTAAATTGAAAAAGACATCGTTTCTTTGGACTTTATTTTGTTTATCTGCCAATTTGGCATGCGATTGATGTTAGTTTAGAAGGTAAATACATCATTTTCTGCCTAAAAGGGCAATAACTGTAACAAGGAGTCATCATACAATCGGCGAAATCTACCAAAAAAATCAATAATGGGACAATCCAGATACATCAAAAACCAAGTATGGCCTAAATGACAACTGAACTGAATGCCGGTATATTTAATTGCATAAAGAGCAAAGGGATTGGACAAAATTTATTTCAACTTATAAACATCCTCACCCAATAAGTACCTAAATGAGAGACAATCTATGTACATTTTGTACACAATAAAGTGAATCAACTTAAACAGATTAGGTATAAAAACTGAAGACAACGAAAACAAAATGTAACACAAAAAACTAAAGCACTAGCAATATAAACTCCCAAAAAAAGCCAGGAGTGACATCAGGTGCTCCGTAAGGGTAAGCACATGGAGACTGTAGGCTCAATCATAAGGATCATTTTCATCATTTTGAAGTTTCTATCTGTGACCTAAACTTTTCGAAGGGCAGTAACTCTATTAGGAGTTCTCCAATAACTTTAACCAAATTAAACTTTTGTAAAGCTCATCAAGACCAAACAGAAGTTTGTCTTTTTTTCCTTCATCTCTCATAGTTTTTAAGATATAACTTGAAGTAACGTAATTTTTAAAGCAAACATACTAAGGATAATAAATGGCCAAATTTTAAAGTAAAGCTACTCAGCGGTTTCAGAGGCGAAAATTTTTTGAAAAAGTATATGATGCAAGATGCCAATGATGGACCTTCAATCCAGGTCAATATCCTCCGAAGACCTATAACTGCTTCCTGATTTCCTATGAATCACTCAGCCAACTTATAGGCTTTGCTCAACAGAATGTGAAAAAAATCACATAACATGGTCACTACTCTGTTTCTGGTGTGAAGTCAGAGTTGGAAATAGTAGCCTGCCCACCAGCCCGAGACTGGCTATTTTTTGGCAGGGCTGGCTGATTTTAGCAAAAATCTATATAGCCATATAATAAATATATTGAAAAATTGTATTCAGGACTGGCTAGAATTTGAGTGAGTTTCCTACCCTGGTGAAGTGATGGTGCGGAGGTGCAAAACTTTTGAACTCTGTAAAGGGTGCAATTGAAATGCTATAAACAACATATTGCCACAATATGCACAAATGATTCACAAAATACATGCACAATGTTCCCAAGACAAACTCTTAATCAAAGTGCTGTAAGCACTGAAGGTTTTGATTCTTGTGAAAACTGTAGCATGAACAAAATTCAAAGATTACATGACGTAAAATAATACTGTAATTTAATTCATTAGCATTTCCCATATTACATGTATTTAGAACTGTTTTTTCCTAATATAAGTGGACTAAATGTCAATCTTTACTGCTGATTTCTGATGTACAAAATGTAATCAATAGTTAAACAATATCCAACTTCAGACACATGTACAAATTTCATTCCATTTCATCTTTTTCACAAAGGTTTACACCTGAAAAAGAGTTAACTTGCATTTACCCAGTACATTGAAAAATTATTTTAAAAGATATATATCCAACACAATAATTATAATCAGACAAAAACAATTTTAGCTTAAGACAATAATTTCCTTGATGACCATAGATTTTCCAAACCTAGACATTCTATATCAACTTTAATTATTTCTGCCAATTTTACTTGGTCGTAATCAATGCTCTCCACTTCCTGTTTATATTGTAAAATATTGATGAAAGGATGAAGATTCTGAGGGAGAAGTATGTTTAATGGAACATATTCAACACATTTAGTGTTTCTAGACCCATTTTCGAGAACTAAATTCCCTTAACGTTGATTTATTACTTTAACATCCTTCAAGGCCAAAAAGGAGTCCTTCAAATCTTCTGTTGATTTGAAGACACATACACAGAGATCTTAATTTTATTTGCAGAAATAATAGTATACCATTGAGCTGAATAGTTGCCAGAAACATATATACTACTTATAAAGATGTATTGAATTATACGAAAGAATTACATTTGGACTATATTTTTGTGTAGTGTTCAGAACTAGTAGGGAAGTTCCTGACATGAACCAGTGACATGATATTTTGATCCTGAAGGATCAAAAACCCAAAAAGGTTATTGGATATTTTAGGGTGCACTATACAGTTACATTATGGCGCACTGTTTCGCACCCCAAGTTACCACGGTCAATTTTTGTAGAACTTAAAATTAAAAGTTAAAATTTGGTGGTTATATTGTTTAAATGAAGATAAGCATTTATACATAGACAGATGTAATATATGTAATGGTAAACATGTGCAACTTAAATGAAGAATGGTATTCAGAATGTTTCAGTCCACTGCCGTATTAGGTTCTCTCCTCAGCATCAGATGGCTGATTTTCAAAATACCTTATTTTGCATGAAACTTTTGGAGCTAAAATTGTGAGAGAATGAATCATAGGTCTGATTATTTTTACTCTTTTTCCACATACTTCATGTATGCTTTCATCCTATGGTAGTGTCTAAGTGACTGACATTTTGTTAAACATAGTATTTGGCTGTTAGTTTTGGAAAGGCACCCCTGATTTGGTATGTTACCATGGCTACTGGATTTTGTAACAATAATCACTAAATTACTAATAAATGACTTGAATCTCCACACACCAAGGATTTAAAAAATATGCACTTTTTTATGACAAAACACTAGACATTTCTGTGCGGACTGTCTCAAAACTGCTTTATTTCAACAAAATGAGACAAAATTTTCAAAAATGACCGAACTGTATAGTACTAACTTAGGATGTGTAAGCAGCAGATGTTTTTACTTGTTTTTATCTTAAAAAGAAAGATCTTAACATACATCAGTAAATTCTAATGGGAAAAATATAGACAAGGAAAAAAGGAACTGCATGACCAAAGGTACATGTACAGGTATAGCCAGAAGTAAAGAACTGCTATCAACATTAAACAAACAAATACCAGTACATGTACATGAAAAAAATTGGAAGTTATTATGTAAGATATATGTACATGTAACATTGAGTAATATGCATCAACTGTATTATTTTAAATCTTTTGATTGTTGAAAACAATATTTGCAATAACTGATTTTAACAAAGCAGTGTTCTAGGATTCCAATTTCCCGTTACCCGGGGCAAGTGAAATTTGGGTCAGGGAAAGTTAGGTACTTAGTTACACTTTCCGGTGGCAAGTTGAAAACTTCATATACTGTAAGGATTTGTTTTGTTCGGAAAGCAGTCATTGACTGTGGGAAAGTTGATTTTATATGGATTTTTCCCGAGGAAACCTCAAGTTCTGAAAAATCCTAGAACACTGAACAGAATGAGTACAGCTCCTGCCTGAAACAATATGCCCGGTAGTGAGTACAGCCCCTGCCTGAAACAATTTTTCAAGTATTGAGTACATCCCCTGCCTGAAACCAGTCTTTCTAAAGGTTCAGTTTTTTTTTTCCAGGACATTCGGTCCTGTGATGACACTATTTTCAGGACTGAACCAAGTTTTACCTGCCATTTTGACCTGAATCAAGAATGACTAATATCGGAAAATTTCCAGACTTTCGTTTGGCGTTCTGGATTTTTTTACTGGTCCTGTCACATTTTTACCGGTGATATTCGACGGTCCGACGAAACTTTGGCAAGACTCTGAAACAATATGTCCACTAGTAAGTACAGCACCTGCCTGAAACAATTTGTCCAGTATTTAGTATATCCCCCAGGGACGGTTTGTTTGTTTTGTTTGTTGGGGTTTAACGTCTGAGCAGCAATATTTCAGCTATATTCAGACGATGAACATGAAATTGATGATAAAATGAACATGAAATGAAAAAAGGGATGGGACACAAGGACAATGGGGTCGACAAAATTTGATTGCCACTGGAAATAGGGAGAGGTGGGTAGGGTCGGGCAATTTAGCCTCCTGTAGGGGAGCCCTATGGTTCCTACTCCGGGAGAATACCACAGTAGGGTTCTTTAACGTGCGAGGAACGTGGCATCTTTCCCAACACGTTGCACCACTATGGTTTGTGGTCAGGTTTTCCGTATTATAGCCTGACAACCCCAGCATGTAACACGCCAGGGGTACCCCATTCCACCACCTGGGGCACACATCCCAGTTGCTCTGTGGGCAGAGTGCCCTAGCCCCCGGCTAGGGTTCTGAGCACTATTTAGTCACCTTTTACGACAAGCTTAGCGCTGTGCAGGCCTATTCTCTTAACACCCAGACCTGCACGGGGCCCCAGGGACGGATCCAGGATTATAGATTAGTGGGGGTGCACATTTAAAATTTTTTTATGTTAAATTTTTTAAATATTCTTCTAGAGTAGGTTCAATGTAGCTATCTTTTGTGGTAAAATTAGCGAAATATTAAAGTTTCAACAAAAACCGCCTAAATCTACCCCTGACAACCCATGCCACCCGCCATAACCCTGCCTGAATCTGCCCCTGTCCCCTGCCTGAAACAATTTGTCCAGTAGAGAATACAGTCCCTGCCTGATTCCAGGGGGTGATGATTGACTTTCTGCGAGAGACTTCCCTGCATTTTACATTTTCAAAGTTTTCTAAACATTTCATTGGATAAATGGATTCTCCTTCAAGAAATTCCTGATTTTGACTACTTTCTGCACTGTTTATGATAAAATTAAGATTTTAACATGCTCATTAAAGCCTCAGATGGCACAGTAAGTGATACCAATTTTCATTACTGAAAGAAAAATCTATACCTCTGTTAAAAATGCAAATTCTGTAATTCCAATAACTAGGAATAGTCTGATTTTTATTAATACATTGCTTTCAGTGACTTAAGTGGGAACAAGCATACATCACAATTTAGAGTTCCAGGTGAAGTTATATAGTTACATGTAAATGTGGCATACACAGACGGAATCTACGAAGGTAAAAGTAAATTTTGCTCAACAGCCTTGAAGACACATGTATACAGACATACATACAAGTCGACAATTTACATAAGTTTATTGACAGTGAGGATTATGAGCGATTGACTGTCATGAGCATCTTGCATGGATGCCAGGTTTTAGGCTGAGGAAAGCCCAATATTCCAGTCCAGGAAATCAGTTAAAATCCCTTGGAAAGGGTAGAAGCCTAGAAACATGAAAACCCACAGTAGTGTTGACCTCATATTACCATTCAGTGCCTTAACCACTTGGCCACCCTGCCTCCTGACAGGTTAAATCGAATGTTTTTTTCATTCTTTTAAGATCTTATCTTGTCATACATACATATCACCAATTACAGATATCAATATACACTACAAATGTCACATCTTGAGATGCATACAGTGTCAGGCCAACCACAACAAATTATTCTTTTTTCTCCTAATGATAGAAAGAGGAGAATTTGTACTCACAGAAATACATTTTTAATCTTAAGACCAGAGTTTCCTTCTACACAAATTGTTAATATTTTTAAAAAGAATAAAATGCAGTTTATGTGTCATTGGTCATCAGAGAATAGCTACTTAAAAAACTGTGAGCAATGTTCACTAAATTGATACCCCCACTCCGGCACCTTTGATCTCTACATTGATTTGGATCGAATCTTAAATAGGAGGTGCACAATGGGGTCATGTAATAAAGATTCTGGGAAAGTTTCATTTAATTCCATGCAGTTATGTAGAAGGAGTTATTGATAAGAGATTGATGTGAAATGGAAAGGAGGGAAGGATGGACACCCCCCCTATCACTGCGTACCCCAACAGTTCCTTTTCATACTGAATAATAATTCAACTTTTTTTCAATTGTCTCCATTTCAAACCATGGAATTATTGAATTTCAGGACAAGTGGATTAACAGAGCTGACAGCAGTAACAATTACAATGAATCATGATGATACTACATTGACCTACATATTGAACCATAAAAAAAAAAGACAAACAACATTTCCCAATAAAAATGACTGTAATTGAACTAATCTTGTTCACAATATGTTTTCCAATAAAACCTTGAAAAAGCCATTAGGTATTTGAGCAAACAAAAATACCAGATATTGGAAAAGCTTTCAATTATATATTATCAGAAGTTGCTATTTACAATTTGATTCCTACATAGGAAAATGAAAAACTCCATTGGAGTTAACAATTCCCTGAGTAGCCTGAACAATAGCATTTAATTGAGATATCAATAACCACTCTTGTCGGGTTATCTTAAATTGATCTAAGAATCAGGCAAAACTAATATCATATACATGTAGATAACTTTCACATTCACTTCCATTCCTTAAAACTTCTTCAATTATAAGGAGGTCAACTGCTGTCAACCAGGCATAAGATCAGGGCCTGGTCTCAAATGGAGATTTTACCTCATCATTGAACTTCAATTTCAAGCAATCTGATTGGTGAAAGTTTCAGGAGAGAAAGACTTTGAGGAAAATCTAAATTTGAGGTTTTTTTTATGAAACCAGGGTCAGGAAACATCACAATGGGAGTGCAGGTAACAGAAATTTGATTTGATTTTACCTCAATCATTGAACTTCAATTTCAAGCAATCTGATTGGTCAAAGTCTCAGTTGAGGAAGACTTTAAGGAAAATCTAAATTTGAGGCTTTTTTTTATGAAATCCGGGTCATGAAACATCACAATGGTCTCCAAGGTAACAGAAACTTAATTTGATTACTATAAAGAATCTTTAAAGGATACATATCGAACCATTTCAGATATTATTAAGTTCAGAGACTCATTTCCACTTAACTACTACTGTTCTTGTAGCCTTCAAATCAGAAATCCTTTCCTTATCTAAAATAAAACCATAAACCAATTTTTACCAGATCTCACATAAATGGTGAATGTGAAAGTTGTAGATTGTCATATTGTTGTTATTGCCAATCAGGGAGCCTGCCTGATTATGGAAGCATCATGACTTAGTCTGCGCTAAAATGAAGCATGCTGGTTAAAGTTAGAAATCTCACCAATGTTACCTACATCACGGCATGACATGGGTTACATGAAACAGGCTTGTTTAAAGATGGGAATCTCATGACTGAGTAAATAAAGCTGGCTTACCTAAAGTTAGAAATGTCATAAATGGAATACACTCATCACCTACTGTTATACACATTTTGGCCACTGAAATGGAGCAGGCTTACTTCAATGAATGAAGAACAAAGAAGCTGAGGAAAGTCTATAGCTGAAGGTGAAACAAAAAACATGCCTAGATTTGATGTAAAATCTAAATGGCAATTCAATCATTTTAAGCAATTTAATTTATTTGAATGAATTTCAGTCCATGCAATATCTTCATATGTTTATTCAAGACATTTGGTTGATTGAAACTCATATTCTCACTGGTTCAAAATAGGATTTACCAATCTGCACACTATGGAAGTACTATCAACTTCAAAAACAATTCTGGACATATGGTCTGTAATCTGCATCTTTGAAATAAGTCTTGGGACTGAGGTACTGTTTTACTTTTTCATCAAAGAGTTATGGAGTGCACATGAACTGACATTTTATTTCATTTTTTCCTTAAATATGATTTGTCTCCTTGACTTTTAAAAGGATGTATACTAGTTAGTCAATAACCATGGCACCTTATCTATATATTGATCACATTTTGCTCTTCATATTTCAACTGCAATGAATTTCATCCTCATTACATTGTAATTATACAAATGAAACTTGATGTTCTATTTCAGTAATCATGGTACATTGGGAAAGAATTTAGCTAAATGAAAGTTGCTATGTTTAACAGGGCTTGTTATACTTATTAAATATATAAGTACAATGTACATATAATCTGTACATCTAATACTTGCCTTTAAGTACATGTACTCAACTATGCACCACAAAATACAGTGAAACCTGTATAAACCAAAACCTTGATAAACATGTAACCTGTGTAAACCAGACAATATATAACCTGTGTAAACCAGACAACATAGACCCTTTCATGGTAACTGTTGAGTAGTCGTTGAGCATGCTTATCACAAACTTCTTGGAGAAAAATTTTTTTGTCCTACCCCAAGCCATACTTCATGGATGCTAATCGACTATCCCAAATTTAACATGAAAGTGTCATGCAATAAATGTACTTTTTGAACCTGTGTGAACACCTGCCTTAACCAAATAAATCTCTCAGTTGGGAAAGGATTGGTTTAGAGAGGTTTCATAGTACTCAATAAAAGGTAATAACGAAACGACCAAACTGATAGAATCTAGGCAGTAGTCAAAATAGCAAAAGGAACATATACATGTATGATGAAAAGCAACAAATGCACCATTGTATTACCGTAAAAATTCAAAAAAAACAACCAGAAAAATACTTAAAGAGATCACCAAAAGGTCTTCATTAAGTGTAAAAGTAAACACATTTTTAAGTATATGTATTTGTAATAATCAGGCAATATGGGACAATTCAGAAAAATACATGTCAAAAACCCACCGATCTGACAATAAAATTTCACTTAAGGATGCTTTCTCGAATTAAGAAGACCACTACCTATTTGACCTGTGTATCCCTGGATTTGTTCATAATTTTTTACTAGAATTTTAGAAAAATTAGATTTTTGAAAGAGTTTTCTGCCCTTGAAATATTCATTTTCAGTCCATTTCAATTAATTTATAACACAGTTTACCAACATGATATTGAAGACTTTCCTATTTCCTTGATTCTGATGGTGCAGTCAAACTACAGTATCATAATGGTTGGTTTTTTCATACCATGTTTCATTCTGTGCCTGATTCTTGCTGAGACTGACAAATAAAAGTATGCTCTGAAAGGCCCCAACAACAAAAGTACATGTAATAAAAGGAATAGTCAAAAGGAAAGTCTGTTGAACAATATCAGGGTAGAAACCAGGAAGTTGGGAACCACCATAATGGACCCCACTTCAACACTTGGTACAGGCATATCATAATGAAAGGAGGATTAAACCAGGCTTTATAGTGGGTTAAACCTCCCATTTCCATTACAGTTCATTATTTCCAGTATATTTCAACACAAATGAGCAGCATAAAATGGCTACCAATCAAAATTGGTAAAACCAGTAGTCAAAACAGTTCAGAAATCAGAAGATATGAACAATAACATAAGTGAAAATAAAAAGAACTAAATACAATAAAAAATATGTAAATCCAAGCCATAAATTTCAGAAGGACTCGTGAATTTTGTTGGGACATGGACAGAAAGAAAATTCCCTTATTACTTATTGATGCAGATTTACAATTAAAAATTTGAGCTCTGACTTTTGCTAGAAAATGTGAGTTACATTGTACAGGTATATTTCCACAGTAGCATGAAAAAATAATATCTAACTCAACATACATGTAAAATCCCAGCACCTCCCCCCCCCTTGAAAAGAAAATGATATGTGCCTAAAGGAAAAGCAGGCAGAATGATCAAGTTCTCTATGCTGCCAGGAAAAGTGGGAGACAAAAATAATTAATAATTTGATATAACATAATACACTGTTACTGTTAGTGTTATCTGCCAATCTGGGATGCATGATGGAGGAGTTGTTTAAACAAAAATGACAATGAGAAAAGATATTGAGAGCAATAACTAATTGCAAAAGGCCTTTAAGACTACTGAAAATAACAAGGGATTATATGTTAAAAAATGATTCAATTTAAACAGTTTCAGGTTATTTATTTTTCAACTAAATTTAAGAAGAAAAAAGAAAGCATATGCATAAGTATATATGTCATATAAATAATAATAAACGATAAATGAAATACACAAACCTGTCATGGTCACCGTATTCCCCCAAAACAAGATCTCTGAACCTATATCTGGGGGGAAGAGGAGGAACAACATCAAAATCACTCTCCATTTTTGCTCAGCATCATGTATCCAGGTGCTCTAATATATCAAACTTTTATATGAACCGAATTGCGCAACTCTATGTTTATCATAATCTTGCTATCAATTACAAGCAGGCATATGAAGTAGTTGTAACTATTTTTACAGATAATAAATCGATCTATCGAGGATAATTGATTAAGTGTGTAGCAAAACAACAGACGTTTTAAAACAGTTATATGTATTCGTTCCACTGAATATTTTAAATTGTGTAGCGACCTAATTGGAAGATTGCGACAGTTTCCTTCAGGTACATGTTATAACTCTAGAACATCAACAATTTTATCATCGATTTTTGTTTTCTGTGTTATTAGATCACACCAATACGATCTTTAAATTATTCTACTCTAGGGCAATAATAAATTAGGTAAATTTTCGAAGGTTTAGATACCCATCGAAAATTATTCAGTTGATATTTATTTATTTATAATTTCACGTTACAACTTACATGTATGTACAACACAGTCAACAGGGAGTGAATCACAGGCATTTGTTTCATACAAAACTAGGTTAGGAAGAGGAGGTGACCACCTATTTATTTTATATGAAATAAATGCCTGTGGAGTGAATATTGATGGGAAAAGTCACTTGTAATAATTAATATTGAACACTACTGTTTATATAATATGGGGTATGCATTGCCTAAATCAGCGAGCACCTTGAGCTTTACCACACATGTACCGTCTGTGTGAGATTCAAACTTTACAAAGAGGGGGGGTCAACCCGGATGAAAATTTTTGCTTCGAAAGTGCAAAAATTTTTATTTTTAGTTAAGCAACAAGCGAAATCAAAATTACTATTTTAAAATCTGACTTGTGAATGAATGGGGGAATTTTTTTTCAATAAATGAATAACTTGAAATTTTTGTCCCAAAATTCAAATCCCCTACCCCCCTTTCCCCTCGCTCTCAAAATGGTCGATAACTTTATAGCACTTCTTCACATTTTTATCCCTTAAGGGCATCTCTAGCAACATCTAATTCAGTTTTGGCTGGTCAGATCAATCTGTACAGATGCTGGAAATATTACAGTCCTCCACAGATGGTGGGAATATTTTACACAAATCATGTGACTTAAACAAAATTCAGATGAACAGCTGCAAATTCCAAACAAGAAAATGATTGCCTTTCCTATCTCAGAAAAGCTATACTTCGATTTTTATAATTTAATGGGAGTTATATTTTTTTCCAAGGCGGGT
Organism: Perna viridis; assembly: GCA_037379345.1. Classification (NCBI taxonomy): domain Eukaryota; kingdom Metazoa; phylum Mollusca; class Bivalvia; order Mytilida; family Mytilidae; genus Perna; species Perna viridis. The sequence continues at coordinate 28,995,790 of CM074517.1, read as the reverse complement.
TTGGTTCTTGACAACAGCGACAGGAAACAGCGTAGATACACATATGTACTTCCACATGTTTTCCGAACTTTTTAAAAACATCATTTTCACTTCTTTCAATAAGTAAAAAAAAAATAGAGAAAGACTCGAAAACTATCAGAAAAAATGAATTTTTTTTACTGAAACATAATCTTAATCAATGCGTTTTTATTTGGTTTAAAGAAGCAATGAATTTTCTCCATAAGGACAGTCACTTTTTGTTACTTCTGGGACATGACTTTTTTTTGGTTAGTATATTGGGGAACCTTAAGGGAAATTTAGATAGTACATGTAATAACCGTAGAGCTCACACGGCTTTGCGGTGCTTGCTATTAGCAAATTTTTTTTTATTTCTCTGTAGAGTAACTTTACTATAAGTGTTTGTTAAAAGCACTGGATAGATTTTGATGAATGATACATATGCATGTGTAATACCAAATTAAAAAGATTCACATGGAAAATGGCAAAATATCTTTGCAATATATTGAAAATAAGAGGAATATAAATTTAAAACACAATTGACTAATAAAATTAATTTTTTTCAAGGTTCATATAGGTTGATTTGTCATTGAGTGTTTGTGAAACAAATGAGAAAAAAAACTACTGAATGGCTATGGTTACTTTTAATAAATGTGTTTTGAATATTTATAAAATTATGACTAAATTAATGTACCTACATGTACATCGTAAGAAAGCTATATAAAAATTTCCATTTTGAAAAACTACTCCAGTTAGCTGTTAATCATTGTGTCTTTCTGTTAATTTGTTCAACCTTTTGAACTTACTACCAATTGAAAGGTTAAACTACCCTATTTAAAATGATGTATTTTTATTGCTTGATAATGCGATTGAAATACATGCATTGTAATTACACTCCTTGAAACATTCACTTTACCCATTTTAGGGTTTGTGCATCGTTTATCATGCATTTACACATCATTTTACATTCTTTTAAATGTATGATAGAAGTTTTGGTGTAAATGCACGCTGGTAGTATTTATGTAAACCCACGCTGAAAGCTTTCGTTTATTTTTGTGCATTCATTATTTCCTTTATTCAACTGTTATTTTAAAATTTTTTGCTTTTACTTTTTGTATTTTCATTAATTCTGTCCCGTACAGGTCTGGGTGTAAAAAAAAATAGACCTGCAGCAGCTCTAAGCTTGTAAAAGGGGACTAAATAGTGTTCAGAATCCTAGCTGGGGGCTAGGGGCGCTTTGCCCACAGAGTAACTGGGTTGTGTGCCCCAGGTGGTGGAATGGGGTACCCCTAGCATGTTACATGCTGGGGTTGTCAGGCTGTAATACAGAAAACCTGAATGCAAACCATGGTGTTGGGAAAGATGCCACGTTCCTCGCACATTAAAGAACACTGCTGTGGTATTCCATAGGAGTAGGACCCTTTGCGCTCCGCCACAGGAGGCTAAATTGCCCGACCCTACCCATCCCTCCCTTTTTCTAATGGCAATCAAAATTTGTTGACCCTATTATCCTTGTGTCCCATCCCTTTTTTCATTTCATGTTCATTTTATCATTCATTTCATGTTCATCACCTGAATATAGCTGAAATATTGCTGCTCGGGGATTAAACCCCAACAATCAATCAATCATTAATTCTATTTATGATTTTTACTTTCTTCATTAATATTATTATTATTCTTATTCTTTTAAGAAGAACTGCATCCATTTTGAAGATGCAGCATCACACATCTTGATTATACACTGATTATTATATATGGTCTATGAACTTTCACAATTGTGCCTGCTGACCTCAGTCTGATATTGCCTTCTGCTGATCTCAGCCTGATACTGTCTTCTGCTGATCTCAGACTGGTACTGTCTCCTGCTGATCTCAGCCTGAAACTGTCTTCTGCTGATCTCAGACTGTTACTGTCTCCTGCTGATCTCAGCCTGAAACTGTCTTCTGCTGATTTCAGCCTGATACTATCTTCTGTGCTTTTAATTTTGTTCTACTGGGATCAAGGTTTTATTTCAATTTTGCTGAGTCTTTGTTGTATGTTAATGAACGTTCATTGTTGTATGCTTATAAAAATGGGGATGTGCTTCTTTGAGTCAAATTATTATCAAAGTCCTCAGTCATATCATATTTATTTTGAATTTTATACTTCAGTTTATCTATACATGTAGTATCCATTAAGTAAAAAAAGGAAACCGGTGATAAAAATCAGAAAAAAATGAAAATGTCATTCATAATAAGTTATTAAGACAGAAACCCTGCCAACAATCCACTTAATCATTTCAAAAAATAAAAATAAGTGAAATAACCCAAAATACCAACAAACAATATAAAGATCTACATATACAATGTACATGTGTAAATAAGGTTTAAATACTATACAAACACAAGTAGCACTTAATCACATGATTACACAAGTTCTCATTTTGCCTTAGATCACTCCAAATATCACTAAAGCGAAATGGGAATAATTTTATGTATCAAATTTGACAGCAAAGGCAAAATGGGAACAAGCCTAAACGAATGGATTCCATTGAGATTGTACCTTTTTAGGAATTGTGACTGGAACCCTGCAGGAATTAGTGGACGCAAAAGGACAACTTCAATTCTGATAAAAATTTTTTACCCTGTGTCAAATTTTAAATTCATGCAATCCAAGCTGTATCAAGCTTGAATGTTGTATCTAACTTGCCCCCAATGGTTCTGTAGTCGACCTCTACAGTCGTATCCAGATGCACCGTGCAAAGCATTTTATTGTGAATCAAGTGGCCTAATTGGTGAGATTTCCAAAACCTATTAGCATCCTCCACTGAAAAATGGATTTTATTGCCATTTACAAGTTCAGTTTATTTGAGACCATTGGATTTATAACTTTTTTTACACATGTAGATTAATTTTTGTTTGAAATGATTTTATTTTATTTCACGAGACTTACCAATGTACACGTACAATGTAAGGTTTATTTTATTTCACGAGACTTACCAATGTACACATACAATGTAAGGTTATTTGCTTTATAATTTAGAATCCGTCGAGTCTCAGTTTTCTTTATTAAAATCTGACTTCCAGATACAAAATGTACATATTGATAAATTTTAATCATTCATAAATGAAGGATAACAACAAAATTACTGAACTGAGTAAATCTAGGCAGTAGTCTTAATGGAAATTCTATGTAACAAATAGCATTATTAGGGTAATACCCAGAAAGTTGGAAACCAGCGCAGTGTTCCTGACTTGGTATAGGCATTTCAAAATAAAAGGTTGGTTAAAACAGATTGTATAGCCTGCTAAACCTCCCGCTTTTAATACAGTTTATTGTGCCAAGTCAAGTAAATTTTATTTAAAGTCAATATAGTAAAGAAGAAAACATAAGCTCTGTACAGCTTTTAAAATCTACATAAATAAACACAAGATATACAAGATATATTTCAACACAAATACGCAGCATAAAATTGCCACCAGTCCATCAGTCAAAACAATATAGAAGATATGGATATTTAATTGAACACCAAATGAACTAAATACAATCAAAGTTATGTAAATCCATGCCACAAGTTTCAAAAAGTCATGAACTTTGAATGGAAGGTGTGTCAAGTTCAAAATGAATTAATAATATACATTGTACAAGTAAAAACTATAGAAAATTAATTGGTAGACATTTTAAAAATCCATCATCTATAATCTCTTTGTCAGAAACAAAATATTTTTTTTAATAAGATGTGGATATCAGAAATAAAACTTTTATACATGTAGGTAGTGTATGAGACAAATTTTCTTATAACCCTGTACAAAAGCCTGTCTCTATGGTAACGGTGGCATCTTAAGAAGTTAGAATAGTCGCTACTAGCTCTGACATCTCTTAACAACTATATGTAGGCCATTGCAGTGCAAGCTGGTACATATATATATATTACTGCACAAGAAAAGAATATTTATAATGTTAATATCAGGACCGTCTTCAAATTTGAGGTGAAGGTTTAAAAATGATTTGAAGGAAGCTGTGTCAGTAGTCTCTTTAATTTCTAGTTCTGGTGGATAAATAAACTGAAGCCATTCTCCAAATTTAGGATTATTAAAAGAGTGAACATCGTCAATACATAGTTACATGTATGTGAAATGAAAGGATCTTTAATCTTTTAAATCACAGTGGTGATTTTCATATGAGGACAATATAACTTGTGCAGATTGAAAGGAATAAATATTTTGGACAATACTGATCATACTAGTATCACAAGTTGTTCTGTCTCTTACTGATACCTTACTAGCATTTTGCATATAGCTATTCTTTATTCAAATAGTGAGAGATTGCTGTACATGTTTTTCATTTGATAGTAATTGACACAGTACATGAGAACTTAGATTTTTCTTAGTTTACTGTTTTCAATAGGTAGAGTTTATGTATGAGTAAAACATTCATGTAACCTTAAGGCAACATAAAATATATTTTATGAAGCTTTATCAATATAAGACGGCAAAATGTTCTAGGTAACTTGGATTTTGCTGAAAACTTAACTCGACCTTCATTTAACTATTTATAGAACTAAACAACTGTGCAAAGAGTTTCAAACAAATTCACTGATCCATTTTTAAGATATCAATATGGAAGCCATTGGGGGACAACCAGATGGACAGCCTACAACACACAAGTTTTTGAGGGTATTACATAATACAAAATGTACCTACATGTAGCCACTCCATGTGGTGGAGTATAAATAGGACTTAAAGTAACCGTCATCCAATCATAAGAAGACAAACTCTATCCTGTGAAGGTTAAATATTTCACTCACTGTATTAGAATTTTCCAGATATTGGTGACTTTTATTTTGATAAGTCTACCATGCCTTTTTTATTGTGTGTTTAAATTATCTCGGTAAGGCTGTTTCCCCTGATGAAAGTTCAAAATTTATCAAAAACATGGCTAAAAAATAATTCAGATTAAGATAATCTATTTCGATATTGGTAGTCAATGGTTAGGATATGGTGTTTCTGTTCAAAATTGCACTGATTACATTTGTAATTGTTTATGACTTATCTTTTCTTGACATCTATTATCAAATTATTCATTTTAACTTAAAATTCAAGGTTTTACATTTTTACATGGTATTAAAAATTTCTCAATTTAAGAAATTACACACATTTCCAATAAAAAAGGATGAGGAAGTTATGAAAAAGGCTATCATCACTGTGCCTCTAGCTAATTTAAATTATATGTACATGTATGAGCACCAGTCTTGACATATTACCACTTTATTATAGATTTAGCATATTTTCATGTGTCTTTTTCAAAGCTCTTTCAAAGCTCTTTCAAAGAGGGATGCTAAGATATTTGGTCCATGCTGGAAGCTCCATAAGGCTGTTTCCCCTGATGAAAGTTCCAAATTTGTCAAAAATGTGGCTCAAAAATAATCCCAATTAAAATAATCAACGTGTATTATGAAATAGAAAGCCAAAGGTTAGGATACCGTGTTTCTGTTTAAATTTCCACATATTAATTGTTTATGACTTTTCTTTAGAAATGATACACATTTCCAAATAAAAAAGAATGAGGAAGTTATGAAAAAGGCTATCATTATCACTGTGCCTCTAGCTAATTTGATTCATATGTACATATGTATGAGCACCAATCTTTACATATTACCACTTTATTATAGATTTAGCTTATATTCATGTGTCTTTTTCAAAGCTCTTTCAAAGAAGAGGGATGCTAAGAGATTTGGTCCATGCTGTAAGCTCCGTGACATGAAGTTAAAATGGAAAGTCATAGTGGTTGTCAACATTATCTTCATCCTGTTTGTGTCCTTCAAAATCCTTCAACCTGATATCATAGAACAGGAAAATGAAGAAAGGGGAGATAACCAGATGTATACATCCTCACCCAAACTTAAAGAAAGAAGACAATTGTTGAAGGTTTTAGAAGACAAGTTCCTACTTAATACTGAGTATTGCAAGGCTGAACAGAATCCATGGAAGATTGCTGCTGGTTGGGTGAAAGATAGAGAAGTCATTCCTGAGGAGGCACCGGAGTTAGGTACATATAATATAAACAACATTAATTGAAAAATGATATAAAAAAAAAAAAAAATTGAAAAAATTTTCAACGAATTGCAGAATATTTGATGTAAGGAGCCATGACGATATCCTGCTCAGGACAAGCTGTCCTTCCTTATGTCTTTTGAATTAATTTATTTGACCTGTATCATATAGAAGTGTGTTATAGACAGTTTTTCATCATGTTCAATCAGTTGTGAAATATTAAATACCAGTTCTGATAAAATTCAGGCACTGCCATTGGCAAAGTTATTCATGGTGTAGAAAAACCTACCAAACCAACAGTACTTTTCAGTCTTCATATGCTATACTTTCACTTAACGATAATCATTTCTGCAGTCAGATCCGCATTTTGAAAAAATCAAATGTTCACCTCCCAATAAAATCAACCAAATGAAACCAAATCAAGAATGTTAACTCTTCCATAGTGCCAAGTTCGTGTACAATCTATTGAATTTTTATCTCAAGAGTGCAACAGTAAAATGAAAGACAAAGACTGGTTATGTGATCAGTAACTGAACTGAATTCAGTGGGTTTTTGACGTACATGAATCACCTTATGCCTGATTTTTAGAAAGACTGCTACTTAATACAATGTATCCAGGGGCTGCTCTTGCTTCCAAAATTCTGTCGCCAGAAAAAATCGCCAGCTGCCATTTTTTGTCGCCAGTTTTCAGAAATTAGAGCCAAAGGGTGCCAAAAAAAATTATACTTTAAAAAAAAAAGCCAGTAAAAGCCACTGATGAATTATCTCTGTCAATTCATCAAAATAACCTCTCCATTCATGACATACATTTGTACATGTACCCAACATTCACTCTTGATGCATGTATAAAGCAGGTTTTTTGCTCTAGTCTGTCACTTTCATATGCATAAAATAAAAAAGTACTACTCCAGAAACAGGTATTTTACTTCTATCAAAGACTTTATATTACTATTCTCATATAGTCAATGATTTTAAAACATGTTCACCTTTGTCCTTTATGGTCTAATTTATCTAATACAATACAGCTGAAATATTGCTGCTCGGACGTTAAACCCAACAAACAAATGAACAAACAATCTAATACAATACAATTTATTTTTTTTATACTGATACAGTATCATTAAAGGAATCAGCTAGTCTAAGGTAAACTCAGAAAAATCAGTTACATTTGATTCTAAATAATATTTTGCATTTAGGCTGAAATAATACGTTGTTTGCTCCTCCCTCATGAAAGATATTTAGTAGTAAATTAGCATTTAGGGACTTTGGTTCCTGCAGTAATGTGTCAAGAAGTATTACATGTGTTGAGCATGTTCCATTTAACCCCTTAGTCAGTACAAATCTCCATTCTATCTTTAATATTTTACCAATTGATGAACTGGAAATGAAAAGAAGTGATTTTAACCATCAAGGGAATTATTTTCTTAAACTGAAGTTGGTTTTATTTAATTTAATTTCAGTGTAGACTAAATACACTGTTTATATAGTTGTTGAACATAAATGCAAACTAACTTTTGGACAGGTTTAAAAATTAGGGAAACAGGTGAAATTTAACAAAATTTGTAAAAGTGTGTGAAGTTGGATTCTGTTTAACTACTGGTTACAGTTTATACTTCAGAAATCTGTAGTATTGATTGACATTCAGTTTATACTTATTAAGAAAAATAGTTCTAAATGATATGAAAAATGCAAGATACATATGTATGATCACAGTTTTAATCTACGTGTTATATTCTTTGAAATTTTGCTCTTGCTACAATTTTCGCAAGAATCAAAAACCTCCAGTGCTAATGGCACTTTGATTACAATTGTGATTTCAGTAAAATGAAAGGCCGATTTTTGGAGAGATGTGTAACTCTAGTGATAAAATTAAGAAGTATTAAAGCTACTCTGTATTTGAACTTGAGAAGGAAATCATTCTAAGAGAGATAACTCTAGTTTGTAAAACATACTGAGAATCATTGGAGAGATCAATTCAGAAAAAAAAACTCCAATTGCTTTTAATGTCAGGCATGATTTTCTTCAGTTTTTTAGTGGATTTCCGCTATTTCAAATCCAGATTTTACCGTTATGGTTCTCTTTTTACTGTATATTTACTTCTGATTTTGCCAATTCCCACTTTGTTGACCTTGTAAAATCATCTCTGTAATGTTGTAATTTCCATGGCTTGTTTATACATACATACATGTACAATCTGAAAATGTGCTAAATTTTTACCCTAGCCCACATTCCTGTTTAAAGTGGTGTGAAAAAAACATGAAATGTAAAATCAAGAACTGACATATTTTGAACTACAAAAATGGAATATCCTTCAAATTATATTAAATTGAAAAACATATTAATTATTCAATCCCATGACACTGGTCTTCATTTCGGGATAAACTATTCTGCCCAAATGGGTCGGTCGTAATATGTCATGCATATTTACTGTATTTAAACACGTAAGTCAAAACATGTAGGATGTTATTTATTTGTGCGTTTTCTCTTTACCTTTTCCTGCTTTTGTTTTTGTGCTAAGTTCATCTTTTTTTCCTAAATATACCATACAATGTTCTTCATCATGTTCTTTTAGAAACACATGATCAAAATGTAGATTGAAAAACCTTGCTTATTTTTTTTTATAATTTATAATTCGGAAAATTGAAGGTTAACAAAAGAAGCCTATTGTAAAAAATATGCAAGACTGAGACCGTTAATGTATGCAGAATAGGTTTTGATATTTACAGGAAAAAATATTTATATGGGCTTGAAAACAAACTCAAGACAGATGATTGAAATAAACAGTCAATCTCTGGTGTATTTGGTGTATTACACATTATGTAAACATTTGCTAGTTGATCCCTGCCACAACGCAGAGCAGGGACATAAAAATGCTGTTGTCCGTCCGTGCGTCCAAAGCTTGTGGATGCAACTCCTCAGAAGCGGCTGTACGGAATTTGACCAAATTTTGTAGGATTTCTTGTCACCATATGTAGTTCACCATACATAACTGCTATTTTGATTTAGCAATTTTTATGGGAGTTATGGGACTTTGTTCATTTTTCACATTATTCGCAATAGGAACACCTTGTGGAAGCAACTCCTCAGAAACCACTGAATGGAATTTGACCAAATTTTGTAGGACTGTTTGTCACCATATGTAGTTGATCATACTTAACCGCTCTTTTGATTCGACAATTTTTATGGGAGTTATAGGACTTTGTTCATTTTTCACGTTCTTTTTTTGCGGATTTTTTTGTTGTTGTATGAAGAATTCTTAACCTAACTTAATTTGATTCATTAAGATACATTAACTTTAAATCGCCACATGGACTTATGAAAGTACATAAGTTGACAAGTGTCAAACATTTGTAATTCAACTCTGTCTATAGCGGTGGGGGACATATGGCTACGCGTAGCATTCTTGTTTGCATAGTGAGCACCGTATTTATAGATGTCATGCAAAAGAGTGGACATGCTATAAATCTGTAGCAGTTTATTTTGAAAGATTCCTAATGTTGAATATTATACCCCCACTCAAAGACTAGGTAGTATATTGGAATGACCTTGTCCATCCACCCCCAACTTCGTTCCACATTCCACCAATTTGTTCGTTCAAGTTTCATCACAGTTACCAGCAGGGGAAAGTTAAAATTGAACAAGACTTCTACCTCACTCCCTTCAAACATCAGAATTTTCCATGGGTGTTAGTTAAATAGGCTTCAGTTGAAAAACTGTCCCCTATCTCATAATATTTTATCTTGGTCAATAAGGGCAAAACTTGAATAACAGTTTCTTCATATTTTATTTATAAATTGGGTCAATTGACAGTTAATCAGCCCTGCTGCTTTGCCTGTATATATGAGATAAAAATATTCCAAGGTTGCACAATCATCAATCAAATTAGTGTCACTTTTACCCTGGGTTTTGTTATGCAGTATCTGTTGAGAAAATCACTTTCTATTTTCATTGAGATAATACCATCAATTATAACAGTAATAGGTATTTTCCTATCAAGTTAATATTGATTTTGTCTTCTTTAATTAGTATTTTTCTCATGTAAACCAAAGTAATTTACTTTAGGGTGTTATAAATGATTAGAGCTGGTAATTAAAAACAAAGGTATAAATGACAGTTTTGTCAGTTTTCTTAGTTAAGTGTAAGTATTTGTAAGAATTAGGCAAAATGGGAAAATTCAGAAACATGCATATCAAAAACCCGCCAATCTGACAACATAATTTCACTCAAGGATGCTCTCTCTATTTGAAAATACTATTATTTGATCTCTGCCTTTCTGGATTTGTTAGAAATTTTTCAATAGAATGTTAGAAAAGTGAGGTTTTTGACAGAGTTATCTGCCCTTGAAATGTTCTTATTCAGTGCATTTCAGTGAAGTTACAATTCAGTTTACTAAAGTGATTTGGAAAATCTTGTCTTTTTTCCCCGATTCTGATGGTACAAATAGTCAAATCAAACTTTCAAAATGGTGTTTTTTTTTTCATACGATGTTTCACCCACTGCCTGATGCTTACAGAGACTGACGATTAAGCATCAGAATGATAGTTATAAGGTAAACAAATACATTGTAAATACAATGAAGGAGATTTAGTAACAGTCAAACCGCAAGGTTTCACAGCAATGCTGACTGTTTAAATTGTATCTATAGGCAGAAATGGCTGAATTCTGACTGTTTAAATTGTATCCATAGGGGGAAATGGCTGGTTGTTGCATCATTTTACTCCAGGAGAACAGTCTGGAGCTGAAATTTCAACATGTGTAGATTTATCATTAGAAAAACTTGGAATGTCCATATAGAATGGGAAAATTTTTGTTTAGAACATATATTGAGTATGTTTTTCACTTTTTGATAAACAAGGCCTCTATTGCTTGAAAATAAGACAAATAGTTTTTGGCAATTCACTCAAAAATGTTTAACAAAATGATAAAATCTCTTTGCATTGTAATTTACAATTACTCTCCACAACTTATGCACTTATAGAGTTATTGCCCTTTGAAGTTTGTATTTCATTTATGAACAATAATGATTAAATGAGATAATTCTATTTCAAACTCAATAATCACATTGACACTGAATCAGAAAGCTCTATTGGGCTAAAGATTTTAACTGTTCCAAACAAAGAATAGTGTCTAACAACCACTGTTCAGGGTTTGGCCATTATGGTCATATCAAGCTGCAATAGGGGAGCATTTCATTTGCCAAAAAAACCCCAAAAATTCTGCTTAATTTTTTGTGGTCTTCACAACTGATGCCAACTTTAAGTAGTTTGATATTTGCAGTGTTATCCATGAACTGTTTCTCAATAGCAAACTGACTTGATTGAAAAATCACCTCAATTGTTAAATTGATATTGCAATGACCGATTTGTACCTTATGTGTAAGGAAACTGTCAATTACTGACTGAGAATATGTAACACAATCAGGCATAGAAAAGGAGGCCTTGGATTTTTTTGTTTAGTGAGAGCATATTTTTGGGCAATTGTGAAAATGATTTTTTTTTTTCAGAAGCAGTGGGAACAAAACTTTTATTGAAAATTTACATTATTTTAGAATGGGAGAAAATATTGAATCATATGTTTTTTTTAAGTTCTTAGCTGAGTTAAAAACAGTTTTTGGGGAAAAATTAGGAATTAAAAAATTAATCCCAGTCCTCCTTGCTAATGAAATGGTTGAACCAATAACCAGCTAAAGGTAATTACAGCATTGCTCCAAAATTCTTAATTAGTTACCCTACAAATTGATTTAAATGGAGGTGTCAGTCAGGTGTAAATCTCAAATCAATCAAAATTGACTATAGCCGAAGCTACCATCTCAACCCATTTGCAAAGATTGTTTATAATCTTGTTCAACATTTAGAAACTGATTTACCTTCAGGAACATATCAAATTCCCAAAACACAATGTTTATTCCATCAGATACATTCTTTAACACTTCGAATTGAAAAAGAAAATATCTGCTAAGATATTGTTGCTGTGTATTTTCTTAAGTGTCTCTAAGCTAACTGATCCAAATTTCATGTAGTTTCATGTATATTTTTTTAATTGGCTTTCATTTGTTTTTTTTTTCTAGTTTATAAAACTAATTTTAATTTTATTTTATTTCATGATTTTAAAGCACTGAGTTTCATTCAGTGGAATTTCTCTGCTAATATTATGATGACTACAGTAGAGTGCTTTTAAATTTTACTTGATTTACCATCATTAAAGAGAAAGAGGGATAATATATTTTAACCATTTGTTAAAGTCACATGACTTACTTGTGTGGGTTGTAAGAATCAGTATCTGAATCATCTTCAGTGTGTTGATCCTCAGCTTTGGAACGATTTATCTTGATCATCGGTACACTCGTGTACTTTTGATTTCTTCCATCATTCCTCTTCAACACCCTACAGCCAGAGCTTGATGTCTTTTCCTTATTTCTCATTGTCAGCTTTATCTTGAAACTTTTGCTTCTCACATAATTCTCATTTCAAATGGGTAGTAGTAGTTGGTTTGTTGTGAGTTAAGCCTGTTTCTGAAGTATTACTTCAGGACTATAACTATTGCCAAGTCTTCCACTCTGAAACAAATTGAAATTCCTTCACTTTGGGATGAGATGCTTCAATATTTTAGTACTTTTCATTATCCTCAGGCAAAGAATTCTTGAATCTGGAGTAATTTCATTACTACATAAATAATCTTCCTTGATTAAGTCACATTGGTGTTGGTATAATGCAGTCTTTCATAATAATCGGCTAATTCATAGATTTCCTCGGATCTATCACTTTGAGTTTATTCTCCAAACAATAATTATATTCAATTGAATTTTCAGTATCTCAAAAGATATTGCAGTCAAACTTTAATGCAGTTTTTTCATTCTAAAAAGATTAATGATTGATTCTGAAGTTTATTTTTCTAAATGAATATCTGATTTACGCAGATGACTTAGACACTTTTTTCAGCATGCTATAGAAGTAAATCCATTCAGTAAGCACGCAAGAACTGTGAGTCTTTGATATTTTTTGCTATTTCACATGGTCTGTTGGCCTCTGTCTTTACTCCTGCAAAGGTACAAGATACAATGCTAACTCATCTATTGGTAAACATAAACAAAGTTGAATAATAGTGTACTGTTATGGAGGTTGCCATGATGTTTACCTCATCAACCCAACCAAAGGGGCGGATCCAGGATTTCAGGTGAGAGGGGGTGCTTATAGAGTAAAATGCCAGACGAAGCAAGGCAAAACATTTTTTGGAGGTTGTCATATGATTACCTCATCAAACCATTCCAGAGGGGGGATTCAGGATTTCAGGTAAGAGGGGGTGCTTACACAATAAAGTACCAAGTGAAGCAAGGCAAAACACGTTTTGGAGGTGAAAATCAAGATATCTTGTAAAAAAAAATTCCCAATTTTTAGTTAGGGGGTATGTACCTGGTGCACCCCGCCTTAATCAGTGCCTGCAATCAAAATAAAAATACCTCTACTATCCAAGTTATGTGGTTTCAAAGAGGAAGTCATTGCATCTAATCCTACAAAATTAATACTAAAAATACCTCAACAACTTCGCTGTTTTAGAGGTAGCCTTAACTTAATTCTCCGTACCTATTTTTAATGCATACAATAATGACAATATTTTGGGAATAGAGTTAAAAAACCCAGATTTCAGGGAAAGGATTTCTCGTAAACTATGTACAGCAATGAATTAAAAATTTCACTGAAATTCATTATTACTTACCATATAAAGCTAAGCAAATTAGGGTTAAAACTAGAAAATCTTAGCAAAGTAATACTCTTGCTTCCCACCATATAAAATATGTAAGCATCCACTGAAATCATTCAGATGGAAAAACTAAATAGGAGATGCACAATTGCTTCATGTTGTAAAGAATGTGTGAAAGTTTTACCAAATTACATTTAGTGGTTTGAGAGGAGTCATTGATTGGTACTGGGAACGAAAAATAGACAGATGATCAGACAGACAGCATCAAAGCAGGGGTATGTTTACGTAAATACATGTACTTCTTTTTTCAGTAAGATCAAGGACTTTGAGAATGAAACTTTGCAAACAAGGGATGAATTTTTTTAACAGTAGTTTATTATTATCTCATAAAGCTGTGCATTGTTAGCTTTGGTTATTATACACAAAAGACTTCACAAAGACTATATTTTTGACTTTTTCAGCTTAGGGCTTGTAAGTCTCATCACTTGACCATGTGAATTCATGAGAATTGATTCCTAAATCCCATTCAAAGGCTAGGAATTGGTTGTTTATGAGGTAAAAGCTACAGTCTCATCAACAAAAACCCAGGAATGTAAATTTGATGATAAAATTATTTATATGCTAGTATAACAAGTTTGTTAATTACATCAAATAGAAAATTCTTATAACTGTTCAGTGTATTGATGCACTGGGAAATAGCAAACTAAATACTCACTGGTCATCAGTTTTGAACACTTTCAGAAGTACAAATTTCGGAATAAAAAATTAATGCAGAAATAAACTTGCAAGCCCTAAACTTGTTGCAAGTGCTTACTAAAGGAGATAATCCAATTTATGGAGTTTACATGTACTAAAGCTTGCAAGTCCAGCATTATTCTAACAATTCCTTTAATTATATTGAAATTTTAAGGAAGGAAGGTGGCTTACAGGCATCATAAGTACATTTACATCAAGCAAATATCTTGTAAAGATAATCTATTCTAACTTCATAATTTCTATGGAATGTAATGCAAGTGGGAGGAATCACTCAGGAAAATTACAGCTTTAGTTAGTTATACTCCTGTCTTAAAGCATCTGAGGCATCAAGTTTTACTTGTGTTGGTGTGAATTTTATATATCTATCCTGTTAATTTCAGCTACACCTTTTGGGAATTATTTGAAATTTTGTGTACAGCTTCAGTTATATACTTATATGTTTTACAGTTTGATTGCCTATTAACCTGTTCTTTTTTTTCATAAAGTTTTTGTTGCTTTGCCCTTTTAAGCATCCCCAGATTAATATGATTTGAAATTTTAATTGATAATAAATAGAAAGGCCTGAAATCTGCCAGGTCTTTATTTTTTTCTATTTTCTCATGACAATTAAGTTCTTTTTCATTTCTCTTGACTGCTTTAAGTTTGTTCATCTTAAAAATCAATGCCATGCTTTTTCAGATTGTCAGAAATAAAAATAACTATCATGAAATGATACAATAAAAATAATTTATGTAGTGTTGACATTCTAATGATGCTGTATGGAATAAAAGCAAGATTGCAGCTTGTGCCTGTATGGAATAAAAGCAAGATTGCAGCATATGCCTGTACAATTATATAATTTTCGGCTGATTGAGAAGTAATTTAGTCCATTAAACCATTGTAAAATGATATTTAGTATCAATTTGATGAGTAGACAATTCAGAATCAATACATCAACGACAAAAAATGTACGGATTTCTCTTTGAAATCTTTAATCTGTCTCATTTTAATGGAATGTCAATTGAAGCAAGACAAAGAATAAATAGATCCTGTAGTTTCAGTTTCCATATTGCTTATTGTTTGTATTGAATAATAGGAATTTTATTTTTATTTATCAAGTACAAAATGTATATTACATAATCATAAGTGATTTTTTTCATGGGTCGAAAATATTATGGTTATGTTGTAAAAAGGGTGATTTTGTTTCATATAATAAAATTTTTATGATCCTGTAATCTACATGTACCATCAATATACATATACGTATGAATTTTAATGTTTTTATTCTTACATCTCAATATCTACATGGAATATAGCACAATATCAAATTGCCAAGAAACAAAAAAAAAAACAAAAAACACCAATACTGTAGTTTGTTGTACTTTGAAATCTGTTGAAACCAAACCCTGAATATACCAGAATCCTTTCTACAGCAGGCTTTTTCTGAAGCCCCTTAATACAAGAAATTACAATAATTAATTACAATAAAAGGGTGCACTTGACTAGTATGAAATCAGGTATACCAGTAATATTTAGCTCAATGTGACTTCTTACTTCTTAAAATAGACTGTACATCATGAAACAACCTTTCTTAATTGAATGGCACTTCAAAACACCAATTTAAAAAGGAAAAAAAATCTTTTTCAAAGGTTACCTGTAAAAATTACCTTCTATATTGTAATACAGTTTACTTAATCTTCAAGCAATTGGTAAAAAATACAAATTAAGGACCAACAAATGATTGAAATAGGCTGACAAAATCAATAGACCAAGGCATTGCAAATTCACCCTTTCCTACTGACATAAATGCTTCTATTACAATGCCAGCTTTAAACCCTAACAAAGTTTTCATCTATTGGTACTTCAATGCTTGTTCTATCAAAAGCAACAATGGAGAATCAATACACAAAGAGGATATTGCATTCTGTTGCTTTGATATCTTTGCAGTGATATTTAATTGCCAAATCTGTTATAAAATCATATAACATTACAATGAACACATCAACTTCACTTAATATCCTGGTATACCAACTAAGAATTATTCTACTTAAAACATTCAATTGATTCTGAAAATTACAATGTTGATAACCAAATAGGTTTTAGAATCATTGCAATTCCTTATTAATTTCCTCTATCAAATAAAAAACGTGTAAATTTGGATTTTGGTTGCAATGTGGGGTTCTGGAAATCGTTAACTGCCTTTACAAGTAGAAGAATCCATTATAGTTACTAGGGTGTAAAATTTAATTCCTTTTATTCAGTTAGGAATTGAATTTTTCATTTTTGATGTTTCATTAGTGTGTAGATGCATTGACCAGTTGCATATTTTGGAATTTTTCATTGAAATGAATGAGTCAACATTTTTACACTCCAATGAAACATTCAATAAGGGATAGCATTTGACATGTCTCTCTTATTTTGAACTATTTCAGTTATTTTTGTTATAGTCTTAGAAATGCAATACACATGGTAGTTGTGGGAGTGGCCTATATAAATTACTAGAAATGTGTTTTATGTAGTCGGAACTACTCAGCCATTTGCACTACACTAAAAAATACTGTAAATGTACTAATTTTCACTATTTTTGCAGTGGATAGAAAATTGCAAAAAATAGTACCCATGATATTGATTCTAAACATTATATTATGGAAATCTTTTTTTTTTTAAATCATGCAAATTGATACCCGAGAATATGTTCACTTGACAGAATCCTCGAAAATTAGCTGCCACAAAATTAATACATTTACAGTAATTTCGAATATAGAAAGTAGAATTTCTTCTTAAAAAATTTGCTAGAATTGTAGACATTTGCAATTGAAAGTAGTTCTGTCCACCAGGTACTCTCTAAAAAATTGGTAAATATCACTAGAAATAAAGAACAATAACTCTTTCAAGAATTTTGGCACAAAGCAAGGAGCTAAGATAAAAAGTAATGGTAAAAAAGTTCAACCAGGTTAAATGTAATTTTAGAATCGGACAAATTTTAGAAAGATTCTTCCTCCTAGTGTCTCATGAAACATCATTTATAAGGCTTATTAAGAATTGAATGTTTCATTTTTGATGTTTCATCAGCGTATAAAGTATAAAAGCATTGATCGTAGCATGTTTTTAATGAAGTTGGCTAGCATTTCATGTGGAAAACAACGTTTTTGCCAGCCAATGAATCATAATAAAAATATAACATTCAATTCTTATAATTACATTCATGTTTTTTTCTGATTTTATTTCTATTTTATTTTAGATATGCATAGAAAATAGGCAATGTACAGTGATCAATAATTGTATACTACTTAATTATAAATAGCTCAAAGTAGTCTTTAATTTACTCTTGAAATATCATGTGTACAGCCGATTATCCAATGAGATTTAGCATATTTTAATAATATGCACAGTAAATGTAATTTTAGTCCAGTGTTATATAAGTTTTTTTTAATGATATGCACAGCAAATGAAATTATTATTATCATATCCTCTACAAACAAAATTTTTTGGAGGTGTAAAGAAATCACTCTGTCTGTCTGTCAGTCTGTCCATCTTTTTAACTGCTCAAGGTATTTTGATGCTATTTTAAAAGGAGATTGGGTATGATATGTAGATGTACTTGAAGGAATATAATTACTGTTGGATGATACGAAAGGGAGATAAATCCAAATTAAAGGTTTGTGTCCATATGAAGTTGGGGGGGGGGGTTATTCTCTTTGCTTACAGTATTTTTATTTAAGTTGTACTGTAGTATTTAATGTTATTTAGAATTCAGTACAGTAACCATAAAGTTTTCAAGCTTTATTTATTTTTTTAAACCAATTAAGACATAAAAAGAAATTGGCTATTAGGCATTTTGAGTGTCAAAAGTTAATGTTTGAGTGAGGGATTTTTTAGTTCTCTTGTCTGCATTCAGAATAGTGGAAATCAAAAGATTGCAACCCGGGGACAAAGACCAGACAGGGAACCTAGACACACACAACAAAGAACATAAAATAAACAAAATAATATGTACAAAAAAAAACAAAAGTAAATGAGCAAATCAGATTCCACTAAAAACTGGGAGCATGGACCAGGTGCACCATTAGGGTAAGCATTCTATGCTTTTCTAGAAATATATGCCAAGTTGCTCATAATAAGTCAAGTCCATGTTAGACAAAAGAGGAAAGGAAAACTATGACACATTGAACAAATCTGTTCTCGTGGTACAGAGAGATTTCTATCATGTCATATGTATTTAATTGTAGGCTTGATTTCTTTGTTCATTGTCCAGTGATACAATATTTCATCAGGGAATAGAAATGAATTCCTCCATTCTCTGAAGTTACCAGTTGTTATATTACTCCTTGTAATAATTTATAATTACCTTAGATACTCGCATAATAATTCCAATGGTATAAACGCAAGTATATTCCCTGGAGAAGGCTATATTAAATAGTTTAGGTATACATGTACTTGTAATATAGAACAATTTTATTGTTGTCACTTCTAATTTATGCTGCATTGTTTGCACTTAACTGAAATGATAAAGAGTTCTATACATTTTTATGCTGGTTTGTACAGTGAAACCTTGTCAAACAGAACTTATTTTAGACTTAAGGTTTTATTCTATACAGGAAGATGTCTGGTTTACATAGGATCAAATCTATTGAAACTGATATGGAAAGACTATAGATTATATATGGTATAGACAGGTTTTTCTGTTTAATCAAGGTTCTGTTGAGGAAGGTTTTACTGTAAAGGCAAGTGAGCTGAAGTAATGGTGATAAAAACAGATTCACTTTTCTGACAATCTCTTTGCCTTTGAACTTAGACATGTAAGAGGCTCTTTGATATAATTGAAACATCTACATGCCAATCATATCATGATAAAATTTTTCATCATGAAGATGTTATTCTCTAGTTTGGCTTTTCATAAATCTATAGTCATCCACTTACATGAACAGTGACTATCTTGTTTAAGTTTAAAAAAGTGCTGACTTTGTAGCTATCATGGAAAGTTAAAGCAACTATATTCCTTGACAAAAAAAACCTGACTACATGTATATTCTGTGACAAAGTTAAAGGCTACTATTCTTTGACAAAATTAAAAGGTACTATTCCTTGACAAAAATAAAAACATCAATATTCCTTGGAAATGTCTATATACTACATTGGGTATGTGTACATGTACATGTTTTTGTATACATGTACTTGTAATATAAAACAATTTTGTAATTCATGTATAAAGATTTCAAAAGTTATGTGTTCTGACAAACATGTATATCATTAATGATTGACAAGGATAATATATATGTGATATTTCCTATAAAGCAGTCATAAAATTTATTGTTCCAATTCTAATCAGGTTCATTCCCCCAAACAAAGCCATACCTGAAGTATTGAATCAATAGCAATCTGCTGAGCTATTTCTGTACAAAGCACACGTTTAGCAGAAAGAGATGACAAGTTGTTTTGGTATGCTTTTCAGGTGGATGTCATCCTTTTGAGCCAAAGTTGAAATATTGCCAAAGTTTTAGTACTTAAACTAATACAAGTCTTGATCAATGTTTTTTTGCGATATAAATGGATGTTGAATTACAAGTTACCAATCAAACAATCAATCGTTTAATCAATCAACCTATCAAGCAATCAATGGTATTAATCAATATGTCACTTTTATGAAAGAGTAATCAAGGGAACCAAGGTTATAGGGTCCAGGGACAAAGACCAGACTTGGAAAACAGACATACACAACAAAGAACATAAAGTAACTAAAATCATGCATACAAAGTAACAAAAGCAAATGAGCAACTCTGACTCCACTAAAGACTGGGGGCATGGACCAGGTGCACTGGTAGGGTAAGATCCATATCATCTAAATCACAAAGCCTTCACACAAGTTTGAATAAACAGGTGTTCTAGTTGAGTATGTTATACTGCCCTCATCAATAAGTTAGTAATTATAACAAAATTAACAGAAGAGAAGATATTCATGTCATGAACAAACATGACACAAAATAACAAATAGTTAAACAATGTTGATCTTACCCGCTTGTTTCCCCTATGATTTCCCAATTTACTTATCACACATTATTGTCTAATTGTATTGATGTCTATCGATTCATTACTCATTTTTTTATCCGCATCAGCTGTAGTTAATTGATCAAAGTTCTTTTCATTGTTGCCTCCATTCATTGAAGCACAAATATTTGAATTATTAACGAATATAGCTTCTCTTTTTATTTTCTAACTTACAATTGCTAAGTAGATTTCCTTTGCAAGATTAGTCCCTTATTCCAAACTTGAAATTCTATTTATTTTAATCCTAAGAAGCTGTTTCTGCCAGAGTTCATTATGTTCAGAATAAGTTGTTTATTAAGCCTCAGAGAATGGCTGTATATATTTAGTCTTGTTTTGATAAATAATGAATGTCCTATCATTGGATATTATTGAACTTATAAGGAATACAGTTGTTACACAAGGATCAATATCCATTTTTGTCTAACCCTCGTTTAGAACTGATTCTATATTTTTATCCCAATTCGTAGGTATTGATTCCCAATTTTTATTTCTTTAATGTTATCCATGTCATGGCAACTTTTTGGAAAATTGATTTTATTGGGGCTTTTGTAATTTCTTAGCATGATGTTTTACTTTGAAGGCTGTCTTTCTTTATACTAATGTTTATTGGTTCAGATATAATACCGGTAACAACAGTGTAACACACTTTTTCATACTTGTGCAAACATTGAAAAATTGCATGGCAAAATTTGATTGAGTATGTACATGTACCTGAAACTGAAAAGTCAAAACATTTTTGTTCTTTTGTCTGTCCTCCCCTCATGAAAGTTTTTTTTGATTTCTGTTTGCTATTACTTTCTATCACAGAAGAGTTTTTAATAACACTTTTTAAAAGTTTTTTTTTGTGAAAAAGAAACTTGGTTTATGGTATAGTAACATCAATTTCATGGCAAATAAAATTGTCTGTCATTCTGTCTGTCAAAATTTTGTCACTAATATCTCACCTTCAAATGAATAGATTGATTTCAAATTTGGTATGTGGCTATATATATATATATTTTCATTAGAAGAATCTAGCTCCTATATAACACCAGTCCGAATGTGATACATATGTATATGACTTTATGTAGATGGGGCATATGTTGGAGTGATTTTGGTTGTTGTCTTATATCAACTTCCTGTTCATGTGGTGGTATACTTACAGTTTGTAGCGCTTAAAAGTGTGCAGCTGCATGCTTTATCAACACCTTTTAAAAATACCTTAAAAAAACTAATGGTTCTTTCTGGTAAAGTTGTAACCAAACCACTGGAATAGAGTTACACCAGTATATTAATGATTTTGTAACTAAGCTATATTTTTGGGAGTTATCTCTCTTTGATTATTGATTTTTGGTTTCACTTTATTGTTTAACATTTAACATAATTAACATGGTTAGAATTTTGCTTGTTTACTTTGGTCCCTTATCTTTTAGGATGTGTTCTTCACTCCTTAAAATCTGCAAAGATATTGGCAGCAGATACTGGAATCAAAGGGACACAACTCAAATTGTCATTGGTGTTAGAAGGAGGACAAATAGTGGCATTCAAACCTAAATGGTAGGTAAAAAAGTTCCAAGTTAAATATATGTGTGTAAAAATGCTTTTCTTTCACATCAAACTTGTTATTAGATACTTAAAAAAAATATTTTATATAATGTGCTTTGAATGTCACTGGTTCATAATAAAATCTGATGACAAAAAACTATGACAATTTGGCTTCCTTAGATTTTGTTTAAAATCTCAGGGTTGGTAGAAAACTGGAACACACACAAGGGGTAGCCTGTCATTAAAGTATTCATAAGAAGATTTGTTAAAACACCAGTTTTCTGGTGTTAATCACAAAAACAAGTTCACTCTTACCTTGATATCATTTCCTGTAAGTCCTTGTACCCATTGAAAAAGGGAGTGATTAAAATTAATATTATTAGCTAACTATCAGAACTTAGTATTTTTTTTTATTTTTAATAATGAAATCTGTTTTAGCAGTTAAGTTAATTTTACATATTTTTAAGTAGTAGTCTTTGTAAGAATCATGCAAACTATGTAATATGCCCCAAAAAGACTACACATTTTTATTTTTTATATTAAGTTGCTTTATAGGTCAATATGATGAAATATGTAATTATTCATTCCAATCTGTCTGCTCTTTGGAGATAATTCACATTGAAAATCCAACAGTTTCTATTGTTTTGTGTCATTTACAGAGATATCTCTTTTATTTTTGAATTCTGCAGTACATTCTATATTATGTGTATATCTTAAGATCATGGGTTATATTAAAAGACATGTTAAATTCTGTTTACTATAACATTTTTAACAAAATATCAAAAATAAAAATATGTAGGCTTTCCAACCAAGGATCACATTTTGCATGATCCTTATCTGGAGTGCAACATATAAAAAAAAACAGTTCATTAACCCTAAAGCCTTGCACTGAAACTCTTGATGTGCATTGTATTGATCTTACATCACATGGTAAAGTTAATATTGCACAATCTAATGCAGGGTATATTGTTTCTGAATGCTAAAGCTGTCAGAATGTAACCATGCATTAAATAGCAGGAAAAAATCCTTTCATACCTGTACACTTTTGTCACTTTGAAAGTCTGATAACTGTTGTTAATGGAATTTCTCACCATGCCTCTCAGCTGCAAATATTACGACTTACCAGTTTATTTATTACACTTCAAAACTTGAGGTACCATGACAGCAGAAACTAAGGAGAATTCAGTCCACAATGTAATAAGTATGGATTCTCTCCCTTGGCTATAGCATGATTTTAAATAATTAGACTGGAAGTTAATGTTTAAAGCAATGCAATAAGTATAGATTCTCTCTCTCTCGCTCTCTTGGCTGTGATATAATTTTGAAGTACCAAAGAACATTTTTCAGATCATTCAGGGTTTGGTTTAGACAGGTTTTCAGAATATTCAGGGTTTGGTTTAGACAGGTTTTCAGATTATTCAGAGTTGGGTTTAGGCAGGTTTTCAAATTTTTCAGGGTTTTGTTTAGACAGTTTCCACTGTACATGGTGTTATATGGATAAATCAAGGAATTTCCATATATCATGAACATACAAAATTCTTATGATTTGTAAACACAGTTTAATTGTCTGATATTCTTTCAGTTTCTATAATAGAAATTGAGGAGTCAAAATGTTTTTTTGCTATTTAAAAAGAAATCCTTTGATTTCTTTACATTTTTTTTCACTTATCTCCCCTTTGAATGGTTCTTAAACAATTTTTTTTTACCTTTTAATGTATTATGTCAAAAGTTCTTTTAAGATATTTTAAAGATAAGTTTTCACACTATATTTGACACTATTTTTTGTATAAAAAATACATATTTCTTTACTAGATTGCAAGATGCCCGAACAAAATTCTTGTATTTTTTTAAGCTGCAGTGAGTGATCATACTCATTTCAAATCTGAACCCAACCAAGCAGTCAAGTGTTATGTTGATAGATTGAAATGGGAATTTGAACTCTTATCAGTTTCCATTCAGAAATAAATCCACATAAGATCATGACATGAAGCCTTTAATCCTTTAGACATCTGTGATCTTTCTAAAAAAAAATAAAATTTTACAATTCCTAACCTATCAATATTGGTCTTTTTGTCAGAGTCTGCTTTTATTAAGTTTATTGTTTCTTTTAGGTCTTAGCCATGACATATTTGAGCCATTGTTGTGCTGTTGTTTTGTTGTTTTTTTTGTCTTTGTGTCTTGTTTTCTGTAGAAAGTATCCTCAGATTGATTGATTGTTGGGGTTAAGCCCGAGCAGCAATATTTCAGCTTTATTCAGGCAATACTCTCAGAATTTTAATTCTGTGATAACAAAAGTGTTGTTGTATGGAGAATTTTTTTTTTAATGCCTGTTTTACTGGACACATTTTGGTATTAGGGTTTTCATCTGTTTGTCTGTTATTCACACTGTATAATATCTTCAAATTTCTGCCACCAGTTTTGTGAAACTTTGGTGAAATGTTTCTTTCTATTGATTTGAGCTCCCTTTTAATTTTTATAAATTGTCACTTTTAGTTTTTGACAAGGGACTTCTTTGTTACAAGGTAATTCTATGTTTTTTTACCATAACTAAAAAACACTTGCAACAATTCCTATCAATCTTTGTCTGTTGTTTATTAATATTACTCCCTTTTAATTTGTGTAAATTTGCAAATTTTCGATTTAGAGTTATGGGAATTTCTTGATAAAAATTGGGGATGTATAGTTTTTGGACTATAACTTAGAAGGGTTGCATCCATTTTAATGAAACTTTAGAAAAAAATGTAACTGGTAGGATATTACTATTGATATTAGCTACCTCTTTAATTGCCACGATTTTCTGTTTTGGAGTTTTTTCACTTTTATTCAATAAAAAAAAAGGAGGATTTCCCATAATTGCACAGTAACTTCAAAACGCTTCAAGCATTTATCATGAAACTTTGTTGAATTGTTTGATTTTTTTTGATCATGGATGCTTGATTTTTCTTTTTATATATTTTGGGTCAAATACTTAACCACAATTGAATTCAGAGTTGTATCGATCTTGAATTTTGTTTCCATATTTGCCTCATCAGGGTTCAACCTCAGTGGGTGTATCTAGCTGTGCTTTGTGAAGCATTTTATTTAAAGATGTTATAAATAAAGCTAACTTTCATGAAAATGCTGACTGAGAAATCTCAGAGTTCCAAGGGTAAAAATTTTAGTTCTCAAACAAGATG
This sequence comes from Perna viridis, assembly GCA_037379345.1. Classification (NCBI taxonomy): domain Eukaryota; kingdom Metazoa; phylum Mollusca; class Bivalvia; order Mytilida; family Mytilidae; genus Perna; species Perna viridis. The sequence goes on along the minus strand of CM074517.1, from coordinate 28,970,583 downwards.
ATGGAGTTAAAAAGTGTAGAAATCTTATCTAAAGGTGTCTGGTATTTCCTAGTCTTGCAGTTGTTGTGTCCTTTTTTTTCTTTTTTTCCTCACAAATCAATTTTGCATACGTGGGACAAATCAGAACACTCTGCTTGCCACTATTTATTTGTATTCAGATAATGTAGAAATATATTTCTCTTAGTATTATCACCAATGATACAAGTTTTTTCTCATATAATGGAAGAAATAATTCATGGCACTGCAATCATAAATGTGTATCCATTCAGTCATGGCTTAAGCCTTTATTATTCAGTTTGTGTTGAGTTATAGCAAGGGGTTACATTCTGATTGAATAACTTCTCTGAAACTACAAATGACTTTGAAGAATTACTGATATCAAGGAGCTCTGCTAATAATTTTGATTATGGTGACACTAGGTTGAAAAATTATGGTGAAAATTATATCTTGGTGGGCTATTCTAACTCCCAAGAGCCTCTAGTTTGATATCCCTTTCAACGATAACACATAGCTATATAAAGTTGCTGATAATGAAAGATTTGCTCGCATACAACACTAAATATATTGTATATTGCTACCAAATATACCAGTAGTCCTAGGACAATTTGTGCTGTAGCTTATACAATGATGATATTCAGGGTACAGAGTTGTCGCCCTGTGATAAAAGGACAATATCCTGATAAACTGCCTTATACGGAAAGGTCAATCGCCTGATGAACTGCCTTCTACAGAAATGACAATCGCCTGAAGAACTGCCTTATACAGAAACAACAATCCCCTGATGAACTACCTTATACAGAAATGACAATCGCCTGATGAACTGCCTTATACAGAAACAACAATCGCCTGATGAACTGCCTTATACAGAAACGACAATCCCCTGTTGAACTGCCTTATACAAAAACGACAATCGCCTGATGAACTGCCTTATACAGAAATGACAATCGCCTGATGAACTCCCTTATACAGAAATGACAATCCCCTGATGAACTGCCTTATACAGAAACGACAATCCCCTGATGAACTCCCTTATACAGAAACTACAATCGCCTGATGAACTCCCTTATACAGAAACGACAATCGCCTGATGAACTCTCTTATACAGAAACGACAATTGCCTGATGAACTGCCTTGTACAGAAACGACAATCACCTGATGAACTGCCTTATACAGAAACGACAATCGCCTGATGAACTGCCTTATACAGAAACGACAATCACCTGATGAACTCCCTTATACAGAAACGACAATCGCCTGATGAACTCTCCTATACTGAAACGACAATCCCCTAATGAACTATCTGATACAGAAATGACAATTGCCTGATGAACTGCCTTTTACATGTAGGAACTAGACAATAAGATTTAAACTGAATTTCAAATATAGTTTCAAATATCTATGTAAACAGTTTAATGGGTTTCTTATATGAGTGAAGATTTGGTATTGGATTATCTTTCGCCAGTTTGGAAAATTCATGTTGTTTTCAAGAGTGGAGCATAATGAAAAGAGAGAAAAGTCCAAGAATTTCTGTTACAAGAGAAAGATAACATGGTCTGTGATGAGTATAAATACCTGTTTTGTCTGTGAAAATATATATATTTTGTTTGCTCCTCTTATGAGAGCACCACCATTTCTGGAAACATAGTATATAGGACGTCAAATTTGCTCTTGCCTTTGTTTTTTAATATATTTATGATGTTTTAAAGACATTTTATTGTTTAGGAGATCAAGTTAAGATGAATGTGCATGACCTCATCTTACATGGATCATCTCAACTCGCAAAGGGCTGTTTCTGGAAGAATCAATCTTCACCATTGTCCAGTAAACTATCTAAGGCAATTTATTGGAGGAAGACCAACTTTATCCCCTTAACATCACTGTTGAATGTGCTGTTATCCAATTTAGAATTATTTCCAATATCAGTTCTGATTTGTTAAAGCTTATGGACATGAAACTTGTTCCTGGTAATGCTTGCAGATTATCTCTAGATAAAATCCTAATTTAATTCATGATCTTGTAAGATAGCTCTCTTGAGATATTACAATTTAATTAGCACTTTGTCATCCATTGTATGGGGGTTAATTGAACTAAATTTGTATCACTTGGGATAATTTATAAAGTTTTGAAAGGATAATCAATACTACATTGTTTCAGAGATAAATTTAACTGAACTGTATAGAGATTTTACAGTGCTGGATTTGGCTTCCTGTTTTGATATTTTTGGTTTTGAGTACTGTATTTCTTGTATGCAATTTATTTTTGGATTAAGTTTTTCCTATTTTTGTTATTTCTGATGTATTGAGAGGTTTCTCCTTGAAACATGTACAGAATACTGAAATTGACAATAAGGATAAGATTGGTTCATGCATTATTGTATTTAGCTGTTGCAATATATATAATGAAAATATGTACCTCACAAAGTATTATGTACTGTATGTAGTTTTACATTTGAATTCTTGAAACATAAAGCTTCAAAATATGACATTTGTAGATTTTTATTTGAGGCACTGAATTACCTGAGCAGTTTATTGAGTTTATTTTTTTTAAATATTAAATTATTTGCAGATGGTTCCAAGGAAATTATTTTTTAATACAATGCCATTGAATTTGTTTTGTAGAAAATTAAGTTAGTGTGAGAGAAGATCTAGTACATTTTTTTTTTATGTAGGGAGTTCCAAGGAAGTTGTTTTTGTAGAAAATTCAAAGGAAGTTATGTTGTAGAGAGTTCCAAGGTAGTAGTCTTGTAGAGAGTACCAAGGAAGTTCTTTTTGTAGAGAGTTCAGAGGAAGTTGTTTTTGTAGAAAATTCAAAGGAAGTTGTTTTGTAGAAAGTTCCAAGAAAGTTGTTTTGCAGAGAGTTCTAAGGAAGTTGTTTTGTTGAAAGTTCAAAGGAAGTCGTTTTGTTAAGAGTTCCAAGGAAGTCATTTTGTTAAGAGTTCCAAGGAAGTTGTTTTTGATGAAAGCTCCAAGGATTTTTTTTAAGAGAGTTCCAAAGAAGTTGTTTAGTTAAGAGCTTCAAGGAAGTTGTTTTGTTAAGAGTTCTAAGGAAGTTCTTTTTTGTAGAAATTTTTAAGGAAACCAAGTTTGATAGCGTACTTAACTCCTGCTTCCAATATGTGAAGTTGTTATATAGAAAGTTCCAAGGAAATCATTTTGAAGAGATTTCCACGGAAGTTGTTTTGATGAGAGCTCCAAGGAATTTTTTTTGGGAGAGTTTCAAGGAGGTTTTGAAGAGAAATCCATGGAGATTTTTTTAAGAGAGTTTCAAGGAAGTTGTTTTGTAGAGGAATCCAAGGAAGTTGTTTTGAAGAGAGTTCCAAGGAAGTTGTTTTGAAGAGAGTTTCAACAAAGTTGTTTTGTAGAGGAATCCAAGGAAGCTGTTCAGATTTTTTATTGCCAAGTATGTGATGTAAACTCACATTTTGATTTGATTTTTTGTTGTTGTTGTTTGGTATTCCTGGTTTCATAAAAAATCTCAAATTGAGATTTCTAAATTTCTTGGACAACTCAGTTATTGACCAATCAAATCGCTTGAAATTACAGACTTGAGAACAAACTTAAGGATTTAAGGAAAATCTCAGTTTGAGATTTTTTTATAATAAAGATTAGAGTGGTTTAGATCTTTAGAAGCCAATCAATAATTTAAAATGAAACTTAGGCATTAAAAGAATATCATGAATTTGCTGATAGTGGATATTCCAGTAGAATGTAGAAGGTAATATACGTTGAAATGTAAAAAAATGCTTTCAAATTTTCATTTCATAGCCATCCAATGCTATGGTTTTTTTTTTAAATCTGGTGAGAAAGGTAGGATAGAATTGCTGCATCAGCATTATTTTTAATAATTAATTCATAACATTTATATCATTATTGTTATTGATAATTTCTTTTCTTGCTTTAGTCTACTTGAAAAGTGGATGCCTTGTTTAAGCAAGTTATGTCTATTTATATTTAAAACTCCAACATAAACAATAGTTTCTCTTTTCTGCGACTCTGTCTTTTGTCCGTTTGATGATCATTTGTGGTATTTTGTCTACTGGTCTACAATGTTACTGCTTCCATCTTTTCCTTTGATCGTTAAGTGTAAGTTTTTCTAAGAATCAGGTAAGGTCTCACTAACCACTTCTAACATTTCCATTACTTTACATGTTAAAAAAGTAATTTTCAAAGTTTCACTGTGAATTCCCAGGACAAGTGACATCTGAAAGTTGCATACCGTTGCAAAGCTTGGAAAAGAAGGCTTCCAAAATCATTATGCTAATGGTACGATGATTGTAGAAATTCTTCACAAAATTTACTTGAATAAATAATACTGAAAATCCTCATTTTTACCTGTTCTGCTAACTGACAGCATGGAGGCAAATTACTCACACATGTAAACAATATTCATACACTTTTGTAGTTAATTACATGTATGATTTTAAAGTACACATTCTCAGCTTTATTTTGACTATTTTAATCATAATACACACAAATAATGCACTTACAATGCATATGTCTAGGTTCAGTGTGTTTTTGGTACTACATAGTGGGGTGGCCATTTGACCCGGAAGTGGTTAGTGAGACCTAAAACAAACTGAGTTATCTGCCCTTAAAATTTTCATTTTCAATGTACTTCAATGAAATTATTTTACAATTTCCCAAAATGATATGGAAAATCTTGTCTTTTTGCCTTGATTCCGACAGTCAAAATAGTGTTTTTAGTCCCCTACCGTTAATCATTTTCTTATCCATCATGTAATTATCAAATCTGATAGAGTAATATAAGTGATCATTTCTATACCTGTGCCATTGCCATTGAATTTCAGGCTTGTAACTTTTTAGTTAGATTTCAATATCATTTTCAGAATTGAAACACAGATGATTGTAGACATCCCTTGATTTTTACATTTCTGATGAGACTTTACAACCCTTAAATATGGGAAACTGTTGCTTGTAGACTGACAATTGATACTCCAAGGCTCAAACACTAAAATAGGCTAAAGCTAGATTTGAGACACAATTGTCTTATTTTAAGAGTTATAATTATGTTCTGTGGGAGTATAATTGTTCATGTGATAGACATTTTCATGAATTTCATAGGCTTGGTAAACCATGAAACTTCCCATTCAATTGTATAATGGAATTGTCAAGTCAATGAGTTTTCCCTTCCTCTTTCGTTCACCTTAGACTTGACTTTCTATAAGCAACTGGGTGGGTGTTTCAAGAAAAGCAGAGGATGTTTACCCTACTGGTGCGCCTGGTCCATGCTCCCAGTTTTTAGTGGAGTCTGAGTTGCTCATTTACTTTTATTGCTTTGTATGTATTACATTCTTTTGATTTCTGCTAGATTCTTGGTCCCTTTGATTGCTCTTTCAAGAATATAAGAACTGATTAACGACAAATATTGGCACCAATGAATAATAGTACTTAAACAGAATATTACCTGACTTACTTTACATTGTCCTATAATTAAATTGATGACTTACACTATATTTAAATCAGTGTCCTAACATGTTGTGTGACATTAGTTTCTGGTACAACAGGTTTTGCTGTAGTTAATAATGATATTTCTAATGACTCAAAATACGTTAATTTTATATATTAGTGATATTTTTTATATAAACTGTGAGAGATTAATTGGGGAGACTGTCAGCAAATAGTTTTTTAATCATCATAAATCATTGATCTCATTGGTATAATGTAGAGTGTGGCAGCATTATTAAGCTTCGGCAATTTCTTAATTCTATGGCCAATTCAAGATCTGTATTGTTAGTTTGTTAATATTGCTTTCATGATAATACTTTATAAGTCCAAGAAAATTCTTTGACTCATAAGAGTATATACTTTTAAAGTAGTTGTCTTTGTAAGAATCATGCAAATTCTATAATATGTGCTACACCACCAAAATGCTACACATTTTTATTGATAGCTTTATAGGTCTATATGATGAAATTAACAATCATTCATTCCAATCAGTCTGCTCTTAGAAGATAATGCACATTGAAAATCCAACAGTTTTTATTGTATTTTAGTGTCATTTACAGAGTTATCTCCCTTAATTTTGTATTTTATAGTACATTCTATATAGTTTTTATCTCCTAAGAACAAGGGTTATATGAAAAGCCATGTGTTAATTTCTGTTTACTATAACATTTTAAACTAAGTATCAAAAATAAAAATATGTAGGGTTTCCAACCTTGAATCATATTTTGCATGATTCTTATCTGGAGTGCAACTTAAACATTTTACCATAACAAAGTAAAATCAATCCACCTTTACTATATATAATCGTTCACCAATTTTAATGTGCTCCTATTTAGATGGATGCATTATGATAGATACTGAAACCTGTTTTACACTACCAGGAATTTAACAACAGATTTTATGTAATTTGAATGCCGCTATAATATCAGTATGTTTCTTTCACAAAACATTTCAGTCACAAAGTTCTTTTGGTAATAATTTCAGTACTGACCATTTTCTGCCTTTTAATAGTACTTTGAATTTCAGTCATTTTTCAGTATTGTAAATTTCAGTCAAATTTCAGGCAACTTTCAGTCCTGTAAATGTCAGACTGAGAGATGATAGTTGTTTGGTTTAAACAGGTTATTTTTTTTTCAAGGGTATAGTTTAGACAGTTTTTACTGTACATCTGTCCCTCCATGTTTAAAATAAACCATAAAAACATTTCAAGGGTTTTAATCATTTTCATGTAGCTTATGTTTCCTCTTGTTTTACCATATACATGTAGAAGAAAATTTCCACAAGGTTTAAAATAAGAAACACAAAAAAGGCTGGCCATACTTAAAGAGGTAAACCTAGGGTAAGAGGCATAACTCTTGAAATCAGTGATATGTTTGTATTATATTCAGTTCACCAAAGCCTTCATCAAACTTTCATTTGAAACAGAATGAAATCAGTCCAAGTTACTTTGATGCTTACATGAGATTGATGCTGAATACATATGTTCCAATGACTTGTAAGAGTTGGTAGACCCTTGGTCTACCTCTTTAAAACTGAAAATCTCAGAGTTATTTCTCTCTCCTAAAGTTAATGGAAAAGACAAAAGTAAAACAAATACTGAATTTAAAACAAAAAAAATAATAATCCACTGTAGGATTAATAGACACAAGTTGAAGCTGTTAGCTAGACACAATTTCCAAGTTTCATATTTCATATTTTTATATTTCATGGTTTATATTCAGATTTATTGCTGGTAATATAATTATTATTGTGTTATTATGTTTGATTTAATAGAGTAAAGATTAAGCAACAATATCTGCAATAGATTTGGATTGGATTACAGTCGAGGTTTTTGTTGTCTGTCAATCTGTTTATTAAATTGCATTATAACAGCCATGGAAATGTCATTACTGGAACTTGATAGAAATTTCATTTATTCCTAAAATTGTAGTTAGTAGTAACAAATGTAATTATCCTAAGGATTCAATGACCGATGAGATAAAGTGTCGGACCCAGTATGTAAGAATGTCAGTGACTTTCAGAAGTGGATCATAGTAGGGGGCATCTTTTGGCCCAGGGTTTGGAACCACCTTAGCTTTGGAAAATTTTGTTAATCTTGTGCAAGCTTTGGACAAAAACGAGGACCCCCTTTTCAAAAACTCTTGATCCACTCCTGATTTTAATTGGATACTCATTACACTTTGTTACCTTGGCAATACATGCTATGAACACATTTTCTCTAAATGTTAATTTTTTATCATCCTTGTCCACAGTTGGAGCCTGATCACAGGGGCTTGACCTGATATTTTGCAAGCTGGATTGTCAGTCATGTAACTGTTTATTATGTCTGTGATTTAAATGGAGTTGTTACATCATACAGACATTATATCTGTTTTAAGTCAAGTTATTTGGTATCAGCATTAGAGATTTTTGCAAATTTGGTAGTTCGTAGGGCATTTTAACAGCATGGTTTCCTGCTGTACTTTTTGAATTGTCCCTGTTTAAAAAGAAATTTTTGACATGATTTTTCTTTCACAGTTCATTTTTTTTCATTTGCCCAAAAATGAAGACTCCATAGGTATTTGTTGTTTGACTCTGCTAGGAAAAAAAGCCTAAACTAGATTTTCTTTCACAGATTATTTTTTGCCTTATTAATTATTGACACTTGGTACAGTATTGAATGTTTTTGTTCTCTTATTTCCCTCAGGTATGCTAGAGACTACATCCAAAAAACCATTGTCTCAGGCTGGGATCGACACAATGGTGAAATTGCTGTCTTTCATCTTGGGAGGTAATTCTTATGAAATCAGCAATTTATTTGGTTCATATATCATTCCAATTTAGTCATTACTTGTAAAACTGGAATTTTGGCTTTCTGTAGTTAGAGCAAGAAATGCATGAAATTGGAAGAAATCTTTATGACATGTTTAAACAAAGAGGCCAGTGGGTCTTGAAATAAAGTCATGAACAACTTTTTATTTTTAGACCAATGCAAATGTCCTTTTCATACTATAAAACTTTGGTTTGGTCTATAAAATGTAAATCAATTTGGATTATGGTGTATATGATATTCACTCTTCAGTTTTTTTTGTTTTTTTTTTGTACTTTAAAAATTTGGTATTTGTTCTTCTGTGATTAATTGTTGAAAATGTTTTGCTTTTTTAAATAAAAATAGTCTTTTTTTAATCTTCGATTACTGAAAGAAAAGTTTAAGCTTTCGAAATATTTCAAAAAAATATACTTGCAATCTCAATCTTAGAAATAATTAAATTATTGTTCTATATAAATACATTATTATTGGTGTTAACAACATCTTCTTCATTTAGTTTCACAAAAAAAAACAATGAAGTAGAAAGTTTAAGTTGTGTCATCACGATGTCTTCAAATTGTTCTATCCTAACTATCAACCAATTTACAATTATGACTTTTGAGTAATAAGCAGTTGGTACCTTACTTCCTGAATTGTCATTTTTATTAGAAACAAGAAATCAAGATTGCATTTCATAGTCTATAAACCGATTCCTGTCTGTTAATTTGTTCATCACAAGAAGGCCTGTGATTTCATTAATTGTTGTTGCGACAATATCAGGAATGAAGGACAAGCAATTTCCTGTTTTAGATATTGAAATTTTGTTTGCTTTATATTGTAGATTATTAGATTTGAGAAGAACCCCAATAGCTGTCGGTAGAAGAATTAATTTAAAAACAGACATTATACCAGTCGCTTCACAAAAGTTGTTGAAAACTTTTGTCATGAAAGGTGAATGTGCCCGAGTAATGACTAATTCATAACGGCTTTCAGTATTAGCATTACTTGCATAAAAACAAATATTTGGTTTTAAGTAGCTGTCTTTGTAAGAATCATGCAAAATCAGAAAAATGTGATACACCCCAAAAAAGGCTACATATTTTTATTTTTGTAATGAAGTTGTTTTATGGGTCTATACTATGAAATGAGTAATTATTCATTCAAATTTGCCTGCTCTTAGGAGGTAATCAACGTTGAAAATCTGGTAGATTCTATTGTATTTGAATGTCATTTCAAGAGTTATCTTCCTTAATTTTGAAATCTACAGTGCATTCTATATAATTTTTATCTCGTAAGAGCACAGGTTATATGAAAAACCACATGTTATTTTCTGTTTACTATGACATTTCAAACAAAATATCAAAAATAAAAATATGTAGGCTTTTTACCCATGAATCACATTTTGCATGATTCTTAGCTGGAGTGCTACTTAAATGGAAATGCCGCAAGATTAACAATTTTATGGTACCAACATAAAATTTTAAATAAGCTAGACTGAAACAATCAAATCTCAATTAAATTGCAAATTTAACTTTTTAGTTGCGAGCTTTTGTTGCCAAAACTGTCTACTTTTATCATGTCAAATCATCACTTTACTTCCAGTAAAGTTTCATCGTTTGTCTGAAGTTTCATAAACTAAAAAATTGGTTCCCAAAAAAACTGTCAAGCACACCTGATAGTATTATAATAGAGAAATTTGTCTGGAGTGGAATGGTGTAAATTTAAGTAGCAGTCTTTTTAAGAATCGTGCAAATTCTGTAATATGTGATACACCACAAAGAATGCTACACATTTTTATTTTTGTTATTAGGTTTCTTTATAGGTCTATTTGATGAAATGTATAATCATTCATTCCAATCTGTCTGCTCTTAGGACTTAATTCACATTGAAAACCCAACATTTTCTATTGTATTTTACTGTTGTTTACAGAGTTATTTCCCTTAATTTTGAATTCTACTGTACATTGTATACAATTTTTATCTCCTAAAATCGCAGGTTATATGAAAATCCAAATGTTAGTTTCTGTTTACTAAAGCGTTTTGAACAAAATATCAAAAATAAAAATATGTGGGCTCTCCAACCATGTATCACATTTTGCATGATTCTGAACTGGAGTGCTACTTAACAGTTTAGTAGACTATCACATCATTATACACTGCATATCAATTTTTTCATTCAAGAAGCATTATTCTTTTCTTCAGGAGGGAAAACAATGGCATCCAAAATTTTGACAATTTCCGTTTTTATGGTTCTTACACAGATTTCTTTGTTTTAAGTGTAAAAAGAAGTTGTCGGTATATAAAAGTTGAAAGATAATTTAAAAACATAAATATAAGTTTGTTTTATAGAAGTCATGTGATTTTTTTGTTGATTTCATCTTGTATCCTGAATCTTCTTACATTTTTAGGAGTAAATTTTTTTTTTTACCTCACCACTGGTGAGGTATTATCTGATACCTTCTGAAAAGTTGCGAGTCTGTCCATCCTGGACAGTTTCCAGATGAATCAATGAATTTTAAAAAATTATATACAGAATATTTTGTCATCCCCCCATTTGTCACCATTATGTGGAAGATATCACTGAATATTCCATTAATACCCTATTTTTTTAATTCATACGTAAAAGGTTATTGTAGCATTATCCAACGATTAAAAGCAAATGATATAATACTGTGAAAATACTTTAATTCAGGGATACTAATTTTCGTAGATTAGGGAAGACACCGGTACACAAGTACATGGATTCTTGAATTCATGGTTTTGAAGTTTTCAGTAAACGTGTCAATGAGATTCTCTTTTTCGATGGGAACCAAATTTTGTGGTCTGGCTCAACCACCACGAACAATAGTACTTTCACAGTATTGATTTTGTTGAAATAATTGCCTGGAATTGGGAATCAATGGAAATAACATTTACATTTATTAGGCAAGTCTTATAGTAAGTGATATATTGAAAACATTTTTTTTTTGAAGATTTTGCTGAAATACAATATATTTCAATGTATTTAGAAACAATACTTTACTATTTACAGTGCAGTGGTAAACTTTACAAAATCTCAAATATGTAAAAAAAAATATTGTCATTATTTAGGTCGCTACAATGTTGTTTTCCTTTAGGAAGTCATAACCCACATCTAATAGGGCACAAAGTCCTCATAATGGTAATTGTAAAGTGCAAGAAAAATGAACAAATATTTTCAAATGAGAAAACTGAACAGAATATAGAATAAGCTAGTTTGGTATCAGCAGAGTTAAAAATAGTAGCCTTCCCGTGTTTTCTTAGACGTTATGTTAACCTTTGAACTTATTTGAACTTAAAGAATTTTATTTGTTTATAAACAGATGGTAACCAATGTTTGTATGGCAAATGTTATTTCTGTAAGCCGGACGAGCCAGTCTGTGCCGATGGAGATATTCTAGAGGGTGTTGTTATACTGTGGCTTCCAGAAAGATATAAAATAGGGAGAGTACCCAGTCCATGGATAAGGTCCTACAAACAGAATGTCCATAAAAGGTATAATTCAAAAATTTGAGATGTGGTATGATTGCCAATGAGACAGTCATCCGCCAAAAGCCAAGCAATGAACAATTAAACTTCTACATATCACCACACGGTCGTTAATGATTGGAAAAACCCATACCATAAAGCAAGCTGTAAATGATAATTTGTTTTTATTGGTAACTTTATCAATTTTCCATTGTTCCAACTTCCTGATAATTTCTTATCTTAGGGAACTGTTGTGATACTTAAAATCTGTTTTCCATTGACAATGTTATGTGACATTGACTGTGACATCGTTGATAAACAAAATAACATCAGTTTTTAATGTCTCGACAGAACATCACATCTCGCTCTTCCAGGCTCACTGTGATATTTTCTGTTTTGTATTTATTGGTATTCTGTACCTTTTTCCTTTGATCTTATTGAAATATATTTTTCTATCTTTTGTACATGACAAGATATTCAAATTATCTGTCAAAACATTTGTCATGTCATTAGAGTCTTCTTTAGAGTTTTGAATGAAAATAATGCCAGGTACCAAGTGTGTAGTCAAACTACTAGATTTATTTGCTAAAAGTACATTAAAATATTAAAAAATGTAATTAATGGATTACCGAAAAACAGAATGATAATTACTTTCAATTTTGATACTGACAATATCATATGGAACATCTCTACTCGTGCTCACATGCTCATCGAGATATTCCACATGATATTATCAGTATCAAGATCAAAAGTAATTATTATATTATATATATATATATATCTCATATTAGACCAACTAAAAGTCATGTTCTGGTTTTCAGTCGTTCTGCTTCTATTTTGAAGGTACTTTATTACCCATTTTTATCTCCATATCAATAAAAAAATGTATAAACTATATATTGTAAAAGTGTTGTTTTTTTTCAAAATTTCATAGCTACATTGTAAAAAGGATGATTTTCATTATCCTGTAATCTACCATTATATGCATAAACTTCCATATCTTTTTGCCTCCCTACGTCTACCAGGAATAATTGCTAAAAAAAGTGTATACATGTACTCAAATACAGTGAAACCTGCCTAAACCAAACACTTTAAGAAGTCCCTTTATATCGATTTAAATGTGTTTAAGTGCAAGTATTTGTAAGAATCAGGCAGAATGGGAATAATTAGAAACATGCATGTCAAAAACACACTCGAGGTTACTTTCTCTATTTGAAAAGACCATTATTCAATCTCTGCTTCATTGGAGGTTTTTGACAGAGTTATCTGTCCGTAAAATATTCATTTTCAGTGCATTTCAATGAAATTATAACTCAATGCTCCAACATGATATTGAAAATTTTGACTTTTTTCCCTTGTTTCTTATGATGCAAATAGTCAAATTGAACTTTCAAAATGGTATAGAATTTTACTACATCACAAAATTAGTATGTTTACAGTAAGCAGAACTATGAGAATCTTATTTTGTTTCCTGATTATAATTATAGATGGGAGATCGAGGACATATATTGTGACAAGATAATTACAACCCAACCCTATGATAAGGGACCAAGAATGATGGATGTTGTGGATGCTGCTATTCTTGATTATTTGTCTGGAAATGCTGATCGTCATCACTTTGAGCTCTTAGGAAAGTCACCAGGAAGCATGGTTCTTATTCTTGATAATGGAAAGAGGTTCATATTCTACTTAAAAAAAACTTTGTTTTATTTGGGGAGAGGGCTCTGCATACCTGTTAACCCTTCTACATTAGGTGGTAGACTCCCACAAATTGTGAGAGGTTTTGGTTAAAATTACTAAACTTTCTGTGAAATAAACTAAAGAATTGAATTTTTACGTAAAAGATTTGTTTTTCTGTGTGAAATTGTCAGTATCATTAGGGGATACTCTCCCACATAAACTGTATCAAAGGTTAACAGGCTAAGGTCAGTTTTTTTTTTTTATTTCCAACCATGAATCACATTTTGTATGCTTCTTATCTGGTGTGCTACTTAATTTTTCCTTTCTTTTAATACTAAAAGAGAATATTCATATTTATCTCTGACAAACAAAACATGAAAGAGAGAATGTAGATTACAAACCAGTCCTAAATATCAAGTTACAGTGAAACTGAGATCTTCAGAAACAACCCCTACACAGCCAAATGTGCCAAATGTGTGATAATCATATGGTGCTCAATTCATATGATAATCATATGAAAATCGTATGGTAATTAACATATGATAGTCATATGATTATCATATGATTTTCATATGTTAATTTTGGCTTGAAAACATATGACTATCGAATGTTTGTGAAAAATATATGATTGTCATATGTAAACCGAATTATATGATTTTCATATGGTGCTCAATTCATATGATAATCATATGATGCAAACCATATGATTCTCATGTGTGGCACATTTGCCTGTGTAAAAAGGGTGCTGTTAAAGAAAAATTCATGCATATCAACAATTAAATACGACATAAAAAGAATTTTTCCTTATATGTAACAGCCACCCAGTTTATGTGATTTCACTATTCGTTCTTATTTTGTTTGTTTGGTTTTTTTTTGTGATTATTTTTTTTTTGCATTGCATGTACAAGTAAGACAGTAAGAGTGGCTTGCTTAATATGTTAAAAATATCTTCTAAATTTTTTTTAGCTTTGGTGATCCAAACCATGATGAGGCCAGCATTCTAGCACCATTACGGCAATGTTGTAGGTAAGAATATGTTATTGATTCTGTTGCAGTTAAACTGTAAGGTTGTCTTTTGATGGTAATGTATGGTATATTGATGGGGCAGATCCATAGATTTTGAAATTAAGAAATTTTCAGATAAACATAGTTTCAAACCCCGACAACTCCCCTTTTTGGATCAGATTCTGTATTGCTGTCAGTCTTTCATCTTATGATAACTGACTGAAATTTTTTTCACGATTAAAAAAAAATCACATTTTTTTTCACTGAATACCTTTTTAATTTTAACTTGTCTATTTTATCCTTATTAATAAACAGCTCTTTGATTTGACACTTGAGTTCCTCTGTGTTTTTTTTTTCATTTTGTTATTACATGCTTCTTTGGGGTTTTGCTGTCAATTGCTAATCCAAGTATTTATCATTAGTAGTAGTCTAAGATAAGAATTCTAAATTTGTGGTAGAAAAATAGTCAATGAGAAACTTTCATTTTCCATGTTAATATTTCACTAAAGCAATTGCTGTATAGTGTATTATCTATTAACAATTTTAAAATGTTCTTACTTGCTAAAGTCGATTTCACACAATAAAAAAGAAGTTCTGATACCTCATGAAAATAACACACAAATACCATTAATTTACATGTAGATGTTGTAAACTTCAGTAGGCTGTACATATGTTTTAAGGAGTAACCTCTCATTAGCAGCATTAGAATAAAAAATTTTGGAAGTTCAAGATTAAAAAATGAATTATATTCAAGAAGTACTCAAATCCCAAAAAATATTGAAATAGGAAGCCAACTCCAGCACCAATGAGTTCTTTCAGGATATGTCAAAGGAGCTGCAACATTATAGCCCATTGTTTAATAAAAGAAATGAAGTGTCAGTATTTTGGGGTTTCCAGTTTTGCATTAAGTAGCACTCATCATAAGAATCATGCAAAATGTGATTCATGGTTTGAAAGCCTACATATTTTTATTTTGTTTAAAATGTTATAGTAAACAGAAAGTAATATGTGGCTTTTCATATAAGCCTTGTTCATAGGAGATAAAAAGTATATAGATGGTACTGTAGAATTCAAAGTTAAGGGAGATAACTCGGTAAATTACACTAAAATACATTAGAAACAATTTTAATTTCCATGTGAGCAGACAAATTGGAGTGAATTAATATACATTTCGTTATATAGACCTATACAGCTACTTAATAACAAAGATAAAAATGTGCAGTCTTTTTTTTTAGGTGTATCACATTTTACAGAATTTGCATGATTCTAACAAAGACTGCTTCTTAATATTTAAATTCGATTATCTTTAATATCAGGATTAGAGAGACTACCTGGCATTCACTGTTGATACTTCAAGATAAAGTACTTAGTTCTATATTACGAAAGATGTTAGACCAAGACTCAATAGCTCCAGTTCTCGATGAGAAATATTACACTGCTTTAGATAGGAGGTTACTACACATACTGAATGTCGTACAAGGATGTATAGCAACCAAAGGACAAGATCATGTCTTGATTACGAACAAAACAGAAATATATTAACAGGTATTTTGGGCTGTAGAAGGTTAATTTCTCTTTTTTGCAGGCCATTTTTTATGGAAACTGATGTGGGAGATTGTTTTTTTTATTCCTTTCCAGGGGTATATTGGAGTCTGCTTGTCCTAAATAGCACAAAGTATTTTGACGATATTTCATTTGAAGGTTGTGTATGAAGGAAAGAAATAAATTTCAAAAGGGAGACAATCCAACTTAATTGCTTTTAGATTTAATTCTTTTTATGACGAGCGGCCTTGTTTTCATTTTTTCTATATTTATGCTGATTTTTTTGGTTGATTTTGTATGTTGGCATATTTTTTTATTTTCTTTTCCATTTTATTTGCTTTGTCTTTATTCCTTGACAGAGACAGTTCTCAAATATATATTGGTACAGGAAGTCGGATGGCTTGTTAAATGGTGGGTCAGTAGTCATGTAGTTCAGAAACCTTTTTTTTCTAATTTTTAGTGTAAAGTTATATGGGGCTGCTTAACCTTTTGTACTCTTCACTACACCCTGTAATATGATCCTAACTGTGACTATCTTTGTTTTTCAGGTGCATTAAGAATTTAAGACAGATGAAGTGATTCCTAGTCTGTGATACCCAATTGTGATCTTCTGAAGTCTTCCACTTAATTGTTATTTATATACCTCTAGTTTAATGTTGGGAAGTTTTTGAGATGGAGTCATTCATTGTTCTTTTTCTTTTTTTCTTTTCTTTTCTTTTGGTTTTTTTTTTTTGGCAGGGTGTTTTTTTTTAATTAATATTATAATTGATATGGACTATTTTTTCATGGACTGTCACTCTACTTTCAGTTTGTAATTATCAAACATTTAGGATATGACACTAACAATTTCTGAATCTTGTCCAATCGGGCAAGTTGATGAAAATTCTACTTGCCCAAATAGAAAATTAGGTTGTCCTTTAATTCATTTAATATAATTTACATATAATTTTGGCGTCCTGTAATTAGGAAAGAATAATTGAACTTTTACTTGTTGATTGGAAATTTGACTTGTTAAGGGCAATAGGGCAACTTCTAAGAACAGACCCTGAATATCCATTAGGGAGGATTTGTAGTTTATTTATTTTTTATCAATGAGATGAAAGTCACAATATGATTAAAATTAGACCCACCAACTGGTCCATACAGTTCTTGTATGTAGGATCTAACAACACTCAATTCTACTTTCTGTTTTGATGACCTTTCTGGTCAGCTAATCATATTTCAGCTTTACATAAGTTTCCTGAAAAGGTCATCTGAATGGACTCTTGTTAAATCCTTTATGATATGACTAAATGGTACAATTTTAATTAAAAATTCACAACTGGGACCAATTTTGTATCATATGCCATTAAATATTAAGTAGCAGTCTTTGTAAGAATCATGTAAATTCTAAAATGTGATACACCTGAAAAAAGGTTACATATTTTTATTTTTGTTATTAAGTTGCTTTATAGGTCTAGTGATGAAATATATTCATTCCAATCTGTATGCTCTTAGAAAATAATCTGCATGGAAAATCCAACAGTTTATATTGTATTTTAGTGTCATTTACAGTTTTTCTCACTTAATTTTGAATTCTACAGTACATTCTATAATTTTTTTTCTCCTATGAAGAAGGGTTATATGAAAAGTCACATGTTAGTTTCTGTTTACTATAGTATTTCAAACAAAATATCAGCAATAAAAATATGTAGGCTTTCCAACCATGAATCACATTTTGCATGATTCTTAGATGGAGTGGTACTTAGTTACTCTCCATTTCCTTATTTATTGTTCGACTTTGATAATATATTTATGCACTTATACGTACATGAGCAGAAACCCATGAGTTTAATGAACCCTAAATGAGCCACTTACTTTTACAAACCAAACATACTTATGAGAATTATTTTTCACATTTTTAAGTTTAGCACTTGTTTTAACATAGTCTAACCGAATTCCTACAAGGGGCAGCCTTGTGAGACCCTTCATTGGGTATTGAGTAACCAAAGCCATAAAGTCTGTCGGTCTGTCTGTCTGTTTGTCTGTCATAACTCAGGTTTGTTTTTGTGTGGAGTTATCTTTCTGTGGAGACGAACCACTGGGAGCATTATATGATTTCATACACCAGTTGTTTTTTTTTAGATGAATGTATATTTTTTTTATAGTTTTATAAATGAATATTTTTCTGTTTACAGCAGGATTTTTAAACATAATTGTCATAGGTAAAAGTATACTTGCTATTAGCAGTGACTGCTTCAGGGGTTGAAATCCCCTTTTTATTGGAAAATTTTGGCAAAATGAACAAATGATAGCCTGTAACCCCTTGATTGGACCCTATCTTTTTATAAACCTCCAGGTCTGCTCTGCACTAGAATCTCCACATCATGCTATATTAGGCAAATCTAAGCTCGTTCCTTTATTATCATAAAACATGCAACCAGAAGAATATCCATGATGTGAATGAATCATTTATTGAAGATCATTGCAATACAAATGTTCATCCATCAACCATGATACAAACACTGAAAGTGTCACCTGTATGTTTCAATACATTTATTTATCATTTACATGTTTAAAAGGGGTTCAGATACAGGACATAACTTCAAAGAGTGCTGCCAACTTTATATCTGAGACCTAATTCTGAAAGTCTAACATAATAAATGTCTCATATGAAAATCATATGATGCTTGATTCATACAATAATTTGCACATGATAGCTATATGATTATAATATGATTTTCACATGTAAATACATGTATTGCCTTACTCATATATGATTATCATATGTTTGTGAAAATATGGTGATTGAAATACATGTAATGATAAACATGCTATAATCATATGTAAACTTAAATATATGATAATCATTTCACATTTAATTTATATAATAATCACTTCATTTTATTGTGTGGCACTTTTGGTTTTGGCACAGAGCATGATCATGATTTTCTAAATCTTAAGTGGCATTTGTGTATATTTTTTGTGCTTTTAAAAATTGTTTTACTTTTTATGCATTTAAATGGCAGGTACCATTAAATATATATGTTTTGTATTTAAGAATTTTATCAACCAACAGACCACTGGTGCATTATATCAAAAGTGGGACTTTACCCTGTGCTCTTTTCTTGTACAACTTTGTTGATATTTTGAGGGTTTTGTTTTATGTTTTATAAAACTTGATTGAATGAAGTTTTTGTGGTTTTTGTTCTTATTCCATTATTAATATTCAAATAATGCTCATAGCTCACATTAGGCATGGATTTTTTTATTTGTGAAAACTGTACTTACTGTGATATGACCTTGGTTTCTGAAAGTGTTTAATTATCAGTTACACAAATTGTTTTAAATGAACTTCCATGGGGCTACCAAATTTCTGGTCACGTAAAACACTTGGTCTTTATAAGAAGGTTAATTTTACATTGAAATCACTATTGAAGGATACTTTTATCGTAGTCTTGTAAGGAGGTAGACCTAGGGTAAGGGACACAACCCTTACAAATCATTGGAACATTTCTTTTCAGCATTTTACATCAATGTCATGTAAGCATCAAAGTAACTTAAATTGATTTCATTCTGTGTCAAATAAAAACTTGATAGGCTTTGGTGAAATTGAACATGACACAAACATATCACTGACTTCATGAGTTATGTCCCTTACCCTAGGTCTACCTCCTTAAGACAGGTTATTGCTGAATGCAGATGGTCACTAAGACATGTAAGATTGTTTGACTAGTGTACTGTAAATAATTCTGGGATGAAACTTTTGATATTTGGTTTAAAAATGTGTATTTAATTGTATAAGAATCAAAATTTTGCCTTCAATAGCATTGTCTTGTAACTTTGTCAGAAATATCAATCTTCTTTTTATGAAGATTAATTGAAACTACTGGTATTTTATTATTGTAATTTTTATATTCTCTTGCTACATGTAACTGCAAAATTAGGCCAAAACTATATTGCTGCAAAAATTTTTAGTTAAACAATTTATTTATGTAATGAAGATTTTTAGTTTTTAATAAAATATTTTTTTGGTGGCTGGAGGGTTTATCTTATTGCAAACCACCCTCAATGAAAAATGTTGACTTTTTACACTGGATTTGTACAACCATGTGGAATTTTAGGTTGATTGTATATAGTAGGACCAAAACAATACTTTAATGATCATGCTCCTGAAAATTATTTTAAATTTTCATGCTTTTTTGTGTCATTTACAAAGTGACATTTTTTTTCATTTGGTTATTTTAATACATAATAATCAAAACATGTTAAAACATTTGTCATTTTTCTTTACTTCACTATTTTATTGAATGGTATTTGTAAATTTTCATGTGTGATTATTAGGATCATGAAATTGGGGATATTGAAATCAAATTATACTTACATGTATGAGATCTCAAATGATTTTTTTAAAGTAAATGCATGTACACAATGTGTACATGAAACCAGAATTAAGAGTTGACTTTTATTGATTTGCTTCTTTACCTAACAATTCATACAATATGATGCTTTATGGAACTGCAAACAATTCAGTGTTATATTGCAGGGCTTTGCCATGTCAGTGGGATAACTTCAGTAATTGAATCTGTATTAAGTTGTAGCACAACAGGGGTTCAAACTTAAGTGCTGATCCTAGGTCTGGGACTCCTAATTTTTTTATGCAGAACCATTGAAATTAAATTTAACTATGTCCTCCACCTACCATACTTTATGTTTACTCTTATTGGGGACCTTTCGCTACCTCCTGGATGACCTCTCATTTAAGATGCAAAAAGGTCCAAAATCTTTTACTATTTAAAGTAAATTTGAATCTCTGCAGTCAAGGAATCTTTTCTAACAACGGATAATTTGTTTTGATATTGGGGGTAATGGCACCAACCATTTAATCATTTAAAAAATTATTCTGCTCTGCTTATACTGTGTTTTTTTTTCAGGTTGTATTAGGCCTTCTAAGTTCTTTTTTTTTTTTCAGGTAAATAGAGTCTCCATCATACTTTGCATATTGGTTTCAGACATTTTTTTTAAAAACTTTTTTTTTCATGTGAGATTGTATTGGTTACGAAAAATCAGAGCCTTCCAATAGCACAGGCTTTACAATCATTGAACAGCCTTATCTTGGTTTTCAGTAAGTAGAGTACTGGCTGGGTTTTTATTTGTCACAAGATTACAAATGCATTTTTAGCCTTGGCAAGTTGACTATGTTGTTTTGTGCTGTGTTTCAATGCAAATTAGTCATACAAGTATACTTATATATACTCAACTGTCAGTCTGGAAG
Organism: Perna viridis; assembly: GCA_037379345.1. NCBI lineage: Eukaryota > Metazoa > Mollusca > Bivalvia > Mytilida > Mytilidae > Perna > Perna viridis. The sequence goes on along the minus strand of CM074517.1, from coordinate 28,949,364 downwards.
AATCAAGCAGTGAGTGAAACATGATATGAAATAAACCCACTATTTTGAAAGTTCAATTTGACTAATTGCACCATCAAATCAAGGAAAAAAGAAAAGATTTTCCATATCTTATTTTTAAATTGAGTAATAGTTTCATTGAAATGCACTGTAAATGATCATTTTAAGGGCAGATAACTCTGTCAAAAACCTCATTTTTCAAACATTCTGCTGAAAATTATCTGAGCAAATCAAGAGATGCAGAGGTCAAATAATAGTCTTTTTAATTCAAGAAAGCATCCTTGGGTGAAATTATACTGTCAAATTGGTGGGTTTTAGACATGCATGTTTCAGATTTTTCTCATTTTGCCTGATTCTTAAATAAACTTACACCTAATTGTTAAATTGTTGCTGTTGACTGGTGAATCTGGGATATTATTGATGGCCATGACTTTATTTTGGACTGTGCTGATATACAAGCCTGTCTACATGGTCACTTAGTTTAGGTGATGAGTGTTGTCTTGATGCTTTTTTGAAAGAATAACAAGGGCATCTGTTCAAATTCTTCAAGATGTAACTTGATCCTATCAAATTCCTCTGTCTCCATTAGTTTGAAGTTAATTTTTGTCTGCTGATACAAGAAACAAGATAGGTAAGATAATGGCTTCATGTCACACTCTTGGTTATCTGTTAGGTAGTTTCAATTTTGACTTAATAATGAAATTCAGATATCTTCCATCTCACTGCATATTGACATTTTCCCAATTATAAAATTTTGAACAAACTCGTACATGATAAAACATACTTCTATGTTGTCTTAGCTTTTATCAATTTAGACTGAGTCTAATGAATATATATGAAATCATTCAAGGCCATTTAGTCATTATAATGATATCCACATCCCTTCTTAATTTCCTCACCATATGAATGAAATACTTGTTTATAACATAAGAAATGTCAAAATTTAAAAATCAATGTTGTTTAATGAAACAATAACAACCTTTCAGAAAATTATGTTGTCCCTGCAGATAAAGCACTCAATAACAGTGTTTGTAAAATACATTATATTATTTTTTATTATAAAGAACTTGCAATAAGTGGTACACTAGGCAATCCATGAGATCCAGACACTTTGAACAGGTAGGGTGCCAGCCGATGTTCCTCAGAAAAAGGGGGTTCTAGGACACTGTCAATTTTACACATTAGAATGACAATTTTTCCAATAAAAAGGTGGTGACAACCTCATGCAGCCCTCTGGATGCACACTTGATTAATAAAATGTGGATAAAAAATCTGAAGGAATTAAATTGCAGATAAGCTTACATCTGTATCACTTTCTGAATACAAGGATATCAAAATTTTTGTTTTCTCTTCCATCTATACTACTATTCCTCAATAAATGTTTTAACTCATCGTTGCTTTGATGCAATAAGGTTATGGCAGATATAAATACCATGGAGAGATAAGATGTTCCTCAAAATCCAATTACAAATAGTCCCAGGTTAGGGGAGGGTTAAGCTCTCACTAACATGTCTTACCAGCCACATACTTAATGTGCATGTCCCAAGCCAGAAATTTTTAGTTCAGTGGTTGTCGTTGTTTTTTATGTTCATTCTTATTCGTTTTATGTTTTATTCTACAGATTAGTCAAATTTCGCCTTTATCGAATGTTTCACATCATTTATTTCGGGACCTTTTACAGCTTGCTTTATATATTTGTCTAAACATTGTTCTTGAACGTGTTTTGGCCATGGCTTTCCTTTTCAGCTCACCTAGTCAAAGGCCATGTGAGCTATTGCCATCAATTGGCGTCTGTTGTCGTTAGCTATTATACCAAACTCAGTCTTCTCCTCTGAAACTACTTAACTAATTAGAACCAACTTGGTATGACTGTTCCTAGGAGTATATTGCATATAACTGCTGTGGGAATTTGTAATTGGTCGAAAAACATTGCCGCCGTTACTAAAAATAGAACATAGACGTCAGACAATAGTTTTTCGCATATATCTCCAAAACCGTTAGGTTTAGCTAAATTCTGAGTGGGTAAAAGTATTCAGCATGATGACGTCTATTTCTGGTCAAACTTTGGTTTTAGTTCGGTAGGCCATGTTGGAGTTATTACCTTTTTCAACGATTTTTTCTGTTTTTAATGTTATTTCTTTCAAAAATCTCTGATACTACTTGACCAATTGAAACCCAAATTGGTATGAATGTTCCTTGGGGTATCCTGCATAGAACTGATGTGCTCATTTTGATCTGTCGAAAAACATGGCCACCATTACTAAAAATAGAACATAGGGATCAGACAGTAGTTTTTCGCATATACATGTATCTCCAAAAGAAATAGTTCCAATAGTTTCAAATTATCCTATTACTAGGACTACAAAAGTCTTCAGGGATAAAAGTTGTAAGAGTTATTGCTCTTGAAAGGAAAAAAATGACTTTTTTTACAGTTTTCAGTCAATATCTTGAAAACTATGATAGATTGAAAGAAAATTTCAATTGTTGAAATGATCCTTATGATAAGTCCTACTAAAGACTTCTTGAGTCAAAGTCGTTGGACAACTTCTTGTTAAATTTATTGTCCTTGACAGGCAAAATTCAAGCAGGTGAGAGATTCAGGCTTCTGGGAGCCTCTTGTTTTTGCTTTTGTTATCCCCATGTGTACTTTTTTGGGGAATTTTGTTCTTCAGTTTTTCTTTTATATGCCATTATAGTACATATGCTGAGACAACCCCTCGAGGCACTCCCTAGCTCCTTTCATCATCCAAAATTTGATTTTCAGATACCTTCATACCTCCCATTTATGAATTATTTTGTCGCCAAAAAATTAAACTGAATCATTTTTAAAATTTTGTCACTTTTTGTACCTCGTTGAGAGAAAAATCCATTTTTCCCCTAACTTTTACTATCTACAAAAACGAAGTAACTTGACATATCGAGATATTATCTGGCAGCCAAATATCTCAGCTTTCAAATGGTACCAACGTAAGTGGTGGTAACACTTGGTGGTTTCGGAGTAAAATAAAAAACATGTAACCCTAAAAACCCGAAAAATTGCTTATATTGACATGTTTTCAGCTGCCAAAAACACAGAATATTTTTGAAGTCAATGGGAGGTATCCTGAAGTTAATGAGGAAGGCTGCACAGTGGATCCTCCAAGATCATTATTATACTGAAAAAGAATCCGAGAGTATTTCCGAGCCCATGGACTAAACAATTGCGATGTACTACTAAAACAAAAAAAAGGAATAAGTACCATGCAAGTACAGCCTTTTTTTTTCACTCAAGCATAAATACTCCATTGGTGCATAATAGTTCAGTCGCTTTTTTTATTTGCATCTGATTCAAACTCAAAAGCTATTAATGGCATCGCTATATTACTAACAAATTAGAAAACTGAGATTTGGAGTTTGAAAGAGTAATTAAGGGAACCAAACAACTATATTTTCTGTTAAATTGAACCAAATATTTTTAGTAAGAGGTGACAAGAATCATCATTTAATACATTTATGTATAAAAGAGTCCTATTGTGCAGTATATGATCAAATGTATTGAATGTTTTATTTATTTTTTTTTATTATTATTAGCTTGAGGAAGAATGAAGATGAGTATAGTCGGACAAAAATATTCCTAATATTTGTTTTTGCGACCTTGTAGGCTTCGACTTATTGACAGAAATATTTATTATGAGTATTTGGAATGTAGGGGCGGATCCAGACACTTTGAAAAGGAGGGGTCCTCAGACAAGGGGGTGCTAGGATCTACAATTTTATGTAAATTTTACAACTGAAAATGATGAAATTTCTAATAAAAAGGAGGGGTGCCAATCCCCTGCACTCTCTGAATTTGTCACTGGAATTTAATTTTGATTGAAAAAGATATGATTTGTCAATATATCCAAGCCTGGACTAATAAAACAACAGTTATATTTAGTTAAGGATATTTATAGTAGCCCCAGATCGAAGTAGACCACACCTATTTTCTTTTTTTATTATTATTTTAAATATCGTCTAGAATATGTAAAATAAGAACAGATGAAAAAAGAAAGAAGACTTAATAACTTTTTTCTACTTTTTTATTATTTTTTTTAACAATCTGCTAATGGCAATCTTGTGTAACTTTTTTTACGTAATAAAATTGCGTAGTTGTTATACTTCTAAATGGTTTTGGGTTATTAGGTTTATCTTGGGAAAGATTTGACCAATGAAAGAAGACGTTACAAAATATAAGGTTAAGGTTGCCGATCCGGCCTGACTGACGAAAGACATCTGAATATTTTTCAAGATGTTTTCTAGCCACAGTATTTATCAGCCACAGGTAATGATTAAAACCATTTAGCAGTCGTAAATATCAATGCTGTTTGCCGCATTTACGTTTAAACTCCTGTCTATATCAAAATACAACGATTCGGATTGTTGCATGTGATGCCTGATGGCTGATGCCAATAATGGTTTCGTAACCCCCAATCCGTGGATCGATGTTTTTATTTTCAAGAAGGATAAAAAGGGTTGTTATCCTTCGTGGAAGAATCGAGGTTATTACACGTTTTAGGAAAATTTCAGCTGACAGTGGCATGTGGAGTGATTTTGATATTTAGTTCAATATTCAAATGATTGAAATGTTCACTTCAAGTAAACGTAGTACCAGTAGGGTTGGGACAGTGAGCCAAACACAAAATAAAACTGCTTATTATACTTGTATTTGACTTCTTAGATAGTGCACTTTTTATCAACTTTGAAGAACATACAGGAAAGAAAACATCCTGTAATATATAATGATAATTTGGAGTAGGCAATTCCTAAATCAGCGAGCACTGTGAGCTTTACCATACATGTGCTGTCTTTGTGAGACTCGTAAAATTAATAAAGGACATTACAAAGAGGGGGTCCTTATGCAATATTTTTATTTAAGCAACAAGCGAAATCCGTAATTTTATTTGAAAATCTGCCTTGTAAAATAATGGGGGAGTTTTTTTTTCAATGAATGAGTAACATGAAAAAAATGTTTTTCCAAAATCCCAACCCCATTCAGGGATCGCGCTGGGCTTCGCCAATGTTGCAATTTGAGATTTTTTATTTGATCTGGCGATAAAAATAACAAGTTGGAGATTTTCTTGGTGCCTAGGTTTTGTATATGAAAATTGACAAAGTTTATCAGCAATGGATATTCTCTCCAAGTAAACAATTGTGTTGACACCTAGTCAAAGTTAATTGACCATAACCAATTTACGACTGAAACCAATCATAAGTAATTAGAGCAGGTGATCATGACTCACAAATTCTCCTGGGAGGTGTCAATCAGATGCAAATATATTAGTGAGCCAATCAAAACTCCTATCCTCTGGTCAAAGGTAAATGCAATTATGGCCATGTGCACGTGGCTACATACAAGCTTCACAGCCCTGTTAAACCATGATACATTCAGAAACAGATTTACCTTATAATGGAATAAATTAAATCCAATTAACAATGATTATCCCATCAGCCATGATCAGGAAGTGTCTAAAACACTTTAAAAAGCAAAAATTGATAAAAGACAATGGATGACATTTGTTTACACTTTTGTCATATGCCTTTTTTTTATCGGTAAACAATTTGATGGGGATTCCCAAATTCTAATTATATTCAGATAAATAGAATTCAAGATAATTGAAAAGGGACACAATTAATGGTCAATGTTAGTTTGCTAGAAATTTTACCACTTGAAAAAAAGAATCAAGTTTGTTGAAGATTTATAAATAAAAAACAGAATTATATTCTAAGGTAAACTTAATTAGACCACAAAGGACAAAGGTCAACAATGATTATGCTTTAAAATTAGGGACTATATGAACATGATAATATAAATTAAGTATCGAGAGTGGAGAAATCTTTAGGTAGTCACTAAAATGTACCCTTTTGTCAGATTAATGACCTTTAATTAAAGAAATGAGATTGAAATGTGAATTAGGAGCTCGATTTCAGAGTTTTCAGGTAATTTTGACAAAATTGGGTTTTGTGTCAAATTTGACTAAAAATCGTGTTGGGTAAACAACAGAAATGGTGGCAAAGTTTCGTTGTTTTGAGAAGGCATAAATTCTAACGGGAACATTTTCGCGACTGAAAAGGGCATTTTGCATGTTGGAAAAAGTGCATGGCATCCACACCATGCTATTTAGCTTTATGATTTAACTCTGTAGTGGGTTAAATCTTAAATTAAGTATCGAGAGTAGAGAAATCTTCAGATAGTGGATTAAATCTTTCATTAAGTATTGAGATTGGAGAAAAATCTTGTTATCCCAGAGTTGCATTGGAGGAGAATCTGTTTCTCCCATGAAACTCCAGAAAACTAGATAATGTAAAATAGCAGGAAAACTCTTATTTAATTTAATCACCACCTGGTGGTTACAAAGTCACATGCATTTTGTAATCACTGGCTTAGAATGGGAGGACAATTACACTTCGATTTAGGAAGAATACAAAACAAAGTATTTATTATCAAGCACTAGTCGTTGTCAAGCATTAGTCAGGGGATTAAATTGTTACTGCAGTGATTGGGAAGGAAATATTGAGGAGGGGCTTTTTTCAGGATTTTTCAAAAATACATGTATTTACAATCTGAAGGGAAAATTTGTTAAGAAACCATGTAGTTTTCTTTTAGGTGAAGGGGCCAATTCCAGCCTGAAAGGGTGAATGGCTCATGGTCCCTTGCCTTCCCAACCCCTGTTACTGTCTCATTTTATGTCGTATATTTATACATGTACTATACTATTATATACTTTATAAGTAGGTGAGGAGGAGATATTGGATGAAAATTCACTGTTGCTTAATGATATGGCAACAACATGGTTTGGTGAGTACTGATTGCTTATGTATGGAAAGAAAAAAAATAAACATCGCAATAAATTTGTTGTATATGTTTTTAGGTTGTTGCTGCCCTTTCACAGTTTTCAAATTTACTTGCATCTGCAAGATCAGGAACTAATACAAGATCATACAGAAGAGTTACTGCCCAAAGAACCTCCAGAAAAGTTCAACACACTACTGCTTCAAGAGACAAAGAGAAAGATAATATTAAAAAAACAAATGAGGTAATGTAAAGTATGATCGAGTTGAAAATATTATGTATATAGTTTTTTGGAAGAGGAATTTCAAAGGACAATGTCAAAATTGAAAAAAAAATTGAGACAAAAATTTCAACACTCTGGTGAAAGAGTAATCAAGGGAACCAAGATTCTAGTAGATTTCAAAAGAATGTTTTCCGGGGACAAAGACCAGACATGGAAAACGGCACCCAAACAAAGAACATGAAATAACCAAAATAATACAAAGTAACAAAAGTAAATGGGCCAACACGGAGTTGCTCATAAAAAGTCAAGTCCGGAAACAGGTTCCAATATACATTGTGTTAATGCTAGTAAAGCATACATGTTCTGTCCAATGAGTAGGAAGTAAATAATATAAACTTTTTGTAAAAGTTCCAATTGGACATTCTGAAAGTAATTTGACTTGCCCGAAAATGATATAAGCTTGTCTTGAAATGGTCATTAGGCAAGTACAATTCATTTTTCTACTACTCTAAATGACCATTTGATCCTTGGCAAAAGAGCAAGCTTCAACGTCATTCATGTGCTTGTGTGTTTTTGATCTGCTGTTTTAAAATTATATTCAGTTTCCTTTAGCTCAAATAATATTGTTGTATGAAATAACAATAATATTTTCTTTATGAAGTAATTTTTGTTTATTCTTAGAACTGCAACATTGATGTGAATGAATTACTTCAGCTGCCAGAGAGGATCAACATTGATAAATTATGCCCCCTTTTGACCTGCGTCAACAATAAGCATGTCCCATCACATGTATCAGCTGAAACATTTTTTGAGAATAAATCTGGTATGTTTCCTGTATTTCTCTGATATTATACAAATGTACATGTACATTTTCCTTAACAAACTAGCTCATTGCTGCAAAAATTTTAAATGATACAGTCACTTCATAGTATGACATGTATTGTTTTATTTTTTTTCAGTGGTGTTATTGCTTTCAATAGGATTCAATACATTTTCATATTTTAGGATTAAAATTGTACTTGAGGAAATTTGTGTATTACATGTACTTTTTTTGTACTTACAGAATCCAAAGTATTTTCTTATGTGAGATCTAAAGCTTGCAGATTTTCTTGTTTAATTTGATCAGAAATGAGTCCTGACTGTGAATTGGCCATCTGAGGTCACCATTTTGTTTATTTTTTATCCCCATTGAAAATTTCTTAAAGCAATTACCAAAAATAAGTACTTCAACCTTTAAGTGATCAGCGGTAAGCTCTAGTGTAAACTAAAAGTAATGAAAATGTAGTTGTTTTTTGGTACCTCAGAGTATCATTTACCAATATGGATATGCCATATAAAAAGTCATCTGCGAAATCTATTTTTCACAATTTTACAATTTTTTTATGTCTGGCTTAGCTATATGTATGCATATTTTTATTCTAGGTTTCTCAGAAACTATGTTGCATAAGGATGTGCAGATTGAAGTGAGAAGAATTATAAGATCAGAACCATTTCGAAATCTCTTTCAAGCCAGTGTTAATAATTTATGTAAGTCTTCAGATACAGGTTTATATGCATCATAGGATGTTTATTTTTGTGTTAAAATGTAAATGTACTTGAGAAATTTTCAGAAAGGAAGAATATCTTTAACAATCGAATTTAATTGATAAAGATAGTAGTGATGGAACTTCTATCAGTCGACCAAACTGAAGGTTCCATGTAAGAACCAAATTTACACCTATGCTTTTCAGAGATGAGTGTAATAGGATACTAAATTAGTGTTTTATCCCAGAGAAGAACGAATTTTAATTGGATTTGCATCCTTCTCTGTACTTTCAAAGTTTTAATTACAGTTGAACCTCATTAAGCCAAAGTTGAAGGGACCAGGCAAAAATGTTGGAGTTATCAAAGGTTTGAGTAATTCGAGGTCAAGTATAACCTGGAAATAGTTTGACAGATAATTGTTTCTGCATTTACATCATTTGTCATGCTTATTCATGTACCTGACAGGTCCTGTTCTTCACTTTACTGGGGTCTTTGTGATGACTTGTGTTTCACATCAGAAGATACTTTGTGTGTCGTTTATCATGATTTAAAAACTGAACGGATCCGAGTGTTATATTTAATTAAATTTCAGATAAGTGTACCATTACAATTCATTTGTAATTTTTAAATTTTTTATCATGATATCCAATATCACTGTTAGTGTGAATTCTGATTTGTTATAAATAAAGTTTGTCTGTTTTCACTACATACACTACATTGGATAAGTTGAGCAGTAAAAAGTGTCAACAAATAAATTCAAAAGCCATGCTAATCATTGTAAAAACACACTTCGATCTTTGTTTGTAATTAAGCAGTCAGTTTTTGGACTAATTAGTTGACTTCAAGACATCAGGGTTAATGAACCGTCGAAGTCCTTTCAAGGGGACTGATTGAAAACGTTAAAAGTTATCCAAGATTTCGAGTCATCGGAAGTTAAAATGTATTGGAGTAGGGTGATTTTTTCTGGAACTTTGAAATAAGTTGAAATCATTCTAGATTTCGACACTTCCGAGTCTGGAAGAGGGGGAAATGTTTTATCTGTGTCTCCCTAACATATTTTTTCATAACAGAATTCACAGCTTTTGTAAATGACATTTTATACAAAGCTGCATATGGGTACATATGTATACAGAAAAAGTGGAATACCTTTTCATATGTGCATGACATCTACTTCCTGTTTGCCAAAAAAACTTGAAATTTCCTTATACAATGGTAATATACAAAACTTTTGTCACATTTATCTTGTCTACTATTAATCACAAATTGCTGATATATCCTGCTAAGCTTACTATATGGATGTTGGATCCTGTAATACATTTTTGTACTAATACAGTGTATTCAACCTAATTTCATACCTGTTAATTGCATATTTTTGTTAACTGTATAAAAACTCAAAGAACAAAAAATTTCCCATCTTATTGATGCAAAAAAATCCTCTTCCTTGTGTAACATAAGGCCAAAAATGAGAAAATTCCTCTTAATTGCATAAATGTTTTTTTTTCAAAACTTACTAAAAAATGTACCTAAATGAGTAAAACAATACATTGTTAGTAAAATACGTCAGTTTTCTTAAGAAATTTGTTTTAACAATAATATTTTTCCATTCTTTTGACTAGACACTAAAGCAGAAAACTATTAAGACATGAGGAAAGAATATACCCCACTTAAACATTGAAATTATCATGTATTTTACCTTGAAACGACAATTTCTGTTAATTGCATTTTTTTTTTAGACAAATTGGTGATGCGATTAACAGGAATCCACTGTGTAACTTTTACTTATTTGCCAAAAAATAAACAAAAAACAAAAAAACACAAATATTTTTCCTATTGCCATGGAAAATGGGGTATCACTATAGTCGGCGTCACATAAATAACATACTGTTAAAATTTGAATAAAAATATTTTCTACGACTTTAGTGACACCTACCGTCGTTTAAATTGTCTTAAATGACTTGCTCATTCGTTTAGCCAAACGGCTTCTCCCTAAACATTGAATCGTTAAATTCCGGTCAGATTTTAATTCTAGGTGCCAATATTTACATTCTAAAAAGTCGGCCATGTTTACAGTGATCGGGTTGCTAGGAGACGTTGTTTACGTTTAAATGGTTTGTCCAAAAACCGAAGAACCCAGAATGCACTTCGGCGTTATTTCAGATATCTCGGATTTATTTTACGCGAACAACGTACAATACCGAGAAGTTGATCAAGCAGACGATTGTCACCGGAGTTCGACAGGAACTTACGAACTTCGTTTGTAAACAAATCGTCCTGTAAAAACCAACATGGCGGATATTAGTATGGGATTTTCCCGTAAGGATTTGTTACGCATGATTTAAGCTTATAAGCGACTTGTTTTTGAGAAGCTGTTTGGCTAAACGAATGAGCAAGTCATTTAAGACAATTTAAACGACGGTTGGTGTCAATAAAGTCATAGAAAATATTTTTATTCAAATTTTAACAGTATGTTATTTATGTGACGCCGAGTATAGTGTGCTGTCACTCACAGAATTTCTTTTTCATTGAGTTATACGGAAATTTTTGTCTGTTCTTGCTATACAATCACTGAAGTATGAAGACTAAAATTACTTGTCATTCCTTATAATTAAGTTTATATGAAAAAGTAGTTAAAATCCAACAAAATCCAAGTATTGAATGAAAGTACTCCTGGTGGAAGTGGACATGTTTCTTGTAAAATGAATTGATGGAACATAAAAGTTTTTTTTTCAATTATGTTTCTATATGTTATTAAATTTGTTCATTAGAGTATATTATTTTTCTAGTTTATCAACAGACTAGGGGCTTTAAAACAAAACGAATGTCATCAGTTGGTTTGGGAAGTTCAAAGAGGACTGGTATTGATTATGAAATGAAAACAGTAAGTTATTCATGAGATCGGTATGTCAATAAATTATTACTGACGAAGTCTTTTGACTAAAATTTTCCGACAGTATAAAGAAATTAATAGAACTTAAATTAATATGCTCACACATGCAGCTGAACTAATGAATTCCAAAGTCATAGATGGCGATGTTCCTTCTTTTTACTTTTCATTTTTACTATTGCACTGAAACTTTGTTGGTGGGTAGAACATGATATGTAGTTTAGCAGGAATTTATGATCCACTGAATTTAAAAAAAAAAATTTTTTAAAACAAACTTTAAATCAATTTTTTTTAAGAGAAAAAAAATATATTGTGTATGTTAGAAAGCCTTGCTGTTTAAACATCCTCTTATTTTAACTTTGGAAATAAGTATTTATTCTTTTATTGTAGCTTGGAGAACAGCTGCAGGAAAAATGGGACTTCAGTCATAAAGGAAAAACAAACAAATTATCATCAGGAGAAAAACTGGACGAAATGCTGACACAACACAGAGATGATAAAGATATGCAAAAAATGATCAAAGTCTCATTCGCCGAAGGCTACATGGCAAAGGACAGAGTACCGCAACGATTAAATTTCATGCAGCAGTTGAGCAACAAGATAGGAACAGTCCTAACCATCATCATATTTCTGTTCCTACTGAGGGCTTTTTTCTCAGTGTCAGTGGGTATGGGTATGTAATACTTATGAAGGAGAAAATTTGAGTTAAGCAATGGCTAACAGGGATGTCATTAATTGCTAATAGCAAGGAAAACTGACACCCCTTACTGCTATACAACTGTCTGCTTTTGAAAATTGTGTTCTCTATCATGAAGATTTTGCTCACTTTCTTTGTTAATTCTTTGCAGCTCTTTGTAATTTCGCATATTATTTTAAAAGTAAATGGCATCCCTGGCTCATACTCCTGGAAAACCCCAATCCAACTAAAATTGGACCTTCTACTTCTAATTTTTCCATTCAGTCACTGCATGTAGGGTCTAAAAATACTGTTTAGATTGACTTTTCAGAAACATTGGGATTTTTCCTTGAAATCATCCTTTCGCAATCATGAGAACTTAAATATCATTGGCTGATCAGAAAGGTCATTTGAGGAAAGTGTAATTAAGTGTTGTTAGATCTTACATGCAGTAACTGAATGGGACAAATAGTTGGTCTGATTGTATCCCATCAAACTAAGTTATGGAGTATTTACATGTATGAATCACCCGTCTGTCTGTCTGTCTGTCTGTCTTTCCATATGTCTTGTAACTGCAACTTTTCTTTAGCCACTCAAACAGATTTTGATGAATTTTATTGGAAGGTTGGACATCATATGAAGACGTGCATGAACAAATATAACTAATGAGTTGTCTTACTCAGAGGAAATAAATCAATTTCATGGTTTTAAATGTTGAAACCTTGGGAGTCTAACTCCTTCCACATCCCTTAATGGATTTTGATTAAACTTTATAGGTACATGTAGTTTGGACAAGAAGTGTAAATGTGTATAATTGTGTGATAATTCTGATAGGAGATAAATCTGACTTGAGAGTTTTATACATTAAAATTTTGGAAGTGGAACTCCTATTCTGCTCAATGGGTTTTGATGAAACTTTATAGGCAGTTCAGCCATCATATGTAGAAATGTGCATGAAGGAAGATAAATAATGTCAGGTCTCTGCATGGAGAGATAATCTTGTTTAAAGATTTATCATAATATAATTCCGCTTGAAGTGGGGAAATTCACCTTGTGAGTTGGGTTACAGTATTACTAGTTTGAGACCATGGCATAGATGTACATGTACTAGTACTCCAGGAATTAGCTACCCATATAGTCTTTGTTATTGCTATCTAAGAGTTAACTGATCAGTGACATTAAACTTTACATTCATACAATTTAGTCATGGTGCATTGTATTGACTACTCAAACTGTGAAAAAAACTATTACTTGTAGAGTACCGATTTTTGTGGTTTCTTAGTTCAATGAAATATTTGAACTCCCAACAAAAATTAAATATTAATCGTTTTAAAATGTCATAAGAGGAGTACTTACTTTCTTTTGTTGTTTTTTTCAGTGCAATCAAATATTTGAATTCCCATTAAAATGTAAACATTGACGGTGTTCAAATGTCATAAAAGAGGTTGCTAAGTTAACCAGTAGATGATAATAAAATGCATATTGGTTAAAAAAAGATAAATCTGAAAATTGAAAGTTAGGTTTGGTAACCTGGAGGAAGAGGGAGACACATTGTAAAATTTAGTTAGGATAAAATGGATTCAATTTTATTCCTCCCTGATTGGCCTGAGAACAAAAAAAAAATATTCTGAAGTGTCTTAGAGATCAAGATTTAATGAATGATGTATTCATTGAATTATTATATATTTGGTTTAGGTACTGGTGTACCAGGATTGAGTATTATGAAACAAGATGGATATGAAGTTATGCCAGAAGATGTTCATGTTACATTTGATGATGTTAAAGGAGTGAGTACTTATAAAGATGTTTAATTGGATAATACCATAGGAGTCAAAGTTCAGCATAGTAGTTATTATTGCATCATCTTTTATAGCAGCTTCTGAGATCAATCTACATTTAAGCAGTTTAATATGCCACTGTTCCTCAGATGGCATTGTAATGTTCTTTTAAGAAAATATTCATACCAATTTAATTTTTGTGTTACATGTATTAACCTGAACATACCTAAAATAAAAATGCTGCAAAAATTTCATGGTTACATAATATGAGTGATATTCATTGACACTCAAGTTGTACCTCCAGATGTATCAGAAGACATCAGATTTATCTTGAAAATGACAACCATTTTGGAATTTTGAAAATGGGATTCATCCAAAACAATATATAAAGTTGTATACTTTTAATATTCTGCATATATCAGCTGTACTAACAGTGAAATAGTTCCTGTGACAATATAGTCCTGAGCAGACTTAATTTCTCTAATACTGTGAAATGTTTTTTGTTTGACACCTGTTTTAAATGTTGTTGTGACTGGATCAAAGTACTTATTGAAGTTTTCACCCATATGGAAATTTGTTTTAAAAACATGCATAGTGACATGTTTATAATGACATCTTCTGACTCTACTACCAAGAACCAACAGAACTCTGCTATACAGTGAAAACAAACCCAGAATAATTAGGGTTGGAACAATACAGTTACCTCATGATACAATACATATTGTTTTACTTCCAAACCATACTTTCTATGCAATATGATACATTTTATCATTTTGTGATTGTACCTATACTTATGGGTTTTCATTGAATTATTTTATCCTCCGTAATCAATTTGAATCCGAAGTACTTCCAAACGTGCGATCACAAGTAGCAGAAGGATCCTTTTTTTTTTTTTTTTTTTTATTTGATCAGAAATGATCATCCCCAGCTCTGATGTGCCATTTGAGGTCACCATTTTGTTATTTAACTTCATTCTAACCTCTGCTTTGAAGAAGTTTCATAGGGAACTACAAAAAATAATTACTTCCAGTCCCGAGCATGTACCCAATTAGAAACGTGGTTAGTTGCACTGTATACCGAAAATGGAAATACTGTTATTTGTCAGTACCTCAGATTATTGTTTCACCCTATGAATAATCTGAAACCTGTCTAAACCAGACGCTTCAAGGTCTCTATACATCAAGTTAAATGTGTTATGAATGTTAGTGAACTGAACACCCGTCTAAACCAAACCAAATTTCATTTATATTAAGGTCCAAAAAGGGGTTCATTTTTCACTGTATAACAAGAACTTGATATCCACAAATTACAGTGCCATCACCATTTTAACACTGACATTTAATGATTCTTGTGGAGTCAGAATAGAAGGAAGTAATTTTAACAGCATATTTCATGCATGTTTTTTTTGATGTGGTAGATTGACACTGCCAAAGATGAATTGAGAGATGTTGTTGATTATTTGAAAGATCCTGAAAAATATACAGCTTTAGGAGCAAAACTGCCCAAAGGTTTGGTATTCTTAGTAATTTGTAATGGCTAATGAAACTTCTTGTAGTGAGTTGACATAAAATGTTTTGGGTGAATTTTTGCCACCCGTATCATTTACTTTTTATAAATGTATTGTTTAAAAGTGGACTTTCAAAATACTAAATGACATTCATTAATTTTGATTGTTATTGAAAAATCATAAATTTATTTTATTTTTTGCAAATTTTGAAACTTTTTTATTTTGAATTATCATACTCCATGCAAACAAATTTCAAATTTTATATCGGTAGATATTAGTCAATCTTACTTTCTCTTCGACATAACATTGTCCAACTTATTACTTACTGGATTTTCATAAACTTTTTCATTGCTCGGTAAATGTGTGGATAGCTTCATATTTTTAGAAATTTAAGACTCTTCAAGTTATGTCTAAGATATGACTGGATGTGAACTTGTTTTACCTTTCTGTCAGACTTAAGGAGGTAGATCTAGGGTAAGGGACATAACTCTTACCAATCATTGGAACATTTGTGTTAAGCATTTTACATCAGTGTCATCTAAGCATCAAAGTAACTTGGATTGATTTCATTCTATTTCAAATGAAACCTTGATAGGCTTTGGTAAAATTTAGTATGATGCAAACATATCACCGTTTCCAAGAGTTATGTCCCTTACCCTAGGTCTACCACCTTAATATCATCTTCTAAATCACTTTGCTAAACTTTTATGAAACTTCATTTAGTTCACTATATTGGAATGTGCAAATTTTAAAGATTTAGGTTTCAATAAGTATGATTATAGACTTGGGCATTATGCATGCTGCAGGAGTAGGTTATAGTTCCTTAAAGTGCAGCTCTAGTTTTGATTCAATCACATTGAATGTATATATTTTTTTTAATAGGTGTCTTGTTAGTTGGACCACCGGGTATCGGTAAAACTCTTCTTGCTAGAGCAGTTGCAGGTATGAATCAGAGAAAAAAAACTAAGGCCAAAAAATAATATGTCTGTTTCGGGTTTCCCGACGGACCCTAATTTTTTCTCCCGACCCTAATACATTTTTTCTCCAAAATTGACAAAATTGTTAATTTCTGCCAATTTCAGGTATAATACAGGTCATTTCTGGTAAAACCGAAAGTAAGTTTAAAACCAGGTCACAATATTGTTTGAATAGGAGACTGATTTATATCACCTAAATCCAAGCGTAAATACAGTGTACTTATATTTTGTTCAAAATTCCTACAAAAAATAAGTGTATTGTAATAAAAGACATGATTAATAGGTGTGTATGATAAAAATTAAACTTTCTACCTAAAACTATACTCTTTCATGACTTAAACATGATGCTATTTTACAAATATAGGCTCAACTTTAGTCGAGAAAAAATAAAATGAAAAAAAAAAATGAAAATGCCTATCGATCTACCCTATTTTTGGGAGGAATGTAACCCTAAACAGACATTTTTTTTGCCTAATTAAGGTCTTGTTCTATGCTTTAATTTGTTACATCCCCTATTTGTCAACAGCATGAACTGCCTCAGTTGTCTCATGGTATCTTGCTCATCTTCAGTGGGAGAGGATATTGACTTAATCCCTGATTGGTTAAAACCAAATAATGTGTAGTCAGTAGTTCTTGGCAAGAGGCATGAGGCATATAGGCTGTGGAGTAACAACTGGTTGGTTTTAAGTCAAAATAATGTAGGATAGTATGTCATCCATGGGCTGTTGCTTCTATATGCTAGCTCATGGAAAAATCCAGCACAGCCTGTTGGACTACAACCAAGCAGAGCAGGGGCGGATCAAGACGCTTTGAAAAGGAGGGGTGCCAGTATTTGAACACATTTTAATGTTCCTATGGAAGTTTCAGCTACCAATGTTTGACTGTACATACACATGAGAACAAATACTTTAGTCATAAGACATTATTACACATCATTATTATTACAGAACTCTTTTACCATGTGCTGCCTTCATTAGTCTTAAACTAAAACAAAAGTTAAATTTGCTTTCAGGAGAGGCTGGTGTACCTTTCTTCTCATGCTCTGGATCCGAGTTTGATGAAATGTTTGTTGGTCTTGGTGCTAAGAGAATCCGAGAATTGTTCAGTGAGTATTTACATTCTTACTAGTGCTTACTTGGGTGCTTTAGAAAGTCATTGTAACAGTTCTATATGTGAAAAGAACGGAGGGTTTACTCCAATGCTGTATATGCACATATATAATTTTTTTTTTATCTTCATATATATTTTTGAGGTATTGCGAAAAATCATGATTTTTTTTTTTGAAGTAAGAAACTGTCATATTTGAACTGTAAAACATTTTATCGATGCTTTCATACTTAACAAGACAAGTCAGTGGAATAGCAGGTTTGGTATTCTAAATATTTGTTTTCTCCACACTAAGTTGCTAAGAGAACACTTCAATCCCCCTTGTAAACATTCGAGAACCAACCTTTAGAGCTTATTTAAAATTAGCCCTTCCAATTTCTATTTATTTTGCACATAGGAAAGTAATAAATACACAAGGTCTAATGTCTAATTATGATTCTTTTGTGATGTGCTTCAAAACTCTTTAGACTCGGCAATAGTAAAAAAGTGATAAACACACATCCAAGATTTTATGCAACACATAGGCTGGGTCTATTAAAAATATGAAGAAGCTAATATAAATAAATCACGGAAAACTTCATTTCATCATCATTTTGCCACAGGCTGGCCATTTAGGTCGTTAATTAACCCCTCTCTATCGTCGGGTAACAAATATGCCCAGCTCATGTGAAACAATGATAAAATGTAGTTTCTGTGATTTATTTCTTAATTTGACTTTTACCTTCATTGATTGCCAAATACATGATTAGTGCATATTTTTACATGGTTAGGGGATGTGTTTCTTCATGTTGTCATTCATTCTGTGTCCATAATTCCAGAAAATGCCAAGGCCAGAGGTTCCTGTGTAATATTTATAGATGAGATAGATAGTGTAGGCGCCAAAAGAACAAGTACTGAGATGCATCCTTATGCTAACCAAACCATTAATCAGCTTCTCTCAGAAATGGATGGGTAATTATTACTATACTCCCACTTTGAAAGAAAGGGTACACTGTTTTAGCCCTGTCCATCTGTCTGTCTATCTTCTGCACTCTTTTTTTGAAACAGTGATTCTGAGCAACTGTATATGATATTACAAGCTTAACATAGGTTAGTCATATAAAGGGATACCATTTTTGGCTTTGGGGACAAAAACTTATCAAATCCTCAAGTTGGTATAAGGGAGGATGGGGTTATCGCTAGTAAGACTTGGTTTATAGATTTCATGCTTGAAATTGATATTGGTACAGCCTTGAGTATATCAGAATCTTGTACAATCTGGATTTTTTTTTTAAGTAAAATAAAATAATTTCTCAGTTTCCAGATCCAACTGTTACCTTGTTACTCTTTTGGACACTTCATTACTTCATAAAATATGTACTAAAAGCGCCATCACTTTTTTGGGATAATTAAAAGGTAAAAGAAAATGGCCATTGAACCAAGGAATTTGATTTGAATGGCCTTATGCATATATATTTTTATTTTTAAAGATTCTCACAGAATGAAAACATCATAGTATTGGGTGCTACTAACCGAGTTGACCAATTAGACAAGTAAGTTCCACAAAGCTTCTCAGTGCAGTACTTAGTACACATGTACATCGTGGTATGAATTAAATTTTTTGTATGATAATTCTTATCGGCATCATAATTTTCTCTACATTTTATAATTTGAACATACATAGTTAATTTATCATTATGAACGTAGATTGTTTTGAAATTTTACTTCCACTTTAATTATGCTTTTATTATTTTAATGATGATAGTAAATATGTATACTGCATTGTATGAATATGTGATTTATTTTTACTATAGTATTGAATGAAAGTGTTTTATATGCCTTAAAGTTAGGAATCTAATATATTAAGTATTTTGTAACAATGTATATGATTGTGTGCATTAGACTGTGACACTATAATAAATTACTTACCCTACTCTGCTCATTTATTTATCAAGTGATTCCTGTGAAACTAGCAGTAGCTGATTTTTATTTCTGTTATTTATTGATTCAGGTTATATGATGGTGCTTTTGTTTCGTTTCACCATATCTGACTGTTCTTTTTCCCAAAGAAATTTTCATGCACAAAATGTTTCCTGATAAGGTAAAAATGTTGGTTTTTAAAATTATGTGCATTACGGGAGGGAATACTTAATCAATTTCAAATTTCTTGGACAATACTCAACAGATCAATGCTATTTTTTACACAAACGTTTTTTTTTACAATTCAGTGTACAGATGTATGAAAAAAAACCCTCAATATTTTAGTTGACCGAAATTTTGATGTTTCATAATACTTAAAGTTACCTTAGAAGTGTAGTAGTTAGTGATACTGTTGAAACTTATGCTAAGTATTTCTGTTTTAGAGCTTTACGGCGAAAAGGAAGATTTGATGTAGAAGTGAGAGTGTTCCCACCAGATCTGAAAGGAAGGAAAGAAATAATTAACTTGTATCTTAGTAAAGTGAAGGCTGATCCTAGTAAGTGTTTGTCAAAGTGAGAAATTTTTTTACTGACAATAAGCTATCTGTATGGTTTAATGGTAGCATGGTTGTCTGGAATTCTATATCTTCTAGGGTTGATCATGATTCTAATCATACATGTAAAGAAGTCACTGTTTCTGTACCAGTTATATGTGGTATTATTCTTTCCCATTGGCTTTTGCAACAGTGGCATTGCATTTTAAGAAAGCCTGTCCATTGTATTAATTGACTTCAAAGCATGTTCCTTTTCATCTGAAATGCATTAAATATCCTCATATATGTACATTTCATAAACTATACTGTATATTTGAGGATTACACAATATTACAGGATTATATTATTGGTTGAACCTAATCTTCATATTGAATTCTTTAAGATATAACTATTCTGTTACCATTCTATAAAATTTTGCAGTATTTAAACAGTTTGATGTACCACAAGAATATACAGACATGATTTTTTTCTACTTTTTAGCAGAATTACGCTATTTCAAATCCGGATTTAACCATTACGATTCTTTTTTTTACTGTATATTTACTTCTGATTTTGCCAATTTCCCCTTTGTAGACCTCATAAAATTATCACTGAATATACCAATTGACCAAATAAGGCAAGTTCAGACTTCTATCTACTTTAAAGACAGGAAGTCTGCTGGTCCTACTTGGAAATTGTTTCCTATCAAAGTGTGTTGTGTAGATTCCTTGAAGTTCAATGCATATGATTATAGATTATTACATCATGCCATTTTCCATATTAACCTTAAAATCATCTCAAGACCCCCAAATCAGACAGGTCTTTAGGTTGAGGGATAGTATTGGGATAAGGAAATAGCATGTAATGTATTTTCAAAAAGGCATTTATGGGTTACCTATAGTGAATCAATATGAGGCTGGAGGGAGGGGGGCAAAATATGACAAATGAATCATGTAAAATTCTACATATTACTATTAAAATGTGATAAGTCATTTGATTCTTTTACAGACATAAATATAGATGGTTTAGCAAAAGGTACCACAGGTTTTACAGGTAAGAATCAATCAGATTCTTGAGTACTGTCACCTATAGAAATCTTATTGTTGAAGACACAATATAGTTACTCTATTACTTAGTTAAAAATCATATTCATGAGTGTATTGCAAATGTAAAAACTATAAGTATTTTTGTTGAATACCAATTTACATTGTTTTTATGGGAGTTCTAAAGAGAAAAAAATGATGTAAACACACTGAACTACTACGTTTTTCTTTTATAAAATTGATACTAACAACAAAAAGAAGTTCAATAAAGAATTCACATTTCTATAACAAAATGTCTGTATTTCAAGGTGCTGACATACAAAATTTGGTAAATACTGCAGCATTGAAAGCAGCTCTAGATAAAAGTGATGCTGTCTCAGATAAACATCTGTACTGGGCCAGAGATAAAGTCCTCATGGGTAAGTACTGGGCCAGAGATAATCCTCATGGGTAAGTGCACTGGGCCAGAGATAAGAAGGTCCTCATAGGTAAGTGTACTGGGCCAGGTCCAGAGATAAAGTCCTCATGGATAAGTATACAGAGCCAGGCCCAGAGATAAAGTTCTAATGGGTAGTGTACTGGGTCAGAGATACTGTACTCATGGGTAAATGTAATGGGCCAGAGGTAAAGTCCTCATGGGTAAGTGTACTGGGCCAGAGGTAGTCCTCATGTGTAAGTGTACAGGGCTATGGACTAGAGATGAAGTCCTTATAGGTAAGTGTACTGGGCCAGAGATAAAGTCCTCATGGGCATGTCATTAGTTGTATGAGTAAAATGAAACCTATACACAGTCAAAAGTGCTGCTTAAGTAAATCTTATGAAGTTCAACCTATGATTGTAACATAAATTGAGTGTTGAGATGATTAACATGTGATTCAGTTTACATTTGATTACCTCATGATTATTATGTTTTTTACCAAACATATGATGATCATACATATATGACTGAAATGTATATTTTTATATGATTGTCATATGTATTGAGCAACATGATTACTTTTCATTCTCTGTACAAGATTGACAATCCACTTGTTTTTTTTTTCATATGTAATTGTATTTTATTCTGCTGTCTACATTGAGAATTGTCTATCTAGTTTTCACATTTTGACTATGTCTTTAAATTCAGGGCACAAGTATAGAAAAGAAAGACATTTCAGCATCTTCATTCAACCTTTTGATGAAAGAGAAGTAGTAGAAAATTGACAGAAGTATTTTGTTAATAATATTGACTTAACTCTATGATAGAGCACATATATTACATCTTTTCTATTTCAGGACCAGAAAATAAGTCAAAGATACCTGATGAGAAAACAAATTGGTATACAGCAGTCCATGAAGCTGGTCACACAATTGTAGCTTACTATACCAAGGAGGCTACACCATTACATAAAGTTACGATACGACCAAGAGGTGTTTCACTTGGTCATGTGAGTATGATCCCTTACGTAAAGTTACGATAGGACCAAGAGGTGTTTCACTTGGTCATGTGAGTATGATCCCTTACGTAAAGTTACGATTCAACCAAGAGGCATTTCACTTGGTCATGTGAGTATGATCCCTTACGTAAAGTTACGATACCACCAAGAGGCGTTTCACTTGGTCATGTGAGTATGATCCCTTACGTAAAGTTACGATACGACCAAGAGGCGTTTCACTTGCTCATGTAAGTATGATCCCTTACGTAAAGTCACGATACGACCAAGAGGCGTTTCACTTGGTCATGTGAGTATGATCCCTTATGTAAAGTCACGATACGACTAAGAGGCGCTTCACTTGGTCATGTGAGTATGATCCCTTACGTAAAGTTATGATACGACTAAGAGGCGCTTCACTTGGTCATGTGATTATGATCCCTTACGTAAAGTTACGATACGACCAAGAGGCATTTCACTTGGTCATGTAAGTATGATCCCTTACATAAATTATGATACGACCCAAAACCATTTAGAGTCATTCCTCCTTATGTGGCATATGGTTTATTCTGTGATCTCAAAATTTAAATAATATGAAAATAAAGTGGCCAGTTTCTACAATGCGATATTTTCCACCAACTTAAAAAAAAACATCCTTGCATATGTTATCCTGTAAACCTTTGTAATCTTTTACATCATATGATTATAAAGTTACATTAGATCAGACTAGTTGTTAGAAAACATTGATTTGAAAAACTTTTCAAGTGTAAAAAAATGGTCAGATATTTGTTATTTTTGCAGATACTTCTTTACTTACTTAATGAAATCATCCAATTGTGTGACTTTTTAATTTATTCTGATATGAAGAGACTAACATGTGAGTGCGGTAATTTTTGGGGGATTTTTTCTTGCTTGTGAAATTAGAGAAAATGAATCCCAAGCAAAATGAAGTGTGATTACAGTGTACTGGGGTCCTTTTCACAAAATGAAGTGTGATTACAGTGTACTGGGGTCCTTTTCACAAAATGAAGTGTGATTACAGTGTACTGGGGTCCTTTACACAAAATGAAGTGTGATTACAGTGTACTGGGGTCCTTTTCACAAAATGAAGTGTGATTACAGTGTACTGGGGTCCTTTACACAAAATGAAGTGTGATTACAGTGTACTGGGGTCCTTTTCACAAAATGAAGTGTGATTACAGTGTACTGGGGTCCTTTTCACAAAATGAAGTGTGATTACAGTGTACTGGGGTCCTTTTCACAAAATGAAGTGTGATTACAGTGTACTGGGGTCCTTTACACAAAATGAAGTGTGATTGCAGTGTACTGGGGTCCTTTTCACAAAATGAAGTGTGTACTGGGGTCCTTTTCACAAAATGAAGTGTGATTACAGTGTACTGGGGTCCTTTTCACAAAATGAAGTGTGATTACAGTGTACTGGGGTCCTTTTCACAAAATGAAGTGTGATTGCAGTGTACTGGGGTCCTTTTCACAAAATGAAGTGTGATTACAGTGTACTGGGGTCCTTTTCACAAAAAATCTTAAGTTTAAAATTAGTCATAAGTTATGATGTCATAATAGAGTTAAGAAATTGTGACGTCACAACTTACGACTAATTTTAATCTTACGATTTTTTTGTGAAAAGGGCTGCTGGATTCTGCAATGGTTAGGTGTTTGTATTTGCCAATCAATTTGCACTGTTGTACTTCCATGCTGTACAAGGATTAATACATTTTCCTTAAATTTTATGCCCATATCATGTAGATCTACCCTTGTCTGTCGTGTTGCCATTCTGTTACCCATGACAAACAGTTTTCTTCACTTTTAATATGATGGAAAATATTGAGTTGATTTTTAGCATGTGCTATGTTTTGATATTTTATTGTACAAGATAACATTAATTTTGCTACACTGAATATTTATGAAATTCAAATGAGACATGAAGGAAATTGATAATTTCAAGGAATATTTGCATGCCTTTTCTGATAAGTGGTTATCCTATCATCTTCACACCATTTCAGTAACCAATTTTAATCACAAAATTGACACTCTAAATTATGTGGTATATGTTTTTTTCTGTAATTTTAAAGTTTGACTAACATGGAAATAAATTTGCTAGTTTTTACAATGCAATATTTTCCGACAACAACAAAAAATTGGTATCATTTGCTATATGATAATAGGTTGAAGGGGCTAGGCCTTCAGATTGATGAATTTGATCGCTGGTTATGATGATTGGCCTTTGTTGGATTATTACCTACTTGGAAGAGTGATAAAGAAAAATAGAGGAAAATGATTTATTAACAACTTGTATTCTATTACTTTATTTCAGACATCATTTATACCTGATAAAGAGGAATACAATGAGACAAAGGCTGAGTTATTAGCACAGATGGATGTCAGTATGGGTGGGAGGGTGGCTGAAGAAGTCCTGTTTGGTAGTGACAATGTTACAACAGGTCAGATTTAGTATTAAGTAATCAGTTTATTTCTTCAGATGTGAGACTTTTAGAAATTAAATGTTCTGACTTTTTTTTTTGGAAAATTTATAACAGTTCTATCATGTTCATGAAGTAGAGATTTAGTGATGGTCAATTCAAATGAAAAAGACTTCTTTGATTGAAAGCATACGTGTATTTAGTTGTTTAAGGTGTTCATGTTTCCAGTTTTATGAATTGTGATTCTAATACATCGAACTTAGATTTGAAGTTCATTTTTCATTTATAGGTGCAATGAGTGACTTCTCTCAAGCTTCTAAGATAGCGTCACTGATGGTGACAAAATTTGGAATGTCTGAAAAGGTTGGTTTTGATTTACAGCAAGAATTTTGTTTAGTTTTAAAACTTCATTTCAGTGTTGCAATACCCTTTGAAAAGATTCCTCTATGTCTGACTGTCCCCTTAAGGTTTCCAGATGATAAATTAAGAACGGACCAGTGAATTGTTGTGAAACTTTGCAAAGTTGTTATGTTTCTTAAAATACAGGTTTAGTTCAATTTTCAGCAAAATCCAAAATTTAGCTTTCAAATTAGGCCATTTTGAATATTTTGCCATTCTCACTGAATGTTCCATTAGTGTCCTACTTTTGTACATGTATTAAAAAGAAGTATGTCAATAATGTGAATTTTAATTTCTAATGTTTGTGCATTAAGAAATGGTTATAAGCTGAAAGCAAAGAAATGTATGAACAGTTCCAAGAAACCTTCTTATGTTTCAAATGATAAAACCCTTTTTTTTCCACAAGCAATGCTAGCTAAAAACCTACCCTAAACATTTTGTTAGCAGAAAGATTTGTTTCTGTTTTTCACCCAAATTTACATTTAAACATAATTTTGTACTTTGTCTCAAAGCAGCTTTTCAGATACTTTTTGATAAATGCTCTGCAGTACTGCCATACTGTCATTTAACCAGGTCAGTTACTGGAATACTACTCTTTCTAGAAAACCTAAATCATTTGGTACATTTTCAGATTGGTGTACGGGTATTTGACTCTGATGCACAAGATGCTGGTCTAAGTTTTGTGAAAATCAACAACTATAGTGAATCTGTCAACAAAGAAATTGATGCTGAAATTAAACGATTATTACAGGTGAGAATTACAGCATGAAAAAAAAAAAATTGAACTTAAAAACAGTTGATTGGCTATTAATAGGATACTTACTGAGAATAGAAGGATTACTTCTTGATAATCTCAATAGTGGTGATTTGATACCTGGAGATACAGAAAATTAATGAGTATTTGATCTTTTTTGATGAATGATGCAACTTATGTAGGGCATATAGTACTTATTTTGGTAACTTTAATTTGGAGGTAAAATAAACCAAATTGCAAACTCTGACAGCCTGGTTGCAGAGTCAGGACTCATTTCTGATAAAACTAAACGGAAAGGTCTACCTGCAACCTTTAGATCTCTCATGTAGTATTTTTAATTCAAAATTTTAAACAAAGATGGAATAATACACAAAACTTCCCCAAGTATGATTTTAATCCTTAAATATGAAAGTGTATCATATTGAATTGAAAATTCTCATTGAAAAATGAAACAATAATACATATTGCATCTTGAGGAGACTGAATCGTTTCAGCCCTAAATCTCAAATTAAAGATTAGTGATTAATGTGGTTTTCATTGTCAGGTTAATCCATAATTTTTTAAATTCCCAAGACTATTAAATTTCCACTTGAAATGTACAGGCTCAAACACAAATTTGCAAATTCAAAACTCACAGAAATACAGAATTAACTTACCACACAAAAATTGAGACCCATAAAAAATCCTATACAGTATTCTGATGCATTTTTTTTGAGTACTTAATAAAAATAAGTAAAGGACAGATTGTTAACTTTGAAAATAATATACTCACCTGATATATTGTATGTGTGTATACCAGTATTACTTTCAACACTGAAATGGAAGCCCCAGTAAATTCAAATATGCACAAATTAATACTACAAGGTTAGGTGTAGCTGTTCTTGAAAAAAAAGAACAGTATGTTTCACCTTTTTCAGTGACATTTCAGATATGGGAACAATTTTAGTTTGCTGCAGTTAACAAAACAAAATAAAAAAAAAACTATATGAATTTAAAATGTTTGATAAGTGTTATTTAATTTACAATCATTAAGTTATTTTCTCATTACAAACAGAACTATATATTTTATCCCCCCCTTTTCAACAAGTGGGTGGTACGTCGGAGTCAACCTTGTCCCTCTGTTCATCAGTCATTCCAACCTTGTGTCCGAAATTAGATTCCATATATCTCGACTCCTGAGTGATGGATTGATTTCTGGCTGTAAATACTCTCCACAAAAACAGTCAAGGGCCACTTTTAAAAAATTATTTTTGATCAAAATAAATACATATTTTTTTAATTATTTCAATGCATGGCAAAAAGTATCAGATTTGAGTTTTATAGTGTTTATATGTCTCAAATTTGATATTTTCTTCTATGAATTTAAAGAAGATTTTTTTTGTAAGTGGCCCTTACCTTTTAAGCTCACCAGGTCATAGGCCATGTGAGCTATTGCCATCACTTGTCGGCGTCGTCTGTCGTCATTAACATTTCTTCAAACTTCTTCTCCTCAGAAACTATTGAATGTATTTGGATAGAACTTAATATGATTGTTTGTTAGAGTATCCTGCCCAAAATGACTGTTTCAATTTTTGATCTGTTCAAAAATTTGGCCACCGTTAATAAAAATAGAACATAGGGGTCAGACAGCAGTTTTTTTTTGCATATATATCTCCAAAACCATTAGGTTTAATTCTGACATAGGGTAAAAGTATTCAACATGATAAGGTCTATCTATGGTCAAATTTTGGTGAAAATCTGTTAACCCATGTTGGAGTTATTGTCCTTTTTTGTAGGTTTTTTTGCAGTTTTTGCTTTCAAAAATCTTCTCAGAAACTACTCTACAGAATTCAATGAAAGTTGGTATTTTTGTTTTTTAGGGTATCCTAAACGAAATGACTGTTAGGATTTTTGATCTGTTAAAAAAACAAGGCTGCTGTTACTAAAAATGGAACATATGGGGGTCAGAGAGTACTTTTTTGCATATATCTCCAAAACGATTAGGTTTAGCCAATATCTTTCAATTGCTGAAATGATCCTTATTATTAGGCCTACAACAGTCTCCCTGGTATCAAAGTTGTTAAACGACTCCCTGTAAGAGTTATTGCCCTTGAGAGATGAAAAATGACTTCTTTTTTTTTAACAATTTTCAGCCAATATCTTGAAAACTATGATAGATAGAATGAAACCTTCAGTTGCTGAAATGATTCTTATTATAAGGCCTACAAAAGTCTTCAGGGATCAAAATTGTCAGATGACTCCATATAGGAGTTATTGCCCTTGAAAGGCAAAAAATTACGTTTTTAGCAGTTTTCAGCCATTATCTTGAAAACTATAATAAAGAGAATGAAACTTTTAATTGATGACATGATCCTTATGATAAGTTGATTAGTTGCTGTCCAATAATGTATAGTGGATTATTTAGCTGTGTGTAAAATTAAGGAGATTTCAAGGCAAGAAGGTATACAAAAAATTTTGGCGGATGATGAATGTGCATTTAGTACTTAAGCCCACAGTAAATATTTCACAGAATTTATTTTGGTATTTGTAGTCAGACCACTAAAATATGCCTAGTTTTGCATCTTGCAAAAATGACCCCTATATGGTATCATCTTCCTGTGTAAGTGATGGTGTATCTAGTATGATAGTGCATGCAACTTCTTGTTCATCTACATTTTTCAGGAGTCATATGAACGAGCCAAGAGAATAATATCATCCCACTCAGACCAACACAAACAACTTGCCAGGATGTTAATGAAATATGAGACATTAAGTAAAGAAGAGATCAAAGCTGTGATAGAAGGCAAACCATTGAAGAAGAGCAGTTGATGGATTTAGAAGATTTTAATCAGAATAAAAAAAAAACAATGCATTTTAATCACTGTAAAAATTGGTCCATAATACTCTTGAACTAGGTTGTTGGTTCAAAGGTCATGGTGTCAGCATGATATAGAGGGAAGTGATCACATTGTAAGGTACATTGATCTTTGTTTCATGCATATTTGTTGATTTCATTGTAATTGACAACCTTTCATGATGGGCAGGTGTCAATTTCACAATAAGTTACAAGTGTAAAGTTAATTTAAAATTATGTTGACACAATATGAAATAGCATTGTGACTTACAGTCAATTTTACACTTTCAACTTTTTTCTGATGCTGGTCTTTTATAATATTTTTTCTTTGTGATATTTAGTAAAATTTTAATTTAGTAATATAAAAAATGTTTTCAATGATGGGGCATGTTGTTTTTGTGAAATGATGCGTTAATCAAGGAAATATGATTCTTATTTATATTTTTTAATGGAAGACTTTGCAAATAGACTTATTAGGGTGAGGGGGTTGGCATTTGAAGTGACAGTTGTTATTTCACATATTCTTTATAAATCATTTTTTTACTAGTCTTGTGTGTAATGTCAGGTGTACACTGTTGAAATAAGGCAAAAGCTAATTTATACACCCTGCTCCCCGTTTTTGCAGGAGATAAATAGTGATCATGATCTCTGTCCATCCTTCCTTCCAATCATTGGGCAACATTTTTTTAGTTACAGTTTTCTCTGCAACTTCCTATCGCAGCCACTTGATATTTTGACAGAAGCTTTATATCTGTATGATAGACTGAAGCGATATCTACTTCCTGTTCGACCACTTAGTTTATATATTAATCATGTGGTTAGTTGACTAGGAGTATCCTTTATTAGCTCTGCTCACAGTTTTTCCGTTTTTTTTTTTGTTTTTGTTTTTTTTTCATTTTTGATGAAAATGTTAAACTTCATGTTTATGTCATTGGTAGAAATTTTATGAATTTTTTTTTTTTTTTTTTTTTTTTTTTTTTAAATACACTCTCTTATTTAAGTCAAATCTATCTCTTGTTAATGAGTATGAAGTTCTGACCGACCTGGTATTCTTCTGCTTTGAAGTGGAAATCTGCTTTTCAAATTTCAGAATGTACAATTACAGTTCTTTTTTTTACTGTATGTTTTCAAACAATATTGGCAATTTCCGCTTTATTGGTTAGCTCCATAAAACCATGTCTGAGTTAACCATGTCTGACTTCAATGTTTATAATGAAAGTTATGAAGAACTGATTTTATGGTAAGTTACTAAACTATGTATTTTAAAAGAAATTAAATACTTGTTTTTGTTTGTAATAAAACATAAATTTAAATCTGACAATTTTCTGTTCCTTATACCTGCTGAAGTGTTAAAAAAATCTTCACAATATTTAGTTAAAAATAGTTCATAACCCCTTTTTAAACTCCTTGAAATAACTGACAGGAGGTGAAACATTCATGTCAATAACCCACACAATTCACTTTAATTACTAATTCAGAAATGGTTATAGACTGCATAACTTGTCTTAGTTTGTCATTGAGTTTTTGTATTTATGAGATAAAAAATATGGTCGAAGAGATTGTATATCAAACTGACATTTGGTAACAGTTGTTGTGTTTGATGTGGTTTATTTAAGAGGGAGATGATATTTGGTTTTCTCCAAAATACAGATTTTTTTATTCAGAAGAGAAAATGTATTCATGAAAATATAGGATATGTAGACTGCCAGCATTTTTTTCTGTGGGTTTTTCTGCACCTTATATAACTTGTGTCTGAATTTTGTATGAATTGGTTCTTTTATAAAGGGAGCAACCATTTTTATTTTTATGGGGAGGACTAGGATTAAATTTGAAAAAAAAATATGCAGGATGGTAGCATATGGTTAAAAAAAATCCAGGATGACCATTCAGGTAAAAAAAGGCAGGATGCATCTATTGAAAGAAATGATTATATGTTGTTTTGTAAAAACTTAAATGTTTCAATTGTTTGTTATATTTGTATGCTGTGAAAGTATTATTGTTTGTGGGTAGTCCAAACCATGAAATTTGATTCCTAACAAATAAGGGATTCCCATTGACGTGTATAATGAAAACTTCAAAACCACGAATTCAAGAATCCACAAATTTGTATTTCTTCCCAGATCCATGAAAATTGGTATCCACAAATGCAAGTACTTTCACCGTTAATTATGAAAAAAAATTCAGACAGTCTGGAATCAAAATTATCAAGTCAGGATATTCTGTGCCCCCTAGAAATCAAATGGTTGCTCCCTAAGTACCAACCTATACAAAATTTCTCACTTGGAAAATGGAAAAGCATACAATGAAGCCTGTCTGAACACCTTTTGAACTGAAAGATTTACACTGGTTTAAATGCATTTTTGTGTGCATAAAATTATTGTTATGTTCAAATGAACATTTCAACTCGAAATGCACACTTAATTTTGTGAAGGAAAGGATGTAATATTTGGTTTTTTATGAAAAAAAAATCAGTGTTGAAGTATGTTCAATATATATTGTTAGAACACATTTAGATTAAAACTGAAAAAAGAACAGGTATGGTAAAAAGTAACAAATGTACCAGCTTATAACCTATGTACAAAATAGTAAATACGTAAGAGATCACAAAAAGGTCTTCAGCGTTGAAGTAAGCTCTGAAAGTCCCTGACAACTAAAGTTATATAATCCATGGGAAAAGAACGATGACACTTCTTAAGAATAAAACTAAAAAGTAAGGATACAAAGTCACATACACCACTGTGCAACATTTTCTGACCGTGGACAGAGACGCACTTGCGAGGGTGTTAAACTAGTTATATAAGGCATAAACCACCCCCTTTAATGTAAGGGTAGATAATGAACTAATACGTTTAAAGCAGCTGTTGGAATAAATGTTACAATAGAGGTTATGAAGTTTTTTGTCGAGAAAATGGATATTACAAATTCTTTCAAACTAATGCTGTTGGTGGGTCTATATATTATTGCTAACTGTTCATAGTCATGATGATTGAAATAGATTACGCAAATACCGAATAATCTAGACTTATTGTGGTCTTAGCTCAATGAAGGATATCCCACACCCATGTGACATGCTTGTAGGCTTTCTAGACTATCCATTAAACCATTAAAGTTCAAATTTCAAAAGGAATTCCACAAATGTTCAGATATCATAGGGTACACCTCTAGAGTCAATGGCACAGATTAAGTAATACTAAAAACGTCCACTTTCATTTTGCTCAAAAATGAAAAAAGACATGATCAAAAGGTATTTCCTATAATCACTCCCCGAAAGTTGATAATCCTCGAAAGCTTGAGGAAGGACGGGACTGAAGGAAGAGTGGATATGGTCACTTTAAATCAAATTAAGAAAACAAATCATTGCGCTTTTATCACAACATCACACCCCAAAATATGTTCTTTATCTCAATAAACCCTTAGCTTAGATGATTTATCAGGTCACTTATACGATGTCTTAACAAGGTAGGAGGTGTAAAATGGTGTAAACTCCGAAGTTCAAGTTCAAATGATGGTAATTATAATTAGACAAGAAGATTCGTAAAGTTGCCCGAATATTCAGAGCCTGATACAGAAACATATGAAATGCCAATTCTACAATGAAAACTCATTAATTTGGAGATGTTTTCAGTGTGATTCTCTCATCTATAGGGATTGCAACGTTAACATTGATAAAGTGATTGAACTTTTAACACTCATATAGTGATTGTCACGTTTAAATTCATTAGTTGACCTACTACAGATCATATACTGTTATTAAGAAGTGAAGAAGTGTAACATTCCATGCAATAAGCGCAGATCATGCATGTTCTTGTGATGAATGTAATATGCAGTGGTGGACTTCTTTTCAGTGTTTCAGTTGCAACTGCTGTTGCCTAGTCAGTGTTGAATTGGAAAATAAATGGATAAAAGCTGAACAACCCGAATGCCCAAGAAGTATTCGAATACAATTGTCGTAGTGCAGTTTAAGGTCATATCTGGCGAAAAAGATACTGTATAATAATGATAAGACGTGTTTTTTCAAGGTCATTGTCACCTCTGCGGAATTTTCGACTCGATAAAAAGGCTTCAAATAAACTTGTCTGACTGAGCTTGTTCTTCAGCTGTCCTGATGTACACACACACACGGCAAAAATGTGTGTGTACATCAGGACAGCTGAAGAACAAGCTCAGTCAGACAAGTTTATTTGAAGCCTTTTTATCGAGTCGAAAATAGACTAAAGTGCCATTGCATAAAAAAAGAAATTTAACTGTATTAATTCGACGTATATATCATGTATATGCAAAACAGATTAATAGTAGTCCAAAAATCTTAAAAGGGTCAAACCACAGTACATAGAATGCAAAGGAAATAAAATCTAGCCAAGAACAGAGATATTGGAAAGGGGACGTCAACAAACAAGCGAACATAGAAAACAATTGGAACAAAAAAAATTGAAATAAAAGTACTACAATGAAACAATACAAGACAGAGACTACAATAAAAATAAAAACAAAACAAACAAACGAACAAAAAACAAAACATAACTCAAATAAACAACTATTATGTCTAGTAACCGATCCAAATAAAAAAGAAATTGCAAATCCATGTTCAATCAAGCGTAAATTTCATTTGTGAGGCTGTACTTTCAAACCATCATATTTATTTGGCTTGGAAGTAGCCAGCTTTGCATCGACAGGTACGATTTTTTATGAATGAAAGTAAATAAAGTATCGTTGCATTCATTTCATTTTTTTTAGAACTTACCCGGCATAATCTGCTGTTTAACATTTTGTACTAGGTATGTTGAATGGCATTAAACGAGCTAAAAGGGAAAGGTAAAAATGTATCAATATTATATTTTTGTATTTAAATACTCGGTAGTCGTGTTCAATTTTAAAATCCTGTTATGAACGAATAATCAAAGAAACCAAGATTCTAGCGGTAATCAAAAGAATGTAATTCAGAGATAAAGACCAGACATGGACAACATACACACACAACAAAGAACATAAAATAACACAAATAATACATACAAGGTAAAAAAAAGAGTAAATGTGGGCAACTCGGACTCCACCGAAAACTGGGAGCATGGGCCAGATGAACCGTTAGGGTAATCGTCCTCTGATTTCCTAGAAACACCCACCGAGTAGTTGTAAAAAGTCAACACCAGGATAGACGAAAGAGGAAAGGAAAACTATGACACATTGAACAAATCGATTCTAATTGTGCAGATGGAAACACCTTAACGATATAAATGTATCCTTTCAGTTGAGCAGCTTTTTCAAGAAAGGAGAGCATGTCATCTTTCGCCAGAGTTTCAATCAAATTATCTGTTAAAGATGTTTCAGTATAGTCACCATGCAGTATTTTATGAAGACGTAAGTTGAAAGGTTGCTTGTGTGTTGTGTTGACGGACGCCCTACACAACCTTCTGAAAAAGAGCAGTTGAAGTTTGTCCATAAGTCCACAGATTGACCAGAGGCCAAGGTTACTGATACGTGAGTCTTTTGGGAACCATTTTTCAATGCATAAGGCAAATCGAGTGAAGTAACGTTGTGTCTGTTCTGGCATTTCATTTCAGTCGAAAGTATAACTCCTTTACAGACGGTTGTATCGTTGTTATCGTTGTAATTTCGTTCGGATAACACAAATATTATAAAGAGAATGTAGATTGCGTTTGAGCTTTTTTACAAGCTTGTTCAGTTCTATCGAGTGTTCTGTCAGTGCTGTCTAGTAAAGTTGCGACATAAATCAATTGGTCACACATGTTTATTACTTAATCTCCAAAATTAAACGAAAATTCATTCTTTGACGTTTAGTCGAATACTGAAGTTGAATGTTCAAAAATGATTGCAGTGCACTGTTGTCCCACTTAACAGAGTAGTGCCATCCACAAGAAAACTACAGGGAATATGCAAGTGCTCAATAAAAAGGCCATACATGTTGTATGAGGTCGTTGATAAAAGAGAAAATAACAGGCAGACATAACGCGTCCCTGACGAAATACAAATGTTTGTATCTCACGAGTACTATGGTTATTTGTACCAAATGTAAATGATTTTCCAGATTGTCCAAAATATTCCTATTTCCCAATGTTGTTAAAGTAATCCGCCTTGCCAAATTCGATCGAATGCCTTCTCATTGTCTTAAAATACTGCATAGACTTGGGAGTTACATTCGTTGTTAAGGTTTGTAGATTCTTTGAGTAAAAATTGCGGAGATAGAACCGTGTTCTTTGACAAAGGTGGGTGTGGTATAACTGTTTTTGTCTGCTTTAAAGATTCTTGAATTCTATTAAGCACTATCTCCTCTAATACTTTTGCAATAACTGATGTCAACATTATTGCGCGGTAGCAATTTGGAACAGATCTGTCTTTGTTGTTTCCTTTAAACTAAGTAATGATTGTTTCGTATTTGAAAGACATCGGGACATATTCAGTCTGAAGGACCAAATTAAATAACCTACAAATGGAGTTAACGCTAACTTTTCCACCATAAATGAAATGTTCATTGCAAATATGATCTGGTTCTGGAGCCTTCCCCACTTGCAATAATTTTTCTTGAACCACCCCCCCCCCCAACGTAATAGGGCCATAAGGTATCGGATTTTGAATACTATGGTCTGATAGGAAAGGTAAGTTTAAACAAGCAGAAATGTCCGAGTAAATTATGTCGTCAAACTGATCGTCCGAATCGGTATCATCAGCAAATCAGCAAAAAGATCATGGAAATAATCGCCCCCAAAGTTCGCAGATATTTACGTAGACAGTATCAGTTATGTCACCGTAAACTAGTTTCGGTAAAGATGACTTATTGTTTTTCATTTTTCTTCCGCGCTGGTAAAAAAATATTCAATGTCAATTTCTACTGCCGTTGGTATTTCTTCATACTTTTCATCTTCCCATCACTTTTGTGTGGTTCTTTTCTGTTTCCTGAATACCCGTCTATGATGCTTGTAAGTCACAAAACTATCGTGTTTGTGTTCTCTAGGACGTCCTTCGGAAATCCATTGTTGCCTAGCTTCCCTTTGTCTAAGTGAAAGTCATTCAGATTGTTCGGTTTCCAGGAAGGTTTCAAACATGGGCGGAATTTTCCTTTTGGGAGAGTAATAAAGGGAACCAAGGTTATAGCGGTAATCAAAAGAATGTAATCCAGGGACAAAGACCAGACATGGAAAACAGACATACACAACAAAGAACATAAAGTAACTAAAATCATACATACAAAGTAACAAAAGCAAATAAGCAAATCGGATTCCACTAAAAACTGGGAGTATGGACCAGGTACACCTGTAGGGTTAGCGTCCTCTGCTTTTCTAGAAACACCCCCTGGGCTGCTCATAAAAAGTCAAGTCCGGGATAAACAAACGAGGAAAGGAAAACTATGACCCGTTGAATAAATCAGTTTTCATGGTGCAGATGGATACACCATAACGATCCACGAGTTCATGATGACGACCATAAAACTTCTGTAGTGATGACTTCAATCTTGTAGCAACATAACCCTGTTCCAGAAGCCTATTTGTTAGAGTTCTTGCGCGATACAATAAGTCTGCGTAGTTTCGGCAAGCTATGGAATGAATGTTTTGGCGGAAACATGACAGACATTAGTGAACACACAGGTCTAAAATTTTACATCGTTATTATTCACATTTTTGCACTATATTTCGAACTTCAAAAGTTTTCCTCATCGCAGTCTGATCTTAAACTCAAATTCATTTGAATTAGACCATTTAAACACATTTTTCTACGCTAATTGGTTGATATTTTAAGAAGGTCAGTGCTACAGAGTAATCAGGTGAACCAGTGTTATATAAAAAATGTAATTCAGGGACAAAGACCAGACATAGAAAACAGAAATACACAACAAAGAACATAAAGTAACTAAAATCATACATACAAAGTAACAAAAGCAAATGAGCAACTCGAATTCCACTAAAAACTAAAATAAAAACCATTGAAATATACCTACCTTTTTTACTGTAACGACTGTTTTTAATATTAACATTAAAATCACCTATAATTGTACATTATTTTTACACCTGACCCTTAAGATCGTCTTTGAATATCAGTTTCAAAGTAACAAATAGTTTCAAAAGTATCATAATTTTTTTTTTAAATGAGACTTCCGATTTATATAACCAATATTCTGTTAATAAACTAATATCTGAACTGTCTAACATAAATTAAAAAAATGTTGTGCCATACATGGCTTCCCTCATATTCCATGCACATAGTCATGGCAAAGGCAACAAAAATATGTTACAAATAATTTACACAATTTAATCCTGTCTTGATCCAGTATTGTTTTTGTTGTACGGAACGTAGTTCCTCCAATATACACCACTAGGCCTGAAGGCTTCGTTGTTCGCGATGTGTACTTGAAAGTGATTTCGTTAATACTCACTCCCATAGTGTCGGTTGGTCGACGTTCGTTTGTGAATGTTGCATGTACGTACATTTGTATTTGTGTTCTGCACATGTGTTTACCGCATTGTCGACTATATCGTACGGTCTGACCGCTGTCTTTTTGTAAAGTACTTTTCTTTTTTCGTTCTACGTAACGAAACACCTTTGAAAGAGTAATCAAGGGAACCAAGGTTATAGCGGTAATCAAAAGTATGTAATCCAGGGACAAAGACCAGAAATGAAAAACAGACATACACAACTAAGAACACAAAGCAACCAAAATCATACACACAAAGCAACAAAAGCAAATGAGCAACTCGGACTCCACCAAAAACTGGGAGCATGGACCAGGTGCACCGATAGGGTAAGCGTCCTCTGTTTTTCTAGAAACACCCGCCGAGTTGCTCATAAAAAGTAAAGTCCGGGGTAGACAAATAAGGAAACGAAAACTATGACTATGATGAAAACATCGTTGCTCGATTTATGATTGATGCTTTCTCGAGGTCTAAAGTTTTCTAGCGATATCAGTTTCTAAATGAAAGTTAGAACTATTGTAAAGTTCTACAGTGTTTGACAAGTTTTACCGTACAAGTCTGTGATATTAAGTAGCACTCCAGCCAAAATCATGCAAAATGTGATTCATTGGAGAAAAGCCTACATATTTTTATTTTTGATATTTTGTTTGAATTGCCATAGCAAACAGAAATTAACATATGGTTTTCCATATAATCTGTGTTATTACGAGATAAAAAATTATATAGAATGCACTGTTGATTTCAAAATAAGGGAGATAACTCTATAAATGGCACTCAAATACTATAGAATCTATAGGATTTTCAATGTTGATTATCATCTAAAAGCAGGCAGATTGGAATGAATAATTGAACATTTCATAATATAGACCCATAAAACAACTTAATTACAAAATATGTAGCCTTTTTTTTGGGATGTATCACATTTTCAGATTTTGCATGATTCTTACAAAGACTACTACTGAAGTATAACGTAACCTTGGTATCATGCAAAACAAAAAT
The DNA here is from genome assembly GCA_037379345.1 of Perna viridis. Taxonomy (NCBI): domain Eukaryota; kingdom Metazoa; phylum Mollusca; class Bivalvia; order Mytilida; family Mytilidae; genus Perna; species Perna viridis. The sequence continues at coordinate 28,911,154 of CM074517.1, read as the reverse complement.
AGGATATAAGAATTCCATTCTTTAAATGGTTTTAATTATGACATTGGTTTGAAAAAATCTTTAATGTGAATACTTTAGATAGTAACAGCTGTGGTTGATTTTGATCCTGCTATATAAATTATATGCAATATCATAACTTGAAGACCATACCTCATCTTTTTATCTATCATTGTATAGCTACCAAATCGTTAATAACGTAAATAATCTATTAATATGCTCCACAAATACAGGTAAGGGTTACTTAAGAAAAAAAATCGACAGAATAAAATCTAGATTTATTTAAATTCATATAAGAAATTATTAAATTTGAATCCCATAAACATTATAAAACTCAAAATCTTTCTGCTATGAATTCGAATATTTCTAGATTTGTAGTCAAGAGAAAAAAAAAGACGATTTTTAAAGTTTAAAGGGATAATTAAGATGAATATAATCACAAAATCTAGTAATGTTTAGTGAAAGAATTTCATTTAAATAAAACATAAAACAACTGGACCAGTAAACTGTGGGTGGTGTCGGCCTTGTATGAATGTACAAAATAATCGGCCAGAAGAGGTGCACAATGTGTACCAATTTGATATTCTAATCCACTAAAATAAACAAATGTGTTGTCTACAAAAAGAAATCAACAAAGTGGTAGTTTCATTATTTTTGTATTTGTTATAAAGTATGCATAATCTTTACCTTTAACCATGTATTGGTATTTGCGTTTACCAATTTTCTTAGAAAGGCAGTGTTGAATTAATATCTTTGATCTGCTCTTCACTAGTCATTTATATGGAACAACAGAACACAAGTATGATGAGTAGAGATATTAAATGTGATTGTGCTCTTGCATTCGAAAATACTAGAATTCTCAACAAGTTTTTTTCAAGCTTTTCAAATACACATTTGATTAATCCTGTTTCTAGCATAGCAACTTAACTTTTCCCAACTTTTAAGAACAAGTTCAACAGCTGTCCAGATCAAAACTGAGAAAGGGGTTCAGTGCTATACTTGGCAGAATGTGCAATAAAACGCTGTTTGCATTGAAAAATAAAGTTGAACTATGCAATAACTAAATAAATTGTCAAAAAAAGTTAGTGATATTCAAACTTGTTACTTTACATCACTACAAACATTAGTTCTCACCATAAAAAGCTGATCTAAGTAATAAATAAATGTGGAATTTTGCCTATTTTAACAGAAATCTGTCTACTAGTCATGGAGAAAATGTGTAGATAAATTTCTAGATGACACTGACTTTGCGTTGTTGTTGTTTACGAAGTTCCTTAATCAAACATTTCAATTTGAGGTAAATATAAACAAACACAATGTTAACATTTTTCTCATTTGGCATTTTTCTATGAGAATCCCCAAAGCAATCTGTACAACTTAATTTAGAAATACGAAAATTAAAGTAGACTTTAGTCAAAAGCCATCGTGTCAGGACGTTAAATTGTAAACTTGACACAAAAAATATCAGAAATGTATAAACTGTATACAACAATTGTAGATTATCATGAATGAAGATTAAGTGTAGGTGTAATAATCAGGCAGAGGATGAAACATAGAATGAAAAATCCTACCATTTTTTGAAAGAGTAATTGAATTATTTGTACCATCAGAACCAAGGAAAAAAAGGACAAAGTTTTCAATATCATTTTAGTAAATTGAGTTATAATTTTATTGAAATGCATTGAAAAACAATTTATTCTTACATGCTTTTAAAATTTTCTGAACATAATCTAATGATACAGAGATCAGGTAGTGGTCTTTTCAGGAAGGGAAACGATCCTTGAGCAAAATTATATTACCAGATTAGTGGATTTTTTGACATGCATGTTTCTCATTTTTTCCCATTTGCATGATTTGTACAAATACTTACACTTAAGAATCATTTATTTATTTATTGTCATAAAATCAAGTGAATTAGTTTGAATTGAATAAACAAAAACAAAAAAACAAAATAAAACAAGATCATCAATATGAATATCTTGTTATATAAATATCAAACATATATGAATATTGAAATTTCGTTATTTATACCTTTTGTTGTTGACACAAAATTGGTGACTACTTATATATGCATGAACATGTATAAGCAAATCTGACCTTTGCGAAAAGGGCTAGACCACTAAAATAAAAATAAGATACATCGAATTTCTAGATAGTGGGGTTCGACTTTAAAACTGTGGACCAAACTGATAATAAATAATCGGTTGTTTCCTGTATGTTGAAAAAATTGTTACGTGAACAATCAGCATTCCAGTGGGAACAAATTGTGCTCCTCTACTTGCTGACTCATTCCTTTACTCTTATGAGGCTGACTTTATAGCTAATCTGATCAGAATGAAGGAATATCGTTTAGCAAGATCCTTTAATCTCAGTTTCCGCTATACAGATGAGTTTTCATATCACAACTCATACGTTATGCCGGAGCTTGTCGTAACTACGCAGACTTTTTGTATCGCGACTTCCTACAATTAGCCTACTGGAACAGGGTATGTTGCTACAAGTTTGAGTCTTCACTTCAGAAGTTTTATGGTCGTCATCATGAACTCGTGGATCGTTATGATGTATCCATCAGCACCATGAAAACTGATTTTTTCAACGTGTCATAGTTTTCCTTTCCTCTTTCGTCTACCCCGGACTTTTCATGAGCAACTCACCGGGTGTTTCTAAAAAGCTTACCCTATCAGTGCACTTAGTCCATGCTCCCAGTTTTTAGTAGAGTCCGAGTTGCTCGTTTTCTTTTTTTTTACTTTGTATGTATTATTTTAGTTACTTTATGTTCTTTGTTGTATGTTTTCTATGTCTGGTCTTTGTCCCTGGATTGCATTCTTTTGATTTCCACTATACTCTTAGTTCCCTTGAATACTCTTACAATGTATTAATAATTGTATAAAAGGGAAAGAAAGGCAGTTTCTCCCCTAAAACAAAACAAAACAAAAACCAACCAACCATACAAACAGAAGAAAACCCAACCACCAACCAAGAAAAGAAAAAAAACCCAAACAAACAAAGGAAAATGAGAGGACGAATAGCAGAATCAAAACAGTGAATGTTATGTAATATTTCAAAATGATTGAGTCATCTAGCAGTGTAACTTTTTTAAACATTAACATGAAAACTTCGAAGTTTAGATAGGAAAAATCAAATTTGTTAGTATATCGTTATGACGTCTTCATGAAAGGTGAATTAGTAAATTGTAATTTAATTAATTATATGTCAAATGCTGTCTTCTTATGCCTTTTCTGGTACGTAATCTTAATACTGACTGTTCGAAACAGGTAATCTCAGCTATAGAACTCTGCACTTATGAACATTTTCATTTGGTATAATTTGAAAACGTTAGACAATGAACGCTTCTAAATTAATTTTGTTGTGTTTTGTTTTTTGTTAAGGACAAACAGATTTTCAGACATTGACCAGTTTTACTTTAAATATTAAGAAACTTAAGTTAGACTAACTTAAAAATTCAGGTCAAACGGAGACAACGCACGCTGTTATTAAAATACATTCCATACGCGTATCAAGGTGAAATTAAACAGACGTAAATCTATATTGAGGAATGTTATTATAAAGTTGTTTAAATGCCCAAATGAAGTATGTTATACATAATTTTATCCGATTTCATACCTATAGTCTTTTGTTTTAATTTGTTGAAACACAAATTCACGAAACTGGACAGTTTTCGTTTATGAAATTAATTTTAATGTTTCCATCATTTGTTTTTTTTTTTGAGGGTTGGAATATATTTAATACAGTAAGAATAATGAAAAAAGTATAGCACAATAATTCTATAATAATAATAATAATAATAATAATAATAATAATAAAAATGATAATAACAGCCTTTATTTAGACAGGATCAACGCATATTAGTACATTATACTAGTTCACATAATGGTCCTGTATTATAATACATATATACATCATAAAAATACAGTAAAACAATGTTAATTGTATCATGGGTTTTCATACAAACATATTAACTGACGTCTATATCTTTATTTAGAAAAATACTTTTCTAAATACGATTTTTAAAAGACGATAATGTATTACAATTTCTGACGTTTTCAAATGAATTGTTTCATAGACTGGTACCATACACTGTTAGAGAATGTTTATGATATTCAGTACAAGATCTTGAAGTAAAAAAACAAATGATTAACACACTGGCTAGAACTAATTTCATGTACATATCTAAATATATCTATATATATGTAGGTGCTAAAATGTTAAGTACTTTTAAATCTAAAGTAACCTTTCTAACCTTTCTGAATATAAAATAGTCAGGTATCGGCTTCCATCTAAGTACAGAAAATAAGCTTTGTGATGGAGTCATTATATTGATGACATTAAGTATAATGCGACGAGCCGCCTTCTAAACAAATTAACTAATTAACGTTGCTTTTGAAGATGACACTAAAACCTTTCATATTAGAGACCTCAATGTCAGAGAAACTTGTATTGAACATCAAAAGCTTAAGTTTTTATATGTTGGTGAGATGGGGTGTTAAAGTGAAAAAAGCCGATGTTAGTTGTTGCGATTGAAACATAAATAATTTATATTAAAGTACTTAAAATACACCTCTTCTTCATCTTGATTGCATTGAAAATTGAAGGAAAAAAAGATCTTTAACTTGCTGTACCAGTTTGCAAAATGGTGGTGAAATATTTTGTTAATTTTATTATTATCTGAAACAAACGAAAAAAAAGGCATTTAAATGAGTTATGAAGTTCAATTATTTGGTTAAAGATTTACGTTGTTTTTTTTTCGAAAAGCAGAAAATTAAAATTTTGGTTACAAATAGGTATCCAATAATATTTGACAACGCAAGTCAAGCTTTTGTTAGTTCTGTTTCAATGGCATGCTACCAGAAGAGGTTTAGGTGTAAAAATGCCAAAAGTATTGTCCACATTATATTGAAGGAGTCGTTTGATAATTAAATTCATTTCCACTAACCAGAAAGAGTAATCAAGGGAACCAAGGTTATAGCGGTAATCAAAAGTATGTAATCCAGGGACAAAGAGCAGAAATGGAAAACAGACATACAAAACAAAGAACATAAAGTAACTAAAATCATACATACAAAGTAACAAAAACAAATGAGCAACTCGGACTCCACTAAAAACTGGGAGCACTGGGAACAAGTGCACCGGTTGGTTAAGCGTCCTCTGCTTTTCTAGAAACACCCGCTGAGTTGCTCATAAAAAGTCAAGTCCGGGATAAACAAACGAGGAAAGGAAAACTATGACCCGTTGAATAAATCAGTTTTCATGGTGCAGATGGATACACCATAACGATCCACGAGTTCATGATGACGACCATAAAACTTCTGTAGTGATGACTTCAAACTTGTAGCAACATAACCCTGTTCCAGAAGCTTATTTGTTAGAGTTCTTGCGCGATACAGAAAGTCTGCGTAGTTTCGGCAAGCTCTGGCATAACGTATGAGTTGTGATATGAACACTCCATACGCAGGTGTGATGGGATGTTGCCACAGATGAAAGGAAAGTTGACAATTTTGAATAAAAAGTCATCACGTTTGTCGTAAAGTTTGGTCAATAGTTTTCCTTTACCGTCAATTTCTAAGTGTAGGTCAAGATATGAGGCTGACTTCACAGTGTCTGTAGAATACTTTATCTCAAGTTCTTTGGGGTAGATGCGATGTATCAAATCCCCCAAATTAGGAGTGTTTAAAGCTAATACGTCATCTATATAGCGGAAACTGAGATTAAAGAATCTAGCTAAACGATATTCTTTCTTTCGGATCAGATCAGACAGAGTTATATTATATTTAAAAATATTTGCTGTTCTGTTCGGAGAGTAGTTACATATGTAGTTAGTGTAGAGTCTACTTATTTTTCGTAAATAGTCTCTTTTTGAGATTTGAATAATACACATGAAATTCTATACATGCAGATAAAAAAAATACCAATCAAATGAATACTGCAAATTTCGGTATGCTGTACACGTGCTTCAAGAGTAACATCTCATTAGCAGCATTAGAACCAAATACCAAAAAATAGGAAGCTCTATAATAAAAAATAATTGTATATAAGAAATACTCAAAACAAAAGAATAACGGGAAGCTAAATCTCAGTAACGTTCTTTGCTGAACTTTGTTAAATCTGTAACCCTTCCAATGATGCATGCATCTTGCATTTGAACAAAAAATAATAATAAAAAAACATAAATATTATAAATGTCATAAATGTTTTTTTTTATATTTCTGAAAAGGAGAATAGCCAAAGAGTATTATGAACCTTTACAAATAGTACCATTGTAAAAGTATGTAGGAATATCGTCTTGTTTATGAAACACCAAAGGATCCAACAATGCAAAATAAAGTAACAACAGCTAAAGTACCAGTCCAGCGTAATACGGTATACAAATATAATAGTTGTTGATAAACCCGTCAATATCGTGATATTTTAGACTGCCCATAGGACAGTGGTATTGACTAAGACAGCGATAATGCCCGAGCAGCAGGTGAGGTCATTATTGCTGTCGCAGTCAATACCGAATTGGATTTTTCACCGATATGAAATAATAAATAATTTGAAAATTCTCATTAAAAAAATCAGCGTGAACCCTACAAAAATGAGGGTTGGATGACTGGGATAGTTCAGCAATCCCTGCTTCTTGGAAGAATTACTCGACTCAAAATTATGTCTGATGCATATTTTGTCTATGAACGCCCGATGGAATTGTATAACAGTGATATTTGTTCCTTTCGCATTGTCAAAACGTGCATAATTTCATGACATGGGCAATATAAATACTTGGTATTTTACTGAGATTCATTTTTTTTCATGTAGGACTTAGCAACTGGATCACTGCTAAAAGAAATTAAAGCTTGCATAATTAGTGCAAAACTTTTATAAAGTGTATTTAAACTTGATTATCTGTAAGCAAGGCATCGAATGCATATACGTAATTCAATTACATTTCGATAGTCGTTCAAATATTTGCTATAATACAAAGTTATGGTGCCTTGTCATTAACTTGCGTTTGTAGTTGTCACCTTACACTGAAAACGTCTTAAATCGTTGTTCGTTTCAATCCTGCTTCTGTAATTGTTTCTGTGTACTTATCCATATTGCAATCATTTTGTTCAACCGTCCGTTACAGTTTTTGTAACAGATTTCTCAGATTCTATAGCAGAGAATGTACAATGTATTTGGTATATTGCTTTTGAATGATGAGTTCTGTGTTTCCCATATTGAGATGTTTGTCTACTTTCCGCTTAACGTCTAACTTAACTTGACAGAAATAGTTAAGTAGGAATATCCTTGGTGTAGCATTCAACCATTTAAAAATTTCTTCCCAAATTTTAGGTCACATTTTACAACATACAGTGGTTCAAACAATGGTAACTCTGAGATATGTATAAAATATAAGTAGACATATTGGAAAAATAGATAATTAACAATGAAATGTATGAATGAATGAAACAGACCTTTTTAATTTAGATGGATACACTTGCATAAATGGGAATACCGTTTCATGTTTAGTCCGCGTTTTATTACCATACCGAATATTTTATGTTGTATGTTTTAAAATGCAACAATCCTAGTATTAGCTCTATTACATAATACTCTGACAATACATTTTTATTGTCTTATTCATAGATATTAATATTGCATTATGTATTGAATTCCACTTTATCTCTTAATCATGATGAATCAGCTAAATATTAGTGCCAGGTGAATGATATTCGATAAATTTAAAGAAATTATGAATGATTTGCCGGACTATTGTGTTTCTTTTTTCAATATTGGATAATACACTTGAATGCGTTGGTGTAGGGACAACAAATGTTATGGAAACAAATCGTGCTTGGCTTTTAATGAAGACAAGGACGAGATAATTCTTTGGTAGGTCAACTGGTTGTGTTTATTGGGTCAGAGTCAATCTTCAAGGAAACAGAAAAAATGGCATAAGACGGGTTTGCAGCGTTACACGGACTGTAGATAAACAAATATTATGTACACATATTCAGATGCTTCATTGTTGTAATTCATAGAATCGGTTAATATGAGAGAGAGAGAGAGAGAGAGAGAGAGAGAGAGAGAGAGAGAGAGAGAGATTATGTACGCATGTTAAGATGTTTCATTGTTGTAATTCATGGAATTGGTCAATATGAGAGGGAGAGAGAGAGAATTTCTTCTCGTGACTTTGCAAGTTGGAATTCGAATTTGGGTCTTCTATAAGTTTTTGTTTATTGGTGTAACCTTGACCGATATTTATCATTGGAATGAGACTGACTCACATTTTCAAATAAAAAAAAATGATTTCATAGGAAACGTTAGCCGAGTTAAGTCCATTGTTAAAAATATCAATAAATCACCTGCAATTTATAACGACACTACGAACCAAATGAACTGAAATGATTTATTGCTGTTTTATATACTCCAACACAGCGGAGAATACAATGCGGTTGGCACCGATTAAGAGTGAAGAAATGTTTAAAGTATTACCACTAAACCGATCGATTTGTGGTTACGTAATATAACCCACAATGCACCGCGTAACCGTGGGGAACTGCTGAGACTTGATTTTAAGCCTGATTTTACCTAATCGTGACGTAAAACGGAATTTCCTTCTAAGAGCATTTGTTCGACCTTGAACGTCGTAGAATTTTACCAAATAAAGATTAAGTGATTGAATAGATCATAAAACCGGGATTACTGTATTGAGCTTCGCGTGACAAGTACAATACAGTACACAACTGTGTTAAACTTTCAACAAGATGGAAAGGTTCATGATCATACTGTGCTTATAGGCTGTAATTAGTAATGTATCCATGTCAGGAGAACTAGTATAAAGTGTCAGTTCAATATGTGCCAAAAGAAGTTAGAAAAAAATCTTTTCCTCTATCTAAGATCTAAATTATTCATAATGCATAATTCATAATTAAAAATTTGGAGCAGGCACGAAACCACAATTAATTTTCCCACTTTCTTCTTTATAGCCTTTCTGTAATTTAAAAAAAATTCCAACGGCGCAATTCAATTCACATTTTCAGGGATGTTAATTTGAACCTTCCAACAATTTATATAAAAAATTAAAAAAAAATACCTTTATTTTTTTCAATTTATATGCATAAACACAGAGATGCCCTAGAAAATGACCCAAAATGGCTTCCGGATGTCACAAACTTGACCTTTTTTTACCTCACCAAATCACAACCTATATGTCAAATTTCTCATTTCAACACATCTACTAAAATAATTTCATTATTCCTCTTCCATTTGAGCACAAAAAGTATAAGAAATTCTGAAAGGAAATGTTTCTAAAAAAAATTTGAAAAATCCCCTATTATTATATTATTAAGGACAGATAATTGTGGTCTCGTACTAGCAGAAATTGAATTTCTCGTAAGAAACATGAACTGTTCAACCTTCAGGTGACCCTGATTGTACTCCCGATTTTCACAGGGGTTCGCGCTGTTTGATACATACAGTTAATTTGTCAAGCAGGTATGCTACTTGATCTTCGATCGTTGTCCTTTTGGTGTTCCCGACCATTAACGTATCCAGGCCTATTCCGGGTCATAACTTTTCATTAGAAAAAGTTGAAAAACATGCGTTATTTTCAGATGTAATAATAATGTAATTGCTATTTAACTAGTTTGATTGACTATTTGTTATCGCTTTCAGAGTATTTTTCAATGTTTAATCATAATAAATACAAATATAAAAAATAAATTTCGTACTGGGGTCCCTTGCCACCCCGATTTTCGATCCACCTATGCCATCATCATTTTGTCTACCAATTTCCTCTAGTTTTGGTTCTTCGAAAACGAAAATAAATGGCAAAGCCATGAAATTTGAGATGACGCGATAGTAATAAAATTCCAAATTTCATTAACATTTATGGTATTTTGCTTAGTGCTATCATAAACTTAATCAAGGAATCGATAAATTTAGGAGTTACATAAATATTGGAGTTCGACCCAGAACTCGTGCGAAAACAACTTTAGCCAAAATAATAACACCAGCTAGTTTGTTCGAATTGTTGCCAATTAAAATTCATTGCGACGAAAGATACGAGACTAACAGTGTAGTATGTTGTCGTGCCTTACTTGTTGCATTGGTTTTTCCCCCGTTTTGAAATTTTCACTTTGTTCAATCCGGCTTTATCCTAGCAGAAATAGGTTAGTTTTAACATAGAACTTTTAGGGGAAGTATAGATAAATATAAGATATGGCCATTAAAATCAACAATTTAAACGAAGTTGGACAAATTTTGTATCGTGTAGTCCAAGAACAAATCCGTGCCAGGATGCACGTACTCCTTAGGTCTATTGTCATAAAAATATTACACACAAATAAGCTTTAGATATAAAACATCAGAGGTAGACTATCAGTTAATGCACGGTTTCGTGTCTATAAATTCTGACAATAGGTTGTATTATGGTTGTTTCTTAGTAAGCTGTAAAAACAATTTTATATGGGAAAAATAAAGTACACATTACTTATGACAGACTAAGTTGACACATGATTTAAACGTTAATATGAGGTAGGTATTGCCTAAATCAGCGAACACCAAGAGCTTTACCATACATGTACCGTCTGTGTGACACTCGTAAAATAAAAACGGACAGTACAAAAAGGGGGGGTTTAACCGGAAGAAAATGTTTCCTTCGCAAATACAATATTTTTGTTTATATCTACGCAGTAAGCGAATTCAACCACTTTATTTGAAAATCTGCCTTAATGGGGAAGTTTTTTTTTGTTAAATGAAGAATTTTTTTGCCCAAAAATCCCCATACCCCCCTTTTCCCTCGCTCTCAAAATAGTCAATAACTTTATAGCACTTCGCAATACTTTATATATTTTATCCCTTAAAGGCATCTCTAGCAATATCTTTTTCAGTTTTGGCCCGCCTGATCAATCTGTACAGATACCTGAAAATTACAGTTCTCCACGGATGGTAGGAATATTTTACACATATCATGTGATATAAACAAAATTCAGACGATAGCTGCAAATTCCAATCAAGAAAATGATTGCCTTTCCTATCTTAGAAAAGCTATGCTTCGATTTGGATAACATAAACGAAGTTGTATTTTTTCCAAGGCGGGTTAGGTTTGTGACAACAGCGACAGTTGAACAGCGAAGATACACGTACGTACATCCACGTGTTTCCCGAACTCTTTAAAAACATCATATTCACTTCTTTTAATTGGTAAAAAAAATAGAGAAAGACTCGAAATCAGAAAAGATGAATTTATTTTTACTGAATCCTAATCTTAACCTATGTACTTTTATTTGTTTTGTTTAAGGAAGCGATGAATTTTCTCCACATCGCATCTACCCAACTTGAGATAAAGGATACTACAGACACTGTGAAGTCAGCCTCTTATCTTGACCTACACTTAGAAATCGATGGTAAAGGAAAACTATTGACCAAACTATACGACAAACGTGATGACTTTTCATTCAGAATTGTCAACTTTCCTTTCATCTGTGGCAACATCCTTTCACACCTGCGTATGGAGTTTTCATATCACAACTCATACGTTATGCCAGAGCTTGCCGAAACTACGCAGACGTTTTGTATCGCACTAGAACTCCAACAAAATGGCTTGTGGAACAGGGTTATGTTGCTACAAGATTGAAGGAATCACAACAGAAGTTCTATAGTCGTCATCATGAACTCGTGGATCGTTATGGTGTATCCATCTGCACCATGAAAACTGATTTATTCAACGGGTCATAGTTTTCCTTTCCTCGTTTGTCTACCCCGGACTTGACTTTTTTTATGAGCAACTCGGCGGGTGTTTCTAGAAAAGCATAGGACGCTTACCCTACCGGTGCACCTGGTCCATGCTCCCAGTTTTTAGTGGAGTCCGAGTTGCTCATTTGCTTTTGTTACTTTGTATGTATGATTTTAGTTACTGTATTTTCTTTGTTTTTATGTCTGTTTTCCATTTCTGGTCTTTGTCCCTGGATTACATTCTTTTGATTACCGCCATAACCTTGGTTCCCTTGATTACTCCTCCATAAGGACAGTTACTTTTTGTTACTTCCGGGACATGACTATTTTTTTAGTTAGTATATTGGGGAATCTTAAGGGAAATTTAGACAATACATGTAATAACCGTAGAACTCACACCGCTTCGCGGCGCTCGCTATAATCACTGAAACACACCTGAATCACCTATTAATCTTAATTTCTCAGTGAGTAGTTCGTCTTCATGTTCAAAGACCGATGATACATTTTGGACAGTTGAGTTGTATATAGAGCAGGTTATCACATTGCAATCAAGTTTAACAAAAAAATAAAAAAAAAATAATAATAATTTTGTGTCTTGAATATTTTCAGCTTATTTGTTTTATGACGCAGGTTATTTTATTCTTGTGGTGTATTGTGTAAAATCTATAACATTAAATTTACGGATTTAAAAAAAATAAAACATAAAAGAAAAGTAAAACGTATCATATAAAATTAACAACATTAAGAAAATCATTTAGTAATTTCTATTTAATATCCAATGATTTTATGCCTTAAAGATACAGATCTATGTCAAATAACAACGTAAAAAATCTTATACAAAATAACATTGTTATTGAACATCAGTTTGAAGTCTTGTTCGGTAAACAGCAATTACCGAAGACATAAGGACAAATTCAAAGAAAGAAACAATTAATAACATCGAGCAATTAAATGCAAACATATGAACAAACTAGAGTAGAAATCCCGAGGCTACCATGAGAGAAAATCCTTGGACAAAACAACACCCAAAAAAAAACTTGTAAATTAGAATATTATACAACGCAAAAGAACTAAAAACACACAGTCGTGTACACAGAAATATGAATAGCACGAACTAAAAAACCGATGTGAACTCAGATGCACAGAAAGAAGTCTGTAGTTCATACTAAGTCTTCTTGTCTACGTATTTAAGGAACAACTCGAACTCCACTGAAAAATCAATAGGTCCATATGTCGAACGTGTGACCGTCTCCATCATGCAAATGAATTATTTAAATTTTCATTTTGTTTTCGTCTTATATAGAAATGACATATGCATCTCAGTGAATGTTAATAGCAAACTATTAAAAACTTGCATCTACTGACCATTGACTACCCTCACTATTTATGGAGTTTAATCATCTCAAATTTTACTTAAATTTAATAGTACTTTCGTCAACCTACAGATTTTGACAGAATTACACGTGTAGGAATTTTTTTTCACAGACAATTGGAATCACGTCAGAATGTCTATTACTTGGAAAACTCTGTCAGTCTCTGTAAGAATCGGGCAAGGTTGGTGAAACATGGTATGAGAAAAAAAAACACACAATTTTGAAAGTTTAATTTGTGCCATCAGAATCAAGGAAAAAAGATAAAAAAAAATCCACATCATGTTTGGAAATTGAGTTATAATTTCATTAAAATGCACTGAAAATGAACATTTCAAGGGCAGATTACTTTGTCAAAAACCTCATTTTTTTAAAATTCTATTGAAAAAATTCTGAGCAAATCTAGAGACGCAGAGATCAAGTCCTTCCTAATAAAGAAAGCGTTCTTGGGTGAAGTTATGTTGTCAGATCGGTGGGGTTTTGACATGCATGTTTCTGATTTTTCCTATTTTGTCTGATTCTTACAAAAACTTACACTTAAATAAGTCATTGTTTATTTCTTTGAAAGTCGTTCAGTCGTCTAGAAACTTATCAAAATTGCATAAACCTTACTTGTCACTAGTTGTTTGTGGAATATTTTATTACGTAGTTTTTGCTATAAATTTGAAATGCATCCAAATATGGTTGAATGTGTTAGTGACTTTTTCAGTATTAGTTCAGTTATAAATTTGGTTGATTTATGACGTAATGTCTTATCTTGCACGTGACTAATTTCTACCTAACCAACAAACTAATCGCATTAAATGGATTAGCGGTATTCCATATAATACTATATTAAGGATTACATTTTTTCTTTGAACTTTGGTTATCTAAAAATTTTGTCTCTGTCAAATCTGCATATCTGGTCATAGTGATTTATACCTAATAAAAAACAAAAAATAAATACAGAAGGCCGGGGTATTAGTACAATCCTTTGTAATATTCGGGCAAAATATGAAAATCTGAAACTTGCATGTCTTAAACCCAGCAATCTGACATTATAGTTTCACTCAAAATAGTCTCCTTTATTTGAAAAGACCGCTATTTGCATCACTGAATATACTTGGACTTTTTTCATCAGAATATTAGAAAATTGATTTATTTGACGGACTCATTTGCCTTTAAAGAGTAATCAAGGGAACCAAGGTTATAGCGGTAATCAAAAGAATGTAATCCAGGGACAAAGACCAGAAATGGAAAACAGACATACACAACAAACATAAAGTAACTAAAATCATACATACAAAGTAACAAAAGTAAATGAGCAACTCGGACTCCACTAAAAACTGGGAGCATGGACCAGGTGCACCGGTAGGGTAAGCGTCCTATGCTTTTCTAGAAACACCCGCCGAGTTGCTCATAAAAAGTCAAGTCCGAGGTAGACAAACGAGGAAAGGAAAACTATGACCCGTTGAATAAATCAGTTTTCATGTAGTGAACTTCTGTAGTGATGACTTCAATCTTGTAGCAACATAACCCTGTTCCAGAATCCTATTTGTTAGAGTTCTAGCGCGATACAAAAAGTCTGCGTAGTTTCGGCAAGCTCTGGCATAACGTATGAGTTGTGATATGAACACTCCATACGCAGGAGCCGAAGGGATGTTGCCACAGATGAAAGGAAAGTTGACAGTTCTGAATGAAAAGTCATCACGTTCATTTGCAGTGATACTTAATGGATGATAACTCATTTAACCAGAACGATATGATAATAAAAACTAAGCACTTTCAGCGCATTTAAAATACAACTTGACTAACATTACTTAGTAAGTCAATTCATCTAAGCATAAAAAAACAAAACAAAACAAAACAAAACAAAAATCAAACAAACTAACAAACAAAAAGGAAACTGTGTGTCCGTTCCGCAAAGTATCGTCAAGATTGACTACCTTCCATTGATTTCGTTGATTATCCTTCGTACCTACCATTGATTACGCTTAGTACCTTCTGTTGATTACCCATCGTACTTTCCATTGATTACGCTTAGTTCCTTCTGTTGATTACCATTTGTACCTTCCATTGATTTCACTTATATCTTCCATTGGTTACGCTTCGCACCATCATTTATCAAGGGAATTTCACAAACATTTTAAACGCAATCGAAGGCTAAAAGGGAAATTTAAATTAAGAAGGCAGGTAAAACAAAGTGTTAAGAATTCGAATTAACCTATAGGATATGGAATCATTACATCCGACGGTTGGAAATATTCTTCAGCTCCCAAAGGACAGCGTGCACTGGAAGGGTGGGTAAACGTTCTGATGTTCAATTATTTAGAATCAAAAAGGGTCAACCCGATTATTATGATGTTGTTTTTTGTTTAAAGGATCGGGGTCTAGGATAAAATTTGAAATAAAAAGGGCAGGAGCAAGAATCCAGTGAAAAATGGAATGAGCGGTTGTTATTTGTTATATTATAGAACGCTTAAAGTGAATTTTTAAGCATTCAAGTTTAAAAATACAACGAAGAAAATTTAAGAATAACGACCAGGGCTTACCCGAGATCCTGATCTTCAATAGCTCTTCCGTAGTGGAAATTTTGGAATTGTATGAAACATCAGCAATCAATCTACGATCTATACGGATTCCATCATTGACTGGGATGGACCCATCTTGTCATGGTTACCATTTATCAGTCGTTTGGGTATTAACGTTGCTTAACCCCTTTTCGGAAAGCATGTCATATAATGAGACAAAAATACAAATGTAACACATTTATACACAAAGGGACAGTGACATTAAGACTTATTTGGTGATTAAAAAAACATTGATATACACTTAGAAATCCAAATGTAATTATCCAAATTTATTTCACACTAAAGGTTGTAAACCTTAGGTAAGGGACACAACTCTTCCAAATCATCGGAACGTTTGTATTTAGCATTTTACACCAATCTCATGTACGCATCAAAGTAACTTGGATTGATTTCATTCTGTTTCAAACGAAAGCTTGATAGGCTTTGATGCATATGATACAAACATATCACTTATTTCAAGAGTTATGTCCCTTACCCTAGGTCTACTCCTTAAGTATTCCAAAATCGCTCATTTGATAAAACTACATCCAATTACTACGAGAAAATCTACTGTGCTTTCTAGATAAATAATTCGCCGTATTTCTTGTTCTATGCAAAATTTTATCTAATAAACTGTTCGTTTTTTTCAACTATGACCGTGTTGGAATAAAAAGCCCATTTTACACAGCAGAAGACATTTTCAGGAGTAATTTATAGAAAACATCTTTTGTAATTTCATTTCAAATACAGCATGAAATTGGAGAGTAAAATTTCATGGAATTTCTCAGACATTTAAGAGAAATAAATCATTTCTTATTTCTAAAAGTTAATGACGAGCTATTATAAGAATACCAGTGTGTATCACCAAAATTTTTCGTACATTTGTATTTTCAGTCATGGAACATTTGATTGTCTGGAAGCGGGCTGTGGTTTCATGTGGGGCAGAATGATTTTTTCCATAGATTGATAAATGAAAAAAAGATGTTTTTTTTTTCAGTGAACAAAATTTGAAGTTGCTAGTCGTATCACTGTTCTAACAAAAGTCAGTGGCAGATTATTTTTATCAACTAACATAACATATATCATAAGTGATGTGTGAGTGTTCATTTTTAATATCTCTTCGTGTTTATGCCTTTGACTGTGTTTTAGTAGGTCTTCATTTTTTCTAAGAAAGACAAGTGATGGTATGCATTTTAATGAAATAATCGTTAATACTTTTAATCTAATTAGCAAATACCTTTTTCGTACATTATATTTGGTTGTCCACCTTTTACAACCTCGATAATGTTAGTTTTTAGAGCGTAAATTTCATGTACATACCGTAAACAAACATAGCTACCATGGCAACATTATTTTATATGAAGTGTTGAAAGTGATTTGAAGAGTCCTACCCTACACATCTATTATTATCTAAAACAGTAAATTTGTACTTGTACAGATTCAAAGAATTTGCTTGTAGGTGATTAATTAAGTACCATTCTGTGTAAGAATCAGACAGTGGGTGGCACATCATTTTCCCCAATTAAGTCATTTTTGCCTAAAATATTTTCAGTACATCTAGAAAACAACCAAAAAGCTATTCAAGTTTATTCGAAAGCATCTGTAACGTAGATATTTTTTTACTGCTTATATAGGGAAAGACTGCGGGAAAATTTTCAGCCATTTTTCCATAGAGCATTTTAACTAAATTTTACATATCAATATCTTGATAAGGCAAATTTTACAAATCCTTTGATGGTTATTTCTGGTGGTTATCAGGTATAACTAATTGGTTAATGCAATAAAATCTCTGTGTTTTTTTTCCTTCACGTGTCACACCTTATATACATTTTGCCCGATTTTTAGACGGAGAAGTACTTAAACGCTTGCAAGGATCTCTAAGAAAAGCTTGTCAAAAATTTTAGGGATATGACGTACAAAAATATTCATTGATGCAGTTGATAACATGGTGGTTCTAAGAAAGTCATGTCGAAAGTTCCGTCTTCCTGAAATTATAAACTAAAACAATCTGAATTGAATTCGTTTTATCGTTGTTATGCTATGTACTAAGAAGATGATATACAATCACGTTCTAAGAATAAAAAAAAACAATGGTAGTTGTATTTCTAATGCAAAATATTACATGATTTATTCACTTGGCTGGCATTCCTTATAATCCAATTTTATGGACGGGGCGTTAGCTATGTATTATAGTACATGTAAATGTTTTGAAAGATTACAAATACAAGTAACTTCTCCGCTCATAGACGAAGTCTATAATCATATTAGTATAAAAATTTAACCAGTAGATTATCAAAAAATTGATGACGTCAAAGACACATAACAAAATTTTGTCAGCGAGCTGATTGACGTAATATTGTATCGAATCAGAGAAAAATATGTTACTCAGTTCTGAAACTGAATCTTACCGCAATAAACAATACTGATACACATAGGCAGCCATGTGTCCCCATCCGCGACCGCCAGTGAAATGTCAGAACTAAAATATTTCCCAGAACTTTTTAGAAATCTGATAAAACCGAAAGGTGTCGCATGAAAATTTACACTTCATAATGTTCAATGAACCATACCAAATCTGGAAGCAATAGGCAATTAGACGTTCTCTAAGAAGATGCTTCCACAGTAGAGATTATTAATCTTAAAAATAGTTTCATAACTCCTGAAAAATATAAATATGTATAGAAATAATAAAATAAGCATCTACACTTCATATGTAAGCAATTTTCCAATCTGGTTCAGACGAAATGCTTCCATATAATAAGTGTTTCGGAGAGACAGACAGATACCATTACCATATCCTTTAGTTGAAAAAAATGGCCGAAAATTCCTTTTCTAATGCATCAAAAATGATTGTAAGGTACTAAAAAGTGTTAGGTGACATTTACATTTTGAACGTTTTCTTTAGTCTACACATATAACCTTTTTCGTCAAGACGCTTCAAGGCAGTTAGAGGGAAGGAGTAATCAAGGGAACCAAGGTTATAGCGGTAATCAAAAGAATGTAATCCAGGGACAAAGACCAGAAATGGAAAACAGACATACACAACAAAGAACATAAAATAACTAAAATCATACATACAAAGTAACAAAAGTAAATGAGCAACTCGGACTCCACTAAAAACTGGGAGCATGGACCAGGTGCACCGGTAGGGTAAGCGTCCTCTGCTTTTCTAGAAACACCCGCCGAGTTGCTCATAAAAAAGTCAAGTCCGGGGTAGACAAACGAGGAAAGGCAAATGACCTGTTGAATAAATCAGTTTTCATGGTGCTGATGGATACATCATAACGATCCACGAGTTCATGATGACGACTATAAAACTTCTGTAGTGATGACTTCAATCTTGTAGCAACATAACCCTGTTCCAGAAGAAAGGCGTTGTGGCAGATAACGGATAACTGTAATAATCGAGTGAAGATTTTAATTGCGAGATCTCGAAACCTCGAGTTAGTTGCAAGGAAAATGCAAACGATAATCCGCTGGCTGTGAATCTTCAGGGCATATTCTAACGATACGCCGCTTGTTAAAACAAGTGGCATTGTTTTAAGCAGTAATATTTCGTTTGCATTTTGCCTTCCAAATCCTTGATACAATGGAACTTGATATAACCATGCCAAAATATGAGATTGTAAAGAATTTTGTTTAACTTTATCAAGAGGAACGCCGAGTGGACTTGTCCAACTAGCTTGCGAGCACAATATAAAAAGGTGTTAGACCTGAGTTCAAAGTCCAGCCACCCACCCCCAGAACATCAAATGCCCGTGCCTTAAACAGTTTTTCAGGGTAACACCATCAACACTTCGCACAACGTATGTCATCTGTAATATGTGTGTTTTTTTTCTATTCTATTTTTTCCTATTCTTCGTACTCACCTTATTTTTTTTCATAATTTATAAAGAATATGTTATTATATCTTTATTTTTATCACACTTTTAATTAGAATTTGAATTTTATGCAATTAAATGCAAACAGAAAGAAATTTAAGAGTCTTTATCCTAAAAAATATATTGTAAGAAATTACATGTTACAATATCATATACTAGTGGTTCTTAGAAAATTGTGTCGAAAGTTTCGTCTTCCTGAAATGTTATACTCTAAAACAACTGTATTGAATTGTTGATTTAATATAGAAACAAAGCTATTATGATCGTTTTCAAAGAAAAATGGAGATGAAAGTTGCATTTCCAATAAATGCGACAGTTTTTTTTAATGATTATTTTCGGATGCGGATACAATATATGAATAATGTATACATTTTGGTGGCATTTCTATTACAATAAACAAGATTGCTACATATATTCATAAGTTATGTGCCATTTCTGTCGCCGATGTAAATGTGGTATGTACATTTATACTTCATAAAAAATATATGATACCAGATCTGGAATCGAAGAAATGTGCATAACGTTTCCAGAGACGATATGGCTACAAACCACTAATGTCACTTCCCATAATAATTTCACTAATTTCAATGAGTTATGGAGCTTCTACCTTAAGTTTAACATGAAGAAGACTAATGCATCACCTAAAAGCTGCATGTGTACACTAATAGCCCAGAAAATATTATGTAGGGGTTTACCACTTGCAGTGCGACACCGGCTCCTAGAAGACAGTGAGCTAAAATTAGAATGGGAATTCCCCTAATTTTTCACTAAAGTGGTCTTCATGCAGAACTCATAAAAATATTTAATTCAGTAAGTCACACTGACTCTTTTATGTAGAAATAAAGGAAATATAATTCCCTGCCAAACACAAGCTCAATTGTGCAGATTTAATGTGCACTTTTTCCACAGCAACATAACACAAGTGCACTAAAACTTGTGTGGGACTATTTTTGCGTACGTTCTAAAAGCTCATTGGTTGAATCAGTGGTATGTAACCATAAGTCGACAGTTATGAAGAAAAATGTTGAAACTAGTCTATGTTCCACAACTCTCACGTATTTTCATAAATCAGACTGATGGTGTATTAGTAATGATATGCACATTTACACTTTATAACAATCTTGTCGAATATGGTAATTGGGGTAATTCGCAAAGCGAGATTAGATCAACGTTTTTTTCTTTCAAATTACTTTTATGTTGCTTGAGTATGTTGTGTTAACTGTGTATACAATGTAATGTGTTTTGGGGTCAGCTGCAGCCTGCCCTGTGGTGCGAGGTTTCCTCGTCGTTCATTGAAGAACCACGGGTGGCTTTGAACTGACAATTTTCATCCCGGTGAGATTGTTGTCTCTGTGACGTATTCACTGTTTCCAATCTCGTTTCATTTAACTTGGTGATTGGACAAACATAATATATCATTAACAAACCCCTTCGAGGTCGGGGGCCGGTTTCATATAACATCTCAAATTGAGATTTGCCTCAAGTCCTTTCTCAACTCAAATTTCGGCCAATCAAATTGCTTGAAATTGAAGACTTGAGGAAAATCTCTATTTGAGATTTTTTTATGAAACCGGGCTCGGGGATTACATTTGAGGGAAAACAAAACGGACAAGGAATACATCAACCTGTAGTGATGCAGTAAGTCATTGTCATGTACTACGCAGTCCATCCACACGCTTGTTCCCACTATCAAAAATGCAATCAAACTAGTATATTAGTGTTTATATACTAATCGGGCTGCAGTGGGATCATTCAGGTATCTAATGGTCTAAATCCAGATATTTAAGTTCTTCGTTTTACCATGACCAAATAATCTTTTTGTTTGATTTATAAAAAATGCTTGATTTGCCTTTGTTGACAGTGTTATGCAAACGAAATATTTTTAAGCATTCGCAGCACGACAATGTTTTTTCTCTCTACCGTATCTTATACTATTTCTAACTGTCTACGAATGTAACATTTTTCTTAAAAACGCTTAAAGGGGACAACGGGAAGAAATTTGAAGGAGAGGTTAAGATAGTTAAGATAGCCTCAAGTCATTTTTGTTGTTTTTGCATGGAGGAACGTGAGGAGACTTGTGTTACTCGCTTACGCGCAGAGCATAAAGGATGTTAGATCCGAGTATTAGTATAAAGTTCAATGTTATAATTGTCCGTTTTGCTTAAAATCAAATCTTTGCATATTTTTGTTCAGAAAATCTTTAATTTATGTATACTAAGAATTCAGGTAGGTAGAAAATGTACATGTATTATTGTTACCTGTACCATACCGGTGCACTGGTCCATGCTTCCAGTGTTTGGTGGAGTCCGATTTTCTCTTTTGCTTTTTCGTACGTGTATATAATTTTTGGTTGTTATATTTTCTTTGTTGTGCGTGTCTAAGTTTTCCCTGTCTGGTCTTTATCCTCGGATTTAATTCTTTTCATTTCTGATCAAATCTTGGTCCCATAATTTTTTTCTCTTATTTAGTATTGGCATGTTTTTATCGGGACATCAAATAAAGTTATCGTTATGGGTCATTTCCAATTAAGAATGGAACAATCTTAGGTCAAATGACATCATGTTCGTATCAATGCAGATGCATGGTTCAGCCGAGTTAAAATCTTGATTAAAAGCCGGCGATATTGAACGCAGAGTAATGTATCAGTGGGAAGGGGGGGGCATACCAAAGGCTTGGTACATCTTAACGTAATTTGAACATGGGATTAAAGTTTTCAAAACAAAGTGGAGCGTTTAGGCAACATTCAGACTGGGAGATGCGGTTCATGTTCATTCTTACAGACCCAGACACATCTCGAAAACTCAGGGGCTCCTCCATAGCATACCACATCATCATGAGTTACCGAGGGACATTGATTCAACTTTTTATTTTATCCGTCAGCATCGGGGTCACTACCCGTTTGATTTGCATTATAAAACCTTAAGGGTGACAAATGTAATAATACTAACCAAATTTCCGCTTGTTGGTCTTTTTCCCCACCTGTTCAAATTATCATTGTATATTAAAAATAACCTTTTATATAGTCTTTTTAGTTTTGCTATGTTAATAAAGTTTTTCGTATACAAATTTACTTCCTGCTACCCTGTTATGAAATATTTACCTGTGATACAGTGGTGCAGGTTAGTATCTTGTATGTTAAGAATCAGTCTTTGTAAGAATCATGCCAATTCTGTAAAATGTGATGTACCTTAACAAGGCTACATATTTTTATTTTCGTTATTTACTTACTTTATAGGTCTATATGATAAAATGTACATAACGATTCCTTCCAATCTGTCTGCTCTTAGGAGATAATCAGCATGGAAAATGCAATAGTTTCTATTGTATTGTAGTGCCATTTACATACTTATCTCCCTTAATTTTAAATTCTACAGTGCATTCTATACATTTTTTTATCTCTTTTGAACAAGGGTTATATGAACAGCCACATGTTACTTTCTGTTTACAATGACATTTACAGCAAAATATAAAAAAATAAAAATATGTAGGGTTTCCAACCATGAATCATATTTTGCACGATTCTTATGTGGAGTGCTACTTATGTACATGAGTATATATGTTTAATTCACATGTATCTTTATATTTGTTTGATTGCGTTAAATATATAGACATTTCACGTGACATAAATGTTGACAACATGTTCATTACATCTTTAATCTTTGTTTATGTTTAAAGTAATTTAAGACATGTAAGAATATATCAGACAAGAACGACTAAGTTGCGAATGTAAATCTGAAAATTTTCGAACAGTCAAACGAGTATTTGGACCGTGATAAGTGGATGAGAGGAAGGAGGGCTGGTATTTTAATTGTGTGCATGCGTGAGGGTGGGGCAGGGGAGAGGGATTTTTTTAAGGAGTGGAACCGAAAGGAAGACGACGGGATTTTCTTTTCAATTGCGATAGGATATCTAAATTATATGGAAAGGGAAGGTTTAGATGCAGCAAAAACCCAGTCAATCCAAATAAGCAAAAAATTTTTGTATCAAAATCTAGTTGATTGTTTTTTAAAGTTGTATATTATAATTTATATTATTCCATAGAAAAACTTCCAGATGCATAGTTTTTTAAACGTATAGTGTAAAAAAAAATAAGTAAAGTGCCTTGCTCATATTCCGTTTCACTAGGTCATTCTGCGTGTTGTAGTACGCCTATTGTATCGAACTAGAAATTTTGTAACAAAATAATGAAAGAAAGATTCCAAATTGTCCCAAGCAGGAACGGAAGAGGGCAGGACCAGTGGGAAACCTCTTTGAAGTATATCTATATCGACAGTAATTATTTAAATGTAACGAATGCAATGAAATTTTGGCCATTTTAAAATTTGAGCGGACATTCAGTCCCATTTCAGGGTTAACGTAAATGCACACCAAGATTGTCAAGAAACGAGTAGGTTACGCATTTTATAATAGTGTCATTTCGCGTGAGACTCATCCATTTTGAAGTTGATTTGACGGCATTTTCCTGTGAACTATTCTTTCGAACTTTTGCTAAATCTCAAGCATTTGCATCTTTAAATCCCGCCTTGAAAGCTGCCTTGTGTACATAAAATTTAGTTTAAAAGATATTTTAAAAAATATTTTAAAAAAGTATTGCACAAACAACCAAATTTCAGTCCAATATATAGTGAAATAAAACCAAAACGAAAATATCCGTTCTGATTGACTTCATCAATAACGAAATGACCTTAACAACGTTTATTTACGGCTGTATAGAAAAACCACGATGCTTGTCGAATGGCTTAGAGTTAGTAGGAGAAACGATGCTACCGCATTTGTTTGTTGTCTCCTGAAATCTTATCAATTCCAATATTCATTCTATGTCATACAATGCAAATTTACACTGCAAGCAAGCTGCATACAGCCTCAGTGTGCAACAATAATCAATACTAAAATGCAATGTAAAAGGATTTTCTAAGGGAAATCCCCAAAATATTTCCCATTTTTTAAGGTCAATGTTTTGGATTTAAATTTGGGACCCGTTCCTAGGTAAGCCTTGTATGATTATTATTGTTATTATTGTAAAATTTTAGGGCATAAAACACCAAACTGCGAAACGGAGTCAAAATAAAAAGCAATCGCATCTCATTTTGGTCAGAAAAATCAATCAAACGATTGCCTACGTGAAACTGATCAAAGCTGTTTATGGATAGATTAATCGGAATCCAATAATAGAGAGTGGTTTTATTCCTCAATCAGCTGTTCTTGTGTCAGTCAGGTCAAGTTTGTTTACAATTTGAATCGCATACGAAAAAAGGGGGGATGAATAAGAAACATTTGTTTGATTGTCATATCTTTTAGGAAGGACAATTTGTTAAAATGTCGATGCTCGAAATTAAAACTGCATTTTTTAACTTAGAAGATAATTCACGGTACACGTGAATTTCACACACTCTCAGAAAAAAAGAGCTTTTTGCTTTGGCCTAAAAGTTACAACAGACTTGAAAAATTATGTAATACACCGTTTTAATGTGTGATCTTTTGATAAAGACTTCCTTCCTCAAGCTCTTACTTTTTTATATGTAGACTTTTGCCTGATATCATATAACAAACGTTTGCATAAAAGAATAACAAGTATTTAATGCATGATTCTAATGCTGAATGAATTGCATAATTGCAGTATGGATTGCATTGGCATCGTCCCAACATATTCATAGATTAATATTGCATAACTATTTGTGCATTAGAATGCATTGAAATATTCAACATTTGCATAATCCGGAAACTAGGCCTGTTGGTCGGCTGGCGGTAAATGAGATACTCCAAATATGGCGCTAGCTTCAAATGTTATAGGTTAATTTTAATTTTGACATTTAATCGCTTCAATCAACATCTTTTCATGCCAATTACAATTTTACCACAATTATTGTGCTTTTTAGAAATATCTTAATCGATCATAGAGTAACTTTTTTTATATAAAGTAGTTCAGTTGGTTTAACGTCGTCATATTTTTCAACCTTAGCAAACTCCACGCAGTAACAGGAAAATTCACTGCTATCCTAGATCTATGTATTCAAATATACGTCAATTAGGAACGTAGATATCAAATGTCAATACTGTGTTTTTATCGGCTTAAAATTATTATCCACTGTATGCAATGTTGATTTTGATCCCTTGAACAACAACAACAAAACAAACAAACAAACAAACAAAAAAACACCAAATAAACAACAAACGACCAACAAACAAAATACAAAAGGAACAAACAGACAAAAACGAACCAACAAAAAAGTCGGTCAGTAGATAGCTTAAAGGTATTCAAGATATTTGTCATAAATTGATACCTTTTGTAATTTGGATTATACTTATATGAGTCTGCAAATATTTAGAGTCCAAAGATTGTTTAATTACCGATATGAATTATTTCGAGTAACAATTAATTTACAGTAATCTTTTTTTCTTCTATTGCTTTAAAGGCTTTTTATGGTGTACACTTGTCCGTCCGTCTGTGACTCGTTCAAACTTCGTATGTTGTAATAACTTAAATAACGCTTGAATTTCATTGAATGTAGTAGAATATTTGTCTATATAGACAGACCATTGTACCATTGTAGCTTTCTTTTTTTCTGTTGCTGGCGTACCATTAGAATGTTTCTTCAATTATTTGCCGTAAGCAATGGTTATAAGTTATATGTACATGTAACCCATTTATCGTTTTGCCCTTTACAATGTTTTCCATGTATCTTTTTTTCTGTGCGAATGAAATGCTATGGACGAATTTGAAAGCAATTAAATACCGGAAAAAAACTTGAAATAGGACTGAGTCCAATTGGTTGATTTTATTTGCATTGCCTATCATAATCCAATTCATTCATTTCCTGCATTTATTGATAAGAATTCAAAAACATGTTTATCGGTCATTCACACGGGTTTTCCCCGATATACATGTAACCAGCAGTTTTAATAAATGGAATAAAATAAAAAGGATGGGGCTAATGATCGATCATATCATGCCTCCAGTGAAACTTGTCGTAACCAAACCCTCAATATTCAGTAATTAGTCTGAATCAGACACTTTCAAAAGTATCTTTACATCAGTTTAAATGTATATTTAACCTTTGTAAACTGCACGGTTTTTTAAGTAGCACTCCACATAAGTATCATGCAAAAATGTGATTTATGGTTGGAAAGCATACATATTTTTATTTTTTATTTTTTTGTTAAAAATGTCATAATAAACAGAAAGTATCATGTGGCTTTTCATACAACCCTTGTTCATAGGAGGTAAAAAATGTATAGAATGTACTGTAGAATTCATTATTTAAGGGAGATGACAGTAAATGGCACTAAAATACAATAGAAACTATTGGATTTTCTTTATGGACTATCTCATAAGAGCAGACAGATTGGAATGAATAATTATACATTTCATCATGTAGACCTTTAAAGAAACTTAATAACAAAAATAAAAAAAATATGAAGTCTTTTTATAGGTGTATCACATTTTACAGAATTTGCATGATTCTTACAAAGACTGCTACTTATAAGTACAACCGGGGTTCGGTTTGCACAGTTTTCACTCCATCACCTTACATGTCCACGTTGTTTAGGAGTAGTTTGTTATTATTATATTATTTATTATATCCTTTGGTAGATAAAAGAGTAGTACATATTCCGTAATTTTAAGAAGCAAACCTCCACGAGTCCATAAAATGAAGGGCTAATCGG
Source organism: Perna viridis (assembly GCA_037379345.1). Taxonomy (NCBI): domain Eukaryota; kingdom Metazoa; phylum Mollusca; class Bivalvia; order Mytilida; family Mytilidae; genus Perna; species Perna viridis. The sequence goes on along the minus strand of CM074517.1, from coordinate 28,883,974 downwards.
TTCTTTGATTGATCTGAATTTTAGTTTTAGACGGACTTAAACATTAAAGTATGCGTGAGGCCAACGCACTGTATTCAAAATGCTTTCAAATCTGAAACCGTACAATAGTCAAAAACGGAGGATTTTTTTAAAATCCTCCCTGGAATTGTACACGTGTTCACAATGCACCCAGTAGAGTGCTCCAGACACTTTGAGGGGTGCCAGCCGGCCAAGGTTCCTCAGAAAAAGAGGGATACTAGGACATAGTTTGCTCTTTTTCATCAATTTCACACATGAAAATTTCATATTTTCCAGTACAAAATGGGGTGCCAACTCTCTGCAACCCCTCTGGATCCGGCACAGAGAGTATATCTAGAACAACGAAAACAGCATTGTATATTTGCATGCGATAATTTTCTGAAAGCTAGGCACTGAATTCATGTTATATATCACCACGCCGAGCCAACAGGTATCATCACGTTAGGTTTAATTTACCTATTACTTTAAATATTCTGCTAAGTTAGTTTTGCCCCTCATTTTTTGCAAGCAAACCTCAATAGTCATTGTCTTAATTAATTGATACTAAGGCAAAGGAAAAAAGTGACTACATCTTTCTGTTTGTTATTATGATTATTGAACCATCTCAATTTATTTCTTTGTGTGTTTATTTTAAACATGACCAAAACATGTTTAAGAAAAGGCTGCGGCATTAATTATACTTCAAAATGACGTAAATAAAAAAGTGTTCAGACGACTTGGTTATCTTAGATAGCGGTACATGTAGAGCAGGTATGACATTGATTGATTGATTAATTACGGTTTAATGTCACAAGGCAGGTATTTAGAACGTTTGACCAATTGACAGACATTGCTCTTCACTAGTCAGACACCTTTGAAGCCAGTACTTATTGTGCCTTTACATACAATCATTGCAATAATGAGCGATGTGGTTGTGACGCCACATGATATATAAGTATTTAACAAAACAAAACAAATTTCTCAGCTAGCTGGACAGTTAATTTAAACGGTATTTTCTGGACATTCAAACAATGTTAAATTAATTTTATCCTATGATCAAAAATTGAAGTTTTACTGATAATGACAAAAAAAAAATAAAATAAATAAATAAAAAAACAAAAAATAAATAAAAAAAACCCAAAAAAACAAAAAAAAACAAAAAAAATAAAAAAACAAAAAACAAAAAACAAAAACAAAAATGATGAGAGATTCCACTTGTCAAATTTCCATATTATCTCAAATCAAAATCAAAAAACGAACGAAGCGATTACTTTTCATAAACAGATATAGAGATAAATGTGGGAGAATCAGAAATATTGGGTTATCCTCAGAAAAAAATCATAGTTATGGGAATAAAGTCTTAAACGAAAACAACAGTTATTACAATTGGCAAAAAACAATTGAATTAAAAAAAGATTGGTTGAATGAAAATTTAGGTCATATGGCAGATATTCGATGCATTCCTGAACGAAAAAGCTTGGTCAATCAAACATGCCCTGATTTGCACTAGTATGACATGCTGGGCCGGACTTAACCCACAGGTACATGCATGTCACCAACTAGTTTTTACATTTTTCCCTATTTGTCAAAGAAGCGGTGACTAGAAATTAAAAAGTCATTGGAATATGAGTAAGTCAGAGTTTGAACCCTATGACTGTCGTACTCGAGACGAGCACGCTATTTTAAGACCAAAAAACGGTCAATTAAAAAAACAAAAACAGCTTACAGAGAAAATTAAAAAAAGAGGTGACATATGGTCATTTAAACCCGAATTCGAGACAAAATTAGGTTAAAAACTATGACAAAATCCATGAAATCGTCATATTCTATAAATAAAATACTCACGTGTATGATTAATAATCAAGTTTCAATGCTAAGTATAAGTATTTGCGTTATATTTAGTTTTCAATGACATATTATTAGTGAATTATCTGTCTGTAAATGTCAATGCTTGACTCCGTGCAATGTCCATTTTATGAAGTTGCTGTTTTATTTCGGCTCTTAGTTATGTATATACAGTACCTTGTCAAGATGTATTGGTATGTCGTTATTATTTTTTCTCAGACTGCTTTAATATATTAATTACATACACGTTTTAAAAAAAATCTATAAAGAGCGGAAAAGAAAACAAAGGGGAAACAAGCACTAATACAGAAAAAGAGATAACTTTGTTTGAGTGTTTCACGTTGATGTGAGCGTCTGTGGTGTAGAGCAATTCGCACCCCACCTTGAAGACTGGACATATCCTCTCAAAATGTTACATTTCGACCTGAAATACGCTGTTTGTCGAGGCAATGTCTCGTAGTCGTTCTCCCATTTTCCCGCTTTACTAACTTTATCCCCTTGAACTGATCGAACCTTTCAGCAGTAGTCTCTGTTTCAAGTTCCACCAAAGTCGTAAATTTCCTTGACGTCTTTGCCAGATTCATTGTTCGTACGTGACTAAGTCCAGTGTTTTAGGGTGAAACAAAAACCTTCACACATTACCCCGCAAGCAAAACTCTCCACAACAGAATTAAAAAATACAGAATGATCAAGGAAACTTTTTTATTATGTAACTGCAATATGTATTTTTCAATCGATTTGATGCAAAATTTATTTTTAACCAATTTTTTTTTCAAATTCATATATCATTGTAAAAAATTTGACAGACTTGACTGAGGGAAGTGTACATGATTGTTACGGTTTGAAATGGTGGGCGTAATGAGAGTCATGAAGCAAATCATGACATCTGAGGTATTTTTAAAATTTGACTGCATATTGCAATTAACAATGCAAAGAATTATCATGAATATAATATACTGTGTCAGAAGGCGGCCATGTGACTTTTTCTTAATGTTTCCCCAAGGCGATATGTCTGTCCCTAATGATATTGTGCCATTTCCTACAGATGTCATGTCGTTCCTACAAGATACTATGTTGTTACTACAAAACACATTTGACGTACCGACGTACCCGAATACTTTAAAAAGATAGTGATATCATGTTGTTCCCGCAGTACATATTATATATACAATGTATAATTAGATATGAATATAACTTTTTTGTACATGCATTATAAGTAATTGTTTAAACCCTATATCCTTTAACCTATATCGCATACTTTCACAGACCATACTAGAAGTACGATTAAAATATATGATATAATGAACATCACATGTTAAAATATGTATCACATGCTGTATCAGCCCTCGACCTATATCAACCCTCGGGCCGATTGTCCTTGGGATGATACAGAAGTCTTGGGTTGATACAGCATGCGATACAGATTTTGACATGTAATATTCAGTATGTATCATATCTACTCTTCCATTTCCTAATTAATAAATGAATTCATACTGTACTTATATCTTGTGGGAACGACATTGAATCTTGCAGAAATGATACAGCATCTTTGGGGACATACCATCTTAAGGGAGCGCTAAGGCATCTTGGAAGAATGATAAAGCAATTCGGTTTTTATTTTTGGGGTGGGGCACCAAAACATCTTGTGGGAGCGACATAAAATTTGGAATGTACTACATACATTTTCTGAGAGAACGCCATAATATCTTGAGAGAACGATATAATATTTTGATGGTTTTCATAACATCTTAAAGAACGATGTTACATCTTAAAGAACGACATTACATCTTGAGAGAATGACAAAACATCGATAGAAAACAAAATCATGGACGCGTTACATCTCACACAACTCAATCTTTACAACTATTTATAATTTGGCCGTTTTTACTACTGCAATGCTATTTAGTCATTGTGATATTAAGTTTCCTGTTTTGTTTAAATTGATAGATTGATTGTAGTTTATTGTCCTATGGTTGATATTTTTAATCGAACAGACATTGCTGTTTACACTAGTCCGACACACTGAGCCAGCTGTGCAAGATCACAGAAGTAACGACCGGCGTGTCACCCCTCTCGGAAACAGTTTCTCCTCTATCAACCAACCGGTCGTCACAATGATGAATTCAAGATTTTAAATTCGACTTAAATGCACTTATTATGTACCTATAGATACAATGTTTACGTCTATTTTAAAAGTACCTACTAAATCCTGATGTTTACACGTTTCTGTTAATCCGGATGATCGCTTACGTCTTCGGCACTCCTCAGATTTTGTTTTTTTTGGACATGGTTCAAATAGAACACGGAAGTATGAATTTATGTTTGTGTAGTATGTGATAATATTTCAATTTCAATTTTGACTGCGTAAAAGTGAAAAGACATCCTATTCTGAAATTCAAAGCGGAGATGTAATGCTTCATCTGAAGACAATCCGGGACTAATACATCTTTATAATTATAGAATAACACAGCAGCAATAAAACTACAGTAACAATAAAACTTGTATCGAACCAGAGTTAGATTCGGGGGGAGGGGGTCTAGGATTTCGTTTTCATGGAAATTGGTAGGAGCAATGTTTATCAACGGTTTACCAGAACTGTGCGCTTTTTCAAACCACGGGTCTTGCTTGGCAGAATCATCTGCACGACTCCAAAGAAAACTCACTAGAAGTTATATTCTAAGTATCACATCACTTATTACAGATAGAGTTCCGAAAGAGGGTTGTAGTGGCTCCTAGTTCTGAAACGGAAATGTAATACATAGGTGCATTAGCTCCTTCATTTTTTTTAAAGCAGAGTTACTAATCATTCTTAAGCGAGAGACAACTTGACAACTTAGTCTTTGACCTACCATTCTGTACAAGTAAAAAATATACTGACTAATAAGTGTACAATTCAAATCTCGAAAGTGGGAATGCCGAGCGACAGTAAGAGAATTTCAGATACTATCTTCCCCGTATCAGTCACTTCCTAATACAACAAAAAATGTAAATATCTATCCAAAATGGATATGTATCTCATGGGTCATGTTCTTTTTTTTTTATTACCTTTAAAATCTTTATTTCTTTGATTTCCCTATGGAATACTTCTGCTTGTATAGTAAACCAGGTGTTTAGAAAAAGTTTTGTTTTTTTTTTCACATTTTTATTCCGTTTAAATATTCTATGGTGCTAAGCACAATAATGCATTATAAATAAAATAAATGAAGAAAATAAAGTTTCGAGCACGAATTGTATTGACCTATAAAAGTTTTAAGATAATTGATGTTTGTTAAGGTAAAGTTTTGTTAGAAAGACATGCACAAATCTACTGTATATGCTTGGATGAGGGTTTTTTTTATCACGTAAGGAAATCCAGCTTTTGCAGAAAAAAAAGATTTCCTCCCAACTGTTCTAAAAAGATTCAATAACAATTATGATTGAGAAGTTCTTGTATGACATTGACCGAAATAGAAATATTTTTTATAACTTTTGCGGTAGACCACAAGTGAATATGAACCCAGCACGTATTACTTCTATTGGGTCTAACTGCATGGGAAAACCGATTCACTGAAACCTTTAACGACATTTTTGGGTAAAAGGTCGTTTCATGAACACTTTTTCAACCAGTTTTGAATGTTTTGTATAGTAATCTTAATGCATTTTGGTCCAGGCATTTTTTTTGGTTTGCGTTTATATATTTCATCCTTATTCGTGGTTAATTAGCTTATAAAAGATCTATTTATAAACTGGTAGCATGTGTCAAGTCCATTAACGCATGCACATAGCGGATGTTTGTTCAAGTATATCAGACCATTCGTTTAAATTTCTGTGTATTGCATATTTGCGCAAACGATTATAGATTATTTGGTTTAAGTGTCAACAAAGTTGTTTTTTTTTTGAAATATTGATAATGTTCTTGTCCCGACGCAATCGGTATTGAGATCGCTTTGACATCGAGGCTTAACCATGGCAACCTAACTGATGTTGCTTACAACCTCCCATTTCATTGGACAAATGTGATAGCAAATGTGAAGTTTAAGGCTCCATTCGGGGCAGTGGTATGCGGAATATTTTCAAACACTTTTATAATTGAATAATCTTTTATAAAATTGAATACATGTAGTTTGAAAATGAACCACTAAAATATTTGAAATACGAAACATAGTACATGTACAGAGAATCACAGTTTACTAAATAAAATCTTAATCAGATTTTGGTATTACATATTGTAACAAAGCGAGAATATGCGTCGCTGTCGTTTTTTAAAGGTAGTACTTTTTTTGTGGAGGGGAGAGGATTAGACGTTCATTTTAGTGGCGTCGGAATCTTGAAGAAGCGGCGCATGCAAATTGATGACATTATGCATAATTAAATCTTAAATCGCATTTTTATCAATGAAACATCGCCTTATTTTAGACTCATGAAAAAATAACTATCTAAATCTTTTCCTTCATTAAAAATACCACAGTAGCAACTAGTAAAATAAAGGGAGTTTGCCAATGGAGGAACATGCTGTCCTGTAGCCTTTTACCCTGTCAACTATAGAGATAAAGCTTTGACTTACCTTTTAGGACAAAGCAAACACCAGGTTCAGTTGATTGCTTATGAAATTTAATAAATACCTTACTATGGGCAATATGTTGACCATTGATGATAATAGAACAGAAACTAATTGCCATGTTAAACCGTTCACTGGCAAATAACACAGTCATATTGTACTTGCCACATAAACTTCATTGTTCCGACATTGTAGAACATTGTAGCCAGAAAAATGAAGGAACGATTAATTTAATGTTTTATTTGCTCTACAGCTTATTCCTGTTATGTATTCATTACCTGAACACGGGCGGATCCAGGATTTCGGGGTCGAAAAAGGGGGATGGGGTGGGGGCTAAATGATTTTTTTTTAGATTTTAATGTCCAGCGGAAGCGAGGTAAAAACATTTTGGGCGGTATTTAAATCCCAATTTAAATAGTCGACGTCACTGCTGGTGGACCAAAGACTCCTGAGGGTATTCGCTAAAACAGTAGTCAGACTTGTCTCACCCTGAATACGTTGGTTCCCTTGATTACTCTTTCATATATTACAAATTTCAAAATTCCTGAAGCGCTGAGTCTACGTAGAACTTCTTAGTCGCAGAATGTGAATTTTGATATTTTTTGGTTTTGAGTACTTCTCGTGTACAATTAAGTGTCAGTATTTATAAGAATCAGGCAAAATAAGAAAAATCAGAAACATGCATGTCAGAAACCCATCGATCTGACAATATAATTTCACTCAAGGACGCTTTCTCTATTTGAAAAGACCATTATTTGATCTCTGCATCACTGGCTTTGCTCCGAAAATTGTCAATGGAATATTAGAAAAATGAGGTTTTGACAGGGTTATCTGCCCTTCAAATGTTCATTTTCAGTTCATTTCAATGCAATTATAACTCAATGGTGCAACATGATATGGAAAATCTTGTCTGTTTCCTTGATTCTAACGGTGCAGATAGTCAAATTACACTATCAAAATGGTGTTTTTTTTCATACCATGTTTCACATACTGTCTGATTCTTACAAGGACTGACACTTAATTTTTGATTTAGATCTTCCTATGTACTTACTTTTTAGTATTTGATTTAAATGTCACTAATGAGAGTTTTTTTTTCTTTAAACACGCATATCGGAAATTGCAATAATATAAAAGGTATTTTTGTTATCAAATACCATTCTACCGTCTATGTCGAAGCATTTGTCTAAAACCGCTATCGGCAAAACAGACTATATCTTGCATAAAAATATATTTAAAAATACCACAAATCTCTTTAAAAGAATCAATTCATTCTTCCTTTTTTTGGTTTTTCCTTTATTTTTTTACTGGGTCTTCGTTTTATAGGTCATTCAAATTACGACCAAATACTCGATAATATTGAAATTGTGTAAATGTACTTCTTTTGATCTGCGCATTCTTGTGCCTTTTGTGTTCTGTACTTCATTTTAATAAGCTCTTCACATATTTTCTTAAAAAAAAAACTTATTAGATATGTTTAATTTAGTTACAGTGTAAGCATTGAAGTAGTTCTACTCAATGTTAATTTTTTCTTAATGTTTACTGTGTAAGGCCAAATAAAAAATATATGTGTGTTTTACTTACCATAGTTTTTTATGCCTACCCTAGCATTCGTATGGATATTTTGACAGAAACCCCGTTATTCATTTCTTCCCAAATAAATTCAAGTAAAAATGTTCTAAAAAAAGTACTAATACCTACCCACCTACCATGGAAACCCTAAACAGACATATTTTCTTATTGGCCTAGTAGTTGCCTTCATGTAATTTAACTATATTTGCAAGATTTGTATAGAAACAGACCGATGCCCTGCTTAATACATGTCATTTGATCATTGAATAAAGGCGTTGGTGGGTGATTTTTAAAATATGAAGATTGCATATTTATAAATTTATCACCCTGTCGAAGATTAATCATTTGGTTTAAATTGGTTTCCTTATTTCAACTGATAACACAAAATGATTACCACGTTGGTGGCGGCCATGTTTTAATCAGTGCAATCTGCATAGCTTACCTATTTAGTTTTAGAAATCAAATGATTGTATACAAATGATTTTATACCTGAATATGTCATATGTCTTTAAGATTGTGAAGTAAATTTCACTTCTGTTTCAAATTGTTTGCATTAAAAGCTTGTAAAAGAGTTAAGACTACTGTATACGATGATACTTATGTATGAAATAAAAAAAAAAAGAAATTCATAATGGAAATAAAAGATATTCCTTGTAATGAATTAAAATGGAAAAAATATAATTCATAGACAGAGGGTGTTACTCGTATTATGCTAAATCACTACTTTCGATCTCTATTTTGCTCAATCAGTCCTAAATGTTCTTTATCTGTCACCTATCTAGTAGCCGCTGCTGTGCCTCAACTCCATCCATCTTCACCTATATTTTTTATCTGTCACCAATCTAGTAGTCGCTGCTGCCGCTCAACTCCACCCATCTTTACTGATATTTTTTATCTGTCACCAATCTAGTAGTCGCTGCTGTTGCTCAACTCCACCCATCTTTACTTATTCTTTTTTTTTATTTGTCACCAATCTAGTAGTCGGTGCTCCTGCTCAACTCTTTACTTATATGATTTTATCTGCTCAAATCCACGCATGCACCTTGGTAGCATATGCCTATTGCAGTGTGACCTGCAAGCACCTGTATGCACCTTGATAGCACATGCTATTAGCAATGTGACCTGCATCTGCCTGTTAATCTAACACACGTCAATAGCAGTATGACCTGAATGCACCTTGATATTTGTACAGTGTCCGACAGTCATATTTTTTTTTTAGATCAGACCACTGTCTCCTAAATAGACGCAAGGACTAGTATGACACCCAGTTAAATTTCTTTCCTTTTTTAGTAATTTTTAACTTGCAAGACATAAGTTAAAAGCGTATAGAAAAGTTACAACGTATACTAATTATAGAGAATAACACGTGGTGCGGAATATCAAGTAATTGTAATGGATCAATGGACAATGAACCATTTTGCAAGGTTATCTATTTTTAAACATGAGAAAACAAAGAATTACATACAGAATTAAAAAAAAAAAACAATGATGTTATTTTTAGATTCCTATGCGTTCTCTTGATAGCTTATGTTACAAAAGTTTTGTGCGTAAACTTGAAATAGCATATGATTCAATGGTAAAGTTAAATTAACTCCGGGTTCTGCGCCAGAAATTCTAGGCTTGCGTTAAAATTAGTTAGCATTTAAAAGTTGACTTTTTGGTCTACCATTTTAATACGACCTGCATTACTTCATTTTCATTTAAAAAAAAAAACTCGATGGCGACCCATTATGTGCTTTTGTGTTTAGTCAGAAAGCTGTTGCAAGTATCTTCAAAATTTCACCGATTTTCGATATCTGTTTCCCACAATTCCCTTTCCTCGTACTCTTGCAACTGATAAGGTCTGGGAATGAACATTTTTAAGAACTCTCTCATTCATCTATTTTGTTTACTTTTCTTCAATTTTTGTTGTCGCTTGATGTTTGAATTAGAACTGAATGCTATAATACTGGGTTTTCCTAGCTTTTAGGTCAAGTATTTCCTAATCCTCTGATACGAGTAAATTATAGATAGGAGAAATGGCTCCCTTCCCAAGTGAATATATTTTACTACTATAAGCAATCGTCTCATGCTTTTAACAAACAAATTTTACACGATATGGTGAAAATCAAATAAAGTTAAGGTTTTCCAACTCATTCATATTTAATTTAATATTTTAATTTTGGCTTAAAATCACGTATTGCACTCAGAGTTTATAAAAAAAGTTCTATCATGAAACCCATTATAAGTCGCTTAATCATGTTTGTGATTCCCTGACACTACTAAATATCCGCTTTCTTTTCCTGCAAAAAACAATTTTTATAATAAATATGGGAATATCATATATCAAAATAACATTGACAAAATAAAAACAACGTTCAAAAATAGAAACTGGAAAATTTCTTCATCATAAGTGGGCAACTAGATTTATTCCAAATAAAACTAAAAATCGATCACTGTAGTTGCTGAGTATGGATTACTATTTCCCACGGTAAAATTCTGCATGTTACTGAGAAAACCAATACCGTGTTAGGGTGAAACCAACAAGTGGTTCAAAGCAATTACATTTTTTTAATTAATAACACATTTAGATCGAGGCGTTAAGTTGAATACAAGATCATTCTTTTCGATATGTGCTTTATAGAATTTTGAAGTACAAAATATTAATTCTGATTATAAAGAAATACTTTGTTAACCATTGCGGCAATACAATTTTTGCCAACTAATTCCCGATGCGCAAGGCAAAATTATTCTTACCCTTGTGAAATAAATGTTCAGCCAACGAAATCTGGAAGGGTAAAACAAAAGTATTCTTACTTGTACTCTTGTCAGATATTGTTTAGCAACCATTGTCCCGACGCTTGAAGTAAGATCTTTCTGATCATATGAAGATATAATACAGCCACCACAACGTTTATTGTATAAGGAAAGATTATTTTAACCTCTAAGAAGAAATTGTTGAGACCTAAATTTGATGATAAGGATCTTTTATCATTATCCAGTGAAGATACAGTCTTGGTGTTAAAGCATATCGGTATATGCTAGTGCATTTTCAAACCTACATTGAACTGTTTCGAGGATGTATATAAATTTCTTAGCATCACTACACGCACGATAGCAAAAACAATTTTTTAACTGTAGTTTGTCTCTGAGGCTTTTTTAAGTCGCTAATATTGTTAGCGAATTCTTGCACTCGTAATTTCAGTACTTTACATTCGCATATAATTTGAATAATTATATTTTACTACTCCAAATTAAGCTACTGACCGGTGCTGTTACAGTTTGTAGTTCTAGCTTCATATTAGATCAAAATGTACCTCTTAAATATCATACACATGTGTTCTACGTGAGTTGTTTTTGCTTGTATGAGAACAGGAAGTTTACATTGATCGGTTAGCATTGAACATTACACAGTTTCCGATTCAGACTCAGGGGCTCGTTACAATTGGCTATATAGGTCATATACATTACCAGGGCCCCATTATCTATACATATATAGCCATCACCAGTTATTTAATCTGATTCCTGGTAACCAGCTGTTTTGATTGAAAACATTCGGGTAATGACGGTTACGAAAAAGTAATCATATCAAGGGAACCAAGATTCTTGCGAAAGTCACCCTATTTTAGAGCATACCGCATTCGTGCCATTCCGGATGTTGAAAGTCAGCCAAAATCAGTGGCATGGAAAATTTCACGATTAGCGACTTTGAGGACTCTGATGTTTGATTTTAGTACTTCTGCTTTTACTATCTTTCATGTACAGTGAAATCTGTCAAAACTGAACCCTGAATAAAATGATGATCTGTCCATACCAGATTTCTTCTGAAGTCCCTCCTTATCAAATTCAATACATTTTGAACCTGTATAAATCAAACAATTTCTTCAGAAAAGAAATTCGGTTCAGACAGGTTTCACTGTACGTGGTATAATAGTAAATAACCCGTATAACATGTAAATAGATTACTTAATTATCTTACTTTACAAAACGAAAAACTTATGTGATGTCAAACTTTGCTACTAGTATTCAGTAATAAAGTATGCTGCGACTCGTATAAAGCGTTCTGCAAACAATTTTGCCATTAAGTTTCATTAAATCCAATTGCATCTTGGGGTTAAAATGTCATCGTGTTTGACTCCATTCAAGATCGTCTTTTTGTAATTTCATTCGAATGTTCATTGAAAAAAAAGAAAATGATTAAGAACCCAGGTTTGGACTTTCCTGATTTTTGTATGACACAATCACTCCTAAATCTAATTGTCAACGTTGACAAAATCATTTGAAATTCCAATGCAGATGAGATATTTTATCAACTACAGTGAAAACTGTCTTAACCGAACCCCTTTTGACCTTTAAAATAGGTTTGGTTTAGACAGGTGTTTGGTTTATCGAGGTTCAAAATACGTTTGAATTGATTTACAGGGACTTTTAACAGTGTCTGTTTTAGACAAACTTTTGGGTTATTCAGGGTTTGGTTTACGCAGATTTTCTGTTTATTCGTGGTCCAGTTAGACAGGTTTCATTGTAATTATATACCAATGTTAAACAAATAGTTATCGACCATATTTAAAACATTTCAGATAAAACAATGTTTTTGTATCATGTTATCGCTGATGACTTTTCAAGTATTTTTGACCGGGTTGCACGCGTGCAAATCGGCTTATATAATGGTGAATGTCGGTCGGTCAGGCGAGGAAAATATTTTCGTAACATATTTCTCAGCAACTGTAAGTCACAACCTCTAAATATTTGGTACACAAATATAATACTGGGTCCCATGTCGTGGGATGCGAAAATAGGTCTGTTGCACTTCTTCTTCCTGTTTTCCGACCTGGTGTAATTTTCAACTTGACGGCAACCCAGCCATTTCTGTCTTTAACTATTTTGAATATAAAATATCCACTTCAGAATTGATATGTTATACAAATGGGAGCGACTGCATTCAATTATCACACATTAACTGTGTTTTTCACGTTTATACCAAAGGAAGAAGAGTAAAAAAACAAAACCAAATAAACTATTAAAGAAAAACACCTAATAAACACAAAATACACTTTGCTGCATTTCTTAAAAATAAAGGTGACCGTAGTATAGCAATTAATCTGACTACAATTTTGCCACGTCCGGTTGAAGGATGACATAGCATTTCCGTCGTCTGCCAGTAAGAAAGTCGTACGAAGTCAAGCTATTAAATTGTATATGTTTTAGTCTCCTACCGACGATGGCGACCGAAAATTTCTCTTAGAAATTTTCTTCCGTCTACCCGTTCGTCATATCCCATCATCAAGTTGTCCGGCAAGTTAAAATTGAAACTTATATTGTTAACTTGATAAATCTGTCGGAGACCAATTTTCTTTATGATATGAATGAATGTGTCCTATTCTATCCACTATTTGATCAAAACCATAAAAGAAATACCACAATAAGATGTTTATTATTCTTCTTCTGACCACAATAAGATGTTTATTATTCTTCTTCTGACCCGCTTTAACATAAAGCGTAACGGACTGACACATGCACAGACCAGAAATTTTTTTTTAATCTTAAAAATATCATGGAGACTCGAATATTGAGATACGAACTTAACATCAGCTTGTCGCACACATATGAAAGGACTCGATAACAAGTCGTAGTCTTTATAAGAATCATGCAAAATCTGTAATACACCCCAAAAAGACTACACATTTTTATTTTTTGTTGTTAAGTTGCTTTTTAGGTCTGTATGATGAAATGTATAATCATTAGTTCAAATCTGTCTGCTCTTAATAGGTAATCCGCATTGAAAATCCAACAGATTCTATTGTATTTTAGTGTCATTTACATAGTTTTTTCCCTTAATTTTGAATTCTACAGTTCATTCGACTAAATAATTTTTATCTCCCGAGAACAAGGGTTATATGAAAACCCATATGTTAATTTCTGTTTACTATAACATCTTAAACAAAATATAAAATAAAAATATGTAGGCTTTTTAACCATGAATCACATTTTGCATGATTCTTATTTGGAGTGCTACTTAAAAAGTAACATTAAATACAATAAGCTGGAGAGTAACGGCATTACACTGAAATTGCCATCGTTAGTGGTTCTGTCTGGCTGCTCACGTCATGGCCGAAACAAATGACATAATTATAAAAGTTAAAAAAAATATGACAAGATCGGAGATTGACTCTTAACATTAATAACTGATTAAAAGTTCACCGGAGATCACATGCCGTTTAGACTCCTGAGTAATAATTTTTCAAGAGGTCACATTTGTTTTACTGTACAGAAGATAATTTTCGGACATTATCATTAATCATAAACTATGATTTACTACCCGGACAGTAACTTAAAGTCAAGGAGTAAAATAACCAATGCTATGTTCGGATTATAGTTTCCCACGAGTTAATACTGATATGCGGTGGGAAAACCGATACTGTTCGTTACGTGAAGCCTCAAATTTGTTTTAACCAATTAATAATTGTTTACCGGGTTTGACTATATGTGAGAAAAATAAATGAATGGTATCCGTTGAAATACAGCGCTTCTGTGTGCTAAGGATGTTTTGTTAATGACAAGGTTTATTCTCACGCCATCTAAAAAATGAAGTAGTGTTATACAAAAACATGTACATATACATTTCTTTTTCAGCTAAAAAAAATCAATCGCTCCTTTGTTTTTGTTGCAACCTCTTTGTCTCTAGCTAGACTTATACCCAATTATATCACTTGCAAAATGACGGCAGCCATTGGCGAGGCGGAACATGCTGACCGTTCCGGAGCACATAATGTCACTCATATTATTTTTGGGTGTTCATACTGCTATCACTTTAGATTTTTTTCATGTAATGTCTTGTTAACCTTACCTTTAGATCTTATAAGTAATTGTATTTTATGCATTTGTCTACACTGTGTATATAGGTCGTTTTTCCGACGCTGGCGGTGAAGTTTCGTTTTTTACCCTTTGATCTTAAGGACTCTCTTCTATGTGAACGCAAGTCACCTGATAGCAATATTTGTTTCCCGAATGGCCAAATACTGATAAGTTAGTGACGTTAAAAAAAAACCAAAACAAAACAAAACAAAAAACAAACAAACAAACAAACAAACAAAAAACAAAAACAAAAACACAAAAAAAACCAAAAAACGGTATAGAGCAAATTTGAAATTGTGTTCGATAAAACGTGCTCTGTGTTATTTTCTTGAAAGAAATGTAGAAACTTAGAAGTACGATTTTACTGCGTCGGCTATCTTTTTTGAAAGATGGTACTTGTTTTTTTTCCTGTTTGTACGTTCAGGCCATGTACTTCGGTTCTGATGTATCTGACCTGTCCAGTTGTTGACGCTTCGGTATTTTACCGATATTCAGTACTTGAAGAATTTAGTTATCATTATATTCAATAAGAAAAAGCTGGTATATGGTTTTAACACTTGAATAAAGTAAGAGAGCACTCGCAATTCCAATGCAATATTCTTTGTAATATCTATTGGAATGCTTGTACAACATCGTAAATTTCAAAGTGTCACTCTTTATGTTTTTTCTACACATGCTTAAGACATTATTTTCATGATTTCTAGTTGTTATTGTAACATATTTTTTTTGTGACAGCTGCACTTAAAAAGATAACTTGATCGTATTTGAAGGTTTTTGGTCTTAAGGAGGTAGACCTAGGATAAGGGACACAACTCTTAAAAACCATTCAAACGTTTGTATTCAGCATTTTACATAAATCCTATGTAAGCATCTAACTTTGATTCATTTTATTCTGCTTCAAACAAAAGCTTGAGAGGCTTTGGTGAAATTGAATATAATACAAACATAACACCGATTTCATGAGTTATGTCCCTTACCCTAGGTCTACCTCCTTAAATCTAGATTTGACGTTGGAAAATGTCCATTTCCTTGCTCCGCTAACTTATAGAATATAAGTATTTTCTTCTGTGTGTTTGAATCCGAGTGACATTCGAGTTTTAGGTTCTCTAGACTGGTTCCCGATCGTAATATTCAGTATCTTACACATATACAAATCGTGAGAGTGCATTGCTAGTAGCTAATACCTGGAACGTAGTCCCGGGAACCAGGACAATAGGTTCTCTGTGTATTTGTTGGATTGCTGTTTTTTTTTCCACGCAGTCGGTATATTTCCGCTTTTTTACACTTTGACCTTAAAGACACTCTTCTATGGAAACGCAAGTCACCTGTTCGCAATTCTGTTTCCCGATTGGCCAAATTCAGATAACTTAGTGGCGTTCGAAAAAAACTGTATCGAAAATTGAAATAGCGTGCCATTTGTTATTTTCTTAAATAAAATGTTGAAAAATATAAGTAAAAAGGACAAATTTCACTGCGTCGGCTTTCTTTTTTTTTTTAAAGATAGTACTTATTATTTAGAATACTTGTCTTAGGAATACGCAAATTAAGAATATTTCAGTGGTTTATATATCATTTAATGTATGTATTAAAATACCAAAACACTATCTTTGATTGTGTTAAATTGGTGTTTGTGAAATGATTTCCGTTTTATTTTCTGCTTCGGGTGAGCTTTTGCGAAGGGTAGGTATTATTGTTGTGACGTTCTTACTCCGCTCTGAAAAATAAGATTTTACCCTCATTTAATTTTGATTCGAGTTTTGCTTTTGAGGATGTTATTTCAGGATAAAATTCATTTTTTTCTTTTTTATATCAATTTTATTTCATTTTATCTTTTGTGAAAAATTCGTATTATCGTTATCGTTGTGTTTCGATCCTTTACCACACTCCCATCCCAATATTTTAGATAAATGAATTCACAAAAAGGATAGAAGAGTTGTATTCTGTTTTGTTTGTAGTGATATTAAAAAAACAAAAAAAGTTGATCAAGGTCGAAATTACGTACACGCTAAATGTACATTATACACAACAAATTAAATGAAAATAAAAGGATCGTACTTAAGTTTTTGCCGATAATCTATTAAGAAGTGTACTATTGATTATGAACTTTTAATATATTAATGTCAAGAATAGGAAACGGTAAATATAAAAATATTTAAAATTTTACAAAAAGCTACTATTCAAGTATTAATGATTTGTTTTAATCTAGGATGTTGAAGCCTTACCCAAATAAATTGTCTTTTTAAAACAGCATCTCCATATTTCATTTCTATTGACATTTTACTGCCAACAATTTTAATACTGGACTTCCCGGTTTTTTTTTTTGCGTGACACACATAGAAGCATTGTACACAAAGAAAAAGATTTATATTGAAAAAAGAGATGTCAAGAAATTTGTGTTGCCGCAACCCGGCATTATGATATATAATTTTTTTTTACATCATCGAAGTTGATCCGATTTTAATACGGTAAAAAGCATCACGATCTTCTGTTGATAGGAATAAAAATAAATAGAAATCATATTTATCTGACGAGTACGCCGACTTTATCAATAAAGCAGTTAGACACGAAACTCGTAAATTAAGTATAAGTTTTTGTAAAAATCATGGTATGAAAAACTCACCATTTTGAAAGTTTAATTTGACTAATTCCACCATCAGAATCAAGGAATAAAGACAAAAATTTCCACATCTTTTTAGTAAACTGAGTTATAATTTTATTGAAACCCACTGAAAATGAACATTTCATGGACAGATACCTCTGTCAAAAACCTCAAACACAGAAAGCATCTTTCAGATCGGTGGGGTTATGAAATGCATGTTTCTGATTTTACCCATTTTGCCTGCTTCTTACAAAAACTTACACTTAAGAGTTCAGTTGATGCATTTATTCTTGTTTCTTGATTGGTCTTACTCATTTCATTTAACAACAAATGCAAAGGTATAGAATGTTGTTGTAACAGTTAAAGGATGACGACGACGATAATGATGGTTAAAGAGTAACCAAGGGAACCAAGGTTATAGCGGTAATCAAAAGAACCTAATCTAGCGACAAAGACCAGACATGGAAAACAGACATACACAACAAAGAACATAAAGTAACTAAAACCATACACACAAAGCAACAAAAGCAAATGAGTAACTCGGACTCCACTAAAAACTGGGAGCATGGACCAGGTGCACCGGTAAATACATTTAAGTTCTGACAGGCTCCGACAACAAAAGTAATAAAATCCACAACAGAACGATAATGACACTTTTTTTTAAAAACATACTAAATCAAATAACGGCACGACGACACAATATACAAAACTATCGCAAAAAAAAGTATTAACTTTTAATACGATTTATACTTAGTACTAATTCCTTAATTGATTAATAAAAGTGCACCGACAGCAGTCTATTCAATTACCGAAAATTGATAGACGAGATCAAAGTATACCTTTGAACTTCACGGTTTTTAAGCTTTTGGTATTTATTGCTGAAGATCTTCCATATTTGTCTTTTGATCGCTTTGTGATTGGTGATTCACGTAATGAATACCTTACCCCAAAACACTGCTGTCATTGTTGGAGATTACCCGGGTCAAGTGACCTGTCTGATTTGGTATCATTAGTCTACTAAAAATCTAGTAAGAATTTATTTTTGTTGCAAAAACTTTTTTTTTCTTCAGATATAATTATACGGCCTGTCGGAAAGACAATTTTCGTATATTTAATTTCTAATGATGTTAAGCTACATATTTAGATAAAAGAATTTAAATCATAAATATCAGCGAGTTTTGTTCACACATGTGCAAGATATACAGAACCAAATAATATCAAATTCCAAGTCTACATTTAAAAAGAAATTCCGAAATATTTGTGTTTCACGGGAAATGGACGTTAAATAATAATTCATTTTTTTACACATTCCCTTTTCTAGCATTCATAATCTTCATGTCGAATTGAAATCTCCCGAATGAATTCGCATATTGGATACAATGACTTACACTGGCCATTACTCTTTCCATTAAAAATGATATTAATCCTCAGTTAATTTTGCTATAAAGGCATATAAATTCTTTATTACAGTGTTCTTTGCATGTTAGACGATAAGAATTAACCATCCAAGTTTCAGTTCAGGCATTGTTTTTACTGTTCTATAAATCAATTTACTCTTCCAAGTTATTTATCCAGTTGACACTGCCATTGTTGTTTTTATGTGATGCATTTTCCATTTAAGTAAAGTTCCACTTTAAAATCATGCAAATTTCACATCAACTGACTCTTACATTTCAGATATTTCAAAAACATATTTTCGCTGGAATCACTCTATGCAGAAACTAAGCCGATGATATGGGTGCCCAGGAAATATTTAATCCCACCATTTTCTAAATGTTTTTATTTTATTGTTTTACTCATTATGTTAGCAGAGAGAACATGGTTTTTTCTGTATCAAAAGTTTATAACATTCTATGTTCCAAGTTCCCTAACTAAATTATGCACAGTTCAAAGAGTAATTTCTTTTTATTTTAAAGTTGGTAGTACTTTCTATGTACCTTCATTTGTTCTCACCATTGCAGTAAATTAGAAAACAACATATTTGTTTAGAAACAACAAGAGTTTGGTGTCTCAAATGCATGGAGACCGTTTGGAAACAGAATTATGCACATGCTACCCACTGCCTTGATCTTCCATAGACACCCTCATAAATATATCCTACCTACTTAAGGTTAAATGATCAACCACTCCCTGCATGATTTCTAGATAGAACTATACTTGAGTTAATCAATTGACTTAGTTTTAATCTAACGATCGAATACTGAGCTGATTTTTTCTTATCATTTCTATTCTGTGCACAAATATATATTCTGGGTTTCCCCATATGAAGGCTTGGTCATATTCTCACTTTGTTTCCTTGTCTTTTCAGATGGCAGTTACTTGTTCAGGAGGGCTTGTGGAAGCAGCTGGTGAAAGGTAATATATTCTCAGTATTAATTTTGTAATAACCATCTTTTTTTTTTAACTTTCTTTTGAATTTCTTACCTATGTTTATTGTTTAAAGAACGTTGTAAATGATTCTAACACCCACCTACACAAACAAAGCAGACTAAACACGACAGCATACCCGCCTGAAGATATGTATCTTTCAACTTATCGAAAAAAATTCGTTTAAATCATTTCTCTATATGGGTCAATAGACACATAGCGAGTGTATGGACGAATTTGCATGCATATGATTAGTTATTACAAAAGTAAGTGCGAATGTCTTTGACCGAAAAGGCGGGGGTGGGGATAATTTGGCAATATAAGTAATAACACATCTCTTTATATACATGTATCTGCATTTATTTCATTTGTACTTGAAGTTACGAAGTAATCAAACTTTAAGTTTTAAGAACACCTATTAAGATATGGTACACTGTTTGCTTCTTGAAAGAGTAATCAAGGGAACCAAGGTTATAGCGGTAGTCAATAGAATTTAATCCAGGGACAAGGACCAGACATGGAAAACCGACATACACAACAAAGAACATAAAGTAACTAAAATCGTACATACAAAGTAACAAAAGCAAATGAGCAACTCGGACTCCACTATCAAAAGAATGTGATCCAGGGACAAACGCCATTTGGCGTTGTTAGATTTTATTTTGTTACAAAATAAGAAATGTTATAATTATACGAATGAATTGAATAACAAATTCCGACTTCGATTCACGTTTGTTGTTCTTAGTTGTCTGATTTAAAATCTTGTTTTAGTTGCTAAGTTACACGAAGCAGCATTATTGTTGCTAGCCGAATACCGAATTATACTCATTTGCAATAATACGGGTAACGTTGACGGAACAGGAATACTCTTCCGGAGCAACTGATGTCACTCCAGTTTTATAGGGAGTTCCTATTGCTAGTGCTATAGTTTTTGTGTTTTGTACATCTTGTTTTTCCTTATCCCCAGTTTTATATGTAAAAAAATATTCGGTTCGCTATGTTGTGTATATAGGTCGTTTTTGTTTCCTTTGTTCACGTTTAGGTCATGTAGTGGGGTATTGACGTATTTGAACTGCTCCATTGTTCGTTTTTATGCCGATATTGAGGCATGTTTGTCGGAAGTTACTGTTCCTAACTAAAAACAATATCTTTAAACATTGACACTTACCACAACCTTTTGTGTTATATATAATGTGAGTAAGGCTCAGCCTACAACCGAGCATCGTACTTATACATTTTTCTTTCGTTTGTAAATTCATTGAAAAAAGACGATAGTTGAAAGGGCGAGGTAAGAAAGGTGAACAGTTGTCAATTTTAAATAATTCAGCGTTTCTGATCTAAATACTGTAAATGATTATTATTATTTTTTCATTTTTCCTTTGTCATTAAATTGCATATTTTATTTTTAAACCAATTTAATGGCTACTTTCATATTGATTTCACTTCCACGAGCCATTTCTGCGGCCTGTCATATACCTATTCCAGTTTAATTACACGTCTATCGTAAGCCTCGAATGGAGTGATCAGTGTCATCATAATATGGGTCTTCATTGCAAAATAAAGAATTTTTTTTTTCAAAGGAATATAGTAACAACCTGTTTTTCTCCTCGGTATACATTAAACAGCTTCAGGTCACATTCACGATAAAAAACAATAAGAATTGTCTTAATAGTCTTAACGAATGAAATAAGTCAGATCAGTTAAGTTTACTTCAATTGAGTATCATGACTACAAGAAACTATTTTATTAGCTGTTTCAGTGTTTTCTTGTTTGCTGCCTTTCTTCCAGTGTGAAATGTCAAGGGTTTGACCCCCAACTGAGTCATATAAAAGTCGTTACTAAAATTATATAAGACATTTAACCGTTTCTGTGGATAGCTTAAATTACTAACACATATACTGTCTACACTTGATCTTATTTTTCTTGGGTTATTTTCAAGCTCATGTTCGATACAGACAGCCGTTTCAGAAAATATTTTAAACTCACGTTCAATTCTAAACGGTGTAGATAGCCCTCTAATAAAATGCAAGAATCATTCAACGTCAGAGAAGAACGCAATGTTAAAATAAAATGTGACTGTCTTATGTCCATGACTTTAAATAGTCCTGTATGTACCGATAAGTAAGAGAGGAAACGAATGTATGTCGCTGCTTGGAGCTTGAAATATTCTTTTGGTCATTTGACACAAACAATCAATTTAATATGTTTTCATCTGTACCATGAGAACCCTTTTGTTCCTACTGTGTAATTATCTGCACTATTATAACCGATTTGTTAAATGTATCATAGTTCATCTTTACTCTTTCGTCTACATCGGACTTGATATTTTTTTTTAGTCTAGGCTTACTTTACCAGTGTTCCTGGTGCATTATCACAGTTTTTGGTGGAATCCGAGTTGCTCATTTGCTTTTGTTTCTTTTTACGTGTTATTTTGGTTATTTCACGTTATTTGTTTCTGTGGGTCTCTTTTTCCCTGTCTGGTCTTTGTCTTTGTATTATATCCTTTTGATTTCTGCTCGAATCTTGGTTTTCTTGATTACTCTTTCAGATTTGACCAATACTCACCTATCTTTGAAAATGGAACAAATCTTATTTGCAGAATAAATAAAGAAAAACAATTAAAAATGTAATCATTGTTCTGAAAATTCTAGACGACTGTTTATCTTGGTAAAGGGAGTTTTACACGTCAAAACGTTTATCCCCTCTCTGTCTTTGCTACAAATCGCATTGAATAAAAAAAATACAAAAATATATATACAATAAACAATTAAAAGTGAAAAAAAATATTGGATGGAACAAATAAGGTTAACTGAATTGAAAGGCATTGAAATGTTATTCGTGTAAAATACTCAGTGTTAATATTCGATTTGTGAAGCATTACTTGATATCGAAAAACTTTCCTGAATTATTCCGTAAACCGCCTCTTGAACGCAATATTGAAAGAATTCATGCAGCGAGAATTGAGTTAATAATTAATCCAGGTTTTAAAGTACAGTTGGTCAATTGAGTTCTTGATTGTGTTGAAATTTTCCCACAGAGCTTAGAGCGACTGCAGCGTCATCTACAATGTTTATTATCGATATTTTGCTACTGTGGGGTAAGTTCATTGATGGGTTAGCAAACCATACGATCTAAAAACTCCATAGAATATTAATTGCGTGTTAATTTTGGGTTTTCCCCAGAAAGGAATAGGTTGTCATAGCTTTGGAATGCCTGGGTCTTTGATCAAGATTTCCTGATAATTGACAGATAAAATACAAAAGGCACTGATGCAAACAGGGATTATGTCACGAAGAAATGGGCACTTAATTTGTTTAATCGTTCGGACGAATGGTGTGTTTTCAACAACTACAATAGAAAGGAGCGTGCCAAAAATCTCCTAATAACAAAAACAGGAAATTGACCGTATAATTATAACATCTCGTATGATTACCGTTAAACGTGGGAAACTGCTGCTTTATGATGATATTCATAATTTTTCCTTGCTATTTATTATTTTTGTAAACGACGCACCGGAAATTCTCGACAACTTCTAACTTTTAGCTGATGTATGTTACGTCAAATAACATTATTGAATTCGATTATTTTGGAATTTGTAATACTGTTTGTGATATCAGACAAATAACGATATTTACCATGAAAAATTTATTGCGAACCATAATTATTCATAAAAAAATACTAGCCTTCGTAACATAAAACTTCAAAAGAACTCCATGAATGTGTCTTGTAGAATTCCAAATTTCATTTCACAGGATACATGTCAATAGTTGAATACCACAAAATCATAAGCAATTTGTGGTCCTTTTCATAAAAAAGTCGTAAGAGTAAAATTAGTCGTAAGTTATGACGTCATAGTAAATAAAAATATTGTCATGTCATAACTTACGACTAATTTTACTCTTACGAATTTTTGTGAAAAGGGCAACAGTAACCAAAATTATATCATTTATCAAAATTTGCAGTATTAAAAATAGCAAAATACTAGTACCTTAAACGCCGAGGCTTCATTCCTTCTGTACATGGTAGAACCCCTTGGCGATTTTCCCTCCTATTTCGATAGTTCTTATTTTAAGTACTTCTTGTTTACAATTATTTCCATTCATTTGATTCTAATACTGTTGGTGAGAGGTTGCTTTTTCAAACACGTGTACAGCAGATCAAAATTTGCAGTATTTATAATGGGTGTTTTTGTATTTATTTAACATCAGTATTACAATTCTAAAGTTGAAGGAGTAATCAAGGGAACCAAAATTCTAGCGGAAATCAAAAGAATGTAATCCAGGGACAAAGGCCAGACATGGAAAACTGTCAAACACAACACAGAACATAAAATAACTAAAATTATACATACAGAGTAACAATGAGCAACTTGGACTTTACTAAAAACCGGGAGCATAAGCAAGATGCACCGGTAGAGTAAGCGGATTTGTCTTCTGTTAATATTTGTTAATGTATACGTTACATATATAGTTCTATTCAGAATGCGTTATTATATACCCCTGAAAATAATGTTTGAGGGTAGTATATATATTTCACCTCTGTTCTTACTATTTTTAAGCCGCTTGCAGCCTTGTTTTAAACTTTGTGGGATGTAATATAACCACACGGAGATGTGCATACTGTCAGAAACGTATGTTTGGACACAATTAATTTCAGAAATAACAGCTGTTGAACATATGCGTTTTTCAGCAAAACGTGGTTTCATGCGTTGTCCTTGCAATTTATACCGGCTAAGTGGTCTGAAATTCCAAACGATCATTAAAATATTCCATTATAGTTTTTATTACATTTACCAGTGCATATTGTGTTAACTGCAAAAAAGTTTTCAAAGTTATGATAGTTATGATATTTAGTTGCATGTAAAACTAGTACTGCTTAGTCATTGGTAACAAAAGAACACTCTTGGCAAAGATATTAGGTAGCACTCATCATAATAATCTTGCAAAATGTGATTCATGCTTTGAAAGCCTAACTATTTTTATTTTTGATATTTTGTTTAAAATGCAATAGTAGAAAAAATGTAACATATGGCTTTTCATACAACCTTTGTTTATAGGAGATAACAACTATATAGAATGCACTGCAGAAATCAAAATTAAGGGCGATAACTCTGAAAATGACACTAAAATACCATAGAAACTGTTGGATTTTCAAGGTGCATTATCCCCTAAGAGCAGACAGATTGGAATAAATAATTATACATTTCATCATATAGACATATTAAGCAATTTAATGACAAAAATAAAAATGTGTAGCCTTTTTTGGTGTGTATAACATATTCCAGAATTTTCATGATTCTTACAAAGACTACTACTTAATTTCTTACATTTGCGTCAAGGATTTTTTGAGTATTACCAATGTTAGCTTCCCATGGATAAGATAAAACCCGTAACGTTCTAACATCAAAATTAATCGTTATATGATCATGACGTATCGTAGCTTTGTTGGAGAAGTTGAAATCTTACTCTTCGATTTCTGAGATGAATAGACTCTTACACGATCGCGAGTTCCTGTTAAATACCCGGGATTTCGTATATGAATGTTGAGAAATTCCTTTTTTTGTGCACGAGTGAAGCTCAGCGGAATGAGTGAAAAGACGGTTATTTTTTTTCTAATCAGTATGAGGAATTTCAGATTTCATTGTGGTATATTATAAGTGCCCATTTCTTCTGTAAAGCGCATCAGTTTATAGACAATTTCAAAAGTCGACAATGAAAATACCTCTATCATTTCTAGATAGTCATAAATCGCCGGTGACGTTGCCAATGCCCCTGTTTCAATTGGATTGGATTACACAACGAGAGAAGACATTAGTCGTCTGTATTCATTTAAAGAAGAATTCTCTCACTCTCTCAATAGCGTTATTATAATAATATCAATATTATTATAGTAATAGTTTTTATTAACTATCGCTCAGTGTGTGTTTTCAAAGCACCGCAACAAGTCTTTACAAATTAAAAATAAAACTTTTGTTAGAATTCAAACAATTTGATTTTAGTGTATCTAAATATGTGAATTGTACCTAGATAATGTACTACTACAAAAGACCATAAAATTGGATAAAGTGAACAATTTCTTAAGCAGCTGTTGTAGAGGAGTTATCTTTGAAAAACAAGTCAAATGTTTACAAAATATTTCATTGAATATGCAACTAATAGTATGTCATTGTGTTAGAGTGAGTAATCCTGCCATCAATACAAATCGGACGTCAATTTCACACTTACGACTTTTTGTAAATTATGATGTCACAATGCTATTTTCAGTTGTGGCGTCATTACTTACGATCAACTTCACACTTACGACTTTTTGTGAAAATCAACGCAGTATATGTGTTTGAAACCATTGCAACCTGTCACTTGAATTTTAAATGACAAACAAATGTCTTGGAAATTTAAAAAAAGTCTTCGGCTGAGTAATGTTTAACTTGAATTTGCTGTAACATAACTCGGATGCAATATACAGTAATACTGGTCTAAATCGAAGCCCTTCGGACTTTAAAAATTGGTTCTTTAAGACTGATGTTCGATATACCAAGGTTCACAATACATTTAAACTGATATAGATGGACTTTATAAGTGTCTGGTTTAGACAGGTTTCACTGTGAGCTAACAAACCAAAATACAGTCAGACCTGTCTAATTAACCACCCGTATTCAGCAAGAACCTGTCTTAAGAGACTCTGTGCAGTGTACTCTTGGTGCTATTAGCACGTATATAATGACCATTTGTCTTATGTGATCAGGAGTTGTACATATATTACTAACTATTCTGTATTTTCTTCTTATACTGCAGATGAAATCAATTCTTGAAACAAATGTACAGAATACCGACTTTTTGCAATATTCATATAATTGGCATCTTTGTAACTAACAACATGTTTTTTTTTATCTTCTAAAGATACAAGTGACTATCGACATATTTCACAGGGATATTGGGGATAATAGATTTACAGCGGTTACAATACTGAATTTTGCGTAAAAAAATGGGCATTTTTCAATATCATAAAGTTCAACGTGATACTTTTACAATTTAATCTAATCACAAAAATGAGGGATTAGCGTATCAAGTGTTTATCTGCAACTGTCAATTGACATTTGTAGAACCACCTTTTTAGTGTCAATGACCTGCATATTAAATTTTCTTTAAGCGGATTAAGCGGAGTTCCCTCTTATTTCACTTTCAAGTTTCACCCTGTAAAAGAAAACTTACAAACCTTTCTAGAATGCTTTGTTTTCATTCATTTTATTCTTTTCCGATATTCAAATAGGACAAATATTTCTAGTTACCAATGTATTACATAATTTATTGAATAAGTCCTGTTCTGAACGATTTATTTTGTAAGATGTATCATATTTTAGAAATATCTTTCACTTTTCCTTTCACACTAATTTTGAGAAAAATAAAAACTATACCTTTACGTGAGTGCCTTTCTTTCCTAATTTCAGAAGGTTACTTAGGAAATTTTGAGCTCTATCCTCAAAGCTTTTAGATTTCTAGTTTTTAAATAAATGATCTAGGCAAAAGGCTAATTGTAGGTATCGATACAATGAAGAGAAGAAAGCAATGGAAAAATATTCCATTGTAGTATATCTTCTGTACTTTTTGTATATCTAAGTGCGCGTATGTACACTTAAGTTTGTCACAAACGAATACAGTTTGTGTTTATATGGCATAACTTTGCATCTCCAAGCTAAGCATGATATCTCGACCCTAATTTTTATTTTGGCTCAAGAACCAAAGGTCTTCCTCATTTCATTTGTTTGGTTGAGTGCATGTGTTTATTTAGATGACCTCAAACTAATAAGTTAGGCATGAAGTGTTACGTAGCGAATTTATAGCAGTCTTGTAATTAGAACTTTATATGAAGATAAAAACGATTTATTGTTGCTTTTGAGTCTTACATCATTTCATAATGATTTCTTCTGATTCCAGTCACCAAGCCTTATACTGCGGTCATCCCAATCACCAACTGTCTTTTGTTTATATTACTTAATTCCTCGGTACTTCCTACTTCGATATGTTTCATTTTTTGGGTACTTGTATACATTAAAAAATATCTCTACGTATTTTGTTCTAACCTGCTTATGAGAGGGTACTCCACGAAGCATGTGTGCAGTACCGAAATTGGCAAATACTAAGTATATGATGTGTTTTATTTGTTCTGTACTTTGTGTATATCTAACATAAGTACGCTTATGTACACTTAAGTTTGTTACAACGGTGGCATGGTAAATCAGATTATACCCATTATTTGCTCGGTAGAGACTTAGGTATCAGTAGTTCGATAAAAGCAACACGGTTTGAGGTGGTTTAAGACAACCATGAACGTCGAAACCTTTTAGAAATATGTGTTTTAAAAAGAGACCATGGACATTTTTCTATTTAAAGGCTCATTTTAATGTTATTTTGACCTTCAATGTTGCACTACTACATCGGTATGGGACAGTCTTCTTTTTTTACTGTTTTTCATCACCTTTTAATGCTTTGTATACCGTCGAGGAGTTGTTTTTAACGTCCCTGCTTCATTCTCCTACATATCGTCTCAATGTCCCTCTTTGTAACGAAGCGGAATAACAGTTAGCCTAAGCTGACAGAGAACATCACTCTTAAAATATGGAACAACTTTACATGATTTGATGGAATGACCTTAACCCTGTAACTCAGTATACTCCATTTATGAATGAAATTATAAATAAAATAAGATATTCTTAAAATAGATAATCGAAATTTCATAAGATACTGATCGCCTTATTTCTCATTGAATAATGATATATTTATCCAGGTTAATACAAATTCTAATATGAAGTATTCATATCGTCAAACAGTATATGTCGGTACAACCCCACCGTTAGCACCTGCGCACTGTCTCTTTTCTTTCGCTGTTGCTTCGAGACAAAACACTCATTTAAAAACGTTTACGCGATGATTTAACGGCTGAGAGGTTAT
Source organism: Perna viridis (assembly GCA_037379345.1). Lineage (NCBI taxonomy): Eukaryota > Metazoa > Mollusca > Bivalvia > Mytilida > Mytilidae > Perna > Perna viridis. The sequence continues at coordinate 28,855,281 of CM074517.1, read as the reverse complement.
CTAATTGAAATCAATTATATAAATACACACATTTAACACATACGATGACATAAATATACAACTTCTTTTTGTCACAAAAATTACCGTACTTGTCATATTAGAAAAGAAATAATTCCTTCCGTTGGTAGATTTGTACTCATTTTTACATGGGTTTGGCATTTATATTCTCATTTAACACCACGCTATCGCTCGGTGTTAAATAATCAAATATAAATGCCGTGCCGATGTTAAAATGAGTACAAATCTACCCCCCTCCACGAATTCTTTCTTAATTAATGTTATGTATCATAGTGGCACTGTTTTTTTTATAATATTTTCAGTACATACAACATAAATTAATAATAAAACCTCCACAATTACAAAGTCTTATTTATTTTGGAGGATTCAATTACATATGAAGGAGTAAGCAATGGAACCAAGCCGAGTCAAGTCCGGGGTAGACAGAGGAAAGAGGAAAGGAAAACTATGACATATTGAACAAATCAGTTTTCATGGCGCAGATGGATACACCGTCAAGAGTTCATGATGACCACCATAAAACTTTTGTAGTGATGACTTTAATCTTGTAGCAACATAACCCTGCTCCAGAAGCCTATTCGTTAGAATTCTAGCGCGATACAAAAAGTCTGCGTAGTTCCGGCAAGCTCTGGCATAACGTATGAGTTGTGATATGAACACTCCATACGCAGGTGCTGAAGGGATGTTGCCACAGATGAAGGGAAAGTTGACAATTTTGAATGAAAAGTCATCACGTTTGTCGTAAAGCTTGGTCAATAGTTTTCCTTTACCATCGATTTCTACGTGTAGGTCAAGATATGAGGCTGACCTCACATTGTTTGTAGTATCCTATATTTCAAGTTCTTTGGGGTAGATGCAATGTATCAAATCCCCAAATTAGGATTGTTTAAAGATAATACGTCATTTATATAGCGGAAACTGAGATTAAATGATCTAGCAAAACGATATTCTTTCTTTCGAATCAGACCAGCTATAAAGTCAGCCTCATAAGAGTGAAGGAATAGCACAAGTAGTTCCCATTGGAATGCCGACCGTTTGTTGAAAAACGCGTCCACCACACTGGACAAATATGTTGTCGATTAAAAATTCCAGCATTTTGTAGACATAATCTTTTATATATTTGGGTCAGATTTGGAATTATTTCCTACAGAGTATGAGGAATCTACCAAGAACTTGTTTGTTTTGTTACTAGCACCATTGTGTCATTGTGTTGTAAAGGGTCGGTCGCAGTTATACCGAGAATTTCATGCGAGGCTAACGGTAAACATTCAAACCGGAATAGGTATCAGACAGGCCCGTAGAAATGGATAGAGGAAGTGAATTCAAAGTGAGAGTAGCATTTGAATTTATTGAAAATTAAAATATGCACTTCAGAAACAAGAATAAAAAATAAAAAGGAATTATTTACAGTATCTAGATGCTAAATTATTTAAAAAATAATAGACAAAGGTTTACGTATCCTATCTCGTCCCTTTCAGCCGTCGTCCCTTTTTTCAGTAATTTTGCAAACGTAAGAAAAATATTTAAGTGTAATGCTCGTCGGTTGTAGGCTGTTGCCTTACTCATATTATAAATGTACCACCTAGCGCTTGGTATACTAGGTTGAGTAATTGTCTGATCTTGCATATGATTTGTAAATTTGACCATTAACCATTATTGTATTGATATTCCTGAAGAAAATGAAGTTATTAGATACATGCAGTCCTTTTCACAAAAAAAAATCGTGTGTAAAATTAGTCGTAATATATGACTTCACAATTGATTAAAGTATTGTGACTTCATAACATATGACTAATTTTATACTTACGATTTTATGTGAAATCCGCCACTGAACACACTAAACGTGTTTCCGTCATTGTTGTTTACTTGGACTATCTTTGTTTGAACATTCAATATTTTACTCCTGATGTGGTAGTCTCAGTACTTTTAAATTAGCATTTTGAAATTTGATAACTATTTCAATTTCCATCTGTATTAAGGATTTCATGTCAAAACCCAATCGGGTGTTTTTAGATAAGATTTCGATATAAATCTATATGACCCATATTGCTTTTGTACAAACATTTCAATGGATGTAAATTCTTTCATTTTGTCTTCCCAAGCATCCCGGAAGACCTGGGAAAAAGTCCCCTTGTCCATAATACGGAAGGGAAGAAAACAACCTTTTGTGAGCTTATCGCGACCTGGGAAAAAGTCCCCTTGTCCATAATACGGAAGGGAAGAAAACAATCTTTTGTGAGCTTATCGCGTCTTAAACGAAACAATACTAGCTCATATATTTAATATATTTAAGTCGATTATTACGTAAGATGGATTTTACTTTTTCTAAAGTTGGAAAATAAAATGAGAACATTTATTTACAAATGTGATTTCCCTAGTTCTCCAAATATAAAAAAGTTTGATAAAAGTGTAGGTATACTTTTGTTTTGAAAACCAAATATAATTTGATGGTGATCTTCAGATTAAAATAACACATACATAAGGAAACTGACGCATCAACATACATACCTTCTAGACAGCAGCAACCTCTCCCTTAAAATACAAAAATAAATAAATAAATAAGAAGAAGAATATCTCACATGTTTAAGTAGAAATACGAAAAGACTAACAAATCGACCCTTATATACGGAACAAGTTTCAAAATGATTTTCTGGTAGAAGCCAACTTTACTAAACGCGTAATAAAATGCAAGGAACATATTGTTGTCGTTATGAATTTTAAACGCAAAGCCAAAATATGTTGGAATGATGAATAATGTTGATTGCTTTCTGATCGGATGAGAGTCAACGTATTGAACTGTCATTATTGAGATGAAATATACCATGGCAGTCCTGACTATTATGTAATCAAACCGAGTAATAATGGGCTTAACAAAACTATGACGGAGACAAAAGGTCTATCTGCACTGAAAAAAAAAGGTTAAACACAGATGAGACTGTTGTACTGCTTCTGTTTGTATCTTTTCAATATAATGAGAATTAATATGGCGAATATGTCGAAGAGACAACAACCCGTGTCATCTCAAGGCCATCCATGGGTCTTCAATAAACGTTTAGGACATCCTCACACCACAAGGCAGACGGCTGCAGTTGGCCCTAAAACAACATTATACATAGGTACATCGAAAAAGTTCCCCTTATAGACTCCAGAAATATAAAAATAAAATAAACGTAAAAAGTAAACAAGACAAACAAAGGCCAGAAATTCCTGACTTAGGACAGGCACAGAAGATGCGGCGGGGTTAAAGTTCACTGGTGGGATCATTCAACTCCGCCATTTTTTTTTTTTATAAATTTGGCCACTGTGAAAAAAAATGCACAATTAAACACGCCTAAAGATCAGTTCAGGTCCTTTTTAAAAAATAAAGATGAAAACTGATTTTAAAGTTACACAAACGCACAAAGGACTACTAGTACTGACATACCTGCTTTAGACCAGTTTAAATTCAAGTTCAAACATATTCATTTGATCAAAACAAAACATTTGGGACGCAAGTTAGAGCATTCCTATTAACCCTCTCCAAAACACAATAATGATGATACATATATATGATTCACATACAGTGTCACTGTGGAGTTATATCGTAAATTTTACCTTAGCTGTCGATCGCAGTTGTTTCTTTTCTTTTCATTTTAGCAGATGTAGCTTTTTAATTCCCATGAAAATAAAAATAAAAGATTAATCTCGTCAAATTGTGCTTATCTAGTAATCAATAGTACTTATACCGGAATATATCCTTATGACAAAATTACGGTTGTAAACTTTATTTCTATACTTGATTCCCAGTATTGACTTAGTTTGTATAAATAATGGGCACTTTGTAAGTATGACCTAGAATTAGGAAAAGCGTGACTATTGGCCCAGGGTTTCAAAGGGACATTCAATTAATAGTGCAAATCATATTGTCAAAATATAGACTCAATATATCATATTACTGAAGACGAATTTGTGTGTTGTAAATTTTTATAATTAAAGTTTTTGATTACCCTATATAGTTCATGTAGAAATTGTCAACGTTTTGATAAATATTGGCGCTTGAAATTGATTTATTTTTCTTATTTTTGTGTGAATGTGAAAAATTTGAATTCTCCGAAAAAAATTGTGTAAATTATTACCTATTTTGGGAATAAGTCACTTATCACAGTATTTCTTGTTGGGTAAAATTTAGAATCGTCATTACAGTGCGGAGACGGATGAAATAGCCAAGGTATAAGCCTACATTAGAAAACATCCAATTTTGGTATTTTCTTGCAGGCTGTATTAGTTTATAGGCTGCTTTAAAAACATCCCTGCTCGAGGCGTGAAGCTTCCCCGGTAATAGCTCGATACCGTACGGGACTTGAGAAACACAATTTTCTGAAAAGCTAATTTGAGAAACTTAAATGAAAAATGATAATAATTTTTGAATATGCTTTATAGTGCTGTGCAAGAATTTATCCTTAAATAGAGCTACCATTTTAGCTTTAACGATAACCTGGAGCTAAAAAAACACTGTGCTAGAGTGTCTACGTAGGAAATTTTAATTCGAATTTGGTTCTATTGTGGTTAAAGTCACCTTGAAAACGAGTCAAATGCTATACATGAAATACCAATTATACATATACTGCAAATTTCGCCATGCAGTGACCTTGTTTCAAAGATTAACCTGTCAGCATAATCAGAACCAATGGTATATTCAGTTAGTGAAGCGTTACATCATGGATTACACAAAGGCAACTGAGAATTTCATATTCTCTATAACTAAAATAATTAGCGAGTATGCCCTGTCCTAAATTTCAATGGTTGTTTACGCTTTTCGACGCTACGAATGGAATTCTTTCATTTTGCAAAATATCTGCATTCGGTCTTTTGTTTAATATTCAAGAGATAATTTATGGAAAACTTAAATTCTTGAAAGAATAGAAACAATATATCGTTCTGTTTTCGGTATAATTATGATAGGTCATACTAATTATAATTGTTTCATTTCCCAAATTTTGATAAGTTTTGAATCGATCAAACTGCTTTATATTAGGGCATTTTAATTGTCACTTACTTCAGGACATTAAATCCCGGATTTTATACATTCATTTTGCGCAGTGTCAGAGTTATGATCTTCCTTAAAACGATGTTACATGTGATATTTCGATTTATTTTAGAAAAGCGGATGCGGTCAAACTTCTGCATTACAAATAGTGCTTGAAAATAGAATTGTGTGCGCAAATGACCGATATCTGATATTTAATTTATTTATTACTTACTATAAGGGAGACATATTTTTCTTTATGAAAAGTATTAAAAACAATTTTATTGATGACCGAGAAATGACAGCATTCTACATACATAACCAATTGATTGCATACATTTTAATCAATAATTGACAAGTCAAGTCAACTTTAGGTTGTTTTATTGGTAGTGAAAAAAAAAGAATCATCTTTTGCCTTTTTTACCTATTAAACCTGCATTGATTCAACACTATAATATAAAATAAATAGATTTTACATTTAATTTGCATGCAATTCTAGTAAACACTAGTTAGTTTTATTATTAGAAAATAATTGTAAAAAGCTATTAGCTTTTCCTTTGCAAAGAAATCGACCAATATTACACTATTATAGCAGCATTTAGAATTATCGAAGGTCGTCTATTTATAGGCTATCTGTTTTGCTCTAGTAACATAATAAACTTCAAAATTTCCAGTAAAGCAATGTTATTGACTTTCTACTACGCAGGCATTTATGGAATGTGAACGATTTTTTAATGTTATTAGCAATTACTATACAATTAATATGTCAATGAGACAACAATTAAACCTGGATGAAAAATGTCAGCCCAAGGCCAACCATATATCTTCAATGAACAAAAAGGAAACCTCACAAAATCAGGCAGGCTGCAGCTGGCCACAGAATAACATGTACACATGTACACAGGTACATCGAAATAGTTTGTTTTAACCCAGCAACATGAAAGTAAACTGAAAGTGAAAAACAGAGACCAGAAAATCCCGCTTTGTAACAAGTGCAAACGCAGCGGGTTTAAAAGTTGGAAACAACTCTAACAAATCATTGTAACGTTTGTATTCAGTATTTTACATCAATCCCATGTAAGCATCAAAGTTACTTTGACTGATTTTTTATTCTGTTTCAAATGAAACCTTAATAGACTTTATTGACATTGAATATAATAAAAACATATCAGTGATTTCAAGAGTTATGTCCGTTACCCTAGGTCTTCCTCCTTAAAGTACCTTGGCGTGATCACCCCTTTGTAAGTATTTGGACGATAAAATATTGTATCTGTACTTTCTACATTATGAATCCAATAAATCATTCTTTTTCTATTTCTGTGTCATAATTTTTATACTGATACAGAAAGATTATAAGTCATTCACTTTAGTTTTTGCTCGAAATATTGAACAACGATTTACAGTGCTGTCATCTGAAATTATTTCCTAACCCCTAGAAGTCGTTACTCCTTATCTTTAATGACTAAAGCTTTTTGTTTCAGCTTAATCTTAAATCACCGGGGCTTCGTTCCTTGTATTGAACATGGGACTACAATAGCGTAGCTCCTGTGAATACTCTGGTAAAACTAATCGGTGCTTGATTAAAATTCCTATTTAGATATTTCAACTCACTTTCTATTACGTTTTATATGAGCACTAGGCATAAAAGCTGACCAAATAAGATAATCTGCAAAACGAAAAATAATGTCGGATAAAAGGATGATCAACTATTGTCGAATTATAACATCATGCGTTTTGCAGGAGTCACGTCACTTCAAGACAAATTTTATAATCGTTTTCAAATCTGTCTTTGATCGCTAAAACAAATATCATGCACGTAGCTTTTTTTAAAACTTAAAAGTATCAATTAGAGGTGTCATATATTGTTTCCTATATTCAGGAGTCGATTAGACGAATTCGCTGTGACTGATTTAATTCTATTCATTTAGATTATTTACAACATCCCCCAAAAAACAAAATATTTTATTACATTGGCGTGGATTATGTGTTAATTATGATAAACGGCTTGATACATTTTATAAAATATTGCCCTTTTTCACTAGTGTTGGTGATGATTCGGTCTCCGCGCGTGGTAATGCAACTTGGTAGCTTTTTTATTTAAAGCATGAGTGACAAATTAATAAGAATAATAAGGTATATTCACACCACAATGAAAGAGGGGGGTTTAGCGCGCTATAAAACCTAGATTTGGCTCACTATTTCGTTTGAAATACCTATACCAAGTCAGAACCATTGCTATACCAGCTGCTCCGGCGATGTAATATCTATTTTGGCAGAACTATTTTAGACTTGACTTGATTGTGGATCAGATTATTGTTCGGCAATCCTGCTGTTACCCTTATTCCTCCTTGGGAAGGAAGGTTTTTGTACTTCTCCGTCTAAGAATCAGGCAAAATGTGTATAAGGTGTGGCACATGAAGAAAAAATACACAGACATTTTATTGCATAATCCAAGTATTTATACCTCATAACCTCAAGAAACTACTGTCAAAGTGTTTGAAAAGTTTGCCTTTTTAAGATATTATTAGGTCAAATTTAGTTGAAATGCACTGTGAAAAAATTGGGGGGGGGGGGAATTTTCCTTATATAAGCAGTCAAAAAATGTCTACATCACCGATGCTTCAGGATAAATTTAAATAGCTGTTCAGTTGTTTTCTAGATGTGTTGAATGTATTTGAGGCAAAAAAGACCAAATTGAGAAATCTGATGTGCCACCCATTGCCTGATTCTTACCCAGAATGGTACTTAAAAATTAAAATGAATTTAATCATTCGAGAGTTTTAGTGATTTAATTGCACTTATTTTCGACGACATCACAGTAGGTGTGACGTCTGAATCATATTGACACGATGAATTGAAGTGTTTCTTCCTGTTTTGTCGATGAGAATGCGAGGTCACATATGCCGTCTTAAAGTAGCTGATGACCTTCATTGATAACACCAGAGCAAAACCCGAATCCGCTTATTCTTTGATGTACGTGTTCATATTCATTTTTGTCCGTCACACAAACTAAATGAGTTCATTGTTTGTACCATTTTGAGGCAGGAAGATATCAAATCTACGTCATCTTTAGTGCTGTATATGTACTTCATAGTACTAGTTTCACAACTGCAGGCAATAAACACTCAGAAATCTTTTGAACGTAATCAACTTTGATGTAGTTAGCAGAATGTTAAGTAGCCTTCCAGCCAAGAATAATGCAGAATGTAACTAATAGCTGGAAAGCCTACATATTTCTGTTTTTGATATTTTGTTTGATATGTTATATTAAATTAAAACTAACATTTGGCTTTTCATATAACCCATGTTCTTGGAAGATAAAAAATATATAGATTGTACTGTATAATTCAAAATTAATGGAGATAACTCTGTAAATGACACTTATATACAATTGAATGGACTTTCAATGTGTATTATTTCCTAAGATCAGATAGAGAGAAATTAATAATTATACATTTCATCATATAGACACATATAACAATATATAAACAAATATAAAAATGTGCAGTCTTTTTTAGGTTTATCACGTATTACAGAATTTGCATGATTCTTACAAAGACTACTATTTGATATTTTCATACTTCGTTATGGCAATTGTTATTTTTTATATGATACACATATAAGTAATGGTATGTGATATACATGTAAGTAATGGTATGAGATTTACATGTAAGTAATGGAATAATATATAGATGTAAATAAAGGTTGGTTGGACTATCAAACTATCATTTGAAACAGGATAAAATCAATCCAAGTTACTTTGATGCTTACATGAGACTATATAAAGAGTCTGGATGCAAACATTCCAATAACTTGTAAGAGTTGTGTCCCTTACCATAGGTCTACCTCCTTAACTGAAATGGGTTGGGTAAATTGATACACTGAGATAACTAAAAAATAATCTGATGAGCTGGTTGTTTATCGGATGGTATGCCCCGTAACAAAGTCATTCAAATATTAAACTTTTTGATATATGACTTTAAGTATAAGCCTCATCAATCAAGAAAAAAAAACCCACGGTATTCCATATCATTTTGGTAAACTGATTTATAATTTCATTGAAATGCACTAAAAATGGACATTTCAAGGGCAGATAATTCTGCCCCAAAAAAATAATTTTTCAATCATTTTAATGAAGTGGAACTTTTCAGAACACATTTGATGCATTTCATATAGAAAAATCATCCTTGAGTTAATTTAAATTGTCAGATCCGTGGGTTTTTGACATACATGTTTCTGATTTTTCCCATTGCCTGATTCTTACAGACATACATCTAAATATCGTCAATATATGAGGTCACACAATGATATTAAAAAATCAGTTAAGTTTACTCATTATTCATCCTTTTACACAGTACACAAAAGTAATGAAATGTTAAAATGTCGGTCTCAAAAAGTGCACAAAGGTTGCTTATTGATTCTTAAAGACAAGGTCTATATCGTTCTAGAAGTACGAATAATTCAATTTATTCAAAGTAGTATTTATTCTGGAAATAGGAATATTGATATAATTATTTCGAAATTAATTAAGTTTGTTTTCTTCTGGGAACTGTTTACTATTTAGTAATGATTTTCTGAGGACGTGAAGTAAAAATCGCTTATTTAGCATGTGTCAAGAGTGAATGCACTGAGAATAGTTGCAAATAGAAACCCGAATTTGACCTGTCGTTGAAAATTATTATTTCGCTCCAGCCAAGTAGAATACGCGTTGAGTTAATCAATCTTGAGTGAAAATGACTATATCTTTGTAACTCTAGGTCTCATTTTTAAAGTCTTACATTCTTTTCTTTTAAACTAGACTTCTTTAGGACTGCTTTTTGAATGAAAATAGGAATTGTTTTAAGTTTACCAATTTACTAAAGGATACCATCTATTCTTCTCGTAGTAAACATATCGTCATCGAAATATAAACAGCGGTCAAAAACATGGAGTTAACGTTGATACAATCTGAAACCAAATCCCACAATATGGCATACCTCAACAAAGCTTCTGACAAAATATCAATTAGGAGAAATTGTTGAGAAAACTGTAACGAAAAAAATTGTGAACGAACAAACGGACGGAGTCCATGATCATTATATAAATCCCGCAAAGTGGAGATATTATGAAACAAAAAGGAAATAAAAGCTTGAAGCATAAAGGGTTAACAAAATTACAAACTAATTAATTCGAGCCAATAGTCAAACGGAATATTCAAAGCGATATGTCCATGTCATGTAACAAATGGCACTATTATGGCAAATACTGGAAAGTTGAAAACCGCAATCGCTCTGTATGGGCATGTCTGATGAAAATGATGCTTTGACAAGTTAATACAGCACGTTAACCTCTTACTACCATTACATGTACTATGAAAGTACTATTGTTCGTGGGTACCAATTTTCGTGGTTTTCGTGGTTAAACTAAAGCACGAAATTTGGTTCCCAACGATAAAAGATGTTTCCATTGATGTGAATACTGAAAACCTAAAAGCAAAGAATATAAGAATCCATAAACTTGTTTTTCTTCCCTAATCCACGAACATAAGTATCTACGGAGTAATGTACTTTCACCATAATAACTTCCGGTATTTTGCACTGGTTACACTACATCTTAGGACTATTGCATCTATGTTTGCTTTACGTCATTCACTATTGTAGTAATTGTATGTTATTTCCTTTTTTCTCCACACAATTGCAATGGAAGTTCGTTTTTTAGAATAAATACTAGATTATGAATGAAGAGGGCAAAAATGATAGGTTATAAACAGCAGGAAATAGGTACGGCTCTTATCCCCCAAAATATATAAATAGTAGTTTCGAAAATTACGTATCTTTTTAATTAACAGTGATTGATGACATCGTAGAAGGTTTGTCATTGTTTGTTGTGTATTATATTCATATGAACTAAAAATTGATATAAAAACGGCGGGAAAATTTTTAAATCCGATTAGAAAATGCCATTTATCGACAGTTCTTCTGGACGATGTCCAGTGTTCTTTCTTTTTATTTCATAACATTGATGGAACGTTTAAATGTTGCAACACCAGTATTCTCTCAGCAACATCTTAATTGTGATATCTAAAACGTAACTGATTGTTTGTTTGTTAGGGTTTAACGCCCGAACAGCAATATTTCAGCTATATTCACCTTTATTGTCCTTTTACGACAAGCTTAGTGCTGCAGGACTATTCTTTTAACACCCGAAAACGTCGAGTAATAACTTAAGTGCCGTTTTGAACACAAACTTCCCAGTCTTATTTATATAGAAAGTTTCAGTACGCAGCACACTTATTGCAAGAAGTAACCTCTCCTCAGAAGAAACAAAATACATTGAAAGATCGAAATTAGATTAAAATGAGACTTGCTTATAATCATTTAAATTTTAGACAAAATATGAAAAAAATATAACAGTCACTCCTTCAACAAAAATATTAATTACCTTTTTAATTCTCTTTCGTCTACCCCGGACTTGACTTTTTATGAGCAACTCGGCGGGTGTTTCTAGAAAAGTACAGGATGCTTACCCTACCGGTGTACTTGCTCGATGCTCCTAGTTTTTAGTACGAGTTGCTCATTTACTTATGTTACTTTATATGCATTATTTTGGTTATTTTATGTTCTTTGTTGTGTTTGTCTGATTTCCATGTCTGGTCTTTGCCCCTGGATTACATTTTAAAAAAAAATGTCCTCTAGAATCTTGATTTATCTTGATAACCCTATATAAAAAATTGCAAATATCATTGTGAACTGAACAATGAATAAACCGGAAACCTGTCTAAACCAGACATCTTTTGAAGTCCCCTTTATGTTAGTTCTAGAGCATGCAGAATTGACCATAACCAACAAAAGTTTCAGTAATTAAGGAAGTAAGTATAAAGCATTTGATATATCGGCAAAACAAATGCCGAAGCCTCAGTAGTGGATTTATTCAAATACGTAAAAATGGCCTAAACGTGAAAGAGTAATCAAGGACATCGAGGTTATAGCGGTAATCAAAAGAATGTAATCCAGGGACAAAGACCAGACATGGAAAACAGACATACACAACAAAGAACATAAAGTAACTAAAGTCATACATACAAAGTGAAAAAGGCAAATGAGCAACTCGGACTCCACTAAAACTAGAAGCATGGACCAGGTGCACCAGTAGGGTAAACGTCCTCTGCTTTTCTAGAAACGCCCGCCGAGTTGCTCATAAAAAGTCCGGGGCAGACAAAAGATACATACGAAACATAGACGATCTACATATACAATGTAGCGGACCGAACAAAAATGATAATACATAAAAACTAAAGATAATGGAACCAAGACGTCACACGAAAAAAAAAGTATAAAGTATATACGGAGGGTGTTTTTATGGGATTTTATTTTGTTGAAATGTATTACGAAACATTACGTGGTCTCTCCCATATTATGATGCTATTAGTAATTGTTTTTGGAACTTTTTCGTTTTGTATTTGTCAGACAAAACGGACAAAATTGTGCCTGCAGCAGGTAAACCAAAATTGAAACCCCTGATTAATCTGCGAATTTCGCCTCTGATAAAATATCAATAAAATCCATAAGTTCAATCATCTTGCGTTTTGATTACCATTTACATTGTATCTTTCTATTAAGGAAGTGGACCTAGAGTAAAGGACACAACTCTTACAAAAAATTGGAACGCTGTGCATCTGTGGTCCTTCTCACAAAAAAATCGTAAGAGTAAAATTAGTCGTAAGTTATGATGCCATAGTAAATAAAAGTATTGTGACGTCATAACTTACGACTAATTTTACACTTAGGATTTTTGGTGAAAAGGACCGCTGTATTTTTGAATCTTGCTTGAGTTCAAATTCCCTAAACAAACAACCAAACCTAAAACAAAAACAAAAAAGGTAATAATCTTTTCTTATTATTTCAAAAAGAACAAATTCGAATTCTGAGCCTTGGAAAGGAAGAAAATAGGTATATTACTTTTGGATATGATGTATCTTAGATATCGTGCACAAATGGCGTTTATCTAATTGTCATCATTAATGGTAAAGGAATAAATAAGGTGTCATGACAACGAAACCATTATAAACAATCCCCACGACTGCTTTTATTTTCAGTAAGCATTCAACAATGAACAATTGTCTTAATGGTGTCCGACAATGTGGCCAATTTTGAAATATATCTCCCTGACATTTCAATATTTATTTGTTTGATTAAAAATTAATGTGTTTTATATGTATAGTTAAAACCGTGACTATCACTCGGGAGGGATTATAATAGAATATTAAGGCTCAGCATGTGCATGAATTGGTAAAATATTTTATCAACCAATATCTATTCCTTAATTGCGTAATGTTTATGCAAATGAGCAATGAAGCGTTACCACTAAACAACCATTCATGGATAGAGAGTATATCAATTACATTTATTATGGTGTTATACCATTATAAGCCAAAAACTATAAATTTATATTACGTAGACAATTAATACATTAGAGGATATTTTCCAAGTTTCTCCAGAAATAAGTGAAAGCTTTTAACAACAATTATACAGTATATAACAACCTGGAATTCTCCCTCTCCTAATTACAATACTTCTTCTAAATAACAAAATGAAATAAGTTCATAAAGTTGGCTTTATGTGGGTGGCTTATTATCATGGTGTTCATGTGTTTTTTGTTTTTTGTTTTGTTTTAAATTAAATATATATTGGTCTGTAACTGACACATATTAAATGCTATCTTTAACAAGTGTCAATCAAAAAAAATTACAGACATCGTTTTGTTTATATTATCGTCAATATCAGATTAAGAATAAAGATTATTGTCGTGTAACTCTTTTTCCCTATTTTTTTTGACGTTGTCAAAGATTCAATTTGACATTTGTCTTGGAAAACTTGAATGCTTGTTTCTCCTTTTATAATAAAGGAGGACATAATACTAGTTGTATCGAGAAGTTGTATCGGTGTCATTTTATTTAAGTATCAGTCTTTATAATAACCAGGCAGGAGGTGATTCATGTACGTTGAAAACCCACGGAATTTACTTTTATTTCTTATTCAAAATCAGTTGTCGACCACATAATCAGTCTTGTTTTTTTTTGTTTGGTTGTTGTACTTTTGAAATAAAATTTATATAGATTGTACATGAAATTAGCACTTTTCAAGAGTTATCATTCTTGATTTGGTCTGATTTGGTTGATTTAAGTGGGAGGTTTAAGTGTGAATTTCTCAAATAAGGGTAACAGCGAAATTACGAAACACTAATCCGTTTCATAATCAAGTAAAGTCCAAAATAAATCTGGCAAAAAGACATTGCACGAAAAAATCGACTTTACAAATGTAACTGCATTCCGAAGGAGTAATCTAGGGAACCAAGGTTATAGCGGTAATCAAAAGAATGTAATCCAGGAGCAAAGACCAGACATGGAAAAAAAAAACATACACAGCAAAAAAAACAAAGTAACTAAAATCATACACGCAAAGCAACAAAAGCAAATGAGAAACTCGGACTTTACTAAAAACTGGGAGCATGGACCAGGTGAACCAGTATGGTAAGCGTCCTCTGCTTTTCTAGAAACACCCGCCGATTTGCTCATAAAAAGTCAAGTCTGGGATAGACGAAAGAGGAAAGAAAAACTATGACACTTGAACAAATCAGTTTTCCTGGCGCAGATGGATATATCGTAACGATCCATGAGTTCATGATGACGACCATAAAACTTCTGTAGTGAGGACTTCAATCTTGTAGCAACATAACCCTCTTCCAGAAGCCTATTTATTAGAATTCTAGCGCGATGCAATCAGTCTGCGTAATTTCGGCAAGCTCTGGCATAACGTATGAGTCATCACGTTTGTCGTAAAGTTTGATCAATAGTTTTCCTTTACCATCCATTTCTAAGTGAAGGTCAAGATATAAAGCTGACTTCATAGTGTCTGTAGTATCCTTTATCTCAAGTTCTTTGGGGTAGATGCGATGTATCAAATCCCCAAAATTAGGGACAGATCAGCTATAAAGTCAGCCTCATAAGAGTGAAGGAATAGGTCCGCAAGTAAGAGCACCATTTGTTCCCATTGGAATGCCGACCGTTCGTTTGTTGAAAAACGCGTCCACCACACATGACAAATATGTTGAAATATGTCCGAAAAAATCGGAGTAGTTTATGTGTTGCGGCGATCTGATGAAACATACATTCAGATCTACTGACCAAATGACATCTAAACAACTACACAGTTTATGCGATTCCTATGACATTGTTGCATATGGTGGAACGTCTCTGTATTGGATTAAAGTTTGTTATTTTGATGTACTTCTTGTGTAGAATTATTTTTTGTAGTTTGAACATTCTGAGTCTTTCTTTATAATAATGCTGATGAGAGGTTACTCCTTGATACACTTGTACAATACACCGAAATTTGCACTATAAATTGGAATGATATATTTGTTTGTATTGTGTGTTATTTCTTTGGAAGTGACAACAATTTAAATGAGATATTCAAATAATGGAGGCCTATAATCAAAGTTGCATGCGCAATACTTCTTCATTTTGTGTTACTAATGTAGAGCTATGAAACGCGTAACGAGCATGCATTTTTTAAAGTTTCTTGAACAGAAATACTTAGTTGTGTTTAAGAGAACTATTGTTAATAATAACTTGTAGTTGCTGAAAATTTTAGGTGAAAAACAAATATGCTTCCTGCCTATGACAGTAAGTATCTTGTTTTAGACTTCTTGTATGTGGTGAGTCAATCTCTGTTTGATTTCTTAAGTGTAAGAATCAGGGAAATATGAAAATCAGAAACATGCATGTCAAATACCCACCGATCTGACAATGTAATTTCACTCAAGATTTGAAAAGACCATTTTGTTATCTCTGGATCACTTGATTCGATCAGGAATTTTTCAATAAAATGTTAGAAAAATGAGGTTTTTGACAGAGTTATCTGCACTTGAAATGCTTATTTTCAGTGCATTTCAATGAAATTATACTAGCAACTTAAATTAACAATGACATGGGAAATCTTGTCTTTCCTCCTTGATCCTGATAGTGCAAATAGTTAAATTAAACTTTCAAAATGGTTGGGGTTTGAACCATGTTTCACCTACTGTCTTACTCTTATAGGGACTGACACTTAATAAAAATGTACTTAAAGATTAACGATATGATCATGACATTACATTTTTTTTTAATTTGCTCTTATATAAGAAAAAAACTTTGGTTTTGACTTCCTTAACTTGATATCCGCTGCAACCTTCCTTGTTATAGGCTATTGACATACAATTGACACAAATCGTGAAGAAATACGAACAAAGTTTGGTCATGAAGATTCCATTATCATTATAATGATAATCTTATACGAGGAAATAAGATATTAAAGCTGGCAAAAGTTTTTTGAAGAATACAAGTTTCATTGTTTGTAAGTCACGGAACAAAAAGTAATCATATCATTAGAATTCCGGCTGATTCACTTTAATATCAAGAATAAACTTATTTTAGTAGTATTTCGTAACGCGAAAAGTAACATAAAAATCGTATTTTTAAGAGCAACATAGTTCCATATTTATTATATTTTTTTTAAACACACAGTCTTGTATGATAGCTGGTATACACCGTGTGAGGGAAGAAACCTTTTTGCCAATGATGATTTTTGGCAAAGCATGCTTAAAAGGACGGTAAAAAATAAATAAAATCAAAGATTTACCTATTAAGCATCAATTAAAAAAACTATATAGAACGTATAAATAAAATGGATTTTGATATTTTACAAATTTGTCGTATTATAAAATTTCTTTTCTCTAAAAGAAAATGAAACAAAGTATGCAAGTTAAATTTGATATCATTTTCCTAGAAGTTTTTTAATTATTAATTTTCAAATGCCAAAAATTATAATATGAAACAGGTGAAATTTGAAACGATTCCGAAGAAAAATAGATTTTTGTATCCCAATTATTCTGCGTCCGGATGTGCTTTTTCCGATAGAATATTTGTCCGACTATCCAATGTTCCATGTTGATATATTGATGTCATGGTATTGCGGGAGTTGGCGAATTGTGAAATCTAAAAAAAAGAAAAAAAAAAAGAAAAAGAAAAATAGATAAAAAAAATTACCCAAACAAATAAAATGAAAAAAAGTAAAGAATGTGCTTTCGAGGATAAATGCATTATATATTTTAAAAATTTAAGTTTATTTCCCGAATTAACGCATTGCACACGTATTTCAATAAGGTTAAAAATAAAGATTTAGGATAATTAAAAATTCGGCTACAGACATTACGACGTTTATCCCATGATAGGCTTCACATCTGAACCGTTCAGGTCAGTATGTTACTGATAAGACAGTGGCATTTATAAACAGCAATAAAAGATAATTTTAGTGGTATTCGAAGCACTTTCTGCCCCGAAAGTAATAGTAATAACAATGTTGTAAATTAATATTTTGTTTTTAAAATAGACAGGACGCTTTTACAGTTTTTTTTTTTTATTGTTTGACAGTTTTCTCTCATATTCGAATACATGATTGAAGTGGTATTTTTATAATATAATCAAGCCTTTTAAGAAAGGTTTAACCGTGCAGAAGACAAAGTTAGAAGTTGGAGAAGCCTCATCGATATATTTGTAACTTTTTTCTTGAGGTTAGTTTTATCCTAGGTCCAAGTAGACTTGGGACGAATTGTCTGTATGTCTATTTTAATACACTTCCGTATTATCACAGCAGATCACTTCCTGTCAGACTGAAATTGGTCCTCAGTGGTTCTCATATCATAGTTAAAAAAAATAAGAACTTCATCCACATTTTGAGGTTTACTATGATACTGCTTCACTCGTGTATAGTTCAGCAATAACTATAGTATGTAAAGACGAATTCCTAATGACGAAAATAGCGTGCACGATACTTCCATCTTGTAGTTGGAAAGAATTATTTTTTTCCCTAAATATTCATTTAGATATTAAAATACAAGAGGTTTTAAAACTGGTAAGGTATGTAGATTTCAATTAACGGGCCATACGCTACCATGTCAGGTTATATGATTTCAAGTACATGTAATAAAGTTTCAATATTTTACCAAAAGCAATTTGTTATAACATGAGTGTGCTTGGAGGTTGAAGAAAAATAGGGCTTGTAATCTCGTCTTCGATTTATTTTGGTCCGGAATAAATACTGTTGAAAGCGTTCAATTCCGAAGATTGATTTGTATTTAGTTTGCTTCTTCAGTGTACACCAATGCAATACACAATTTTCAGGAAAGTCTATTTTGTGTTTTTACTCAACTTGTTATAGTTGTTTTGTTTTATCAAAGTTTGCTATATTTTTTTAGAAAGGGTTTGAATTGTCAGATAATAAACATACCGTAGAAATAATTATACATCACATTTTTATAATCTTTTTATGCAACTAAGATTTGCCTTTATAAGATTGCAATCTTTGTCTAAAATATTTGTTGAATTTTGTGGAAAAGCTGTTTTTAAATACTTTCAATTTCTGTAGGTCACTATAAATGATACGCAAGCAAAGAGATGTTTATTTTTTTTCTTAACTATGTAAGTAGCAGTCTTTATAAAAATCAGACAGAGGGTGATTCATGCGTCAAAAACCAAAGGAACTTACTTATATTTCTTATTCAGAAACCAACCTCATAATTGGTCTTTGTTTTTCATTTCGGCGTTGCGCTTTTGAGTAAAACAACATATATAGATTATACATGAAATTAGCACTTTGCAAGAGTTCTTGTTCTTGATTTTGTTTGATTTGGTTGATTTTAGTGAGAGATAAAAGTATGTTTTTCTCACAAATAAAGATTTGAATATGGAAATAACTATAGTTGTGTAAAAATATAGCATATGTAGACTGAAAAAAAAAATAGTTTGTTTAGTAGGTTTTTCTACACCATGTATCACTCTACCATTGGCAGTGTCTGAATTTCATGTGGACTGGTACTTTAACGCAACTTTAATGTCCCAATGGAGATTTGATAATCTATAAAAATAATGGTTGGGAGAAAAAATGGTGTTATACAGTAATCAGTATTTATAATATTGGCAGGTAATATTTTCACTAAAATTCAGTTGAACTTAGTTCACTAGTTGAAATACTCACACAAGATTAATGTATAAGTCTCATTAAGTATATAAATCTTAAGTACGACTGCAAGTTTAAAGTTGTATAGGAAGAATCCTGATTTTGTTTTTCGACTATTATTGTGTATCGTTTAGATGAACATGTATTCAGAACACTGACTTGGTTCTATCATGTACCTCAAAAATAAAAGCAGCGCATTCATTCAAACATTAATGTAAATAACTTTCAGTTTAGTAGAAGTAATTGGGGAAACATGTAAATAAGTGTTTTCCATTAGTTGTCAAATTCTCTTAATAAATAGGATAAGATGACTTCACACTGCCTTTCCATATGCTAACCGTGTGTTGGAGAAATGTCCCGGTGTCAATATGAAGGAAGTTTTGATTCTTCTAAAATCAACACTTCCTCAGGAGAGCGTTACATTCTGAATGTATGTCAAAAAAGGTGAAGTTAAATGGAATTGAAAACATCCAAATTGTTAAGTAACCAAAAAATTAAGCAAACGTTTCCATTTAACATATCAAAACTCCTTCCGTAACATATGTGTTGGATGCCAATCTTGTATGCATACTTTTTTTAATATTGGCTATAGTATGTTCTTCCGTTGACTTGTTATCCTCAGTACATAACATAGAACCATCCAAAAGGGATGGGATAAATGAAGACAAAAGTGGGCTTGATTGATCAAAATTTTAATTTCCATCGAATTTATTCAAATACTGATAAAATATATTAAAGATGCTTAGATTATTTTCTTCTATAAAAGAACACAAATTTACTGTAAAAAAAAATTAGATTAAACAAAAAGTATATGTTATCTTCAAATTTTGTTTTGTTTCAAAATTTTATATGTACATTTGTTTTGCATTCATTCCCGCAAAATACGCATATTTTACTTTCTGGTGTTATTGAAATTTAATACTCACTACAGATTCTACATTTTAGATTAAAGCAGAGATCAATAATCATGATATTTATAAATTTTCGGTGTCTTTTGCTCTAATATTCCAATTTGGTAGTAATTGGGAGCACAAGTTTGAACAACTTTGAGTAATACATTTTATCCAAACTTTTAGGTTATTTCCAGCCTTTGTATATCTTTGTTCCGTAAGAAATCTGAAAATAACATTATTCGAAGTTTTTAAAGGATGCCAAACATGTCATTTGGGTAAAAATACACTTTAATAGAATAAATACCACAACACATTTTTTAATCGTTCGCAACGTTAACTAGCTCAACAACTTAATACAATGTATTCTGTGTTGCAATGCATATGCAGCTATATGATTTAAGTGTAGAAACAACTCAAAAAATTGAAGCTCTTCTCAGAATCAATGCCTGGTTTCATTAAAAATCTAAAATTGATGTTTTCCTCAAATTCTTCCTCAACTCAAATTTCTACCGATCAAATCGCTTAAAATGAAAATTTGGGGAAATTCTGAATTTGAGAATTTTTTTTATGAAATCTAGGCAAGACAATAATTGTGAATAAAATGCCGGATTGAACAATGTGATTCTAACTTTATAATGTAAAGCAATGTTTCTACAATTACATGAAGTTCGACTAATAGGCAGAAGATTAAACAAAAAGTATTCGAATATTGTCCCAATTCAATTATATTCTTTCAATTGCAAACAATATATTGTTCGATCAAATCTGTTTTAAAATCTTTAAGAAAAATAAATCTTTAACCTGAATTGAATACACCTAATGTACCCAATGTACTAATTTTAAGACATAGAAGTCCTCAAATTTTGACCAATCAACTGCGACTTCGAAAAATTCTTGAAGTTAATAAATGTAATGTTTCCGGGAAAAGTTATCCTTCAGGGAAATTTTTTTGGCAAAGGTCCAGATCGTTTATTTTTTTATATATAAGTATATAGGTATATGCATAAATACATGTATACATAGGTTTATACTGTTCCCTTACTATCAACGAATCAAAATTCCATAGTACTTGAAAATACTTAGTTTTACCGGTTAAGAAGTGGAAGTTCGTCCTTAAATTTTTAATTATTTGACATTTCTGTGCTCATTTAGTTTTTTTTGTATGATCTTAGGAAATGACAGATGTATTTAATCCGCCTTCACAACATTTTAAATATTTTGATAATCGCAGTATATGGAAGTAAAATAAATTCTGGGAAAAGATAACGATAGATATCTTGGTCAAAGTGTTTTGTGATGTTTCTTTTTATTATAGGACTGTTAAAGAATCGAACTTTTTGGAGTAAATTAATATCATTGTTAGCTTTGTCTTTGAGAAACATTTGATTTTGTTGATAATGCGCTGCCATGCTGTTATGTAGCTGTCTTTGTAAGAATCATGCAAAATGTGAAAATTTGATACACCCCCCCCCAAAAAAAAAGGCTACATATTTTTATTTTTGTAATTAAGTTGTTTTATGGTCTATATTATGAAATGTGTAATTATTCATTCAAATCTGCCTGCTCTTAGGAGATAATCAAAATTGAAAATTCAATGGAGTCTATTGTATTTGGGTGTCATTTACAGAGTTATCTCCCTTAATTTGGCGGGTGGTACATTGAGACATATAGGATGGTATCTTTGCCTTTACATATATTTTTTTTGTCCTCCGTAGATCTTCAATTTTAATTTCCAATGTTTTTTTTTAATTCTTTTTTAATCTACGGAATCTAATAAACTATATATGTCTTATCCAAAGTATAAAGCATTTAAAATAGGATATTGTTCATAAAACAATATAAACGGGTAATCTATTTGTGTAATACAGAACATGCCTATGGAATTTCAGCTGTTCACTTTATTTAAATGTTGAAATATATTAGTTTTTTTTTCATGTCAATTGTATAATTACTGTCCATAGTGAGCAAGATTATTAGTTTCTCTTCGCTGGTCAGAAATGAAAAATTATTGTCATAATTTGCTTGTATCATGTTAGACAAAGTGTTCCTTTCCAAAAAAAAAGGGAGAACTAAGAAATGTTTTCAGTTTCTATTTATCCACTTTTGCACAGTTTACAAAATCGTCTGTCTGATAGGATGCCACGATATCGTCCCTTCTCTATCTCCAATTGAACGATATCTTCCCTTCTCTATCTCCAATTGAACGATATCGTCCCTTCTATACCTCCAATTGAACGATATCGTCCTTTCTCTAGCTCCAATTGAAC
The DNA here is from genome assembly GCA_037379345.1 of Perna viridis. NCBI lineage: Eukaryota > Metazoa > Mollusca > Bivalvia > Mytilida > Mytilidae > Perna > Perna viridis. Next base: position 28,833,065 of record CM074517.1, on the reverse strand, counting down.
GATATCGTCCCTCTCTATCTCCAATTGAACGATATCGTCCCTCTCTATCTCCAATTGAACGATATCGTCCCTTCTATACCTCCAATTGAACGATATCGTCCCTTCTCTATCTCCAATTGAACGATATCGTCCCTTCTCTATCTCCAATTGTTCGATATCCACCCTTCTCTATCTCCAATTGAAATGTTCCATTTCTCATTCTTTTTAGCCCCTTAATCTTCTAAACGTTTTGAAAAGACAACTAAGTCAATCTTATGTTAAAATAAATTTGTTTTCTTACTTTACTATATTTCCATAAACTATAAACAGTTACAGAGAAAGCATACAAACAATGATAATGTAACATAAATTGCATGTGTTAATAATTGTACTTGTATTGAAATTGGCCTTGAAGTACAACTCTTGTTAAAACTATCTTTACAAATTGCCTCAGTTTCTGAGAACAATAAACCGTCAAGTTTTCGTGGCAGTTGTATTTTCGCTATTTTCGCGGTAAGACCTTTAACGCAAAAAATAAACCGTTGTTTTTAATTTTTAATACGATTTGGGGTATGATCGCGAATTCAAAACTGCACGAAATTTCTATTGACCGTAGAAATCGCGAAAATTTCCCGGTTTACAATATATCAATAAAAAATTCCAACTCATTCACGTTTTTTTTTAAAATAAAAACTGCCATTGTTAAGGTTAGTTATCAGCATTTAATTTTCTTTAAATATAAGTAATAGGATTCGTAAGTCTCGTTAACATTTTTATCTTGCAGAACTAGATATTTGTCATTTTTTATCAGTATTCTTACACAAAAAAATATTTTGTTTTTAATATTGAACCCATTGACGTGTTAATGACGAATCTCCGTGCATTTGTATGGCAGACGAGGGCCCAATCTCATGAAATCACGGAGTCACGTGACGAGACTTACATACCATATTAAGTATTACTAAGATGAACAATATGAAAGTTTATTAAAAGAACAGGTTTACTTAAGAATTGTGCAAATAAAGATAAAAACGATAAAAAAAATTAAACCATCCCCGTCTAAGGCAGACATCCGTTTGAACATATTTTTTTGTATCCAGATCGCTCTGTTTTAAACAAAAACTTGTTTAGTTTAAACACAACAATGGCCTCAGACAAGATTGTCATTTAAAAAAAAGGAGTCAGAATCAAATACAATTTCCTTAAATTAACTGTAATTAACTCTTTATGTAGCAATTTTCCGGCTATCAGGAAAATATTTTAAAAACAATTGATAAACGAGATATTAAATCCAGAAAAAAACTATAATAAAACTGCAAACCATTGGATATGAAATATAACGGTGTAAATAATTATCATGTGAATGCCAAAACATTTTTTCCACTTAGTTTTTCCATTTAATTCAATACACAAAATTATATATTTATCCCAAAACGAATTGTAATATTTGAATTGGAATTCTTCATGTAAGTGACAAACTTATATTTTAGTCTAATATTTGTATCCGCATGAGGTACATGTAGTCGAGGTTCAACAGTCATTGTAGAAGTTTTATTGTTCGTTGTGTATCAATTTTTGTGATTTTCGTGCTTTTGTAACCACGAAATTTGGTTCCCAACGAAAGAAGATTTCCCATTCGTTTGTACGATTAAGTTGTCAAATCCGCGAATTCAAGAATCCCCGAACTGATAATTATTCCCTAAATCACGAAAGATGAAACCCACGAATAAAAGTACTTTTACAGAAAGTATATGTACAATTTGTTAAAATAATTAAAGACATTTAAGTTATTAACCATTTTCTATATACAAAGAAACAAAGTAAAAATTTAAGATAAAAGTCTGTTTTTTTTAATTTTATATTATGTTTTTTTTTATAATCGAAATTATTTGAAAATAATGATAAAGGGATGAAGCCCTGGCCAGTGAACAGACTTCTTATTTTTTCACGTTTACATAATTATAAACACATGAACTTATGACATAAAATAGCACTTGAAAGTGTCCTCTAGACTATGTGTTTAATTGAAATAAGTACATAAAATTAAAATGCCGGATCATAGAACATTTTATGTAGCAGTCTTTGTAAGAATCATGCAAATTCTGTAAAATGTGAGACATCCTAAAAAAGGCTACACATTTTTATTTTTGTTATTAAGTTGCTTTATTCTTGTAGATCTATATGATGAAATGTATAATTATTTCTTCTAATCTGTCTGCTCTTAGGAGATAATTCACATTAAAAATTCAAAATTTTCTATTGTATTTTAGTGTCCTTCACAGAATTGTCTCCCAAAATTTTAAATTCTACTGTGCATTTTATATGATTTCTATTTCATATGAACGAGGGGTCTATGAAAAGTCACGTGTAATATTTTGTCTACTTAAGTATGTTAAACAAAATATCAAAAATAAAAATATGTAGGCGTTCTAACCATGTATCGTATTTTGCATGATTCTTAGCTGGAGTGCTACTTAAATGGAAAAGGTTTTTTTTTTAAGGTTTTAGTGGTATATATGAATAATAACTGTATTGCTAGTAAGAGTTAAAACATGCTGTTTTTCATTTTCAAATTTAACTTTCTTTGTTATATCGTAGGGCAATTATTTATGAATTTGATTAATTCCATTTATAGAACTAGTTAATTCTAGCCCAACATAAAAGGGAAATTTGTTATGCTTTAAACTCATCTACGAGCTTTCAATTAACACTGACAGTATCATGTAGTAATGAAAATGTAAGTTATTCTATAAAGAAAAGAAGATATTTTGTCATAGAAAAATTATCAATTGATTAGTTAAAGCCAGTATCATATTTTTGGATCGTCAAAAGATGCACTTCTATAAGCAAGACTTGTATGACGTTCCAAAGAAAACATTTACACTGCTATCTCGTAAATATTATTCCCACAGTCGACACTCGTCTATTCGTTCTGATTAGTAGGATCACAACAATATTTACGACGGAACGTAAATGCAATTTTGAAACCGAAATGGTTATCACTGGAAGCCTAAATACCAAAAGTTTATAAAAAGTTTTGAAATTTCGCACCATATTTTTACTGTTTGTGATTTTTTCGCAGTTTTGATTTCACAAGTCAAGTTTCCGAAAAATCGCTCATTCCACTATTATCAAAACTGACCTGAATTTTTGCTATGGGAATTGAAGGGTAAGTCGAACTGTGTCAATTGGAAATGGCAATAAAAGGTATTATCACATCCGCTATAGAGTGTTTATACTTAAGGTTTTACTTCCCGCATTATAAATACTTAAATTTGTGCTTACTCGCTTTACATAACATGAAGAACAAAAATAATTATACTTTAACTTCAATGAAACCTTGAAAACCAAAGTCCTTTGTGACGGAAGAAGTTGTTTTGCTTAGAAAGGTATTCGATGTACACAGGTTCAAATTGTATAATATATGAAAAATAACAAACCCTTTGGTTCAAACAGGTTATCAGTTTATTCAGGAGTCGATTAGGACAATTTTCACTGTACTAACAGACATATAAAATAGATGTTAAATAATGTATTATCCAAAAGCCTCGAGGGTATTCATCAACCCAGTAGTCAGGCTTGTCTAACCCCGAATTATATTAGATTTTATTCATCATATTTATGAAAATTTGCACTATTACAAATTGCAAAATACCTTTAACATTGAGGCCTCATTCCTTGTATTGCACATGATAGAACCTATCAGTGATGGATTTGGTTTCCTATTTCGATAATTTCTGTTTTGAGAACATCTTGTATACAATATTTTTTGTGGATTGAGATCTTCCGTTATATTTGTTTCTAATGCTGCTATTGAGGGGTAACTCCTTGAAACATGTGTAAAGCATACATTTGCAATATGTACGATCGGTATTTTTGTATTTTATTTGGTTTGTATAATAAGATATTTTATAGACATCATTCAATAATTCCCAAAGAAAATATCACAGGCACTTGGGACCAAGATTTTTTTTTGAAATTTTCCTCAAAAAATATCATTAAATCATTTTGTTTCCATATTTGAGTTATTATGCGTGTTCTCTGACATGTCCGCTTGCTATTTATTGCTGTTTATACTATGTCTAGTTTTCATCTATATTCTTTTATATCAACAGCAATAAAAAGCAAGCGGACATGTCAGAGAACACGCATAATTACTCAAATATGGAAACAAAATAATTTAATGATATTTTTTAGGAAAATTTAAAAAAAAATCCTGGTCCCAAGTGCCTGTGGAAAATATATGAAAGTACATATTCATATATATATATTTTAAAATCAATCCCTATTTTTTTCTTTCATAAATTTGGTGTTTATAGTATTCTTGATTTTCAAGCAAAATGAGGTCTAGTTCAACACCATATTGGTACTAAAGTACAACTATATCATCAATATCACATTTGGGTTTCGGTTTTATTGGAAATTCGTAGAAAAACGGTGTATGGATCCCCAGGCTTGCAGTTATCTAGGTCAGTAGGCTATGTAAAAAAATTGCCCATATACAGTTAAAATATATCAATATGGAAGGTTATATATACTAACATAATCTGTAATATTTGACAATTAATGTGCAATCTGAACCTTAGAGAAAATTCGTTGAGTAAATTTACCCCATTTATCAATAAACAATAACAATCCATACAGACGAGTAATCATAAAACATGTGAAATTCTACAATTCCTTTATTAAGTGAGCAATATTTTTTTTCTGCCCACATCAACTTTTTAATTATATAAACACATACCTTATTAGTCATATATGTTAAGTCATCCATAACACAAATCACATTATCCGGACTCGATATGGTTTTAAATTTAGACCATGGAATATGCGGAAGCAATTTAACAACGGGTTGTTTAATTCAAGAGGAAGGCGATCAATACAATTCGTTGAACTGATCTATTTTAGGTCAACTCATTCAAATTCATACAAATATTATATTGTATCTGGAAAGTGAATTAATAATTTAAATTTTTGTCGGAATATACTAAGCAGACATCAAAATTAAGGTTTGAATGCAGTTTTATATTCTATAATTTAAACATATAAATTAATCAATGATATATCGTATTAATTAAGTCATTAAATTTTCTTTCACTTCTTGAACATTCATATGATTTATAATGTCAAAAAAAGTAACACGCACCTCTTCCCTTTTACGATTTTACCAATCAAAAACAAATACGTAGGTTGTAAATAATTAAGTCGGAAAGTGTGAATGATTTTTCCCATCAGTAACGTGTTGTCCGAGATTGTGTGATATGGGACACTTGCCATTTGTATAAATTTTCATCGGTGGCTTTTATGTAACAAAATACCCACAGCAGAATTTGGTTATTCAAATGAGAAGTCAGGAGTTTTATGAAAAATAAGACTATTTCTACTAGCTATAGACAAAAGGTATAAAAGAAAGTAGAGCAAGTAAATTCGTTATAAGTTGCCTTGAAGCTGTCGGAATCCTTTGAAGTATGTACAATAAGTCTTTTTATTTACCGGTACTTTAGAACTATTGTTTTTCATATAGACGTTTGATGAGTAAACATACAAACAACCAAAAAAAAAAAAAAAATAATAAAAAAAAAATAAAAAAAATTAAAAAAAAGAACGATTTTCTGCTTGTCTATCGATAAAACTTACCATATTATCTTTTCTTTTAAATCTGGCTTGATTCATGGTATTCGTATTAAGGGTATAATTACATGGTTTTTAATTAAGTAAGGAAATTAACATTCTTACAATAATTCATTAAAATTAGTTAAATCTGACATTGTGAGAAATAACTAAGTCACTAGTAGAACTGACGACATCTGCTTTTTTAAATCTTTGTATGCATATCAATACTCAGTTTCATGTCAAATGAATATATTGCAATCGTTGTCTTTACAAGCAAGCAAATATATTTAACAAAAAAACTGAAGGTGAAATATAAATTTACGCTTTGGTAAAACTGCATTTACATTACCAATAGTTCTTTGTATTTTTCCTCAATTTTGTCAACTTATTTTTTTTTACTTAATCATCCTAATAAGAATGATAAATCTCAAGTATAAATGTTTAAATTATAGAGTAATTTATTTTAAAGATGAATATTCCTAGAAAAGCAGAGGACGCTTACCCTACCGGTGCACCTGGTCCATGCTCCCAGTTTTTAGTAGAGTCCGAGTTGCTCATTTGCTTTTGTTACTTTGTATGTATGATTTTAGTTACTATATGTTCTTTGTTGTGTATGTCTGTTTTCCATGTCTGGTCTTTGTCCCTGGATTACATTCTGTTGATTATCGCTATAACCTTGGTTCCTTTGATTACTCTTTGATTACCGCTATAACCATGGTTCCCTTGATTACTCTTTGATTACCGCTATAAGCATGATTCCCTTGATTACTCTTTGATTACCCTTTGATTACCGCTATAACTATGGTTCCCTTGATTACTTTTCCATGTCTGGTCTTTGTCCCAGGATTACATTCTTTTGATTACCGCTATAACCTTTGTTCCCTTGATTACTCTTTGATTACCGCTATAACCTTGGTTCCCTTGATCATTCCTATCATTTTGATTTTATTGGTTTGATTTATTTATAAATCACAAAGCAAACATTATTTTGTTATTAATTATTTTCCCTAATTTATCTATTTTTTCATTTATCATAATTAGTTTTAAGCAGATCCCATTTGATTTCAGGATGGCATATTCATATGGTTTCCTATATCATGTACATGATACTAATTGCTTGGTCTTAAATATTTCTGGCTTCGTGTAAGGTCAAGAATATGTCGACTCATATATTTCCTAACAGTTTTAAATGGCCTGCTGTTTATACGCCTTCCATTAAAAGTCTTGATTACATACGGTTAGTGGTTAATTCCTGAATTCGTGTAATATATGTTATGAAGATTTCAAATAAAAAGGCTTACTTTTTGTTTTGTAATTTTTAAATGCCGGTCAATATAAACAATCCTTTTTAATTGAGGTACGCTCATACATTTAGAATAAATAGAAGACTTTTTTTACTTAGACGGTAATAGCCTTTGCTGTATTTGTAATTTTCAGCTGAAATACTTGAGGGTTAAGGAAACTGTAACAGACAGCTAGAGTTCAGTGTGTATGTAATTGGGAGCTGAAACCAATATATTTTTTTATTCATTTACAGATCAAGCACAATGAATTTGTTTAGATTATTTACTTTCAATTTTTTCAAATTGTTGTGATTACATCACTTGACCACATCAGTATCAATCCTTACTTCTGAGCATTTGACAATTACATACATAGGCAAAGATATTTCGACCAAATTTGTTAGTCGTTACAAAACTTTGCTGCCAGATTCCGAGTGAATATTTTCGAGGATATATTTTTTTCATTTTCACTACCATTTCCGAAACAAAATAAATCCGTTGAGAACACTTCTGTTATTTTCTCTCACGTGGTCAGTCTACGTCAGCTTTTGAATACTACTTTTGTTTACACAACTTGAACTACTTGGCCATTTCCGCTTCACTAAAAATAACTTTTTCTTTTGAAAAGCGAGTTCCGATTGGAGTATACATTCACATAATTTTCTTATTCGACGAAATTCTATATAGCGAATTATTAATAATAAGAGGGCGTATATTTCAATATGAAACCCAGTTATTAACTCGTGGTTTATACACTCGTTCAATCCCTGCCCTTTATGTCACAAGCGATATTTTTTCGATATGTTTGCACTCAGATTGATTCTCCTACAGACTCAGAAATACCCAATCATATTGGTGTATGTCAATAGTCATTCTTAAATTATCGTAGTGAATGAAAATATCTACAAATACAGTAGAGGCGGTACATTAAGTTGATGTTTAAGATACATGTTTGTATAAGTAGATACGTGTCCTTTTTTTGAGTTTTAACTATACAAAAAGGAAATGCTGATTGCCCCGGTTTTGTGTGTAAATAGATAATTCTTTCATATCATATGCTATAATCTTGTTTTTGGGGTTACAAAAATCTTCATTTTTCTTTTAAAAAAAAAGTATGAAAACAAGGAACACACAATACAGAGGAAGACAAAAAAGTTTTTGTTACTTAAATGTTGATAATGAATTAATGAAAGGTGGATTTCGCGTTTATGATAAAAATTACCATAAACAACATAAGTATGTAAAAAGAGTGCATTTGATATATTTAAAGTTCATTTTAAAAGCAGAACATTTTCGTGTTACGATCGTAGTTAATGTGGAATCATTTAAGTGGAAATATGTATGTTGAAAAGGATGAATGATTTACAATATCATTATTACATTTATAAAAGACGAGGAAGCGGTGAGCTGTGATTTGTCATTTTAACAATATTTAAATAAATAAATAAATAAAAACTATATACAAATAATAATAAAGATTAACAGTTTTAACAATTTTTTTTAAAATGTGTTTTCTAAGTATTGATTTTTCCAAGAAGGAAAAATGTTGAACGACTTTGTTATCATGTGTCGTACAGAATAATTCTTAAGTGTCAGCCCCTGTAAAAATCAGGCAATAGGTGAAACATGGCATAAAAAACATCCTTTTGATAGTGTAATTTGACTATTTGTACAATCAGAATCAAGGAAAACAGACGATTTTCCATACCATTGAGATTCATTGACATGCACTAAAATGAACATTTCAAGGGCAGACAACTCCGTCGAAAACCTCATTTTTCTAAGATTTTGTTGAAAAAATTCTGAGCAAATCCGATAATAAAGAGATCAAATAATGGTCTTTTCAAATAGAGAAAGCATCGTGGAGTGATATTTTATTGTCAGATCGGTGGGATTTTGACATGCATGTTTCTGATTTTTCACCCATTTTGCCTGATTCTTACAAACACTTACACTTAACAAATTTACTGTGCGTTAATAAGTTTATTGGAGTTAGTCATTTTTAAGGAGATAAAAACATACCACAAAAATATTACACAGGCTATTTCTTAATATCCTAGAACACCGCACCGGAAATGATAGTTTTACGAAATGTTTGTTTTGTTTGTTGGGGTTTAACGTCCGAGCAGCAATATTTCAGCTATATTCAGACGATGAACATGAATGAAATAAGAACACAACTAACTGTAAATACTCCACTCTCCGTGGTATGTTACATAAAATGATAAATCATGAATGTTTAAAACTATATGAAAGACATCGCGTTAGTAACTAGCGATCTACCCATTTCCAAAATAAAATAAAATGAACGAATAAATAAATGAATAATAATTAAAAAAAAAATAAAAATAAGTAGAATGAAATAAAATCTGAAATAAATATGTAAATACATTATAAATATAGTAGCTTTTTATTGTATACAGGAAGAAAAAATATAAATATGTAAATACATTATAAATATAGTATCTTTTTATTGTATACAGGAAGAAAAAAATACAAATATGTAAATACATTATAAATATAGTACCTTTTTATTGTATACAGGAAGAAAAAAAATATAAATATGTAAATACATTATAAATATAGTACCTTTTTATAGTATACAGGAAGAAAAAAATATAAATATGTAAATACAATATAAATATAGTACCTTTTCATAGTATACAGGAAGAAAAAAATATAAATAATGTCAATTTCGAATGTTACCAATATAATATGTTATCTACATGTACGTAAAAAAACTGGTTCTTTCTACCGTTCAGCATTCAAGTCTTTTTCAAAACCAAATTTATAACAAAACTTATATATACATGTAGTTAAAGTTAATTGTATAGAAATGTATGGAATAAATAAACAGTGAGATCAAAGCTTTTCTGAATATTGGTAATTTCAAAATTGTACAAAACTAAACGGTTGTTATTTGAAACAGAAAGCAGACCTTTATACTTAAATCGAATTTCAAAATAGTGTGCTAAAGTGTGTCCAAATGAGTTGATGTGTTCATAATAGACTTACATCCCTATGTTTAGTGTGTCAAAAACTAATTAAGAAATAAATCACGGAAACTCCATTTTATCATCGCTTTACCACGGGCTGACCATTTATGCCACATTATTTTACCCCAAGCGATAGCAATCGTATCATGCTGCGCTCGGCGAAGCTTATTTATTATTGGTTTGTTATTTTTCACTTGTGTATGTATTATATTTTTAGTTTCTAAAATATGGAAAAAAAAACACACACACGCAAACAACAAACAACAACAGTTTTTAGCGTAATTATAAGTACTGGCAAATAGTCATCATATTCCGTCGAGACGAGTATTTCTTAGGTACAATATAATTACAAATGTCACAAAGTTATTCTGATGACGGTCTTAAAAATCGTTTTGGCTTTGACTTTTAGATAAAGTATTTATAATTACAGACGGAGTTTCGCGCTAACTTTAAAAATGTCGTCGTTTGATAAACAAAGGATTATGTCCCAAAGACCTATATATAAATATTGTATTCAGTGCATGTACACATGATTTTTTAGTACGTGTGTGGTCAAATATCGAAAAGTGGGTTTTAATAGTACCTTTAAATTCTTATGAAATCTACCCTTCGATTATTTGGTCATATTTCTAAATCAAAACTTGAGTCATTTTATCAAACTTTTATAAATTTGAAAACCAAAAGCGCTTTGTCATGTCCAAAGTGTGTCAATTTTTGGTCCCGATTTTGGACGTATTGCGTAACCGTTTCTCTTACACCCATTGCGTGTTACAAATGCCCCAGTTTATGAATTTACAAATGTAATAGTTTTATTGTTTCGTTTACATTTTTCAAATAATTTGATAAAGATCATTTTTTGTCAAGAATACATTGCAAATTGCTTCGCGGACTAACAAATAAAACGTTTCTTCCTTTTCAAGTTTTCAATTGCAGTAAAAAAGGATTCCATGTACATGGTTACTTATTTCCATGTCTCCATAAAGAGAATCGGGCCTCTACAATTGTCTCTTACTGTTGCTCCTCTGGTTGCTTCGGGACATGATTGAAAACCAATATCTTTTCACAGGGGCTTGCTCCCACTATCATATATGAAGCCCCACCAGCATATAACCTATTATATTAGTGGGCTGCATATCATAGTGGGAGCAAGCCCCTGTGATCTTATCTACATGTAATACATGTACATGTTTTTTTTAGTCCATGTTACACTGCGGGTCATCCTGTAGTATTTATCCCCCATGGTATCGACATTATCCTAGTACTTTAAGGGGCTTGCAGTTTTGGTTTGGGCGGAATATTTGTTTTCCAAAATTTTCAAATCAGAAATGCTATACCGGTAGATTATTTATTTTAACTAACTGCAATATTGAAAATGGAGGCAAGATTTTCTAAAAATTTCTAGGTAGCGCAGAGCAAAAATATTTATTTCAAAATTTTTCCAGGTTAAGACATTTATTTACAAAACTACACGCCACCTCCTAATCGGAATCAAATGACCGTGTCTTAAGTTGATTTTGAAATTTGGCTATTGTTCCCAATAGTAGGTAATTTGTTATTTGTTATTCTGGAGAGACCAAGTCGTCTTCTGATTCCAACACTGGTCCCCATTTTGCGTTGGTAAGTAATGCTCAAGTAGACCTCTTCGATTTCTTTTTCTTATGTGCTAAATATTGGTTAAATGGTGCTGCATACCATACGCAAGAATGGGGGACTAAAACATGGCTGCCAATTAGTTTTGCTCCCCAGGGGTTCCTCGGTTACCTGAATCTACAGTTACCATTGAATGTAATGGGAAATGTTTTAGTTACTTTGAAAAAGTCGCTATATCTTTTATGTGAACGACAGTTCAGCTTATTAATTGATATGACTTTAATTCTCTTTAAAAACCCTTTATATTGTATATTTCAAAAATAGAATAAGATATTTAATTTTGGTGTCTTTTATTTTTTGAAGTTGACCAATCTTAAAATAACAGAAAGTAAAGGAAACTAATGGAAGAGACGCATCAGCGGTCATCTAAAAAAAATTAGCACGCACGACCCGGACCCCCAAAAATCTATTAACTGATACTAAAAAATAGTTCATTAAATATACTTTCCAAATCTGTAATTAAAAACATTTTAACATTTTTAATTTTGGTGTCTTTTTGTGATCGCAAAAAAATGTTATTTTGTCGTTTTTTATTGAAGTCCAGTTTCATGGCTTATCTTTTCACACATGTTCAGGATAAACGAAGTCAGCGGAAATCTTTGTGTGTTAATAAACTTATCTTTATTGCAGTGGATTAAATAAACAACGTACACTGTATATGTTCGAAGCTATGTTACAGTAGTATATTATAATGTGGTAGAAAAATCAGAAATAAAAAATAGTAAAAAAGGGGGGCATTAAGTTTTACATATAGATTTTTAAAATGGACCGTTCACCCAGTATATATACTTCCAGTTTTTCTATGCAATACAATTTCCGTTTTTTCCTTTTCTTAATTATAGTTTATATTTTGGTTTCGAATTGGATTTTCGCTTGTTTGTTTAAGTTTTTTCAGGATCTTCTAACCTGTTTTACCTCGATTCCGTTGTATATCAGCAGATAATTACATCTAGAGTGGCATCAAGAAAAATGGGGTTCTTAGCTAATATTTGCTATTTTTTCCCAACATTCTGCTCCATACTAATAAATCATTCCAACAAAATTGGATGGCCGGGGGTGGGAGGTGGTAGTGGGGGTGAGGATATATATAACCTGGTATAGTTGTATTCAATTGTACAGTAGAAAATTAGTGGTTATCTGAATTAAAGGTTATAATTTGTTTTTAATGGTTTCGATCCCCGGAACACACTGGATCAGCAACAGGGCTTTGTCATGGGTTTGTATGTTGCCTGTATCGTGTATTTTATCGAAAAAGACAGTGTAAGACACGTTGTCTCATGCAGTAATTTTCAAAAGTAAATGTATATTAGTATATAACAGAAAAATGAGATGGCATGAATTTAAACTTTTTATGAAATTAAAACCCTGTGCCGAAGCCTCCAGGGATATATTTTATATACAATAACAAATGTACAGCGATTTATGTAAATTCAAGTGCCGATCACAAATTGATTAATTAAATCCAGACGCGTATAAAACGATAATATTCGCAGTTTTTCAATGTACACAATGTTCTTCATAATGAAATATTACTAAGGTTACTTAAAAAAGCACATATTATGAATTAAACCCTGACATGATCATTTCTAAGAGTTTTTTTTTACGATTTCTGACTTTGGTGGCTATGCCATGTTGGCTTTTAAGATGGAGACGGAGTTCATGTTCTGTCATGTCTTCTAAAATTACATCTTGTTTATTCCTGCGGTTTTCTTTATCGATATCTTCAATTTCGTCCCTTATTTTTTTCCTCTTTGCAGCTCGAGCCTCTCGAATAGGTTCATTCCACCATTCCGCCTTTTTTTTTCATAGTATCGTCTACTTCTGTCTATGTTGTCACTGAATCCGTACTCTAGCCGTTTTCGTGCCAACAAACAGCTTACAGACTAATCCCATTTGTTACTTTTCTTCTGGTGAAGCTACTTTACTACGTCATTGGTTTTCTCGACGGCCTGTCCGGAAAAGGGCTTTAGTGATCCATGCTTTTCGATAAAGTATGGCGCATGGTAAACTAAGCAGTGCATATAAGGTGTAACATTGTTAGGTGCGTATCCCAATCTCTTTGAATTTTGAGTCTTAATTGTCATATGTGATTTAGTGCATTTGTATTGAGGCCTGTAGAGTAGGCATATATCTGCTGTCTGTATGAGATTATACGGGTAAAAAACTGTTTTTAATATCGATTCCACAAAAATGGTCGTACATGTAGGTTAATGACTTCCATTGGTGATTCTCATTGTTAGATCACATGGGGTTGCTCCCACTATCGAATATGCAGCCGGACTAATATATTGATGTTCATGATAGACCGACCTGTAATTTTAGGTCTCTGTGTTTATATATTACTTGGACTGTATTTTTGATATAATTGGAAAGTAACTTGAGTTAACGGACGTCAACGACGACAGGAAAATAATATTAAACGTCCTTTTTTTGTTTTTGTTTTTGTTTTTTTTTTCTTCAACCCAATAAATATATATTTTAATATGAGATCTCCCACCTGACTTTAATTGGAATTAAAAAACGCCGCTGTCAGATATTCGAATGTCACATGACGCCATAAATAAATGGTGTGCTTTATTACGACGTACAATAATAAACCTCAATGTTCTGATAACAGCCAATCGAATTGTTTTAAAATATCCTTTTACCAATCGGAACTATTCGGCCATTTCCGCTACACTAAAAAATTAATTTTTTTTTCTTTTGTGTAACTAGAAAGGCTGAGGTGTTCCGATTGACCCTTTTACGTCGTTTAGGTTAAGGTACATGCGTACTTCTTTTATAAATCGATACCACATGATACTTAGAAATGCCGAAAAGGTCATTGTTTAAATCTGAACAAAATGCTTCGACCGCATACTTGGGCCAAGTACATGTGTCGCAGACGAGTAAGTTTAATAAACCTTCTATGTTTAGATTTTTTGTTTGTTTTTTTGTTTGTTTTTTGTTTTTTGTTTTTGTTTTTTGTGTTGTGATATTTTATTTTGCTTTCGTTGTTTTGTTTTATACACGAACAATTAACATTCGACATTGATAATGGAAAAAAAAAACACTCGGACAGATATGAAAACTTGTGAAAAAAAAGAAAATTGGTGAAATGGTATGGTAATTAAAAAATAAGCTACATATATTTCTTACTTTGGATTTTAAAAAATAATAATGTGCTAGTGTAATATTAATTCCTTTTGGAGGTCAGCATATAACTTTAAGTTTTTGATGGTCAATTATATTTTTTTTAAAGATTTTTTGGTAAGTCTAGAACAGCGCTACCACCATATTTATGTATAAAGCAGCTTATAATCAGTCCATATATTCATGGTATTTCTGGTATTTATAAATGTCTAATAATTTAAATACATGTACATCTGCCACATTGATAAATTGTTGCAAAACAACAACAACAAAAAATGCTTATAATATAAAATATTCTTTTTATTTGCGGTGGCAAAAAAATGATATTTATTAGAATAAATACAACAACCTCAGCCCTCAGACATGGGCGGATTCGATTTTTACTGTGTGTTGCAGTTTGGAGCCAGCTAAATCCGGATCGGATTTTCCCGTTGACATTTTATATTTACATGTACATCTCAATCAAAGGGAAATAACTCAATAATGTTATGTGATTGGTTTTTCCAAATATTGAAATAATTTAAATTATGTAATCTGTTCTCTGCTGTGCGAAAAGGACAAAGGTGTGATATCAGGGTACCAAAGAAGGAAATTCTATTGTACTGTGCACTCTTTGACACGAGATAGTGTTCTGTTGTTGTATAGTTAGGTGTGTCAAATTAAGACTACACGTTGACACCCACACGTAGCTTCTATTCTGTAGGATTTGAAATATATTCTTTCAAAAATGTACTCTTTTTGTGTAGTTTGGGAATTCATTTATCAGCGGGAAGGAGTAAATTTCTAGTGATACACTTATATTTTTGGGATTTACTGATACTTATTAACGTCAAACCCTCTCAAATTATGCCATCTCTAAATAGTATATTTAGTGCCGAGACTAGCGCATTTAATGCATTATATTTTTAAATTCAGAGATCAAACTTTAATGAAAGGATTTAAGGTAAAGAAAGTAAGTCTTACATGGATAATTTTGTGTATATTTCAAAGGAGTTATGCATTATGAAATGTACATGTGTTATTGTACACATACATGTACAATGTGTAAATTTACATGTACATATCTGAATAAATTTGCACCTGCACAGCTGTTCTGTGTATTTAGGATACCCAAGTTTCTTAGAGGAAAAATCTTTAATTTCGGTCAAGAAAATTGGCATGCATTAAAATGTTTATGAGAAACATAGTGCATACTAATATGGACACACCATTTTGTTACATACATGATGTACATCCTAACATATATAAACTGTACATTTTCAAAATACATTGTACATGTATAATACTCTAAACCTACAATGTACACAAAAGGAATATTACTCACATATTACATATTCAATATGCTATCGAATGTTTTTTTCTTGTGCCATAACTGTTTTGATCATTTCTTAAGCTGTAGTCAGAAGAAAAACCTTCTAGGCATGTGGTTAATGCAGTCAGTTTGGAATCATTCAACTTGTAACATACATATACTTTGAGTTACAGTGTATTAAAATTCCTTACTGTATCAATCACAGTTGTGTCTTTATTAAATATACATTTATGATTAAAAGATACAGTATGTGTATTCAAATGACATTTATGATACATATACATACATGTATTTTTTTGTTAATACACATACAAAATGTACATATAAATGTACAATGTGCAGCTGCTGATGAAAGGATATAAAATTAGAAACTGATGAAATGTAAACATATGTTCATGTTATTTGTCATTTAAAAGTGAAAGTCAATGTACATTCATTCTACATGTTTGAGTAACTCAGTAATCTTAAATAGTATTGATACAACGAAGTCAGGTATTATACACTATGTATCTTGACAGTAATTACATTTTGAGGTTAATGACTTTTCCCATATGATTCATTTTCCTTTATGTAAAAGGTGTATGCCAAAATAAGTAAGTAAACAAACATGTAACTGTTTAGGCTGTACATTCATCTATCAGGTATGTAGTACACTATATTAATGTGTACATGTGTATATTAACATTTACATTTATTCATGTAATGGAAATCTAGTACAATGTAGGTAAGGGAATATGCTAAATATGATGTAAATGTAAAATTTGCAGAGAAGATTCAACTAAGTTTCATTTTTTGTTAATTAAAATTTCCCAAAAAATTGCAAGTAATGGGTCTTTCATAACTTTTCATGAAAGGCATTACCAATGTAAACAGATAACAATAAACATTGTAAAAAGTAGGACGTCAATATCCATATATTACTTCCTTTTTGCTTAATACATTGTAGTATGATTTTTATTGCATAAATACTATATACATGTGCTATATACCCTTAAAAATTGTTGATGTTGTTATTTATTTCCTGGAGTTGTGGACAAATACAGGTATATTGGCTGCATTCTAGTTCTACTTTCACTTTACCTTTGATGTGCTTCTGAGGAACAAGTGTTACATGGCTTAGAAAAATGTGTGTACATTTGTAATCTTGAACATGTACATGTAGTTACTGTACATTTGTATATCATTTTGTTAAGGTACACATGATGTGCATGTATTTCACTCTTTGTTATCCTTTGAGCCTAAAATTAGCCAGTGAATAGGAACATGTACATATATATAAATTGTACATTGTACTTTTTTTTGTACATGTACATTTATGTTCATGTATTTTTTACATGCATGCATGTATATTATTTGTACAAAATATGTGTAAACTTGGTAATCAAACAGGATTTGATCAGTAAGAAAACAGTGCACATACAAAATGTACATTGTACATGTTGATGTACATGTGCATGTAAAAATGTACATTTCTGTCAACACATATTTTGATTTCTCCACTTTCCACAGTGGAGACATTATGAGTGGAGTCACCATTTCAAGAATTTTTTTGTAGTTTACTGCTCCTGTCTTAATACCAAAGTATATTTAATGATTCTAGAAGTTTAATAACATTCTCAGTCATGGACAGAAAAAAATATTGAAAAGTGAAAAATGGAACAATTTTATTCTAGTTTTCACTTCGGAGTCACAGTGGAGGATATGAGTGACTCCACAGTGAAGAAATTGAAATTTTGGTTGATGGTTGTATACATAACTATATTTATGTTTATGGTATAACATGTTGCATGTACATTTGCACCCCATTGGTTACACATTTACATGTACATGTATGATCATTCATTTAGATAAAGAAAAAGTACATGTAAATTAGTGTTTGCTTGTCATTCATGTACATGTACAATATGTACTGGTACTCTACTGTACATTTTACATGTACGTCTACATGAGTGATCTAAAATAATTTACTATAAATCAGCTTCAATCTGGTGCAAAACTAGCCATATGTGTGTGTTTAGTAAAATTTGATTTAGGCTGGTAGGAATTCACCAGAATTTCGTTTACCTACAATGTATGTACATTTATGTTATAAATTTACAAAAAATGTACATGATTTACTTGTACATTTGTACATTGTACATGTAGGGATAAATGATGTTACTTTATGCTTTGAGCTAGTTTCTTCGAAATGATAATCTAGCTTTCTAATAGACTGGTGAAGCTCTTTTAATTCATCTTGTTTTCTTTCCTATACTACAAATACATGTACATGTACACTGTATAACAGTAGTTTCTTTATTACACATGTTTCAAGGCTTGTACGAATGTATACTAACTTTAGGGCAGTATTTATATGATATAGTAACTATTGAGGAATAAAAATTTGGTTTTACATGTATTAAATGTCTGTATTTTTAATTTAATTGAAATTTCTTTCTTTCAGGAAGATTTTACATAAGGAAGACAGGAAGCTTGATAAAGTAGGTAGAAATATTTGTGAAAAATTTAAATAATCGTTTTATATTTATATACATAAATTCGTGTACATGTGTAAGTGTATGTACATGTATATAATTTTCTTTTAAATCTACATGTATATGTACATGTAAAAGGATGTTTAAAATCTTTGCTCATTTTATTTCACATAATCTTGAGAAGGTCATACACACATATAAATAGATAATGCATTTAAATTTCTTTAAGAAAATATTTCTAAAAGTTACAGTCACGTTTCATTGAAATGTACAATATTGAAGACTGCAACTGTAAGTTAATTTGCAAACAAATACATGTACATGTATATTAATTTTTTGATTGCAATTGAAAATTCCCCATTTTTCAAGGTTTTTAAAAATAGATTGAACTGTAATGATATGAAAGGCCATACATGTAATTAAGTTATCTCTTTACAATACATGAAGTATAGTACAGATTCAAAGAAGTTGCTGAATTTTCATTTGTATATATGTCAACTTAATAATAATCTGTGTTATTGACCCAAATATTCTGTTGTTAGCAAATACAAATTTATCTAGCATTAGTGTTCTGTTTCCATGATGTATGGGAGATAACTCTATTTCAGTTATGTCATTTTCCTTGATATGGAAATCTTTTTTGATAGAAATATAGGCCTCAGTCTTGTATTCTTTTCCCATAGGCTTCTATAGTATACCTTAAATTTTCATGATTTTTTAAAAAATAGACAAGGAGTTTTAATCTAACTCTTGACCATGTTTTTCAATTAAGGAAATGTCAAAAATAATTTTTAGGTCCATTTTAGAAAAAATAGGCACAAACTTTGGTACACCAAGACAGGTCAAACTAAAAATAGACTTTTTCTACTTTCACTTTTATTTTGAGTTCATAAAATAGACCCCTTTTCTGAAGCATTATTTTTCATGAAAATACTGTTTTTTCTCAAAAACAATATTTTTGTGTCATAGATTGATATTTACCCTGTACTTGTGATGAAAAATGATAGTCATTTGCCAAGAAACAAAAACAGGAAAAGGCAAAAAGGAAGTGCACTATATTTTTCAGCGGCCCTGTTTTGACGTACACCTGCTCAGAAATATGTATACAAGAATGATACCTATATAATTATGATGTACATATACCAGTACATTTTTGTGTTCATGTACGTTGCACATGTTTTTGCAATAATTCAAACAGATGAAAACGAGTTTCAGTAAATAATGTTTTTATTCTATTTTGATACAGAGATATGTTGAAGTAGTGTAATAAAATGATGGACAAAGATGAAGATATAGAAATCATAGAACCAACAGAAGGCAATGCCAACTCTGATTCTCCACCCACATTCATAATTAAGTCAGGTACTGATGAAAACCCACAGGCTTCCCATCATGCTCTGTTTCAAGCTTATGAGGATATGAAAAGACGTCATCAACAATTAAAAAGCCAAAATGATATTTTGCAACAAACTATCAGAGATATGGAATATTCAAGACAAAACTCCAGAAACAATTCAAACTTATTTGGGGCTGCAGGTCCCATTGGGGCATCACCTGGTGCTGAACAGGATGATAATCTCGCTCAGGCCAAAGCACAAATAGGTTACGCAGAAAGTGTTCAGAGACAGTTAATGAGAGCGCAAGGAAGAATATTAACTTTAGAAAATGAAAATAAGGAGCTAAATAACAAACTTATTAACTCATCACAATTAATACAGAAAAATAATGAACTTAATCAAAGGAATTCCTTATTAACAGATAAAATTAATTCTTTAAATCGGGATATAGTGCAATTGAAACATCTCTTACATGAAAAAGAAAGACAAATCCAGGAGATAGAAAAACAAAAGGATCCTAGCATAATGACAGACCCTTTTGTTTTAAAGATTAATGAACTTAAAAGTGAAGTTAAGGACAAAGACCTTCATATATCTGCTCTAACTGAGAGATTAAGTATGGTAAAAACTGACCCTAGAAGTTACGAGCAGTGTCCAGAGTCAGGTTATAATACTCGTATGAATGATGATCAGAATTTATTGACTGTTGAAGAAAGCAAGCAAATATTGACAGAAATAGATAGACATAAAAAGACATTAAAACAATTTTTACACCAACTGCAATACCAGACAGATACAATTCATAAGCAAGGGCAGATAATTCAAGAATTAAGAAAAAGAGCAGGTAACTTATTTCTTTAAAAAGTTTGTTTGTTTGTTTGTTTGTTTGTTGGGGTTTGACGTCCGAGCAGCAATATTTCAGCTATATTCAGACGATGAACATGAAATGGATGATAAAATGAACATGAAATGAAAAAAAAAAGGATGGGTCACAAGGACAATAGGGTCGACAAATTTTGATTGCCACTGGAAAAAGGGGGGATGGGTAAGGTCGGGCAATTTAGCCTCCTGTGGCGGAGCGCAAAGGTTCCTACTCCTATCGAATACCACAGCAGGGTTCTTTAACGTGCGAGGAACGTGGCATCTTTCCCAACACGGTGCATCACTATGGTTTGCGGTCAGGTTTTCCGTATTATAGCCTGACAACCCCAGCATGTAACACGCCAGGGGTACCCCATTCCACCACCTGGGGCACACATCCCAGTTGCTCTGTGGGCAGAGCGTCTAGCCCCCGGCTAGGTTTCTGAGCACTATTTAGTCGCCTTATACGACAAGCTTAGCGCTGCTGCAGGCCTATTCTTTTAACACCCGGACCTGCACGGGGCTCTTTAAAAAGAAAATGGTGCATGTTTATATGTGTAGTTGGTGAGACAAGTGTCTACTATTGGATAAGTATTCTCTTCCATTTTAAGCCAGTGATTAAAAATGCATGTGACTTTTTAACCTCCAGGTGGTGATTAAATTTCTGCAAGAGTTTTCCTGCCATTTTACATGTCTGTGTTTTCTTTACGGACTCCATGGGAGAAACAAACTTCTCCAATACTCTCAGGAATTACAGGAATTTGTCCACTCTCTTTAGTTTTATTTTAGATATAACCCACTCGCTGAAGCTCATTATCTTCCCTTTTACTTATAATATCTATAGAAATCTGATGCTCATAAAATGTGCATTCAATGCAAATCAAATCCACAATGGCATTAAAATACATATATAATGTAGATTCTAATGTGATTCCTTTTGAATTGAACAAATACTCATGATCCAATTAGCATTTGAGATATTAGGTATATAACAGTATGTTTTTGATAATATCATTATGTATTTAAATTTATCATGGAACGCAGAACTACAAGCACATTCATGTGAATATATCTGTTTATAAATGTTAATTTAAAATTATTTTCATGTAAATGCTACATATATTTTAATTCACATTAAAATGCACCTTAAAAAATGGGAAAGTAAGTGAGGCCTAAAAAAATGTGAAAATTAGTGAGGCTTAAAATATGAACACTAGTGGGGCCTAAAAAAAGTTATCATTGTTTCTGTTCCTAATTTTTTTTGTGCTTACTAACCCTAATTTTTTTTTTATTCTTTGACAAGCACTATTAAAGTCTGAATATGTCTACAATAACAATTGTGTCAAAACTTTTTAAAAAACAAAGTTTTGCCTACCTATAAACCCTATTAGCAGAAACAGGGGTATTTTTTTTCTTCGCCTGATGTCCCTAATGCATATTAATCTAATACGTTTTGGATAATAGTGGTTGAAAATTTGTGTCAATTTAATGCAGATATTTTTTCTAATTTTGTGCAAAATTTCAGCAGATATGAGCAAATGATTGTTTGGAACTTCCCTTTTTTCTGGAAACCCCTTTTTCAAAATCTATGGATCCCCATTTCATTGATAATGCCAACTGATCATGCATTATAAATGCATGTAAACAATGCTTTCCGGGTTTGACACTAACTTTTCATGCTAGGTAGCCCACTGGACTATTTGATAGATTAATTAGTTGTGCTTCAAGATAATTTTGCAGTCCTGTCCTTAGGACTAATAAAGTTTTAAGAATAAATTTAACTAGCCCAAAGGACTACCAATTAAAATTTCTCAAATTAGGTAGGCACAGGACTACTGGACCACTGTAAGTGTCAAACCCTGGCTTTACATGTGAATCAGGCTTTAGGTATGTGAACCAGGCTCTACATATGAACAGTGTTTTCATGTAAAATATCTATATAATGCTGCAGTTTTGTATGACAACTCATTCAAACTCCTGTCAAATTAATTTATTTGTGTGCCATTTCTATTAAACTTAAAAACTGCCAGAGGATTCCCCATTGCGAGGTAAATACAGTGTCTAGTGAACATACATTTGTACATGTACATGTAGACAAATTTTGATCATCAAAGATGTGGAACTTCACAAACAATAATAACCAAAGTGTTTTTCTCATCCTTCATGTACATATAAATGCATATCTGACATTCTTAAAGGATTATTCCTTTACAGGCAGTTTAGAATAAAATAAAAAAATATTGTATCATGAAATCAGTACTTAGCCATAAAAATGATGATGAAAATGCAGAAAAAAACAAAGAATAATATTGTATAAAATCATTGAACATTTCGGGTATAAGAATTACATGTACATGTACATATGTAAGTGTACAAATCATAAATTTTTGATTTTGATGATTTTTCATACTGAAAATGGTACAGTTAAATATACATTGACTATGTACAAATAATGGATAGGCTGCATGGTCTTATATTGTTAGTGGTTGCTTACTTACATGTACATGTATTTTATCATTGCAGCATCTTCAAATAATTTAAGGGTACCAGGAGATGGTAAATCGACAATTTTCAGCAGGGACCCAGCATCATCATGGCCGTCGACATCATATGGACAAGGCTCCTCTGCACGTGCTAGTAATTCAGACCCGACGCTATTAGGCACTGGTGCGAGACCTAAAGACGCAAGTTATAACCTAACGTCGCGGGTTTATAATGGAAATAATGTCTCCAAAGCTAACTCGTCTCCTATTCTTTCACCAACTGAAGAAAATGGAGTGACTATTAATCATGGAGATACTTTATTTGGACAAGGCAGTAGAGTTGGAAATGATTATTCACGTTCTTATGAAAATTTCAGATTATCGGTCGACCAAGGAAGTAGAAATTATATGCCTTCAGAAGTTGGTAGTAAATTTTCACCCTCTATTTTAGTTCCACAACAAACTATGGAAAATTCTGGAAGTGTTTTTACTCCAATGAATAATGACATTATAAAAGAAACAAAACCTGTTTCTGAATCTAGTCAATTTATTGATATAAATGTAGAGAGACAGAAATTGGTGGGACAAGTCTGTCCTGTATGTAATAGACAGTTTCAGACAATGTCAATGGAAGATTTTCAGCAGCATGTTTTTGAGTGTATAGATGATGGAGATGATGAACCTCCAAAAACTCTACAAAATCCAACTGTAGGTGATTCTAATGAGGTGGATAGGATTTGTCCTATGTGTAACAAGGCATTTTCTAATAGGTTGCCATTGGCTGATTTTGAAAAGCATGTACAAGATCACTTCAATGAAGAGCCAATTGTTGATAGGTTTGAAGTTCTCCATCCATAAAGGGAGGTACTTTGTATTTACTACAAGAAAGGGAGATTTATGTAAATTAGCTTAAAGCCACTAAGGGAGATAATTTATATGTTCATATTACCAATTGTAAACTCATTTTTTTTAAATTGTTTACTTTTCTTGAAACACACGTATGTCTAAAATTTTCATGTATTACCAAAGTATTTTTACTTTTTTAAAATTTTTGTTAAAATTTAAATTTACACTTTCATTAATAAAATTTACTGGGTATGCTGCAGTATTTTAATTCAGATATAAAAGTTTCTAGATACTACAAGTTTTGTAATTGATTTGAATGGGTAAAAAAACATTTAAAATTGGTAATGTTATTCATATGGTTTTGTGGTAAATACACACTTGAATACGTGGAAATCATCTGAAATGTAAGCATATTAATTTTTTGGGAGTTGTTAATTTTCTAAGAAACTATTAAATAAACATGCAACACATGTATTCACAGGAATCAATTTTGATAGTTTTAAAAAATAATTACATTTTGGTAGTGTCAAGACTTTTTTTTCAGGTGCTAGTTTTTGCCCTAATATGACCTTCTGAAATAGAGAAAATGAGTACACTACAAAAAGTAAAATGTTTACAATATTTTAAAACTCATGCTTGTGTCATAACAGAAATCAGCTTTTACGATGGTTTTTTTTTTTTCATAAGTATACATCTAATATTTATGTTCACATTTGCCATGTTTGGCTTTGAATTCAGTAACACTTCTTTAACTTTATGGGAAAACAATTTTATAGCTCTTTTTTCCCTCTCTCAGTTTTAATGGTTGGCTTTATGCATGTACTTGTACATTTTCAATTTCACCTCATACAGTGTACATGTACATGTGCAATGTTAAATTGTACATGTACAAGTACCAAAATTTTGTGTAGTCTGCTATAAAAAAAATCCTTGTGAGTACTTAAGATGCCATGTTGAAAATTCATTTTAGAATGACACATTTCAGAATGATGCATGTCATAACAGAAATCAGCTTTTACGATATTTTTTTTTTTCATAAGTTCACATTTGCCATGTTTGGCTTTGAATTCAGTAACACTTCTTTAACTTTATGGGAAAACAATTTTATAGCTCTTTTTTCCCTCTCTCATTTTGTCAAGTCAGTGGTTACCATTTTATTTTTTTTTTCTTGCTACTGTAAATTTGATTACTAGTCATTTTAAAGTAATACTTCAGTTTTAATGGTTGGCTTTATGCATGTACTTGTACATTTTCAATTTCACCTCATACAGTGTACATGTACATGTGCAATGTTAAATTGTACATGTACAAGTACCAAAAATTTGTATTGTCTGCTATAAAAAAATCCTTGTGAGTACTTAAGATGCCATTTTGAAAATTCATTTTAGAATGACACATTTCATATATTCAAAATGTAAATTATTTCTTCCAAATCTGTACTGTCATTTTAATTGTTTTCACTTCAATGCACATACATAATATTATGGTCTAGTTCTGCTTTCAAGGGTTTTTATGAATTAAGTAGTTCTCCATCTAAGAATCAGGCAAAATGTGAATAAGGTGTGGCATGTGAAGGGAAAAAAACTCAGCATTTTATTGCATTGACCAATTAATTATACCTGATAACCACCAGAAATAACCATCAAAGTGTTTGTAAAATTTGCCTTTTTTAAGA
Source organism: Perna viridis (assembly GCA_037379345.1). Taxonomy (NCBI): domain Eukaryota; kingdom Metazoa; phylum Mollusca; class Bivalvia; order Mytilida; family Mytilidae; genus Perna; species Perna viridis. Next base: position 28,807,424 of record CM074517.1, on the reverse strand, counting down.
TATTGATAGGTCAAATTTAATTGAAGTGCACTACAGAAAAATCTATATAAGCAGGAAAAAAATATCGAAGTCACAGGTGCTTCATGATAAACTTAAATAGCTTTTTGGTTGTTTTCTAGATGTACTGAATATATATTGGGCAAAAAGTGACTAAATTGAGGAAAATAATGTGCCACCCATTGCCTGATTCTCACATATAATGATTCTTAAAGAGAAACACATTTCATGCATACATAATCAGTATGTACAGGTATAAGTCAAATTATCTAAATTTAAATGTACATTTCCTAATGTGAAATTTTTGAAATTTTGAAGATAAAACCTCATTTAGAATAAATGGATGCAGACCATTAGTTGATTTTTAAGACATGTTGGAAGATACATGTACAAAATGTACAAGTATGTACATTTACTTGTTGTGTGATAGAGCCAACCTTTAAAACTGGACCAATTTATCAATTATTTAATTAAAGGCAGCTAATTAGGTTTAGTGTTATACAATTGTATATACATGTACATGTGTGTATCATGTAAAAAATGTACAAAAACGAACTTAGTTGTAGCATACTGACAGTGTATTCATATACATGTAATTATTTTGATTTTTTTTGAGTACCTGAATTGTGGATGAAAATGTGTTTTGAATGATTTTTTTGTCTGATTTCATATTTTGAGGGAGTGTTATGATTGTAATGTAAATGTTAATGTACATGTATTTATGAAAGATGTGTCAATTAGGCCAAAAAATAATATGTGTGTTTCCATTACACCTTTGAAAAAATACATGAATTTTTTTTTTAATTTGCTATGTTTTTAACATGAGTTTATGGTAGAAAAATTCTGATTTTAACTGCTTATTGTAAATGATTAATTAAAAACTTTATGGTACACTTTTTTTAGCTGAAAAAAAGGTGGTTAGGGTAATAGAAACACATATCTTCTTTTATTTGGCCTTAGCTGTGCATAGAGTATAAGTCTTTCAACACGAAATCGTGTGAATTTCTCTTCATAAAGGCAGTCACAAAATAGTGGTTAGATTTTATATACTTTCCACTTTTCCAAATTATTTCTGACTATAAGTTTCTGTATCTTGTCAAGTGTACATGTATTGATGTTGTATTTTTACTGATAGGCCCTCTTTAATAAAGTGGCATTTAGTTCATGTTTTTTCTCTCTTCATTACAAAAGTTTTTAATTGAGACTTTGTTCCCTTTCTTTGGTTTTTGTTAAATGTGTTGTGTCATATAGGATTCAAAGGTTTCCATGGAAAAGATCCATACGGTTTGTTTTTTTTCAGGATGAACCTCATGAAAGTATTTTTAAAATATATCAGTGATATAATACTTAAAATTGGAGCAAAAAAAAGGAGGGGAACACTCCCTTTCGTTCACCATATCTTATGAAAAAATAGACAGTACTTTTTCTCTAGCAGTATTGAAAACATATTGAAAGAACATAGATTTTTTATTAGTTTTGGTAACTGGTATCTTTTTTGTTGTTTTGATAACTGGTACCCATTTTGTCTTTGTTTTGACCTGTTTTGACTATGTACGTGATTAAAAAGATGAGAAATACCACAATTCTTGCCTTACTGTGTGATGTAAATGCAGCATTTTCTAACATATTCATTTGTTGTAAGGCATGTATTTAATTATGGTTTTGAAATTGTTGACTCTTTAGTGGATGTGTGTTTGTTTTTAAATGTTACAATATGATAGATGAAATGTGTTTCTGAGAATTTGTTTCTAGATTGAATCTTTTGCTTGTGTAATTAGTGTGAAATTTGTACATGTAGTATGTATGCTTCTCATAAAAGTATCTTACTTTCATGGTAAAAAAAAAATTACCTATGATTTAGCATTATGGAAAACAAAACTATCATCTATTTTAACAGCTTTGTAAAAATAATCATCTTGCCTTGACTAATACATGTACTAAATAAAGATTTTCACTATGGTAAAACTTGAATTTGGGCAGATATATTTGTTAAAACTCTGAATAGTAATAAAAATACCTTTTCATTTAGATGTTTGCTTATTTTCTCATTCACAACATTGCAAACCATTTTAATAGATATTACATTTGTACATGTATTAAATACAGAGGTGGATAAAGGGGTTCCAACTGGGTTCCAGGGCATTAGTTGCTCATATTTGCCAAAATTTTGCACTAAGAAGGAGTGGTGACCCAAGGAACCTCCTTGATCTGCCATTGTTTAATATTAATGTTTTGACATTCCAGTCTGGGTTTTAGAGTCAATATTCATTCAATGTAAACTCAAAGCACTGACTTGGAAAAGATGTAATTTTAATTGAAATCAGGCCACTCTTGAAAAATGTTGGTTTACTGTTTTCCTACTCAAAACTTATTATTGGTAAGCACATGTAGGTAGGGTTCATGGACTTTGGTGCCCCTCCCCTTTTGTTGGAATTTTTTATTAATCTGGTAAAATGAGGGCAAGTGATTGTCTTGAAATTTTCTGGTTATGCGCCTGATGAATTTCTGAAATAGTTTTCAATGCTCATAAATTTAAATTAAATACCAAGGAAAAAAATCAGTTGACCACGTTTTTTATGACTTGTCTGATAAAAATAAGAATATGCAAAATACCTAAAATTAGGGCTACATGAGAATCAAATATTTTCATTGTGTGCTTGCTCAACTTATTCACTGAAGGCCTTTAATGCTTTACACTAGCATACCAATGACATGAAGTGTAGATTTTTGTAATAATCAGGCAAAATGGGAAAAATCTGAAACATGTATGTCAAAAACACACTGATCTGACAATTTAATTTCACTCAAGGATGATTTCTCTGTTTAAAAAGACCATGGTTGGGCCACTGCATCACTGGATTTGTTCAGAAATTTTTCAGTAGATTGTTAGAAAAAATTAGGTTTTTGACAGAGTTGTCTGCCCTTGAAATGTTCATTTTCAATGCATTTCAATGAAATCATAACTCTATTTACCAACATGATATGGAAAATTTCCTCTTGATTCAGATGGTGCAATTAGTCAAATTATAATTTCAAAGTGGTGTTTTTTTTCATACCATGTTCCATCCACTGCCTGATTCTTACAGAGACTGACACTTAATACTTGCAGCTATTTCCTATTCAGGATCCATTTACATGTAATGATCTACGTTTTCATGCTCAGCCAACTAAATTTAGGGGCATTTATATTTTCAGTCTGTGTGTCTGTCTTTTAAATATTACACCTTAAGTTATAGTTTGCATTCTATACTTTACCATTTCTCTATGAAGATGGTGTCCATTTGAATTAAAAGACTGTACATTTGAACATTGTAAAATGAATTAAAAATGTATACATTATTACCATTCTTTTATTTACCAATATTTCATGGTTCAGTGCACATACAGGAAATGAAAATGTTTGATGGGACATTGGTGTAGTGTCCTCTTTTTTTTTCCTTTTTTTTGGAAAATTTTCTGAATTTATTGTTCTGTACCAATTTTTTTCTATTTTAGAAAACGATACCTTTGGTCTAATTCATTCTTATTGAATACTTTTCTGTCAGTATTTCATAGAAAAAATAAATATTTTCTTTATTAATTTTACAAACCTACCAGGTTTTCATTTTTATGTGCTCTTCTTTTCATGGATGCATGATGGTATACCACTGTCAAACCCTCCTCATATCCATAGGATTACCCCAAAATTGATAGGTATTTGTAACAGTATTAATCTTCATTGGAGGAGATTCTGACTTCTTTCATTTTGTAATTGTTTAGACTTTTTTTCCTGATTTATCAGTCTTAAAACATTTGAAAAAGTGGCATTTTCAGTGTGAGTGTTTGTAAGAATCAGGCAAAATGGGAAAAATCAGAAACATGGATGTCAGAAACCCACCGATCTGACAATATAATTTCACTCAAGGATGCTTTCTCTATTTGAAAGGACCATTATTTCATCTCTGCATCACTGGCTTTGTGCAGAAATTTTTCAATAGAATGTTCGAAGAATGAGGTTTTTCACAGAGTTATCTGCCCTTGAAATGTTCATTTTCCATGCATTTCAATGAAGTTGTAACTTAATGGGCCAACATGATATGGAAAATCTTGTCTATTTTCCTTGATTCTGATGGTGAAAATAGTCAAATTAAACTATCAAAATTGTTGATTTTTTTTTCATACCATGTTTCACCCACTGCCTGATTCTTACAGATACTGACACTTAATTGCTTTAGCCCTGTTGTTTTAAATAATCATAATCATTGAATTTCTCTTTCACTGATTTCATATTTGACTTTGTCATCTTTAGTCTTCAACCTTTGAAATGCAGCTTTGAATGACTGCATTAAGTAGTTGCTTGAATATGAATCATGCTAACATAGATTAGGATATTGACCTCAGTTACCTCCATCTGCCAATATATATATATTTTATTTTGGTTGATAATTACTCATATTTGCTGTTGAAAAAAAAAATCAAAGCAACATGAAAAAGCACATATATTTACTATGAAATGATTTATAGAATTTTGTTCTTGTAAAGATGTGATCAGTAATGACATGCTCCCAGCCTGAGTAATGATTTTCTAACAAAAAAAATTTGAGATTATTTGATGTTTGACACTTATCTGTAATTCTGTACTAAATATCGTTGTGAAGTGAGTGTCTCTCTTGGTATTTTATGCCATCTGATGACAATTTATATTTTTTGATCATATTTTATGAAATCTTGAACTTTTTGATATTTTCACATGTACTAATTTACATTTAAAAATTGTAGAATCAACTGTGAATCCATAAAAAGTAAACAACCTTTTTAGGAAAAAAATATCTTTCAATGGTGGAAAGGGGGGGTTGTTGCAAGGGGTTTGCACCTCCTTTTTATTGGAAAATTTGTCAATTTCAGGTGTAAAATTGAATAAAAAGGGCCAATAATGTTTTAGCAACCTCCTTTTCTGTGTAACCCTGGCTGGCACCCCTCCTTTTCAAAGTGTCGGTATCCGCCCATTTCTTTACATTTTATTTGAAGCTGACAGTATTTTGAATTTGCATGATTCTTATATGAAGTGCTTCTGAATTGAGAGTATCTATGCAATAGATGTGTTTCCTAGATGTTTTTGTAAGTGTGTCTTAAATGCTTGTAAGTCTTGATCAGTAAGTAATACATTTCCATTGTTTTGTACAAAATTTAGTGATGAAATTGTAAATGTAAATAAGTAAATAGATGTACATAACTTATCTATAGTAAATATTTGTGTTTAAAATAGGTGACAATCAAGCTTCAGGCTTATAATTTTTCCTCATTTTTTTGTTACGGCATGACATACATAATCTGAACTCTTTTGGTTCCAGATTACTTCCTAGTTGGTTTAGGTTAGTCATGTTTGGGTTAAGCTGGTTTAAACCTGTACAGCATTCCATTAAAATAGATTGAAAGATTTTTGACTGGATTAAGTTTATTTTCTTCAAAAGTTGGTGTTTCTATTTGAACAGTTTTTACAATAATTTGGTTTTATGCACACTTCCTCTGAAGCAGAGTCTTGATTTAATTTCAACAAGCAGTTTCTTGCCTGCCATTTCACGTTATAAAAAACGATTTTTTATGGGAAAAAATTATCTGAAACTTGCAGGTTTAATAAAGTGCAAAATTTATTATATATTTCTACAAGAAGAAAATCAACCAATCCTGTCTGAAAGGAATGCTGAAAGCTGCCATCCAAATTAATTGTCATTAGTGGCCACAATATTTATAAGGACCTTGACCTGAAGGAAAAACTTTCACTATTTATTGTTTTTATGACCTTTCACAGTTAGATAATTAAAAAAAAAGAATTTTCCAGTTCAGATTTCCTTGCCATTTTAAAACCACTTTAGATTATATACTAGAAGCCAATTAAATTCTCTTGATTGCAACTTAAAACTAGTACAAGTAAATGAGGATTCAATTAAATATTTCCCTACATAATGAATGTTAGTCATAATTTTCATTTTCATTTTCATAAAAAAAAAATGGTTGGACTTTAAGAAATATAATGAAAAGTATTTTGAACAAAAACAATGCTACGTATATGTTTAATCAATTTCTTTTAGCAGGGTTGTTTTTCGTGAAATGTTTTAAAAGTTTTCTGCTAACCAGTTATTATTTAATATATTACGTTACTTTACACGGTTATATATAGCAGATAAAATTTGTATGATTTATTGTACAGTATTTTGTGTAAATATAGTTTTATTTACAGTAAAAGATACATGTAGTTAGTGGATGGATACATGTATGGAGCTGTTGGCATAAAAAGTGATATATGATGTAGACAAATATGTGGAATAAAGAAGAAACAAGATTATTGGTTGTTGTTTTTATTACCTAGCTTAAACGGCCGTGGTGGTCTCAGGGTAGCTTGCTTGCCACGAATGCCGGAGGCCGTGATACCCATCCTAGTCTAAAATTGGTAGTTACTGCTTCTTCGTCATGCGGGAGGTATTGAACAGGATAAAGTGACGGCTGGTTGGTTTGAAGTCGGAATACTAGTAAATTGGTGGTGGCATGCATACCTGTGGCTGTTGGTTCTGTGAGCTAGCATAATAAAGATCCCGGTACAACGTGTCAGACTAGTACAAAGCAGTCTTTGGATTGACCAATCGTTCTGAAATGCAGGAAATATCTGCCATAGGACAATAAACCGTAATAAATCAATCAATCAGTATAACCCAGTTTTACAAACAATTCATCAGTACTTCACAGTTACTTCACACTTAAGTACTTATCGTCTAAGAATCGGAGAAAAATGTATATAAGGTGTAGCATATGAAGAGAAAAAACGCAGAGATTTTTACTGCTTTAACCAATTAATTATACCTGATTATGATAACCACCAGAAATAATGAATAAAGTGGATGTAAAATTTGCCCTTTTAAGATACTGACAGATCAAATTTAGTTGGAATGCACTACGGAAAATGGCGAGAAAAATCTCCAGAACTCTTTCCCGGGCCTATATAAGCATATATAAATATCTACATCACAGATGCTTCAGGATAAATTTTAAATAGTTTTCAGTTGTTTTCTAGTTGTAATAAATATATTTGAGGCAAAAAAGACCAAATTAAGAAAAATTGTGTGCCACCCATTGTCTGAATCATGGTATCTAAGATTTAGAGATATATTATTTTTTTGCATACAAAAATCATACATATTTTTTTTCATTCGTCTTTATATGCCTGGACTTCAAATACAACGTTAAAGATTCAACTTTAACAAAAACTCGGGGGTTCATTCAGGTATCAAGGCTGGATTTCGTACAATACCTAAACTGAGAACTCTGAACTTTGTATGGAAGGATGCGCATACATTTACATGTATGTTGTCACAATATTTATGTCTTGTGATGTTTAACTGTGCTCCAGGCTGATGGTTGTAATGCAATATTCTCTACAAGGGCGGAATATATGATAGCATATGTGTATCATTAAGTCTATGTGCCCGAAAAGTTGAAAAAAAAATTGTGGATACTCTTTCTACCATTTGTTTTGTCTAGCTGTCATGACTGCTCGGTTTTTAATATATCTATTAAAACAAAGCTTTGTGTCTAACAGATAAAAAACTTCAACAAGAAATCTGTGAACGACAGCCCACTAGTGATACCCCGGCTTTCAACCACGACATAAGGAAAATATTAGTCCTCGGTGAACAGGAAGTCGTCGATTTTTTTTTCGAAAATAGATCCCACCATATGGCATACCCACAGGAAGAATGTTTTAAAATTTAAAGCTGCTGTGATGAGTGAATGCAGAGAAAAATGTGACGAGAATTTTAACTTGCAAAAATATAAATTAAAAAGGAAACACAAACTCCTCGGTAAATAGAAAATTGTCGATTTTTTTCCAAAAATGGATCGCACTATATAGCATAACTACAGAAAAGAATGTGTCAAAATTTCACGCCACTGTGATGAGTTTTTGCCAAAAAAGCACCACAAAAATTAGAACTTTCAAAATATAAAGTAAAGAATAAACAAACTACTCGATATACAGGAAGTCGTTGACTTTTTCCAGAAAATAGATCCTATCATATCATATATATACATACACAAATAATAATGTGTTAAAAGTCCAAACCACTGTGATGAGTAGTTGCTGTGAAAAGTGTGAAGAAAAAATTTCAACTTGCAAAATAAGAGATAGATTTATATAATAAACAAAGTCTTCCGTATACAGGAAGTTTTCTGTCGATTTTTACCGAAATAGATCCCGCTAATGGCATACCCACAGAAATTATATGTTAAAGTTTCAAGCCATTGGGATGAGCACTTGCTGAGAAAAGTGTGAAAAATTTAAACTTGCAAAATATAATGCCAAAAATATACGTTCTCTATGGCAAGCCAAAGTGGACAAAAATCATTATTTTGTAATATTAGACAATGAATTTTTAATATTACAAAATCATTTTTTTAGATATTAGAAAAGATTTTTTAATATTAGAAATTCATTTTGTATTATTAAAAATTCATTTTCTAATATTACAAATTCCTGATTTATTAATATTATAAAACATCACACATTTTGTAATATTACAAATTGAATTTGTAATATTAGAAAATCATTTTGCAATATTGCAAAATCAGTCACATTTTTTATATTACAAAATGATTTTCTAATATTAAAAAATCGTAACTGAATACGACACATCCATTTTCTAATATTAGAAAATCAATTTCTAATATTAAAAAGTCGTTTTGTAATATTAGAAATTCAATCGATTTTTTTAATATAAAAAAAAGCGTTTTGTGATTTAATCTGATTTGTATCATCAAAAATCTAATATGTAATATTAGAAAATGAATTTGTAATATTGAAAAATATAGAAAAGTAGTCTTAAACTATAAATAGCCATTTTCCCTACTTTCACTTTCGTTTTACACTCATCAAACCGACCTTTTCAGAAGAACATTTTTATGTTATTATGTTATATTTTCTTTTAAAAAGTTCTTCATCTTACAGTGTGATGTTTGCTCTATTTTATAAGTCATTGTTCATATCTTTTGACAAAACATTAGTTTGTAGAGAGGCAAAAAGAAAATGCACTATATTTTAGTAGCATCCAGGTGTACGCAAAGGGATATGCAATACGGTACAGGTACCTTAATACTCACACTATACTCGGCGTCACATAAATAACATACTGTTAAAATTTGAATAAAAATATTTTCTACGACTTTATTGACACCAACCGTCGTTTAAATTGTCTTAAATGACTTGCTCATTCGTTTAGCCAAACAGCTTCTCAAAAACAAGTCGCTTATTAGCTTAAATCATGCGTAACAAATCCTTACGGGAAAATCCCATACTAATATCCGCCATGTTGGTTTTTACGGGACGATTTGTTTACAAACGAAGTGCGTAAGTTCCCGTCGAACTCCGGTGACAATCGTCTGCTTGATCAACTTCTCGGTATTATACGTTGTTCGCGTAAAATAAATCCGAGATATCCGAAATAACGCCGAATTGCATTCTGGGTTCTTCGGTTTTTGGACAAACCATTTAAACGTAAACAACATCTCCTAGCAACCCGATCACTGTAAACATGGCCGACTTTTTACAATGTAAATATTGCCACCTAGAATTAAAATCTGACCGGAATTTAACGATTCAATGTTTAGGGAGAAGCCGTTTGGCTAAACGAATGAGCAAGTCATTTAAGACAATTTAAACGACGGTAGGTGTCAATAAAGTCGTAGAAAATATTTTTATTCAAATTTTAACAGTATGTTATTTATGTGACGCCGACTATAGATTGGGAACTCGATCTTAGCCTCATTTGAATTTTCCCTGTCTAGCACTTCTGCTGGCGTTAGAATCTTGATGTAATACATCTCTACACAGGAGCCTGTAATCGATTTTTTCTATTTTATCTCCCTTGACAGTGCATTTGATTATTTTCTGCAGATATCTTGAAAGATTCCTTGTGTATATATTATGATGTTCATGTCTATTGTACAAACAAACAGGCTGATTGTTATGTATAGTTGTCATTATATATTTTACTTAATTATTAGTCATCAGATTGATTTTACCGGAAGTAATCACATGTAAGTTTTATGCTGATGCGTGTAAACATCCTAGTGTATTCGAGACACATATTACGCAGGTAAATATATACATCTATACAAAGGGTTTTGTAATTTCTGTTGTCGATTCGCAACTTGTATTTATGAAATGCTTTAAATCTATTATTCTGAGATGAACAAATTGCATTTTGATATGAACTTATTTATAGCATAATTGCAGAAACCAATAATTAAACTACAGGTCTATGATAATAGATAATAGTTGAAATATCGATTTTCCTTACATACATTATATATTGTATTTTCAATGCTGGGAAGGAGGAGGTGAAACTATGTAACTTTCTCGCATTACATAACATGTATATCAGAGAATAGTTCGAAATTGTACCCTATGGTATATTGCTCACTCTTGCACATTGTCGTGGATGCCCTTTCCTGGTATCTGCCTTTTCTAGATATAATTTTACAGTTCAGACACTATACCAATTTATTAAGGAGGTCCTTATTATTTCAGGGCCTCTACAACTATATTTCAGGATCTCCTAAATTGTTCCAGGACACTCACATTTTCGGGAGCTCCCTATTTAAGGACCGTGCAATATTAATCGGCTTGTTGGAACTGCCAAGTGCAGAAGCCCACGGGACAACCACTTTTTTAAAATTGGTCATCCATGGGACCTTATAAGTTTTTCAAACCATTTTACCCATGGGACATTTACTTTTAAAAAAAAAATATACCAGAAAAAATCATAAGAAACAAATCTAATTACATGTATATGAAAATACATGAAGTACTATTATGCACATTTATTACATGTAGTTTTAAAACACATGATCATGTAGAAAATGGCTAACAAGTTTTAACAAAAATTAGATGTAACAACAATTCAATTTAAACTATCTTAACATTTAACAAATCTTAAAAATTCATCAACTGTAAAACATACAATGTAGTTCAATAAATATAATTTCTCTGCAGTTGTTATAAATAAAAAAGGAAACAGATAGTGGACAAAAGAATTTTATGATATTGTGCTCTTGCTCCAAGAGGTTTTAGTGGCTAAAATAAAATAAGGTAGGATAACAAACATGCCAGGTTGTAACTGCCTCACCAAACTGTATGAATTAAGTTTTTGTTATTTTGATAATGTTGTCCTGATTAAACAATCAGTAATATTTATACAGAACAGAAAAGGTGTTAACATGTCATTCACTGAGATCTGTTGGTGGTACCAGGGGAGGATACAGGATCTAAGGCTGGGGGAGACGTAAATAGAATGAAAATTTTGTGGGTAAAATTTGTGAAAAAAAACAAGATTATTAGCCTTATTTTTGTCTGGTTAAGATTATATGAACAATATTTATTAAGTTTTTGTTCTTGGTATTTACATGGCATTGCTCCATAACCCATATAAATCAGAAAATTGCTTGTACTATGTAATAAGTACAAGATTGCATTTAAATTTGAAATACTTTCAATTTATGTAATTGTTTTGTTGTACCATGTTGCATAGGAAGTATTAAAATTTGGATCTATCTCATCTGTATTTGCATAAATTGATCTTCAACATTCTCGGCTTATCAGGTGGGTCTTTGAATAGAGCCTATCCATCTACCAATCAATGAACATGCATGCTAAATATTAGTACATGGAAATGAAGATATACTCTTAACATGGGCATTGGACAAACACTTTTCTAACCAAAAGAAACCATGGGACACAACTGTTTTAATTCATGGGACTTATCTTTTTCTTATCTGTCTATTGTTATATGCACCGGTACCAACTAGCTACTTAATATTGTGCGGTCCCTTATACTTTTGAATTCCACAATTCGACTTAAGTTTAATACTTATTTATGGAGGTCCTGAAATTGTACATTTGAGCCTCGATATTTATATTTATGTATGGAACGCCGCAACTGTCTTTTGTTGATGGTTTTCTATATACGCAGTGCATTTCTCGTTATACACAATACATTTTATGGTATACATAGTGTATTTTACATTATACGTGGTCACGGACTCATTATACGCGGTGCATATAACTTAATGTGCTGTATAACTGTCATTATATGTGGTGCGTTTTTCATTATATGCAGTACAAAACTGGGTATACGCAGTACGTTTTACATTACACGTGGTACATATATCGTTATACGCAGTGCATTTATCAATATACGCTGTACATTTCATGTTATACGCTGTACAATGAAACTATGAAATTAAGAAACACAATACAACTCATCATACTGAAGCCTCATACCAAATTTCAAATCATTATGACGAACGGTTTTAAAGTTATGTTTGATTAAAATATATGTGTTGGCCATATTATTCTAAGTTAAATGTCCATTAAATATGAAGTTGATGCGCGACTATTATGAAATAAAGATACACAGTACAACTCATCATACTGAAGCCTCATACCAAACTATTGTCTACATTTTTTAATGGACACTTTTTTGAAGTAAATGAAGGTCATGCAATCGAATGCCGTACAAACTATTGTCCCCAACCTGTTAAACATAAATTTACTATGTATGGATTTGACTATTCAACCAAAGTTAATCTACAGAAACGACCCCTTCTGCTATTTAAAATACAAGTCACCTCCAAACATCGTCGATCCACTACTCGTGGTTGGTACATCTGTAGTAGCGACATGTCGCTGCATTTTCTCCCTGAGCCTTACTCTGTCCCCAATCGTTGAGATGCCAATCCTTGAGAGATCAAAATCAGAAAGAAAAGAGAATGTTTCATCATCAATCTTTTCGTCGACGAAATTCTGCAGAAGGGTTCCTAGACCAATTTCTTCCAGACAGGCCTTCAATTTTACAGACGACATTTTGGGCGCCGGAGTGAAAAAAGTTCCAACAAAATAGTCTGCGGGCTCGGTTACAGTCGTACATTTACGGAAAGTAACGAGAATAAATGATCATCATCACAACGAAATATCTACTGCGTATAATGTCGAAAGAACCACGTATAATGACAAATGCACTGCGTATATCCAGTGAATTTTCCACTGCATATATAAAACAAAGTACTATGTATAAAGTTGAAACTACTGCAAATAAGGCGTAAAATACTGCGTATAATGTCTTTCTTAATACTGTGAAATCTACTGTTCATACTGGAAAATGTACTGCATATAACATGAAATGTACAGCGTATATTGCAAAATGCACTTCGTATAACGATATATGTACCACGTATAATGTGAAAAGTATTGCGTATTCCCAGTTTTGTACTGCATATAATGAAAAACGCACCACGTATAATGACAGTTATACTGCACATAAAGTTATATGCACCGCGTATAACGAGTCCACGACCACTTATAATGTGAAATACACTATGTATACCATAAAATGTACTGTGTATAACGAGAAATGCACTGCGTATATAGAAAAACCATCAACAAAAGACAGTTGCGGCGTTCCATATGTATGCGTTAAAATTTCTCGTCCTATGCCCGTTTACGACACGTCATGGTCTGGAGACCATGTATTTACCTGAAAGGTATTGAACCTAGTATAATACAACACACATGTATACATGTTATTTTTAAATGGGTTCATCACATTCAGAGGAGGGTTCATATAGACAAATGTGGTGAGGTAAGCTTAACTGAACCATCAATGCATGATACGCCCGTCCCATTTAACATGTTTAAGGCTGTTCATTTATGAAATGAATAATTTTGATCGATTATATTATATAATAAATGGTGGTGATTTAGAGCACTGGTTAATTAGATCCCTTCTATAAAAGCATACGTGTACCTATTATTATGCATTGACCCATAAACATATACACTACGTATGTATATGGTATACGACAGACCTCTAGACTCTTTGTCTTAACTGCGGGTTAGTCGTCCAATCTAATTAAAATTAGACCTATCAATTGTTCCATCCAGTCACCACATGCAGTGACTGAAAGGAACAACTGTACTTCCGCGAGGAGAATTATTTTATTACCTTGCGGAAGTATGTGTCGCATATCCTGAATGAAGGCACAATTTTTTTTGGTGTTCAGTGACTGAATGGCACAATTGATATATCTAATTTCTGGTCATGTCATCACTGGTGATTTGAATATCATTTAGAACGAACTCCTACGTAAAGTAGTTTCTCATGGTCCAAAATTCAGAGAACCACAGCGCCTTCATTGGAAACTTAATTTCAAAATCATGATGGATGCTGTTGAAGATTGTGCCAGATCATGGATGAAAAGGGAAAAGGACCAGAAATCGAGTCCTTGTCAGATTTGATACGTACCATCCGGTCGTTGGTATGGAGTCATATTGACAATCTCAAGAAATGTGTCAATAAAAGACCCAAGTCCGTATTCAGCGATCGTGAGACCCTTGAATGCCTTTCTTCTCCACATGAGAAATATGTTATCATCCCTACAGACAATGCCTCAAACAACATTGTATTTGTTTGTAAAGCACATTAACTCAGTTAAGTTTAGCATTGATAGTAACATCCCAGGTAATACCACAAGTTAAAAAAATACATTTTTAGCAGTTTTCAGTCAATATCTTGAAAACTATAATAGATAGAATGAAACTTTCAATTGATGAAATGATCCTTATGATATGTCCTACCAAAGTCTTCATGGAGTCAAAATTGTTAGACAAGTCCTAGTTAAACTTAGTACCCTTGAAAGGCAAAAATTTAAGCAAGTGAGCGATACAGGCTCCTTGGAGCCTCTTATTTTTATATTCATACGAGACGGAATTTCTTCAGAATTTCGTAAATAATAAAAAATGTAAAGGATGCTTTATCCTTGAATTTTACCTACAGATAAATTAATGCTGTATTGTCCATCAGCAACCCCTCTTTAGGAAAATGGTGACAGTTAATATATACACCAGAGCTCGAGATAAAGAAGACTACAGAAACAGCTTGTCCTGCATCTTTTTCTGGACCTACATCTCGAATTTGAAAACAGAGGTTATCTCAGCACTTTTTATGATAAAAGAGACGACTTTAATTTTAATATCATAAATTTTCATGACCTGTGGGGCAATATACCTTCATCTAGAGCAAGTACTAATACTCTGATTTCCTTGAACGCCTTAAATATCTGAGTAACAGACTCCTGAATCAGGGATATGAGGAAATGCGTCTCAAAAGGTCTCTGACCAAATTCTTTTTTAGATATCAGTCCTTGGTTGAAAAATTCTAAGTTTCTTCTAAAATAATGAGTAATGTTTTTGTAAATCGTTCTTTGTGCTGATGTGACCGCTCATTTACCGATTATGACGCAATAGTATGCAAATGCTATTTAATCACCACTGGTATATTCACGCTACACTAGAAGAGGGAGGTTTAGCGCGCTATAAAGCCTAGATGTAACACACCATTTCGTTTGAAATGCCTGTACCAAGTCATGAACATTGCAGTACCAGCTGCTCCGGTGGTGTAATATCTATTTTGCCAGATTTATTTTGGACTTGACTTGATTGTGGATCGGAATAGTGTTCTGTAATTTTATTGTACCCTTATCTAGTTAGATTAGTTAGTCTTCTTGCATGCTTGTATAATCCTCTAAATTGGCGGGTTACACAGTCTTTTTACGTATAGTCTATAATTTACGATTTACGGCATGAGATGCAATAATTGCAAAGTCCCAGTACATTATCATCCTCCCACGTCAGGGTTTTTAGTCCCCCCTGACAAATCACTCATTCATATTTAGCAGATATCGTCCAGCCAATTCCGACTGGTTGCTTCTCCGGGTGCGAAGCACCAATGAAAATTGATTTGACATAAAATGTCTGTGGAAAAGGTAAACAATAATACGAGTAACTGATAGTTGTAAGACGTCACAAATGATTCAATGTGACCAAAAATGATAACTGTAGATTGTGTTTAGAGTCTTTAGCGAAAAAAATGACGAAATGTGTATGTAGCCATTTTGTAAGTTATATTGAAGAGTTTCTTTTACGAGTGATTTGATTGGATTTTGGATCCAGGTTAAATTTAGGTAACTCACTAGATGGCGCTGGACGATACCCGCTAAATATGAATGAGTGATGTCAGGGATTTGAGGGAGCGAGGGTGGACTCCAAACCCTGACTTGGGAGGATGAGTACACTATATACACTGTATGACTTTATTTATATCTAGTAAGAAGACATGTGTCCAGTTTGGAAGTCAGGGACAGACTCCTCGATTAAACTTGACAAAAACCTGTTCTACATTTTTTTTGACTGGGGATTCTAAACCACTGAATACATTCCGTGTTTTTTTAGGTATTACATAATTTAGCTATAATTGCTATATTGTGCAGTTTCTCAGCTCAATGATAAACATAAAGATTAACAAGAGATTAAAGGACAATTCGGCGATCAGAGTTAATTACAAATAAATGAATATCAATCAGTGAATATAGATATTATAGTTAAGGAGAAAATCTTAAAACGATAAAATAAACAATGTCCAACTGTAAATAATTACTAAAATCTTGTTTTAACGATTTTTTTTTTTTCATTTTCCATCCATGGCTATACGCTGTTTTAGCCATGGATAATAAAATATAAAAATATATATATATTATATATAAAAATACATTTTTTTATTTTTAGGATTAATGACAATTTATGGATCAAACTCGTGAACTTAATCCCCCGTGTAGTAAAAAACACGGAAATTTCATTGCAGTTTGAGTTATTCTAATATTTCGAGCATTATACGTAAAAGTTCAAATAAAGTTTCATAACTGCATGCACTGTTTGCTGAACTAATGATATTTTTACAGATACAATATCCACTCTCTTAGATAATGAGCACCAATCGAGTATCTTTTCCCCTAGGGGTTGATGTTGGATCGACACCATTTGATTCAGACGAAAACGATGATTCTAAAAATAGTTCGTCATCTCAAGATGGAGGACAAAAAGATGGAAAAGGTTTAGATGCAAATCCAGACGAAGGTTTAGATAAAAATCCAGACCAGAGTCAGAGAAATAAGGGGTAAGGAATGTTTTACATGTATCCTTTATTTTGCCCTAGCGGAACAAAAAGGTCAAGATTTTCTTAGCTTATGTAAATGATGATATGCAATAGACCCTGATTGACTCATACTTTTGCAGGGTAGCTACTGTATAGGGCTAGGGAAAATGAAATTAATTTTCCTTGCGAAAGTGTAATATTACGCATGCTCAACGACTTTCTTTTAGTTAACACGAAAATGTCTCTTGAAAATACGCTTTTGAGAAAAAAAATCTGTTAATTTTTAAACCAATTTTTTTACTGAATTTCGCGATCGATTTATTATTCTTTTGCTACTTTTGCGTCCAAAAAAAAAAATAAATTACAAAAATAAACTGAAAAAAATGACACAGAAATGATGGTTGTCGTGAAAAGGGGAGAGGTGCAAGACCCGTTTGTGCCCAAGTGCCAACATGATCTGGACCACTGATAAAAAACTAATCCAGGCATTTCATATTTATTTTTTTTTGGTAGGGAAGAAACGCCAGTAAAGTTTACTTACAGCCTAAATCCGGAACTTCTTCAAAGGACTCCAGGTGCAAAAACAATTCGTGGCATAACACGAAATTTCAGCACATGCCCTCCCGATTTCCATACGGAATTTAAAAAAGAGAAACACAGAGTGCAAGCAGGACCGGATTCCCCTAATACTGAGATCGGTTACGACACAAATACGAATATAAAGACTGACATTCTTTCGAAGAACAGCGATCAGTTTGATTCGGGCAGTCATAATGAGTTTATTTCAGAAACTTCCGAAAAAGAAAGGTTTGACGAAGTGGAGCCGCCTGTTAGATCAAAGACTTGTATGTCTTCACAATCACCTGATAGCATAAATTCTGTAAGTGATGCAGATTATGATGTATTAGCATTTAAACAACAATTTCAAGCAGAAGCAACACGTGATCATGGGGATAGTATACCTATTAAACGAATGGACTCGCATCGCAGATCGGAATCATTACCTAGCGCAACGGCTAACTTAGCGAAAAGTATTAAGACCGATTTCTCGCCTAGGACTTCAAAGCCCAATGCTTTAAGTCCATCAAATGACCATTTATTTGAGACCCGAGGTCTAAGTGGAGACAATCTTTGTATAGAGTGTGTCAAACCACTTCAGGTGACTTCTAAAGACGACGTGCAGCGCGGTGACCATATCACGTTTTCCGGTAAAGTATATGATCACCATGCAATAGTTATACAGGTATACGAGTTAAAAGGCTCTAGTCCAGATATAATATGTGTTCAAATAGTGCATGCGACTAATACATCTGCCAAAGCGACTCTAGCCAGTTTACACCCCTTTGGGAACAAAGCGAGATTACGTAAGGTTGAGGAATTAATTAATTTTCGTGAAAGAAAAGTTTTCGTGTATAAATATAGTAGCTTGATGAAAGTTTTTCCACCAGAGGAAATTGTAAGTAGGGCTATGGGTGAAGCTGATGCAGATATGGCAGGAGGCGACGGAAAGTTTATTTATAATATTTTCAGAAACAACTGCGAGCATTTTGCAACTTGGTGCGTTACGGGGCGTAAGCTTAGTTTACAGGAGCGTAAATTTACAATGATTTTTTGGATGTTCCTGAGCAGTGGATTTCGTGGAGTCAGTGATGAAAACATGAGAAACGAGAAAGAATACGAGTATAAAATGTTATGTGAAGCATGCTACAGAAGGAATAAAGACGTTCTCGGTGTCAATAAAAAAGAAATACTCGATGGGGGAGATGTTAAGAAAGGAGACATTATTACCTTCTCGTATTGGAATCTTTGGCACGATGCCATTGTTCTTGATATCGTCGGAAGAAACGTAAGTCATTTAAAATGCAAAATTGCCCATTATGCATTCTGCTACTTTAGTCATAGAACTATAAAGGAAGAAATGCTCAGTGTTCCATTTGACGGTTCTGTGACTGTAACTCAGTACCCAGATAAGTATTCAGTATACTCTGCCGATGAAGTTGTTAAACGAGCACGAAGCAGACTTGGTGAACAAGAGTTTGCTTTTTTTTCAAATGATTCTAGTCAGTATTCGCGTTGGTGTAAGCTTCAACTGTTTAAAAGCCAAACAATACCCAAACGTTTGGAATAAAAGCCAAACAATACCCAAGCGTTTGGAATAAAAGCCAAATAATACCCAAGCGTTTGGAATAAAAGCCAAGCAATTCCCAAGCGTTTGGAATAAAAGCCAAACAATACCCAAGCGTTTGGAATAAAAGCCAAACAATACCCAAGCGTTTGGAATAAAGGCTTTGTATTTTGCAGAGTGTCTAACTTAGATGATACTGGTACTGAAATACCAGTATTTCAGAGAAGAACTTCCATATAATTTACTGACGCTTTCTTTGGAGAACTCCAAATTACTCAAGTTGAAAGTAGTGACATCCTTGGAACTCTTAAACGGGGAAAGCTTCGGGTCTTAATGGTGTCAGTCATCATATGATCAAAAATACAAAAGATACAATAAGCTGTCCTCTTACAATACTGTTTAATTTTTCTTTCTAGTTTAAACATATTATATTTGCAAATAAACAAATTTGGATTAGACACGAGTTATTCCAATTCACATGGTGTTCTCCATACAAAGAATATAACACACAATAAATTGTTGAACAAATAACGACAAGTGTAGTGTACAGGAATTGATCATTTAACCTTTTACAACAATAGGTCCAAATCACAAAGGGGAAAAATTCATAATTGGTGTAGAACTTTAATGAATAATAAAAAATAAGAATAATGCCAAAGGTATTTAGATCAGTCTAAACAGAACTGACCTGAGTGCTGAATAAAATGTATTGTTTTAAAGTTGACACCATTGCTGGTGTTATCAAGTATTGCGCTACCAAATAAAATCATAGTTATTTGATCTTCATCAGTGTCCGGAAGATTGTCTATGTATAATCTACGTTGTTCTACATAAAAAGGACATTCTAGAAAGAAATGGATACTATCCTCAATAGGCCAGCCACAGGTGCATTTCTGGTCAGGCACCAAACCCACTCTGAACAGATCAGCTTTGAGTGTACTACTCATGTGACGTAGTTTTGTATGCAAAATATTAAAGCTTAATACTAATATTTTGAAATGGTTGGGAGACATTAGCAGATCGTCGACGAAGACGTAAACTCTGTCTGTTCCATAGAGTACACAATAGTAAGGTACCAGCATATCTAAACGACTGTTTAACACCTATTGTGGGCACAACCAATCGATATAATTTGAGAAATGAGGCCAACTCCTCAAACACTTATTGAAACTTTTTCGAAGTCACTCTTGCCATCTGCTATACGATTGTGGAATAGCTTAGACTCACGACATGTACCAATCTTAGATAATTTCAACCAATTACTTAGAAATCAGAATTCCGTGTTCAATCCACCCACATTATTATGAAGGAATTCGAAAGCCTATTTTTTTCTTTATCACAAGCAAGCTTCCCTAGTATGTGGAAAGTTGCTAGTGTAACGCCCCTGTTTTAAAAGGGAGATAAATCGGAAGTTCAATATAAAATCATTGTTATTATCTGTTAGATAGGTATTTGAAAGAGTTTTTTTTTAACTTGTATTTAACTATTTACTTACAAACAACTTATTATATAAGTATCAATATGGCTTTATACCAGGTCACTCAACCGTTCACCAGCTTATATAAATTTATCATAGAATTGTTGTCATTCGAAGATTTGGAGGTTTAAATGCAGTCGGTTTTTTGTGACATCTCAAAAGCCTTTGACAGGGTGTGGCATGCAGGACTTTTAGTTAAATTAAAAACTTATGGCTTTCATGGTAACTTACACAAATGGTTTGAGAGTTATTTAATTAATACAAATCAATGTGTTTTCATAGAAAACTCTAGATCGTCAACTTTACACACCAATGCAGGAGTTCCCAGGGATCAGTTTTAGGGCCCTTGTTGTTCTTGATATATGCCAATGATATAGCAGACGAACTTTTAAGTCTTGCAAGGCTGTTTGTAGACGACACATCCCTTTCATATTCCTCTCATATCCCTCTCAACTTCCTCATACTATCGAAGGTATTTTGACTTTTGGAAACTTGAGATTTGTGGTCTCGTAAATGGTTGGTGATATTCAATTATCAGAAGACAAAAGCATTGCTTACTACTAATAATGATATAGATGAAAACGATATCAGCTTATTATTTAAATATGAAAGAGTACAATTTGTTTCATCGCATAAACATTCAGGCTTTATTTTTGACAGCAATGGTAAATTTCACACACATATTCTTAACATTGCTCAGTCTGTTAGTAGAAAATTATGCGTCCTTAAGAAGATTAAATATGTGTTGAGTAAAAGTAATCTGGCTCGTATATATTTGACGTTTATGGAATGGAGTATGCGATTGTTATACACAGCTAGAATATGATATTTTAGAAAAATTACAATTAAAGGCTGGCAGAATAGTAACAGGTTTGCCCCTGTTTGCCAGCAGCGAATCTCATTACTTTGGAACCGGTTGGGAATGGTTAGTTGATAGGCGAAAACATCGACGCCAGAACCTTTTCTTTTCTATTCATAAAAGTGCCCCAGAATATCTTATTGATCTATTACCCCCATTAGTAGTGAAGTAACACAATATAACCTGCGTAACAATGATGACTACGTTGTACAACAGCACCGTTTGGCTAATATTAGTAATTCATTCTTTTTAACATAATTACTCAATTCTGACGTAAGACATTCCAAAAGTTTAGGCATTTTCAAAGAGCGAATCAACCTATTTATAAATATAATTCATACGAGACTTGAAAATATCTGTAGTTCATTAAATGCTGATCTTCATCGAGTCAAAATAGTTAACGATCCGTCCTGTAGCTATGGCCACCCTGTTGAAGATTCTATTCATTTCATTATGGAATGCGAAAATTATACACAATTCATAGACGAACATTGTTCGCCCAGATTAATCAGTATGACATTTCGATTGAATTGATATTAGCTGGTGATGAAAAATTAACTGTAAATCAAAATGTTTTTATTTTCTCATGTATTCATTCATATATCAAAAATACGAACTGGTTTTCATGATAAAAATAACAACACTTCTCTGTCTCTTCATGCAGTCACCTTGTAAATATTGTATGTTTATTATGGTCAAGGAATGATCTGATTTTTGTTGTAGTTCATATATATGTAATTGTCGTCATTATGTATACCGCTATAATCATTGTTTATACCGGGAGAGGACCTCGATAATGTTGTACAACTGATGTCCAATCCCGCTGCTGATAATTGTAGCCAATAAATATGTTTAAATTCGTGTTATAACAGGTCAGAGATTGGGATTAAAATTTTGAGAATGGGCCATTTTTTTTACAATTTGTAAAGTTCTGATTTTAATGGGACATTCTCAGCTGGTATGGTATAAATGGCGCATGCAACCCTCTAATCCCAATAACTGATTTTAAAGATACATACAGTAATCAATGAGAATTTAATTATGTTTCTATACATGTACATAGTTTAATGCCTATATTTTCATTGGTTCAATAAATAGATTACGTTAGATAAGAGTACACGAAATACCCTTTTCGAATTCTGGAGCAATTTAAAACAATATATCCCGTGAAATTGGTTTATATTCTAAAACCAGCCAAGAATATATTTGTTACTTGAGTTTGGAGGGTTGCGCTCCAAAGATGGTTTTATTTGACAACATTTTGACAAGTGTAATTTCATAATTTGTACCATCACAAATAAGTATATACAGTACCTAGAAG
Source organism: Perna viridis (assembly GCA_037379345.1). Taxonomy (NCBI): domain Eukaryota; kingdom Metazoa; phylum Mollusca; class Bivalvia; order Mytilida; family Mytilidae; genus Perna; species Perna viridis. The sequence continues at coordinate 28,784,633 of CM074517.1, read as the reverse complement.
TAAAGACTAGATCGCTCATATTTTTGTGGCAAAATGAATTATGGTTTTATTAAAAATAAAATCAAGGTTATAACCATTGTTTAAGCAAACGTAATAACTTGTATAAGTTCAAAGGCAAGGGAAAGATACCTTTTCATTGTATATTACTTAAAAAATACTAGATGAATGGACCAGCGACCGGTTTCATAAAATATCTCAATTTGAGATTTTCCTCAAATCCTTCCTCAAGTCTTTCGACCAATCAAATTGCTTGAAATTGAATAGTTTAGGAAAGATCAAATAGGAAAATGACAATTTGAGATTTTTTTTGCTCTGGTTGGGAAAGCATCAACATGTACTTATAACACGCCAGGACAATATTTACCCCATTTATATTTAGATTCTAATTTTGTCATTATTTAATTCAGAGACCTTCCCATTAGAAACCAGACAGATCTTTTGATATGGATGACAAAGAGTAAATTGTATCCACTGATTTGTACGACTCGACCTATTCAGAAACGAGAGCCAATAGAGACACAAAAAAATCAATAAAATTGTTAAATGGATTTACCTCCCGTTTATCGTATTAACTCACTGCTTTTAAACACTATCCGGCATTTTCATCAATGAAATTTAAAAAAAAATAGTAACAAATTGGCTATAAATTGCAACTCTATTGGGACTAAGTATTGTCAAATGGGACATTTACACTGAAGGGGGTACATGAAAACGATGACGACTACGCATTCTTGCGCCTATCTCGTGAGGAATTTCTGACCACTGTTTGTATTGTTTCATTTTCACTTTCACTTTTACTTTAAGTTGCTGGGGGTATATGGGAGCAATTGTAATCATCATTCATAAAAGAAAACTCTTTTTCAGTAGGTTTTAGAAACTCAAAGAAGCTTATATCCCTCTACGGTGAGTAGTAGTAAAGAGATGGGATAACAACAATAGCATCTATACATGTCAAGGGAAGACGAAAAAGAAAAAAAAGACGCATACATACATACACGATTAAACGAGATAATAATAGGATAAATAATTGGAAGGAGTGAATAACCCAAATATTATCAAGAGTGCCGAAGAACGCATACTTGTATATTTAACGAATTTGCTGAACTTGTTCCGCGCACGAATTAAATCATACTGCGTTCAAGGCATGAGTGATCATATTTTGGTCATTCACAATAACCAATTGATTATCCTTTTTATTATATAGAGTTCCTCGATTATTCTTGCTATTTTCAACATAAATTTCAAATTTTGTGAACGGCGGATTGATTTCAAAGTTGTGACGTTTTGGCGGGAGAAAGTCCGATCGTGAAGTTACCGAATTTATTTCACAGTGTGAATTAATGAAATTTATTTCACTGGGAACATTCGATAAAACACTGCTATCTATATAATAAATAAGTTTAATGTTATCCCTCAGTAAGTAAGTAAGTGTAAGTTTATGTAAGAATCAGGCATAATGGGAACATCAGAAACATGTATGTCAAAACTCCACCGATCTGACAATATAATTTCACTCAATGATGCTTTCTCTATTTGAAAAGACTATTATTTGATCTCTGCGTCACTGTATTTGCTCAGAATTTTTTCAATAGACGGTAGAAAAATGAGGTTTTGGACAGAGTTATTTGCCCTTGAAATGCTCATTTTTAGTGTATTTCAATGAAAAAATAACTCGGTTTACTAAAATGAAGTGCAAAATCATGTCTGTTTGCGTTAATTCTGATGGTGCAAATAGTCAAATTAATTTTTTTTCATACCATGTTCACCCACTGCCTGATTCTTACGACACGTAATCATATTTGATATTTGAAATGGATTATCTACGCATACGTCATGTAAGGATTTAGGCGGGACGCATCCTGCGCACGCCCCTCTAAAGTTGGGGAATTTTTTTGTTTTTACCTGAATTCTTGATTTTTCACAAATGCATGTTTTTAGTCTATTAGCGCCTCCCTAATCTGCATGTAAAATAAAATAAAATAAATCACTCTACTCCATATTTAGATCTGTGGTATATATATATGGCCGAGTGGTCTAGGGCGCTGGACTTTGTGCAGGCGGTGTTGCCATGGATGTCACAGCGGTACGAGTTCGAGTCCCGCGGCGGGAACGACCAAACTTTGTGTAGCGAATAGAGTCGTCACATTCTGAGACGTTTTTATGTGTGTGACTGATCAATTGACAATAAAGAGATCTCCTCCCTCTGTAAAGTAGAACATTCATCGTACAGGCAGTTCTTCTACAGGGGACAGTGGTATTAGAATATTGATCCATGGTTGAAAAAAAAAAACTGATCTTTGAGAATTAGCATTCACATGGAGTTTTTTCCTGTATTTTAAGCAAAAAAGATTGCATATTTGTTAATACATATACAACTAACACCATTGGACGGCACCGTAAGGAAATACATGTTGGGCTAGTATATGAAGCACAGTTCATCCAAATGCCAAAGAGATATTTTAAATAAGATTAAAATGTATGAATAATCATGATATGAAACATGGCAGTTTTTGAGTAGGATGAAAATCCTTTTAAGGAATATTCTTCAGAATAACTTTACATAGAGACATTTCAATAATTCTGCATCTCCAGTATTAAACAAACAAAACAATTTGTTCTGATTATTCAAGTTGCCACATACATTATTGGCATAAGACAGCTCACAATCTCTATCTTCATGATACTTTGAGCATTCAAAAAAGAAAATGTATTTCGTCTTCAACTGCATCCAGAATACACTGCGCAAATTATATTGTGACGGTGAAAGCCCTGGTATCAGAAAACTGATTTATTTGCGTATGCCATTCTACTATAATGATTTAAAGGCATAATTCATACCGTTTTTGAATTAATACATTGACAGCTGACATTTTCCCCAGAAACAATTTAATTAATTTTAGCAAAATAGGGATGTTGAACATGCTAAAATATAATGCGAATGAATATGGTGTCTAAGAGACAACAACCCCACTTGAATGAAAATGCCAGCTCAATGCCAATCATTGATCTCCAATGGACGACGAGAAAACCCTCACACAATAGGACAGGCTTCAGCTTGCCCCAAAACAACATTGTACACAAGTACAGCTAAATACTTGCCCTATATACTCCAGTAACATTAAAGTAAACTAAAGTGAAAACGTAACTAGACATACAGAGGCCAGAAATTCTTGACTTGGGACAGGCACAAAAAAAGTACACTCGAGGTTACCTTCCATCTTGTTGGAATAATACATCTAATCACCATATTACACACGCTCGAACTTAAGATGACTCCAAATCGGAAAATGCTTATTTGGAGTTAAACACCAACAATCAATCAAGTGAGAAAAATATCTTGCCAGCCAGCCCCCTAAACATTGCTGGAGAAACTAACAAATGAAGGGATGCTCGCACTGAAAAAAAATGTAAAAGTAAGTAAAATAATCGGATGTAAAATGTCCTGGGTGTTTCTAGAAAAGTAGAGGACGTTTACTCTACCGGTTTACCTGGTCCATGCTCCCAGTTTTTAGTGGAGTCTGAGTTTTTTTTGCTTTTGTTACTTTGTATGTATGATTTTAGTTACTTTATGTTCTTTGTTGTATATGTCTGTTTTCCATGTCTGGTCTTTGTCCCTGGATTGCATTCGTTAATTACCTCTATAACCTTGGTTCCCTTGATTACTCTTTCATAAAAAAAAACAACAGAAGGAACCATGTCAAAATTAAGAACACATTTGTCTTAAACCAGACAGAAGCTTGATAAGTTAAGACAAGTTATTCACGCATTCCCAAATAATCCTTTAGTAAGCCTCATAGAAACTGTATTTGATAATTAGAGCCCATAGCTGCCCAGTGGAAATAATAAAACTTAAAGTTTGGTTACGTTCTACTATAGAAAAGTACAGGAAAATTTCACACCATAACCAGCCAAAAATTATTTCACGATAAATGCATGTAGCAGATCCAATGAAATGAATACAGGTGGTTTTATGAGGTAACAATTAAGTGTGTTAGAACAGTTTTGTCAATTATCATAAAACATAATGCATCAACTCCTATCTGGGTTTTAGACAGTAGACGGACCAATACTTGAGTGCTACACTGTTGACCAATATAGGATAAAAAGTTTTGCAATTTTGTGCATAGCTAAAAAAATTACACTAAAAACTGTTAGTAATACTCACTAAATTGATACCGACTCCCACATTCGATAACATGCTCTTGACTTTCAAACTGATACATGATTTGGATAAAAATCGAACCCTACCCGTAGAAAACTTCAAAAGAACCCCAGAAGTATAAATTGTGATAATACTACACAGAAAATACCAAATAAGCCACTTTTTACTAAAGCATTAAAATATTCTAGGGGTTTTGACATTGAAAAATATGTCAATTTTAGCGATTTTTCGGCAGGGTAGGGGTATATTTTTTTTCCTTTTACCGCAAAACCCTAAACGTTCCCGCGTTTCTCTTGGTACCATTGTAACGCTGAGATATTTGGCTACACGCTGATATGTAAATGTGTTTAGTTTGTTCACACATGCTATCCCAGGAAGGCTGTGACGCTCAAACAATTGAGTCACAAAAATCTTGGCTTTTTTACACAGTGGTGTACAAATATAGGCTTATACTGAAAAAGAATCCGATAATATTTTTTGGCGACAAATTGATTCTGTAATGGGAGGTATAAAGGTACCAAAAAATCACCATGAAGTTAATAAGGGGGATGTACGGTGGACCCTCTCAGCCCATGGACTAATTGGTTGTGTCCTTATTCCATAACTTATGATATACCGTGATTCTCAACCCCTCATTGGAAGAATTGGGATTGATTTTACGTACGATTTGGACATAACTTTGTGTAGGTTTAAACTGGACTGGAGCTGGCATGTCAGTTCTAAGTTTTGTACATTTGTGTAATTTACATTCAGTTTCTTTATTTCCGTTGTAACAATGGACTTCAAAAAAATTGAACTGATTTTTAGGTGTGTTTAATTGTGTAATATTTTTTCTGCAGTGGCCAGATTTTGCAGGTTTGTGATCACGCCACATTTTTTGCACCTGTCCCAAGTCTGGAATTTCTGGCCTCTGTATGTCTTGTTTCTTTACTCCTTTAGTTAATGTTTTATGTTAATTAAGTATATAGGGGGCAACTCTTTAGCTGTACTTGTGTATACATTTTTGTATTGATGTTTTGGGACCAGCTGCAGACTGCCCCCCCCCTTAAATTTGCAAAACATTGGTTGTCATGGGTTGATTTAGGCGGTTTTAGGTTGAAACTTTAATTTCTCACTTATTTTACCACAAAAGATATCTACATTGCACCCATTCTAGAAGAATATTTCAAAAATTTAGCCTAAAAAAATTAACTATGCGCCCACCTAATCTAAAATCCTGGATCCGCCCCTGATATCATTTTTTAGTTCAGCACTATCATAATCAAGATATCACCCCATAAGTGTCTATATAAAATATTTTTTAAAAAATGAAATGACTTTACCTACCTATCTTACTAACCTATTTTTTTTCATTCAAAGTAACCTTAAACGGACCAGGGGCGGATCCAGGATTTGAGTTTGGGGGGGGTGTAAACTGATTTAAATGCCGCGCAAAGCAAGGCAAAAAATATTATGGGGTGAAACTTGTGGTGAATTTTTTTTTCTTACCGTTTATGGGGGGGGGGAGGGGGGGCGTAGGCCCGGTACGCCAGTCCTTGGATCCGCGCCTGCTGACATATATTTTTTCTTGGCCTGATCAAATTTTGATATGACACATATCAAATATAATTTTAAAGATTACTCTTTGTTATCGGTCAGTCGACTTCAACGAAAAATTAGAAAGGATAAAAAAGAATCGGATATGGAAATCAAATAAAAAATGTTTACCAAAAAAAAAAACTCAGTTATTAATCTATATATAAAGTCAAAATATAGTAAAAATGAGACTGTACATAGAAAATGATTTGAATGAGACAGAGTTATTAATTTACATTTTAGTTGCATATCAAGAAATATACAGACAAGAATACTTCAACAACGAAATATTACAGGTTGCGATCCGGGTATTTTGGAAAAGGGTGATTGTATGCTAGCATTGATCAATTGTTGGAAATTAACAAAAGTTTCATACAAAAATGAGATTTCAACCGATTGGCACCCCGATTCGAGATCCCTCAACGTTTGAGACAGAGTAACAGCCAACATATAGTGTTGATATTGATTTTTTCCAATACATTAAGAAGTTTCTTTTTTTTTTAATGAAATATTTGAAGTGATCCGCCCCGCCCCCACCATTATAGATATCTTTTTTGTTTTATTATTGTTTCTCAATGAAAATGAATTGAATCTGGGTCATGAGACTCTAAATATCATGTTTCCACTAATTTTGATATAACACAATAGCTTTTTCTCCAATTTTAATACAGAAAAAATTCAATATCATGTGATGGTTTATTATATACATAATCCTGTTTTAATAATGTTTTTACTCTCTGCAATGCTCGAACTTACCAGGGGCGTAGCTAGGCCTGTTTTAGTTGTACGCAAAATTACGGCGAGGGGTCTTGAGGGGGGTGGGGGGGTGGGGGTCGCTCAAGGCCCCCAGTGAGTGCGGCAAGGCAAAGCTCTGAGGGAAACTCCTGAATTTTAACGATTTTGGAGTCAGTTTTTCAGAGCCTATACTACGTTCATGGTATGCATATGTGATAAATTTTGGGATATGGACATTCAAATTTACTATTCAATTGAGGAAAATACGGTCAGTACACAAATAAAGACATGAAAAAAGTAAAACGTAAACGTATGTATACGGAAAAGTACAAAATTTCCGGAATTCATGGTTTTGATATCGCGAATTACTTTATGGTGTATATTGGAGTATCATTATGTATTAAAACGGATTTGTCATTGCATAAAACCTTTATTTCATCTTTAAAATGTGTGTTTTTTATTTTTGTTACTTTTTCCGAATGTACGCAACTGCGTATTGGCGTATAGGCAGCTACGCCCCTGCTTACTGAACAATGTACACACATCTAAACTTATGTAATTGAACAAGCTCAATCATATTTCTCTTTTTATTAACGTCTTGGTTGATAAATCATAAAGTGTATCAGATAAATAAACTATACGCGTTTAAATGTGCATCCTGGTTAAATTTCGAGTCACATACTGTATCCCTGTACATACATATTAGTTAGCTCAGCTCCTTAATACAGGAACCAGTTTACTGAATCACGTTTAGCACGTAGCCGGCAAGATGGTCAACTTGGGTGATGTTTTCCCTAATTTTGAAGCAGATACAACTGTTGGTGTTATAAAATTCCACGAATGGATTGGTGACAGGTATGATTTTCATTTCTTGAAACATGACAACCTAATTTAAGAACTTTTAATGCTTATCAATAATTGGGGTAAAAGTTCAGCTTGATTTAGCTTTCGTAATAGTACAGGTCATATTGTGTAATTAGGTGGCTTGTCATACAATGAATAAATATCCTGCTTAGTAATTTCATTTGAAGAAAGCCAACTTAACTTGATAGAAATCGTATGTTTCATTTATAATGACCAACTGCTAGATTGAGGGTGTGTGAATGTCGACCTACATTTTAAAATTTTAATGTAGCGCTTGCAGTGTTCTGTTTATACTTCCACAAAGGCACAGGCTATATTAAGAGTTAGACATATGTATATCATCTGGTATTTACATTTATATATGCACTGCATGCTCTGATACAGAGAGTTTGAAAAGGAGGAGTTTCAGAAAAAAGGGGGGTTCTAGGCTTTTATTTGCAAATCTGCTAGCTTCCGCACAGAAAATTTGAATCGAGAATGTGTATAATTATGCAGTAAAATTCCATAGAAAAGGGTAATAACTCAATAATCTACCAAGGTCTCACTAACCACTTCCGGGTCAAATGGCCACCCCCCCCCCCCCATGTATTACCAAAAACACACTGAACCTAGACCTATGCATTGCAAGTGCATTATTTGTGTGTTTTCTTATTCAAAGTAGTCAAAATAAAGCTGAGATTGTGTACTTTAAAATCATATATGTAATTTAATACAAAAGTGTATGCATATTGTTTACATGTGTGAGTAATTTGCCTCCATGCTGTCAGCTGAAAAGGTAAAAATGTGGCTTTTCAGTATTGTTTATTCAAGTAAATTTTGTGAAGAATTTCTACAATCATAGTACCATATTTGTTGAGAATTTAATTGTTCCAGGAAGCATTAGACAAATACAGTGAAAATATAACTGTTTTATTAGTCCCAGAATGAAAACTGTTAAAATCTAACCCTGAATAAAATGAAAACCTGTCTGAACCAGAAATCTAACACAAGCTGATACCTATTTCTTTTAAAATAAATGACATACAAGGGTCAAGAGTGATAGGTCCAGGACTTTTTCTATTTTCATCAAAGGTCCATTTTAGGAATAGTATAGGCCCTAAATTAAATGTCAATGTAAGAGATTGAAGGTATATGGGTTAAAAAATGTAAACCAAACATCCTGGTATAAAACCGTGGGTCCTGGATCTCAGACCAATGATAATTTTAAACCATGAATAGGTCAAATCATTTTAAATCCTATTTTATGCATCAGATCAATACATCAGTATTAGCAAGATATGTGTACATTTGATAAAATTGACAAACACACACACACTGACACCCAGACAGACAGACAGAGGTATACAGCATGAATTGAAATTCACTTTAAGTACCATCTTCCCCTTGTCTTGGTTAGCAAGCGTTTAAACTTTTAGGTTGTTAATGTGATGGAGTTGGGCCTGATATGCTTCACTGTTGGTGCTTTTTGTTCCACTAGAACTATAGATTTATGTTCCATTATTGGTTTGTATCCTGTGGTTCGTCTAAGATGATGAACCAGACAAACAGGGAGTAGAATCGGAGAAAGTTGGTTCATACATTTTAATGAAAAACAAGCTAAGACAATATTTGAATGGTAGCAGAGCATTACTTTTTTTTAATGTCTTGTTGTTTGACCTGTGGTCATTTATATGAATTACCAACACTTAAGCATGCTTTAGAATTTTGAAAACTTGTATTAACATTTGAGGATTGGTTCTTAATACACCTGTTACAAACACATTATCTGATAGTTTAAACATGCATGTATTATGTAACTGCTACATTGTTCTATTTTAGGACATAATAAAATATTTCTTTGTTTCTGTTTTCTGACCAAATGCATCTGAAAGACAATAGACATTCTCACTGTGGCTATGCTCCTGTGTACACTTGGTGTCTGTTGGACAGGAATGTACAAATGTATGTGCACAAGTGGATTCAGGAGCCCTGACATTTTGAGTAAAATGCTAAGAAACAAATGTATAGGAACAATGTAAAAACCGTCAGCAATAAAAAAAAAAATTAAGAAATCATTTGTGTATACCTGTTAACCTTTGGAACAGGGATGTTGGTGGTTCTTCCCACTTGTCACTATCTCTTGATGGAACTTTTTATGTAAAAGCTAACTTTTGATGTGAAAATGCAATTATTTAGTATATCAGAGAAAATGAAGTTTTATCCAAATCCTCTCATAGCATTTTTATGTGGGAGATTCTTGATTGATCAGGTATGGTATTCTCATTTAATCAGCATGTTTTGAAAACAGGATAACATGCATATGTTTTGTGTTGGCCTTTCTAGACAACAAGCATATGTTTTGTAATGGCCTTTCTAGACGACAAGCATATGTTTTGTGTTGGCCTGTCTAGACTACAAAGTTTTAGATTTTATCTGGTCTCACTTCATTGCCCTTGAGCAGTTTCTTGCTTGATAAATACTAATTCTTTAAAGTTTTTTTGATAGTTAATACAGTTATGCATCATATTTTTCAGATTTTGCATGATTCTTACAAAGACTGCTACTTATTTTTTTATGCTTCATTGGCACATAAAAGCATTGTCTGTAATACATTTTTATATCCAAATTGTGTGGCCAGTTGAGCTATTTTGTTTTCCCTTTCTACCAAATCTCCAACCTCCCCCTTTAAGAAAAAAACCTCAGTCTCAGTAATCCTTGCATACTGCCTTAACATTTAAGTGCCTTTACACATTTGTAATGTTTCAGTTGATCTTTCAGCTAAATCCAACCTCCTCTTTAAAAGAAATACCCAGTCCAAGTAATCCTTGCATACTGCCCTAACATTCTAGTGCCTTTACACATTTGTATTGTTTCAGTTAAATCCAACTTCCTCTTTAAAAGAAATACCCAGTCCCAGTAATCCTTGCATACTGCCCTAACATCCATGTGCCATTAATTATTTTGTATTGTTTCAGTTGGGCTATTCTGTTTTCCCATCCTGCTGATTATACACCAGTATGTACAACTGAATTGGGCACTGTTGCAAAGATGGCCCCTGAGTTTCAGAAGAGAAATGTCAAACTCATTGCACTGTCATGTGATTCAGTTGAAGACCACAAAGGCTGGGAAAAGGTAAAACCTACTTATCAATCTCTAATGTTAACAAGTATGCCCTCTCCCCATTTTTCTGAATATTTAACATTTGTACAACTGCCACATTTTTTTAACTACTACATTCAGATTAATTTGAATGGCAATAAGAAATAAATTTTAAAGTTTTTCAATGTGATACCCTGTTGAAAAGTTTCATCTAAAACCGTTGACACTTAACAGATGATAACTTGATAACAGATAAAAAACTACAGGTTTATTTAATTTTTCAGTGCAATCCAAGGAGTTTTGCTATCCCCATATTTTCACTATAACTTGGCAGGCTATTACCTTATGTTCCATTAATGCCCTATTTTTTTCACCTCTACGACTTTTGTGAAATCGATGCCTGGATCTTCCAATTTTAAAGTTAGTTTTAAATCTGTTTTTTTCTAAATCAAGTCAAGTGAACCAACACCTTACGACAGTATCAGGTAGGTAGAGTAACCAAGATGGATACTGGGGTATGCTGTGGTTGTCTTAAAAACTCCAAATATAAACTACAAAAAAACAACATCCAAGTTACTTCACTGAAACTATTTTATTACGTCCGCATGTTTCGCGTGTTACTGCGGCATCATCAGGAGATTTGTATAAATTTCATGTTCACTGAAGGATGATTTTTACGGCTTACTTATTGTGACATCATAGACTGGCTGAGATTGAAATGAAATGTTTTGTATGTAAATTACTGTTCATTATAAGAATAAAATAATTAAACAAGAGTTATTGTGTGGTTTTGAATATTCCATAGATGGTGTTGATGCCACATTTCTTTGAATCTTCAGGTTCATCGAGGCATATAGTGGCAATGCTTTCAACTGAGCTAACAATTTTTTGTGTACTGTCCATGTAATGTACAAATTGGGCGTAGTCAGAGTATCTTCTTAGATTTTTAGCTGTTGAGTAATTCTGATCATTATAGTGTTCTAAATTGATGTAGTCTGAATATTTCTTTAGATTTTCAGCTAGTCTGTTTTTTTTTTCTGATCAACTACAAATGTTGAGTGAGTTCACTGCTGGGATATAGAAGTTATTATGCTGATAATGTACAATAAAACCCATGTAAACCAGACACTTTTAAAAGTCCTTTTATATCAATTTAACTGTATTTTGAACCTCAGTAAACCAAGATACGTCTTAATTGAACCAGTATCAAAGTCCAAAATGGGATTGGTTATAAAGGGTTTCACTGTATTCATGTTCGGTGAGTTCAGTAAATTCACTTAAAGAACATAGAAAGAGTAATCAAGGGAACCAAGGTTATAGCGGTAATCAAAATAATGTAATCCAGGGACAAAGACCAGACATGGAAAACAGACACACAAACAAAGAACATAGAATAACTAAAATCATACATACAAGGTAATAAAAGCAAATGAGCAACTCGGACTCCACTAAAAACTGGGAGCATGGACCAGGTGCACCGGTAGGTAAGCGTCCTCTGCTTTTCTAGAAGTTATATTGCCATTAATGTATTTGTAACATGGAACATACTTGGATAGTATAAATCATATTTTGAAATATTGTTTGACTTCATTTATATTTAGGATATTGTTGACTTCAACGGCCTTGGACAAGCATGTGCTGACAAATTCCCATACCCCATTATTGCTGACAAGAACAGAGATCTCGCTGTAAAACTTGGTATGTTGGACCCTGATGAAAAGACTGCTTCTGGACTTCCATTGACATGCAGAGCTGTAAGTATTGATGTAACTGGTACTGTTATAAGGCCAAATTAAAAAAAAATGTGTGTGGTTCCTGTTGCCAGGCCAACCTTAGTTTTTACTGCCAACCCTAGACTTTTTTTTTTAAATGCCAAATTAAAAAAAAAAGATAAATAAAACAACCGGACCTACCCATTTTGGGTTATCCTGATTTTTTTCGCCACCTCCCTGTACCAGACTCAGTATTTACAATAGTCAACAACCATGGCTGTGCACACGCTTGCAGCTGCGGCTACGAGACAGAAGAAATCGGTGAATTTACAATCTGTTTGTGAGGATTGTCTAGTGATCAGTTGTTATAATTAATGTTTTCACTGAAAACTTGTACTGAACATCAGTTTAATCCCGTTCTCAATTTAATCGTAATTTTCGTCAGCTGTTCTTTCATAGAGACAAAGTTGTCTTTCTTTTTATTTGTTATGAAAGACAACTCTTTGTTTTCTTCAAACTTCCAACAACCTAAAATCGTCTTGATAAGGAAATCAGAGCCAGTTTGACAATGTAAACATTGTGATCTGGATTTAAAATGTCATCGGATTTGAACAATTCACATATGAATGAGCAAGTTATTTAAAATATTTTAAATATTGATAGGTGTCAGTAAAACTGTAGACCAATTTTATTTCAAATTTGAATAATATGTTATGTTTATGAAGCCTAGTATATATGTTGGTCTTTCAGGATTTAGCGATATTTCAAGTTGACATCTTGAGTTTTTAAAACAATAACAACATTTTTTAAAATTATTTTTCAACCTACTGACCCTGTTTTATTCAAAAAAGTAACTTGAACCACACATATTTTTTTTAATTGGCCTGACTTATAACAGTCTAAGACACAGTCATACCTGAAAATTTTATATTGTAAGGATAGAATAAGTTAAAAGGTTAAAACTCTAAAAGGTCATGGGAAATTTAGAGCTATTTTCTAAAACTTTGTTTCATCACAGTTTCTGGTCTGGAATTGTTAATGTGTAAACTGGAATAGAGGTAGATTAATGCAATTTAGGAAATGAACAAACTTTTTCAATAAAATTTTGAAAAAAAGCTGTATCAAGTTGGAATGGTATATCCCCTATTCCCAATTGTTGAGACCTCAGCCGCTTTGTGATTGTAACAAGCTGTGCCTTTGCTTAGCATTTTTTTCATGAATAAATTTGTTAGTTCTAAACATTTTTTTTATATTGTGGTCCTTAACATATTAAGAATGTATGTTTTACAGGAAAATTTTCAAAATATAAAAATATATGTTGTATTTTTTCCTCTGTATTGTTCAACAGTTTATGAAATATACTGGTACCCCCACTCAGTGAGTGAGGTGGTATATTCCAATCGCCTTGTCTGTCTGAATTCATTGACAAAAATTTCAGCTCTCAATGGCTGTATTAACTTCAGATTTGGTTTGTGAATTTATATAGATGGGACATAGGTTGTAAGCAATTTTGGATGCTGTCCATTATTGACTTGCTTTAAGAGTAGGGGTATACCCGACAAAGCTTGTTTGATATTTCTGCCTACCATTAAACTTATTTGATTATAGTTCTATCATTTGCTATTTGTTCATTTTTCACTCACTTTTATAAGGACGTTTGATCATTCAACGTTTTGCAGGTGGACCATACACTCTGGTCCAAAGATTTTGCAGTATTATATAAAATTGTCAGGATTTACCCCAAAATTGAAGCTACCTTTAAAGTTTAATACCAATATTCAATTTACATAAATGTAACCATAGAGAATTGGCACTTATAAATGAGGAACAGAGTTGTTGCAAAAACAATTGAAAAATAAAATCATTGTTTCTCTATTCTTTGAAATTGGTAGAAATATAGTTTATGTACAAATAAATATTTTGAGTTGCCTCCCCTTTCATGTATGACTTTATAATTCAAAATGAATTGCAATTGCAGTTTAAACTAACATTGTCCTGTTCACTATTGATTTAAGTTCATTGTAACTTCTCAATAAAGGTATATCTTCACTTTTTTTTGTAATTAAGTATGAATGTTCAAGCTTTCTGAGGCCTTTCAAAAAAGTACTCCCCTACAAAACCAATGGTACCTGCATTGCAAAAAAAACAATGAAACCTATACTTTCTTTGTGTTAGGAAATATTTGACAAAGGCAATTATGACTCAGATGTGGCTAATAAAGAACAAAGCTAGTTCAAATACATTGAACATTATGCAGCCACAAAAGTATCCTACTGTAGAAAATACTAATAATAAAGTACCATTATTAAAGAATTTCCAAATCTTCATTATTAACACAGGTTTAGATTATGATAATAATCAATAACCATAAACCATTGCAGATAAGGCTGGTAATTTCTTATATTATTTTCCAGTTCTTCATCATTGGACCAGACAAGAAGCTTAAACTCTCTGCTCTCTACCCAGCTACTACTGGACGCAACTTTGAGTAAGTTTTATTGCAAGTACAAGGATTAGGCCAACTAAAAAAAATATGTATTTTTCCGGTCGCCTGATCTATCCTTGTTTTAACCACTGACCCTAGATTTGTTTTGCCAAAATAAAAAAAGAACTTCTTTGGACTGAATTCTGTATTTTCCTTGGTAAACAACAATGGCTGTGAACTTGCTTCCAGCTGTGGCTATGAGACAACTGCCTGTTGATGTTTCATTCCTGTTTATGGTGGTTATCTAGTGATCAGTTATTGTAAATAATGTTTTCATTGAACACTTAGGCATTCATCATGCAGGATTTAGCGACATTTCAAGCTGACCTTGTGAGCTTTTTGAAAAAAAAATTCAACCTACTACCGGTAACCTATATTTTATTCAAAGAGACAACTGGAACCACACATATTTTTATTTAGCCTTAGACCAAAGATAAACCTGCCTTTCTGCTAAAATGCTATTAAAAATTTGGGTTGATAGGTAGGCCAAACTTTTCATTCAGACAAAAGTTTTTGATTGGTTTGTTTTGAAATCACATTCAGACTTAAATAGTACATGTCAAAACATGACCAAAAAAAAAACTTTAGGGTAGGCACAAAAAAAGAGTTGGTAGGGTTAACAACAGTACAGGGTAATTTTTTTCAGGCCTTGTCATCCAGTGGTCATTGACAATATCCATAGCTCACATGTATTTCAGTCAATAATTTCATGTTCTTAAAGAAGTAAATCAAACATTTTTTTTAAATTGCTGATACCGAAAAACTCAGAGGAATAAGACTTGCAGGTTATTTTTTCCAAAATAAAAAAAAACAAAAACAAAAAACTGCTCTTTGGTATGCGGTGAAAGGTAATATCCTTTGATAGAATAGTTATTTTATATTTATAAAGTATAAGGTTTCTACTGTGACGTTTTCCATTCTTTGGTTACATTTAACCAGTCTTAAAAATATTGTTTGTTTGCAGTTGTATGGCTATACCTTTAAAGTGGTGGGTAGGTCGGTACGGGAGATATGTCTGGCTATACTTTTAAAGTGATGGGTAGGTCGGTATGGGAGATATGTCTGGCTATACTTTTAAAGTGGTGGGTAGGTCGGTACGGGAGATATGTCTGGCTATACCTTTAAAGTGGTGGGTAGGTCGGTACGGGAGATATGTCTGGCTATACCTTTAAAGTGGTGGGTAGGTCGGTACGGGAGATATGTCTGGCTATACCTTTAAAGTGGTGGGTAGGTCGGTACGGGAGATATGTCTGGCTATACCTTTAAATTGGTGGGTAGGTCGGTACCGGAGATATTTTATTTTTTCAGCTATGACAAGGAGAATATATCAATAATAATCCATGTGGATTATAGAACCGTCTCATAAAGCTTGACATGAAGGATGTTTAACATTGGAATTTAAACATATAATTGAATTTGATCTAAAGTCAAATTGACACTCATGGAAAGGCCCTATCAGATGTTCCACATAGGGATCTATGATAAAAAAATAGGTATCTCTGATATAAGAGCAATAAAATTTTATTTACTGATGATCAGTTGGAAAACTGCAAACAAACAATATTTTAATTTAAGCCGTAACTTATCTCCATGAAGATGAGAAACCCACCCAAATATGTTTGATTAAATGTGCCATATTTATAAAATGGAAGTCAAAAACTGTACATTTATATTTTCATTCACCACAACACAAATCCCCTTCCCCCCCAAAAAAAATCATGTTTAGTGCATTTTGTATTTGAAGACATGACAATTGACAGGATGCACACCAGGAGTTGTTGTATAGTAATCCACTTATGGGAAGACAGTAACTTTGGATTTTGATTAATATTAAATCATTTTTCAGTGAGATTCTTAGAGTTGTGGACTCCCTCCAGCTGACAGCAACAAAGAAAGTAGCTACACCAGCAAATTGGAAGGTATGACAGCATTTGAATTCACCAGTTACTTGTTTCCAAATTTATTGGCATTGTTGGTCATGTGGCTTCTTTACTTTCCTTGACTGTATGTGGTTTAGGGGTTGTCTGCTTGGTTGCATTGAGTAATGTGTCAAAATAAAGGCCAAAAAAAATTACTCTCGTTTCCTGCTACAAGCAACAACAAAAAATATGGTAGGATTGATTTTATTTTTCAAAGACATTTTGAATTACATTGAGTTCATGGGAAATTAATCTAGACTTAAACAGTGCTTGAGCCAAAATGGCCAAAAATATTTAGGGTAGGCATGAAAAACTAGGGTTAGGTAGGTTAGCAATAAACAGATGTATTACTTTTGTTTGCCAAAGTTAGCTTGTACCAATCAGATGCATTCAACTGGGGTTTGATTGAGTCTATACATTCATAACAAAAAGCTGATAATGGACATTACTGTGAAAGAACTTTAATTGGTGGATACCAATTTTTGTGGATAGGGGAAAAACAAGTGTTGGTGGATTATTGAATTTGTGGTTTTGAGGTGTTTAGTGTACAAATCAATGGAAATCTCCTTTACGTTGGGAACCGAATTTCGTGGTTTGGCCTACCCACGAAAACCAAGAAAATTGGTGCCCAACGAACAATAGTACTTTCACAGTATACTGAAACAATCACTCAATATATTGGTGTTTTATTTTGTCTTTAAGCTGCAATTGATTAACATCATTGGGTTGTGTGGGTTTTGGTTTCTTAATGTTTAGATCCAGGTAAAATATACATTGCATAAATATTTGCAGGTGTCTTGTGAATTTCTAAATACCCACTCAAAGAGTGGGTGGAAAATTAGAATTGCCTTTTCTGTTTGTCTTTCATTTTATCCATCCAAATTTCATTGTAATTATCTAGCTAAGGCACTTAGTAGATGGGTCAATTTTAAATTTGGTGTGTGGTTTTTATAGATGAAAATACATAGTCAGCAATTCAGGGTGCTGTCAAGATTTCGAACAGTTTTGTGTGGCTTGTGCCATTTTTCATTATATGAAGTGATAGAGACAAATTTCGTAACAAACATCTTAGTTCCAAATGAATGGATTGATTTCAAATATGGCATGCCACTTTATATAATGTGGAAGTACTATTGTTCGTGGAGTACCAATTTGGTATTTGTGGGTAGGCCAAACCATGAAATTTGGTTCCCAAAGAAAAGGAGATTCCTGTTGATGTGTTTACTGAAAACCTCAAAACCACGAATTTAAGGATCAGTAAACTTGTGTATCTTTCCTAATCCACAAAAGTTGGTATCCAGGAATTAAAGTACTTCCACAGAAGCATGTGGGCAGTTTTGGTTGCTGTCCATCATCAACTTTCTGTATAAGTGAGGTTTGCTTAGCATGATGACAAGTGCAGCTGAATTTTTTTCTTTTCTTTTTTTATAACTATTGGTTTATTTCAATAGTAAAGTGTAAGTTTTTGTAAGAATCAGGCAAAATGGGGAAAAAATCACACATGCATGTCAAATGCCCATTGTCTGACAATATAATTTCACTCAAGGATGTTTTATCTATTTGAAAAGGCCATTATTTGATCTCTGCATCTCTGGATTTGCTCAGAATTTTTTTCAATAGAATGTTAGAAAAATGAGGTCTTTAACAGAGTTATCTGCCCTTGAAATGTTTATTTTCAGTGCATTCAATGAAATTATAACTCAATGTATCAAAATGATATGGAAAATTGTGGGTTTTTTTTCTTTGATTTTAATGATGCAAAGAGTCAAATTAAACTTTTAAAAAGATGGGATTTTTCATACCATGTTTCACTCACTGCCTGATTCTTACAGAGACTGACACTTAATTAACTTTGAAGTTCAAATATTTTGAATTAATTAAACTGTAAAAACTGAGGTGGACAAAAAAGCAGGAAAATAGAACAATTGTACCCATTTCTCCTTCTGAACATGAATTCATTCTTACCAAAACCACAAAAAAAAAAAAAAATAAATAAATAACTGTAAATATGGCCATTTGAAAGGAGCAATGAAAATTTGATTTTTCATTTTTCATTTTATTTTACATTATCAAAAAAAGGCCGTTTGTTGTGCATTTATCAATGATTGTATTTTAATTTTAACCTTCAAGATTTACATGTATACTATTGAAACAGCTCCAACAATTCTGCATTTGTCGATGTCTAACTTTGAAAACTGTTTATTTTTGCAGCAAGGTGGAAGTTGCATGGTTGTTCCAAGTGTTAGTGCAGAAGATGCTGCCAAATTGTTCCCCAAACATGAAGTTAAAAAGGTACCCTCTGGAAAGGGTTACCTCAGAATTACCCCACAGCCATAAACATTGAGGGACCAAGAGTTGACGTAGACATAGATATTTACATTTTTAATTTTGTATTTAATTGTTATGGGTTGATTTTTAGTACTGACTTTATATAGTTTAGAATCGCTATTGTCAATCGGACATGTTAAAAATGATAGTACCAATTCATGTTATCTATTTAGTTAAGCATTTGAGTATACATTTAATCCTTACATTTTATTTTCTTTAACAATACTATAATACTTGTTTACTGATGTACATTATCCAAAAAAGACAAAAAAATCACAAATGATGTGGGAGCTTACATTTCAATCTATTTTTATTATTAACATTTTGAGCTGAAAAACTGTTGAATTTTTGTTTTGTATTTCATTTGTTTTTTTAATTTAACCTTTTTTAAAGAACAGAGGTAGATCTTCTTTTTTTTTCAAAGGTCTTCTGGTAAAGACATCTTGATGCATATTGGATGTACTTCATGCTGGTGTTTTTGTAATAATTTGAATCAAAAATGAAAATAAAAATATTCATTTTGCTTCTTAATGTATCTTGATTGTTTGCCTTTAAGGAGGTAGACACAGGGTAAGGGACATAACTCTTAAAATCAGTGATATGTTAGTATCATATTCAATTTCACCACAGGCTATCAAGCTTTTATTTGAAACAGAATGCAATCAGTCCAAGTTACTTTGATGCTTACATGAGATTTATGTAAAATGCTGAATACAAACGTTCCAATGATTTATAACAGTTGTGTCCCTTACCCTAGGTATTCCTCTTTAAAATAGTCTGCTTGCCATACAGTCAAAAGTGCCACTCATACAAATCCTATGAAGTGCAACATATGCAGATTATGAGTTACACTTAAACATAGTATGCTAGGTGGTTTGCATCATTATGAATTTAATAATAATATTAATATTTTAGCAATAACAACATCAACAATACCAATGCAAATCACAGAAGTGAAGTAGAATTTTGCAGATTTCATTTCTTAATCCATAATAATGCAGCCTTAGGTTCTGATTTACCTTTGCATCTTATAGCTCTGATCTCATACATGTATATGTCTGTATTTTCTTTAGCATCGAAAGTACTCTTTCTGGATCAGCATTGCTGGTGGGGATGCCACAGCATGGAAAGAACATCAAATTTGCTGTCTTCCGTGAAACGGTTTTAAAAGTTCTATTGGTGAAAAAATGAATCAATTCCATTATTAGTTGAAGGCAGCTCATCTATGGGGTCATTTTGTACTCATTAAATTTAAAAAAGTTGATCAGTCTTCTCAGTAACTCATTTCTGCCAATGGAAGTAAAGCTACTGTCATTCAATCAATCTACCCATTGTTACTATCACTATTAATGTTATTACTTTAATGCGTCCATCTGTCCGTCCAACCGCAACCTTTGTGAACACTCTACCATGGATATCATGTAAATTTGGTACCTACCTTATCCTCAGAAAAATCTAGAATGCTTTTCAGGGTCACAATGGGAGTTAATACACTCCTGTTCGCACTAAACCGACATTGAATTGGTTGACATTACTCATTACTGGTACACCTGACTTACATTGTTTGCAACTGGTACAACTGGCTAGCATTACCCATTACCGGTACACCTCCGTGATATTAATCGTTATCGGTACACTTGGATGACATTACCTATGACCAGAATAAAAATCAACAAGGTCTTTAGAAAACTTAATTGTAGTCTTATTGGTAATAAGGGGACGACTATTTAATTCCGAGGGCTTGCAAATTTCGCGTGTCAGAAATTTATTTTCAACCACGTCAGGGCGAAATTATTTCCGATTCACTGTATGAAGTATCTGGACAGAGGTAAAATATATTTATTTTTGAGAAGATTTAGGCCAGAATATTTATTTTCATTTTTTCAAGGCCAAACTATTTACTTCCAAAAAACTTTGGATGTATGTTTATATAATTACTCAGACAAGTCATCATAGATAGACAGATTGATAGATAGATACATGTAGATGTAAAACTTGACTTGAAAGTTTTGATTTTAATGACTTTTGAGTTCATTAGATTGTGTGTACATGTAGTTTAAACAAATCCTCAATTTGTTACCTGGCTGTCTATACTGCGTGTACAGTACATCTTAATTCAATTGCCCGATTTTATTGAACCAACTGTCAATATTTGTATATGTTTTATTAACATTGTTTAAATTAAGTGAGTGATCAATTGAATCAGATGGCGGCGGTTGGTTATATAGCTGAACTATCAGGTCATACAAACATCCGATCAGTAAACATTTTATTTCTTCATTAACCGGTAATCCAGCATGTTCATGTACATGTATACAATGTCTTACGCATGCTGTTAGAGGTATATGTAACTGTGTGCTTGCGTAATCTCTTGCTCATGCTAATATTAACAACGTTGAGTTCAGATTTCTAAAAGCTCCTTCGACCAAGAGCTGGGTTAACAAGACGCTACAGTAAGCCCTTTATAGAAGGGGCATTATTGAGGCATGATGGTGTGCATATTTTTTTCTAGAATTAGAAGCTAGCCTGTATATCGTCTAGTCAAGAATGCAACATGTCGTTATTCTGGGATTCCCTCAAAATTTCAGTGGCGGATGCAGGGGGTGTTGCATTTTGTTGCAAAATAACACCAGGAATGGATATAGGATTTCAGGTGTGTGTTGGAGGGGGAGAATTTAATTGAATGCCGACTGAAGCATAAACATTTTTGTGTATAGAATTGTTTGAAAAAAAGATTTCTTGCTAAAATATTATTTCCCAATTTTAGGGGGCAAATGTCCCCTCCGCCAACCCCCCCCCCCCCCCGTAGATCCACTACTGATCACCACTTTGCCTTATGCCTTTATATTATTTTCAGTTGTCTTGAACTGAGTTGCGTCATTGGATTAACATAGCAATACTATAGCAATAAAGATTGTTGCTCGTATGTTGGACCTGCCGTGTAGACGTTGTTTTTGAAATGATGTCGTTCATTGGTCCGATCATCGCACTCATTTTGTGTCCACCCAGGCGATTGGGTTCTTCAACAGTTATAATCGCACGGACACATGCAGGAGTTAATCATGAAAATACTGTCCTCTGATTTGATC
Organism: Perna viridis; assembly: GCA_037379345.1. Lineage (NCBI taxonomy): Eukaryota > Metazoa > Mollusca > Bivalvia > Mytilida > Mytilidae > Perna > Perna viridis. The sequence goes on along the minus strand of CM074517.1, from coordinate 28,762,686 downwards.
TGATTTTAAGCATTTTCTTGTCTATAGATTATCCTACTCTTACAACGCACAGTACAATCAAATGTTTAATTTTTAGGTACAAGTACTGGAAACGTGTCTAAACCGAAATTCGTTTGATTGGTATAGACAGGTGGTCAGTACGTTTATCATATAGTCTAGGTTCAAAAAACATTTGAACAATTGATCATGATATACAGGGACTTTCAAAAGTGTCTGGTTTGGGTAGGTTTCGGATTATTAAGGGTTCGGTTTGGGTATGTTTCGCTGTAGTTTGATGAAACTCCTGGTTTCATGGGTTCTTATGCATAGATGTAAATATGAGAACTGGTCATACAAGTGTGAATACAATTTGTATATATATAGACATTATATTCATTTGTTGTGAAATAACTTGGACTTCGAACCTTGATAAAGAATTCAAACTATCCTTTAAAGTGTTGTTCTGGGTCAATCTAGAGCAAACAGATCGTCATTTAGAGATAACCTGAATTAATAAAAAAAAAATATCAAATTTAGTCGTACTTTTATTTGTGAACTGTCGCACCTAAGGTTGAAAAATGGGTATCATTCAGGTACAAAAAACTAGGAACAATAACACATACCATATTTGGTTAAATATCTTAATATTTTAGCCAAAGAACACACCAAGGACCGACTACACGAACCAAATTTGGTTATACTTAACATTTTCTGGTTTAAAAACATTCTGAGATCCTACTACTCGAACCATATTTGGTTAAGTGTCTTTTTTTTCTGGTCTAAACCTAATATAATGAGAATGGAAATGGTGAATATGTCAAAGAGACAGCAACCGCGCCGTGATGAAAAATATCAGCTCAAAGCCACTCATTGGTCTTCAATGAATGACGAGGAAACTCTCACATTACAGGACAAGCCGCAGCTGGACCCAAAACAACATTATACACAGGTGCGGTGACAAATGCTAAAGCGAAACAATATATACAGAGACCAAAAATTCCTGACATGGGACAGGCGCAAAAATTGCAGCACACTGAGACCCAATTGTAGTACCGTGAAACCTACCAATACCGAACCCTGAATAATCCGAAAACCTGCCTAATCCGAAGACATTAAATAATTAGCAATACTGCATATGTTTTATGTGGTACTAAGTTTTGGGTGTTTAGAGATTTTCAAAAAACACAAAAAGGCAATGTTCAGTTTTGTTAAAAAAAAAATAGACAGTCAAGCAATCTACGAATACAAGTTTAATTTTCCATCGAAAAGAAGCATAATAGAAATGAAAAATGATGCTTACTTACCAAATTACAAAACCGAATACAAAAAAAAAAAGATATTTTAACGAATTAGGTACGATCGTTTATTAAACAGTCCCTCGGTTGTAGGCGAGACACTAGGAATTACTTTTTTTCATAAATGTAGTTCATAGGAGTGGATCCAGAAATTTTGAAATGGGAGGTTTCTAGAAGGGTCCAAGAAAATAGGGATTCCAACTATTATTTGTTCGTTTCTTCACAAATTTTGCACGCAATTAACAAAATTTCAGACAAAAAGGAGGGTCCGATCCTCCGGGGATTCGCCACTGGTTCAGTCAAATGAATGCAGAATGACGTGTGTATATATACAAAGGGTACTTTCTTTGAAATGCTACTTAAATTTAAGCAGGAAACAAATAATTCAAAAGAATTTACAGGGGAGCCATAATTCTGCTCCTCGAAACACTTCCAGAACATCATGCCGGAATTAGCAATATTTATCAGATTGGAAATCTTTTATTTGGAAACTACTGGGACATAAAGTACCCATAGTCCCCAAGGATATCCAACAATTAACTCAGACTTGTCTGACAACGAACTATTTATCATAAATTATTTACGAAAATTCTTGATTCGAAACCCTTAAAATAGCTAGTGTTGAACGCTTCATTCACTGTATTTAAACATGGGACTACAATAATGTAGCTCCTTTGACATACCCTGATCATTCAATAATTTGGGTTTTGAGTACTTCGTGTATACAAATCACTTAAGAGTCTTGATCTTTCCGAGTATTTGATCCAATGTTGTGAATGAAAACACGTTTACAGTATACCGAAATTTGCAATGTCTATGATTTGGTGTTTTATAGTAAAAATTATAACGAATAAAGTCATGAAAAGACAAAAACATGTACAACAACAAATCAAGTTCAAAATAACACGCAGAATCGGCTTCGTAATATATTCTTCCCATTTCTCCTTCTGTAGAGCGCTTGACACTGGTATGTGTTCTGTTGCGTTATCCATATTTAATCGAAATGCTACATATTCACTCATCGATCGTACATTGTTTTTTTTTTTGTTTGGATTGAACAGTTAGTTCTTCAAATTTGTACTTATTCGTACCATATTGAAAAAAAGACAACGACGGTGATAATTAAGTGGTCTCAACTACACCCTTGGTTCTCGGAAGAAAGCCTCTTATTAGAATTTTGTTAGTATCTGTAGCTTTTAATAGCTTTTCGTAGATAGAACGGAAGTTGGTAGAGGAGTCTAGCCTTCGAGATACTTGTCCGAAGATGTCCTACTAGCGACTTACTCCTACAACGTAAGAGGATGGAATTCCGTTCCTCCATACCCCAACCAAGTCCGAACAGGCGCATAGCTGAGGCCAAATTGAAGTGTAGGCAAAATTACGGCAGGGGGTCTGGGGGTTCAGGGCAGAGCCCTGGTAGGGAGTTCTTTGGGGCGAAGCCCCCCCCCCCCCGAAGCTCCGCGGAGATAGCGTTTTAGAGCATCATTTATGCCTCTCCTGGATTACTTTATCTCAAAAAAAAAAAAAAAAAATTGGCAAAATTAAGTGCAGGCAAAAGCTTTTTTGCCTAACGGCAGCTACGCGCCTGCCGAAAATAGCTTGCCATACAACCTTTAGCACTGCTGGAGTACTATCGACTGGGCTTTGGTGAGTTGATAACTCTGAAATTTATTAACTTGTCAGTATGAAATACTTTTTCGAATGCTGGTTGAACAAATGTTCAGCCAACCAACCTTCATTGTATGGATAAAAACTTGAGAGCTGCAGCCGTTAGCCATTACCACCGGAGATTTTCCACAACCACCCCTTTGTAAGTCACTGAACTGCATGGAGAGATAAATTGCTTTGCAAAACTCACGTGATCAAAATACCCTTCCACCTCCATCTCGGAGTGAAAAGATAATCATGAGTTTCATTGAACTGCCAGACTAAGTCTATATCATATGTTTACTTATCATTTGAAGAAATCTTTTTTTTAATTTTTTTTAAAGGCGAGGTCAAAAATCGGAACTGAAAGAAACTTTAACATTTTATCATATGTACATTTCACATTTATGTAGCGAATGAAAAAGTGTCTGTCTTTTTAGCAAACGTGTCAATAAATGATAATTCAATATTAATATTATCATTTCAATATAATTGTCATCCCAAAATTATGTTAAAGGTACTGTAGTATTTCGAAACGTTAGTTTTAGTGTCAGATTGCTATTTGGACATAATCGCACACCATTTCTCCATTTTGAGATCTCCAATATATACGAGGAGATACTCAGAAGAAGTAACAGGATTTCGGGTTAGTTGGCGTACATAGAATTAATGACTGAGTGAAGCAATGCAAAACAGTTTTTGTATGTTTTTTTTTGTTAATTTGGGTAGTAGAATTGAGAAAAATCAAGATTTCATGCAAACATAAATTTGATTAATTGCGTATTGTAATCAGGTTGATGCGCAGATCATAATTTTGTTTTCTTTTAAAGTGCACAAATACAGAAGTTGCTTGTATATGACATTAGTGACAGGTCTTTGGAGCAAAGATCGACCTCCCACTCTAGCAAAATTTTACCCCATTTTTTAAACCCCAATCGAAAGGCTGCTCAATAACTAATATTTGAATCTATTATACCAGAAACATAAATCGACGTTTCTCGTCATTCATTGATACGGCTTCAGTTTAAATGTTTTCGTAAATTTGACTGTTGCTTTTTGCTGTGCAGTTCCACACATAATGTATTCTTTTGATTGTTTATTCATGCTTACTCTAAATACATTGTAGCATGCACCCTATGTAATGACTGTCAGAATCTGTCAGGAACTCTTCTAATCTACGTATAGGTTCTACCTAGAACAGTTTCTGACAGGAGGGTGTCAGGACCCATGACAGATTATGACAGAGCTTGTCCAAAGCCCTGGCAGACCCTGACAAGGTGTGTCGCGGGTCAGAACAGTTTTTGACAGTTTAGAACTGTTCTATGACGGCGAATCCTGACATGATTGAAGAGAGGTTAGAAGTGATCGCAACTGTATATGTACATGTAGATCACGCTCTGTATTCATTTTTTGTTGTTAATTTTCTGTCAATTCGAACGCACGTATGGAAATATCGAAATAAACTATTTTTATTATCCTCAGCTGATAGCAAGTTTTCTCTGCGAAAACGGCCAAGGCGAGGCCGCTGTATTTTTCTTCAATTTTTTCAACGTGTTTTTTTTTTAATCCAATTTATATGCCATTTATCAGTCCATCTGCTTTTAAGTTTACACATGTATTTTTAGACACATTTTAAAGTCCTGTACATATTCATATGAAGTATCTGAAACAACATTATTTATGTGATAAATGTTATACAAAATTGCTGATCTCGAAAGTTAAACTCTTCGCCGGTATTCACACAGTCTTAGATAAAGTGGGCCAACGCTTTGGAAACACAAACTCGCGGTCAAAATTAAGCTCGATCGTGATATCATCGTGATTTTATGCAATATAATTGATAGTTACTGTAGATAATACACATCCACATAAGTTAACACAGGCATTATACAAAAAGGACTTGGAGCAGACAGGGTCAGTGATCGGGTTTCCATTTCATACAAACAGCAGCCGTGAATAGCGGAACTGCAAAAGATAAACTACGCTACTAACAGTTAGCATGAAGATGAAGTGGCTTCAGAAAGCATTAATTGCAGTACTCTTTATCGGATTTAACAGCGGACAGGATACTTATTATGATATAATTTACAAAAAGTTTGGAGAACAACTGGACTACGTATACAAGAGCGGGTTTAATCAGAATCAAACTTTCAGTCATGTCCATCCAGAGTTTTTAGACCCGAAAAAGCTTTTGCAAAATTTACAAGATAATGGAGATGAAATTTCTCCGAAAGAATCTGAGCTCTTTGATGCCTTAATTCCTGATGATGATTCAATGATGGTGACATCTCCAGCACCTGACCTTCCAGAAGTGTCACCTTTATGTTGGAACCATACACAGCGTATGTTAACAGGACTTACTACAAACCAAAATTGGGCAAAAGAAAGTAAGTACAGATATGCATACTCTTTCATGCTTGCTTCCTAAAACCAAATACCTGGTTGACAAGTGTGTTTTATTCGCCCTTAACATTCAAAGCATACACGCATGTGTATGTGCATATATGTACTATTTCTGTTAATACACCTAATTTGACATTCTGGGTGAACTAGTTAGCCAATTGAAATAAATACACACATTCGGGGGGGGGGGGGCGTTAGCTCTGCCGACGCACCAATATTTCAACAACGTTTGACCATTAAATCTGAATGCAGTGAAGTAACCTGAATAATCCAAAACCTGCCTTAATCTGACAGTAATGTCCATGTATATCATTTCAAATGTATTTTGAGCTTTGGTTAACCGAGCGGATTCTTAAGTCCAAAGATATTCGTTAAAGAGTAATCAAGGAAACCAAGGTTATGGCGGTAATCAAAAGAATAAAATCCAGGGACAAAGACCAGACATGGAAAACAGACATGCACAATAAAGAACATAAAGTAACTAAAATCATACATACAAAGTAACAAAAGCAAATGAGTAACTCGGACTCCACTAAAAACTGGGAGCATGGACCAAATGGGTTTCACAGTACTATAAAAAAAAATTACATTTTTATGGCCATTGTTTGTTAACGTCTGTTTCTGTGTAGTGTTTGTTTTTTAAGTCATAAAAAATGAAATAAATTCTAATTAAACGAAATTTTGTTGTGTTTTGTAAATATTTTTTAATTGGTTAATCGCTATTTTAGTTAGTACAGCAATTTTATTTCCTACCAATAGAATAATACGCCAAGTGTAAAGAGGAATTTAGATGAGATAGAAAAGATAGAAGACGAATATCATTTTGTTTTAAATGCCAAATTGGATTGATATTTACCGACAAGATATCATTATTTACATGTACATCTATTTGAACTTCATTTCAATTAGGGGACGACCATTTTAACTTCAGCATGGGGTGGGACTTCGGATCAAAATGTTTATTCTTACCATCAGATCATTATATTCATAATTGTAAAAGCACAATATTCGGATTATAGTGATCTGAGGATCAAACCATTCCTTTTTTCCATCTTCAAGCACAAAATATTTCATTTTCAGATTATTCCATCCCTGAATTCGTTATAGACATAATCACTGATTAACTCCATAGTAATCTAAACTGCCGTTACTATATAAAATTGTTAACCCGGCCATAATAAAAAAAACTATCCCAATACAAAAAACCCAGATTTTTCAATATTGGCCAGGCTGTGAACCGTGTCATTCGGATTTTTTTTACTTCAACGTTCGGAACTTTACTTGAAGCGAGCTACACAATTTCAGGAATATTTTTTTGATTTTTTAGAGTTTAGAACATAGAACATAAGCGGATGAAATTTGGATAAGTCCATGAAATCAAAGAAAAGATCAACAAAGTAACTTTGCATTGTTGGATGGTAATACGGCACATTTTAATGCAAATGATGATCTTTCATATTATCCTTTTTAAGCTATAGACCTTATACGTAACTAAGGAGGTTATAAAAGTCTACATGACAACAGTGGCTCCTTTAATTACTCTTAAGACAAACATAAGTTTAGGGAAAGTTACGTGGAGGTAATTGTATAAGTGTACATTATTTTTTTCAAAATGATTAAGGCATTTAAGCTACATAAAATGATGGTTAAAACCTGTAGTTAATCAGAATTGTAAAGTCATAGTCTTCGGGTCGTCATATTGACCTTCGGCATTTCTTCAAACCAATATGACCAGCCTTAAACGTATAAGCCAATATGAAAATCACTACGTAATGATACCATATAGTACGCATTTTCTAGCCCGGACTTGACTTTTTATGAACAACTCGGCGGGTGTTTCTAGAAAAGCAGAGGGCGCTTACCCTACCGGTGCACCTGATCCATGCTCCCAGTTTTTAGTGGAGTCCGGATTGCTCATTTACTTTTGTTACTTTGTATGTATGATTTTAGTTACTTTATGTTCTTTGTTATGTATGTCTGTTTTCCATGTCTGGTCTTTGTCCCTGGATTACATTCTTTTGATTACCGCTATAACCTTGGTTCCCTTGATTACTCTTTCTAAACTTCGTTTATTGTTAGAAAAATCTTTCTATAATTGCATTTGTTCTGTTGTGCATTTAAAGGCTAATCACTTCTTGAAGTTCCTAAGAGCTGTACTTGCCTTAGATTTTAAGGGCCTTGAAAAAATTTTGACTCGGGCTTTTCAAAAAAGAATTTACCTTGAAAGTTTGGGGGAAAATATATTTTGATCCTTTCAAATCACTCTGATTCGAGCATAATGCTTTTACATAATGAAATTAAATAAATTGGTTCGATATTATTTGTGAAATATTAATATCTCGGACACTCCCCTCATTATCAAGTGATCGTCTCCAAAGAGAATGAAATATTCTTATACAAGAAAGATCTGCATCTGTTCATTCGTAAAGTTGTTGTGTTTTGCGTAATTATTCCGATAAATCCAGTATTTCAAAAATACTAAATCTATCTAGCTTAGCTAGATCCTTTAATCTCAGTTTCCGCTACATAGATGACGTATTATCTTTAAACAATTTGATACATCGCATCTACCCCAAAGAACTTGAGATAAAGGATACTACAGACACTGTGAAGTCAGCCTAATAACTTGACCTACTGTTAGAAACCGACGGTACAGAAAAACCATTGACCAACTTTTACGACAAACGTGATGACTTTTCATTCAGAATTGACAACTTTCCTTTCATCTGTGGCAACATCCCTTCAGCACCTGCGTATGGAGTTCATATCACAACTCATACATTATGCCAGAGCTTGCCGAAACTACTTTTTGTATCGCGCTAGAATTCTAACAAATAGGCTTTTGGAACAGGATTATGTTGCTACAAGATTAAAGTCATCACTACAGAAATTTTATGGTCGTCATCATCAACTCGTGGATCGTTACGGTGTACCCATCTGCGCTATGAAAGCAGATTTGTTCAGCGTGTTATAGTTTTCCTTACCTCTTTCGACTACCCCAGACTTGACATTTTATGAGCAACTCGGCGGGTGTTTCTAGAAAAGCAGAGGACCATTACCCTACCGGTGCACCTGGTCCATGCTTTAGTGGAGTCCGAGTTGCTCATTTGCTTTTGTTACTTTGTATGTTTGTATTTAGTTACTTTATGTTCTTTGTTGTGCATGTCTGTTTTCCATGTCTGGTCTTTGTCCCTGGAAAACACTCTTTTGGCTTACCGCTATAACCTTGGTTCCCTTTATTACTCATTAAATAAATCTATTTTCTTTGGATGGATGAAATCACATATAAAATCCCATTTTTTTTCTTTGACACTCGATTTTCATGAAATATTGAACAGACATATTATCATGGCAGGCTGGGGTATTTGAGAAAAAGTACCCCTTCCTGTCATAATTTACTTGTTTAATTATACCGAATTTCAATTTACGTTACCTTGAGCAATGAGTCAAAAGAACTTCCGAATATTTGAATAAGACCGTAGCTCCTTTAATTGATAGTTTAGATTAGGAAACAGAAAATTAAGCTAAGTTGGATTATGGCATGTTGCTATTTGGTCATAAAATTGATAATAATAACGATACCGACATCGACATACTTCGATAGCAAAATTGAGCTCAATAACGGGAAACTTTCAAGAAAAAGAAGAATGTAACACGCGCATTTCGTTTCTAAATCGAAAAGCTAAATCTCAAGAGCAAAAACTTCAATATTAAAGACACCCCAGTTACTCTGGTCCAACTTTATGTAACCTATGAACAACTGTATGAACCCCCCCAAAAAAAAACAAAACAAAAAACAAAACAAAACAAAACAAAACAAAACAAAACAAAAAAAAAAAAAAAACTTGTAGTTTGTTATTACTGTATTTAAAGTGCTTTTTTTTGTGTGTTTAATTTGGTAATTTAGTAATATGCATCTCTTAAATTGTTTAAGGAGGTAGACCTAAGGTATAGGACACAACTCATAAAAATCATTGGAACGTTTGTATTCAGCATTTTACATCAATATCATGTAAGCATCAAAGTAACTGGACTAATTTCATTCGGTTTCAAATGAAAGCTTGACAGGCTATGGTGAAATTGAATATGGTACAAACATATCACTGACTTCATGAATTATGGCCCTTACCCTAAGTCTACCTCCTTAAGCATAGAGGTAACTCTCATTGAAATATGACTTTCAAACCTTTTATTTTAGTGTTGGATGCTTTTGGAAGGCCTGGGTCGCTTCTTCTTCAAAATATGCAGAGTGTATACGTCGGCAACTTCGAAGAATGTCAAGCGGTCAAAACGGCAGACTTTTCTGGACAGTACTGCCTTTCAAAGATTAAGATAGCATCCGTCTTCAATCCGGTGAGAAACTTATTTTCAATATTGTACATGACAAAAAGAACAAAAATAAAATACAACAACAAAAGGAAACAAAACACATAACAAAATATTACCATAATTTCGTAATTCTTATAACTATGCCCAGAAATAAAAAAAAATGCATCGCAGACCTTATAATATTATAATGAAACTGGTGATCAATTCAAAATGAAATAACTTCATTTATGTAAATTATTATGATAACACTTCAGCAATTATACATAATTCCTGCTTAATAATTTAGTAAGTATACATAATTCCTGAACATGTCAGTAATTTTAAATAATGTCTGAAAATATCAGTAATTATATATAATTTCTAAACATGCCAGTTTTCATACATATTTACTGAAATTTTCAGTTATGGTATATGAATATAATTCCAAATTATACACTTTTATTGTAACATATACAAATGTATACACGAGAAAAATTGGAAGTATTCACTTTTGCAAAACCTTATTGTAATAATATGCATGGCGTCGTTGCGTCACCATCAACGCCCCCAACATACTAGCATGTGCACGTAAACAGTGGATCTAAGGTTGGCATGTGAGGCACAATAAGGGGCAGTGGTAATCTAGGGGAAGGATTTCGGGACTGAAACCCCTTCTCCTCTTGTGGAAAAAAATGAGTAAATAATGAGCAGAATAGAGCCTATGATTTCATTAAACCCACAATTTTTAGATAGGAACTCCTCTTATAATCTGATTTTTTCAACTAATCAATGTATTTTCTGCTTTTACTTTCTATTTTAAAGCTGACGCAGAAACAAGGTTTAGAGTTGGAACTTGGAATTTGTATGCCCAGTAGTTGTTCGATGACCGACAGTAAAAATATGCTAAACAGCAGTATGTATATGCTTTAATTAAAAGCAAGATTACTGTGATTTGGAACAAGGAGCAGGCTATTCATAATTCGGAAACAAAAACTCGACTAAGAACACAGATAAAACACAATATGAAAACAAAAATAAAGCAGAATACATACACTGTCGCATAAACTAATGAATAAATTAGCAACCTTGGCTACACTAAAATCTTTGAGTATTAAGTGTCAGTCTCTGTAAGAATCAGGCAGTGAAACCAGGTACGATAAAACCACTATTTTGAAAATTCAGTTTGACTATTTGCACCATCAGAATCAAGGAAAGAAACAATTTATCATTTCACTTTATGAGTTATATTTTCATTAAAATGCACTGAAAATGAACATTTCAAGAGCAGATAACTTCTATTATTCTATTAAACAAATAGACCAAATCCAGTGATGCAGAGATCAAAAAAGTGAAATTATAGTGTGGAATATGTCAGGATTTGACATGTATGTTGATGAATTTACCCATTCTGCTTGATTTTTTAGAATGACTTTCACTTGAATTTGATCAGTACATCACTATGGCAAAAAGTACACTATGGACACACCGAGTCTAATGGCGGAGAAGGCAACACAATAACAAAAATCACGACTTGAATCTGAGGAAACATAAATTGTCCTAGTAGCATATTTGTAGCTAATCTAATTAAAATAAGACCTATTAATTGTCCCATTCAGTCACAGCATGTAGGACCTCAGAACTTTTCATTCTACTTCCTGTTCTGATGACCTTCCTGATCGGGCAATCAGATTTCATTTTTCATTATTCAAAGGAAAAACCCGAGGATTCTTGAAAGATCATCTGAACAGAAAGTAGAATGGAGTCTTTATTTGCAACAAGGAATAGAACAATCCGTGTAGCTTCGACAAAATGTCTTTTTTAACGCATGCGCTCTATAAGCAGGGATTAATAGTAACGTTGTCATAGAAAATGCAATATTGACGAAAGTCGTCGCGTTTGTCGAATAAAGGAGTCTTAGACCATTTTAGTTCTACGAAGTTGTAGTATGTGATGTGATGTGATTATATGCAATGAGGTGAACATTTTGTTTCGAATTTATTTGTGATCTGCTATGATTTTGTTTTGATTGAGTATAAAATGCGTTTCTTGTTCATTTTAATGATCGTCTGTAAAAAGTGTTACTATGCAAAAAGTCAATTTCTGTGCTGTGTGTGTAACTCATTGTTTAAGTGTCAGTCTCTGTTAGAATCAGACATGAAACATAGTATAAAAACCAACCACTTTAAAAGTGTAATTTGTCGATTTGCAACATCAGAATCAACAGAAAAGTACAAGATTAATTAACCATATCATTTTGGTAAATTGAGTTATATTTTCATTGAAATGCACTGAAAATGAACATTTCAATAACTCTGACAAAATCGTCATTTTCCTTACATTCTATTGAACAAATTCTGAACAAGTCCAGCGATGTAGATTTAAAAACAATTCTTACAGGGGTCAAATAGCGAAATCATCTTTGAGTGAATTCATATTGTCAAATTGGTGGGCTTTTGACATGCATGTTTCTGATATTTCCCATTTGACCTGATTCTACGATAACTTGCGCTTAAAAATATGTTTATTCTAGCTGTGTCCAGTCTGACCAACAACACAGCTTTTGTTACCGGGGGAACATGTCAAAAACCAGAAATTCCATTTGATACTAAATCTATTCTTGCATTGTAAGTAAACTCTGTATTTAAATTGTTTTACTATCAAATACATGTATGTGTATTAAAAAAAAACTGAAAACGATCTTGAATAGGGTATAATATAAAAGCTATACATATTGCGGAATGGTAGCGGACTTTTCGAGAAATTAAAAAAAAATTTTTGCGTTTCCGGATTAACGGTGATCGGTTACCCTTTCAAATGATCAATCTAAATAAAAGTGTAGGAAGTACGCAGGTTTTTTTCTGTAATAACATTTGTCCAATATTCCCCTTTTTAATCGGTTATATCGCGAAGTGAAGAAAACATTTCTCTTTCGGAAGATAATAATTACTTTCAATTTTAATAAGAAACAGAGTTAAACTATGTAACAAGCGAATGTTGACTTAGGCCGGAGAAAGTAAAATGCTCTGTTTTTTCTGAAATAGCGTGAAATTGTGAGTAAAGGGGTTTCTTAACAGGAACTAGAAAAGTGAAGTAACTTCTTACGTTTACCTCAAACAGAGCTTAAGTTCAACATTTTCCCCTTTATCTGAACATTCTTAGCTATATTTTGCGGCCATGCGGTAAAACCCACAGACCTTGGGACCAGGATTTTTGTTATCACGAAATATATCATATTGTCATTAAATCATTTTGTTTCCAAGTCTGCGAAAAACTGGACAGATCATAAACAGCATTAAATAGCAAGCGGACATGTCGGAGAGCACATGTATAATAACTCAAATATGGAAACAAAATGATTTAATGATATTTTTTTGTGATAAAAAAATCCTGGTTTCAATGGCCTGTGATAAAAACCTTTATTTTCAAATTTTATGACTATTTTTTTTAAGAATGAATGTATTAAATAGACTGCAAAACTAATTCAGACTTTTAAATATCTTGTCCAGATAATCATGACATTCTCTGAGGCATTTTTTTAAAATTATGACGTTTACGCCTCACTGCAAATCATATGCATATGTAAAGTACTGAAATTACGAATGCAAGTCGCTAACAATATTAGCGACTTAAAAATCAAAAACTGTAGTCTTGTAAGTCGCTAATCGTCAAATATTCTATGGCACTGATTTTGACTTGCTTTCAACATCTTGTTAATAAATAAATAAAATAAAATAAAATAAAATAAAATAAAAAACCTAAATAGTCTGATATTGATAACTCACAAAAAGTCCGATGACCGAAATTTCGACTTGTAATCTGATTGCGCCATGCACATTCTTAGGAGTCATTTGTTGGTCCTTTTCTGTTGTAAATGTTCCCAAATAGTTTTTCAATTAATTAAATTAAAAAATAATGGTTGTTTTTCAAATATGTATATTTGAATATGTGATATAGTTTTAGTATAAAGAAAACGAGAAAAAAATGTCGAATTTCTCAACCAGTTGAAGCGAAGTTTCAAGTGTGACCTCCAGTTTTGCGCGAATTACTAAGTGTGCTCTAAGACGGTCTTGGCTATAAGCCAAATGAAAGACATGATTATACATGATTCCGTTGTAAATTTACCGCAGTGACTTACAGATTGGCTTTTTTTTAATTATCGCTCATTTAGTTTCATTTGTGGTATTTTATGTTCGCCGAAAGTCCGTAACTAACCACCGCCAGTCCGGCAAAATAGAAAAATGCCGAAAAGTCCGTTACCTTTCCGCACTGTGCTATAACCCCTTCCTGATTTACTATCATGTATCACTCCGCCAATGTCTATTATACATTTACCTCTGCAATATTCAGTACGAAACCCCTCTCCTTTGACAAAATACGTTGGAAAGATTTTCACTGATTCCCAATGAGCAGTGGTAAGTCTTGTAAAATAGGCGCTATGTTGTCTTCTAATCCGTCAATGGATAAGATTTTATATTATTTATTTATTTAATAATAATTTGGAAATCATTGGCTGCGTTGAGATGTATTAAGCCTTCTCAGAGGAATGTCTCACACATTCTCCTCACCGAATGAGACTTCACCCATGATAGTAACATGGCGGTGCACCGTAAACAAAAAGAATGAGCCCCGTGCATCATAGGCATAGCATAGAATCATATTATTTATGAATCCTTGGAACAATGATTCATGGATATTAATCATAAGTCAATGTAAAGAGTTGTTTTCAACGAAATTATAATTAAGGTATGAAATGTGATTGTAAAACTATGCGTTTCGATACTCTTTAATACGCTATTATAGTTCCACTTTGACTTGCGCTGTCCAAGAAGTTCATGAAAGACGATACTTTTCATTTTAGAGTTTGTACATTTCCCACTCTGATTTCAGGTCAGTGATATCCGTTTTGGCTGCCTTTGTTGTCATGGGGACGATTTATGATGTCGTAATTCGTCACCTATCAAAAAGTCGGAAAAACACTTATGAAATGTCACATTCGGAAAAGAATGGTGAAATATCAAATGGCGAACTTAAAAATTCATCCAGTAACCCCCCAAGTTACACAGAAAAAGACATGGGGCAGACGAATGGAGGATTTGACTATACTCGTAATGACACCAAAGATACAAAGACAAATGGTGTCTCTACGACTGGCAGTGAATTGAAGTACAAACTGAGTGATCCAGCTATAATCAACGTACCAGAGGCCAACAAGACATCGGACATTTACAGACCAGGTACTCACAAAATACAGTAACACTCAAATTTAAACATAAGGCATTATCAAATAGGACAGAAACAACCATGATATACCATACTGAAAAAAACAGCGGTGGCGGATCGAGTGGGAGGGTGCTTTGATTTGACACTTTTTTATGGAAAAATTTGTTATTTTCATGTGTAAAATTGACAAAAAATGGAAAATAATGTCCTAGTACCCCGCCTTTTTCCGAGGAAAACTTGGTGGTATCCCTCAATTTAAAAGTGTCTGGATTCACCCCTGGATAGGCATAAAAACTGTACTTCATTATGACTGAAAAGCGAGACTCGTAGATAACAGTGGCAATGTTGTGAAAATTTCCTTAATTGCGTGCAAATTAGCAAAACTGAAAAAATAATAACCAGGCTCAAGCTAGCGAACAATAAGCAAATTTTGTTTCAAATAAAGGAATTTGAAATGCATTAGAAGTACTTGCATAAACACAATAGTGTCAAAAATTTCATCACGAAATCATCCAATGATACATAAATGATATGAAATAAAATGGCATAGTCCGTAGTCGGTTTGTTATGTTTATGGTTTTAAGATATTGGAGATTCTCAGTGCTTTCTTATTGTTCACTAGCTTGAGCTTGGTAAAATAATAACCTGGATCCGCCCTAGGACAAGCAAGCCAAAGTCTTGTTAGATGTCTGATATTTACAAATGTAAATTGTTCTATATATGACATATGAAACATGAAAAACACTACATCGCATTACCGACTTCAGTTCCAATATCCCAATATTATTTGTATTAATCATGAACGCATTTACAGTACTTGTGAAAACGTTTCAGGTACACTAGGGAAGTTATTGTTGGCATTCTCGGTCTATACAAATGGTCAGAAGATACTTAGTGCAAAGCAAGGAGGAGGGACTGTAACGGCTATAAACGGGATCAGGTTTATAAGTATGTCATGGGTGATATTAGGCCACACCTATGCATTTGGATTTACATCTGCAAGTAAGTATAATAGTGTAAGGTCTTTTGAAGACAAACTTTTAAAACAGTTCGTTCATCGTACAAGTGTAATGGTTGCAGACAAGCGAGTACAATATTACAGTAGAGGAACAATGAGTTATCTTCCTTTGGTGATGAATTCATAACCCGAATGATTTAGTCGTTAAATTCCGCCGGCCTCCGATTGCTCCTTATTAGGTACTCCGACTGAATTATTCGAGCGTTTCATATAATTTTTATCTCGAATTACTGACGCTTAAAAATTCTGATAACATTTTGAATAGATTTCATGGAAAGTAATAGCACTTGATATTTCCATTAAAATTTAGAGATCCTGTGTCAACGAAACATCATATAACCTATCGAAATATGTTGGGCCCGTGCATCAATTTAGAATACTACTGGAGTTGCGTTGGAATACAGGAAAACCTGTCTAAACCAGAAGATTGCTTTTAAAAGTCCCCTTATTTCATTTAAAATGTTTTTCGATCACGTGCCTAAACCGAACAAAGTTTTAAGTCCTCACGGGATTTGGTTTAGAAAGGTTTCACTGTACTGTCTTGGAATCTTTTTGTACAGTTGAAACAAAAATTGTTTCAAGGTCTGTTCTTTTTTTTTCTAATCACTTTGCTTACCATCCAATAGCAAAATATCTTTGAAACCGTTCTAATATCTTCATCAACATTCCAAATTTTCAGGCAATGCATACAGAATATATGGAACGTTCATAAAGAGGAAAACTTTCATGGCTATCGTAAATGCTGAAGTTTCAGTGGATACGTTCTTCGCTCTGAGGTAAATTATCTCTTTTTCTCTATCAGTTTGAGTGGGTGCAGTAAAAAATTATATGCATTTGATGCTAAAAAAACTAGAAAAACTGAGAGCAAGCTTATGAATAGATACAGAAATCTAAAAAAAATCCTCAGACATTAAAGCTGATGTCGCCTCAGTCTGAAATTAAATCCCACGATACGGCATACCTATATAAAGCTGCCCCACTATCAAGTGGTTGATGTAACTAACTTTAGAGAGAACAAACATTGGGACAGACAGACGAACAGAGGTGCGGACATCATTATCCCTGTATATCCCCTCATTCAAACACAAACTTGTTATTTAACATAAAACATTAAGCGACTGCATATCGACAATATAAGGAAAATGGATATGGTGAATTTGTCAGAGACAAAAATCCCACCGGGATTGATATTGTCAGCTCAAGGCCGCCCATGGGTCTTCAATGAACGACGAGGAAACCCCCACAGCAGCTGGACCTAATATAAAACAACATTATACACAGGTACAGCGAAATAGTTGCCTCTGTATACCCATGGAACATAAAGTAAACTGAAAGTGAAAACGAAACAAGACATATGCAGAGGCCAGAAACTTCCGACTTGGGACATGCAAGCGTAAAAAAATATGCGGCAGGGTTGATCACAACCCTCCCCTTTTAAAACAGGTCACTGTGGAAAAAATGTAGTACATAATTAAATATACCTAAAATTCAGTTCAAAAAGGTCTGATCCAACGAACGGCAAACAGATGTAATACATTACACCCCGTAATATCATAGTGGGAGAGTCTTTAACCTGTACAAAGAGAAGTCTATGGGACTGTTAGAAAGGTCATACAACTTGGATGTAGTATCAGTCTATATTAAGTACGTGTACTGTAATCTGTAAGAATCAGGCGTAAGGAATTATGCTCAGGAAAAAAAAAGAACGAATTTGACAATGCGGGCACATTTTCATAATTCATAGTCTATTGAAGGCGAAAAGACAGTTCGTTCGCCTTAGAGATGTCAGAGGATGCAGAAAAGCAGAGTTCTAAGTTAAAATAGAATAATAGGGGGAGAGTGATTTATCTCCTTTAGATGAAATCGCAATGCATTTCATATGGTAAATACTGACCCTTAAAAAGGAAATGAATGCCCTTTCTGCATTTCAGATAGCATTTTAAATAAGACTTCATGAAAAGACTTATGTGTTTCCCCTACAGTAACTGCCTAATTCCTCCAGAGAATAGCACTCAATATCAGAAATGAGGTGATTCACGCATGTCAAAAATCTACATAGTTCACTTTATATTTCGTCTGCAGAAACTGTGAAAGTTGGACCACATAATTATACTCGGCGTCACTTTAATAACATACTGTTAAAATTTGAATTAAAATATTTTCTACGACTTTATTGACATCTACCGTCGTTTAAATTGTCTTAAATGACTTGCTCATTCGTTCAGCCAAACGGCTTCTCCCTAAACATTGAATCGTTAAATTCCGGTCAGATTTTAATTCTCGGTGCCAATATTTACATTGTAAAAAGTCGGCCATGTTTACAGTGATCGGGTTGCTAGGAGATGTTGTCTACGTTTAAATGGTTTGTCCAAAAACCGAGGAACCCAGAATGCATTTCGGCGTTATTTCAGATATCTCGGATTTATTTTACGCGAACAACGTACAATACCGAGAAGTTGATCAAGCAGACGATTGTCACCAGAGTTCGACGGGAACTTACGAACTTCGTTTGTAAACAAATCGTCCCGTAGAAACCAACATGGCGGATATTAGTATGGAATTTTCCCGTAAGGATTTGTTACGCATGATTTAAGCTAATAAGCGACTCGTTGGTACTAACACGTCATGCATATAAGCGAACTATCTTCATATTAAACAAAAGAGAGACAACTCTAGCGGTAAGTCCCGACGGTTTAAAAGGTAGAGCTTCAATTCGAAAATGTGTTGTATGTGACGTCGAGTATAGTCTGAGTTTGTCATTTAGTTGTTTACTTGTCAGATAGAAATTGTATAGATGGTACATAAAGAAGGCACTTTGCATCTTAATTTGACACATTTATGAGGTTTCATCCTGACGCAGATCTTTTTACCGAAAGGTTATTTAAACATGCTGTGAGCATCATTTATTCATTGGGGATTTATGCATATGGAATCACCTCAACAAACTTTATTGTCAGATTTTTATGTTGCTTGGCACTTAAATAATGAAATAAAAATATTTTTAAATGCTGAACTGAATAATAAAAAAAAAATCATCGGGCTATTTTTTTTTGCGGCTTTCTGTCAAAAATTGCATGTTTAATTTTAGTGCATCCAGTATGAGAGGCCCCAAATAAACTAAAATAAAAACTACAACCAAAATATTCCAATTTACGGTACACATTCAGACCATTATTTTTCAGTGGTACGTTGTTAACCTATGTTGTTCTTAAACAACTGAAAAATGGGAAAGGCAGACTGAACTGGTGTATGTTCTATTTCCACAGATTTTGGAGGTAAGTCTTTAGAGGGCGACCAATTAACTTAAATTAGGCCGGGAATCAAATTTCAAATGAAAAGCGAAATGGAACCCTAGAACACTTTCAGTTAATACGTCTTTATGAAAAAAAAAAACAAACAAAATATCAATCAAAATAAAACCACAGTAAACGTACAAACAAACAAAAGAAGACTCCTTAAAAGCGGTAAAAAAAAGGCAAGAAAATAGTAACAAAAGAAAACAAAACAACACAACAAACAAAAACAAAATAATCCCACAAACTAAACAAACAAAAAGGAACAGATATTATTGATTATAGCTTTGCCTTAAATTTCAATCAATACTTCTTGTATTAATTTACATTTTGTTAATTTAAAACTTCGACTTTCAAAGTAAAGCAATCAGCACAGTGTACAAAATACCATAATTTATACTTTGTTAATTTAAAACTAAGACATACAAAGTAAAGCAATCAGCATAGTGTACAAAAGACCAACATTTTGTGTAAGAACTTAAAGGTTAAAACTAGAATTCCGGGACAAGAAAACAGAAATACACTATACATAATACAAATTAACTTTAATAATTATCACCGAAAGGATTATTAAGAACAAGCAAATCCTTACTCCAATGGAAAAAAATGGGGTGGGGTGGGGGGGGGGTAATAGCCTTAGTGTTAATTGAGAAAAATTCTATTTCGTCCTAACATTTTAAAATTTCAATACTTTCATTTTGTATTTATTTTGTTACATTTCTGTATATAGTTTTTTTTCTTAGGCGTTCATTATAATTGTTATCCTATATTTTAAATTATATTTGTCCACTATATTTCTATTTATGATAATCGTTACAATTTTCTTGGCAAAGTATTGTATGTTAGGATGAGAGCCAGTATATAGTATTTTATCAAGGTTATAAAAATAAAATGTCTTTTTCTTTTTTCCATTTATTTCCACCACTTCGCTTATTTTCACTACATATATGATTGGCATTAGGGCCCAGTTGTTCAAAACTTTATCCGCATGTTAGTACGCTCCCGTTAATGGTTGTATTATCAACTTGGTTCTACATATTTATGGCCAAAAAAGCATCAACATCCGGTTTGTACCTCCATATTCAGGAGCTGAAAACAGCATCATGGCAGCTTCCTTTGCGTTGACTTAGTAAATGCGATTGAGAACCAATCCAGTATCAGAAAATATTCGCTAGTTTCGATGATTAAATACAAATCGAATCATAACTTTTCCAAGATAGGGTTGGCCATAACAGTCTGCAGTATGGTGCACAGATGTTTAAGAAAATTACGTAATCAATATTACCCCTAATTTTTTGATACTACAAAATTGCGAAACCGATAACGAAACAAAACCAAACGAAAATAATCGGTAAAAAAAAAGAATCGAAATGAAACGATTCGAAAAAATTCACACGAAATAAAAACAAAACAAACGACACAAATCGAAACAGATTGAAATGAAACTTCATGAAATAAAAGAAGTCTTTTAAGACGTTTCGCAATTTATAAGAGCCATGTTTACCTATGCCGGACAATTCGACTCAAAGACATTTCGGACCATGTCACAAAAACACAATTCCTCAGGAATGCAGGACATTTCGGCCTATAGACATTTCAGACCGTGTCAATTAGGATAATGCATTAGGACAATTAAAACCGTATATCATTACAGAACTTACAATATGGGAAGGTTATAAGTATAATTTATCAAGTCAGAGGTGACGAAAATTATCACAGGTGTTTTTAATTAATGTTTCTTCTGGTGCGTTAAAGGTTTCACCTTCCACATATTATTTATCCAATTCACAAGTTGTTAAGATTGTATCACACTTGCCCAGTCAGGCTCAATGCAGCGGCATACGTTTGTTCCGTCTCGTACTAACTGATGCAGACAGGCCTTACGAAATTTTCGGACACTTTCAAATAAAACGCTGTATGACATTTGGATAAATTAAAATGTAAAAATCATTTACTTTTTCCCGACTTTGGAAGATTCTTGCATTTTTTTTAGAGGGCTGACTGCAGCGTCTAGAGTGAATTTCGAACGTCACACGCTGTTATCCAGTGGATTATTTTTTTTCCAGCGGATAAATCACTGAAAAACCGGACCTGGTGCTGCTTAATATTTAAAGAGAAGTGACCATCTTCCGTTCTTATTTCGTGTTGTCCTAGTCCTACTTTGTCTATTCTAAATTTTATTTATATTTTATTTATTCACAGATTGACACCAGCATATATGCTTATACTGATGATACAAGTTACATTGGCGAGGTATTTCGGTAACGGCCCAAGATGGTCACAAAATGGATTTGAGAAAAACTACTGTAAAGATACATGGTGGTGGAATTTACTGTATATCAATAATTTTAAAAGCGGAGCAGATGAGGTTTGTCAACTTTTCGTATTTCACATCGAAATAGCGATGCGTGTATACCGAAGTATATGTGTATATGAATATAGAGATAATGATATATTATTTAAGTCCCTTTCGGGCTTTCGTAGAAACAGACAAAACTGTTTTGATTTGTTAAAAAAATATTATTCTGATTCATTTTCTTTCATATTTAATGATATAATAATATAATTTTCATATCTTGTTTGAACGCATTTTATAGTGGTAAATAAATATCCATTTTCAGTGCTTTGCCCATGCTTGGTATCTAGCCAATGATATGCAGTTCTATGTCATCAGTCCTCCAATTTTATTGGCTCTCTATCAGTAAGTTTGGCGAACATATTTTACATATGCGGTTCAAAATTGTCAGCTGAAAAGGAAAAAAGAATTTTGGTGAATAAAAAGTAAATATAAAACCAATAACACAAAACACCCATGCCCAAAATACAACAAACAAAAGATAAAACAATAATTGCATTAGAGAATTACAGTAATGATGTCATTCCTTAGAAAGTCCAAATAAAATAAAACTTTTCTAAACAAAACGTGAACAAAATGATTATGACGAAATCATTATACTACAGTCATTTATTTTAGACAGTTTAGCTAAATAATAACATTAATGAAAAAACGAATAATAACAGGAAGCAATTCATATTTATTCGGCCTTTTTCTGTAACCAAAAAAAAAATCGTCCTCTGAGAAAAATTATTCCCACTCAATAATAATTCAGTTCCAAATGGACATGCCATGTCATTTTAGCTTTTAAAAATGAAACTGTACATTAGGGATGAACTCGTTGTTATATTACATGTATTATCAAAACATATAAAGTTTAGTACTTCAGTACTAGTCTTTATAAAAATCTGACAGGAGGTGATCCAGGCAAGTCAGAAACCCACCGGATTCAGTTTTATTTCTTGTTCAGAAACAGTTACAGACCACATAACTAGTCTTGGTTTTTCATGTGGTTGTTGCGCTTTTGAGATAAAATTTATAAATTGTACATGTAATTAGCACTTTGCGAGTTATCGTTCTTGATTTTCTGTGATTTGGTTGCTTTTAGTGGGAAATACATGTATGATTTTATCAAAAGTACAGATATGAATACAAAAAGACTTATGTTACCTAAAAATATAGCATCTGATGATCGAAACAGCATTGTTTTTTTCTGTGTGTTCTTCTACACCATGAATCACTTTACCCTAGATGTGTCTGAATTTTATATGGTATGGTACTTATTATTCTTAACCTATTCTCATTCTATACATTCTCCTTGTGCCTGTTATCACACTTGTATAACATTCGCTTTATTTTGTTTTACAGTTCTAAAATAATTGGATCCATTGTGGTTGGCGTTCTTTGGTTGGCGCATGCTATTGGAACAGGAATAATTTCAGCTGAAAACAAACTTGGTGTAAATGCAATGACGTAAGCATTACTTACTTTTTATTTACATTGAGAGTAGTGTTTTATCGAATTTTCACTGTGAAATAAATTTTGATTATTCACTGACTAAAATAAATTCGATAATTTCACATTGGGATAATTACAAAATTTAAAATTCATGTTGAAAATAACAATAAATCATGGAAAAAATCTATAAAATAAATAGGATAATCATTTAGTTATCGTGAATAACAAAAACATTGAAGATTTAACTTGTGATAATATTTTGGTTTTTCAATCTTTCCAATTAATATAATTATACAACGACAAAGCTGACAACAATAAACGTAAACGTCAAGTTTTGTAGAAAGCCTTCATTTACGTTTCATTTACTGTCTCCGAAACTAATGTTGTGTACAAAATTCGCTAACTGTCAAATGTACTCATGCTAAACAAATAAATAAAAACCGGTGGTTTAAGGTAGATCATACCTATTACACTGAGCATTCTTTTCTGTCATCTTACAAAATCATACAGACATGTATATTTTCAATGTTTTATATATAAATAATATTTAAAGTAATGTTAAAACAGTTAGTTTAAATCATTTCTAAGGTATGTTTGGCATAAATAATTGCATGGTAAAATTACATACATTAATCGCATGAAGCCTCTTTAAGAGGATAATTGGCGGGAAATTTTTCTATAGAAATTTAATGGGATATTTTGTTTTTTTTTAATTTAACGAGAAAGATGTGCGGTGTCCCCCAGTTTTTTTGAAAAATGAACAAATTTAGAAAACAAAATTAATCAACCAGTTTTTTTATAGAGTCCCCTTATAATCCATATAATACTTGCCTTTGTTAAGGCTGAATTATCTCGAAAACAAGTTCGGTGACCTATGATTCTAAAATATGTTAAATATAAAACATGTAATCTTCCCCCCAAAAAAATATCTATTAGAAATATTAGGTATGATCTACCTTACGTCTGAGGTCAGAGACAATTTGCAGTAACTTCTTTGTTTCCTTTATTCAATTTTCCTCTAGCAATCATTTTATTAGCATGTTAAACAGCCTCGCTTAAGTTGATTTACGTTCTTCAGTGAAAAGTTAGTAAAACAGCTGTTAAATCATTTTATGCTTACTCAAACTATGCTTGAACTTTTAAGGGGTGGTACAAGCTACTTTGATTTGTACTATCAAAGACCTTACACCAGAATTGGGCCATATTTGGTGGGCATGTATACGGGATACATCTTGTTTACAAAGAATTGCAAATGTCGGATGAATAAGGTAAAACTCAATCTTTTCTGCTCTGTTAATTCATTGTATCTGTTGGTTCCAATTGGATTTAAGAGCAAGCTTAACGTGAATTCGTACAACAAATTGATGTCGTTTTTGGGCAAAATATCGTTCTTCCATATCAAATTTCAAGTTTTAAGCTCTGATTTCCAAGATTAATATCTTTGATTATGACATACATTGTATTGTCTTTTCGATGAAACAGTTTCTTTCAGAAAATCCAGAAAAAAGTAGAAGGCACGACTTTCAAAAATTATTTCAAAGTAATCAATCTCTTGCCAAGTTTTACTAACCTCTAAGAAAAAAAACAATAAGTTGCCCGATGTTAGAGGTGACAGAGATGGGGCTTTTTAAGCCCTCCTCCATATTCGTGGAATTTGAAAACATAGGACTCTCTCTCTTTCTCTCAACGCTAGAAGTTGAAACACTGGTTAAAGTTCGTCATTATCTTTTGACAAACATGGACTCATTTTCACCTCAAATTTTCCTCTGACTACGGACGAAGCATTTGCATCTAAAACTTTTAACTCGTATCTAGAATATTCTGTTTCGCAACTTAAAATCCATAGTTCTCAAAGACGAATTCATGTCGCCAATATTCCACAATTCGCTTCTCATTACTTCCTATATAAAGGAAAGAGTCTGAAAGCGCAGATCGTTACGGGTGCTTTCAAGAGTGCCACTGGACGCCCTCCTGCCATTTCCAAAGGCACAAGACACTTAGAATAATCACGCTGTTCGACCAGTCATTTTGCTTAGGGCAGCTGACAAGTTCGTTGAGCCAATCAACGTCTTAATTATAGCTAATAGTTGGTTTCATCTGTACATCAGAAAACGTCAAAGGCTTCAAAATGGTTTAAGTGGGCGAGACTTATCGAAGGTTAGGTTATCGTTTTCAGGGCACAAACAAAGTGTTATCAATTGGAAGGATTGTCCAGTCAGTGAACATAGTGTTAATGACATGAAAGTAACTTTCCTTTTAGAAACATGCATGTTCTCAGGTGAAAAACAGCTACAAAATCTTAAGGCATATAAGTTACATTAATTAAAAGTAAAATCAAACCAAAAAACTGACCTAACTTTAGCTGTGCTGTTTTTTTTTTCAATTCTACGGATGATGACAAAATAAACTACCACAGATATTCACTTGAAACTGTCATCTTTGGCAGAGTTTATAATTATCACTAATTGTGTATAGGTGATTTTTGTCTTCCCAATTGGAATGGAGATCAGGATCATCTCAAAACATTATCTCAACATTACTGCCCTTGCATGACCGGCATGTCAATTGGAATAGAAATCGGGATAGTCTCAAAACATTATTTTAACCATGTTTATTTTGGCACTCTCTGCAGAATTGACAAAAATGCACAGCAAAGTTAAGTTAAGATTGAAACAAAATGAACTTTAAAATATATCAATAATCTATGTCCAGTCATGTTTTAGATCTGTCTACATGCATAGGTCTGTCAAAGGGCAACTTAAGTGAAATGAAGCTCATTATTGTCAAAAGGTCATTATGAACCTAAATGCATTGAACTCTTATTGACGTTATTGAGTTAATAATTTACAATATATAGGAATAGAAATAAATAATAGATAAAGATGTTTTGTTTTCAGTACTTAGCAGTAGTTTTGTGGTTAGTATTTGCTGTATCAGCTTGTGCGGTTTTGTATGGACCCTACGACGATTTCATTGGAAATAAGATGTCCAACGAACTCGCTGCTCTTTACAATGCTTTGCATAAGACCGTATGGGGAATGGCAGTCTGCTGGGTTATTTTCGCCTGTGCCACTGGATATGGAGGTATTTATCACATGGTAGCTTGGCTTGATATGGACTTATCATTAAACCGTCCATTGTTGACCGTGTATTGTTTCTTTGGAATAGTTGCATAAAACCGACATTTACTATCTAAATGAAATATTGTGTGAACAAGAACGTAAACCGAATTTGGCGTGTATCCAGAATAAAATCTAAAACTGATGCGACACTGAAGTGTATGAAGGGTAATTAAAAAGTTACCGAACAGGAAAAAATCTTGGTAGTAGTGAAATGGAATAGTAAAAAGGATAGCTTATGTGTATGGGACATAATTCGCATTTGCTGTAATTTGCCTAGAAAACAGATTTATATGATATTCTAATTTAAAGAATTAAAGGATTGTTATCATTTTATCAAAACTAAACACCTTTTTGATGAAATTGACACAAAATAAATTAGGAAGATAACAAATTACATAGATGAAAGTTATTTTATTAGTATATTTTATTAACTGTGACACTAAACACTGGAGATAACGTTCTAAAAAGTTCTGCCCCTACAATTGCGCCAAGATGATAGTTTCTCAATTTCTGAATTGATCTTGTAGGTTTTGTGAATACCATCTTGTCATGGAAAGGATTCGTTTCACTGAGTAGATTAACATACTGTGCGTACCTGGTTCATCCCATGATTCAGTATTTCTACTACAATTCTAGAAAACGTCTCCTTTACTGGGACGACCATCAAGTCGTAAGTATAACCGTACTGCAATATGTACCCTACGGAGCTAGCAGCAGAGCCCCAGCAGAGTTGTTAAATTCTTTCCTGGCATCTATAAACCTAATAGGGCTTGTAAGTCTCGTCATATGACTCCGTTGTTCAATGAGAATGGGTCATATTCTACCATTCAATGCAAAGGAATTTGTCATTTTCAGAGCGTTGGTTTCAGTGTATATATGCAAAACATATTTTCGTGTAAAAATACTAATAACAAAGACAAATATCTATTTCCACATCATGAAAGTGTTAAGAAAAAGCGTAAAATAGAAGATTTTGCATTGTAATACAGCGTTTCGAGATCCCGGAAGTAAACAATAAAATGCAGACCAGTCTTCTGATTTCAATACGTTCTACATGAAAAATTCCGATTAATTGCTGTCGATTTAAATTCAAAGAAAGATGGAGATAAGACGCAATTATAAATCCACATTAGTCGTACAACTCTTTTATGATAAGATAAAGTCAACAATTTAGGAGGATTAAAAAAGATTTAAAATATTTTTATTTTCAAAAATTGATTTGAAAAGAATAAAACATATTGTCATTTAATGTAACGGAAGGGTAAATAAAACAAAACCACTTAAGAACAACACCCATATTTCGAAAATTTAGGAACAAGAAAAAGATATAAGAACAAACTAAAAAGGACGGAGTTTTGGGACCTCATATATGTAAATGCTCTGAAATATGAATGGCTCAAAATTGTTCTGTCGGAAATGACGTATGCAGTAAGGAAGTGATTATTTGAAGTGTTAAAGCAGACGCACATCAAGTATTATATAGGAAGTATCGCATATTCCCGTTGGTCGAGACATCAGCGATATCACAACATAGCGGTGCGTTATCAACAAAGTCAAATGTTATTTGAATAAACATTTAGCTCTGCTCGTCATAGGCAAAGCCTAAAATCATATTACAATGAGTTAAGTACAAGAAAATATGAATAAGTGCAGAAGGACACTACCAAACCCTAGTCAATTAATTTTAATTTAATTGCGGACAGTTTCAAAACATCAAGATTTCCTGCAGACGCGTTGTGATTAGATGATTTTTAAATTGTGTGCACAGTACATCAAATTTAATATGTATTCTTTTTTATCAGATTTATGAGTTCTTTGGTCACATGGTTGCTGCATATGCCGTAGCTTTTGTTGCGTCCTTGGCATTCGAGTCTCCGATGATGGGAATTGAGAAAGTAATATTCAAACGAGACAAAAAGAAATAATTTCGAAATTACTCTATATACATTGGAAAAGAATTTACATTACGCTTATTCATATCAATACGTCTTTAAACCATAAAACATTATCTATCTGTAAAAATATGTATATATCTTGAAATGTGTACCTTATAGTTTTTACCGATGTTTATACATGAATTGTCTGATTTTTTATGAAGACTAGTTTTCGATGACAACAAATACATATAGATCTGTGAAAAATATAAAATTTATATATAATAATAGTTATAGAACAAATATGAAAATATAATTTAATCTTATCTTTTTTTTGTATGGTTCGATAGTCACGATTGTAAATATAGAATATAGTTTGTATAATAGTGTTTGATGTATATGTACTACAGTTGGAAATGATATATGATAGACTCTGAGAGAAGCCAAGGGAAGTAGTTAGATCTCTGTGGCTATGTTGCGAATAAAATATGTTGAAACTAATTACATTCTGATATGAATATTTTACATTAAAGGATTCAGTGTTTTTTTTAGTTTGTCATTTGATGTAAAATCAAAAAGGTAGTTCTGAATATGTGCAGGATTCTGTAGTTTTTTTTTATCATATTCGTTTTTTCTTCAGGAAACCCTCAATTAATGATTATTATCAGAAAACAATAGCATCAAAACTTATGATTTTTCAACCCTTTATATTACTATACAAAATATTCAGTTAAAACCCCGACTCAAAAGCATTTACAGTGTTATTATTGCAGAAAAAACGGTACATCTAGACACCGACACGTGGTACTTGGTTGAAATTTGTCAAACTTTATTAAAAGAAATTCTAAATCATCTTCCCAATATACCGAAGATGTTTTCAAAATGCTAGAATTTTTGATCGACAACAAATGTGTCCAGTGTGGTGGAAGCGTTTTTCAACAAAGCAGACATTCCAATTGCGAACATATTGCAGTCCCTGAACTATTCCCTCTCCCTTTGAGGCTGACTTGATCCAAAGGAAAGAACATCGTTAAGCCAGATCCTTTGATATTAGTGTTGCTAAATAGATGACGTACCATTGTTAAACAATCTTAGTTTTGAAGACTTTATACATCGGGTCTACCCCAAAGAACCCCAACACCATAGAGTTTTCACACCACAACTCATGATATGCTACGATCTGTCGTAACTAGGCAGGTTTTTTTGTATAACGCTGGATTCTTACAAGTAGGCTTCTGGAACAGGGTTATGTTGCTACAAGATTTAAGTCATCACTACAGAAGTTTAATGGTCGTCATCATGAACTAGTGGATCGTTACGGTGTAACTATCTGTATCATAAGAACCAATTTGTTTCCCGTGTCATTGTTTTCCTTTCCTCTTTTGTCTATCCGAGAAAGACTTTTTACACCTAGTCCATGCTCCCAGTTTTCTGATGGAATTGCTCATTTTGTTTTGTTTCTTTGCACGTGTCTTGTTTATTTCGTTTTCTTTGTTGTGTGTATCTGTTTTCACTGTCTAGTCTTTTCCCTGGATTGCATTCCTTTGATTTTCGTTAGAATGTTGGTTTCCTTGAATACTCTTTCACTAGTTAAGCGAAATCGTTTTAAAAGTTAATCCACAGTGAATCCGATATTACCACGTTCGCAAAGACATTCAATTATCTTAAAGCTTTGAAAATTGTCAAGACTATTGTCGGGGTGTAACTGCATACTAGAGTTATTGGTTGAATCTGAATAAATTAAAGTAATATTTTTTTCTCTGATAAGAATTGTAATGGATTCAGGAGAGTGATTATGGGATTTTGACCCCCTTTTTTCTAGGAAAATCTGTTGCTGGTAACATTAACATATCTCTATGTTGCCACTTGTATATACATAGAACACGATCCTTCCTCAGAAAAAAGTATGCATTAATTGTAAAATACAATGGAGATCATACTACCTTCATGGATTGAGGTCCATTTATCAGGTCACTACTGAATGTATCCACCCGTGACTGGGTAGAGTATGTAAGTCTCGTCACATGAATCCGTGATTTCATGAGAATGGGTCCTTGTCTACCATTTATATGCATGGAGATTCGTCATTAACACATCATTGGGTTCAATATAAAAAAATTAAATATCTTTTTGTGTAAAAAATACCGATATAAATGACAAATAACTAGTTCTACAAGATAAAATTGTTAAGAAAAATTGTAAACTAGAAGATTTTGCATTGTAATACAACGTTTCGAGATCCCGGAAGTAAACAGTAAAATGCAGATCGGTCTTCGGATTTCAACATGGTCTACATTTGATATTCCGGAAGGGAAACTGAAACTAAAACAAACTTGCAAACCCAATAACCAACTTCTGTTGGATCTTTATTAGTTTTGAAAGTACTAAAGCTAAAAATACATTAATATCATAGCTATGTTATTAAAATGTATACGGCATTTGAACAAAATATGCCTTTAAAAAGAGGGCGATTGTAGAATTTTTATCCAAAATAAGAAAAAAACAATGCTGATGAAATAATTCGGAAAATAAGGACCAATTTAAAGCCTGCAGTTGGCACTGATCAAAACACGTAGTCATATCCCTAATCTATTTAAAATTACACATATTTTAGTCAATTGATGTGATTTGAACAAAAAAAAGTCTGGGAATACCACACACATTACATGCAGAAAGAAATAACAAGTAATGATAAAATAAAACAAACAAAAGAAATTTGATTAAGTGCATTACTGAAGTAATAAGCATTCTTTGCTTTTCAAGATACAGTTGCGTAATTGTTCATGCCAAGTCCGATAGACGGGAGACAAACCTGGCTTAAAAATTGATCACGCTAATTTTGGTCGAAATGTTCGTTTTTTTTTTTTTTTAACTCGGCGGGTGTTTCTAGAAAAGCAGAGGACGCTTACCCTACCGGTGCACCTGGTCCATGCTCCCAGTTCTTAGTCCGAGTTGCTCATTTGCTTTTGTTGCTTTGTGTGTGTGATTTTAGTTACTTTATGTTCTTTGTTGTGTGTGTCTGTTTTCCATAACTGGTCTTGGTCCCTGGATTGCATTTTTTTGATTACCGCTATAACCTTGGTTCCCTTGATTACTCTTTAAACATCACCACAGATAATAAAAAACTTGACAATATCGTAATAGTAATAGTGTCTCATCATTATAGTTTTGTTATGTACGTGTATAATTAGGTATACTTCTCAGAAGAGTATTGACGTTAACGATTATATTTCGCACAAAAATCCTTAATTCGGAATCTCAAAAGACGGTTTTGCACAAAATGTCCGTCCTTTTTTCTTATGTGGAAGTATACATTCAAATTTTTTGGACTGAGGCCAAAATTAATGCATCAAATGTAGAAAAAGGAACCGATATGGTGAAACGTGACAAATGCACCATCGTATAACGTTTATAAAACAGCAAATATTTACAGCGATCACCAAATGGTCTTTAACATGTGTAAACACATCTTAAGGAGGTAGACCTGGGGTAAGGGACATAACACTTCAAATCAGTGATATGTTTGTATCACATGCAATTTCATCAAAGTCTTTCAAGCTTTCCTTCGAAACAGAATGCTATCAGTCCAGGTTACTTTGATGCCTACATGATGTTGGTATAAAATGGTGAATACAAACGTTCCAATGATTTGTAAGAGTTGTGTCCCTTACCGTAGGTCTACTACCTTAAATAAGCTATGAATGTAACATAACGATAACACTTTTTCGAAATAAATTAAGAGGTCAAATGAAGACCAGCATCTGCTGACTGTACATGCGCATGTCTGCGGTGGGGATACACATGTTTTATAAGGCCTTAAACTGTCTCTTTAATGTAAGGTCAACATTGATCAAACACAGCGATGTCACACCGGTACGAGTTCGAGTCCCGCGGATGGAACGACAAAAAATTGCATCGTAAATTTGACAGTTCTAACATCGTTGGGAATTTTTCAGACCTTTCTATACGTTTATATATCTTCCCTGTATCAATTTGATCCGATGGAGCAGGGTAGCGAGTAGAGTCGTCACATTCTGAGACGTTTGTATAATACTGATTTGTTGTGACATGCATCATTGATTTGATCCTCTATCCTACATAATAACATCCAAAATGAACTGTCCCGTACTACCATACATCGTGTACTAAGTTACAGCCCTAGATTAATCCTACAAGGAGGAATGACTCGGCCAGCGAAAGCTATATTTTTATATAGCCTAGCTGGCCGAGTGGTCTAGGGCGCTGGACTTAGTGAAGGCGGTGTTCCATAGATGTCACAGCGGGAATGTTTCAGACCTTTCTATATATATATATATGTGTGATGGAATTTCATAATATCAACTACTTTATTTTCGGTATTTATTATTTTTTATCTTTTATTTGAAGCATCTGCACGGCAAAGTTCAAGA
The DNA here is from genome assembly GCA_037379345.1 of Perna viridis. Taxonomy (NCBI): domain Eukaryota; kingdom Metazoa; phylum Mollusca; class Bivalvia; order Mytilida; family Mytilidae; genus Perna; species Perna viridis. The sequence goes on along the minus strand of CM074517.1, from coordinate 28,730,325 downwards.
CTTGCTGTTTATACGGATTTGGATAGGTGCCAATATTATGCTGCCTGTTTCAGTTGTAATATACTGGAAATAATTAATCGAAATGGAACGCGGGAGGTTTAGCACCCTCTAAACACTTACCTGAAACCACAATATCCATAGGAAATGCCTGTACCACTGCAATAGCATCGGCTTTTAACTTGACGTTGCCATTTGTCAAACGGACTTTTCTTTATGATTATTCCTTTATCTATACCGGTATCGCCTAGATTTTTTCAGTTTGGTAATTTCTTTATAACCCTTCACTACACACTCTTTACCTTAAACTGCATGTTGTATCTGCAATGAGTCTCAAAATATTTTCGTGACATTTTTTTTTCATAATTGTGATAATGTATGGTCTACTTTGTTGGCCAGATCATAACGTCTATTTAACCGTAAGCTTAAGTATTTTCTTTGCTAGATACGCTATGGTTGTAGTTAAAATTAACATCAACAAAAATAACCATAAAAAAGCCTTATTGATACTTTTTCGTTGATGTCAGTAGATATTGTTTTGTTTTATATCTTTTTTTTCTTTACCCTTTAAAGTGTAATACCTCTCTACCGCTATTGAATAAGTACACCCGTATATTATTATTATTATTATTTTTATTTATTTATTTATTTTTTTGGGGGGGGGGGTGATTTTCCTCTCCTTAACCAAACGTTACAGTGTAATGACCTTAATCGAATGATTAATGCAAAATATTATTGCTTCGGAATGTCTCTAGTGGAAAGGTAAGTACTTGATATTTACATGCCAGGGTAAAAAGAGTACCCCGGTGGTTGGCAACTCAATCATGCGGTCAAAATAAAGGTCTGTCATGATATCATTGCCCATTTTAGTAATATTGGTGTAGAGAAAATAGATCCAAAATTATGCAATATAGATAAAAGACTGTAAAAAGTTCGGGTCAGTGTTCGAGTTATATATTTAATTCATTTTTGTATAAGCTGCGGAACTGTATGTAGCTCATAGTTTAATCATGGAGTTTTTTAAAAAAGCATTAATTATAATACTGTGCGTCGGATTCAACACGGCACAGAATACATATTTTGATATAGTTCATAAAAAACTTGGATATCAAATGGAATTGAACCTGAATCAAACTTTAAGTAATTTACTTCTAGAAGATGTTTTAGATCCGGAAAAGATTTTGCAAAATTTACAAGCTAATGGAGGTCAACTATCTCGAAAAGAACTGGAGCTCTTTGATGCAATAGTTTTGGAAGACACTTCAATCAATACAACAATGAAAGAAACACCGCCAGCACATAACTATCCGAAAGTGTCGCCTTTATGTTGGAACCATACTCAGCGTATTTTGATTGGATTGGCTATTAATGAAAATTGGGCCAAAGAAAGTAAGTAAAATTAATAAGTAAGAATACAAAAAAAAAAAACAACAAAAAACAAAAAACAAAAAAAAACACAAAAAAAACACAAAAAAAACCCCCAAAAAAATCAAACAAACAAACAAATAATAATAATAAAAAAACCAAAAAAAAACCAAAAAAAAAACAAACGTCACAGTGAACACCCTAGTTATATGATTAATTAATTCAAATTTTACACTTAAAACAAAACAATACACGAATTGAGCAATAGAAAAAAATCATTAAAAATGCTTATAATTGCCGTTTCAAAAACTGGATTGAAATAATATGAGGTAGGTTTAACCAGTAAGAGGACGCAGTTGAATATTTTGGTATTAAACGTAATAATGAAACCCATTACAATTTTACAACTAGGATTTATTTTCTTCATAATGTAACAAAACTTTTACACTCGAGATATAAACATTTAATGCTTTTTAAGACACGAAAAAGAAAAAAAAACAAAGCAAAACAAAAACCAAAAAAACAAAAAAACAAAAACAAACAAACAAAGAAAAAAAAAACAAAAAAAAAGAAAAAACAAAAAAAAACAAAAAAAAAAAAAACAAAACAAAACAAAAAACAAAACAAAACAAAATCCTTCAAGTTGCTTCGTATTACCCTTGGTATTACAGGTTGACTTCCTGTCAGAGTGAAATCAGGTTCTCAGTGCTTCTAAGGTCTACTTCGTCCTCTGTAAGGCCCTCCTTAAAAGTTTACCAGTAATTATAATTATATAGATCGCAGGTTAAAAGATGCATTTGACTGTTCTAAAATAATTTTATATTGTCTCATTAGAGAATACCAATATGCCCCAGGCAAATTTTGGTACGATATACACTAAGTGTTGTAACAACAAGGTATTTTTTAATGTGACATGTGATTTGAAATATATTTGTGTGAGACTTCCGAATGAAAATCATTTGCATATCATTTTTAGTTCATGTCCAATCTACCTTATCTCGATTCATATATATTTGGGAAAGGGTGTGGTAAGAAATTGTAATTCTGTTTAAAAAAATATAAAATAGTCCACTTTTGTATTTTACGCTTTTTAATTTCAGTGTTGGATGCTTTTGGAAGACCTGGGTCGCTACTTCTTCAAAATATGCAGACTATGTATATTGGTAACTTCGAAGAATGTCAAGCCGTCAAGATTGATGACTTTACTGGACAGTATTGCCTTTCAAAAATTTCGATAGCAACTTTATTTAATCCGGTGAGAAGTGCAGTTTTAACACTGCATATTTCTCTTTTGATATTAAAAAAGTAAAAAGAAAAAACACAATAAAGAGACAAAATATCTATCGAAATAAATTAAATTTGAAAAAATATGAACCAAAAAGAAAGACAAAAACACAAACAAAAACGGATTATTTATTGGTTTATAAACTATGATCAATTCCTTTCGAATCTGAAACATTATATCATATGAAACATCATGATGTGATATTTCACCCGATCTAATGAAAAATGTGTATTGAAGGCAAACCTGGATTTGTTTCCTAAGGTTTTTATTACACATTACATTGTATTGCATTCAGTGCGTTAATATGATTGTGTGACTTTAAATATACTGATGAAATATTGAGCAAAACATAAAAAACGAAGGTAAATTCAGAGATTCAAAATTCAATTAAACGTGACAACAGGACCCAGATACTATCTACATACAAAATGTAGACAACAAAATGAAATGCAATATTATATAATGTATAAAAACTGAAGATAAGGAAAACAAACAGCACACAAAAACCTAGTGAAAATCAGGCGCTGCGAAAGGGTTTGAATGTCATGCTCCGCCAGCGGCATTCGTAAGTTTCCAGGATAAAAATACGGTAACTTAAACACGTGAAATCTTCATATTGATATCGTATGTCATCTGTGAGATATAAACTTTACATCTGTCAATTACAAACTGTGATGACGACCATAAAACTTCTTAAGTGATCATGCCAATGGAAGATCATATCCCTGTAACTCATTAACTGTGGAAAACATATATATTCACCCCATAGGCTAGAGCTGTTAGTAAATAGCCATTTAGAAGGGGAAGTATACAAATGGAAAGTCAAAATCATCTCATTTGTCATAATGTTTCGATTTTAAACTTAGGTTTAGATGTGAGACAATTAATATTGTAGATAAAATAAAAAAGTTCTTACAATTTAAGTTAACACAGAAGAAGGGTGTGGAGTTGGAACTTGGAATTTGTATGCCAAGTAGTTGTTCGATGACAGACAGTCAAAATTTGCTGAACACTGGTATGTTTTGAAGATTAATAACACTATAAATGAAAAAAAACCTTTAAGAAATTTAATCTGTTTGAACAGTTTTGGTAGAAAATGCGTATGTTTAGTTCATTTTTCTTTGAATCAAATATTTAAATGTCACTAAATTTTATTGTTTTATCACACTAATTTCGTGTTACTTGAATACATTGTTTCCTTTCTGCGTTGAGTTTCAGTCACTGTAAGAATCAAGCAGTGGTTGAAACATGGTATGAAAAAACACCAATTTGAAAGTTTTTTTTTACTATTTGCACCATCAGAATCAACGAAAAAAAAGAACAAGATAATCCATATCACTTTGGTAAATTTAGTTATAATTTCATGGAAATGCATACATAATGAAATTTCTAGAGCAGATATCTTTGTTAAAAACCGTTCTAAACACTGTGAGCAAATCCTATGATGCAGAGATTATGGGCTTTTCACATAGAGGAAGTATCCTTGGGTGAAATTATATTGTCAGATCGCTGGGCTTTTGACATGCATGTTACTGATGCTCGTTGGTCATTATCAAAATTTAACTATCTCGAGTGAAAAAATCATGTATCCCGCTCGAGACTGAAGGATAATATATTAATATATTTTCAGGCAATATACAGGGCTTAATGTTTTTTCCTCACTTTATGATAAGTCTATAATTATATGAATACATTGCATGTACTTGTAGTTATACCTCGGTTGTCGAACAATACAGTTAATGTTACCGGAGGTACATGCCAAAAACGGGAAATTCCCTACGACACGAAGGCTGTTGTTTCTTTGTAAGTTGACGTTTTCTAAAACATTGAAAATTGAAGAAAAAATGTTTGATCAATTAGGACTCAACATCAATTCAATGATATGATAAATCCAAATTTCAACTCTTTGGAAGTTGCTGATATTGATATGGCGAACAATCATATGAAGGCCCAAAGATAAAAACTGCTGCAAATCCAAGATGTAAGCCAAATATCAGAAAAAAATCTACATCGTCAGGGATATTTGGGTACCAATTGGGGCTTAATTTCATTTATCAAAACAACACCTCAACATTATGTTATGATAAAGTTTGAACTCTCAAATCATAAATATTTATTTATGTAACTGAGATTGATTATTTCTAACTTTAATTTAACAAACATCAACGATCTTCAACTTCTAAGTTCTACTGACGGGGCTTGAGTTGACGAAATAGGACCCTTACTTTCAAAATGTTAAGCCTAGTGTTTTTAAGACCTTTGCAAATTAACTCGATTTATAAATCTATGAATATCATTTAAGAATTTTAAATATCCAAGAGCTCTAGGATGTAGTTTTCGTGACCTCTTTATTTAGTCATCCCGAGCATAGATGTATAATACAATAGTTATTGCATAATGGGAGCACGTTTTAAGTCATCAACATTTAGCCAGGTTCTTTATATACAATGTGATTATATAAGTGTTGCTCTATCGTCTATATATCAATTATATTAAACAAACATTTTATTATAGGTCAGTGCTGTCTGCTTTTGCTGTCTTTGTTGTCGTTGGGACGATTTATGACGTTATTACTCGTCAGCTTACAAAAAACTTTGAAACGTTTCAATCGAATATGAACGACAAAAAAGCCCCACTTAGTAATCCACCTTGCTACAAAGAAAAAGACACAGAACAGACAAATGGAGGATTTGAACACATCACAAGCGGCATTAATGATACCAAGGCAAATGGAGTCTTCAATACCAGTAGTGAAATAAAGTATAAACTGAGTGCACATCAAACTACTATCGATGTGTCAGCAGGAGCAAGCAAGGATGTTCACAAACCTGGTAAGCAAGCATCAGTTACAACATCCAGACATAATATGCATATAACAAGGAGACATAAAACAAATGGTGAATAATGAAACATAAGGTTAAAACATTAAACCAAGCAGAGTATGGGAGTTTAATGAGGTGGTAGGCAGAGAATTAAAGCAAAACAGAGACAAGTGAAAAACCAGTTCTCAAAAGGGAAAAATGAACAACTTACATCAAATCGTTATTTTCAAGCGTTCGGATTATTGTACATAGGCACACTTATATCAAGATACAAAAGAATTATCGTTGAATAACTTGTATTGCTACGTATTACACTATGAACTAGTTAAAATGACAAAACCAGAAATACGTTTCATCATGAACAAATTCTTTATTTAAATGAAGAACATAAAAATTTTATACAATGAAGAATAATAAAAAAATAACCAAATTGATTATTTTAGAAAAAAAATTATAATAAAATACTAATACACATATTATTAAAAATGAAATACATAAATAAATAAATAAAACTAGTATAACATGTCAGGTACAGTGGGGAAGTTATTGTTGGCATTCTCGGTCTATACAAATGGTCAGAAGATACTTAGTGCAAAGCAAGGAGGAGGGACGTTAACGGCCATAAACGGGATCAGGTTTATAAGTATGTCATGGGTGATATTAGGTCATACCTACGGGTTTGGATTTACAACTGCAAGTAAGTAAATACCACAGTTTATATAATAGTAGAAAATTGAAAGAGGACAAAGTCAATTTTGTACCTGGTTCTTTGCATTGAACCTTTTATGAACAAAACCCCTTTAAAATTAACCTATCCATAGTTGATTGGCCTATGTAGCAATCTAGGATGTATGAAATAACAACTACTATCTTAAAAAAAAAGATAGCTGACGCGATAAAATTTGTTCTTTATACTATAATTTTCGACATTTCATTCAGGAAATAACACATGGTACGCAATTTCGCAACTGTTTTTTTTTTCGAACGCAACTAAGTTATCAGTATTTGGCCAATCGGGAAACAGAATTGCGATCAGGTGACTTGCGTTTCCATGGATGAGCGTCTTTAAGGTCAATATCTTAAATTTAACATGTGGGAAATATTGAAATAATTTTAAATCACTCGTTTTCAAATATTCATTTATATTCTCGATTTTCAGGCAATGGATACAAATTATACGGAACTTTAGTAAAAAGAAAAACCTTTATGGCTATCATAAATGCTGAAGTGTCTGTGGATACGTTCTTTGCGTTGAGGTATAGTAGATATAGCTGTATACCATATCAATCTGATGTTGTAAGATAAAAAGTTTTCATGGAGTAACGGGAAGACAGGTAAAATGCTTACAGTCTTTCATTTTCACCATAAGAAGTATACGGAACGTACATGCAATAGCAAAACCACTTAAATAATAATAAAAAAAAGCATTTCAAATTCTGTTATCACTAAAATAAGTTCATCAAAACCAACATCAGAAAGTGTAAAAACACGCTTCGTTATTTTATACGTAGTCAGACTACGATTGCATACTCACACCATTTTTTACAGTGGTATGCTGTTGACCTATGTTGTTCTTAAACAGTTGAAAAATGGGAAAGGCAGACTGAACTGGTGCATGTTCTATTTCCACAGATTTTGGAGGTAAGTCTTTTTGAGATATATAAAATTATCAACGTCGGCATCCAAATTAACCCAAAGCAAAGAGAACGAAACATATAAAACTTTTTAGGAAATGATCTTTACAAGATCAAGTGGTTAATGGGGGTTTCCGCTTACAAGATTTTCATGTGTTAAAACCATTATGATTATTTCCCTTTGGAGTCTTCCGACAGAAATTATAGGATACAACAGCGCAATTATTCACACTTCCACTTAAATCTAAAAATAAATCCGGGTGAAATTTCTCTAATCTAACGCAATGTTGCTAAAATACACCAATATAGCTTTTAAATTTTGAAATAAAAAACACCATGTCATGCAGCGTTTCTACCCGTAAATTAAGGTTAAAAAAGGGGGATACTTTTTCAAACCTCATTTTGTCAGTAGCCACCCTAAGCCTTAAGTGCTCTATAAAATACACATATATGTGCTGCTAGCTTTCAACTTCGATACTTTTGGTTCCTTACTGTTCGTACAATTTTTTCATGAAAATATCTTTTTATTATCCACCAATCGTGAACATTTCAGTATTTTCCACTGGGCTGCATGTTGGGGTAAAGATCTGTCTGAATACCGAGGAGACATAATTGCGCTGTTGTAACCTATATTCCTCCTTGCGCATCTGCATATGATGCTTAACATTCCAAAAGTGATTCAACTAAATCCCGTGAGGAGTTGTGCTTACAATAAATGTGGACATACGGATGGAAAGACAGACAACCCGGTGTAAAAAAGACAAAAACGGGGATCACTTGCTAAAAAATGATAAGCATGTTCTGCTTAACCAGTGCGCCTGTTGCTAATAACATAGCTAGTGTGTAAAATTCGCTTAGTGTCAAAACTGATGGGTTATCATTCCAGTAAGGCTTGATCGAAGTTATCTTTGCATTTCTGTTAGGTGAATCTTTTAATAGGAACATCAAAATTTATTCACAGATTGACTCCGGCATATATGCTTATAATGATGATACAAATCACATTGGTGAGGTATTTTGGTAATGGTCCAAGATGGCCACAAAATGGAACTGAAAAAAACTACTGCAAAGATACATGGTGGTGGAATTTACTGTATATCAATAACTTTAAAAGCGCAGGACAGGAGGTTTGTATGCATATAGTATTTTATATTTAATTACCCGATCACAATATTGTTGGAAATCCAGACTTCTTTATCTTCTCCAAGGAAAGTACCAAACGCACATACTGTTTGTACGCCTTTCAAAATTAATAGTTTATTCATTTCTCTTTCTATTTAATGATATCTTTATTATGTTAACCATAATCATGTTATATCCTGAACATAGTGCAACAGAAAACATCAAGGAACATACACTGATAAAATAATTCACCAAAATATGACATTTTTGCATTCACTCTTCTCTGGGTCGTCCCACAGATGTCAATGGCCTTTGCAGTTGATTATGAGTATGTAACGAACTTTAACTCTTATGACACAATTATTGTTTATAAGTGTCAGTCTCTGTATGTATCAGACAATGGATGAAACATGATATTAAAAACACTATTTTGAAAGTGTATTTGGAGAATTTGAATCTTGAAAATCAAAGAAAAACAATTCAAATGTAAAAAAGGAAAGCATTGCTCACACCACATCAATCTAAACCCTTCACAAGAGAAGTTACTGTGCAGAGAATCGTAATAAAATGAATGTATTGAGATTTTTTTATATGGATAGTTCGTATACATTTGGTAAGTACTATCATATGAAACATAAAGAACTTAAACAAATAGGTCTCAGTCATTCACTTTTTTTCAATGCAATAGAAGGTAACCACAGTTAACCAATACAAGTTGAAAAAACTAAAACATATCATATAAATGAATAACTTTGGAAACGTAAAGAAAATCATTGTCATTTGAACAAAGACTTCAATTTTCCCCAAACGTTTGTGGGGCAGGAAACTTTAATAGATGCAGTTTATAAGGAGCCGTACACGCCCTTTTCATAAATAACATCTACTTACACCAGCATTACTTATATAAATGGTAGTAAACTTTACTATAAAGTAATAGTACCTGTAAGTTCAGAACTATTGTAAACAGTCAGACAACCAACTGCCAAAATCAAAATGGCGATTATTCAATAGTATAAAGGGTGTAATGTAAATTTCAGTGCTAAAACAGTACTGTAAACTGCAGTCTTGTTGCAGTAATATCAAATTTCGGTACGATTACAATATTGTTAAACATAGTGCTGTAACAAAACTGTCAAATTTCAGTACTGTGACTGTATTTGTGAATTTCAGTATTGTTTGTTTTTTGGTTTTTTTTCATATGCCCATTCTACTGTAAACAGTGACATTTTTGCACCACTTTTATTTTCGCGATTGTTGGAGGTCAGATAAATTTAGCATGAGAATTAGACCGTCGTGAATAATAATCTTCCAAAAAAATAATAATAATAAAATACATTCCAATTTAGGGAAATATCGCGCATGTAAAGCCGCGCGAAAGTAGATTGATCACAGAAACCGTGAAAAAAAAACAAACAACACAAAACAAAACAAAAAAAAAAAAACAAAAAAACAAAAAACAAAACAAAAACAAAACAAAAACAAAAAAACGGCGCGAAATTTCCCGGTTTACAGTATGTCACTATTTTCAGTGTTTTGGCCATGCTTGGTATCTAGCCAATGATATGCAGTTCTACGTTATCAGTCCTCCAATTTTATTGGCTCTCTATCAGTAAGTTTGTAAAATTACGTAGTTTTTAAAGTTTAACGTCTTTGAAGAAATATAAGACTAAATAAGACTAAACATATGAAAAAGCGCAAAAAGTACACCCCTAAAGCATTAAGCTATCCTGGAAAGATCCATTAACAAAAGAACCTATTAAAATCAAATGAAAAAAAACTACTTTTGTGTGATAGTGAAAATAGACACTACCTGGTTTCTCAAAGAAGAGAAAAAAAGCATATTATTTAAATTTAACTTAAGTTGTCAATTGATTACGTCTTCACCAAAAAAAGGAAACAGAGAAAAAACATAAGCAAAGTGTTTTAATATGTGAATGGGAAAGAGTAATCAAGGGAACCAAAAACCAAGATTCTAGTAGAAATCAAACGAATGTAATCCAGGGACCAAGACCAGACATGAAAACACACACACACACACACACACACACACACACAACAAAAAAACATAAAACAACCATAATTTAATAAAAGAGACGGTTCGAACGGTAATCAAAAGCACATAATCCAAGGATAACGACCAGACAGGGAAACACACAACAGAAAGAACATAAATTAACCAAAATAACAACTGCAACGTAATAAAAAAAAAGTAACCCAGTCTACACTAAAAATTGGTAGCATGGACAAAGAGCACGGGTAGGGTAAGCGTCTATAATAAAATAAACGAGGTGCACCGGAAGGGTAAGCGTCTATAATAAAATTGGAAAGGTGCACGGATAGGGTAAGCGTTTATAATAAAATTGAACGTTTGTGTTTCCGAGATAATAAATATATTAAGTTTTATTATTCGATGAATTTCTAACTTTTTCGTAAAATTGATATTATTCCTTTTCTGCACATTATCACACATATACGAACCATATCCATTTTTTGTATGCAGTTCTAAAATAGCTGGACCAATCGTGGTTGGCATTCTTTGGTTGCTTCAGGCTATAGGAACAGGAATTATATCAGCTGAATACAAACTAGATGTTAATCCGATGACGTAAGTAATATTTAATATGCACGCTAATACAAAATTAAAAAAAAAACAAGAAATGCAATGTGGATTGAATTAAAAGAACTGTATCAACTTCTCAACATACTAAAAACTTATAGTGTGTCAAAAGCTGACATAAGAAATCATCATTTGTAGTCTTAAAAAATGGTTTAAGTAACTTGTTTTAAGCAGTTTGTAATAAAAAGGTTTCATTTGATGGCTATGTAAACTACATGTACACTTATACTTAAAAGGAATGGAGACTACTTTGATGTGTACTATCAAAAACCATACACCAGAATTGGGCCATATTTGGTTGGCATGTTCACGGGCTATATTTTGTTTACCAATAAATGCAAATGTCGGATAAATAAGGTAGGTTTCAATCATTTCTGTGCATTGAAAGATTTTTTTTATTACAAGGGTTTCTTTGAACATTTGAACTTCCCATTATTTTTAAACCTCTCTCAACTCTTCCCATTTTGAAATTTAAAACACAAATTTTCGACTTAAAGTCATTTACTTGGTTATGAAATGATGTCGTTCCCATGGTTACCTCCCTAGAAATTCCACACAACATAAGGAACTACTTAAGGCAGTGATTTAAGAATGTGCAAGTTATTTAACCAAATTCAATGTCACACTACAATAATGTGTCAGCTACAGACAGGGTGAACAGGCATACTTATGATAGATATATCCCTCACATTTGTGGAATTCTATTTTCAACCATTACAAATTAAGTTGGAAGTCGAAGAATTGGTTAATGGTATCAAGATACTGACTTCATATCAGCTGAATGTGGTGAAATTGTCTTACATTATAACATTTGAACGTTTACAATAGTGTATCTCGACGTTTGTAATTACAGTTTCTAGCAATAACGCTGTGGTTAGTATTTGCTGTATCAGCTTGTGCGGTTTTGTATGGACCTTACGAACATCTAAATGGGAATAAGATGTCCAACGAACTCGCTGCTCTTTACAATGCCTTGCATAAGACCGTATGGGGAATGGCAGTATGCTGGGTTATATTCGCCTGTGCCACCGGATATGGAGGTAACTATCCCGTTAATGATAAGATTGGTTGGGATTATTCAATCGTGCATTTTGGACACTAACTATCAGTAGCATTTTACTCTTGCATAAAACAACACAAAGGTACAAACATGACAAAAGTTGTCTTCAGGCGAAAGTCAACCCAAAGTATATTCAATAAATCAATAATCCTGGTCACATGAGACCGATCGTCTTTAAATACAGGTTAATTTTACAACGCATTTTGATATTTAAATGTCAGTTCTTTAACGTTGGTTTTTGCTGAATTCAAGTGGTCTTCAATACAGAAACTACTGCACTGTGTATCCAGGACAATACGTCAACTCATACTGATCATAAACAATTCCACAAAGCTGTAATTTGTCAAAAAAAGGTTTTGATTTATGTATTTCAACATTGTTAAAGATTGTAATCAATGAAATTGAAAAGACAAATTCAAAATACAACAAATAACGAACTCAAAAGTAATTTGTTTTTGTAAGTTTATTGTATAAACTTCAATACCAAAATTGCTGATACTTATCAAATAATTCTGTGAATATGTTTGCACGAAGACAATAAATTCTCACTTGCGATACTGTTTTTCTAGGTTTTGTGAATACCATCTTGTCATGGAAAGGATTCGTTCCATTGAGCAGATTGACATACTGTGCATATCTGATACATCCCATGATTATGTACTTTTACTACTTTTCTCGAAAGCATCTTCTTTTCTGGGACGACCATCAGGTTGTAAGTACACTCGTATTATTTGTTTGCTCTAACGAGCTCATTGCTTAACAAGCAGAGAATTTAGACTCCTTCCTTGTTTCTATAAACCTCTGATATGTATTTAATCTATAGATATGGAAATTCTGCGCATGGATAACTTCTACACTAGATGTTAAAATTTCTATTAACTCACTGAATAGTCTTGTTCTTCATACATATACAGTCCTCAATATTGATGAGATATATATATAATGGTCTGAAAAATTCGCAACGATGTTAGAACTGCCAAATTTGCGATGCGATATTGCCTAGCTGGCCGAGTGGTCTAGGGCGCTGGACTTCGTGCAGGCGGTGTTGCCATAGATGTCACAGCGGTACGAGTTCAAGTCCCGCGGAGAGAACGAAAAAAAAATTTGCATCGCAAATTTGACAATTCTAACATCGTCGGGAATTTTTTATTCTATTCAATAACGAAAACAAATGACGTTACACGGCCGTTACATAAAGTCAACCCAATAATGGCGGTATCCAAATCAGAAAAAAAAATCAGATGTGGGGAGGTATAAACACTATCACAACAACCGAAAAAAAAGTCCATGGAAAGTTTAAATTATACATACAACAAAAACACTACAAAAATTGATCTATTGTAGAATGGACCAATAGCCCCCGGGCAGGATAGATGCTTTCAATACTTTTCTAGAAAATCTCATTGGTTCAATTGCACAAAAAATAACCTTGAATAGCGAAGAGATAGAAAAAAATCCATATCCTGAGGACACATTGTAACTAGAGGACAAAACAGCCAAACAGTCATTGGGTAATATTGTGCTTAATACAGCAATGTTTGATTTCAGATTTACGAGTTCTTTGGTCACATGGTTGCAGCTAATGTTGTTGCGTTTGTTGCGTCCTTAGCATTTGAGTCTCCGATGATGGGTATTGAGAAAGTGATATTCAATCGAGACAAAAAGAAATAGATTCGATGCCACTCTATATGGTCTTATGTGCTTTTGGCAATGGTAGAAGCAACTAAATTGAACATATAGATTTATCTTATTATGTGAATGATTTGACTATAACCTTTAATAATTTCTACTAGAAAACCCGTATTTATTTAGAAATACGTCTATTTTCTGATGTTTGTATATGAGTTGTCTGATTCATACGAGAACCATTAGTTGACCACAAAATACATATAATAGATATGTGACAATGAATAGACTGTAAGTGCTTTGTTTCATACCAGTAATGTCGAAAATATGATTAAAGTAAAGTCCTAGTATTATGCAAGTATAATGCAATATCGATTTGAATATGAATAATATTAGCATAATACTTCTTAATAAGTTTTTTTTTGGTAAGTAAGATCTTCCCTTAGCATGCTTCGGACATTCGTTATCTTCTGGCATAATATAGTATCGGTGATCCTTAACCAGGAAAATTGGCCAATTGTAATCGGATAACCATGAGTAGAAAAAACAGCACAACTGAAAAGATACTTTTACCGAGAAAGTAACCAGGGGAACCAAGACTCGAATATATTACAAGGTTAAAAACTAGACAGGGAAAATGAACACACATAACAAAAATTGAAGAACATGAAATACCAGCAACCAGAATAACACGGAAAAAGCGACTCGGACTCCATTAAAAATTGGGAGTATGGATCAGGTCCGGGATACAGGAAAGAGGAAAGGATAAATTATGACACGTCGAACAAATCGAATTGGGAGCATGGACAAGGTGCATCGGTAGGGTAAGCAAGCTCTGCTGTTCTAGAAACTCCGCCGAGTTGTTCATACAATTACGTCACGTCCGGGATACACGGAAGAGGAAACCAAACTATGACACAGTTGGATGAACGCGGGAGTATGTTTGCATCAATGATCAAATATAAATACATAATAAATTATAGAAATTACTGGGGAATAACTAAAAGAAAAGCAAACGTTTTCGTAGGAAAACCAGGTAAGAATACAAAAGCTTTATTGCAATTAACACAAAGGATGGCGGTATGTACTTTTTTATTCTCGGAAATATATCAATTAAAACAACTAATCATTACTGCAAGAAAATCTGTACACCGATTCTCTTTTGGACTTAACAATTTGTTCGATTCTGACAGGTGTTCGGTTTCCCAAAGTTTAAAAAACGATTAAACTGATATTAAATGACTCTAAAATGGCGGAGTTTGACAGGTTTACAGATTAGTTAGGGTTCAGTTTAATCAAGTTCCACTATGTAATCGCTCAAAAGAAAGAATAACGCTATGAGCACACCTATAAAATATACTACGCTTTACTTTAAATTAAAAAAAACGAACTTTTTGGTTGTCTTAGTACTAAGTAAATGTGAGAATATTTAATCAACAATTAGTAAATACTAGTAATAAACTTTCTCCAGTAACGCAAATGGGAAGAATGAATGGAAGATAGGACAGACGGGAGAAAGTGCTCATAAACTTCATCAAAAGATATGCTAAACTACTTCTGCAATCACCTTCTGCCCAGCAGATATACAATAACATCTATAAATCAAATTTTCGGGACCTGATTAAATGCTAACAAATTTCTTCATACACGAACTATGGAAAAGCCAAATAAATCAAAATGTAAGCATGCAAAAAAGTACAAAATTCTTAACGTTTATCTTGCTCGACATTCAATAGCTTCCCGAGAAGTAGATCGGCAGCTAGGAGTCAGTTTTATAAGAATAACTAGACTAGAAGGACGAACTAGAAATTCAGCGTTTCTTCTTAGGCAGCAACCATTCAGTTTTTTTGGTGTGTGTATGGGGGTGGGGGAGGCTATGTATATTTTACTGAGAAAAACTTTTTTCACTTTGAGCAAAAAATAACTTGTAATTTTTTCCAGGGCCAATCAAAAGCAAACGCTTATTTTCACAATCTATTTAAAGCAAACTTTTTCAGTCAGAGTTCTTCCTTCTCTTTCATTTGGTAAAAGTACATAACTTTTTTATCATGTTTTAAGATTAGATTATGACCGTTTTTTTTCTCTTCTTTGAAAAGGGGGACATACGCCCATTACGCCTTCACCCGGACCAGCCCCTGCAAATGGTTGCTACCTTACCAAACAATGAATCGAAGGCAATGCTTTCAAGATCTAACTTAAGGAGGTAGACCTAGGGTAAGGGGCATAACTCTTGAAATGAGTGATATGTTTGTATCATATTCAATTTCACAAAAGCCTATCAAGCTTTCATTTGAAACAGAATGAAATCAATCCATGTTTCTTTGAGGCTTACATGAGATATATGACAAATGCTGAATACAAACGTAACAAAGATTTGTAAGAGCTATGTCCCCTACTTAGGTCTACCACCTTAATAATCAACTATAAGATAGATTTTACCAGATACAGGTTACAGACCACCAATTCAACCAATGAGCATTTGGAACGTACGCAAAAATAGTCCTACGCAGAAATTACCCCTGTTCCTCATAGTGCTGTGAAAAAAGTTCTCATCTTATTTAAAAAATTGAAACAGTTTCTGAAAGGAAAAACATTTCTGTACATTTTATAGGTGCATTTTGCTTCTTGTGATGTGAAGCCTAATCTCCGTAATGATTTTTAAATATACCCCCATCTTGTGAAAACACTGGGATTTCCCATGCTATTTATAGACCCTTCACTTACGGTGACCAGTACTGCACTGCAAGTCTGCTAACCCCACATGCCATTCTGAGGATTGTCAGCTGACACATGTAGAATCATGCTGATATATAGTCCTCTGCAGGTTAAAGTTAAGGTAAAGTCCAGAGAAGCCATTGAATATTGTGAAATTAGCATAGAAGCCTATGGGAAGTGGAATTAGTGGTTTTTAGCCTACAGTGAAACCTGTCTTAACCAAACTTCTGTCTTTTGGCTTGAAATTTGTTTGGTTTGGACAGGTTTTCTGTTAACCAAAGTTCAAAATAAATTTAATTGATATACAAGGACTTAAACAAGTATCTGGTTTAGGCAGGCTTTCCCATTATTCAAGATTTAGGTTTAGACACTGTATAAAATGATGAAAAGGATAAAAATACAATTATTTAATGTGCCTCTTTCATCATATCCATTCGTTAAGGAAGAAGGCATTTAAAATGCCCACAAACTTAACCAAAAGATATGCCATTATACTATTTCAACAATCAACTTCTGCCCATTAGATATACAACATCTAGAAAAGGTGAAAGTCATCAAATTTTCTGTCCTAGATTAAATACATGAAAATGTCTACATAAACCAACCAGGGAAATATCTATATCATTAAAAAAAACTGTGAGCAATGCTCACTAACTTGATAACCCCCACTCCCCAAATTGTTGACCTCCATTATGACGATAAAACTATCATATCCAAATTCTGTTAACGCAAGAGATATTTCGATCCTATCACAGCTGATGTAGCTCAATAAGTTCATTTTTATATGACAAATGTAAATAAAAAAAAACTTAACTTGTATAATATATTCAACTAAAATGTCAGGAAGTGGACCGTGTGTTTTAGGCTGTGTAATTGCATTAAGTGGTATTGACTTATTGTAATGATGCTAAGACCAGCATTATCAAGGTACATGTGTAAAATGCAAAAATACCAGTTTTATATATTGTAAATTTCGATATGCTGTACACGTGTTTCAAGGAGTTACCTCTCACCAGCAGCATTAAAATCAAATATAAACTTGGCGTAAATTCCTGACAAATTAGAGATGCTACTAAAGGAATTCAATACCAAATATTATTGACCCAAAATGAATTTTTATCATGGATAAAAACCATCACCACCATCAAAGACACAGGAGAAGCAACACTTAAGTCTTGCTTAAGAAAAACTTATTATCTTACAAAATTTAACCTGGTCATTTTGTATACTTAATAAAAACTATAGATCGAAACCTGCAGCAAACCCATCCCCAAATTTAAGCTTCATAAAAAACCCTGCAAGTCTTTGAGAAAGAGATGAATACACTCCTTGAGAAGTTTAGAATTCCCGCACGCACGATACCCAAACAAAGGCTAAACGCTCACCAAACGCACGATAAACAAACGCTTCTATCGTGCGTTTAAACAAACACTCCTATTGAGCGTTTTAATGCATTATAAACGAACGCTCCCAGCCTATCGTGCGTTTAAAACGAATGCAAAACGATGTGTAAACGCACAATAAACGATGCATGAACGCTAAAATGGGAAACTGGAACGTCTCAAGGAGTGTAATTGTTGATCAACAAGATCAAGTTCTACTGAATAACACTCTATCAAGTCTCATTGCAGACATGCATGCAAGTCACTTTAGAGTAGTTAAGGACAACAGGGTTCAGCTACATGTACAGACAGACAAGTTTAGTAGCATTCCAGCTAAGAATCATGCAAAATCTGAAAAATGTGATACACCCCAAAAAAGGCTACAAATTTTTATTTTTGTAATTAAGTTGTTTTATGGGTCTATATTATGAAATGTGTAATTATTCATTCAAGTCTGTATGCTCTTAGGGGATAATCAACATTGAAAATCCAATAGATTCCATTGTATTTGAGTGTCATTGCCAGAGTTATCTCCCTTAATTTTGAATTATACAGTGCATTCTATTTTTTATCTCCTATGAGCATAGGTTATATGAAAAACCAAATGATATTTTTTGTTTACTAAAGCATTTTAAACAAAATATCAAAAATAAAAATATGTAGGCTTTCCTACCATGTATCACATTTTGCATGATTCTTAGCTGGAGTGCTACTTAAAACCCAAACACCACAGAAAATTTTGTGTGCTGGCATGATTTGCTTGGTTCACAATAATTGATGAGATATGATTAACTTCAGACTAGTCATATATAATGTATAATCAAAGCTGTCTGAATATAAACCTCAAAAAGTCACTGTACTTGACATCCTGCCTTTGATGCTGACATTCTACCATGGATGCAAGTTAACATGACCCAGGCACCAGGTACAAATAGTTCCTGAGATATGGCAAGACCTGGCAGACTTAAACTGAAACCAAGGCTAAGCATATATAATGTAAACATTTACAAAGTCTTGGACTGGGAAATTTAGATCTTAGCAGCAGTAAGCAATCTGGATGCTGATAGGCTATAATAAATGCACATTCAAGTTTACATGTCCTAATTACATACAGTTTCTGAAATAGCTAATCCAGACTATGAATTTTAAGGAAAAGCAACTAAAGGAACCTCTCTTCTCTCTTTTCTGCTATTTCTTTCTGGTTTGAATTGAGATTTAAAAAGAATACGCTTTTCTATATCCACAACACTAAGTCCCCCCTGTTTACAAAGCTCCTTAAAATTAGAAGATCCCTTTAAAACATCAAGGTGTATAGGATCGATGTATGGACTACATTCCATGTGATTTAATAACATTCAAATTTGTAATTTAGTAGATCTGTTATAATGGAAGTTGTCTGCCCAAATCTTTAAAGGATTAGGACCATCATTTACATAGTCATACATAAAAATACAGAAATGGTAGGGTGTTAAAAGAATAGATGGAATTAATGTTACATCAAAATTTGCCAAGTCTGGTTTCCGATTTTTCAAATTTGATGTGCACAGTGAAAATGTTATAGTTTGAGATATCATCTCACTTGTCACCGATTTTGTAAAAAGTCCTTCTTTCCCCCTCTTTTCTTCGCTTATATTTGCTAAATTTTGTTCATCTTTCGATGGATATGGTTTCTTCTTTTTGGTTTTCTTTGGCAAATATTTTTCAGGTTGAACAATGACAGAATTTGGATGGAGAATTATATCTGGAACACCAAAACCACATTTCATCATTTCCTGAAAATTCCAAATTGAAAGTTAAGTGTGAGAAGTGGTGTATGAAGGTACATGTAGATGCTTGACAATCAAAGAAGAAAGTTGCAAACGTGTCTATACTATACATTCTTCCACTAAGATTAAAAAAAAAATTGTCTATGTAGTTTTTGGATATCAGCCATGAAACTTAAATCAATGCATAAAATTTATGCAATACAACCTAAGGAATAATCCTGCAAGTTTCACAGGGATAAAAATAAGCAATCACCCAGAAATCCATGGATACTAGTTTTTGAGCTAGGCTAACAAACATTTAGGTAATATTTGGTTGATAAGCAATAATATAGTCTGGGCTACTACCTTGTACTTCCTAATTTTTAGCCATACTTCATTCAATTTTGTCAGTAGTTTCGGAGGAGAGGATTTTCGAAATAGTAAATACTAAATATGCCCCAAGTTACAGGGGCAATAAATCCAATATGGGTCAACAGATCTTTCTGAAAATTTCAGTTACAAGTCTTTGCAAAATATGCTTTCAGACCACCATGTTCCATTTTCAGAAACAGCAGCAAAGTTTTTTTAAGCATTAAAAATCGAAGAATAAAATTTGTGCTGAATATCCTATGAAACAATCCTGCCAAGTTTAACTAGAACAAGAGGCTCCCAGAAGCCTAAATCGCTCACCTGGTTACATTTTTGCCTTTCAAGGGCAATAACTTTAACAAGGAGTTGTTTTGACTCTAGGGAGACTTTGGTAAGACTTATCATAAGAATAGTTCATCAACCTATTATAGCTTTCAAGACATTGACTGAAAACACCTCAAAATATAAGTTTATGCCTTTCAAGGGCAATAACTTTAACAAGGAGTTGTCTGACAATTTTTACTCACAGCAGGCTTTCGTAGACCTTATCATAAGGATCATTTCAACAATTGAAATTATTTGGCTAAACCTTACAGTTTTGGAGATACATGAGAAAAACTTCTGACTGACCCCTTCTTGACTCTATTTTTAGTAACAGCAGTCATGTTTTTCGATGGATAAAAAATGCCCAAACCGTTAACAGATCTATGCAGGATACCATAAGGTATATTCATACAAAGTTTGGTTCTAATTGGTCTGGTAGTTTCAGAGAATATTTTTGACAGAAATAACACAAGAGGCTCCCAGGAGCCTGAATCGCATACCTGAAACAAGTTTGTATTACAAGGGCAATAAATTTAACAAGGAGTTGTCCAACAATTTTGACTCAAGAAGACTTTGGTAGGATTGTAATAAGGATCACTTCTGCGATTGAAAGTTTCTTTTTATCTATTACATTTTTCAAGATATTGGCTGAAAACTGTAAAATTCAGCAACCGAACGTTTCTTTCTATCTACTATAGTTTTCAAGGTATTGGCTGAAAACTGTAAAAAAAAAAACAAAAAAAAAACAAAACAAAACAAAACAAAACAAAACAAAACCAAAAAACAAAAAAAAAACGTCATTTTTCATCTTTCAAAGGCAATAACTCTTACAAGGAGTCCAATGACAACTTTAATCCCTGAAGACTTTTGAAGGCCTAATAATAAGGTCATTTCAGCACTTGACATAATTTTGCTAAAACTAACTGCTTTGAAGATATATGCAAAAAACTACTGGCTGACCCCCTTGTTCTATTGTTACTAACAGTGGCCATGTTTTTCGACGGATCAAAAATCCCCACATCAGTTCTATGTAGGATACCCCAAGGAACATTCATACCAATTGTGGTTCAAATTGGTCAAGCAGTGTCTGAGGAGAAGATTTTTGAAAGAAACAACAATAAAAATAGCAAAAAAATGTTGAAAAATGGCAATAACTCCAACATGGCTTAACAGATTGAAATAAAATTTGACCATGATACATTTGCTGAAAAAAAAAACCATAAAATGAAATTAAACCATAGCTACACAACATTTCATCACCACCATTCAACTCAGAAGATCATGTTTACTATATAAACCAAACATCGTTGCAATCAAAGCAAGTACAGTAATCTTTCTCTGAAACTACCCCCCTGACCAAAGGCGACCACATTAGTGGGAAAATGACTGCCCAGAACAAATTTTTGTCATCATCATTCAACTTAGAACATAATGTCTCCAATAGAAACCAAAAAGCATTGGAATCAAAGCATCTGGTAAAAATAAGTGCAAAATGGCTGCCTAAAAAAATTTCAATACTGCAAGTCGATTCAGAATATCATGTTTATCGTAGAAGTAGCTTTCATCTTCATTATTCTTCTATACTTGAGAAAAAAATAGCAAAAAAAAAAATGCATTTTGAGCCCTATCTTTAGTAATGATGGCCATGTTTATTTACCGATGAACAAATTTAAATGGCTTTGTACAGGATACTCTAAAAAACAATTCTGCGAACTTTCATTAAATTCTGTCGCATGGTTTCAGAGAAGATTTTCAAAGTTGTATACGCCAAAAACAAAAAACTGTTTTTGGGGCCATAAATCCTACATCAGGTGACGAATCATTTTGAAAATTTCGTCAGAGAAAGTTTCACATTACTGTGTTAGCAGTAGATCACCACATAGCCAAGATGCTAATTGATATAAAATGTGGCTAACAAAAATTTTGAGAAAGCCCCATTCAAATTCATGGGATATTAGCCACAAAAATGTTCTTTTGCATTACACTGTACCCAGTTTAGTGTGGCTAATACAAATTTCCTCTTATCACTAACACAGCAATACCCCCCACATGTAAGCACTCTAAGTCACTTGGCTAACCGAAGTACAGTAGATGACCTTGAAAGCTGGAAAATGGGGACACATGGTACAAGTCATCACGCTAGAGCCATATACCAAGTATCTAACCATCCCTCCAATAGGTGCTGAGAAATCAGAGACAAAAATTCCCAATACCATAAATAAAATTTCTAAGTCACTTGGTAAACAGAAAATAGATAACCTAGAAAGCTGGAAAGGGGAGACACAGTACAAGTCGTCATGCTTAAGTCATGTACCAAATGTCTTATTATTCCATCCAGCTGAGAAATATTTCTTACAGAGAGAAGAACATCCCAATTACAGTATACCCCCACTATGGCATTTTGCAAATGGGGGAATATAAAAAATTCTGGCTGTGCCCAGTAGTCTCAGAGAAGACTTTTGAAATCATTAACACAAAATATGCCCAAACAAGAGGCTCATGAGAAATGGAATTGCTCACCTGGAAAATCATGCACATTAAACTTGAGTGATAGGATAGCACTTAGCTTAGTGAAACAAAATATCACTGAAATCCAAGAAAATTGTGAAAATGGTGCAAAAATGGCCGCATGGACATTTTTTTTTATTGAAATTCAACTCAGAATATCATGTTTACCTTTCAAATGGCTTTCATCTTCATGATTATGCTATCGTAGAGAAAAAACTAGCAAAAATCAGCATTTTAACTCCTACATTCTATTTTTAGTAATGGCAGATATATTTTGCAACTGTTCAACTCAATTTTTGTGACGGACATGCTATGGAACAATCATGCAAACTCTCACTGAATTAGGTTTCAGAGAAGAGTTGTACATGTGAAAAACAACGAAAAAACATGTTTCAGGGACCATAACTTCAACATCGGTCCACAAATCAATTTTAAAAATTTCGGCATGGGTCCATCTTCTCATGCTGTGAACAATATTACCCAGAATTCTGCTACAATACATTGCAAATGCAACAACTTTCTGACCCCTACACGTATGTTCAATTTTTAGGTCAAACATAAAAATATGTTTGTTTGCAGTTCCCTTACCCAATGGTTTGAAGCTTGGGTCGGTAGGTAGGGGAAAAAATATTTTATTGAAATTGTTTGAGAGGAAGAAATGCAGAATTAAATGTGTGATTGATGTGACATATACGAGGTAATAAGTCAGTCTCCGTATCTTATTTCTTTGTTGTTCATGTTATACAAAAAGGGTGTATCAGTTATATCATTAATGTGTTAGTTTGTAATGTGATGTTTCATGTCTTGAATCATAATACATGTAGGTCTTTCCGTATCTTTTGTCATCCTATGGAACAATCAAGCAAAGTTTCATTGAATTCCATCCAGTAGTTTCAGAAGAGAAAACCTTTGAAAAAGTTTATGGTGGGCCACAACAGACAACAGATGCAAAGGTATGACAATAGGTCACATGGCCTAAAGGTCAGGTTATCTACAAATCTGGTCCATGGGCAATAACTCCAATATGGGTCAACAGATCTTACTGAAAATTTTGGCACAGGTCTGTCTTACCATGCTGAACAATAGTATCCATGTCAGATGTCAGCTAATATAATGGTTTTGAATCTGCTGTTTGATACCTATGTTCTATTTTATAGCAATGGCAGAAATGTCTGTTGAGGGATCAAAAATCAAAGCATACAATTTGTGCAGTATATATACACCCAAAGAAACAGTCCTGCCAAGTTCAATTAAATTTGTCCAGTACTTCTTCAGATGTTGGAATGGAATGTTGACAACAACTGATACCAAATGATGACAATAACTAACTCGACAATGGGATGCTCCTGCACTACATTTTAACACAGCTACCACATAATGTTCGGTTGTCAAAATTCATTTATGAGATGATTGTTGTGTCTGAGAGACACATTTGATGCCCCGCTTGTGTTTTCTGACATATATAAAAGTCAATTTATATTTACAAGCTTTAATTCTTTAGAATGGTGACAATTTTTTGATCAGATTAAATGAATAAGTCCAAAATCCGTGACAGTGTTCCAGGATTTTTTGGTCAACTAGACTTACCACAGGTAAGTGGCCCGCAAAAAATGACTAACCCAGACTTCAAATGAACTTACCCACATTAAAAGTAACATATCAAAGACAAAATATGTGTCATATGATTTAGTAACAAGTGCAACCATTACTAAGAAGCAGAGCATGTGATGTATTTATACTGTCTGATTCTTATAAATGAATACACTTAAATAACAAGGCAATAACAATTTTGTTTCTTCATTAGAGGGGGGCTCTACCTCTTTTGAGGATGTGAACATAAAACTATCGAGATCCATTTTTATTTTGAATTTCCCACCATTCAAACATTTAGTATTGTATTTAAAAACATTGCTGGGCATAACTGTGATAAAAACATGTATGGAGACTTTTGCATTTTTATGGATTTTTACCCTTTAGTCAC
Organism: Perna viridis; assembly: GCA_037379345.1. Classification (NCBI taxonomy): domain Eukaryota; kingdom Metazoa; phylum Mollusca; class Bivalvia; order Mytilida; family Mytilidae; genus Perna; species Perna viridis. Next base: position 28,705,773 of record CM074517.1, on the reverse strand, counting down.
CTTCAGGTGCCCCCCTCTCACCTCAATACATTTCATATCTATTTGCAAACAAATACACTACACTCAGCGACTTGTGTGTCTCTAACACTCAAGTCGGAGTTTTAAATCCGTGTTAGTCGGTGAAACATGGTGTTAGTCGGATGTTTTCACGGTGATATGTGTGTGTTTCACCCACCCAGCTCGGTCATTGTAAATTCCAGTTGTTAATTGTGTACGGAGAACCACCAACCTTGGCGAAAAATCACCCATCTCATTGATCTTCGCCGACAATATGGACGTTAGTACCCGAGCTCCCAGGTCACTGATCTCCAAAATTCATTGGGGACCCGAGAAAATCACAAAAAGGGAGGCTGAAGGAATTGTGAAATTTCTTAGTCCAATTGTCCAGTTTCACATGGTTAATCCAAGGCGTCGGTGCAATAAAACAGGGGTTGAGGCGATTAGCACGTGGTATGAAATATTGACAAATATAACGTGAAATTCGTTAAAAAAAAGACATTAATCGTTGATACATACTTCATGACTGTCCTGTATTGAGTAATTATAATTAATTGCAGTCCATGTGATGACCAGACACACATCGGAGACATTGTAAACAAAATTTCTAAAAATAGACAACTATACAACTGATGGTGATAGAGCTGTTGAACAGTTCAATTCAATTTTGTATGATACAGCTTTAGCCTCAACCAAGCTTATTAAAAGAAACAATTTAAATTAAAACCTAAAAAGCCTTGGTTCTCTGATTCATGCCATGACTTGTGTGTTACAGTCCAAAATTACTGTCGACTTGTGAATAATTACCCAGAAAATGGAACATATAGAAAAGCCTTTTATTCTTTTCGATCAAAATTGAGGAGAGTCTGTAAAGAAGAAGAGAAGAAATATAAAAGTCAAATTTGTAACGAAATACATCATAACGTGGATAAAAATCCAAAAATATTTTGGAATCTTATTAACAAATTAAACTCTCTTTCACAAGATAAAACAAAACTTAATCTGAATGAAAAATATTTTGTAGTTTTTTCCAAGAATTTAACTCTTGTAATGTAAAAAATAACATTTTTCATAACAGTTTTATTACAAATCTGAAAGATAAACTTAACAAGCTAGAAATTAATAAGGAGGAACATATGTTGAATAGCCTAATAACTAATGAGGAAATTGTTGAACAGTAAAATCCCTTGAAAATGGAAAATCGGCAAGAGCAGATCTTATCTCAAATGAAATGATAAAATATAGTATCCCAATTCTACTTTCTCCCTAAATAATTTTTTTAATCATATATAATTCATACAGGTAACTTCCCAAAAATATGGAATGAAAGTTATATTAAGTGAAACCCAAATAAGTATAGAGGTATATCAATAACTTCTAATCTCAGCAAGTTATTTAATACGATTATTCATGAAAGATTGTTAAAATTCATTGATTCTAATAAACTGATCAGTGACAATCAAATTGGTTTCAAACCCAAGGCTAGAACAACAGACCATATTTTTTCCTTAAAATCAATAGTAGATCATCACAAAAGTAAGAAAAAGAAGGTATTTGCAGCCTTTATTGACCTTAGAAAGGCCTTCGATACAGTTTGGAGATGGGGTATCTTATACATTTTACTTAAACATTAAATCCCATATAAACTTTTTTTACATTATATATTCAATGTATCAAAATACAAGATGCAGAAGAAAATTTCCAGATGGTCTTAGTAAATATTCCCCTTCCACTCGTGGAGTAAAACAAGGGGATGTACTTAATCCTACCTTATTTAATCATTGTATAAATGGGCTTTCTGATGAACTAGATAAAAGTTGTACTGATCCCATTTCAATCTCTGATTTAAAAATAACTTCTCTGGTGTATGCAAATGATATAATATTGTTATCAGAAACACCTGAGGGTCTACAAGAATCAATTAATGCTGTTTATAACTTTTGTATGAATTGGAAACTCAAAATAAACAAAGAGAAGTCCAAGATAATAGTTGTTAATTCAAATGGTAAAACATTCCATAATCATTTCAAAATAGATACAGAGACACTTGAAACAGTTAAGTCTTATTGTTACTTTGGTATTTTATTTAAGTATACTGGTAACCTCAACCTATCTAAAACACATTTAATGGAAAAGGGAAAGAAATCTTGGTTTAAAATAAAAAAAAAGTCTTTGTCATTAGACAACCCCTGTAATTAATGGAGAAATAATTTGATACTTTAATAGTTCCAGTTATTTTATATGGAAGTGAGATCTGGGGAGCTGCTAAAAAATACAAATACTCAGACCCATATGAACATTTACACCTAAAATTTGTAAAAGAAATTCTCGGAGTTCACAGCAAGGCAACAAATATCGACTGTTTATCTGAACTAAATAGGATACCTTTACACCTCAGAGTTAAATTAAATATTCTGAAGTTTTTAGTACACATACTTAACTCTCCCAATTCCCTGGTTCATAATATTTTCAACAAAGTTAAAGAAAGTAGTGTATGGATGTCTCACATCAAAAATATGTTGAATAATTTAGGATTCAGCTACCTAAATCTAAAGATAAACATCACTGAAACTTACATTAACAGAATTGAGCAAAGAATGCTTGACTAAACAAAACAAAATATTATTAATGTCATATCAGCAAGTGAAAAACTAACATTTTCCGAAAAACCCATTTACCATTTAAGCGACCTGCATATGTAGATATTTGTAAAAATAAATCTGAGAGATCCATTCTTTGTAAATTCCATATTAGTATCCATTCTTTAGCAATAGAAAAGGGGAGATATTTCAAAATAGATAGAAATAATAGAACTTGTAATTCATGTAAAAATGGTGATATTGAAGATGAACACCACTTTTTCTCAGTATGTGCCCACTATAACCTACAAAGAAACAAATTAATAGAAAAACTAAATAAAGCTGATAATCTTGCATTCTCTAATTCATTTTTTACAATGAAAGAATTAGTTTCCCTATTAAACACTCGCCTATTCAATGTAATCAAACTAATTACAAAATTTATGAAAGAATAAATACATAAATTTATTAAACTGTATACCACTGTTGCACCTTGATCAAATTATTGTTCATATTAATATGTCATATTACTTTTATTTGCACTTTGTTTTGTTTTGCATTATGCCATAACCTTTTAAGGTAAATGTGTTCGTGCTAACAAAGATTGTGCGAGGTTCATCAAGGGATTATTTTTATACGGGAGTAACATCGATTGGCATCAATGAAAGTTCGAAACCGTTTAACAAAACTTATTATTGAAATAAAGATAAGTGTAGGTTGTATTTGAACATAGTTTAAATAAGAAATTACTCAAAGTTACATGTAACTTGAAGTATTTTAGCGGTCGAAAACAAACGGCTGAGGACGCCGTCTCGTCCTCGTTTGGACAACGTCTTGTAACTTATATAATTATTACTGACAATGTTCCCAGTCCTGATTAAGGACTTCTACTTTACAATTCTAATGTACACATTATCTTGGGACCTGTAATTAGTTTCTTTTATATCTAGAGAAGTCGTTCAATTATTAAAACTATCATAAACTAAAAGCGTCACCAGACTGTTTTTACAAGTCCGTCACTCGAATCAAATTACAAAAATCAATATTTTCAAAGTGTTTTATTTATATTTATAAATAATAATTATCAATTCACAAATGCAAAATTAAAATTTCAAAAGATTTCATTATTACTTGATCAAAACACGATGTAATACATATATTTCTACATATCTCCCACTCATATGACGCAGCTGTAAATGAAGAAAAAAAAACACACACACATCAACAAATTATAGACATGTACAAAATATAAAAAAAAGATGATGCTGAATTTTTAATGACATGACTAATTTTTCTTGTCTTAACTGCTCCGAATTACCAGAGAAACACAATATACATCGTATCTTACAATGAATTCCCGGTTATGCCTCATTGAATTTTTTGACTATTGCAATATACAAACGGTTGGCGTTGGCTGGGTGGATTCTGGGTGGTAAACACTCAAAATGTCGGTGTAACACCTAGTTTCACTCAGGTCGGACTTGAGTGTTCGAGAAACAAATGTCGTTGAGTGTAGTGTATATAATGATGAAAGAAACTATCCATCAGTTCAAAATAACAAATTTTGAAATCCGGATTTTCTTATTTTACCGTTTTCCGATTGAAAATTATTGTTTTCGCATCATGATCCTGTTTGACTACAATGGAAGAAAAGAAATCTAATTACAGGCGCCGATAAGATCGTGATGAATAAAAAAAAGCAAAACAAAACAATCATGTTTTCTAAAGAATAAAACTTAAATTCTGCTGAAATAAATTCAGAAATTATTGCCACAAGTCGGGAAAGTAAGAACTCGTTTTTTCGATATACCCAAACTTTAAAACTGACTTCCCATGGTTAACCAAAGGCCCCCAACGGACTTTCGCGACCTGAAAACTCACTTACCACGGGTAACAGGTAATGGGAATCCTAGAACACTGCGTGAAGATATCAAATATTGAAAGAAATCCAAACCATGATAATATGCACATCTTCAATCAATATATATATAATCATTCTGAAAAGTGTCAACTTCCTAACCTAAATACTGTAGGAGGAGTTATTTGGAATAGACATGTACCCTTTTCGCTCAAAATGACTAAGTCCAACTATCCATTAAAACGTCAAACATTGATAGAAATGAAAACCCTGATAATATGCACATCTTCAATCCATTTATATTGGTTATCATTCTGCAAAGAATCAACTCCACACCCTAAATACTGTGGGAGTTAAGCGGAATAACTATATACCCTGAATGGGACGGACAGAGTAACAGACGGATGGACGGACAAAGGTAAAACAATATGCCTCCCAACTGAATGTTGTGGGGGCATGAAAATATACTAAATTTCTATTAAGTAAATTGGCAAATGGAGAGTTTTGCCTTACCTATTTTGGTTCCTCCATAATTCATTTTCCTCATACAAGCAGTCAGACATGGGCAATACTTCAGTTTATCTTGATAATCATTACTTATGATATATTGATGTCCAGGTATTAATGGTGATAGCAAATGACTTGTAAGCAGAGCTGCTACATATCCTTCATTGTTGTCTAGAATATCAAATTCTGGATCGTCCGCTCTAGACCTCAAAGCTTTCTCATGATTGTCTGCAAAAAAAAAAGAACCTCAACAGTAAGCACACTCATATATCCCCCAGCCTCAAGATGGCTTCCCATGTACCCAGAACACACTTTTTATCCCCCAACATTAAGACCACATTTCTGATCAATACTTTCTATACGTTCAACTAAATTCTACCCAATATTTTGGTAGACAAGCTCAAAATTAAGTAGCCATGGGCGACTGCTAATTTTTTTATCCGTGCTACACAATATGACCACAATGTTTGCAGCTATATTAAAATAAAGTCCTAATCGCTAGGAAAATGTAGGAAAGTGCTAAATCGAAACTTTGCTTTATCATGTTAAAAATCCTTTATTGTACAAATGATGTAACCATTGTTTTTGTATGCATTACTTGAATTCACTGTTATGTAGCGTAAGTTGTGGTCACACATTATAGGAAAGCTCAGACGAATAAAAAGTGCTTTCCATTGTAAAAAAAAATCCCTGTTGGGCCTCTGATATGTGAAGAATGCCTTATGGACTTGCACTGAATATTGAACGTACATGTAACAGATGAAAATAATTCAGAGTGAATCTAGAAATTGTGTCTATGAGTCACAACTTGAAGATGCCCTGATCATTTATTGTTTTTGAATTGAATGTACTCAGGAACAACCCAAATGTGAAGTATAAAGCTATGTCTAAAATATAAGAAATGGACCTTAACACAAAACAAAAATCATGTCACTCTGGTGGAAAATGTACATGTAGATCACAGTGACCTAATTACTAGTGAACACTGTTGTACATATAACACACACACAAGACTAATGCTATACCATTTCTAGTACCTGAAAAACAGGCCTACGAAAACACAAAACTTTAACCAATTGCTCAAGAAAACTAAAAAAAAAAACCGTGAGCAGTGTGTGCTAAATCAAATATCCCCCAGCTCACACCAAAATGACCATGTCGACAGAAATTTACATGTACATGTAATAGAAGGCTAGGTACAAAACAGAACAAAAAATCCATGTACCAAAAGCATGTTGAGAAATTTGCTACAGAAAAATTCCCAATACAGTACATGTAAAAATTCTAAGTCGCTCAGAAAACAGGAAGTAGATGACCTAACAAGCTGCAAATTTGGAGAGACACAGTATAAGTCATCATGCTTAAGCCATAAACCAAAAATCTATACATTCTTTCCAATGGGTGCTGAGAAATCTGCATCAGAAAATTTCCCAATACCACATATGTAAAAATTTGAAGTTGCTTAGAAAACAGGAAGTAGATGACCTAGAAAAACTGCAAAGGAGAGACACGGTATATGTGTCTTCATGCTTATGACATATACCAATCAAGGTGCTGTTAGCATTGGGGTTTTTAAATCTTGTACAAATTGACAAAATCTCCAATTACACGAAATATAAAACGTTCTGTAATCACACATTAGCATTTCCCATATTATTTAGAACTGTTTTCATGATACATGTATGTATAAACTGAATGTCAATTGATATTACTGATTTCTGAAAAATAAACTGTTATCAATAGTTAAAAAGTACCCAATTTCACATACATTTACGAATTTTGTTATGTTTCACATTTTTTCTAATTTTTTTTAAACCTGTCCAAAAGTTAATTTGCAATCACATTCATAACTATTTCCACAGAGTAAATCAAACTCAGTTAAAGTTTGCTTTTGACTGCAAAAACATATGTCTCGCAAACTAGATCCATTTGCAATATCCACTAAGTCCACAGATCTGCTTCACAGAATTCTGTTGAGAGACTGCAGAGAAATTGAGCTGACCAGTTCAGTACTTTCAGAGTATTTGAACTGACAAAGTAATTATGAGGATTTCTGACAAAGTTGTAAGTTCAAAAGGGTATAACTCCCACAAAAATTAGGGGGTAAAAATTTCCTGGTAATATGCAAAATAACATATGATGTTCCTGCGTAACGTAGCAGTGTCATTTTCTAAAATTTTGGTTCAATAGTTTCAGAGGAGTTGTGCTAACAAGGTAATTTAGGAGGATTTCAAAGTTCAAAGGTCACAACTCCTACAAAAATTGGGGGATCAAAACTTCCTGGTAATATGCATAACTACTTATGATGTTCCCACTACATGTACATATCAAGTTTCGTAATATTTGGTTCAGTAGTTTGAGAGGAGTTACACTGACAAACTTTGACGGACACACAGACAGACGGACTCAAATGAAACCAATTTCAGCTTAAGAAAATAATTTCCTTGATCAATAAAGGATTTTCAAAACTAGACACTTTTTATCAATTTGAAATTTGCCACCAATTTAACTTGGTTCAAATCATTGCTCTTCACTTCCTGTTATGATCATAAAATATCAATGATAGGATGGAGATTTTGACTAATAATCGTGTTAAATGGAACTTGCTTAGCGCATTTAATACTTTTTGAATCATTACTGCAAAAAGCCAAAATTGGCATTCAAGGGGCAATAACCCAAACATCGATTCACTTAATGTCACGAAATTTGCACTCATGTTGATCACCTGTAAAGAAAAAAAAATCAAGAATTTTCAATTTAATTATTCTTTCTTGACTTTTGTAAATCTAGGATAGGAGGATTTGTAAAACTTAAATAAAAAACTATGACCTTAGTCTTTTGGTACATATAATTTACATTATTTAAATTTCTTATAGTTACTAAGTATTCGGTGCAAAAAGGGAAAATCATGAAAAAAGGCATTTAAAGGGCAACTAATGTCCCCAGAATTGGTAAACAGAATGTCATCAAAATTTGCACACACTCGTTAGCAGATTTGTTCATTCTTAAAATTTTTACCCTATGCCAGAGGAGAACACATTTGAACAAAAAAAAAATGGATGGCCGATGAATTTCCATTGGGTTTTCCTTTTGTATTGTACTCATCTATTCAATGTCCGTTATCCTTCCAGAATGCTTCTGTTTTATAAACATGTAAAGTATTCGTCTGGTAGAAATCAGTTGATGATATTGCTGAATTGACTAAAGGTAGAATAGTTTAAGTACATTGTATCCCTTTCAAATGAATCTACTTAAACACATATAAATTAAGCTATAATGTCGTGTAAACCAATTTATTTAAATCCCAAAACAAACTTCCAGAAATACACAAAACGGGGTCCCTTAAACCAAGAAACAAAACAAACAAAACGGAACAAAACAAGACCCCCCACTCAGTTTAATTTAGCCTTTCAAGGGCAGTAAATTTAACAAGGAATTGTCCAACAATTTTGACTCAAGAAGACTTTGGTAGGACTTATCATAAGGATTATTTCAGCAATTGAACGTTTCTTTCTATCATAGTTTTCAAGATATTGGCTGAAAACTATAAAAAAAATATGTTTCACCTTTCAATGGCAATAACTCTAACAAGGAGTCATCTGACAACTTCGATCCCTTGGAGACTTTTGATCGCATTGAACATTTTTATCCTTTGTCAGAATTTGGCTAAACTTAACGGTTTTGGAGATACAATGTATATACGAAAAACTACTGTCTGTCCATATGTTCTATTTTTAGAAACGGCGGCCATATTTTTCTGCATATCAAAAATTCCCACATGGAAAAACATGGCTGCGGTTTCTAAAAATAGATACACATGGAGTTTTCAGTAAGATAAGAGAATTAAACAAAAAAACAAAGATCTGACTATACCATCCACCATTCATATAAAATATGGATCATACATGTATTGCATCTCTTCAGTACTAAATCCTGTATCCTAGAATAAAGTCGACTGCTACATGTACATATATAACAAGAATAGGTATGGTGTATATGTCAAAGAGACAAAAACCACACTGGGATTAAAATGTTAGCCCAAGGCCACCCACTGGTCTTCAATGAATGACGAGGAAATCCTCATACCAAAAGGACAGGTTGCAGATGGCAGCTAGAGAGTTGCTTATATATACTCAAGTAACATAAGTGAACTAAAATAAAAAAAAACGAAACAAGACAAAATGCAGACCGTTTAGTCATACGATGTCATAATTTCCATGTATATTTATAAATGTAATAATGTTTTGAATTTTAATCACTTTAAATGTGACTTGTATCTGTACATACTGCACAGGCATTACAGTGAACTGTTGGACATAACCATGTAATGGCAAATGTCTGGAAAATAAGGATTAGAGCATTCAATACATTGATCAGCTGGTCTATATGCACAGCAAGCATTCAGAAACTTGTTATGATGGTCTTAATTTCATGAGGAAATATCAGTTATCAGGTAAATTGAAATTTTAACGCATGATCGCAACCTTAGACTATTCTACATGTACATGTATGATGCAATAATATCACAGATATAAATTAAGAGGTTTCTTTTAAATTTTGATTTTAAAGAGAAAACAAAAATTTATCAATGGGACTTAAGTTCAAATTTGTTTTATTCAGTACTGTAATAAAGAGCTTAGAGAAATGTTTAATGCTAACATTGCATTATTTTACCAGTATGGGCTTAATTTGACAATGTAAACTCTTGTACTCATTACTGATGGGTAAAAAACTTTAGCCTTACTTTTTTTAGATACTTGCATTTAGTTTAGGGGTCAAAATAAGTAGCCTCTTGTAAGAAGGTCAGCAACAAGTGGTGCAAAATTGGTCCCCATGGAAATTCCAATAACTTGACGACAAACTTTATTTGTATAGTAGAGAATAAAGCAATTAAGCTCTGCCCACCATCACAATCACACATCCCGTTGAATCTTCTCTGTCAATCTGTCAGTCACAGCATTCCGAAGACATTGTGCCACCCTTCTCCCAAACAAACATGTCTAGCCTTGTCAATTCAATGTTTTACGGCATATCTTTGAACATTGCCACATTGAATGTGTACACACACAATCCAACAAATCAATAACTTTGTCAAAAGTGAAAGTAGGTCACGGAGGAATTTATTTCAGATCAGAAAAAACATGTTAAATGACGGAAATTGTAGTTTAATTTTGAATATTTATGTTATGTTTATGACTCGTTTAAGAGTAAAAGTTACAATTTACAATATTTCGTCAAATAATGTCCCTCTCTCTGAACTACTTTTTGTTGCGGGTTTTCAATGAAAGGCAAATGCTTGGGGTTCCTACTTTTGAATTAAATACTCTTAAGAAAACAAAACCATAAAAATTGACTTATTGCAGGATAAACACAATATTAATAAATTACAGAAAATACATAGAAAGTATTTGTATTCGGATCGGAAGGGGAGTAACTGCTTGGCAGAGCCTCGCAGTTACTTCCCCTTCCTTAGCATCATACAAATACTTTCTATATTTTTCTGTAATACACTAATATTGTATATGTATGTACCTACATGTTCCCCCAAATTTTTAAGAAAATGAAAATAATTCAAAATTAAATTCATTATTTTCAAATCAACCTATCACGACTTTTTTGCTTTTAAAGATAATTGAATAAAATCTTCAGTTCCCATTTTTATTTCTTCTAGATGTCAATTATTTCAGACCATTTCATCAAAAGAGAAACAAGTATATGTACATGTTGTTTAATAAATAAGTGGAAAGAGTGGGGAATCTTGTTCTCGATCGTGTGACATTTTTATCAATAAACTGGCTAGTTAACATGTTTCTTATCTCTTTAATTATAAGTCTCTGCTGACAATGAGTAAAAGCTGGTGTTTCAACCCCTTAATTTTTTTTATTACAGTTTATTATATCTTTGATAGAAGAACTCCAGGTCTCATTAAGGGTCTGGGTTCTTATATTTTGCAAAATATATTGAGTGGATCGAAAATATCAAATACCAATGAAGTGTAGCGTACATGCATTTAAGAGAAAAAAAATACAACCATATGTTTGACGGACTGACGAAAAATAATGAAACAATAAATTCTCGACTAAAAAATAAAGTGTGATCCTGTGCTTTGTTTTCCCAAGTATAATACTGGCTATGTCGAACTATCGGACTATCGAACTGTCTGATTATATCAAACTGTCATACTATCGAACCGTCGGACTATGGAACTGTCTGACTATATCAAACTGTCGTACTATCGAGCTGTCAGACTATGGAACTGTCTGACAATATCAAACGGTCAGACTATCGAACCGTCGGACTATGGAACTGTCTGACTATATCAAATTGTCATACTATCGAACTGTCGGACTATGAAACCGTCGGACTATGGAACTGTCGGACTATATCAAACTGTCTGACAATATGAAACAGTAAGACTATGGAACTGTTGTACTCTCGAACCGTAGAACTAGCTACTGAACTGTCGGACTGACCAGCGGACCCCGATTGAAGCAAGTTTTCAGCATGTTCTTCATGAATTACTCATTTATTAAAATAAATAATTAAAAAAATAGTATTGAAAATGATTGAAATATATACACCAGAACTCCAGGTCTCATCAGGGGTCTGGGTTTTTATATTTTGCAGAATATATTGAGTGGATCAAAAATATCAAATACTAATGAAGTGTAGCTTTAGTTATATGCATTTAAGAGAAAAACAATACAACCATATGTGTGACGGACTGACGAAAAATAATGAAACAATAAATTCACGACTAAAAAATAAAGTGTGATCCCGTGATTTGTTTTCCCAAGTATAATACTGGCTATGTCAAACTGTCGGACTATCGAACTGTCTGATTATATCAAACTGTCATACTATCGAACCGTCGGACTATGGAACTGTCGGACAATATCAAACTGTCATACTATCGAACCGTCGGACTATGGAACTGTCGGACAATATCAAACTGTCATACTATCGAACCGTCGGACTATGGAACTGTCTGACTATATCAAACTGTCAGACTATTGAACTATCGGACTATGAAACCGTCGGACTATGGAACTGTCGGACTATATCAAACTGTCTGACAATATGAAACAATAAGACTATGGAACTGTCGGACTATATCAAACTGTCAGACTATTGAACTATCGAACTATGAAACAGTAAGACTATGGAACTGTCGGACTGACCAGCGGACCCCGATTGAAGCAACTTTTCAGAATGTTTTTCATGGATTACTCATTTATTAAATTTATTAAAATAAATAATTAAATAAAATAGTATGGAAAATGATTGAAATATATACACCAGAAATTTGTTAAAAAAAAAAACAGAAGAAAGCAACCTACCTATTGCTGAGAGGAAGTCTTGCAGTGCAATTGTGGCACCTACAAAATGCATTTTCTTTTTACTATCTGGTGTAAATTTTCCATTAACGAGACAATGAAGTTGGTCAAATACTTGCTGGTAAACTTAACGGAAGTGAACCATTGGCACCTCTTCCACACCATCATCAGCAGTGTAATGGAAGTCGTCGTACGCAACATTTGACGGATTCGTGGCAGTAAAGGACCTAACAAATGAACAGTCAGTTAAACGAATAGGCCTTAACTTCACATCTTCATATTGTTCTATCACTGAGCTTAATTCTTTCAAAGTGTAAAATATATGATATTTTTGCACATGCTTTTTGTAAGTTCATCCATTTTCATCTATATTTTCTTCTGAATAATAATATTTTATTTTAAGTAAGAATATGACTGTCCAGCTCCGTGATAAATACATTTTAGTAAATCCGTATTTTTATGGTGTCGGAACGTGTTGTACATAATTATGTTGTTGGTGATTGGAGTGCGTAAAAGATGGCGCAATAAAAAATAAAATCGAGAAGTTGAAAATAGTATTTCGTTGAATGCTAACTCGCTCTACAAGTTCCCCGAGTCGAAGCCAACTCTGTAACATGGTAGAGAACCTGAAAAACGATGTATTTTGGGGTATCAACTGTTTGTGATGATAGAAAAGTCACCTGGTCAAAGAAAAAAAAACAACAGGTACATCGGGTCGAAAACCACGTGTCATATTACATGTGAGATTAATCTCATTGTAATAGTAGGTATTGACTCATTTCATTTGTCGTTTTTGTAAGTGAGATTCATCTCACTGCACTGTATAGATTTAGTAAATGTCAGCTGATAGTGACAATGATTCAATTTTATCCGAAGATTTCATACGATATAATGAGATTAATACAGAACTTGCCAACGATATAGATTATTTGCTTAATCGTCAATCATCACCAATACATGATTATTCTGACTCCCCATTAAACCTCAGCGAAAAATTCTAAAAATTTCAGAGACAGTATCCCAAATTTGATTGAAAATTTAACACCATCCGAGCTCAACGATATTTTTGGAATTCATGCAAACATTTCATCACCCGAAACACCAAACCTATTGTTTAAAAGTTTGGAAACACCTGAACACACCGACAGTTTTGGATCATATGAAAACATTTTATCTCCTGAGACCCCAAATATATTATTACACAACTACCATCATCAACCTTGAGTCCAACCCATTCATTTACCAATAAACAGTGTTTACAAAATGGAAAAAAATAGCTACTTGCAGAAAACGCACTTCAATTTATTTCTGAGTTTGAATCGTTTGCAGTTGTTCATTTTATTTCCTCAGAGGATGGTCCGCGAAAATTAGCTGCTTTTCATTTACACCTGACTGGCCCTGCACTGACATGGTTCAACACATTAGTTGCTGAAAAGAAAAACTCATGGGACACATTTCTTACAACTTTTAAGACCCATTACATAAATGGAAATTTACAAAACCCTGTCTTATTGTTAGAATCTGAATTATTTGATACCATAAAATTGTCAAAAGGACAACAACTAGATGATTTTTTTGCACAACTAGTTGAGAAAGCCCAATTGTTGAGAAAATCTGATCATGAAATTTTAATTAAGTTCATTACAGGTCTACCCGAAAAATTGGCATTTTTTGTTCGGGCAGGAAATCATGCCGATAGTACGAGTGCGCTTTCTGCGGCCAAAATCGGCGAGGCATACGGTTATAGGGAAAACAACGCTTCCTTAGTTGCAGCGGTAAGTTCAAAAACCAATGACCAACATGTTAGTCCAAAAGAGTTGCAAGCGATGAAATCGTCCATTATGACTGAATTTCAAGGTCAAATTGACAAAATTACACAAGCTATCGCAAATATGGGTACAAATTCATCAGCCAAAACTTTGCCGCCTTCCAATCAACCACCAAGCCCTAATCTCCGTCAGTCACGTCAAACATTTAGATCAGAAAACCAGAATTTTGCTGATAATGGTCTTTGTAGAAAATGTAACGCACCAGGCCACTTTGCAAGGGCAAGTAATTGGAATGAACAAGGTAATGTAAATAATGATAATAAATGCAGACTTTGTGGTCAAAATGGTCATCTTATTTCTCAGTGTTTAAGGAATGAGGGAAACCAGAGGTTCCCGGGGAATCAGAGGCACAACCCCCGGGGAGAACGAAAATAAGTGCCACCTGTAGATTTGCTTATGTCGATGAAAGTGAAACGGATTGTGAAGATGAAAACATTAAAGATACACAGTCCCAATTTTTATATATGCCCGTAAAAATTGACAGTTTAAATATTTCTGCTCTTGTTGACTGTGGAAGCTCAATAAACTTATTATCACAACAGCTTTATGATAATATTCCGGAATCGTACAAATCGAAATTTAGTCCATTATTAGAGACTCTTACATTGGCAAACAACCAATCAATCAGTATTTATGGTACATCAAATATTAAGATTTCGACACCCCAGGGAAAACATTGAATTAAAGTGTATATTTTGAAACAAACTTCACACCCATTAATACTTGGTACAAAGTATTTATTTTCAAAAAAGATAATAATTGATTTTGGAAAGCATCAAATCATATCAAAATATTTCAAAGTGATGTGTAGAAACAATGTTAGCATAGCGCCGAACACAGATATGTTAATTACTGGAAAAATTGAGGGAAATGTTTCATATGGTATGCAAGGTATATGTTGCCCGAAACAAATTGAGAAAAACGGACTTCTTGTTTCAAAAGCCGTTTGCACTGTAAATAGAGACAAGGAGATTCCTGTGAAAATTTTAAATTTCACAAATAATTCTATTAGTTTGAAGAAAGGAAAGATTATTGCTGAACTTGAACTATTTTCAAATGACCATATTGTAGAGACAATGCCGGATACGAAGCAAACGAATCATTATGTTCAAAATGTACAATTAGCATATTCGGATCTGGAAAATTGTGTAGATTCAGAATTTATTTCAAATTTTAATATTCCCGATCATTTATCCGGTGATCAAAAATCTACATTGATAGCATTTCTTAATCGTCACAAAAGTTTGTTTGTTACGCCAGAAAATCCGGAATTAGGGCACACCGAAATAGTACAGCATAAAATAATATTGAAACATGATTTTAAGCCGAAAAATCAAAGGTCGTATAGGTTAACGCCAGAGAAAAAAGAAGTTTTGCGTCATCACTTGGACGAACTTTTACAACAAGGGATAATTGCGCCATTTAATGAAACGGAGAATGTTTCGATCACCAGTCCCATAGCGCTAGTTTCGAAAAGGGTTCGAAACAATTCCAAAATAGAAAAAAATTCGAAAGAAAGTAGTTTATCAAAATTCAGATTTTGTTGTGACTTTAGGTATCTTAAATCTCAGACGGAACAATTTAATTATGCAATTCCCGATCTTCAGGACTTAACTGAATCATTTTCGAACCGAAAACCAAATTATCTAACATCAATTGATTTGAGTTCAGGATTTTTTTCAGCTACCAGTTTCAAAGGAGAGCCAACGATATACGGCATTCAATACATGTTTTGGCACCTACCAATTTTTACGCTTACCGAGTACCGGGTCTCAGTTCGTCGCAGGCATCTTTCCAACTATTGATGGATAAAGTTTTGAAAGGTCTAACATTTAAGTCGTGTCTCTGCCATCTGGATGATATCTTGATAACATCAGAAACGTTTGAACAGCATATTCAAGACCTAGAAGTTTTCACACGCTTAAGGGACAGTGGATTGAAGCTCGGTCCGAAAAAGTGTAGTTTTGCCCAAAACTCGTGTATATTTTTGGGACATAAAATTTCTGCTAATGGCAAAGAACCACCACCCGACCGCGTAAAAGCTATTGAGGAATATCCAGCTCCGGAATCTGTACATTACTTGCGACGATTGATTGGTTTATTGAATCTACAAGTTCCCCGAGTTGAAGCCAACTCTGTAACAAAAGTCTGCTTAGAATCACAAGAATGTGAAATAGTCCTACGCAAATATGTGCAAAGATGTTTACATTTTCCTACAGCCTTTAGCATGGCGGTCAAAACTAAAGGATCGAATAGGTATTTTGGGTAGCCCGAGCCCGAGCTCAACTTTCCCGAGCTGAAAAAGAAAATCGACGATGGATATCTTAGATTTTTGAAAGAAATGTCAGTTGGTACATAAAAATGTCTTAAAATATTCGAAGACATGAGGAAAAAATATATTTCAAGATATTTAGGAAAATATCTGGTTCAAAATATATCTCGTCTAATCCCTTTTTGGATTCGGCGCTGGAGATATTTTTTGTTTTGACTAATTTTCCCGAATATTACATACATTTGTATAGGGCATTTTAAGGGATTCAGTGGTGGTCAAAACATTAAATATCCCCAGCGCCGAATCCCAAAAGGGATTAATATCTCATCTAGCTCGTGCGATTTTTTTTCCCGAAACACGAACGGATCATGAAATGATCGTGATAACGGACCTTAAATTAAGGCTGTTAAATTTCCCCTGGAGAGTTCTCCCAAAATATTGAAAAACAGTTTTCCCAAATGGAGGAAATTTCCAAATTTAATAAAATTATTATTTGGAAATTCTAACATGCATTTCCACTCACGTTTTATGTACCTATCCACATAAAATTCAGACACTGCTGCACCAATAGTAAAGTGATTCATGGTGTAGAAAATCCACCAATCGAACAACACTTTTTCAATCTACACAGTATGCTAAATATATTTACATATCAATATTTATTTCTGTATTTAGTGGTCCTTTTCTCAAAAACTTGTAAGTGTAATATTAGTCCTAAGTTATGACGTCATAGTAAATAAAAATATTGTGACGTCATAACTTACGACTAATGTTACTCTTACGATTTTTTGTGAAAAGGGCCACACCTTTAAGAAAATCTGATATTTATCTACTATTAAAATCAAACAAACCAAACAAAATCAGAACGATAACTCTTGCAAAGTTACAATTTCATGTACAATCGATATAATTTTTATCTAAAAAGCACAATCACAAAGTGAAAAACTAAGGCTTGATATGTGATCAGCAACTGTTTGTGAACAAAAAATAAAACTAAATTCGGTGGGTTTTAGACATGCATGAGTCACCTCTTATCTGATTTTTATAGGCTGTCTGACTTCATCACATTAAAACCAAAATCTATTCTATATCTCTCATTCTACTACATTCCCTTTACAAAACAAGTTTTGACACTCTTGTTTCTGACCCTACCTAATCATTATACAGACTTGTTGCCATCCTTTTAGATATTGGTTTCCACAGACTCTTTATACCAGTTTGTGTGAAAAGTCAAGATGAAGAAAAACGATAATTTCTTCCACTACCGTTGTCAACAAAGGTATAGATGCAATTAATTTGGCTAACATCCTCCATCACAAAAATGTTACCAACAAAATTCCCCCATATTTCAAAGACAAATCCATACCAATTATTTCATATTTCTATACTTCATCCATTGCATCCAAAATTTTCAATTATAAAAGGCTATTGCATGACCTCGAGATTGAGGACTTCAAGGCTAAACCACCTGACTGTTCTTGAAAAAACTCTCCATTCAAATATGATTCTTCCGGTCACGTCGTTACGGGAGATTTGTCCATCATCGAAAACGAATATTTGTGTAATATCCTTTCTAAAGGTCCCAAGTACCGTGAACCGCGCTCCATAAATTGGAATTATAACCTTAAAGTTCTTATGGATGCCGTGGAGGACTACGCAAGAAAATAGATAAAACGACAACAATAAGACATTGATTCCCTGTCAGAGTGGTTAAAGGCCGTGAGGTCCTTAATTTTGAAACGAATGAAAGTTTTAAGTAGGTCAATGAGTGCCAATGTTACATCAGTTTTCAAGGACCATGTTGTAGCAAAAACATTGTCTACTATACATGACAATTATGTTGTCATACCAGCAGACAAAGCCCAAAAATAACATTGTTTTTGTCTGCAAAACGTTTTACATCCAATGTTTATTATCAGAGGTAGACGTAGAAAATAACAGCAGTGATAAAACCTATACTGCTACCACACTCTCCAAAGAAGAAATTGTGGAAAACCATAAATCTGTGCTATCCTCTTTTGGTCTCTCTACCAAGGACGATGACTGATTTACCGTCTATGTACTGGATTCCTTAACTCCACAATAATCCATACAAACAACGTTACATAGCTGGATCTGCAAAATGTACCACCAAACCTCTTTCAAAACTTTTAACTTCTATACTCACAGCTGTCAAAGAGGGTTTGCAGTCCTACCACAACACTTGTTACTCCAGTAGTGGTATTAATTCAATGTGTATCCTGAAAAATTCGAAAGATCTTTTGGATACAATCAGTTCAAGACTATTATCAGAATATAATAGCATTAAAACCTATGATTTTTCAATACTGTATACTTCTATTCCACATACTCAGTTAAAATCCCGACTTAAAACATTATACATCGTTGTTTTTCCCAAAACGATACATAGTACACTTAGATACAAATATATAGTTCTTGGTAGAGATTCCTCATACTTTGTAAGAAATAATTCCAAATCATCTTCCAAATATACAGAAAAAGATGTTTACAAAATGCTGGAATTTTTCATCGACAACATATTTGTCCAGTGTGGTGGACGCGTTTTTCAACAAACGGTCGGTATTCCAATGGGAACAAATTGTGCTTTTCTACTTGCTGACCTACTCCTTCACTCTTTTGAGGCTGACTTTATAGCTGATCTGATCAGAAAAAAAGAATATCGTTTAGCTCGATTCTTTAATTTCAGTTTCCGCTATATAGATGACGTATTATCTTTAAACAATCCTAATTTTGGGGATTTGATACATCACATCTACCTAAAAGAACTTGAGATAAAGGATACTACAGACACTGTGAAGTCAGCCTCATATCTTGACCTGCATTTAGAAATCGATGGTAAAGGAAAACTATTGACCAAACTTTACGACAAACGCGATGACTTTTCATTCAAAATTGTCAACTTTCCTTTCATCTGTGGCAACATCCCTTCAGCACCTGCGTATGGAGTGTTCATATCAAAACGCATACGTTATTCCAGAGATTGCGAGACTACGCAGACTTTTTGTCTCGCGCTAGAACTCGAACAAATAGGCTTCTGGAGCAGGGTTATATTGCTTCAATATGGAAGTCATCACTACAAAAGTTTTATGGTCGTCATCATGAACTCGTGGATCATTATAGTGTATCCATCTGCACCATGAAAACTGATTTATTCAATGGGGCATAGTTTAAGCAGAGGATGCTTACCCTACCGGTGCACCTGGTCCATGCTCCCAGTTTTAAGTGGAGTCCGAGTTGATCATTTGGTTTTGTTACTTTGTATGTATGATTTTAGTTATTTTGTGTTCTTTGTTGTGTATATCTGTTTGCCATGTCTGGTATTTGTCCATGGATTACATTCTTTTGATTACCGCTATAACCTTGGTTCCCTTGATTACTCTTTCGCGCTCAAGATCATTACAGGCCTAGTATGTCAAAGGACAAAATCGAATAGTCTTAGGTATCATGGAGAATGGACTAAAATATAAAAACGAAAATTGTTGGTCCTCGACAAAGACTTCCGAGCAACAGTGAAATAACATTGAAAAGATCAACGAGTTTGCACTACAGTTTACAAAGATAACTTTCAAGCGAGAACCCTTCATAGAGTTTATGGATTGTATCTTAAGCAACAGACATGCGGAAGTTGCTCCGCTATTTTCAGAAGAAGAGGAATGTTGGTATTTGCATTATTTGGCATATATCATCTGAAAAAGTGGAATCAGTTAAGAAAAATATATATGTGGATGATGGACTATGTTCTTTACCGTAAGTCGAAAATGCGCTCAGGAAGCCATAAAAACAACAAAAATTTACGGCTTCACAAAATCGCCTCTAATAGCGACGAAGTGCTCGCTGTATTTCCTTCAGATGACTTAGCATGCCTTCAGCACCTGCGTATGGAGTGGTCATATCACAACTCATACGTCATGCCAGAGCTTGCCAAAACTACGCAGACTTTTTGTCTCGCGCTAGAACTCTAATAGGCTTTTGAAACAGGGTTATGTTGCTACAAGATTGAAGTCATCGTTATAGTGTATCCATTTGTACCATAAAAACTGATTTATTCAACGGGTCATAGTTTTTCATTCCTCGTCTGTATGCCCCGGACTTGACTTTTTATGAGCAACTCGGCGGGTGTTTCTAGAAAAACAGAGGACGCTTACCCTACCATTTTTAGTGGAGTCCGAGTTGCTCATTTGCTTTTGTTACTTTGTATGTACGATTTTAGTTACTTTATGTTCTTTGTTGTGTATGTCTGTTTTCCATGTCTGGTCTTTGACCCTGGATTACATTCATTACATTCTTTTCAGATTACCGCTATAACCTTGGTTCCCTTGATTACTCTTAGCAAAAATGTTATGGATCTGGAATTCGGATTAGACACTCTTCCGAGTCAATGCACTTTAGGACTAAACTGGAATCATTGCAAAACCTTCTTCGATGTAAAAGCTTGCAACTAGGAGAGGTATACTGTCTACTATAAACAACATTTTCGATCCTATGGGATTCTCAGCACCAATTACACTTGAATGAAAACACGTTTTAAGAAAATTAGTCCATACTACCGTCGGATGGGATCAACCGTTGGATCAAAACCTATTACAATCATGCGAGAACAGGAAGGAATCCTTACAACATTCAGAAGAACTTCATATATCTAGTTGCTATCTATCTGGCGGCTTGTTCTCTAAATGTAAACAAAACAAGTTCACATCTACTGTGATGCCTCCAAACTAGCTATTATGGAAACTCAGGCTTTATTATGAGGAAAACAAAGTTGGCTCCGGCTCATGGACACTCGATTCGGAGATTAGCAACGTGTGCTGCAGTTTTAGCGGTGGAGGTAGCGTCAGAAATCACAGATCAGTTGAATTTGTCAATCGAAACGTTCAACATGTACAGCCGAATAGTTTTTGGATACATATTTAACACTTCTGTATGTAGACGTATTACACATGTTTCAAACCGTCTATCTTTCATCGGCAAGCTTATCAAACCTGATCAATGGAAAGATGTCTCAACAGACAAAACTCCGGCCGATCATGCGACTCCTTTTCCGACTCATCAATTGAAAGAATATATTTGGATAAACGGCCCACAATATTTACTCGAACAAGAAAACGACAATGAATAACCAACGATTGAATTTCACGAGCTGGAAAACTTCATACTACATTCACATCACTACCTAGAAGGTACACAATATATTCAACGGAAATCGCTTGTGAATAGTATTTTTTTTCTTCTCACATACATTTTAAAATCGTTTTTACTGGAGGACGAATGAAAAGGTTGGAATTATTGTGCTGATTCCAAAACAGATGGCAGAGATGTTCGTGATCAGAACCATTATTCGTCTGAAATACAATGCCTCAACCACAACAAATCATTGCCACGATTAAGTTCATTACTTACACTTTTCGTCAATCTCCGAAAGAGAGGTCCTTGTATCCCCTAGATCAAACAAACACGTACCCATTGCAGAGGTTAGTACAGGGACGAAGGAACTACTGACCTCTGTTTCGGAGATTGACTTTTCGTCTTTCTTCATTAGGAAGGAATATTCAGAGTTGGAGGTAGACAGGAGTAATCTTCAACAAAACAAAACCAGTTCGATTGTGATCACATCGAAACACCACATGGCAACTCTTCTTGTTCGACATTACCACAAAATTGCTCAACACCAAGGCAGAAATATCACATCAGGAACTATTAAAAGCATGATTTATAATGCTTGATTATGGATCATAGGAGAAAAGCGCTTAGTATCACCAGTCATCTTTAATTGAGTAAAAAGTAAGAAACTGCGTGGAAAACTGGAAATAAAAAGAATATCAGGCTTACCACTGGATATTCGTCAACCACATCCTGCATTTTTGTACCTCGGAATCGATATTTTCGGACCATGGGAGGTCGGGACTCGAAAGACGAGAGCTGGAGCAGCAAACTCAAAGTACTTGGCAATATTATTCATATGTCTCGTAACTAGGGGTATTCATATACAGGTCGTATGTCGCCGTCGTCTTGCAATCCGTAGCTCGAAAATAATGGCCAATGAGAATTATTGACAATGTCGTTCCGAGCAGCGAAAAATAGGTAAAATTCGAGAGATTAAAGTGAGAATGCGGACAAAAGAGGGACGTTCTGTATTTGTCCGTCCAGTAACTAGTGTTTTCATTGCGAAATTATTAGAGACAGTGTTCAAAAGTGACTTCAGAGACTGTGTAAACAATAGAAGATTATGGACTGTAGTCATTAGTTTTGAGTATTATCGATATTTTCTTTTTTTCTAGCGTAGGAAGTAATCACGAACTAGTTTTTTGTTCAGTTTCTTTTATTTGGATATTTATTTTTGTTCTGGTTGCAATTTTTTGTTAAAGTAATAATGTCATATGACATCAAGCGGGGAGTATTCCTCCTGCCAGTCGTAGAGTTTAATTATTTTAGTACCAGGAAATCTCCCACTACACATCATCAACTGAAAGTATTGCTTAGTTAGCTCACACTCACACGATGCCCATATGGTATAGAACGCAATAAGATTATGATTAGCGGATATATGGTTAACTGTATGACTCCATACACATGTTCTCATGGAATGTCGCCAACATAACAGGAAAGTTGACAATACGGAAACACGGAAATTAATGTTGCATCCACGGCCGATTTCGATTTACACAATGGTATTACACTCCCGAATTAGTTGTGACCGCCA
The DNA here is from genome assembly GCA_037379345.1 of Perna viridis. Classification (NCBI taxonomy): domain Eukaryota; kingdom Metazoa; phylum Mollusca; class Bivalvia; order Mytilida; family Mytilidae; genus Perna; species Perna viridis. The sequence continues at coordinate 28,682,676 of CM074517.1, read as the reverse complement.
AGTCAGAAGCATTATAAAATCTATACAGGTAAAGAAATCTATCACCATATGCATACAACCTAAAATAATATTTGAAAGAACCCTCAAGCATTTAAGGGGAATGTTTTTAATTTTAGTGAAGGGGTAGAATTCCTTATGAAAAGCTCGAGTGAAAATTAATGAAAATTGAAAAATGTTTTTCAATTTAACTTTTTATGAGCAACTCAGCGGGTGTTTCTAGAAAAGCAGAGGATGCTTACCCTACTGATGCACCTGGTCCATACTCCCAGTTTTATGGAGTGGAGTCCGAGTTGCTCAGTTGCTTTTGTTACCTTAATTTATAATATAAAACCTCGGATTTCCAGTTCTACCATTTTTATCTGTTTTTTTTTCATTTTTTGTGACTGGATGAAATGCGAAGTTTAATCCGCCGTTGCAAATTTCTCGGAGCAGAACCCAAAGACCCTGAAAATCAAAAAAAAGCTTCACCGAGGTCGAAAATAAACTTACCACAAGTAAAGAAACAATAAACAGGTTCACGAAAAGCGATTCTAGACCTGATCAAAGAACTTTTATTAGTGCGTAAAAATAATGACTTTGAATGGCTAAAGTTTTGATCTTGAACCCTGTGTTTTCATTAAGTTCAAGTTCAGAAAAATAGAAAATTGTCAATTTCTTCAAAATTACATGAAAAGCAGTCGTTATTCAATTTTTTTCTACATTACATTTACTTGATACGAATAAAAAAAATCACTTTTGATTACCTACGATTGTTCAAGTCCGAGAAATTTGACAAAACATTCCGTCCGAAAATCGGGCGGAATTTGCATCAAGAAATTTGCAATGGCGGATAAAACCTCGCAGTTAAGCTAGTATACCAATAAACGAAAACAATACGACAAAAATGATAGAAATCAATGAGAAATGCGAGGTTTTATGTAACAGAACTACCTGGACCCCTAACATTATCAGAAGTATAAAATCTACCGCCAGTACCAGTACGGGACCTTTGGAAGAGTAATCAAGGGAACCAAGGTTATAGCGGTAATCAAAAGAATGTAATCCAGGGACAAAGACCAGACATGGAAAACAGACATACGCAACAAAGAACATAAAGTAACTAAAATCATACATACAAAGTAACAAAAATAAATGAGAAACTCGGACTCCATTAAAAACTGGGAGCATGGACCAGGTGCACCGGTAGGGTAACAGTCCTCTGCTTTTCTAGAAACACCCGCCGAGTTGCTCATAAAAAGTCAAGTCCGGGGTAGACAAACGAGGGAAGGAAAACTATGACCCGTTGAATAAATCAGTTTTCATGGTGCAGATGGATACACCATAACGATCCACGAGTTCATGATAACGACCATAAAACTTCTGTAGTGATGACTTCCATCTTGTAGCAACATAACCCTGTTATTAGAGTTCTAGCGCGATACAAAAAGTATGCGTAGTTTCAGCAAGCTCTGGCATAACGTATGAGTTGTGAAATGAACACTCCATACGCAGGAGCCGAAGGGATGTTGCCACAGATGAAAGTTGACAATTCTGAGTGAAAAGTCATCACGTTTGTCGTAAAGTTTGGTCAATAGTTTTCCTTTACCATCGATTTCTAAGTGTAGGTCAAGATATGAGGCTGACTTCACAGTGTCTGTAGTATCCTTTATCTCAAGTTCTTTTAGGTAGATGCAATGTATCAAATCCCCGAAATTAGGATTGTTTAAAGATAATACGTCATCTATATAGCGGAAACTGAGATTGAAGGATCTAGCCAAACGATATTCTTTTTTTCTGATCAGATCAGCTATAAAGTCAGCCTCATAAGAGTGAAGGAATAAGTCGGCAAGTAAAGAAGCACAATTTGTTCCCATTGGAATGCCGACCGTTTGTTGAAAAACACGTCCACCACACTGGACAAAGATGTTGTCAATTAAAAATTCCAGCATTTTGTAAAAGAGGCGGACAATCGTAGTCCAAATAATTATGAAGTCATATTTTCTAATCTCTGCTGATTAGCATTTTAACGCTTTGAAGGCTATTTTCTATGATTATTTTCCTGTTTCGCCTTCAGTTGCGTTATAACTCTAAGCCGCAATTTTGCGTTTGAGGACCGTATATCAATAAACATTATAAATCAGTGAATTAAGCCTACATTATGAATATTCCAAATCATGATTTTGAATGATTCCATACAATTTTATAGTTAAAATCATTTTTTTAGCATTTATGTCCTTACGATGACCTAGTTCTAATTTGACCGCGGCGTGAATAATGTCAAAACAATTCCAGACTCGAATTTTTAAGTTGAGATGCGTAAGCCGAAATTGATTTCTTACGTAACCGTTTTGGAAAATAGTTTTTACAAAGTCCAACCTGTTATTTTGATTCCGGGTCATGATGTATACGAAACAAAAGTAAAAGTCAAAATGATAAAAGGTCTCCGTAAGAGGTTATGATTATCTGGAGTCTCTTGACTATGTTTGATATTGTAAAAAAAGATAATGCATGAACTAAATGTTCATGCGCAGTTCGTTTTATCCTAAACTCTGGAAAAGTTTGTGAGCTCAAAAGAACAACCCTTTTGGATTATAAAGGCATTGACATAAATGTGTATTAATGTAAAATGAAAAAGTATGAAATATACTTTACAGCTATCTTTGGGCAATATTCAGATTAAAATGTTAGAGGAAACGTTTAAAGAGACATTATTGTTTGGCAGTCATATATTATAACTAGCTCAGAATATCTCTTGACTTAATATTGGCAAGACATGTCCGGCTTTCTAAACCATGGCAATGTATATGCTAAATAAAATTCAATATTGTAAACGTGCAAAGTTGTTATTTTCGCGACTACCTGGGTCAAGCATTTCGCGGACCTAAAATTTGGACGTTTGTAGTCTATTACTAAATTAAACATTCTTGTATGTAAGGGATGTTATCGTGGATATTTCTTAACCACAAGTATGGCGAAAATGTCCATGCTTACAGTGTTAAGTTATAGAAAAAAAGTACATTAACAACTGGTCATGATGTTGAGTATATACCTATCACTCGTTGACAGCTATGTTGATATTTAAGGGCGGAAAAAAAGCAAGGAATATTGACAGTTGACAAACTTAAATTATCAACAGCCATGATTATATGCAGATCTGTCGACTCAACTGATAGAAAAGAGTAATCAGTTGGGATGCCGTTGACAAGACCTATATCAACGGAGTTGCACGCTGGTCGATTTAAGGTTGATTTGGACCTTATCTATACTTGCCATTTGGATGCCCTTTCAATATTGGACCAGAGAAAAACCCAAAAACATTCATCAAATTATCAACATGGTCACAAAAACATTATATATTCCAAAATTCCATCTACATATATCCCATCAGATGATTTAGATCTACTCAAGATGCAAAACTGGAGCAATTTACGAACTGTTTGTGTACAAAGGACTTGTGAAAATCTCTAAATTTATAATTTAACTGCTTTTTTCTCAGGGAAGGAGTGTGGTCTCTCATCAAAATAGCTTCATTAACAATTTGTTTCTGCCATATTGCGTTTGCAACAATCACTATCTTATATTGTTTTAAGACAACGTACAATCAGTAATAATGCAAATAGAAAGATAAAAAAAAAGAGTACAAAATTTGTCAGATATATAGGACATGTACATCATGGCGCATCAAAGTATTTTATCAGATATCATTTTCAGTGGATTTCATGCTAGTTGTTTATTCTTTATGTATTTGTCTCTCTTTGATATTGGTTTGTCCTTTTGGTAAAACCGGTTTTTTATCCAAGAATATCCCTCATTTCAAATTTTGGAATAACCAGTGCCACTCCTTTTACCAGCAGAAAAAAACTGCAAATCTACCAAGAAGGGTCCAAGGGAAAATTTAGCCAAAACTCTTGACCTGAGAATCAGATTACGCAGGTTACCGTAAGCTCAGTGTAAAATTTCATCAAATTCTTATTTTTTCTTGAGTAAGAACAGATGGATGAATTATAAATGAAATGTAAACGTGAGACGCATTATAAAAAACAAGGACAATATGTCACTTCATCTTTATTCATAAACAACTCGCCTTTTTGCATGTTGAAACTTCAAATCTTTCGACATAAAAATATCAGCACAAAGGTCCCTATAAATATGGTATTTTTTCATATCATTGTAAATAGTTCGCATGGTAATGCCAGCATTAACCAATTTGTCATCTCCCACTATTTCTTCCATGGCATTTGACTTTTCACCTTTGTAATAAAAAGTAGGATAACCTCTTAAAAGCATAAACACAACAACCGGTTCAAAGGTCAACACATCTTTATTGCTCTCTGAATGTGTTTTTTCAAGACTTATGTTTTCTTCCTTCAACTGATTGCCAGCATCTTTAATGCATCTGCATATATACTCATCTTCCGAATGAACCTTTTCCAAACTGCAACGTCCATCTTTCGCATCATTTAGCAACGGAACTAGGTTCTCGTCCCTTTCTATCGAGTTAAGAGAAACATGGCTTCTTTCAGAAAATTGATCACATTCACATGGCTGATGGTTATCGTTTTTTCCTTCACAAACACTACCCTGTGATTGACTGTAAAAAGAAATTTCACTAGTTTTCAAATCGTTTCTGTTACTTGACTTTCTCAAATCAATAAGTCCTACACATTGTCCTGACCCATTAGAATTTTCCATTTCAACTTCTCTCTCAATTGATACATTAACCATTTTAATTTCACAAGATTTAGCATCATTATTTGACGAATCATATCTCCCTATTTCACATGTTCTAAAGACATCCTCATTTAACTTGTCATGAATATCTATCTCGGCTAAGCCATTAATCTTCATATTTTCTTCACCAGTAAGTGGGAATTTTATATCTGGTTCATATTCTGTTTCGTGGATAGCTCCATGTTTGTTGTTGTATTCACAAGAGCTACGCGTTTTCTGTTCAAATTGAGTATCGTCTTGACCGTCTTTTCCACATAGCAATCCTGAATATTGCACAGTGTAAGGACAATCATTGTCGGTACAAATTACCGGAAACACTTCAACGCCTCTATAACATTCAGTACCGTTTTCGCAGGAATAGGTACCATCAACAAATCGTAATCCCTCAATATAATAATCGTTTTCCACAGTATCAGAATCAATGTTATTTAAAAAGGCTTTATGATTTTCTATTTCTTTGTCAGTCATGTCACTTACACTTTGAAGTGTGTCAACACTCAATGTATCTGAATGATTTTTGTAGTATTCAAGTTGGGACACTGATTCACCATTGAAATTAAAATCAGTTACAACTTGACATTCCTTATAGCCATCAGCATAAGGTATAGACATTTCACTGTGTATAAAAGGATGATATTCATCTTCAAAGTCACTGTCGTGATATTGAAGGGCCACTGATATTGAATCAGGCATAACATTTGGGGCATTAATACTCTTATTTGAAAAGCCCTCATTTTGAGCCACCATTTTAACATAAGTCATTTCATTATCAGAATCACTATCATACCATGAAGAACCAGTATTAGTTAATGAATAAGGTTCATTATCAAAACGTCCTGTGCCCACAAAAGGTAGAATATTGGTAGTACTTTCAGTCACAGTCTGGGCCATATCTAAATTAATAATTTCTTTCCTGTTTTCATTGGTCATTGATGTGTCCTTCTGTAGTGTTATAATCCCAGGAGTACCATCCATACCATATTGATAAAAACAGTAGCACAGTTCAAAATTTGGATCTTCTAAATCTCTGTAACCATTTTCCCCAAACACTTCAATGCTCCAGTTCTGAGCTTTGTATACAACATCTAAACCTTTTTGCCAGATGGTAACGTTTTTCCTGACCGCCCTATTTGGGCAAGTATAAGATTGTCCTAGTAGATCAAATATCATTTCATAGTCAAAATCGATGCAACATAATATTTTGGGAGGAAGCTTTTTGCTTTCACTTTCCTGAAGTTCTAAAATAGCCACATCAAAATCTTCATTTGCATATTTTATTTGTGCAGTAAAATGAAAGATTAACGGATCTTCCTGGTATTCAATAGAATAGTCAAAGCAAATATAGACATCAGGACTTTTTAAGTTCGATTCCTTGAATATTCCACCAAACCCTGGAACCATAAAAAACATTAGATGTATATGTCACCATCACGAGTTATCCTTTAATGATGATCTCATTGGTCAGTTTTTTTTTCGATATCACATATTTTCTGGGTGCAAAGATGCTATCATTAAGTGATAATTTAAGTACTGGTTGTTACGTTTATTATTATTAGCTAATTGTTCTCACCACATACTATACTGACTACAATGCAGATGCAGAGATGTGTATAAACGAAGTGAACTCACCAAATATTTCATTGACTATAAAGTTGATGTTGGAAATATGTATATGCAGAGTGTACGTAACACGTATTTAGTGTACTTATTGTAACTGTAGATGTAGAGATTTGTATAAGAAGAGTGTACTTACCAAATATTCCATTAACTACAAATATAGATGTAGAAATATGTATTAGCAAGTGTACTCACCACATATTTCTTTGACTAGATGCAAGGATGTCATTATATATTTTTCTCCAACTCGAAACCCAGTTCCATAAGACAAGTAACCCATTATCAGTCCAACTGACTTGTACGTTTCGTCTGTTAAATGTTTTAAAGTCTCATAACTTTCAACATCTCCTTCTCTCACTTTAAATTCAACTGTACGTTCTGATTGTAAAATATTAGATGAAGGATCCTCCTCACAACCTTAAAAATCGAAAAAAATCACAAGTTACATATAATAATAAGCTTCATAAATAATACTTGACACAACAGTTTTACAAGAAAATGCATCTATATAGTGTTTTATATAACAGCAAACAAGATCTTAGAATAAAAATTTGAATATGCAAAAACTGAAATTGTTAGGCACTTACAGCATTTACCATGTTTGCTCCAAAGATATGCAGGTGAACAAAATCCAGTGGCAGTTCCTTGTGGAGGATTACAATGATTGGACCCTAAATGATTTCAATTCTTATCTAATATTTTAACATTAAGCCTTACCCGTGTTACAACTTACCCAACCAACTCTATTTTTTTTGGTACCTACCCTAAAATTTATAGCCTGAGCGTTCAGAGAGTTAGAGAAATGTGGAGAGTGTATCTCGATAATGAGGAGGACATACTGTCTATGTTAGTGACAGGGATCAATCTTCGTGGCAGGAAGATTCCTCTGTACTCGCAAAATCCTCATATTTTAACACCTGATACCATCAAAATCACAGTGAAAAATGTCCCTATCTCAGCGGATGACGGACAGATTAAACGCACATTGATCTTAAATGGATATGAAATAGTTAATTTTTCACGAGAAAGGCTAAGGGTAAATGGAAAGTTAATAGACTGTCAGACTGGAAATAGAGTTGTGATAAGTAAAGTCCTGAAAATGCCCACACCAAGAAACTTACAAATAGGGAAATATATGGCTCTAGTGTTTCATGCAAGACAACCAGAATTTAAGGAAAAATTGTCAGCAGAAAAAGAAAGAGAACAGAACAGAAGACCCTAAAGTTTATAGCCATTTTTCGACAAGCACTATTCTAGTCTGAAAGTGTCTCAAAACAAACCATTCAAAAACATTTTTTGAAAAAAAGCCTACCTACTGGCTGACCCTAGTTATCATGGCATTTTAGCTGAACACACAGTTTTTTGGGACTTGTAGATGTGGGATTTTTTCTCAAAAGTTACCTCTAAATTTACAAAATCGTAATAACGAATGCAAACAATACTGATTAAATTCACAGTATATTTCAAGTCAAGTATCTGTGTTCCCACTAGTAATTGTACACTACCAATAATTTACCAACGTTAAACTAACACATTTCTATTTTGTACGGAAACTGTACTGTTGTAATGACTACTGAAACAGTATTGTATTTTACAGTGACGTTACAGTACTGTCTTTTACAGTAATGTTACAGTACTATCATTTACAGTAATGTTACAGTACTGTTCCATTACTGTCATTTACAATACTGTTCTATTACTGAATTTCACAGCACTGTTTCTTTTGTGAAGTTTACAGTACGTTTTCAGTACTGTCTTTTACAACACATTTTCAGTACTGTGTAAAACAGTACATTTACAGTGCTGTATGTTTCAGTAAGTTTTCAGTTTTGTGTTTTACAGTATTGTTTCAGTACTACATTTTTCAGTATAATTACAGTAATGTTTACTATGAACAGCTGGTCTACCTTTGAAGATCGCACAGACATTTTCAAAAATATATGTTTGACTTTGTTGTCTGTGCGAGGTCACAATATTTGTAACGTCATCAGCACCTTGACGTCACCTCATTTTCGTTATTTTCAATTTGGCAAACATTAGGAATGATAAATACTGAACTATACAGGCTGATCCAACTGGGGATGGTGTGCTGTTAAAATGCTCAAAATTCTAAGTTTTTTTTTTTTTTTTAGAAAATCACTGAATTTCCGCTCTCTTTCTTCAGTTATGTTTCGCAAAGGTTGCATATTTTCCTGGACTCACCGCTAAATCGATTAACTCAGATTAAATAAAAACTTTGAATTCAGCTGAAAATAAATGGTTGCAGTGATTTCGAATAAACCTGTAAGTAACACAGTTGGCGTCAACAATGAAAAACAATACGGAAACAAAGTACTACGTCCCGTGTTCTTGTGAATAGCATCTTGGCCGATCCTTGGCCCTCAAAGGGAGTATAGGCAAAATATCATGGCACTCTAGGGGTTAAGTTGTTATCTTGGATTTGAATGATATAGTAAAATATATTAAAGAAACGCTACATCATCCCCGTCACACTGTCATCTAAGAGAAATGATCGGAAACAGATCCTTCCATGATATATGTTACGTATTGCAGTTTAAATGAAGCAAGTTCAGGATCGTGAACACAAATTGTATTACTTTTTGACAGACATCTTTGATTTTATGTAAATGTCGCAGTTTTGCTGAAATTGTCGAGAAAGTAATGTAATTTGTGTTCACCAAAACACAAGTAGCAAGTTAGTACACAATAACATGTACGTCAATAATGAAAAATACAACACATTCAGTCTTATGTACAGGACAACATAAACTAGGTAGCGACTCTTTAACCAGTAAAAAACAGAAAAATCGAAATTTTTAAATTCATGATGCATCTATAAACATGCTAAAGGCTTAAATGTTGCCTTTTGCATAATTTTCTGAAAAATAGTTTATTAGAATAAAAGACGCCTTAAACTATTATATACTTTGAAAATGGTAATAACGCAGTAGTGCACCGTAATATTTGGGTTGGTTGAAAAGGAAGAGCTAGATGATTGAACATAAATCATTCCGACAGCTAAAAGGTTTCAGTTACAGTTATACGCACCGTTTCGCTCACCAAAATTGACCGGTCTAATTTTGTTAAACTTAAAAAAATGAAATTTAGTGTATATGATGCGTACAAGTTGTAAATTTGTACATGTTATAACATGTACAAAATTTCTATATTCATGTTTTAATCTGTATTACCCCCCAAAAAAGTTAAACATGTACAAAGTTTGCCTGTACATGCTTTAACACGTACAAAAAATGTAAAGAAATTATTTCAACTACATGTATAGTCGGCGTCACATAAATAACATACTGTTAAAATTTGAATACAAATATTTTCTACGACTTTATTGACACCTACCGTCGTTTAAATTGTCTTAAATGACTTGCTCATTCGTTTAGCCAAACGGCTTCTCCCTAAACATTGAATCGTTAAATTCCGGTCAGATTTTAATTCTAGGTGCCAATATTTACATTGTAAAAAGTCGGCCATGTTTACAGTGATCGGGTTGCTAGGAGATGTTGTTTACGTTTAAATGGTTTGTCCAAAAACCGAAGAACCCAGAATGCACTTCGGCGTTATTTCGGATATCTCGGATTTATTTTACGCGAACATCGTACAATACCGAGAAGTTGATCAAGCAGACGATTGTCACCGGAGTTCGACGGGAACTTACGAACTTCGTTTGTAAACAAATCGTCCCGTAGAAACCAACATGGCGGATATTAGTATGGGATTTTCCCGTAAGGATTTGTTACGCATGATTTAAGCTAATAAGCGACTTGTTTTTGAGAAGCTGTTTGGCTAAACGAATGAGCAAGTCATTTAAGACAATTTAAACGACGGTTGGTGTCAATAAAGTCGTAGAAAATATTTTTATTCAAATTTTAACAGTATGTTATTTATGTGAAGCCGAGTATAGTACAATATGTTCAAAATGACATTACACTTTAATTTTATGTATGTTTAATGACTAAACAATGATAACCGTATATTTCCAAAACACATGCATGATTAATTTACATTTGTATTTATTGCTACAAGTTGTTGATATTTGACACTTGGAACTACACATCACTTTCATTTTTCTGCACTTACACTTTCAACTCTTTTTACAATCGTTCTTACAATTACCATACATGTGTCCCTGTCCACCACTTAATGCTAACTTACAAACAATCTCTTTCACACTATATTCATTCATAAGATCATCAAACAAATTCAGGCGCGAAGCTGCGTTAGGCAAAAAAGCTTTTCCCTGCACTAAATTTTGCCATTTTTTTTGGAGATAAAATACATCCAGGAGAGGCATAAATAATGCTCTAAAACGCTATCTCCGCGGAGCTTTGGGGGGGGGGGCTTTGCCCCTTGAACCCCTAAGCGGCCCCAGACCCCCTGCCGTAATTTTGCCTACACTTCAATTTGGCCTCAGCTACGCGCCTGAAATTGTTGACCTGACAATGTTCTTCTAGCTCTCTTTGAAGCAGGATTCGAAATCGAAGGAAACGCATTGTCACTCTCAAAAATGGCACCACTTTTTACGGTGCTAGACTGATTGTCACAAGGTTCAGATGCCGTACCAAATGAATGCCTATAGAATGTTGACAACTGGTTACCATGAAGTGAACTATTGACCAGGGAATCAATTAAACAACTGACTTATATAGTCAATGGTAACGAGTCCCTGTGTCTGAATCGGAAACTGGGTAGTGTTCAATGCTACCGATCATTTCAATAAAAGACTTGTTTTTAATGTGTCAGTTTGCCTTTCCTCTTTCGTGTACCCCGGACCTGACATTTATGAGCAACTCCGCGGGTGTTTTAATTTAAATGAAGAAATGTATCCGGAACATTTCAATCCCCTGTCGTTCTCTCCTCATCATCAGCTGGCTTACTGTCAAAATACGGCCTTATTTTGCACGAACTTTCGGATCGAAAAAAGGTATTATTTGTTTTTTTACCATTTTCCCACTTGCCCCATGCATGTTCTCATCCTGTGCGAGTTCCGTAGAGGCTGATATTTTGTATTTGGCTTAGTGTTAGTTTTGGAAAGGCAACTTCTTATTTGTACTTAAACGCTATATTTTTTTAGTATGTTCACATTATTTTTTGGTAAGCGGATCGCGACTTCGAATTTTTCGGTGGGGGTAAAATTTTTGAAAAAAAAACACATGAATAAACAGTGTGTGTTACTGATTTCCCGAGGGGCGTAAACCTTCCTTTCGCCAATTTAATCCGCTAATACATAACACCTGTCTTTCCCTACTTACAAGTACCTCTCAATGGGTCTAAATCATCATCACCACCTAGGTAATCCATTTTTCTCTTGTACAATGGCCGAAACATCTGGATGCAAACCGCCTAGTTTCAAAACCAACAATATGCGAAACATAACCATTGCAAACACTTGATTCTAAAAATATTTCCTATCCGGGTCAAATCAAAGACTTTCAAATTGGTAGTCACTGCTGCACCAAGCCGGCAATATTTAATATAGAGTGACGTCTGGTTGACTCAGAGAAGAGTAATGTGACCGAGTGGGTGACATACCTACCTGCTGACTGTTGTTTATGTGAGCTGACGGGATCAAGCTTAAGATCCGTCTCAGCCTTTTGGGCTAGTGCAAAGCAGGGTCTGTTTGATTGGTCAATGATCGTCTCGCCCTGTACCCTGCATGAAATATCTGCCATAGGACGTTATACCATAATCAGTCAATTTAAAATGAATAACAACAATCTGTTGGAATGACAATCATTTTTACAACTTCAAAGTTGCTATAGCTCTCATTCTATTGAGTGAAGTGGAAACGAGGAATAATATGTCAAAGACTTTATAATTGTGTGTACAACACATATTTTTTTGGCATATAAATATCAACGGATATCTTATGATATGCTAAGAAAAGATAGTTATTTTTCTTTTCCCGATGTTTTAAAGCTAGTATGTTTTCCTCATCATAGCAATATAATGTCTATTGATTTTTCGTTTTGATACAGTTAGTAAAACAATCTCATCAGGGTCCTGTGGTCTTTTTCACAAAAAAAATCGTAAGTCTAAAATTAGTGGTAAGTTATGACGTCACAATACTTTTTATTTACTATGACGTCATTACTTACGACTAATTTTACTCTTACGATTTTTTTGGTGAAAAGGATCACTGTTTCACAAAAAAAATGTATCTATTTTCTTTCCTTAACTCTTTGCATGGTTTACGTCAAAGAGTTGATGACGTTACAAACATTGTGACGTCACATTATAAAAATAACAAAGTCAAATATGTATTTCTCAAAATGTCTGTGATCTTCAAACATATTAGGTCAGTGTTTGATAGGTCTGAAAAATACACAGTGTTTAGGTACACTTACAACTTAGTGAAATGTATTACCGTACTTGTACTAAAAACGTAACTTACTGAAAAGATACTATTACACACACAGTACTGAAAAAGTACTGTAAAATTCAGTAATGGATCAGTACTGTAAAATTCAGTATTGAAACAATACTGTAAAATTCAGTAATAGAACAGTACTGTAAAATTCAGTAATAAAACAGTACTGCAAAATTCAGTAAAGGGACAGTACCGTAAAATTCAGTAATGGAATAGTACTGTAAAATTCAGTAATGGAACAGTACTGTAAAATTCAGTAAAGAAACAGTACTGTAAAATTCAGTAAAGAAACAGTACTGTATGTAACAGTACTGTATCATTACTGTAAATGACAGTACTGTAACATTACTGTAAAAGACAGTAGTGTAATGTCACTGTAAAAGACAGTACTGTAATTTCACTGTACTGTTTCAGTTGTCATTATTACAGTACAGTTTCAGTACAAAATAGAAATGTGTTAGTGTAATGTTGGTAAATTATTGGTAGTGTATTATGTTACATCATAAGTGTCAGATTTTGGGAGGAAAACGAACAGAAGGGAACTAAAATGTCTAGTACTAACTGCACTTTGGGGGAGCTCTGCATAATTTAAGAGTAAATATTTTCAAGGGGAGATAGTATGTATGTTAGTTATGAGTACAAAAACTTGGCATCTTATCAATTTAATTTTAAGTTGTCCTTTCCTTAACCTGCAATCAATACATGAAGGAATAATTAAAATAAAATGCCTAACAAGTGACAGCTTGTTACGACTACGAAGCACAGGTGTCAAACCCTGAGTATTCACATTCAAGCTTAATACATGTCTGAATATTTGGATTGCAGTTATATGGTTGACACACAATTAAATTTTGACCAGAATCAAAATGGTTCCCATTTGGGAACTAATTCCAGTAAATGGTTCTAACTACAGCCTTAAATTTAAATCTCAACCTTTATATAGTATGGCAACTTGTGGTAACTCATTTAGATTAATGCACATATGAAGTTATTATTCTTGACATCAAATGCTTAAAATATCCAAAATGTCATAGCATTATACGACTGCATAAAAGCTTACTTCCAACGTTCCCAATTGCTAAAAAAAAACCACAAATTAATAATGTTGGGTATCATACTAAGCATTAAAATATCTTTCTGATGTAATTAAAATTGAGTGCTTAATTATCAATTAAATAAAGCAGATAAGAAATTTCACTAATTTAAACAAATAAGCAAACAAAATATTTTAAGGTCCATTCAGTGGACAAGCCTGCCGAAGTACTAGTATCAGCTTTTAACCATACTTGACCATTGTCCAAACTATTAATCATTCACACAATCATCTTTTTTAGTTCAAATTCCGTTGAATTTTTTACATAAGTTGTGTACACATAATGCTGGAAAAGTTCAGCTCACCAATTTCAATGTCAAATAAGGTGTTACATGAAAGTATTGTGCATGCAAAGACCAACAAAGATTATCAAAGTAATTGATCTGGCACTAGTCTGGCAATACAACACATGTCTATAATATTCTACATTGTCACGGCCAATTACATGTCTCCATTGTCATTGTTTATTACATGTCTCCATTGTCATGGTCCATTATATGTCTCCATTGTCATGGTCTATTACATGTCTCCATTGTCATGGTATATTAAATGTCTCCATTGCCATGGTCTGTTATATGTCTTCATTGTCATGGTCTATTATATGTCTTCATTGTCATGGTCTATTATATGTCTCCATTATCATGATCCATTATATGTCCCCATTGTCATGGTTTATTGTATGTCTCCATTGTAATGGTTTACTATACGTGTCTATTGACATGGTCTATTATATGTTTCCATTAATGATTGGTATTTTTTGTATTCAGGAACTAAAATACTAAAATACTTGGTACTAACTGCACTTTGTGGAAATTCTGCAAGATTTTAGGGTGGGGAGACTGTAAGTTAATTACAAGTACAGAAACATGACCTCTTTTAAGTTGTCCCTTCAGTTAATACATGAATGGATCATTAAAAATAAAATACCTAGCATGTAACCGCTTGATATGACTACAAAGAACAGACGTCAGACCCTCAGCATTTGGAGCGATAATTCACCATTCAAGCCTGGTACAGGTCTGAGTATTTGAATTGCAGTTAAATGTTTGGCACAAGATAAAATTTTGTCCAGAATCAAAAGTTGTCACTTTACGGCCCTAATTCCGAAATGGTTCAAGATACAACTCCCAATTCAATTAATCCCAGCCTACTTGAGTATGGCACCTTGTGAGATATATACACGAATACAGATATTAATATATAGGACATCAAATGTCTAAAATGACAATAATGCCATACCATTATAAAACTGCATTTTTCTGCTCATATAATAAACTTACAATGCAAATTGTCATCATCATCATCACTAGTGTCTTGATCTGATGGCTTAAAAATCTGATGACTATTCAACACCCTATGCCTTTTTCCATCTGATTTACCCTCACAACAACAGACTTTCCAATCAAATAGTCCGCATGAAAGCTTACTTCCAACTTTTCCCATTGCTGAAAATGAAAAAAAAAAGTCAAAATTGACAATATTTGTGCATCAAACTAAGTGCAAAAATAACTTTCTGAAGTAATTCAAATGGAGTTATCAATTATTATAACAAAAACTTCACTAATATAAAAAACAATATATGAGAGAAAAAAATATTCTAAATAATTATTGAACAAGACCACAAAAATGTCTAGATCAGCATCATTGTCATGTTAGATTGCTCTTTTAAAAAAATCCATTCACAGGTTTTTAGGTTTTTGATTTTTACATATCAACAGTTTGTGCCAAGTTGGTGACTGTTTAACTATTGATCTACAATTTATATCTCTAAAATCAGTAACTAGTAATGTACAAAAATGTATTTAAAAAGTGTCATCCTAAAGTTTTATGAAATTATGAAGTAAAAATAATCAAATCATTACATATTTTAAAATTTTCCTATTCAAACATAAATAAAACTAGTATTGATTGTGTCGGGACACCAACACAGATGTTCCCGAAATGTTCCCACTGTCACAGGAGTTCCCAAAATCAGTTTCTACTGCTCCGTGATTTTTTTTCCATTTTTCGATTATTTTTCAGTTTTGGACCAGTGGCCATCTTGAAATGGTGGCCATTGTTTATTTTTCATTATGGCAGACCGAAAGCTCTTGTAATGATCTATTTTGATCCAAATGACTAATCTCTATGACTTATCATGATCCATTATATGTCTCCATTGTCATGGTCTATTACATGTCTCCATTGTCATGGTCTATTACATGTCAATATTGTCATGGTTTATTACATGTCTCCATTGTCATGGGCTATTATATGTCCCCATTGTCATGGTCTATTACATGTCTCAATTGTCATGGTCTATTACATGTCTCCATTGCCATGGTCTGTTATATATCTCCATTGCCATGGCCTGTTATATGTCTTCATTGTCATGGTCTATTATATGTCTTCGTTGTCATGGTCGATTATATGTCTCTATTGCCATGGTCTGTTATATGTCTCCATTGCCATGGTCTGTTATATGTCTTCATTGTCATGGTCTATTATATGTCTTCATTGTCATGGTCTGTTATATGTCTCCATTATCATGATCCATTATATGTCCCCATTGTCATGGTTTATTATATGTCTCCATTGCCATGGTCTGTTATATGTCTTCATTGTCATGGTCTATTATATGTCTTCGTTGTCATGGTCTGTTATATGTCTCCATTGCCATGGTCTATTATATGTCTTCATTGTCATGGTCTGTTATATGTCTCCATTCCCATGGTCTGTTATATGTCTTCATTGTCATGGTCTATTATATGTCTTCATTGTCATGGTCTATTATATGTCTTCATTGTCGTGGTCTATTATATGTCTTCATTGTCATGGTCTATTATATGTCTCCATTATCATGATCCATTATATGTCTCCATTGTCATGGTTAATTGTATGTCTCCATTGTAATGGTTTACTATATGTGTCTATTGACATGGTCTATTATATGTTTCCATGTATTTATGCAACTGGTCCATGCTCCCAGTTTTTAGTGGAGTCAGAGTTTTTTTGCTGTGTGTGTCTGTTTTCCATGTCTGGTCTTTGCCCCTGGATTACATTCTTTTGATTACCACTGTAACTTTGGCTCCTTTAACTACTCTTCCATGGTCATGGTCTATTCAATGTCTCTATTAATGATTGGTATTTTTTGTATTCAGGAACTAAAATACTAAAATACTTGGTACTAACTGCACTTTGTGGAAATTCTGCAAGATTTTAGGGTGGAGAGACTGTAGTTAATTACAAGTACAGAAACATGACCTCTTTTAAGTTGTCCCTTCAGTTAATACATGAATGGATCATTAAAAATAAAATACCTAGCTTGTAACCACTTGATATGACTACAAAGAACAGATGTCAGACCCTCAGCATTTGGAGCGATAATTCACCATTCAAGCCTGGTACAGGTCTGAATATTTGAATTGCAGTTAAATGTTTGGCACAAGATAAAATTTTGTCCAGAATCAAAAGTTGTCACTTTACGGCCCTAATTCCGAAATGGTTCAAGATACAACTCCCAATTCAATTAATCCCAGCCTACTCGAGTATGGCACCTTGTGAGATATATACACGAATACAGATATTAATATATAGGACATCAAATGTCTAAAATGACAATAATGCCATACCATTATAAAACTGCATTTTTCTGCTCATATAATAAACTTACAATGCAAATTGTCATCATCATCATCACTAGTGTCTTGATCTGATGGCTTAAAAATCTGATGACTATTCAACACCCTATGCCTTTTTCCATCTGATTTACCCTCACAACAACAGACTTTCCAATCAAATAGTCCGCATGAAAGCTTACTTCCAACTTTTCCCATTGCTGAAAATGAAAAAAAAAGTCAAAATTGACAATATTTGTGCATCAAACTAAGTGCAAAAATAACTTTCTGAAGTAATTCAAATGGAGTTATCAATTATTATAACAAAAACTTCACTAATATAAAAAACAATATATGAGAGAAAAAAATATTCTAAATAATTATTGAACAAGACCACAAAAATGTCTGGATCAGCATCATTGTCATGTGAGATTGCTCTTTTAAAAAAATCCATTCACAGGTTTTTAGGTTTTTGATTTTTACATATCAACAGTTTGTGCCAAGTTGGTGACTGTTTAACTACTGATCTACAATTTATATCTCTAAAATCAGTAACTAGTAATGTACAAAAATGTATTTAAAAAGTGTCATCCTAAAGTTTTATGAAATTATGAAGTAAAAATAATCAAATCATTACATATTTTAAAATTTTCCTATTCAAACATAAATAAAACTAGTATTGATTGTGTTGGGACAGCAACACAGATGTTCCCAAAATGTTCCCACTGTCACAGGAGTTCCCAAAATCAGTTTCTACTGCTCTGTGATTTTTTTTTCCATTTTTCAATTATTTTTTAGTTTTGGACCAGTGCCATCTTGAAATGGTGGCCATTGTTTATTTTTCATTATGGCAGACCGAAAGCTCTTGTAGTGATCTATTTTTGAACCAAATGACTAATCTCTATGATTTTTTTATGTTTTTTTGTCTTTCAACAGCAGTCATTTTGAAACTGTGGCCATGTTTGAAATCTGATAGTGATTGCACATCTACCGGTATATATGGTGACCTATTTTTGTGTCAACTTAGGTTTCAATCGCAGTTTGGCTGTTTTTTAGAAGATACACGGACAAAAGTATATTCATGAGAAAGAAGAATTATAAATGTTAACAAAAACAATAAGTTCATCCACTACGTTTCAGAAAAATAATTAACTGATCACAGAGACATAACTCGCCTGTCCCATATGGAAGCTGTTATTCAAAAGTTGAATAATGGTGACATTGTTACTAATTTTATGTACTTTGGACAATTTATAATATCCATAAAAACATTTGACACCCCCAAAGTGGACTGATTCCTCAGGTATAGTTAATGGTTTCCATATTTGGAACTGTGACAAAGGGATGTTTCAGTAACCTTAAATTTCAACGTCAATGGCTGTGACTGTTGGGGCATATAAATGTCAACTCTGAAACGATGATGCTAATGCAACTACATGTACATGTGATACCAAATACAACTGACCAAATAGAAGTGATTCATGTTTAAATTACCTAATCAGAAAACTTAACAAAATATCTTCATATGAAATTTGAAATTTTGGTCTGAAGACTGTGACTGCAGGGGCATACACTAATACAGAATAGAGGTATTGTGATGCTAATGTAACTACAGACAAAATATGATTGACCTAGCATAAGTTGTTCATATTAAACTGACCTGATCAGGAAACATAACATGAAAATCAAGAAAATCTGTTCTTGATATTGGTATTTTGCCTTTGGCAATTTCCGTCCCAGGCGAGGCAAAAAAAATTATAATATAATTTGTATCAGAGCAAGTGAAGTATTTTACTACATCAAACTACAGCCAGTTCAGTCAAGCTATATATTGGTCCATATGATAATGCTGCCCGCTGAGGCATTTTTTTTTAAACTGACGTTAATATGCCTCATTGGGGCGACCTAGAAAGTAACGATTAGCCTCCCAAGATAGCATAACTGATTGGACTGTCAAAAAGACTATTAAAGTATATGTCTTTGTAATTACAACTGCATGTCATGTGTTATTGTTGTGTTATTTCCTGAATGAAATGTAGAATATTACTTGTTTACATGTCCATTATATTGATATTAAGGATATATCCAAGCAAATCAGAACATATTATGTTATAGTTAGTTTAATGATAGACTTTATGATGTCTCTACTGATAGAGCTAACGATTCACTTACGGGTAGCTAATATATTTTGTTTCTGTTCAGATTTCAGTTGAATTTCTTCGATTAGTCCAAGTTTCGTTTTCGCTTCCCTGTGCTATTTTAAGGACGGTCAAGTCGTACCATGTTTGTTTCGTGTCATTAGCACAGATTTGTTGTAACTCATTAGTTTTAAGCGATGAACTTGAAAAAAAAACAGCAGAATTTCAAGAAGATGAGAGCACTATTTTTTGTTCAAGGTATTTGAATGAACAGATTTTTGTAACATGAAAAAGCAACAGATATATATGGTGAAACGCAACAAAAGCACTGGTCATCGTAAACATATAACTTTTATAAATATAGTAAGGCACCGACCATTTTTATATTGAAAGGAGGGGCTGGGATTTTCAATGTTGCTAAATAATTTTTTCTGTGCTTTTTAAAATTATTTTATTTTTTTAATACCAAATGAATTATATTTTTTTCAGGAATATGGCAAATTTTTATTTATTTTTTTTACCAGTCAAATAAGATAAGAATAAATGGATAATATCATATACATATCAAGGGCATATGACAGTAAAGATTCAGTTTAACCTCAATTTTATTCTTGTTCAGACCAAATTAAAATTAATAAGATTTACATCCCCTCCCGCTCCTAAAAATGACATTTTTTAAAAATTAAATGGGAGAGGAATTTCAGTCAGGATTTTTTTTTAATTAGGCACTATAACATACAGACCTTTCAATTCTTTGGTGACCAAAATAATGTTTCTTCTCTGAAACTGATGTGGCTATGGATTTACAAGATGTCTATACATTAAATAGCTAAAATTAGGCCAGCAAATATATGGTAAGAAGTAAAAAATATAAAATCCTCCCAACCACCCCATATTTTTGGTGATGGTAGGATGAAATTGACTCGGCCTAAACACGACACGGCTTTGTCTGTAGCCAGGGATTGGACCAGGAGCTGCTTCTTTTTTCTAAACCATAACAGAGCACAAGCAAGTCTGGGACTCATGCAGACCGGAAAGCTTCCCCTGCGATAGCACGAGAAAGTCTGGGCTAGTGCAGTGAAGCAGCCCACGTCACAATGAATTATGCATGGCCAATCTAGATTGATCACCTGGTATACATGGTAATTTTAGCAACCCAAAAAGATCAATTAGGCAAGAAGCAATCAATGAGTAAAGTCATGATTGTATATTATATCTAATTAAAACGCTTGCACACTTATATTGAAAATAAGGGGTGACAGGAGACAATCTTGGTATTCTCCTATATGTACATTAAAGGATGATGAGATTTGCATTGTGGATGACTTGGCATTTGGTGTTTTTGTAGAGTCCTTGGATAATCTTTACAATTTAACAGTGATTCTATAGTGTCTTAGTACCTTTGAAAATGTATTTCTGTTAACTATATCGAAGACCTAAAAGTGCACGAAGTTGATGTAGAGGGGTGATTGCCATTTATGGAGTGCTCCTTAATGACCCGTAAAGTGGTAATTTGGTCAATACATGATCGGCCGAATCGGAATTTGGAGAGTAGCTGAATTCCTCTGTAGTTTTTGGCAGTTACCCATGTCGCCCTTCTTTGGAAGCTTGATAATGAAACCAAAACTCCACTTCTCAGGGATTTCCACTGTTTACCAGATGTTTTCAAACAGCTCATGAAAGATGATGTTAAGCACTGAATACTGGTGCAACGTGTTTGGAAAGGTGCCACGTTCCTCGCAAGTTAAATTACCCTTCTGTGGTATTCTACCGGAGTAGGAACCATTGGGTTCCGCCACAGAAGGCTAAATTGCCCGACCCTGCTTGCCTCTCCCAATTTCCACTTTCAATCAAAATTTGTCGACCACATTATCCTTGTCTCCCAGCTAATTTTTCATTTCATCATCATTTCATGCTCATTTTATCACCTATTTCATGTTCATTGCCTGGATATAGCTGAAATATTCTGCTCGGGCGTTAAACCCCAACAATCAATCAATCAATCAATCAAGATGTTGTAGGTATTTTCAAGGTTGATCTTTAAGACCTCAGATGGAAATTTGGTACGGCCCTGGGGCTTTCCGGTCCTGATTCTCCAAAGGGCTTTTATGATTTCATCCTTCGTGATTGGCAAGTATCAACATCAAGATCTTCTCTAGGAGGTAGATTAGGAACATCTTGTATATCTTCTCCATTTAAAAGTGGTCCATCTATGTTTTTTATGACATTGCCATCTTTGTCTTTCACTGCTTGGATGTTTTGGTCTTTCTACCTGCCAGTTGACATGTGATGTTGTACACAGTTATGGTGTCATTTTTGCCCATTGCATTGTTTGTTTTTGAAGCAAGCTTGTTGATGTAGGTTCTTTTATCCTGTCTGGTCTTTCTCTTTACTTCTTTCCTAATGCTTACGTGTTCCCTCGTCAACTCTGCATTCTTGTCTTGATCTCGTCAAGTTGTATCTTATCAGACCCACGCTTCTCAGCTGTCTCGATTATATCGTCAGGTAGCCATGATTTGTATTCCTTCTTTGAGAATCAAAGTTCTTCTTGGCATGTGGTGTTATATGTGGACTTTACTCTTTCCCATTGTTTGTCTACAGTGCCTCTTCCTTATGTTATACTTTCTGTTTCTAATCTGATCTTGTCTAATTGCCCTGGCTATCTTGATCTTAAATTTAGCCACCACAAGTTGATGATCGGATGCAATATCAGCACCTCAATAAGCTGTAATGTCTGTCATACTCTTTCTCAATCTCCTAACGACTGTTATGTGGTCTGTATGGTTTCTAGTTTTCATTTCTTGAAATACCCAGATTTTGTTTTGTGTATATCCTGTGAGGGAATGGCAATGTCGTACCTCCTATGACTAGATCGTTGTGGGAGCAAAGAGTTCTCCATTTTCGTTGATGTTACAAATTTCTTCCTCCCCCCGTGATGTGTTCTCTCCCCGTGTTATCTTCTTAAACTTTAGCATTTATGTCACCCATTACAATCAAGATGCCTCGTGGATTTGTTCAATCTAGGGTAGCTTGGAGCTGGTTGTAAAACTCATCTTTGTCTTCTTCCTCTGCTACGTTGGTAGGAGCTTAGCATTGAATGACTGTTACTTTCTGTATCTTGGACATAAAAATCTTGCCACGATAATGCTTTCTTTCACAGGATTCCATTCAATGAATGATGATTCGGCCTTCTTGTTAAGTAAGATTCATACTCCATGTTGATGATTACCATCCTCGTTTGGTGGTCCAGAGTACAGTAGAGTTTGCCCTGAAGATAGTATGACCGCTCCAGATGATGTCCATCTAACTTCGTCCCAAAATATCAAGTTTGTAGTACTTCTGCTTCATATGCATTTCTATTGCATCCTGTTTCGTATAATGTCTGCACATTCCAGCTCGCAATCATTGAGGCGGTCTTAAGGGAGAAAAGATTCACCATCTAGTGGGTAGTACAAGCTGTATATTTTGCAATCGAGTCACTTTTTAATGAATTAAACCTGTTGAGATTATGCATTAGGCACACTGGACTACTGCTATGGTCGTAAGGTTTCACCCTATTCCATTTGGATTTAATTGTACTTTCTATAAGAAATTTACTGAAGACTTGGATAACGTATAAGTACATTTGAATAGTTCAGGTTCTTATTAGCAATGTTAAATAACAATTGAACTTGATCAAAGGACCCATTAAAGACAATAAAGCCATCACCTCTGAACTAAGCTTGTTTAAGAACTTTTCAACAATAAAGTTAATAAGTTCTTACTCTTTATGATAGGACAGTACTTAGACATTATTGATTAAATTGTTATTGTTGAGAAAGGGAGGAATGTATAATGACTTTAAGAATTAATATTGTCTATGTTAACTATAAATTGAATTATATGCATGTACGGGTAAACATGTACGGGTAAATTCACATTGATTGATGGATGTGTCTTATATAATTGAATGGTATGTATATTTGAACATGTTGTGTGTTCGGGGAGCGTAACAAGTGGTGAGCAAGTCAAAAGAAATGCAATTATACCTAGAGGTCAGAGAAATACTTGTACACAAATAATAAATCGGCGGGTAAACTGGACACATGGAATGTTTGTGTCCAGGTTCACATTGATTGATGGATGTGTCTTATATAATTGAATGGTATATATATTTGAACATGTTGTATATTCGGAGAGCTATTCAGAGAGCTCGCTTTTACTCTTGTAATAAACGTTACAGTCAGTTTACTTGTATTGGCATTATTCATCCGTACCAGACTCTACCACATCTTGTATGTCACATATGTCAGGGCTAGGGACCGTCCCCATTGCACATCATATAAAGAAGTAATTCTAATAGAACTATTTTTTATATTAGAAATAAGTTCTCACTGATTAAAAGTATACTGTGAAAGCACTTTCGTGGATACAAATTTTCGTAGAATAGGGAATTAGTGGATTCTTGAATTCATGGCTGTGAAATTTTTCAGTATACACTTCAACTGAAATCTCTTTTTCGTTTGGAACTAAATTTAGTAAATTGGTACCCAGCGAACAAAAATACTTTCACGGTAGAATATTATTCCTTTTTCATTTCAAATTGAACTTTTTCAGCCACCTTAATTAGTTGAATCACTTAACATGCTTGTATACATGCTTGTCATGTCATAAGAACATAGGAGATTTGTTGTCATATAGAAACTGTTAAAAGTTTCGAGCTATCTTGTATATAAGTTCCTTGGTTTTTAAATATAGGAAGCAAAAATTAGTCAAGAAGTCTACGAAATTTCCACAATGATAAACAATCGGACGGCGTGGTATTCTAATTTTTTCTCTGATGGAAATAAAATCTAAATTAGTTATAATGTTTAGTGGTAGTTCGAGTATTTTTGTACATCTTTCTAAAAGTTAGTTTAACATTCTAGATTAATGTAAAAGTGTCTGGATATTGATTTCCATTTATTTGCTCATTATAACATCATGAAATTTGCGATTATAAATCGTAAAATGTTAGTGTTAAAGATAATTGTTACATACTTCTTCATACATACATGTAATTAAACATGTTGAATGATAGTTTATGATACATTCAGTATATGTACATGAGGTTCCTCTCCTTTTCTTTCCTTTTCTTTTCTTTTCTTTTTTTTTTTACCTAAACCTTTTCTTTTATGAAAAACAGAATGCAACATTTTTTTTTACCATTGCGTAACTTAATTTATTTTTTTCTTGCCACAGAAAATTTTTTTTTTATATTTTTCTTCTGAACTGAAATTAATATTTTTTTCAAAAATATCCTAGGCCCCGCCTCAATATAAAAAAAATCGGTGCCCAAACACTTGCAAAATCACCAAACGGTCTTCAATAAGTGTAAATACACCTTTAAGTAAGATTTTGAGAGTGAACTTTTTCTGGAAATTATTGGCATTACGATTGGCAATAAGTGTACCCCTACAACGTAAGAGGTTGGATCTAATTCCGTTCCTCCATTACCCCAGTGAAGGCAGTAAGTCAGGAAATAGCTTGCCAGACAACCTCTAGTCTAGCATTTCTGGAGTAACCTCTAGCTCTCCAAGCCGATCTGTTTCTTTATTCATTGCCATCGGGATTCCTTTAAAATCTTGCGAAAGTAAAGGTGCTAAAGATCCAAGCCAGATCTCTTTTTTATTCCATATAGAGATGCATTGACGGTGTTCTCACGATTAACGAACTTAAATTCGGAAAATAGCTTTTTCATTTGTCCACCAGATCTAGAAATAAAAGAGACTACTGAAACAGCTTTGTCCTCGCGATTTATATCTTCACCTCGAATGCAATGACAGTACTTATAGTCGTACAAGTACAAAAATATATGACAAACGAGACGATTTTGATTTTGAAATTACAAATTTTTCTCTCGATCATGTACAGTCAAATATACCAGCTTTCCCTGCTTGTGCCCCGGTGTTCGTATTTCTCATTTGGCCCAATATTCCTAATGAACTTTGACCTGAGACTGACGAAATTAAAAGTAGTACTGGACAAAAACTAAATTCCAACCGATACTCGGATGTGTCGTGCAAGAATATCAGTCATCTTAATTACACATGGTGAAGTTTATAAGATACTTTAAAACAATTGGAATGCTTGACAAAAAGATGCACACACAGGATTATTTTGGTGTTCCTGATGTTTAGCGCGCTATAGAACGGGGTTTGACCCACCATTTCCCTCAGAAATGTCTGTTCCAGGTCAGGACCATTGTACTTGTTTCCAACTCTCCGGTTTTTGCTCCGACATTGTGTCATTTTTATACTTTCCCATTAGCTATTACCTAGAATTTATCAGTTCAACAATTTTGTTTTCACTAGTCGATCCTTTATTAACTTGTTTCGCTTGCAAGACCCCAAGCAAATGTTTTCAGTAGTATTAAGACTTTTTTGAAGTACAGTTTTTGAAAAAAATAGCTAATTACAGGTGAGATAGAAGGAAATGTGGAATTCAAAAATTACCCTTTTCGCAGTAACACTAGTATTGTCTTTAAGGTGCCTGAAATGATTTGGTATGTTGGAGACATCAATTTTTATAATCATGATGCCCAACATGTCTGTTTTATAATGTTAATATGCTAAAAATTAGTATTGTCATTCATACTAGTAAAATCCAAGTATTTTTCCTAAGGGGAGCAGTGACAAAATTTCACCTATATGAATTTTAAATACTTCAAAAATGTATTACTTAAGCTAATTTGAAAGCTAAGACACTATTTAAATGTACTGTATCCCATCAACGCTTGTTATAGGCATGATGTGTTGTGCAACAGCGGCCGGGTATCTGAAATGCAGCAAAAAAAACTTTTTATGATTAAATATCAATCGAAACCCAAAAACTAAGTGTCCAAATTGAGCAGATTTGTTGCATACATCGTTATCTTGATTCTTATATACACTCCTTGAGGCGTCTAGGTTTCCCGCACGCACGATACCCGCACGCACGATAAACGAACGCCCTCAGTGTGCGTTTAAACGCACGATAAACGAACGCTCCCAGCGTGCGTATAAACGCACGATAGACGAACGCTCATATCGTGCGTTTGAACGCACGATTGACGAACGACAAAAAAAAATATTATAATGACATTGACGTATAATGAAGACAGAAAAAAGGAAATAAAATTAATGAAAATATATAAATTAATAATAGCAAAAAATATAAAAAAGAACAGTTAAATCAAGGAAATAATCAAAGTACAAAAATAAACGAACGCTTGTATCGTCCGTTTAAACAAATGCAAAACGATGTGTAAACGCACGATAAACGATGCAAGAACGCTAAAATGGGAAACGTGAACGTGTCAATGAGTGTATATATATATAGCCTTTTATATATTTTATAGCCTAGCTGGCCGAGTGGTCTAGGGCGCTGGATAAAGTGCAGGCGGTGTTGCCATAGATGCCACAGCAGTACGAGTTCGAGTCCCGCGGAGGGTACGACCGAAAAGTTGCATCGCAAATTTGACAGTTTATATATATATATATATATATATATATATATACTTTATTTCCTCTTATGCAGAGATTTTTTTTCACATGAATAAAGAAAGAAAAAAGCGATTATCATTATATGAATTACATAAAAATGTACTTATTATCAGGAAGAAAATTAATGAGAGCGAATCGCTGGAAGTTACACAGCAGATTGTCAAAAATGTTCCTTTTGGAAAGTCTTGCACATTCTGAAGGTAAGTCAAAAACATACTTAGCTGTTTCTCGTAGCTCTGCGTAAAGTTTTGCCATATTCCAGGCACGGTGTGGTTTAATTTTGCTGTGTATACGTCTGAATAGGAGAAGCTTGCTCCCACTTATAATTATGCAACCCAGTCATAACTACAGTATATCTCCCGGGCTGCATATATTTGGTAGTGGGAGCAAATTAACTTCTGAATGTGTAAAACCAGATTATCTGTCAGGTACGTGTTACACCTTGTATAGTACTGTACATGTTTTTGGATATACTGTAAATAAGTATAATTTCGTAAACGGATTGTGAGAAGAAGTGAAAATAATTACCAAATATAAATAATCTATAATAAATATGAATCGATGGTAGTTATATTTATATACCACGATATATATAAACAAAAATCATTTTTTTAAGTTACGCGTTTTTTATACGTATTCTTTATCGGGACGATTCCACGGAATATTAAAAAGGGGTTCTGATTCAGAAATTGATATAAAGGATAGGTTCGATGTAGGTTATTTCGCCTAAATTTTGCTTTAAATTGATAATAAAATAAACAATTGAATAAACATTTTCAAATGATTCTCAGGGGCGGATCCAGACACTTCGAATAGGAGGGATGCAAGAACATTATTTACCGTTTTATGTCAATTTTTTACATGAAAATGACAATTTTTTCAATAAAAAGGTGGGGTACTACCCCTCTGCACCCTCGTCCTAGATCCGCACCTGGCTTTTTGTGTCTAATAGTTTTTTTAATAACGACCATTCTCTTGAGAATTAAATTTTGATTTCTATTTATCTTTTGGTCCTAATCTATTTAAGTGGGAAAATGGCGCTAAATATTTACTTCCGCTCGCGTATTAATCTATGTTTATTTTGGTATTGCGTGTTTGTCGTTTATATTAAACATCATTTCCCGAACAAATAATTTTGATTAAATTGATGTTATTATTTGATGAAACCCGCTTCTACTGAGTAAATTTTGACAAGCAAATTGGCGATTTAGGATCTCTGTCATACGCGCACTTGCCATTGCTGGGCTGTTGTTAGGATGTAAACAATATGGTTGACAAGATTGCTAAAATTCTTATCAAGAACATCAAATTGTGTATAACACATAGTAAAATGACTCATATGACTTTTAATACTTAATTTCCCCACTACTCGTTTAATATATTTAAACACTGATAAAGCCAAAACTTTTCAAAATGTCAGAATCCTATAGGAACGGGTCTGGCGATCATAATCGGATTGAGCATGAAAGCAAAGTTCATCTTTGGGGTCACCAATCCCCGATCACAGTTGATCACACGTCTTATAAATTTGAACACGATCCAGAT
This sequence comes from Perna viridis, assembly GCA_037379345.1. Classification (NCBI taxonomy): domain Eukaryota; kingdom Metazoa; phylum Mollusca; class Bivalvia; order Mytilida; family Mytilidae; genus Perna; species Perna viridis. The sequence continues at coordinate 28,654,093 of CM074517.1, read as the reverse complement.
TTAATTGTTGAGATAGATCTTCCTTACAACAAGTTTCCTGTTCGAAAATCAAGTGCAGGAATTAAAAGGATTTCTTCACGATCAGCCAGTGCAAAATCTGGAAGTGGAACTGACAGAAGCTTGCCATCTAGAGGAACACCCATTAAGTCTAGAAGCAGACCAATGAAACCTCATGAGGTACAGTCAAAGTTTGCAACTGTCACCTTTTCCTAGTCAGAGAACTTATTTATACATTAAATGTGGCCATGCACATATTAAAACAAAAATAGGAAAAGTCAGTCATATTTCATGGCATTAAATCTCCAGCTGGCTGTATAATGCATAGAATCAGAATACTAAACCAGGAGATTCATTTGTAGTTTACTTTGGTCTGAGAAACAAATCTAAGGGAAGGTTACATGTATATATACATGTACATGTATGAAGATGTACAAGTAGCCATTACTAGCTTTTAAATTATACTGATCAAGTTTGGATCTAAAGAACTTTTTTTTACATATGCATACATACATGCATTCATGTGCTTAGGCAAAAATAAATGAATTCAAAAACAAATTTAGTAATACTTGTACATGTATATGCAGATTTCCACTTTTATAAATGTAGACTTTGTTGTAACTATTTCTTTTACTGTATATTACCAGTAATACAAAATGTATACATGTATTCAAAAATATCATGATCTGATTGATACATTTACATTGTATTATGATTCTTGGATGTTGATCTATTTTACAGAAAGGCCATGAACATGTACATTTTTGTATTGGTACATGTATTATTACACCCTCCACTTGCAAAGTGGGGTATATGTACATGTACAGTACACCCAGAGAGGGAGGATTCTCTTACTTTTATTTTGGTGTCCAGTGGATCACAGAGTTTTACAGAGTCCACTCCTAAATTCCTCCAAATGAGTTCTCCCATCTGGGAGTATTTTATTGTCTTTTTGGAAGTATTTCGGAGTCGCTCCAAGTATTTTATCTTTAAAGTAGATATGGTATTGATTTTAGAATTGTAACTGAAAAGATGTTGTACATGTACATGTATACTGGTCTATCCATTATACATTTATTGTATTAAGGCATTTAATTGACAGGATACAATAAAACATGTACATGTACACTTTTTGTACTAAGGCATGTAGGTTTACTAAGGGCTTATTAGGGTAACAAAACCCATTGTTAAAAATTGTACATAACTGAAGATTTCTTCTTATATAATGTACACATGAATGCTGATGATAAACACTTGCATTTGTGATGTACATGTACAATTTTCAAAACACATAATTTTATTGACATTTTCATTCATTTTTACAACAGTTTGACATGTCATCAAATTACTTTCACATCAGTTTTTTTATCAGTTAGTTCTGCTGGATACTCCAAGGAAAATACTGTACGTAGAAAATGATTTTTTTGAATTTTCAAAACAATTGCCAAGGACTGTTTGTTACATTAGTACATGTACAAAAAATGTTCATGTACAAATGTACTAATGTAACAATAGTACATGTATGCTACTGTCAACACAAATTTTAATTTCCACCTTCCACAGCAGAGTCACCATTTAAAAAAATTGTCTGTAATTAACTTCTCCTGTCTTTATAACTTGAATAAAGATATATTAATGGTTCTAGCAGTTTAATAACATTTCAGTAAAGAGCAGAAAAAAATATTGAAAACTATTGAAATGTAACAATTTTATCCCAGTTTTTACTTTGGTGAGTCACAGTGGAGGACATGAGTGACTCCACTGTGAAGAGTGGAGAAATTAGAATTTTGGTTGATGGTAGTGTATGTATACATACAGAAAATGTACATGTATGTAGTTAAGAAATCATTCTGTTAGATATTAATATATTGTAAGGATTATTGCATTGTATAAACTAGACCAGGAAAGGCTGAAGATTATAATTAGTCTGAAATGAATGATTAAAATAGAACCTTAAATAGCTTTGTTATTTAAAGATTTAAATTTAAATCATCAGTTAAGTCAGTGTTTGTGGCTATTGGTAGCTAATTAATTTATTTTCTGCTTGCACATGATGTATAGTACAGAAAGAGACATATCAAGACTGTTCACTGACATGGTGGTACACCACTCTTTAGAGTGGTGGTCAGTTAATATATTATTTCTTAAGATTTCTTACAAATTCTTTTCGGCAGTTGTTGTGCATAACCTACCATTCAATTATTTTTTAAGATTGGACACTATTTGGATAAAAAAATGTGAGTTACCACTAACAGAGTGGTGTACCACCATATCAGTGATCAGTCATGGTATGTCTTTTCTGTACTGTATATGTTACAATGTAATACATTGTAGTGTCTATAATTGAAACTGTGAAAGTGGAAGATACCTTTTGGGTCAGTTATACAATGTACATGTACATACATGTACATGTTTGTAACATGGAATATATTTTGCCAAAATTTCGAATATTTTACTAATTGGATGGAGAAACACATTGTACTTTGTTCATGTATACATTTGTACATTGTACATTGTATGTACATGTACATGTGAATGTTATTTTTTATTTTCACAATTTAATGTCTTCTACACTGTCAACTTGACTTTTGGTCTATGTCAGTCTATGTCCAATCCAGTAGAATGCCAATCTTTCAAATCTCCTGCGTTTCTGTCATGTTGAGTGTGAGCATGTGACATAACAGAAAACTGGGAGTGGTGCAAGATCATTTTTTTATTAGATTGTTCTGTTTGCTACTATGTTATGGTATACAACCTGTTTTTCATTCTGCTCATTTGTTCATAACTGTAAATTGCTTCAATCGATTTTGATAGAATATTGGTCATCATCATACCTGTTAACCTTAGAACATTAGTAGGAGACTCACACAAAATCACTGAAAAATTTATAATCTCCCATATGAAACTAAGATTTGTGGGAACTTTTGGTTAAAAGCACTTTATTTTCAGTGAAAATACTGAAGTAGCAGTTTTTATATAAATCAGACAGGAGGTGATTCATGCATGTCAAAAACCCACCAATTTCAGTTTAATTTTTTATTCAGAAACTGTTATACATCATAGATCACATAACCAGTCTTAGTTTTGCAATTTGGAATTGTGCTTTTGAGATAAAATGTATACTGTAGATTGTACATGAAATTAGCACTTTACAAGAGTTATTGTTCTTGATTTGGTTGATTTTAGAGGGAGGTTAAAGTTTAGTTTTCTCTAAAAGTACAGATCTAAATAAAGAAAGGACTATTGTCACATAAAAATTTAGCATAAGTAGACCAAAAGGCATTGTCTGATTCATGGGTTTTTCTATATCATGAAACACCTTACCATGGGCATTGTCTGAATTGTATATGAACTGGTACTTGATAATTTGAATTTTTACATAAAAATTTTCTTTTACTTAAAAATATCCCACATTTTGCCAACCTTTCAGGAGACAAAGTAAATGGGGAGTACATGTATCTCCCACATCATGCTACATATACAGTGTACTGTTGCATAGGTTAACAGTTATGAATCATGGTTGGGGCTCTTGTTTGTTTTCCAATGTCTACTGATGTGTTTTCTAACTCTATTGGACTTCAAAATATTAAACTTTGCACAAAGTGTATCATGAGCTTAAGCACATGTATCTGTTTAGGCCAAAAATAAGAATTCTAATTTATAGTCTTGTTCCCTGCTACCCGTAAGGATAAAATAGGGTAGGTTCTTTGAGATAATTGGGAAAGAAAAATTGAGACTAAGCACACACACAAAAAAATAGTGTACATTGTAGATAGGGTAGCAGGAGACAGACACTTTTTTATTGTCTTTTCATCATGTGTGGTACATGTACATGTATGTTTCCCCTTAAAAGAATGGGGTGAACATACAATACAAAGTATTGAGTTACTGTGTCTGTTTCTTTTTCTTTTTATTATAATTCTTCTCTTGCAGCTGTTTGTCTGAGCCATAACATTTTTTATCCTTAACCTTAGCTTTAACCTTCTAAACTTAAAGATTTACCTGAACAAAATGCATTTAAGTTTTATAAGTTGCTTAAATGTACCATATTGACCTTTATGTGACCTTTGATTGCAAGGTTGATATCATGAACTTTTGCAAAGAAAGAATTTCGTCTTCTCTCCTAGACTTTACATGTAGGTCATTGGTATACATCATGAGAAATTTGCCTGTACATACATGTACGTATATGTAATGCTGAATATTTCTCATTTGTACATTTAATTATTTTGTCTTTACTTTTTTTTTCAGACTGAACCATTTCTGGCTGTAGATGCTATGACAGACAGACTGTCAGTCACTCCAACTAGCAACACAGGTAATGTATTCACAGTGACAAAGAAGTTAAGGAAGTAGACCTAGGGTAAGGGACACAACTCTTAAAACTCATGGGAACATTTGTATTCAGCATTTTACATCAATCTTATGTAAGCATCTAATTAACTTGGATTCATTTTATTCTGCTTCAAACGAAAGCTTGAGAGGCTTTGGTGAAATTGAATATGATACAAACATATCACCGATTTCATGATTTATGTCCCTTACCCTAGGTCTACCTCCTTAAGTAGCACTTCAGATAAGAATCATGCAGAATGTGATTCATTGTTGGAAAGCCTACATATTTTTAATTTTGATATTTTGTTAAAAGTTTTAGGTTTTGGTCAGAGGTATCTGCCCCTAATAGTGTATGTTAATTTGCTGTACATTTCAGTGGTACTTATAATAACACATTTTACCAAAGTGATAAGGAAAGTTGTGTATTTATTCCCTAATTTTTTATGGTAAAGTTAAGAAATAATACTTAGACTCCATTTTACAACAGGCTGGCCATTTATGTCATTAATTTAACCAGGTCTGTGGTTTTGGTAAAAATAAGGCAACATAAATTGCCAGCCAGTATTGAAAATATCTATTATTGAAATGATCCTTATAATAAAAGCATATCACCTGAATATGGCTGAAATATTGCTGCTCGGGCGTTAGACACCAACAATCAATCAATTATATAACAAAAGCTTACATGTACAAATGTTTCTAATTTGGTTTGAAACTAGAGTGACCACTACACCTCTTTACAACTTGACTCTTCTGGTTCCAGGTGAGCTAATCAGGAATTTAAAATATAGATTTATCCAAAATTAAATTAAGATTTTGTTGATAAGTAATTTTTATCCAAATTTTGTGGTTATATACTGGTTCCAACCTCTATGAATAGTGTCTGTTGAGTTAAGATGTTTCTGAAAGAAGGCACTGAGTACTGGTACGTAAGAGGATTGATCTGTTTTGTTGACTGCATATCATTGTCAAAATTCTTTGTTTTGATTTTCAACAGTGTCTATCGGTATTCCATTGATTTTATGCCTTGTTAAATTTTCAATCTCTCATCTATATTGTACCATCTCAGTACATACCCATGGCCAACATAAGACTTATAAATTATTTTTGTTCGGGTAACAATAGATTTAAATGTACCCTATCGTCTCCCATTAGAAGGATAATTAAAGCTCATATTGTATTGTTTGAGCTCTGCTTCATACTGTGCATTGTAAATTGATACCTATGCTAGTGTAAAATATTCAATATATCTTTATTGTGCATCGTGGTCACAATCTTTCTTTGAATTTCAATGTCAGTTTGGATGTAGTACAATAGTTAAACAGAAATCATTTAAATTTGTTGTGATATGTGCATAAGGAGCTTGATGAAGCAATGAATTGAAGAAGTACTGGTAGTTGGGATAAAAATTTGAAGACTTTATTTAAAAGTGCTTATATGTTATCACCAATGGTTATGAGTTTGTAGTTGAATTATTTAAAGTTTAAATATGTGCCTTTTGTTTTTTTGACATTATGGAGTTGGACTAAGTTTAAGCCTTCAAAGTGATAGTTTGAAGTGGATGTATAGACTTTATTGTGTACTTTTTCTTGGATATTTTATTTGTGGTAATATTTAACTCTTAAAATGGATTCATTAGAGGAGAAAGTTCAACCACCACCATTTGTGTTTATGCGTTGGCACACTTCTTTTGATTTGGTGTCCGATGTTTGGTGGGCTCGTAAAAGTACTTATTCTGGTAAGACAGGTTTGGGTGTTCATCTTCATATACTGGTAAAGTGAAACCTTTCTAAACAGAACCCTGAAAAATGAAAAAAAAACTGTTGATACCAGACACTATCAAAGTGCCATTATATCTTGTTTTAATGTATTTTGAACCTTGGTAAATCAAGCACCTTTCTACACTGAACCAATTTTAAAGTGCAAAAGGATTCAGTTAAGACAGATTTCACAGTGCTTAAAATTGTTTTCTCTTCCAAATTTCAATGATCTGAATGATTTTTAGCTGAATTTCACATGCAGAAATTGGTGTATGGTGAATGATGGGCAGACGGGGAAATTTGTGTAGTAGCATTTTTCTCAGCGTGTACTAATTGCAGCCTCTTGATATTTGGTTTCCAGCATCAGGTATGGGTCCCATATCATGGGATCTGATTTCAGGCCTGTTGGACATCTACTTCCTGTTAAACAAAATTCCGCCATTTCTGTCTTTATTGCTTAAAATAGAATAAAACAACTGAGTTCAACGTTACATGTTTAAGAAGTGATCTTTCTGCCAATTCTGTCGGTTCATGGATAATTTTCATTTGAAAGTACTGACATATTCTGGAGAAGTTAATACAATGTAGCAATTTTCTCTATGTGTCTTATAGCTCGTCTTCCCCAGCGACCAACATCTTCAACTGTAAGGAAAGGGAGAGCACCCACTGTGACGGGTAGATTATATGCTCCTGATGGAAGATCACCATCCCCGTATATAAACAGGTATGAACTAGCAGGCAAACAAAAAAGGAAATGAATAAATGTTTTTTTTAGCTCACCTGGCCTTTGGCCTTTGGCAAGGTGAGCTATTGCCATCACTTGGTGTCCATCGTCATTCTTCTCCTCTGAAACTACTTGACCAATTGGAGCCAAACTTGGTATGATTGTTCCTTGGGGTATCCTGCATAGAACTGATGTGGGGATTTTTGATCCATTGAAAAACATGGCAGCCGTGACTAAAAATAGAACATAGGGGTCAGACTGTAGTTTTTCGCATATGTCTCCAAAACTGTTAGGTTTAGCCAAATTCGACAAGGTAAAAGTGTTCAGTATGATGAGATCTATATGCAGTCAAATTTTCATTTTAATCTATTATGTTATAATGGAGTTATTGCCCTGTTTCAACGGTTTTTGCTATTTTTAATGTTATTTCTTTCAAAAATCTTATCCTTTGACACTACTTGACCAATTGGAACCAAACTTGGTATGAATGATCCTTGGGGTATCATGCATAGAACTGCAGTGGGGATTTTTTGATCCGTTGAAAAATGTGGCCGCTGTTACTAAAAATGGAGCATAGGGGTCAGACAGCAGTTTTTTGCATATATCTCCAAAACTTTTAGGTTTAGCCAAATTCTGACATGGGTAAAAGTGTTCAGCATGATGAGATCAATCTTGTCAAATTTTCATTTTAATATGTTCTGCCATGTTGGAGTTATTGCCCTTTCAAAAATCTTCTCCTCTGACACTATTTTACCAATTGAAACAAAACTCGGTATGAGTGTTCCTTGGGGTATCATGCATAGAACTGAAGTGGTTTTTTTTGGCCGCTGTTACTAAAAATAACACATAGGGGTCAGACAGTAGTTTTTCACATATATCTCTAAAATCGTTAGGTTTAGCCAAATTCTTTCAATAGCTGAAACGATCCTTATTTTTAGGACTACAAAAGTCTTCAGGCATAAAAGTTGTCAGACGCCTTCTTATAAGAGTTATTGCCCTTGACAGGTGAAAATGACAGGTTCTTTTTACAATTTTCAGCCAATGTCTTGAAATCTATGATAGATTTAGACTTTCATTTGCTGAAATGATCCTTATGATAAGTCCTATCAAAGTTTTCTTGAGTCAAAATTGTTGGACAACTTCTTGTTTAATTTATTCCCTTGAAAGGCAAAATTCAACCAGGTGAGCGATTCAGGCTCCTGGGAGCCTCTTGTTTTAAATATGGTGCCTTAATGCTTAGTTTAGATGAGGCCAAAAAAAAAATATTTCTTGTTTCTCGGGCTCTACTTGTCTCTTTTGTGGCTCTGCATATTTTATTGGCATATCTTTGAAAAGAATCAAAAACAAAAATATAAAAACGCCACCCTTTTCATTTTTTTTGGTCTATTTACTATGTAAAAAGCACTCTAAACACTTTATTTTGAGGAAAAAAAATATAAAAAGGGTTATCTCCCTTTGTCAAAATGTCTCTAGAACCAAGAAATTAACTTTGAATGGCCTTAGTTGTCTTAACATGTCTGCAAATATTGTTATAATGGTATCACCTCATTGTTGTCATTGTCGTTGGCGTCTGTTAATTTTAGATTATTCATAACCTATTCAATATTTTTACTACAGCCGAAGGCACTGTAGTTTTTGGAGGTTTTTGACCCACCCCTATTAAAATAGGGGGCTTAAAAGGGTGTTATCATAAAAATTACAGTAACAGGAAAAGTTTTTTGCTGATCCGATTTTTAAGATTCAGATGTCAATATGTTCCTTTTGAAATTCTGTTTTATTTATTTTTCCAAGCAGGCTTATCTTAAGCTGTGTGGGAGATACAGGGGTACAAAATTGGGCCAGGCTAAAAAGGATCAATAATTTTATTTTTGTTCCAATTTCGAATTTTTTATGTTGGGTTCTTTATGAAAGGCTTTACCTGTGGTTTTCAATCAGATTTCAGATCTCATGGGGTTTTCAAGTTATACAGGGTCAAAGGGGTTACATAAAAAAAAGACTTTTTTAGGTCCAATTTCAATTTTTTTTATTGGATTCCTTATAAAAAAACCCCTGCCTGCTTCATACATGTATATCTCTTATGGTTTTTCAGTTTTAAGGTGCCAAAGAGACAACCCCCGGAAAATTACCTTTTCATTTTTGGTCCAGTTTTGAAATTTTTTTTATTGAATTATAAATTTTGTATTATTTTGTGTTCAAACTAATTGTTGTGTCCATGATGAACTTCAAGTCCCTATGCTTAAGTGTGTCAGTAACTAGTATTGTGTTAATACTTGACCCAATTGAACAGAGTTTGTAATGCTACAGTATTATCATGCTGTGCTCTTTATTATTGTTACTGTTTTAATTTGCTTCAAACATTTTTGATAATTACCAATATTGCTAGCTTTATGGTATGTGTCGGGTTTGTAAGCAGTTGGCTAAGTATCTTAGTGAAGTTATATCGAAATACAAATACAAATGGTCAAATTTTGTATTAATTAAGAAGTTCTAGGAATATGCATTATAATGGTGTAAGTCAGAAACTTTAGGTTGCTGTATTATTTATGCATAGCTAATATATGAAATTTCAGCTGTAAGGTATATGAGGAAGAAGTTATATTAGACATATTTATAATTCTGTTGAATTATAAAAAGTTCTTGAGTTATAGAAATTTTATGTCATTTCAAACCACTTCATTGCAGAATTCAGTCAGCCGTGACTTTGACAGTTTGGTAATTAATATCTGAAGTAGTGAAACATGTATAGACTAATGTAATGAGATCATACAGGGATTATGTACATGTACTGTAGTTTTTTTTTTACAAATAATTGGGGGATGGGTGTATTCTAATGGCTGAATAAAAGTGATTTAAAAAATTAACAGAAGCATGTTTTTGTATACCAGTTTCATAAGCATTCTTGATTGAATTGTGATTGTCCTCAAAATCCAGAATATCAATGAAAGGCAGATTTTTTTAATGAAAATATGTATCATATTTACTGGTAGTGTATGTATAATTGTGTAGTTAAAAATACTTTATTATAGAGCTTGTCTTAGACAAACTGTGAGTGCTCCTAGTAAATTGAGAAGACGGTAAGAATCTGGGAGAAATGGCGATAGAATCTCATGATGTGTTTCACCTGTTGTTTTGATCCCAATGTTGAAATTGATATTACAGCTCATACACTGATGATTTCCAGAAAAGGAGTTGGTCTTCCATTAATTAAATAATCACTTGTTTAGATTCTTTCTGTGGTACTAGTTATATCAGGACAATTAAAAAACAGATTTCAACTTTCTATTGTATTGTCCAGTTAAATATTTAAGGAAATTCATCAGGTGAGTATAATTTAATCAAGAGAAGACTAACTGTATCCCCTGAACATTATCATTGTATGGGCTATAATACACTTCATGATTGAATGTGAACCAACTGAATTTACCTTTTAAAATGCAGCTTGAAAGATAAATGACATATATGTACTTGTACAATTTTACAACAGGTTAAATGAGTACATGTATGTACATATATTTTTACCAATTACCCATCTCTTCTAGATACTGTGAAACCTGTCTAAACCAAACCCCATTTGGACTTTAGAATTTGTCTGGTTTAGGCAGGTGTTTTGGTTACCTAGGTTAGAAATATATCAATATTGATTTAGAGTCTTTAAAAAGTGTCTGGTTTAGACAGGTTTTTTGATTTTCCAGAGTTCAGTTTACACAGGTTTTACTGTATAGAGGTATACAATTTTCTTGTCCTTGTTAAAATACTTTGGATACTTCAGATTAAAGAGAACTCTTTTTTTTTCATTTGAAAATTTGTACATTCATATGTACATATGTTTGATTTATTTTATGTTTTGCAAATTGAAATAAATATTTACTGCCATCAAATTTATACATGTACTTAAGATTTCAAACTGCATTTTAAGAGTCACAAATGTGTTTTTAAATAAGCACTATTGATACCCTTATGTTTGTGGTAACTTGGATCTAGTCCTGTCATCCTACTGTTCATTTACCTTAATCTCTTTAATTCACTTCAGTTACCTTTTAGACTTGGTGTGAGTGGACCAATTCTTTATAGAAGATCAGCTTATCATCAAAAAATTGAAATACCTCATCAGGGGCTCAAATTAGTGTTGATCCAGGGTCAGGGACCCTACATTTCTGACCCAGGACTTTTGATATTTCATCAGCAAAAGTCCTAGTTCTTATATACATGTACACTACATTGAATCTCTAAGGAGACCCTTTTGTTAACATACAGTACTGTGAAAATATTTTTGTTCTTCGGTACCAATTTTTATGGATTTCGTTGTTTTGTTAAAACACAAAATTTGGTTCCCAATGAATTTATCTGTATAAAAGAGGTATCAAATCCACGAATCCACAACATTTTTTCCCAAAACTATGAATATTGGTACCTGGTAATAAAAGAATGTTCACAGTAAGGAAGACTTATGATTTGAAGTCTACAAATATTCTGGACCTTTCATCCTCAAAAGCAAATTTTAAACCCTTGCCTATGACAGGCAACACTAGACCAATTATGGTGACAGTTGAATCCAACTGGCTTGGTTGTAATGATTTACAAATGCGCTTTGCCATATACAAATATCTCCTTTTTGCAGAGTGACTCTTTTTTTATTTTTTGTATGCAGTGTAAAAGATATTTTCAAGAAGGAGATTATATTAAGCGTGAATAGCAAAAAAATATTTTTGACCTATAGTGGATAAAACAAAAACAAAATTTGAGTCTTACTGTTTTAAAAAGTCGAGACCGAGAGAAAAATGCAACAATTTGTCTTGTAAAAACATAGAAGTCTTACGAAAAAAAAGCCAGCATAGTTTTTGTCAAATCTAATATATTTATTTGAATTACCTGCAAAATCCTATTTTATGTAGAGTACTAGAATTCATAGTACAATAATTTTTTTTAAGTATGGGCTGTGTTACTATACTTTGCAAAGTAGGGTTTTTTGGGAAATTTTAGGATTAATGTGTCAGTAAACTGTAAGAATCAGGCAGTTGGTGAAACATGGTATAAAAAACCACCATTTTGAAAGTTTGATTTGAATATTTGCACCATCAGAATCAAGAAAAAAAGACAAGATTTTACATATCACTTTGGTAAATTGAATTGTAATTTCACTGAAATGCACTGAAAATGAACATTTTAAGGACAGATAGAACTCTCTGTCAAAAATCTCATTTTTCTAACATTCTATTGAAAAAATTCTGAGCAAAACCAGTGATATAGAGATAAATTAATGGTCTTTTGAAATAAAGAAAGCATCTTTGAGTGAAATTATTTTTCAGATATGTGTTTTTTTGACATGCATGTTCTTATTTTTTTCCATTTTGCCTGATTCTTACAAAAACTTACACTGAGGTGTAAAACTGTGAGCAGTTTATATAGGTTTTGTTGTACTTCAGTGGAAGGTGGCTACAGTTTGATGAGCTTTATAGCACATTCATTGATGATATTCGGGGGATAGAGTTGGTCTTCCTTAATAAAATGACAATCAGATGAACTGCCAGAGTTAGTGACACTGAGATTTAAATTTTCTATCTGGCATACAGACTTGAATACTGTCCTAGTCAGTTGTCTAGTTCATTACCAAAGGCTGTTCACCTGGAGATAATCATTACATCAAATATCTACAGAACACCATCATTGAATGTGCTGTAAGTCACATATACACTGAAAAGTTATTTTCACATTACAAGCAAGATTTTATATAATCTCAGGTCCAATAAAAAACATGTCAAGCGGTATGTATAATAGAAATACAATGCTTTATATAATTATTTATTTATGAGAAAGGCAAACTTTTTCTTAAAGTTCTTTTTGTACTCATAAAGTTCTGAGATATTCTTTTCATTATTTCATCTTATTTTCTTTTATGCATAGACTCATACTTTCAGTAAGATATGAAATGTATATTATATTTAGTTTCTTAAAATATTATTATTAGAGTCTTTAGATGTAGATGCAAGTGCATGAGTGAAATAGCTGGCTCGGAATAGATTGTTTAGCTATTTGAAATTAGCATGATGTATAAAACAGTAAAGATGCTGAAAAATTCACTACTAAATGTATTTCTAGTTTTCAGGTTCGTGCATGTAGACATATTGAAAGATTTACACACAATTTTGCACTCCCTTTTTTTTTTTTTTTTTTTTTTTGTGAAGAGCAACGACAAGGTTTCCACATTTAATGAATAAGAAAATGAAGATGCTTGTTTGAACTTATAGCAGCACGTTCCACAATAATGCATGAAGTCACTAAATATGCAAGTTTTAAAATAAGAATGGTACCTCATAGCCTGATTGCACAGTACTGCTGATGACTTGTTATTTTATTTATTAATGTAAAAAAGAAGAATTCTTAAAAGATGCTAGAGGTTACAGACCACCAATTCAACCAATGAGCATTTGGAACGTACGCAAAAATAGTCCTACGCAGAAATTACCCCTGTTCCTCATAGTGCTGTGAAAAAAGTTCTCATCTTATTTAAAAAATTTAAACAGTTTCTGAAAGGAAAAACATTTCTGTACATTTTATAGGTGCATTTTGCTTCTTGTGATGTGAAGCCTAATCTCCATAATGATTTTTAAATATACCCCTATCTTGTGAAAACACTGGGATTTCCCATGCTATTTATAGACCCTTCACTTCCGGTGACCAGTACTGCACTGCAAGTCTGCTAACCCCACATGCCATTCTGAGGATTGTGAGCTGACATATGTAGAATCATGCTGATATATAGTCCTCTGCAGGTTAAAGTTAAGGTAAAGTCCAGAGAAGCCATTGAATATTGTGAAATTAGCATAGAAGCCTATGGAAAGTGGAATTAGTGGTTTTTAGCCTAAATATGAAGCCATGGCAAAATGAAAAGTTTCTTGAAATAGCTTTAAACTACTTGAAGATCTTATTAACTTTGCCATGAGAGGAATACACTACAAAAATCCTTCAAAATATGCATTTTTTTAAGTTATAGGTCCAAATTATGGAAAATTGGTCTTTTTGGCTGATTTTTATGTCCTATCTTGTAAAAAGTGTAGAAAATTTAGTAAAAATATCAAATATTAAACTTTGAGGGCTATATTTACCTAAATATGGTGGTAATAAGCACTTGAAATCAAGTTTTGTGTAGATTTGAGCAAAAATTAGGTTAGAAATGAGGAAAAACTCACTTTCATTACTGTGGTTAAGGCCATATCAACATTCCCCTATGGCAACATGGAAAATCCATTATTGAGTACTTTTTTTGCTTTAGGTGCCCTTTACTGGTCATGTTTTAATGTGAAAACACTGTATTTACAAATTTAAAGCCAAATATATCACCTTTTGTGAAAATTTAAAGATTTAGGATTTTTGACATGTGATCAAGAAAAAGGGGGAGGCATGTCAGAAATAAATTTTTAAAAATAGACCAATTTCTCAGAAAATGATTACTTTTAAAACTATTTCTTCATTAATATTGTTAAAAAACAAGTTGTGATTGATATTTTTTATTTGAAAAGTCAGAAAAAGTTCTTTGCAAATATTTAATGCATTTAAGTATGGTAGAATATTGTCACTTTTTTGCTCACACAACTTGGTTACCCTATATTTAAAAATCAAATATGTAAAAAAGTGCTTGTCACATTTCACTGAAACTTTGCAAATGCATTCAGTATGTGTGTAGGAAGATACCTGTATAGTTATTTATTTTTTCTAAGACAAAAAGTGACTCTTTAGGTTACAGACCACCAATTCAACCAATGAGCATTTGGAACGTACGCAAAAATAGTCCTACGCAGAAATTACCCCTGTTCCTCATAGTGCTGTGAAAAAAGTTCTCATCTTATTTAAAAAATTTAAACAGTTTCTGAAAGGAAAAACATTTCTGTACATTTTATAGGTGCATTTTGCTTCTTGTGATGTGAAGCCTAATCTCCATAATGATTTTTAAATATACCCCTATCTTGTGAAAACACTGGGATTTCCCATGCTATTTATAGACCCTTCACTTCCGGTGACCAGTACTGCACGTCTGCTAACCCCACATGCCATTCTGAGGATTGTGAGCTGACATATGTAGAATCATGCTGATATATAGTCCTCTGCAGGTTAAAGTTAAGGTAAAGTCCAGAGAAGCCATTGAATATTGTGAAATTAGCATAGAAGCCTATGGAAAGTGGAATTAGTGGTTTTTAGCCTAGAGAAATTTCCCTTATTACAAATCATAGCATTATTTGCATTCTTAAATGACTTCATGTGAGAAAATCCTTCTTATTCCTGAATTAATAACTCCATTGTATCAAACAAATTTAAAACCCATTTACAGTTTTACAGTGTATACTGGTATATGAAATTTCTCTGCCAAAATTCTACAATAATATTTATCCAGTTCAAATTGTCATAAAATGCCAGTTGAATTTTAATATGTTACATAAGTTAAATGAATTTTAATATGCTACATGTGTATTATTTTAGTGGTCGTAACACACCAGCCTCGTCCATCTACGTATCTCCAACCAGTAAACAGAACACCAAGCCAAATATACATATAAAGTCACCATTTAAACATTCGGTACAGAAAACTGAAGCTTCAAAGGTATGATTAAATACTGTTAAGCTTATTCTAAGTTTGAATATTATCGAATAACTTTTTATGAAATTATTCATGACGATATGGAGTTGTTCTCATTTACACATGAGACAGGTCTTTATATTTGCTTATTTATACTGAGCATAAGTTGTATATTAATACAAATATAAAGGTCAGTCTGTATGTAAAAGAGTACAACACCATTTCTAACATGAATTATTTCTATTCTGATGTGACAAAAAGACA
This sequence comes from Perna viridis, assembly GCA_037379345.1. Lineage (NCBI taxonomy): Eukaryota > Metazoa > Mollusca > Bivalvia > Mytilida > Mytilidae > Perna > Perna viridis. Next base: position 28,638,444 of record CM074517.1, on the reverse strand, counting down.
TCTTTTGCATCTTAATCAGTCAGGGGTAGATATATTGGGTAACATAGTAGAATATTCTTTAGAAGCATGTCCTTTTTAAAGAGGATAAGATTTAAAGAGTGAAAAGTCCTTGACTTTTCAAGTTTCACTAGTAATCCACTTGAGGAAAAGTATAAGTCCTCTATAAAGTATTACTGAATAGGGTTGAAAATAACCCATGAATTTCTAAAAAAAATGTGATAAAATTTAAATAGTTATCCACAAAAATCTGCACTTTTACAGTACATGTGCAGGAATTCATTGGGTTCCTCAATAGCCAATGGAGTAGAAGGTAATTGGGTACCCAAATGTTTCCTTGAATGTTGCAGTACTGAAAAATGTGAATTTAATTTTTTCTGGTGCTTTTATTCTTTTTGCTGTTTGATTTGAAAAAAAAAATACTTAGTTGAATAGTAACTTAAGTATTTTTTATTTAAGAAAGATTGCTTGAAATGGTGAAAGCGATGAAATTTAGTGCTCATTTTCTCTATAAAGTATTATGTTCATACTGCAAATGTAATTTTTGTGGCGTGGTAATTTTTGCTGTTTTTGGACAAAGTTGTCCAAAAGTTGTGGACAAAGAATTTTGAAAATGAATATCTTTGAAGTTTTTATTGAACAGTATGAAACACACTTTTCAAAGGCACAAACATTCAGAATTAGACCTTCAAATTTGTTAATTTGTCAGTTTTTGAAAATATTTAGCAAAGAACTTGATTTGTTTACCATTTTTATTTAATAACCACATAGTTTACTTTATTAATCATGTTTATAGTACATGTATTTGCATAATAATAAACCAGACCAAAACAATTATCTTAGTTTGCTTTCTTCATACTTTGGAAAAATTTAATCAAGATATCAAAATGAAAATTTGCAATTTTGATTTAATATTACAATGCCAGGACAGAGCATCCTCACCGTCACAGGATCTGAAAGAATTGACGGCTTTTGCCACTTTCCATGTTGGTAAAATGTTATCGAGAGAACCAGTGGAACACAGACAGAAAGCTAACGGCAAACTGCTAAAGGGAAAGTATGTTAACTTCAATAACTTTTACTTTTATGATTAGTTTCATTTCTACTTTTACTGAGAAAGAACATTTAATCAATTTCATGATAAGCCGTTTTTTAGCTCACCTGGCCAAAGGCCATGTGAGCTGTTGCCATCACTTGGCGTCTGTAGTCCGTGGTCGTCGTCGTTAACAATTTTTCAAAAATCTTCTCCTCTGACACTACTTTACCAATTGGAACCAAACTTTGTATGAATGTTCCTTGGGGTATCATGCACAGAATTGATGTGGGGATTTTTGATCCGTCAGAAAACATGACTGCTGTTACTAAAAATAAAACAAAGGGGTCAGACAGTAGTTTTTCACATATATCTCCAAAACCGTTAGGTTTAGCCAAATTCTTTCACTAGCTGAAATGATCCTTATTTTTAGGACTACAAAAGTGTTCAGGCATGAAAGTTATCAGATGCCTTCTTATAAGAGTTATTGCCCTTGACAAGGGAAAATGACAGGTTTTGTTTTGTTTTTTTTTTTACAGTTTTCAGCCAATGTCTTGAAAACTTTGATAGATTTAGACTTTCATTTGCTGAAATGATTCTTATGATAAGTCCTATCAAAGTTTTCTTGAGTAAAAATTGTTGGACAACTTCTTGTTTAATATATTGCCCTTGAAAGGCAAAATTCAACCAGGTGAGCGATTCAGGCTCCTGGGAGCCTCTTGTTTGTAATTGTTTTTATCGTTTGTTCTTTTTGTGTGAGTTCTGGCCCCAGCACCATAAAAATTAGAAAATATATACGGAAGTAGACCTGGGGTAAGTTATATAACTCTTGAAATTAGTGATATGTTTCCAACATATTCAATTTCATCAAAGCCTATCAAGCTTTCATTTAAAATAGAATGAAATCAATTCAAGTTACTTTTATGCTTAGATGAGGTTGAAAAAAAAATGCTTTACACAAATGTTCCAAAGATTTGTAAGAGCTATGTCCCTATAAAGCTAGGTGTCTGAGTATATTCAACTTCTAACTTAAATCAAAACCTGTGAAAATAATATTGTCACAAACAGTTCAGAATTTTGATTTTTAAGCAAAAAATATCAAATTCTTTATTAACAAGTCTCAGGTTAAGAAAATATTCACTTATAAATGTTACATCAGTAAAATATATTTACATCAAAGTTAGGGCATGTTTTATATGATATGTAGATATATATATATATATTCATTTTAATGTTATTTTAATTTCTAGTGATTCTTATTGTAAATTGTAAGAAATTTTAATGTTTACTTTGGCATGTTTGTGAACACAACAACATTAGGTGCATGGTAGCAAACATTGAACTTGTTGTCTTTTCTCGCGATTTCATTTGAGTATTCTGGTTGGTTTCAAATATAAGTATACCTACATGTATTCTACAAATTAGGCAGATGAGGATAAATGCACCATTAAAATAGTCACAGGGATGATTTTTGTCCGCTTTTTAGTGGAATTCAGCTATTTCAAATCTGGATTTTACTGTTCCGATTCTTTTTTTACTGTATATTTAGTTCCGATTTTGTCAATTTCCACTTTGTTCGTAGACCTTGTAAATCATCCCTGTAGTTTATTTCAAGTTATTAATTTTTTGTTGAGACAATTTTTATCTGAACTTGAGAAAAATTAATGTGGTAGTAGACAAATTTCAAATTGAACTTATAAAAAATAAAAAAAATGTGATGTTGCCGTTTTGGAGCAAAAGATATAAAGGATGATGACATATTTCACTGATTTTTGCCCAAAAACTGCATTTGCCAATATTTGCCTAAAATAATAAATTTGCTTAGATGAGTTATGCACATGCACAAGACAAGGCTGATTATGCAAATTCTTATCAATGTAATGTATGTATTATTTTGAATATCTCCTTACACATTTGCAGTGATTTTTCTAGGCTTAGTCATTTTAGTCATTGAGTCATTGACCAATCATTTTCTCAACTGACTGAAGCGTTTTCCTGGATTTTGACCCATTTAGTAGAAACATGTATGTGTTTGTATAAAATCCACATGAAAGTGACTTAAGTTTTTGAATTTCTGGCAAAAACACTGCATTTGTGAACAACTACAATGTACTTTGTTTTTGCACATACATACAACTCTAATAAAAACCCACTAACTTTACTTTCATTTTTTGTTCAGAAACATTTACAGACCAATAACCAGCCTTAGTTAGTCATTCTATTGTTGCACGTTTCAGATAAAAATCATTTATTGGTACTTTGCAAGAATTATTGTGCTTTATTTGGTTGATTTAAATGGGAGATGAATGTATTTTTTGTCAAAAATACAGATATAGATCTGCTTAAAGGAAGAAATTTCATTGCCTAAAATATCGCATATCTAGGCTGAAAATAAGCATTGTTTCTTTGGTGGGTTTTTCTGCACCATATATCACCTCTACCATTGGCAGGGATCTGAGTTTTATATGGACTGGTACTTAAACAATAAATAAATAATTTCTACTTTTGTTTATTGTTGCACAGTGATCATATACATGATAAAGATGTGCATGTCTGATTGTCACAAATATTTGTAGTATAGTTTTTCTTGTTGAACTTTGCCTTTTTGTGCACCTGGTCCATGCTCCCAGTTTTTAGTGGAGTCCGAGTTGCTCATTTACTTTTGTTACTTTGTATGTATGATTTTAGTTACTTTGTGTTCTTTGTTGTATATGTCTGTTTTTCATGTCTGGTCTTTGTCCCTGGATAACATTCTTTTGATTACTGCTATAACCTTGGTTCCCTTGATTACTCTTTTCATAAACATGTGTTTTGTTATGAAACTTACAACTCCCACTTTGGTTAATAGTTGTAATCTCTACACAGTGTTTGAGCATATGGTGAAGATAAGCTGTCAAACGTTTCTGTATGCATGTAGAATGTCCAAACCTTATATCACTCCTGTTTTAAGGAAATAGACCTAGGGTAAGGGACATAACTCTTAAAATCAATGATATGTTTGTATCATATTCAATTTCACCAACATCTTTCAAGTTTTCATTTGAAACTTACATGAGGTTAATGTAAATTGCTGAATACAAACGTTCAGTTTGTTAGAGTTGTGTCCCTTACCTCAGGTCTACCTCCTTAAAAAGTGCTTTCATTTAAGGTTCTTTAGGCATAAAGGGGAATCAAAAGTTTGTTTTGGTAAAGTTATTGTGGTAAAAAGGGGATGTAACCATCTTGTATTCCTTACAACTTTATGCAGAGGAATTGTTATGGTTTCATTTATTTCTAGGACTGCTTTAATTGGTATATTTCTGATTTTTGCCTTTTGATGCTCAAAATAGTATTAATTATAAGTAGATATTTTATGAAATGAAATCCAGAGCGTTTCAGATTTAAAAGGAGAATTAACAAAGAAAAAATAAAAGTCTTTAGTTAAGGCAATAAAAAATAGGTGGAGAAATTATTATTATTATTTTTTTTAAACAATTTACATTGAGCTAATGTGGCAACAATCTACACTTTAATAGTGTTTGAGCCAAAATGACCATAAAATGTAAAGGGTTGGCACAAAAGAAACAGTAGTTAGGGTAGCAGGAAACTGATATATTATTATTTTTGTCTTATGAAGTAAGGAATTATTTGTATTGGTACATTTTTTTTTATAGATTAAAGCCTTTGAAGCCAGTAGAGGTAAAAGGACCAACAATAGAGAAGTGTAAAGGGATTGTTTCAGGTGAGTGGTGGCAGATTCAAATTGTTTTGGGCTTCTGTCTGTACCTTATCTTTTATGGAGAGGGTATATACAGTCATACATGTCTATTAAACCACCAATATTCAGAAATACCCTGTCTTAAAAGGCTATGATTGAAATATCTTTATGTAGTGCATTCTATGTGAAATTTAATCTGTATATAAAGACCACCTGTATTATGAAAGCATGATTTTTCCTCTCCCTTGGAAGATCACTTAAGGTAGGTTTGACTTATGTATGCATTTTATTATACCCCACGCAACGAAGTTGCGAAGGGTATAATGTTTTGACTCGTCCATCAATCCATCCGTCAGTCCATGTTCAGTTTTCCAGACTTTTTTTAAACACTTGCAGATATTGACATGATTTATGACAGATAAGTTCACCACTTTAAGTTAAAGGTCAAGTTCAACTTTCGTTCCGCTCCAATGATTTTTACTAAAAGTGTGGGCCTTGAACTTAGCAAAATTCACAGAAATATCAGTTTTCCTAACTTTCTTTAACGCTTGCAGATATTGACATGATTTATGGCATATAAGTTCACCATGATAAGTTACAGGTCAGGTTTGACTTTCATTCTGCTCCAATGATTTTTATCAAAATTACGGCCTTGAACTTAGCAAAGTCCACAGAAATATCAGTTTTCTGGACTTTTTTCCTAAATGCTTGCAGATATTGGCATGATTTTTGGTATGTAATTTCACCATGATAAGTTACAGGTCAAGTTTATGTTTTTTTTACTGGGGTCCTTCTACATATATTTCTCTTACAAACATGTTACTTGAGTATCCAACATTGGGACAGGTGGGGCATGAGAGTGCACTCACTAAGGTTCTTTAATTTTTTATTGCAATGTTACAAATATGAAAAAAAAATGAAAGAAAGAATAAGCACAAATTATGTGAACCAGTAATGTGGGCCAGACATCTTGTGTGTCTAATAAACCCGATAATGTGGGCCAGACAGCTTGTTTGTCTAATAAACCCGATAATGTATGCCAGACAGCTTGTGTGTCTAATAAACCTGATAATGTGGGCCAGACATCTTGTGTGTCTAAAAAACCCGATGATGTGGGCCAGACATCTTGTGTGTCTAAAAACCCGATAATGTGGGCCAGACATCTTGTGTGTCAAAAAAACCCGATAATGTATGCCAGACAGCTTGTGTGTCAAAAAAACCCAATAATGTGGGCCAGACAGCTTGTGTGTCTAAAAAACCCAATAATGTATGCCAGACAGCTTGTGTGTCTAAAAAACCCAATAATGTGGGCCAGACATCTTGTGTGTCTAAAAATCCAGTTAAGTAAATTTGAAATAATAGTCCCATGTCTTGCTCAAATGTCAGAACACTGTGATGTACAATTTTATTTTGTGTCATTGATAGTTAGGGAAATTCATGTACATATGCATAAATCGGAAAAAAAATATTCAAAATAGTAATAAAATCATTGATGAGTTTATTGATTAAAAGGTACTGTATACGTATTAATTCTTGCGGTTGCTAATCTTCGTGGATTCTATCAAGTTAGGATACTCACTGGTATCAATTTTCGCAGATTCAAACAATGAATAGCTTTAAATAGTATAAAAAAATCAATTTTGGGTGTACTACTGTCCACCGTGAAAAAAGCGAAAATAAGTACAGCACGAAAATTAGTACGGTTACAGTAAAATTGATTTGTAATTTTAGAATAATCAAAATATGATCTTGTTGATGACGGTTGATTTTAGATTGATTTGGTATTTTCACTCTGATTAATAAGCCTTTAATCATGCTTTTAATTATAATTCTAACTAATTATAGAAAGTCGCAGTAGTCTTCCTGCTCCGAACAGAACACTAGCCAGAAGGCGAGAAATACTTGAGCGTATTCCAAACATCCATGAGTTTATTTATGACAGACCACGTACAGAAGAATCTATTCATAGAACTTCCCGGGCATCCAGTGTTGATGAAAACAGGGACCATATCATCAAAGGGGAGAGTTCAGATAATGATGAAGAATTAGGGAGATCTTCACAGTATGTGATAATTTTGTCTCCCCTGCACTTGTGTGGGAAACATATCGATTTTATCCTGTCCATCAGTCTGTCTGTTTCAGGCCCTTACCAAGGGAAGGCTGGGGATGTATAAAAAATGCTCTCCTCTCTTGTAATAAAAAATGCATTTAAGAGCATTTAAGTAGCTGTCTTTGTAAGAATCATGCAAAATCTGAAAAATATGATACACCCCAGAAAAGGCTACATATTTTTATTTTTGTAATTAAGTTGTTTTATGGGTCTATACTATGAAATGAGTAATTATTCATTCAAATTTGCCTGCTCTTAGAAGATAATCAACATTGAAAATCCAGTAGATTCTATTGTATTTGAGCGTCATTTACAAAGTTATCTCCCTTAATTTTGAAATCTACAGTGCATTCTATATAATTTTTATCTCCTAAGAGCACGGGTTATATGAAAAACCATATGTTATTTTCTGTTTACTATGACATTTCAAACAAAATATCAAAAATAAAAATATGTAGGCTTTTTACCCATGAATCACATTTCGCATGATTCTTAACTGGAGTGCTACTTAAATTGTTCAGACCTTATTTTCTTCCACTTAATTTCAATTACTGTTGTGATTCTTGTTTTATTGTAAATTTATTTCCAATTATGTCGATTTTGGTTTTGTTTGTTGACCTAGTAAAATTAGGTCTGACTGTTAAAAATGAGATTAAATAAATTGAACACAATTGAAATCAAGAATATTGGTCCAAATAACTCCTTTGCAAACTGCAACCCTGAAGAGCTACAAGTCTGATTACCTACTTCAATTTTAAATGAATTTGAAAGATTTCTGAAAGTTGAAAGTGTAATCAATAGTTTTTTTTAATTTTATTTTAGAGTTTACCAATCTGATGATCTACCAGTTGCTGCAACCTCTTCCAGAACTACAAACTTAGGACCTACTGGTAGGTATGATTACTGCGAAAGTACTTTAATTCATGTATACCAGTTTTCATGGATCAGGAAAGAAACACAAGTTCATGGATTCTTGAATTCGTAATTTTGAAGTTTTCAGTATACACATCAATGGGAATCTACTATTCGTTGGGAACCAAATTTCGTGGCTTGACCTACCCATGAAAACCATGAAAATTGATACCCTACTAACAATAGTACTTTCACAGTATATATATTGCTTTATCAATGAGTCAGGGGTTCAATTTACTTTCAAAAGTAGGAGGTCCTGGACATCCCCAAGTTTGAAATTGATTGTCCTCTGGACGAAAACCTTCAGTCCTCAGTATAAGTGCTGAAGGTCCAAAACCTAGGTAAATGAAATTTCAAAGGTCCTATGCCAAAAATGCAGGGTCCTGGACCTTGGATCATCACTAAATTAAAACCCTGTGACTAAGTAAAAAAAAATGATTTGTAAATATGTAACAAATGGAAAGAAGTTGGTTCGGTAAGGCCAAAATATGGCCTCAAAAACAAAGTCTACATTAAGAAAATTTTATGTTGTTTCTCCAGCGCTTTAATGTGTTTTATAGTTGATTTGATTGGTTTATGGTAATAAAAATATCTTGAGTTCCACACAAAAACAATCTTAGATGTAAAAGTTAAAAGGTTTTTGTAAAAGTTATATAAATGCATACTGTTATTTCTGGAAAACCTCATAAATTTCATCAAAAACATCTTATATTCAGTGTGACCGTTTTACTATTTTACTACTACCTAGAAATCAGCTTTAATCAAATTTCAAAAATGCCCAAATTATGAGGCAAGAAGGGGTCCTTACCAAACTTTCTCCTTTACTGTGTAGCCATTTTGAGGTGTTTTTGTTAAATCCTCATGCTGACTTCATAAGTAAATTGGAACACATTTAAATTTTTTTTCATATTTTTACTTAGAAGAAATACTACGGACATTTTTTTATAATACCTAATTGTTAATAGTTCAAAGCTAGATCTCAAACAATTGGAATATAACAATATCAACACCTCAATTACCAGCAATCTAGTTGAAACTAGATCTTGTAATTTGTCCACTACTTGAATGCGGGAACGTAGTGGACAAATTGCAAGATCTAGATTGAATTACCAGCAAGAAAATATGCATCACCAGCAAGAACAATAGAGCATTGTTCCTATTATTATTTCAATGTTTTCCATGTTTTAAACTCCTGTTTTACAAGATAATAAAAATTGAAAGAATAGTCTGTAGAACGATACATAATATTTAAAAATGTGATTATAAGTTTTGTGATTTTGGATTGAAAAGAAACACATTAGTTATGTTAAAAATTCCACAATGCAAGTTGAGCTATTCATGTGGTATATTGGAGTCTATTCTGTCCATCTGAAATTTCATCACAATTATCTCTGCTTCCAATGGTTGATTGATTTCAGATTTAGTGTGTGGTAATATGTTGTAAGCGATTTTATTTTCTGTCCCATATCAACTTCCTGTACAAGTAAGGGTATACTAGCACTACAATATGTACTACTTGTGAGTAAAAGTTCCTCAATAATAAGACTATCACAATAATTTTTGAATATACAATATATAGGAAATACTTAATTTCAGGACCCACACCAACGCCAAGAATGTTTGTTACTGAAATAAATAATAAAGGCAAAGAAAACTCTCCATTTGACAAAAATATGGGTACCAAAGTAACTAATGGTATGGAACTGAAAAAGTCTGGTAAAAACCAGGACTTACCAGAATCTGCAGGAGACCAGGATGCAGGAAGTAAAGCTGAACGACCAAGTACAGCAGGGAAGTTGGTCAGATTTGCTGAAGGTTCCAAAGATGACCCAGAGGCTTCTAAAGATATGAAAGAACAACAGAATACTAAAATATTAGAAGGTCAGAGAGAAAACACAGTTAATACTATGTCAGAAGAGCCAACTCAAATGGAAATGAAGGTTGATATAACTATTATTGATAAGTCTGAAAGTCAGAAGAAAGCAGAAAATAAAACTTTTCAGGGAGAAATAAAAATTCTTGATAAAGGTGAAGAAACAAACTATCCAGAGAAAAAAAAATCTAAAGAACGTTGTAAGCCTGATGAAAATTTTATAAAGAAAGGTGATCAAGATGATGATGAAGGAGATAACATCAAAGATAAGAATGACAATCGATTTGTTGATGCAAAATCTACGAGCATTTCTACCTCACAGCAAGCTGGTAGCAGCCAGCCACCGAAAAAGTCAGGTACATCAGAAAAAAATGGAAAGCAAAACTCTAGTCATTCATGTAGAAGTAAAGAAAGATATAAAGCCCCTAGTACTCTACAGATTCAATCAGTATTGCATGATGGTAGTATGTACTACACAGTTGGTGCAGAGAGTCCAAGACGTAGTCCTTCCCCAACAAGGTCTCCAAGTCCCCATTCTTCTAAACAGAGTTCTGATTCAACAAAAAGCAAGCATAATAGATTGATAAGACCATCTTCTGCTAATAGAAAGACTAAACTAAAGCGAAAATTGTCAAAATCATCGGAATCTGTGTCATCCATGATGCTTGACAGACAATCACCATCTCCGTCTAGAAAAGTGTATTTTGAAGGAGAAACCCCACCAAGACAATCATTATTCACTGAAGAAAAGAAAGGTGAGGAAATTGAGGTCACATTGAGGCAAGATAAAGAAATGACCTTTGATGACCTTGAGCAAGAACTTGTTGCTATACAAGAAAGTATACACAAGCGACTTGAAACTGCTGAAGATAATGTTCCATCTAACCTTGATCCTGATTCAAGAAAAACAGAAGAAGAGGATGCTGTTTTAAAGCAAGTTGAAGGAAATATTCTTCACCTAGAGTTGAACTCTAAAGGTCAACAAGCAAACCTTGAACTTGAAGATGAGAAACTGAAGGACAGTGAACAAAATTACAAAGACTTATTAGAACTGTATAGGAAAAAATGCATGACTGTTAGTGAAAATTGTGGTTGTATAAGTGACACTTTGATGACACCAAGAAGAGCAGACACACCTGGTACAAACAGACGACACTCAGTGTCAAGGCCATCTTCTGCATGTAGCAGGAAGTCATCATCAAAGAAATTACTTAGGAGAAATAGTTTCCATTTTGAAAGACCAAGTTCAGAATTAGAAGGTTCTGGACAAAAAGTTTTGTTCAAATCTCCTTCAGTGGTTTCCATGACAACAGACAGTGGCTGTAGCACTGGAGGTGATATTGAAGACCATAAGATTCCAAGCTTGTGTCTGTTGTCTGCTACCACTGATTCTGATGTTTGTATAACAGACAGAAGTGAGGAAGGGAAGCCATTGCTAGAAATGGTCTGTGATGAACTGCCAGTTGATCAGGTAATCTTATACGAGTAGGGCATAGATGAAAGAGCATTTACTTTTTATTTATTGACAGCTCTTTTTTTAAAATTGCCTGGTCCCAGTGCCACAAAACTTGAAAAATTACTTAATTCTGAGAAAATTCTTAACTGTTTGTGATATCGTAAAGTTGGAATCCTTTGATTGGAGTTACCATTGGAGTTAAAAATATTCTCAGACTTTAAGTATTTTTTAACTTTGTGGCACCAGGGCCTGATATTTTTCTATCTCAGGCTGCTGCTGTGATACAGAAAAATATCAGTATTTTTAATTTCATCCTTGTCAGATTGATTGTGACTTTGCCAATAAACCGAATAATACCAGTTTTGAATGTCTCAACAGAATATCATATTGTGCCTATCTGGCTCACTGTGATGTTTTGTATTTACTTTAAATGGCAAAGTCACAATCACAGTAAAATCAGATGTGAAAAAAAAAATGCCATTATTCTGAATGTCTCTTTATCCGGTTTTTACAAACAAACAAGCGAATATACCAAATCTTTTTAGAAATACCTATTATAGCTTTATAGATCAAATACAGTCAAACCTGTCTTAACTAAACACTGATTAATCTGGAAATCTGTCTTCTGCTTAGACAGGTCTTACTGTATATGATGTAGCATTGTGTAGTGAAATGTTCTTACTGAAAAGGTCTGAAAAAAAGATTTGCAGCAGATTTTAATTTTGTTCCAAAATTTTGTGAGTATTATATACTTGTGTACATTTGTACTTAAAAAAATAAATGGCTTTTATTCAAGGATTCTATTATTCTAACAGATAAAGCAATCATCAAAAACTTGTATTAAAAATTGCAGGCTGAATATCCATACAAGGTTTTGAAAAAATAATAATTGTTAATTTGAACCTATTTTGAAATTCTCATTTCTCCCAGAAAAAAAAAGAGCTATTGAAAGATAAACATCAAAGGATATTGGTCAAAATAAATTACACTTTTCTCGTTATATTTCCAGGAAGGTGAACCAGGAATTGTAGATAGAAAGCAGGGGAGGTAAATCATATATTTTTGTTGCTATTTCTGAGATTTAACTTAAATAAGATACACTGGACTAAAATATATATGCATGCAGTTGGTCATTGATTAACATGCTGCTATTGCTAAATTTGTAAAAGTTCCCATACTTTAATAATAGAAAAAGGACGGCATAGAAATACCCCAGTTAACGTCTGTGTTCATTAGTACAGTTTGTAACTCGGGGCAAATGGAAAGTGAAAAACATTCCTTGCTTCATTGTACTCTCTATGAACAAGGAAGAAAAACATCAAATGGATACAATAAATAATTTAATCCATGGCTTTTTAAAACTTAGCTTTTTATCTAAAATAAATGTTCTTTCATATAGGAAATTAACGACTTTTCTGAGAATGTCCCTGTTTGTTTGATTGCTCTCTGGTGTGGAGGTTCAAAATTCATAAATAAAAAACCCACCTACTGAGCCTTATTTTGAAGGGGATGTTACTGGAAACACAGAACTTTTTTTTAGGCCTAACAAAAGTATTGCATGTATTTGATTATTGATTTTTATCTTTGGATGTGCTTGTCCTTTGCAGTGCTCTATTTTTTTAAGAAATGTTATGCTTATTACAGAAAATTCATGAAAGGAACAATATATTATTTTCACCTTTTTTCATTGATTTCATCTTTCTTTCAGTGAAGATGTCGAGAAAGACTTCCAAGTGGTGGCTAAAGCATTAGAATTTTCCAAACCAAAGTGAGTACTCAAAGATTCATTTTAAGATGTAACTAACATATCCCCTTAAGGAGGTAGACCTAGGGTAAGGGACACAACTCTTACAAATTAAGGGAACGTTTGTATTCAGCATTTTACATCAATCTCATCTAAGCCCCAAATTAACTTGGACTTATTTCATTCTGTTTCAAATAAAAGCATGATAGACTGGTAAAATTGAAAATGATACAAACATATCAGATTTCAAGAGTTGTTTCCCTTACCCTATGTCTACCTCCTTAAGCAGAAAATTCATACCTTGTACATGTGTTTAGAAACTAGCTAAAGTTTGATTGAAATATCTTATGAATTACACTCCTTCTTGAAATCTAAATATGAAACAGAGTTGAAAAGACAAAAAAAAAAAGATCTGCGAAAGAATACCTTACCAAAGTTAGGTAACCTTATTTTTTAAGGAACCAGTTCACTGTTTTTATTGTATTACATGTCCACAGTTCACCATATTTTCTGATTCATGAGTTATTTCCCTTTCCAAGGGAAATATCTAAGATCTAAAATTAGAGCAGGGAATGGAAAAGGACAAGTTTAGAAGCACAAGTGGGGTTCTCTACTTTATTTTGACTTGAATTGTAAGAGGTTTCACACTACTCACCTGCGTGTCATTGGTCTGTCACTAGTTCTCCAAACTTCATTAATGTCAATGTCACATTTTTCAGACATGTGAAGAAACAGAAAAAAGGGCCAACAGCTCCTTTTGCCCCACTTTGCTTTACCCTGAATGCCCGACCACCAGCAGGTTACCTGTATTACTTTGCCTATGGACCAGATATGAATCAGTCCAGGTTAGCTATACATGTTACATTTCTTTATACATGTACCCAGAAATTTTAAATTGGTTATGTTTGGACGTTACATAAGGTAACATTAACATTCTTAACAGCGTTGATTAGACACAAGAAAAAAAATGAGAATTGTTTGAACTTCAGTGCAGAGCAAAGCTTGTTTTTGGCAACATCTTCATTTTTGTCACATATGAAAACAAAAATTTATTGAACAATTTCTTCAACAGATTAAGGTCGGAAGTAGCTATAGGACTTCAATTTTTTATTGTTTTATTTAAAATGCAGTTTACTTTTAAGGCCAAATTAAATTATACCTCTGTTTCCTATAAAAATGGGTCGGTAGGTCGGATTATATTTTATTTTATTAACCAATTTTTTCCCCAAATTTCATAAAAAACAACTTCAGCAAACATCTTAGTGACCAACTGAATTTTGTGGAAACCGAAAATTAACTACCATCTGTAAAATGAAGGGTCGTTTAGTGATACTTTTTGTTGAGTACATGAGTTGAGTACTCAAGGCATGAGTAGATTGGGTAACAGGAAACAGAGGTATAATTTTATTTGGCTTAAGGAAGATATTATCAGAGATACTAGCCATAGAACATTTAAAGAATAAGTAAAGTATTCACCGGATATAGGTAATTTGAAACTTGTATTCAGTTTATATCACAATATATATATACATTTGTTTATTTACAGAATTGCAACATATTTGAGAAGGGAGGTAAAAGAGAGATTTTGGGGACTTCTTTATGGATTCCAATTAGTTTTCAACAAAAAAGGTATTTTAACACCAGAATTATTGTAGACCAATGCTTTCTTTTATTTTCACATGTCTGAACATTTGAAGTAGATATTTCTATTTACTGGAGGGTAGTTGTGTGAGCATGCTCAATATACACTTCCAGAAGGACAATTCTTTTGTTCTACCTGTTGCCTTTCCTCCTGGTAGTGTAACTTACATGTGTTCTTTGACTGTCCAACAGTCTTTTGCATGAATCAAACTTCCTGTGAAGTTCTCCCACAAAATATGTACGATTGCATATATCATCTCAAATATTGTACAAATAATTCTAAACTAAGTTAAACCTACAGAAGTTTAAACTACAATTTTCATTATGAAGTTTTAATGATATGATGGAAACTGAGCAACAGTTTGAAACTTTGTTTCATGTAAATTTTTTTTGGAAAACAGAGAAACTGACATTTTTTGTAGGTGTTGACATAGAAGCAGGAGGATTTGCTAACATAGAATTTAACCCATTTTGTTCTGTGGAGGGAGTTATTTATCAGATTACATCAGAAGAATTAGAACTTCTTGACAAACATGTTGGATATCCTGAGGTTAGTGTTTTATTTAGGTCAATATATAAAATGTGTTTGTACCTAGAGTGGCTAATTAACCAAATGTTATCGTTGAAGATAGAATGAATGGGTCAAATTAGTTAGTTTTTAAGATAGACATGAATGGGTCAAATGGGTTAGTTTTTCATTAACAAAACCTTTCCCACGGGATGTAGAGGCGAGAAATAATAAGATAATTAATTGGAAAGAGTGAACAATCAATATATGATCACAAGTGCAGATGAACACATAGATTTATCAAGTGTTGGATTTAAACCCTCAAGCAAGTGATTATATTTTGCTTATTTATGATAACCAATTGATAATCCTATTTATTACACAGATTTTCCCCATAATTTGTTGCTATTTTCAGCATAATTTCTAATTTTTGTGACTGTGGATTGATATTTACATTGTGACATTTTGGTGGGAGAAAGTTTGAGAGTGAAACTCCCAAATTTATTTTATAGTGTGAATTATCAAATTTTTTTACGCAGGGAATATTCCATAAATCACTACTATCTATATAAATCAGTTTTATCAATAACTAAAAATAAAGGGTATTGGAGACTTGAAAGCATTTGTCTGATACATGAAAGTGGATTAATAAGATACTGCACTTAGAGAAAATTTTATTAATGATTTAGGCTTGTTTAATTTGTTGGGGGCATTTAAATTGGTACTTTTCATCACTGATGAGAAAAAGCAAAAGTTGTTTCATTAATAAAATCTTAATTGAAGTTTTTTTTAACAAATTCTGATTTGTGGAATTGTTCACATAAATATTATTGATACAGTACCATGCTGCCAAACAAAAAAATGTCCAGAAATACCTTTACCAATAAAGTAATTTTAGCCATGACTGGAAAATTCCTTTGTGTTGTTCTTGTTTTTTGTGTACACATTTTTTTTTTATCTTATTTATAGCATTTCACACATTTGATGTTACCAGTATGGATGTCCAACTCTCTGTCACCAGACCAGTATGGAGTGTCCCAGTATTGTGTGCCAGCTGTTATGTATATAGCACAAGATAAATATATCAATACAAGTAAGTTGTTTATATGTGAGCCTCTTTTAATGAAAAAAAAACACCTCTGGTAAATTGAAAATACAGTATAATCATTCATTTTCCTGGGGATGAAATTTCCTGGTTAGCTCACCTGGCTGTAGGCCAAGTGAGCTATTGCAATCACTGACGTTTTATTACTTGTATTATACATAGTAAAATTTCTTTGTGCTGGATTTAGCTTCCTATTTTAATTTGTTTGGCATGGGGTATTTTTGTAGACTATCTATTTACACTTGGAATGCTGCTGATAAGGGGTATCCCCGACACATGTGAACAGCATACCAAAATTTACAATATTTACATTAGATTGGTATTTTCATATTTTGATGGAATGATGGCATTTCACTTATCATTAATTTTAATTCTAGATGAGACAATCAACTGTGACTATGCTCTTCAGCAATGCATCAAAAGTTCTGATTTGGTTACCCCTGACTACAGAGATCACATGGTTAACTACTGCCAGCCAATCAATGAACAGATCTTGTGTGTCAACTGATTTCAGTCAATCAGAAAGCACATACTTTTTGTAACCAATGATAACAGAGATCATCTTAATTTAACCAATCAAATCCAATGACTTGATAACTATTGACTGCTGAGCACAAACAAAAAAACTGATCTTGTATTAAATGCATTTATCTTAATGCATACACTAATTTGTTCAGTAAACTATGCAGATTCTGCTTAAAAATAAGTAGGTTTGGTTTTCAGACATTTAAGTAGCACTCCAGCTAAGAGTCATGCAAAATGTGATTCTTTGGTAATTCTGTTACATGCAACTGATGCTACTTGTAAGCATGATTCCAGCTTTAATAATTGGATTACTAATGTTTTTGATATATAGGATTTGATAAACTAAATGAAACCCAATTATGAACATTCTTTAATTGTTGTGCAGGTATCATTTGTGGTATATGAAAGAGGCTAGTCGGGCTTAAGTAATGTTGCATTCAGGTTGGAAATTTAGAGTTCTGTGTTTTTATTAAAAATAAAGACTTTTTTTCCTCTGGCCAGACTTGAGTTTGAGTTTTTACAAAATTTCTGCTTTTGTTTAGTTGATTTGCTTTTTTTGTGATCTGTTTCAAATGTCACCAGGCCTTGACTTTTTAATATGCAAAGGTTATGTCTGTTAAGTATTTATTGTATTTTGGGCATTTGTATTTCGCCAATTGTTTTAAGTAGAACCCCACATAAGAATTGTGCAAAATGTGATTCCTGGTCAGAAAGCCTACATATTTTTATTTTCGATATTTTGTTTAAATTGTCATAGTAAACAGAAAGTAACATGTGCTTTTTCATATAACCCTTGATCATAGGTGATAAAAATTATATAGAATGTACTGTAAAATTCAAAATTAAGGGAGATAACTGTAAGTGACACTGAAATACAATAGAAATTATTGGATTTTCCACATGGATTATCTCCTGAGAGCTGGCAGATTTGAATGAATAATTACACATTTCATAGTATAGACCCATAAAACAACTTAATTACAAAAATAAAACTGTATAGCCTTTTTTGGGGTGTATCACATTTTTCAGATTTTGCATGATTATTACAAAGACAGCTACTTAGTAGCTCAAAATATTGTTTATCATAGTTTGTGATAGTGTTATTTTTGCATGAATTATTTTATTAAGCCAAGTCACAAACCTTTCAGTATTATTGATTGGATAAGCCAAATGAGGGAAAAAACATGGCCATAGTCATTACCGGAGACTAACCTACTTTTACTATTTCTGTTTTGGTTGTCATTCGTTTTCAACTACTGTGTTCAGGCCATCTGTGAATCACAAATCAACACAATGATTTTTCTATTTTGAAAAAAAAAAATATGATCTGAATTTCCAAAATTCAAGCAGTGAATTTCATAATTGTGACTTGAAACATTGTCTCAAGATTTGTACATGGTGAAAATGGAGCTGTAGAAAATCTTTTCTCATGTGTGCTGTATCATATTTGTCATTAAGGGGTTACCCCCATCAACTTTAACACAATGGAAACTGAAATGGTCTATATAGGTTATTTCCTATAGTCTCAGTTTGCATGTTTTTCCCCAGTTTCGTGGACCTTGGGCCCCTTCCCCAAAACAGTAGGATAATCACTGCAGCAGATCAACTAGGACAAACTGCATAATGAAAAAAGTTCCAGGTTCAAAATGAGTCCCTACAATCACTTTCACCTGAAGAGTAGAAAAGAAATATTAACAGAAAAGAAAGACTAATTTTTTGTAGGTTTACAATGGGTACTTTAAAACTCCACATTGGTGAATATTATCCACAGAAAGAATTTTTGTTCAGTAGTCATTATTGTACATGTATGTTGGCAAGTAAAACTTATGTTTTAGTACACATATTTATTTCATCTGTGATATTGTATACTGTTTTAACATGTTTTGTATTTATTTTTTAATGTTTTGTAGTTTTATTTCTACTATTAAACCATATATTTATTTATTTTGTTAGAATTATTCTATTTTCAATTTTTAGTTTCAATTTGGTATGATTAAAATTTTGTTGACACTTGTTATTTTTTATTTATTGTGCACTTTAAGCCTAGCTAAATATCTGCTTTTTTATTTGAATTTCGATATGCTTTGAAAGTTTGGCTCTCACTTTGTTCCTGATTTGGAATTTGGATTGTTGAAAATATTCGAACTGAAGACTGAAAAGAACTTATTTACTGCTACCATATAGTGTATATTGATTAAGAATCACTCCAGGTAAGAATTGTGCAAAATGTGATTCATGGTTGGAAATCCTACACATTTTTATTTTGTATATTTTGTTTAAAATGTTATTGTAAACAGAAAGTAACATATGGCTTTTCATTTAACCCTTGTTCTTAGGAGATAAAATTTTTTATAAAATGTACTGTAGAATTTAAAAGTAAGTGAGCTAACTCTGTAAATGACACTTAAATATAATAGAAACTTTTTAATGTGAATTATCTGCTAAGAGCAGATAGATTGGAATGAATAATTATACATTTATCATATAGGCATATAAAGCTATAAAGCAACTTTATTACAAAAATAAAAAATGTGTAGCCTGATTTTGGTGTGTATCACAAATCATAGAACTTGCATGATTTTTAGCTGTAGTGCTACCTAAGTTTTCTATAATTTGCCATTCCCATTCCTTTTATTGTATAGAATTAATAGAGAATACTTTGATAATTTATTATTATTATTTCTATACAATAGACGATTAACTTTTTACTCAACAGATTTTTGCATGCTTTAGAATAGGAGATTTTGATATTTTCTTTCAAATTAAGGGTCTAGTGATGAGTCCTATAAAATGTAAATTGATTCAGTATTGAAGGCTATGCTACATAATTACTAAATATAGATTCCAAAGATAAACATGGTTTTTCCTTTGAGGGACAGGGTACACTTTAGGTATCATTTTGCTGAATTTTTTATCTGAAGTTAAGCACTCAATTAGGCACTTTGCTTGTAATTTCATCTATACATTTGATGTGCAGGTACATGTATGAAAGATACAATAAAATCTATCTAGTGACTGAAAGTCATATCTACTAAAATTATCAAATTTTGCGTGAATATTTTGGCAAATCTCAAAATGTTTATTATAAGTCTTAATTTGTGAATATTTTTACAGAAATTAGCCTCTTTTTTGGATTATTATGTAATAATGTTTTATACAAGACTTAAAAGGATCATAGTAACCATAACATTATGTAACAGTTTCAATAAATTGAAGTAGATTATTTATGGCAGTAATTAACTTTACTTGAGGAAATCATATACTAAAAATTTGTTATTAACAATTACAATTGTTATGATGATTAAAAGTCAAGATTTGTCAAAATCAACTGTAATAGAAAATTACGTTTACGAGCACATAATAAACTCCAAAAACAATATTGATGGATTGTTTCTGTATAATGGTTTTTAAATGCTATAATAATTAGTGCAGTTATGTGTATAAAGGATTATAGGCATAAAAAATAACCAGCTTTTGAAAATTTTATATTTTGGCTTTGTTTCCAAGAAACATTTTACCAATCAATAATCAAACTGCTGAATTGCTTTAAATTGTTTTAAAAATGTATGATGTAATTTGGTAAGGCATTGTTCTCTCTGTATCATTAAAAATGCATTGAAATTTAATCTTAAGCTTGAAACAAGTTAAGGTATATCTGAACAAAAAAGGCTATTAAAATTGTAAATTACGCTGCTTCAGGGAATTTTTTATTTTCCAAGCACTTAATATGTGATGTACTGAAGAGTCCTGCATACAGAGTTTTCTTCACTAAAGAACAGATTTCCAACAAAAAATGTTTTTCTATCACCTGCAGCTACGAGTAAGACGGATTTTATTCAAATTTTGTATGAATGTTAGTCACATTTGTAGTTGATCATATTGCGTTGCCAATTTGATTCAACAAATTTTACAGGAATTATGGGACTTTTTGTGACAGTGGGGGACATATGCTTGTTAAGCAAATAAATGTCAGATGATTGTAATTTGAAAAAAAGAAGCATTTAGCCAGATTTGAAAACGAATATCCTTACAAGTAATTTTTTGTCTAGTCCAGAATTTTGAAACTACTCAAAATCTCGATTCATTTGTTTCAACAGACAACAATTTTTAAATTGTTTTCTTGCTATGGCCTTTGCCAAAATACTTGTAGCATCAAGTAATAGAAAGTATGTATCAATCCAGCTAAGAATCTTGCAAAATGTGATTCATGGGCAAAAAGCCTACATATTTTTACTTTGATATTTTGTTTGAATTGTCATAGTAAACAGAAATTAACATTCGATTTTTCATATATCCCTTGTTCTTAGGAGATAAAAATTATATAGAATGCACTGTAGATTTCAAAATTAATGGAGATAACTCTGTAAACGACAGTCAAATACAGTAGAAACTATTGGATTTTCAATGTTGATTATCTTCTATGAGCAGACAGATTGGATCGAATAATTACACATTTCATAATAAAGGCCCATTAAACACATTAATTACAAAAATTAAAATATGTAGCCTCTTTTTGGGTGTATCACATTTTTCAGATTTTGCATGATTCTTACAAAGACTACTACTTAATATTTGTTGTAAAAGCCACAATCCTGTAAACCAAATACTTGTAATTATTTGTCTCTGGACTTTGCCACGAAACTTTTCAACCAAAATTTTTTTTTGTGTGGCCTAAGTAACAGAACATTCCAACCTAAAAATTACTTTTTGTGTGACCTAAATCCACGTATGAGAGGAAATTATGTTTATGCCTTGTTGGCACTTGTCATTAAGTAACTTGTGGTATTGTTCATAAGGCATGCAGTTCTCTAGAAGAATTTTGTGAAATCGTCAATCGGCATGTTGGAATCGTAAAGAAAATCAGTGTTAAATAACCTAATCAATATCATTAAGCAACTTGAATTACATTTTTCAATTTAGCAAATGCAATTTATGTTTCTAAATGCTAGATGCTGATCTGTATTTTGTGAAAATCTATAAATCTATGCATTTATTTTTGTGTCAGTATTTAATCCATTGTGCCTTAGCATGATCGAATAAAGTTATCTGACTATCAATCTTCTAATTTTATCTAATCCATCGCATTTGATGAATTAATGTTATACTGTGGTTCAGGATGATATTTTCGGTTATCAGGTGACATTATCAAATCTCATGGGAGTCAATTATGTGATATAGGGATAAAATTTCGGTTAATCTATGTCATCGTCAAATTTCTTTTTTTTAAGTACTTTTTCTAACAGGTTGAACTTGTATGCTGAAAAACCTAAAAAAAGGATCCTAATCCAAAGAAAAAAATTGTTAATAACACCTCAGTTACTCATTTGAACCAAAATTGAAAAAAAATAATAATCCACGGAGAAAGACTAGACCAAGAAAGCAGACATGACACCATATACACTTAAATTACAATACCAATAATTTTTCAACGTAAGACTAATACATTTCTATTTTGTACTGAAAGTGTACTGTTGTAATGACTAAAATACGCACAGATAAAAAAGAATGAGTAACCTGGTCTCCCTTGAAAGTGGGAGTATTGACTAGGTGCACCAGCAGGGGAAAACGATGCATAATGGTGATTGAACTATTAATTTTACTCTGAGCTGCATGCACAGACTAATAGCCCTGAAAATGTGTGGGGTTTACTACTTTGCAGTGCCACACCGGCTCCCAGAAAACATTGAGCTAAAAATATAATGGGAATTCCCCTACATTTCACACGGGGTCTCCATGCAGAACTCATAAAAATATTTATTTCAGTAAGTTACAGTGACCATTTTATGTAGAAAAAAAGAAAATATAATTCCCTGCAAAAAACAAGCTCACTTGTGCAGACTTTATGTGCACTTTTTCCACAGCAGCATAACACAAGTGCACTGAAACGTGTGTATGATTATTTCAGCGTACGTTCTAAAAACTTTCAGGTTGAACTAGTGGTATATTACCTTTAATGACAGTCTGTCATGGGTAAAATAGCCAATCGCAACACGCTAAGAAAAATTTCCAGTATAGTTTAGAGGGTCTATAAATAAATTAAATTAATTAACTTTTTTGTACACAGATCCACATCTTAATTTGACAATACATGTTAATATATATATATTAGATTATACAAAAAGAATTAGGTACTATATTACGGAATTTTCTGGGTGATTGCAATAACTGTTAATCGCACGTGGTTAATCGCCCAGTAATACGACAGATATTTTATACAAATTGCTATTGACCTTTATGGTAATCCACACCTTTCGCTCTAAAACGGAAGAAATTCGTTCTTACACTCGTCATCTATTAACGATCTAGGATTTTTACCACTCTTGTGAGAATTTTTTGTCTTTTCATTCGTTCCGCTGCGATTCATTCGTCATGATCAATAAACGAAATTTCTCACATTTGAGGAAGAAATCCCAGAAAAAATATTCAACCTTTGCCACTTTTGGTATGTGCATAAATTCTTAATTGCAGAAATCACGTTTTAGCACTTCGCATGTTCGTATGCATATATATTCATTTTTGAAATACAACAATCACATTTCCCACTAATCAGTACCTCGAGTTATCCGAGATTTCTATTCACCCGAGTTCGAGTCATCAAAGGTTAAAAATCAAGGGAACCAATATTATTGTAACGGAAATCCAAAGAATGTAATCCAGGGACAAAGACCAGACATTGGAAAGAGGCACGCCCAACAAAAAATAAAATAACCAGAATAATACATACAATGTAACAAAAGTAAATGAGCAACTAAACTCCACTAAAAAACTGGGAGCATGGACCAAGTGCACCGATAAGGATAGCGTCCTCTGCCTTTCTAGTTGCTCATTAAAAGTCAAGGCCAGGTAGACGAAAGAAGAAATAATAACTATGACACCTTGAACAAATCAGTTTTCATGGTGCAGATGTATACATCGTAACGATCCACGATTTCATGATGACAACCATATAATTTCTGTAGTGATGATGACTTCAGCCTTGTATCAACATAACCCTGTTCCAGAAGCGTAGTTGTAAAAGGTCTAGCGTTACAAACAAAAAAGTCTGCCCAGTTACAGAAAGCTCTGGCATAACGTATGAGTTTCGTTATGAAAAACATCAAATTGTATTAAAATATGGGGAATTTTGTTGGGACTTTCAAATTAGTTTATAGCGCTCACAAAAAATGGCAGAAGGGTAGAATGAGGCTATGCTCATCTTACGACCAAATAAAATGAATAATCCATTGAATTTAATACTTTATTGTGTGTGTATATGTTTTTGGTTGTGTGGCAAAATTTCTTGTTTATTATTTTTTTTTATTCATCAGGATTTACTTGTATGCTAAGAAAATAAAACAACATCTCAATTATTCATTTGAACTTAAGTTGAAAATATGATCTTTTGCTGTAAATTTATAGTAAAATTATAGTTCACCATTATGCATTGTTTTTCCCTACCAGCGCACCCATTCAATACTTGCTATATTCAAGGGAGACCGGTTATTTATTGAATGTTTTCATCATGTAATCTCACAGGATTTAGATTTGTGATTTAGGGGATAATTAAGCTTTTTCTATATCATTGGGTCAATTTCAAACTATTTCATGGGATACGATGATACGATGAAAGGTAATCTGTATTCCTGTCAAGCTCAATGCAATCACTTGGCGTTTTATGCTATGATTTAGATTGAGATAATGTTTTGTTAGTTTTGTGTGCAGGAATTCTTGATTTTATCTTAATTTGAATTAAAGGATATTTTTTGTAAAGTCATATTACAAATACGATGGAGGGGAAATCAAGTGTACCAGGGTTCAAACGTTAACCAACATATAAATATTATATTTATTATAATGATAACGACTGTAAACAAATAAGATAGACACACTAAACAAAGAACATTAAATAACAAAATAACACACATAAAGAAACAAAAGTAAATGATCATGAGCAACCCGGACTGCACTAAAACTAGGAGTATGGACCAGGTGCACTGGCTGGGTTTTTAAGCGCCCACTGCATTTCAAGAAACAACACCGAGTTGCTCATAAAATAAGACGACCTGGGTAGACGAAGAAGAAAAGAATCATAATGATTTATTAGTCTGAGAAGACATCTTAGGCATTTTATAGAATAAAAAGGTGTTCTATCTTAACTTGTACGAGACAGATATTTTTGTTTATTTCATATTTACTCTTACAATAGAATATCACGGGAATTGTTATGTAATTGTAAAAATTATTTTGGGTGCACCTCGTGTCAATGTCATATGTCCTGTATTTTGTATTTAAGGAATATTTTTTGATTATCTAATTTTATTATTTGGTATAGTGAAACCTTTCTAAACCAAACCCTGACCCTGAATAAACCAAAAAAAACCTGTATAAACCAGACACTTTCTTCGTCTCTTCATATCGGTTTTAAGGATATTTTGAAGCTGGTTGATCTGATCACCTGTCTAAATCAAACAAATTCTCGAGTCCAAAGTGGGTTTTGTTTAGACAGATTTTATTGTATTTCAATCTATTTTTATATGATTTAAGGATATATTAAGGTTGTTTTGCGTCATGATAAAATATAAAGAAATCTCATGCGATTTGGATGATATTTTGGGTCTTCTCACGTTGCGATCTGTTTTCATTAACATTGGATTTTATTTTGCACAAAAAGGAAAATTGATTGGAGTTAAACATAAATTATGCCAATGGGAGGATCAAGGGAACTGGGATTCATAGGTAATAATAAAAACAATAATTAAAAAAATCTACTAATACATGGATAACGATTAGACAAGGAAAATAGACACATAGAGCCTAAAATAACCAAAATAACACACTCAAAGACAAAAAGACCAGGGTCATCGCTAGGATAAGCGTCCTCTAAAAAAAAAAACAAAAAACAAACAAAAAACAAAAACAAAAACACCCGCCGATTGTCATAATTTATTTGGTCATTTTTGTTAGATAGATAGGAGCATTTTAATGCCAACAAAAAACCACAGGCTTTTTTTCTATCAGTCTTTAAAGATCATACGAGTTAAGGATGGAGATCTTAGGTAAGGGTCACAACTCTTACCAGTCATTGGCACGTTTGTATTCAACATTTTACATCAATCTCATATAAGCGTCAAAATAATTTGGACTGATTTCATTCCGTTTCAAATGAAAGCTCGATAGGCATTGGTGAAATTGAATATGATACAAATATAGCACTGGTTTCAAAAGTTATGTCTTTATCCTAGGTCTGCCTCCTTAACATGTACAACAATCGGGAAATGTGAAGAAAGTCATGGCACTACCGGTTTTTCGTAGTTTATTCATGCCATATTCGGTGAATAAACTATCATCTTTATTTTGATTAAAATGTTTATCAAACCATAATAATATCTCTAAATATCTCTGTAATGAAACCATGCTTGTGTTATTAACGATGGCTATATTTAAAAGAAACAAGAATCTTTCACAGCATTTAATTATGGGTTTAACCTAGACTCACACAATGAAACAAGGAACGGGAAAATCATGCATATCTTTGGTAAATTAAAAGATACTATTTTGGATCATGTATTCAGAAGTCATTGACAGTGTTGTTTAAATCATATCTTCCAATAACACTTTTCTAAGGTAAATGAACTATTTGGTGCTATTATCTCAGTGGGGATTGCATGCATCTTAGTAATTCAAAGTCATGATTTAAAACAACAATGAACTGCATGAAATCATGTATCGCTTTTAAAACTGGTCAGGTTAAATGTACCGGTAGTTATTTACTTGTTGTAATAATAATTGAATTGCTTTACGTACCTCTTCTTTGTAGAAAAAATGAGTTTATTTCCCATTTGAGTCTCTATAGAGTATAAAGGGTGACATTACGGTCAAATGCCATTCCATAATATTACATTTTCATTGAACCTTTATCGGTATTCTACATTGCATTATCTGCATATTTGAGCTATATGTACCCTCACAAACAAAGTATGTAGGAGTCACCCCGTCTGACTGCCCGTCTATCCACATGTCTTGTTTTGTCTCGTCCTGAAGGCTTTTAGTTGTCGATGAAATATACTGTACAGACCCATTGTCATTTTTTCGAGTGTATCCAATAGTTAGTACTTATAAGTAAGGACAGATTGTCTTTTGGCTCGATTAGTTCGTTGTCCGTCTACTCGTTAAATCAATGGATAAGGTAATGTATGATTTTAAGATTTCTTTGACAAATTAACTATTTGCTATTATTAACTTAGTGGACGATTGAAAGCGTCTCAGTTTTTCAAAGTTATGGATAAAAATTGGTTGAATTGAACTGAATACAATGGGAAGACGAATTACTGTAAACATATATAATTTAATATTCGTGGTTGCTAACATTAGCGGATTCTGTCAAGTTAACTTATTCGCGAGTATCAATTTACGCGGTTTCAAAAAATGATAAGCATTATGTTGTATATAAATAGGTTGAATTGAACTGAATACAATGGGAAGACGAATTACTGTAAACATATATAATTTAATATTCGTGGTTGCTAACATTAGCGAATTCTGTGAAGTTAACTTATTCGCGAGTATCAATTTACGTGGTTTCAAAAAAATGATAAGCATTATGTTGTATAAAAAAATCAATTCGTGGGTATTATTTTTTTTTTTGCAGTTCTCACCACGTGAAAACAGCGAAATCATCAATAGACCGCGAAAATTAATACGTTTGCAATATATCGTTCAACTGATCGGAGCTACATTATAAAATATTCAGCATATTGTAGTAAATAATTGTTTTTTTTTAATTGTTATTTTTGAACATCTCTTTTTATTAGTCACTGGAATTAAATGTAAATTGTAAAGGGTGGCATTAATACCATATTTTATTCCATTATATTGCATTTTGATGCAACACGTATTTGTATCCCCTATAGTATCATTTATATTTATGAGTTTGTTTTCCATACCGTGTTGTGTTTCAGGTCGGACAGACATGTCTGAATTTTGACCTTTGTGTACTCTCATATGGAGATTTATTTCAACAAAGGTAAGTACCACATTCAGTCAAACAAGTGAATCTTAAAATCGTAATTTGAGATCATTCAAACATTTCCATAAAACACAAAGCTAATGGCAATAGAATTTTGAAATATCAAGACTTACGGTTTTTGACTCCATTTGATAGTTGGTTGATGCATTTGTCCGTCTGTTGACACAGTACATTTTTGGTATAGATTTTACTTTTCCATAAAATTAAAGAAAATAAGCATTATTGTATTGACTTATTCAATGAAATAGGCAAATTGCACCCATGCACCATAAAAGACAAATGTCTTGAATTTTGAGTGCACCTTGGCTATTGCAATTTATGGTTCAAAATGAAATACAAACTAAACGAAAGCAAACAAACAACAAAACAAAAACAATAAACAAAACACATATTAATAAGAATAAGACAACACAAAAGAAAACAAAACAAACAAAAGGAGGTGAAAACAAAAACCTTCTTTCAAATGATTTATCTACCTTATTCTGTTTTCAATCATACGGTATTTTATTCGTTTTTCTGTCATATTGTATTTTATTCTGCTTGCTATATCATATCGTATTTTCTTTTCTGTTTATTTTCCCTCATATTGTATTTTATTCGGATTTCTGCCATATTGTTTTTTATCATATTGTATTTTTTTCGGATTTTTGTCATATTGTTTTTTATTCGTTTTTTTTTATCATTATGTATTTTATTCTGTTTTCTATCATATTGTATTTTGTCCGATTTTCTATCATATTGTATTTTATTCTGTTTTCTATCATATTGTATTTTATTTTGTTTTCTTGATTTTAATATCTCTGAGTTGTGTTTCTACTCTGATGCTCCATTTTTGTCGATTTATTGATCCAATTGTCAAGGTTAGAACTGTCTGACTGACACCCCAATTGATTATTTCATATATGTAAGACACAGAGTTTTGATGCAGTTTCGTGATACTTATAGATTTAATTTTATGATATGGTCATATATCACGAAATGTATTGCATTATAATTGACATTTCATCAAGCATCCCAGAGGAAAATGACATTTTTATGTCTCTTTTGTGAGTTTAAGTTGTCGGACCAAGGACTTTGACCTTGTTTAATGGGTCATATAGATCCAGTTTATTGATAGGTAAGCATGAATTGTTTGTCACCGACGTCATGGACATCCGGGTACTGTAATCTTTTCTTATCTATATGTTTATTATATAAAAAAAATCAGTTTTTAAGCTACATGTAAATTATCAATAGTAGTAAAGTCTACAATTGCATCAGTTTTCATGATTACTTTGAATGAAAATAACAATCTTTAGGAGAAGCTAACTAAACTACCCCATACTAAGTTTACATGATAATGTTAGCAAAGACTTTTAATTAAAAACAAGTACTATCTTGAAAAAAAGATCGCCGAAGCAGTAAAATTTTGTTCTTTTTACTTCTAAGTTCTACATTTTTAAAAAAGAAAATAACACATGGCACGCAATTTCAAATTTTCGATACAGTATTTCCGAACGCCACTTAGTAATCAGTATTTGGCCAATCGGGAAACATAATTGCGATCAGGTGACTTGCATTTCATTAGAAGAGCGTTGTTAAGGTCAAGAAGTAAAAAGCGAAACTATACCTACTGCGTCAGAAAGAAGTGTTCAGATAAATAGTATCATGTACAAACTACTGCCTTTCCTGTTTGTTGCATAAAATATTGGTTAAGGAAGCTTAAATTGACTTAATACTTTTGGCCTTGGTCTTTTTTTTCTAGCGGGCAATTAACAATAATCTAATCAATTTGTAATGTATACTCCCATGTAGCAAAGCAACCCAAAAGGGCATTTTGAGTGAAGAGATATGGGTTGGAATCTTAGACATTTCACGACGTGATAGTCTACGCTCCAATAAATAGAAAATCTTTCACGTTCAAAATATTTTGTTCAGGTTGTATCCAACTCATTGTAATCAAGGCAAATTTCTTTGATACCAATTGATTTGTATATAATTTAATCAGTATATTGGTAAATCTTTGATCAACATTATATGTCATATTAAATGATATTTCATCTGATGATGTTAGTAAGATTATCAAGGCTATCCGCAGGTCAATGGAATACCATTAATCGTCAGAAATGGCAAAAAGATAGAGAGTACATGTAACCTGCATGAACATGTTTGAACAGAACTAAGCATTTTAGTATCACATATTCGATTTTGTATATATTCTACGTTAAAATATCATTGTGGATCGAAAGGCTTTCAATTGTTTCAACTAAACCATTTAGGAAAACATTGTATTAAATGCCATTCCGTGTAAGAATCAGGCAATGGAAGACACATCATTTTTCTCATTTTTTTTTTGACTCAAACATATTCAATACATCTGAGGAAACAACCGAAAGGCTATTTAAATTTTCTTGAACCATATGGGATGCAGAAGTGTTTTGACTGCTTATATAGGGAAAAGTGTGGGGAAATTATCCCGCCATTTTTCAATAGTGCATTTCAACAAATTTGACCTACCAATATATTAAAAAGGCAAACTTTGGTTATTTCTGGAAGGTATGAGGTATGAATACTTGTATAATGCAATAAAATCTCGGCGCTTTTTCTTCATGTGCCGCACATTATTCATAATTTGCCTGATTCTTAGATAGGTTAGATAAGTTCGAATTTGACTTACCTTATCCTAGACGAAAAATCAGTATTCTATAGAATAACTTGGATATCAATGCATTAACAATACATACTATCGTCGAACATCTACGATGCACAGTTTGATGCATGGCGATTAATTGATTGATTTTGACTTTACGTCATGTGGCATTGATTTCATGCATCTTGGGACGATAACGTTTGACCAATCCATTGAACCGGATCTTTAATGTGACCATTCATAGACGTAACATCCATTACGTCGGCACGTTATTCCAGTCACCACTCTATATCCCCTTCATACTGCGTGCTAGGAGGAGAAGTAGTGAATACCTATTTCAAAGTTTGTTTTGTGTCACTTGCTTGGCCGGGGATCAAACCCATTCCTTTTTCACTCAAGGCGAGCACGCTACACTGAGACCACCGAGGCGGCCGATGCATTTAAATATGTATTAAAGTAAAATATAATCAGAGAAATCACTAACCAGAAATATTTTGAAAATCAAAGGCAAGAAAACAGACTTTAATAGCAAATAACATCAAGTAATTAAGAGTAAATATCACTGGGAATTCTTATTTCTTTTCCTCCTTAATCTTTTAAAGTACACGAAATCAGTTGGTTGTACAGGACAAACAACACGGATCATTTATCAAAGTAGAATACAAAGAAACAACAATAAGAAAGGATTTATGAACAAACAAAAGAATGACGTGTCAACCCGTCCTATTCTATAACGTTTTTAAGTGTCAGTATCTGTAAGAATCATGCAGTGGGTAAAACATGGTCTGAAAATCTCACCATTTTGAAATGTAATTTGACATTTGCATCAAGGAAAAAGATTTTCCGTATCATTTTGGTAAATTGAGTAATGATTTCATTGAAATGCACTTAAAATGATCATTTCCAGGGCATATAACTCAGTCAAAAACCTCATTTTTCTTCTTACATTCTATTGACAATTTGTGAACAAATCCAATGACGCAGAGACCAAACAGCGGTCTTTTCAAACACAGACATTATCCTTGAGTGAAACTACATTCTCAGACTGGAGGTTTTGACGTGCATGTTTCTGATTATTCCCATTTTGCCTGATTCTTACAAAAACTTACACTTAATGTTATAATTCTCCCACCTATCTTCCGGGCCTTTGTGCTTGGTTATCACATTTTCTTTATGAGTCACATTGAAGTCTATACTCTTTCCCATTTCTTTTCTCTGAAAGAGTAATCGTGACAATGCTTTCAGTCGAAAATGGCATCCTTATGCATCCTGCCAATGCCAATTGTCTTCCGTTCTGATGCCTAATTTCATTTTGTCAAGTAACATTTTTTTCCTAGAATCTTATAAAGTGAATTTTGCATAAATAGCATTCTCTTGTAATGCAACATTATGGCGTGACTTCGGTGTACTTGTTGACGTTTTAATGAATTTTAATTAAAACACAATATTATTCTTGAAATATAATACTATTTAGTGGAAAAAGAATGACGGAACAAACTAATACTAACAATATTAACAGTAATAGACCTTTTTCATATTCCCGACTTTGATTTAGTTTTTTTTTAAGTTTGAGCAAAGGAAAGTAACTTTTCAACCCGACAAACTGGTTTACTGTCCGATTGGAGCAATCGAGATCAGAAGACTTCAAATTCAAATACTTGACTTGTAGTAAATACTTGATTACCTTTGAATAATTAATTTCAAACCATTTAGCTACTAACCGAAGTGTAAATGTTTTAAGTTTCAAAGAAAAATGCGTACTGTTCTTCCTTTCCCAGATGACCGCCCATTAGGTTGACGGGTGTTGGTGAGTAACTCCCTTTGCAAAAGACAAGAGAACTATGTCAAATTAACAACAAGAACAAACAACAACAAAAAAAGAAAAACAAAAAACAAAAAACAAAAAAACAAACAACAAAACAAAAAAACAAAAAACACAAACAAACAAACAAAAACAAAAACAAAAAACCACACACACACACACAGAAACATCACACATACAAACAAAGGAACAAGACATTTATCTGTTGCGGTTTTAATTTTCGCAAATCCCAAAATTGCAATTGATTTCGTGTATGCGCAAGTGCATCAATCTCTGCACAATAAATTCACGAAATTAATAATAATAATAATAATAATGATAATAATAATAATAATAATAATAATAATAATAAGCCAAACAAACTCATAGACAAAACCGTAAAACCAGCATACCCGATTTAATTCAATTCAATTCATACAACAAATTATCTGAGAAAAGCAGATTTAGTCTTTTTCGCCAAAACCTTTTTGATGCTGGTGAATGAGGAAGATAGATCTAACAGAAAACGTTTTGTTGCCAATCAAATATATCAGAAATATAAGTTTCATTGTACTTTGCCTTGATCTATATCATTTCATAACGACCTCAAGTGAACCATTTCCTTAATACAATTAATCCAGTCCGCTCGAATAACGTATTCATTAATGAACATTATTGATAATAAAAGGCGCTTTATAAGTCATAATTCAAAGTCGTCGGAGGGCAATGAAGTTGATTGCATGAAGAACATCTTAATCTGGGTTATTTTGATGCTCCAAGTTTTGCATGAAAGATGAACGTCCCCGGATCGACAGTTGAGTCGGAAATGGGATCGAGATTTATAGGTACTTATCAATGATGAGCTCCGATTGTTTTGACCTTACAAGCAAATAAAATCATCGATGTTAACAGAACATTTGGGAACATCGTTCAAATTAATTTTCTCTGTTATTGGCTAATTTGTTTTTTCTTCATATTTCATTTGCAGCATGACTATGATGTAATCCATTGTTATCGAACACGTCTTTTAGGAAGTTTGCTTAATTTACCAGACATCAAAAGTTGGGAAATTAGTATAGATTGGAAATTTTACAGCATCAAGCAATTATTGCGGGCTGACTTTATGCACGGTTATAGAATAATATACCACTATATGAGTGACATGATATATGATGCATGCGTTTTCTACAAGATCTTATGGAATAATATACTACACCAATTATAGTAGGTCTCGTCATCTTGTTATTCTGATTTCGTTACATAAATTGATGAAATAGACTCTTTACAACCATTCCGTTATATATTGAATTAGTAAAACCGGCAATGATCGGAGTACACGTGTTCGTATTTGTTTTCATAAACGTCTCGTGCTCAATGTAAAGGAGTTTGAAGGAATTTAACATCATGGAAAGAAATAAAAGACCCAATTTGGAAAACAAAATTCGAAGGTGCAACACTGCTGCGTATAACGATGCAGGAGATAGAAGTGGAAATTACTTGTACCCAACATGGACCGGCTCGGATAACAAATGTATCACTCGTGCAAATAGTGAAAGAACAACATACACAAGGCTTAGTCCACCATTACTACGGACTAGACCAAAAAGCCCAACGAAGAGTCACCATCGGAGATCTCTCTCCGAGCTGAAAAGCTTGTCGTGTATGGTAAAGGATTCACTGTATTTTGCATGGCCTTTGGCAAGTGCAGCAGGTGATTTATCTGTCCTTTACAGAAAACAGCTCATTCGACAAAAAATAGCCCTTGATGAAGATGTGGGGTAAGTCATTTACATATATTTTCCAACTTGAACTAATCTTAAACAAGATTATAAGTTAGACTACGGTTTGGGTTTGGGACGAACGCAGATTGGCAAGAAATGGCTTTTTTGGAGGGATGCATTTTGCCTGGCTTCAGACTTACATACCCAATATAACGCATGCATTAGTTTTTGAAATACATAATTTGACATAATATTCATGTTCTTTTCCCTTTTTATATTATCATTATTCGTAGAAAAGTATATTTGTGCTTGTTAAACCAATATTTAGATGATACCCTTGATTCGCCTTGCTTTAATTTACGGCCCAAATTCATGCACAGTATAATTCAATGTTTATGTTTCTTGTGTGATGCTTTTTAAGTCAACAAAGTCTTTTAGGTCTTTTGCAGACCTTGCTTCCATCAATTCAAACCATGATTAGGTTGTCATAAATAATCATGCCCAAATAAGTTATTTAAACTATAAAATACATGCATTTTGAACTTTTTTCAAGAGAATGTAACAACAGAAGATGACGGAATTATGAAAGTATCATACTTCAAAGCGCAAATGCACGTATCTGCATTAAAACGTAAATTTTACGTAAAGGACAAACGTATGATGATTGTGATATAATGTAGGCGTAAATGTTAAATTTTGCAAATATTCGAAAATCTTATTAGTACACGTAGTCTACCCCAAAAGAAATTAAAGTTTTGTGAAGTCATTGAGATGCAACTATAGCTGCAGGTGCTGCATAATCTTATTCATAATGTCTGAACAATATGTAAAGTTTAAGTGTTACCTTTTATGCTACAGGCAGTCCTTCTAGACTTTGAAAGCATATTATAATGTTTAGATAAGTTAACAACAAAACGCACCGTTATATCCAATTTCCAAATGACGTTTGGTTTAAATCAAGATCTTCGAAAGACATGTCTGCAGTGTTTATTGGGGTAGGAAATGTTTGTCGCTGCACGGAACTGGATAATTGCAGATAACTGCAGTTGTTGAGTGTAGGTGTTTCTATCACGCTTGGGTTTGCTCTGATTGAGACTAAACTATCAATGTACTTTCCCACGGGAGACAAATCCAAGACAAAGCTGTGATCCATGCTATTGAAAATTGATTAAGCTAGTTATGGTCACACTTCGTTTTATCATGTTTGAAAGGCTATAATGGTTTTGGCACCAGGTTATGAAACAAATAGACAAAGATATAAGTAGAAAAAGCCACAGGAGTAACTGCATTCAAATCGACTAAGTCAACAACGGAATGCTGAATATATTTTCCGAAGATTGTTTTGAAATATTATCATAACATATAACCAGAAGACTTTCTCAATTTAATGCAGTCATGGTTTAAATATAGAAGTCGAGCACGTATGAACAATTAAGCAGCTCTTAATTGATTTTTGTCCTCTTTGATTTTCCAAGTGTTTAATGGAAAAGGAATAGAAAGCTTATAAATAGGAGCACCATTAGCTTAAAGTTCATGTTGTTTAAAAATATAAACTTACTTGACATTGCTGTACCCTTTAGTTCACAACAAACATTGTAACCAGTAATATATCATTATATCGGGTAAGAATTAAAACATACCAATCATATAAATACTGAAAATTTCGGTATGCTGTTTACATGTTTCAAGGACTAACCTCTCATCAACTGAAAAAGTTCAAGAGTCACAAGTATAAATTGTACATAGAAATACTCAAACCTTGAGCTATTTAGTGTGGACCACATACTTTGATATTATTTCAAAGAGATAAAAAAAAATATTACAACCATTTCTTCATTCGATTTTCATTTAAAGAGACTGTCCTTATAGAAACCAGGCAGGTCCTTTGATATAGGTGCCATATAATAAATTTTATCCACATATTGTTATTACCCAAAGGGAATGTATTACTCGTTATGATGTTAGAAAGAACAGGGATTTGTTTACTTATCGAAAGTTGATGACTCAGAATGTATATTCAAAGTATCCAAAATATCTACCGAATTATGAACAGATCAAAGAGTTATTCCACTTAATCTTTACGTTTGCAGTGCTTTCTATGTACTTTATATCTCATTTATACCAATAAATTAAAATTAAATTAATAAAATAATTCATTTCGTAGAAAACACGATTTGTTGATCTCTAATGGATGAAAAAAAATTGCACGTGTTACCAACTGTCTTTTTCTTGCATGGTCACCACCATAAGTAAATCAACAAGCAACGTTATTTGACGATACTCTTTTTGTTTATACTATTTGCTTGACCTTCTAACGCTCCATAACTGTGGTCTTCTCAGCATTAAGATTTATGACACAAGACACAACTTCAATATCAAAAATGTGCCTTACATGCGCAACAACATACTTGCATACGGTGTTTATATTATATATTTATATGTTTATATATGTTTATCTTTAAACACGAGAAAAATAGCTCTGAATATAACTGAATAGGGGCGTGTGAATATTTTTTTTTATCCATTGAGATATAACAAAATAATTTCACCAATCTGATTACAGTATTTATCTCAAATTAAGTTATTTCACAATTGAATCACTGCGCTATAACAAAAAACTGTCTACTCTGATTTCCTTGAAGGCCATAAATATCTGAAGAACAGACTCATGAGTCAGGGTATGAGGATATGCGTCTCAATAGGTTCAAGTTCTTTTTTAGATATCTGTCCTTGGTTGAAAACACTCAGTTTCTACTAAAATAATTAGTAATACTTCTTTTTTTTGTGAACTATTCTTTGTGCTGATGGTACCACTGATTTACCGATTACGATGCAATAGCATGTAAGTGCTATTTAATCACCACTGTAATATTCACGCCGCTATGGAAGAGGGAGGTTAAGCCTAGATTAAATCCACTATTTCGTTTGAAATGCCTGTATCAAGTCAGAAGCATTGTGATACCAACTGCTCCGGTGGGGTAATATCTATTTCGTCAGATTTATTTTGGACTGGACTTGATTATGGATTGGATTATCATTCGGTAATTTTGTTGTTACCCTTACATTTCACTGTGGATGAAATTTCAGTTATTTCATACCCTAAAAAGACTCCACGCGATGTTGTGTTTAAATGCCCTTCTCTAATGTCAATTTTCTCTGTAAGGATAAACAAAAGGAATAGGAATTCGGTATACTTGGAATTATCAGACATATTGCATTTTTGCACTCTAGAATTAATAACTATGAATGTAACGGTACATACTTGCTTTGCATTTTAAAGTTGAAAAACGTATAAGCAGGGGCTATATAAGGCAACAATAAACTTCTGAGTGTAATATCGGAAGAAAATATCCGAAGTTTCAGTATTGGGATAATTCAAGTAAGTCCAAATTAAAAAAAAACATGGCATTAAGACAGGAAATAAAGACGATCTGCATACATGATTTAGCGAACTGAATTACGTAGATTACACATAAAAACTGTAGATCAGAAAACAAGAGGTCAATAAAAAAATTATAACACTAGCAATATGAACTCCTAACAACAAAATTGCAGTTCCTTGACACGAGTTGCAAATGGGTCCTACTCAAATACCATGGTTTATTAAAAAATGCTGGAATTTGATCTTCAACTTAATTACACAGCAATAAATAAAACGATAAAATTCAAAATTAGTATCGTGCCAAAATTTACTCGAAGATTGCAAAAGAAATGAAATGTATATCTCTTATTTCAACGCTCTCACACGATGTGTTTTGTAACTGAGGACCGTCGTGAATCATATGACCTAGCTCCTCTGAATTTCTCGGATAATTAAGTTCAAAGGAGCTGCATCACTGCAGCTAGTAAGTGTAAAGTTTGGTAGGTAGTCAGTCCGGTTGAAAGTTGATTCTAATTGAAGATATCTTGTTTCACCTATTAGATAGAAACTGCATATGGTTCAATCAAAATGTGATGTCGATCGTAAAACGTCTGAAGTGATGCCATTAACAATGAATGAACATACTCCTGATTAAAAGGTTTATTTGATAATATCTGCGCTCTACATAAAAAGTTCACGTACAGATAACAGTAACGGATCAATTGTGAATTGTATACACCATAGGCTGGAGATGTTGGTACGTTGCTACTAAGAAAAAGAAAGATGATTATTATTGGGAAGTTAAACTCTTCTTGTTTTTCATGAAGTTTCGATTTTAAACGCTCTGTATAACCTTTGTACAAATTAAGGTCTATATATGAAGCAGATGCAGGTGCTATAGTTGTCTCTTTAATTCCAAGTTCATTTGGGTAGATTACATGTATGTAATCCTTGAATCTAAAATTGTTAAGGGATAATATATCGTCAAAATAATGGAAACTGAAATTGAAGGACTGGGCTACTTGCTTCATTTTTTCCTTGTAAAAATCTGGCTTCATATGAATGTAGGAACTGATCGGCGAAGAGTGGCGCACAATCCGTTCCCATAGTTATTTCGATGGTCTGCTGACAAATGTAATGTCGACGAGAAACATTTTAACATCAGACACGGGAGTATTTTTTGTTAGAAGCCGTGTGTTTTTTACCCGAAAATAAGTTTTTTTTCTGCCTAATAATAGATAAAATAAAAGTAAGAAATGTACGTGATATGATTGCCAATGAGACAGTCATCCACCAAAAGCCACGCAACAAGCAATTTGACTTCCACAGGCCACCACATTTCAATGATGGGTAAAACCCATACTATAAAGTAAACTGTAAAAGAATCCAAAAGCAAAAGTAAGACTATCCATGAAAGACGAAAATCGCATTATTTTCGTCTTCCCTGATTTGCAAAAAAGAAAAAAAAAACGTTGTTGAATATGATTACGTAGAGCTGACTTTAGCTTGTCATATTTCAGTGTGGCGTACAAGGTAGAAATCAATTTAAAGTTAGTATGCTACTACAAAAGGTAAGGTTACTGAAAAAAAGACACTCCTGTATTCGAATGCTTGAGAATCCTCATCTGATTCACGCAATTTGTAGAGTAAGCTTATCAAAGTAACTTTTAAGTCCGTCTTTGACCACTGTGAATAAATTTTTTAGAAGTCTTGATACTGGTTTTGTCGTGCATTTAACAGACCTAGCAATATACCTCTGTTTGTAGGACACTTTTATCCACCTTATAATGTACAATTTGGTCAAGTCTTGCATTCACGACTTGCCCATTCACGACTGAAAGATGTAATGAATGTTTCTTCCAGAGTAACATAGAAGTTTATGAGGAAATCTTGAAATATATTTTCTTTTCCTACAATTTTATCAAATTTCTGGTAAACTATGCGACAAATATTTATTTATTGAACTCTGTTTACCCTTTAAATTAAAAAAGTCAAGTATTACTAAATCAATAGTACTAGTGTTATCTATAATAGGAAACATATTCAGAGTAACCTACTGGGAGTAATTGTAACGGCGGCAAGTATAATAAATAAAAGTTGGTTCCAAACAAAAGAAAACGAGCCATAAGTTTTGATTATTAGACGATAAAATAAAATCCGTTTAACGTTTAAATACACCCACCTAGCCATTCTGTTGAAAGATTAACGATGAACATGCTGCGACAGAGGAAAGTTAAAAGAAAGACTTGACGTAATCTAATCTGGAACGGTTAGTCTGATTTATGGCAGATTTGCTTCAAACCAAGAAAGTAGTTCTTATAGGTTATTGTTTGTCTGAATATTTTGCGTCATTATTAAAAAAACCTGCTTTTTTTCAGATTACAATTATTGATAATCATAAGAGGAGGCAGATCAAAGGGATGTTAATCACTTTAAGTCCCTTATAGTGAAAATATGTAATTTCTAAATGGTTCAGAAACCCAAGTTTACTCCAGAGTCAAATACTTTCTTTCATTTTTTCTCTATTGCACTTACCTTTCCTACTAAAAGTCATTATAAAGGATATAATTGAATTGCGTGATCAGATTACTGTTAAAACATTAATATTCGCTATTTTAGTGGCGGACATAAATATTAGCACGAACAAAAAAGTACCTACAAAATTAATTTTTAGCACTTTGGCAGACTAGTATTTTTTTTAAAACCGCGGAAATTGATATTCGCAAATTTGCTCAATCGATATAATCATTGACAAAAATTAGCAACTGTGAAAATTAATTCGTTTACCATATGAAACGTGGTTACTGCATAGGATGAGGAAAGGGGATGG
Organism: Perna viridis; assembly: GCA_037379345.1. Lineage (NCBI taxonomy): Eukaryota > Metazoa > Mollusca > Bivalvia > Mytilida > Mytilidae > Perna > Perna viridis. The sequence goes on along the minus strand of CM074517.1, from coordinate 28,598,496 downwards.
GGAACTAAATATAAACGAGATAATTTTGATGTTGTATACAGTTTCCTTAAAAGATAAATAATTAAATTTGATAATTTGATTTGTAATGGCAGTTGCAATGTTGATTGTTGATAACTAATCGTTAACCGTAAATATTGGAAGTACAATGGGTAATAGCAATGACTCACTTAAACTGTTTGAATAATGTTTCGGTGAGGTATAATGTGTAAAAGGAAAGGAATACAAAACTTACTTGTACTTGGAATAAATGTAAGGGTTTAATTGTCTAATCTTCATCATCATCTTTTGTGAAATATCGATAATTCGAATCACTTTGATTGTCAACGCGTTTGTGATATTAGTATGTGTAATGTATATAGTCATTTACGGAAAATTACACACCAATCACTTTCAGATTGATATTTATAAGAAAATCAAAAGTACAATTTTTCTGCGTATCTCATATGTGACAATGGCTGATACATACACATCAATAAAAACCTTTTACGCTTGATCCATCTTAATATGAGGCAGGCGTAACCTGTAAGAGGAGGAAATTGAATGTATAGATATATTGAAAAATTGTCTTGTTGCTATTGCCTTCCTCTTTTCGCTTTTTCTACACATCTTTATGGTTCTTGTCACGTCTTGTATCTAATGAGTAAGACCAATATTACTAACTTATCGGACTTTCTAGGAAGGCATAGTATAATGGCATATCGGAAACGAAAAAAAAGTATCCAAATTGAAATAATTGAAGAAATGAAGACATGAACAAATGCTTTTTAGTAAAGAAAATATGAAAATACAGAACTTGTAAAGGAAGTCCCGAAAGACGTGACTTCCTGTCAGACTGAAATCAGACTTTCAGTGCTTCCAAATTATAAAATAACTCCGCATCAAATGCCGTAATGAGGACTTCACCCTCTATAAGTATCAAGATACACACTGAACTGTTATATTAAAAGAAACATAGCTTGACAACTATTATTCTTGGAAGAGTAATCAAGGGAACCAAGGTAACAGCGTTAATCCAAAGAATATAATCCAGGGGGAAAGACCAGACATGGAAAACAGACACACACAACAAAGAACATAATGTAAATGAAATCATACATACAAAGTAACAAAAGCAAACGAGCAACTCGGACTCCACTAAAAACTGGGAGCATGGACCAGGTGCTCCGCTAGGGTAAGCGTCCTCTGCTTTTCTGGAAACATCCGTCGTGTTGCTCATAAAAAGTCAATGTTGGAGTTATATTTCAATGTTAATCATGTTAATCATATGACGTCAACTATATGTTTCATGTATCAATAGTTTTTCGGTCAAATTTTGATGTTTAGTGCTTAGTTTGTTTCTCAAATAGTAGTTTTGATTTATTAAAACAAACCACAACCGTATACATTATGCACTTGACAATCAACAAACATCATGCATGAAATCTAGGAATTCGTACGAATATTTCAAATTATAGTATGCTATACACGAGACTTTACATCGGCGGCATTATGATTTAAAATGATTTTTTATTCAATGAATATAGCATGTCGAACATTTTCAGTAAATATTATCAATAAGTATCAGATAGAAATCAAATTTAGGGCTACTTATGGGAATAAAGTGATAAGTTGTTTGAAAAAAACCCCCAAAAAAAACAATGGATAAGGGGCGAAAATCACATGAGAATAAGCAAACGGAAACAGTAAGAATATAAATGCATTTTTGTTCTGTTTATTATGACTATGGTCATGTTTTGTTATGAAATTCAGATAACACATTAAGTTATTTATCCAAAGAATTTCTTTGTAGACAGTGAAGTAATGTACAATTAACATTTTTATCAAATAAGGAAACCTGTCTAGCCACTTTCTCTATTGGAACAACTAGACTCAACCAGTTAATGCCTTAAGGTGTAAGCTACAAATCTCCTTGGAATAACGGCGTTAAAATACGTTCTTGAACTGCTGGTGACACTTTTTAGATAATCCTATATAGCACTTGAATTTACGTTGATGATCAGCCAAGCTTAATATTTATCTCCATTTCTCCCTTTGATGAGTTTGGTATCCCTAGAAACATTTTCCGTCTAAAGTATTGCTTATTTTACATTAAGATACAATGTAGTTTGAGTTGTAAAGAACATTATCTAAATCATTTGGAAAAGAACTTTCATTTGACCATTAAATGTGTATGATCGTAATACCATCTTTCAAAACAAACAAAAAAAAAAAAAAACAAAAAACCAAAAAAGCACAATGACACATGTTTTTTTTCTCATACTGTTCTAGCGTGAAAGATCGAAACAGAGCAGCGAACATCCTTAAGTTCTAGACCCTGTCATGCCCTTGATAGAGTGGTTACTGAACGAACTTATTTATTGACTAATTGTAAGTTAAATATGCAGTCTTCAAGAAAAAGTGGTATTGGAAGGGTCGATACTGAAAATGTTTACACTACACGAAATCTATCATATCATTTCATCTGGTTTATGATTAGCCTGGACGTAAAATATATGTGATTATGAAACTAGAACTAAAATGACAGACCACATGGATATGACTTTGGGGAGCGATAATTTGATCTGGTAAAATCAATATTATCATTCATGCCAAGATGGTAAATTAAACATTTTCTCTTATCTGATTAGTTAGCACAACAAGAACAAACGTACGAAATATATGCATTGTATACCTTGCTACAGAAACTAAATCTGGTGGGAAAGTAAGAATTTAAGTAGCACTCCAGATACGAATCATGCAAAATGTGATTCATGTTTGGAAAGCTTACTTATTCTTATGTTTGACATTTTGTTTAAAATGTCATAGCTAATAGAGAGTAATATGTGCTTTTTCATATAACACGTGCTCTTAGGAGATAAAAATTATTTAGAATGTACTGTAGAATTCAAAATTTAGGGAAATAAATCTGTAAATGACACTAAACTACTGGAATTTTGGTGTGGATTATCTACTAAGAGCAAACAGATTGGAATGAATAATTATGCATTTCATCATAAAGATGTATAAAGCAACTTAATACCAAAAAGTAAAAATATGTGGCTTTTTATGTGTATTGCATTTTACAGAATTTTGCATGATTCTTACAAAGAGTCCTACTTAATTTGATTGAAGGGTGATAATTAACGTACCGAACTGAAAGACAAGCTATACGCAATTGCCGAATGAAGTACTAGCAGCCGAAAAGGAAAAATAATTTAATCAAATGGCAATATCAGTAATTCATATTTAGTGAATACATTCATTATAACATATTTATCATATGGGTAAATGTAAAATACTTACTTGGGTGTAGACAAGGGTTTTCTGTATGTAAATTTAAAAAAAAAATACGAAAACAAAACAAAAAACAAAAAATAAAAAAAATAAAAAATAAAAACAACAAAGAAACAAAATACTAAAAAAAACAAAAACAAAACAAAACAAAAGCAAAAACAAAATTTACAATGCTCAGCTGTTTTTTTTTCTTATTTTTCTGTTATTACAACCAAGCTGATATTTTGAGGTAATATCAGTAGCTTAATGCCCCATACCTTGTGTGATTTTCATGTAAATTCCATTCACACGAACGCTAAGGATAAATTTGCTTTGAAGATACGCAAAATTGACTCATATTAAATATACAAAAACTGTGTAGGTAATGTAAATCAAATCATATTATCCATTTCGTACAAGTTTTGTCGCATTAAGAAAAACAAGATCTTAAATAGTGGTATCTCTTATAGAAATGTGAAATTAATTTCATTATGTTTTCTCAATTTGGTAAACAGATGACACAAATGACATGTCGCGAAAGGTAAGAGTAATCAAGGGAACCAAGGTTATAGCGGTAATCAAAAGAATGTAATCCAGGGACAAAGACCAGACATGGAAAACCGACATACACAACAAAGAACATAAAGTGACTATAATAATACATAAGCGTCCTCTGCTTTTCTAGAAACACCCGCTCATAAAAAGTCAAGTCCAGGGTAGACGAAATAGGAAAGGAAAACTATGACACATTGAATAAATCAGTTTTTATGGTGCAGATGGATACACCTTAGCTATCCACGAGTTCATGATGACGACCATAAAACTTTTGTAGTGATGACTTCAATCTTGTAGCAACATAACCCTGTAAACACGCCTTTACTATCGCAACCGCACAGCAAGATTTCTCCGTGAAATTAAAGCGCTTTTAAGATGGTTGATTTTAGGTGTACTATTTGAAAAAGATATTGTTTGCTATAGTCTGGTTAAGGAAAAAAAAGACGATTATGGTTTATTTACTTCGTGTATAAAGCGTTATGGAAAATATTGCATTAAAGATTAAAATGAGCTTCATATCCTGATGAAACATATATCATTGGGCAAGTTTTTTTCCTTTTTTACCTTTTGAACAAACCATTTGGAGAGAACTTACATTTTAATGATGGGGTTATTGATAGTAGTGATTTTTATACCCGCTACGTTTTGTATAACAGTAATACTAGATATCCACCTTCTAGATCTCAAACAGCATTTTATATCGTATTTACAGTTTTTGTTTGTAAATATATTACTATCAAATTCAAACACACTGAAACAGCCTACAATTTTAAAAGCAAAATAAAAAAAAAAATAAAATAAAAAAAAAGGTAAAACAGATTGACAGTTTGATTAGTATTTATAAAAGCCTTATAAACAAACTATAGTAATATCAAATTACTACGCTATTGAATATCACGAACCTCGGATTATATAACAGTTATAAATATATTATTGCCAGAAGCATCGATAAAATCCATTTCCTACTCAGCGAAGGTGTACTAAAACACATGAAAATATGTTTTTTTTTAGACAATAACGTTACCCATCTGCACTCATTACACACATTAAAAGAAACTATGTGCTTTAAAAACATCATTAAGGAACCATTTAAATACAACTAAGGAGATATTTAAGCACCAATAAGGAGCCACTGAAATCATGGCTCATGCATCCTTTTCTTTAAGGAAACTCATTTTGCAATCTTCGTATCGCTTGTTGCTAAATGACGTAATATTGTTGATTTTCTGTCTAGTTTTATCAACCCCATATTGATATGGGAAGAGTATTTCTACGAAATTCGTTTATTTACGAAGAAATAATCATTTGGAAAAATATCCTTCGAATGACGGGAAAGCAAGCATGTCATTTTGGCGCCCAAACGTCTGAAATCGGACACAAAGAACTTTTGAAAATTTTTTTGAAATGTTGACTATATATAACAGTGATATTTATTTGATCGTATGTATATACACGCATCCTACATTCCGATGAAAATAGATATGGTTTTATTAACATCGATTGTACAAAATTTTACTTCTGCAATTCTCAATAATAGCTATAATCAAATTATTACTAAGATATATGAGATGTGGATTAGCGTGATATTATAGGATTACATAGATATTTGAACAGACATTGGAACAAAATAGATATATTCAGCTTGTTTATACCATTCATGATATTATATGGATGACTGAATTGGCAAGGAAAAGATGATCTTGCTTAATCTAAAACATATAGTCAGTCAAAGTTCCAATCTATTACGAAACTTGCAATACGTAAAGACAACAATAATATTGGGCAGGCATTGCCTAAATCAGCGAGCATCGTGAGCTTTACCATACATGTACCGTCTGTGTGAGACTCGTGAAAATAATAAAGGACATTACAAAAAGGGGGGGGGTGACAGAGGTTTACCCGGATGAAAATATTTGCTTCGCAAAGTCAATATCTTTGTTTATATCTCAGCAGCAAGCGAAATCCATATTTTTATTTGGAAATCTGCCTTGTTAATTAATGGGGAAGTTTATAATCAATAAATGAATAACTTGAGAAGTTTTTTTACCCCAAAATTCCAACCCAATACCCACTTTTATGCTCGCTCTCATCATGCTCGATAACTTTATAGCACTTTGCAATACTTTGCATATTGTATCCCTTAAGGGCATCTCTAGCAACATCCATTTCAGTTTTTTCCCGTCAGATTAATTTGTACAGATACAATATAACACATTCAAAAGACTAGACATGAAGAAAACACACACAACAAAGACCATGAAATAACCAATATAACACGCACAAATAAAAAAGTAAATGAATTACACTAAAAACAGGGAGCTAGGACTAGGTTTACCGGTTGGGTAAGCGTCCTCTGTTCTTATATAATCCCTCACCGAGTTGTTTCTAAATCAGTCCATTACTCTGGTCATGATTTTTTTCTCTCTGAATAATCATACCCATTACATTTTTGCTAATTTCTATAGTAACATGTGGTTGTGCGTTTGCAATAAGTTTAAATAAATGTAACATGTACATTCTATTTCCACTGCAGTAAAATTGATTTTGTCCTGAAAGCATGCTGAAATACAAAAATACCATTCATATAAATATTGATAATGTCGGTATAATAAACAAACTTTTCTAAGGTACATGTAAAATCTTTATCAGAAACATTAGAGTCAAATACATAGGAATATCTACATAAAAATAATTATCAGTATACAAGAAGTATTCAAACAAACAATGTCGAAATAAAGAGCCGAATGTAGCACCGAAAAGGTGAACCTGGTGCAAGCCAATGAATGCGAGCTCACCACCAAATGATAAACTGAAGGGAAAAAATAGACCAATGGCTTGAAAGGTGATCAAATGGAAAAATACCCTGCTATGAAAACTAGACAATGAAAATAGCAGCACAGACAACAACAAACATAAAGTAACCAAAATAACATACACATACAATCAAAAGTAAATAAGCAACACGGACTGCACTGTAACAATCGGCTGCATGGACCCAGTGTACTGGTTGCGTGTCCCCTGTCGTTATAGTAACACCCGCCGATCGGCTCATAAATATGTCACCTTTGGGGTAGACAAAAGAGGAAAGGAAAACTATGACACAGTGAACGAATTTGCCCTCTTGGTGAAGATCGTTACACATTAACAAACCTGGTATTTATAATAACGACCAAAAACTTTTGTAGTAATGACTTGAAGGCAAACGTATTAAGTAACGGCTCATACACGAAGGAGATCGGTTTCTACACCCTTGCCGACAAAGAGAATTTGAATATTTACCCATTTATCATTTTAGTATATCTTTATCTGATTGAACAATTTAGAATAAAAAGCCATAAATTGTTCTATATAATGAAGTTGTTATATGAAATTAACATGAGGCTAAAAGCTAAAACGATGGAAATGAAGTTAATGAAACAGAAAGAAAAGTACATTTGCTAATAACAACTATTTAAAACTGAATATGGTCCAAATATAGAATAAAAACAACCCACAATAAGTCGAAAATAAGGCAAAAAATATTGAATTAAATTTACCGGTGCACCTGGCCATGCTGAGTACGAGTTGCTCATTTACTGTTGTTGCTTTGATCGTATTATTTTGTTATTTTATTTCTTTATTGTGTATGTGTCTGTATTCTTTGTCTGGTCTTTGTCCCAGGATTATAATGTTTTGATTTCCGCTAGAATCTTACATTGTTTCCCTTGATCACTCTTGAGCAATGATAAAATATAACTTCATCAAAACATTCATAAAATACAAACGATTGAATGTCATAACATAGTTTTGATAAAAAGATTAATTGATATGAAACCAATAATGTCGTAAACGAATCAATTGCATAGAATACATGAAGTAGAAATATACTTTTCTGACCAAATTGATAAAGTGTAGTAAAGGAATATATATTTAACTTAAGAAAAGCCAAACTTAATTCTGAGATTTTTGGGTAAGACAAAACAATATGTATATACGAGATTTTGCAGCAGCCAAAACAAAACAAAACCAAAAAGGAAAAAAATGAAGAAGAAAAATGTCAAAAATGTGCTACCAACGTACTTGTCCTTCTTTTTTATAACTGATTTTTTGTTATCAATTGATATATATATATCAATTATGCTGTTTGTTGTTTTTAACCTTGATCTCCTTGGTTTTACCATCAAATCTAGTGTTATGATCTCATAGCTATTGAGATCATGTTCGGATGTTAAGAATTACATGTAAATGACTTTGTTTTGTTATTCATCGATTCATGATACTCTATATTGCTTTATAGCATTTATCTAACAATGAACAAAACCAATAGTTAGAAAAAACCACTCGATCATTTCACAGAAAACACTAATCAGGATTTTATCATAGGAATATCTAATGAATAAAAAAAAATGAGTAAGTTTTTCGTAAAAGTCTTTCAAAAAATAGACAGAAAGTAATTCTTGTATGTCAAACCAAACGCTCACTTGTTCGGTTCTTGTTCCAAAACAGATACAGATCATCACACAACCAGGTTTAGTTTTTCTTTTGGTTGTTGCCTGTTTTAGAAAACATATAGATTATAAATGAAATTAAAACATTGCAAGAGTTATCGTTCTTGATTCGGTTTAATTTGGTAGATTTTAGTTGGTGATGAATGTTTGATTATAGTTATGTACAAATATAGCTTCTGTATACCAGTTTACACTGTCTATTTAGTGAGGTTTTCAACACCACGAATTATCTCTACAAAAGGCAGTGAGTTTTATATAACCTGGTATATATATTATGATTTTATGGACTACGCGATTAGAGACTGATTAGATGCATGTTGAAGTGCAACGTTATATATACACCACCATATAACGATTTTTAAACTGAAGTTGTTGCAATTCTGAAACTTTTGATGGAATATAAGAATTACATCATATCATAAACGGGCCAATAAATAGAGAACATGTTATTTCAAATTGTGCCCCTCTACCCACAGACCTATTCCTTCACGCTTATGAGGATGAGTTAACAGTTAATATCGTTTAGCCAATCCTTTCATCTCAGTTTGCGCTATATGGATGGCGTATTATCATTCAAAAGAATCTAGTTTTGGGGATTTTATACATCGCATCGCGTCAAAGAACTTGAGATAAAAGATACTACAGACACTGTAAAGTCAGCCTCATATTTTGACCTACACTTAGATTGATGGTAAATGATAACTAATTACCAAACTATACGACAAACGCGATGACTTTTCATTCTGTATTGGCAACTTTCCTTTCATCACAACTCATACGTTATACCAGAGCTTGCCATAACTATGTAGACTTTTGGTACCGCGGAAGAAAACTTACACTTAGTCTTCTGGAACAGGGTTATGTTGCTACAAGATTTAAGTCATCAATACTGTCGCTATCTTGAACTCGTGGATCGTTATACTTTATCCATCTTCACCATGAAGTTTGTCTGTTTTCCATGTCTGGTGTTTGTCCGCGGATTACATTCGTTTGAGTTTCACTAAAATCTTGGTTCCCTTGATTACTCTTTCAAATGTAAACATCCGAGAAAATATAATAAAATTGTCAAAGGAATTTTTTTTTCAGAAACAATAGTCTAAACTTTGGGAATAGAGTAATGTAATTGGCTTGACTTATGTCATCATGTCAAAAGTACTATATCTGTTACATATACTTATATAACTTAAAACTTTTTCGATATGTCTATCTCAACAATAAGACAAGTTTTTCACCATCACGTAATAGTTTTTTGTTCAATGATCATGCGCTGTGCATTTTATATACATGCACGCAGAAAGTGTGAGACCTCACATTGTCTATTCAGCAAGTCTAATGTGGAAGCTAGATTACTCGTTTATCAGTTTGTTTCCAATTTATTGTTTATAATATTTTAATCTCCCGTTTTACTTAAATGGTTTGTTTTTCTCTTGATTTAAGAGGATGTCCATGCAAAACCCATGCAGTGGGTGGCACATGACCAATTTTGTTTTTTAAATGTTTTTCACCCATATCATATCACTCAAAGTTGAATGTTGGTTTTTGATTAACTGCAACGATTAAAGAGAAATGAATTACATAGAAAGCATTGAAATTCATTGAAATAAAGAGATAACTCTTTTTCTTTTTCAAAATATTTTTGCTTACTTAGTGAACTTTAAGATCATTTCCTGCGCTATCCATTGCCGATTTAAAAAAAAATATTGCACTGTTTGACATACATACATATCATATATACATTACATTGGAGCCAAGAAAATCTGTGGAACAAAAATTACCATGAGACGCCCATGCACATGTATCATAGGAACGGACAGGTTTTTAAATGGACAGTCCCTTATTTGTTGCTATCATGCATTATTTTAGTTGTTTCTATAGTTTTGTTTTAACCAAGTTGGAGACAGTATAAGTTTCATACCACATGGTAGACAATAATACATTACACTCCTAGATAAAACGTTAGTGTCCCATTTAGCAAGATCGATTCAACCCAGGACAGTAATTAGTATTTATGACAAAAAACTCTATATAATTGATTAATGTGACTTCTTCCTTCGTTTTATGTTACTCCGATTGATTTCATTGTGTTGGTATTCACGAAACACTATGTCTTTTTTTTGTGAATTACTGTTTTGTTGTCAAGAACAAGCAAATTAATGCCAGTTAAGTTCATCGTGGTTAGTATCGATCTTGTACAAGTCACCTTTGAAGACAATTGTATAATGTTTCAGTACAAAAATACAAATCATATAACTTTAGCACATTTCATTATGATGTGCACCAATTTCAATAAGTAACCTCTCATTAGCAACCTTAGAACCAGATGCAATTGAAGATGTGAAAACAAAATAAATTGTATACAAAAAGTATTCAGATCGGAAAAAAATATCAAAAGAGCAAGCAAAATTTAATAGACTAAAGCGAGCATTTTTCTTTACAACACATGTTTAACGTGAGGTAATATAAAAACTTTATTATACATGCTTTATAAAAAGTATATGCAAATACTACAATATTCTCCAAAAGTCTTGTCCGACCCTCAACATAAAAAATATTTTTTAACCATTATGGGCCTTATAATTCAACACTTTTCATCAATGATTCCCTATTTACCGACTATAAATTCCCTCATATCCTGAGTGTCGATCCCTATATTCAACCCTCTTCCACTCACCTTATTTGTATTCTCTGATTACGTGTTCACATTTAATTTACATGAAATATTTCCTCATTGGCTCGTCGCTAATCATGTTAACTTATTTTTTTTTTTAAATATAAAAAAGTGTTTACATATATTTTACTCTCATTTTAATTGAATTTCTCAATTCTTATTGGAATCAAAATATCAATACCATTTAAAGTATCAGAACTGTTTTGCGGATGGTTGTTATGTCTATTGAAGATTGACTCATATTTAGATAGTATTAGATGTAAACATAACAGGAAGAGAATGCCAATGTTTACTATCAGTTATAAGTTAAACTTAATGACGCAAAGAAAGTACATACAACCTTTGACCTGTCTGCTGTAAACAGCTAAATAACAACCTGTTATTTACTATGGAACATGGTAAGGTATATCCAAAAATTCACTATTCTTCGGCAATAATATATAGATGATATTGAATGTGAATATCACGATCATTGGCCGACCATATGATGTGACACTATACAGACAAAAAACAAAAAGTTGTGAACAGCGGTTTGATAGAAAATTAACTACAACGTTCGGATATTTCAACATCCTTGTGCTTTGTGTGTGATTTTAGTAGTTACTTTATATTTTTTTATTTAATATTGTTTTGCTCATGTCATAATTCTGTTCTTTAATTTGATAAAGATTAAGTTTAATTTTATCCCGCGAATTAATTTTCCTTCCCGTGTAAATCGGATGCATCTCATTTTCATTTGACAAAATGCTACATTTACAGACAGAGATTCGTATGTGTGAGGAATGACTCATTCTGCATTTTCAAAGGTACTTTTGGCCATTCTTTCATTGAACAATGAGTACAGCCCCTTTGCCATTTTACTGGACACAATTTATGTAAAAACTAATTTGATTTTTTTTAATCTGAGCTGATCTTTTTTTTTGTGCGACGTTAAAACATGTTATGTAACGTAAACTTTGTCATGATATCAATGATTAACTGGTTTAGTGTGGACATCGTCTTTGTCGTGTGTGCAATTTTATTTTATAGAAGTCGCGAGTAACAAGATTGCCTTAAGATATTTAAGTAACAGTTTTAAAAAAAACGCGAGTTTTCATCATTCAAATTAATATAAACAATCCTCGTATAGCCATGGATACAGTATGCGGTAATCTTCCATTTACTGAAAATTTTCTGTGATATTATAAAAAACTTTCGGTGAAGGAGCGACAACTTTGTGGTGGACGCGTAGTGAACTGCTAAATTAATTAATTTATGTTCATTTTCCAATCAAATGTTTTAATCTATTTGTGTACTGAAAGACTGGTTAAGTATTATACACATTTAAAATTAAACTAAATACTTCAATACATAACAATTAAGTCAAAGTTTTGTACCATCTTGTTTTGTAAGGTACTACCCCCCCTCCCCCCAAAAAAAAAATAAAATGAAAGAAACCAAAATGATTTGAATTCACTACTGACCGTTAAAGTAAAAGCAAGGAGATCATGATTTGAACGGAAAATAGGGAATCCATAATCTGCAGACAAAGACGAAACCTCGAAAACAAACAAAACATAAAAAAATAACAAATTCATCAACATAGAAACTAAAACAGAGCACGTAATTCACAGTAAAACTGTGATTGTGGACCAAAGTGAGCCGGTAGGGGTAGCATCGTCGTTTTGATACTCCCGTCGAGTTTTATATATAATGTCAATTCCGGGTTAAAATGCAAAAGGAAAAAAAAATAACATTGTGACAGGTTATCTCTTTTCAGGATGAAGATTAAAAAATGTTTCAAAATAAAAAAAGAAGACAAAACATATATTGTTTATGTTGAGGTTAATACATTTACTTTTTGATCAAATCTGGTAATAAATGGATATTTGAGTTATCCCGCTTATCGCTAGAAAGCGATATCCATCAAGCATTTGTTACACATCGGCAGATTTCAAATACTGATTCATTCTCGTGTTATAGATAAATTCAGATAGCCTAAAAAGATTTAGAACCTAAATGATGTATTGTAAAACGTAGAATTAATAAAAAGGCACATCTAGACAGGATAGGTTTAAACATAAGGCTGGGTTAACTTAGGAAAGTAGTACAGCTTTACAACAATATTTTAATTTTTTTCATAACTATGACCCAAACTATGAATTTGTCATAGATTTTCGTGATATAAAAAGACCAAGAATGAAGAAAGACGATAGAAAATCATCCACTACAATAGGTTTTGTAAGTGACATTCTAGGTTCATATTCCTTTCCGCAATTTCCGTAGTATGTTTTGAAATCCGACGACCGATCTGTTTACTTTCGGATTCCTTACACGCTGCATTACAGTGTACAATCTTCCATTTTAGGATTGATTTCTTCACATTTTTATCATGTACACAACTAGATATTTATCATTTTTATCGATATTGTTACACGAAAAGTTGTTTTGCTTTTAATGTAGAAACCAACCCCTTGTAAATGACGAATCTCCATGTATTTGAATGGTAGACGAAGATTAATTCCCATTTAACTAAGGAGACACATGACGAGACTGACATACTGTACTGAAAATATATCAGTTGAGATGAAATAAATGTACCCAAGTATAAAACGACAGGAAATACCCCCCTACAAAAAAAAATACTAAAAGCACAAAAAAAATTATCAACAAAACAAAAACAAAAACAAAAAAACAAAAACAAAAACAAAAAAAGAAGGAAAAAAAACAATCAAAACAAACCAAAACCAAAATCGAAACTAACAATTTAAACTAACAAAAAAAAAAAAAAGCAAAACAAAACGAAAATAGTGACATAAAAGAGACTATGATATATTCAACAATCTTTTATTTTTGATATTCAAGGCTATTTTTGTGTGATATACATGTATATTTATCATTTTGAATTTTTGAATAGGATACAGTTTTTATTTAATTCATATCGTGAAGGCCGGAAAAGGAAATGAGGTTAAGAGAAATAGGTAAAGAGCCATGGAAAATGAGGACAATACATGTGACATTACGGTAATGACCTTTCAAGAGATGTAGTGTTTATAAGTGTGCGTAAATAATTGGCAAAAAACATGTTACACCAAATGTACAAATTAAGGAATGTAACCTGCATTACGACGAAGTTGAATGAATTGATATTTTATGCCTTTTACATTCTAATATTAATTAATTAAAATTTATTATATTTTTTGAAACTTTGAAGATGTGAGTTATTTCTTCGAACAACACTGGGAAAATGGTTACTTTGTGTCACAGGTTAACTTCCTGTCAGACTAAATCGAGCTTTCAGTGTTCTTAAGGTCATATGTTAAATTCATATTGATTAACCCTATGGGTACTTTCACCTATATCAAGAAATACATTTCGTAAGCCAGGAGTATAGTCCTAATACTTTGAAGGTGATTAAAAATTATTTCTGTATGTATAGTCGTAAATCAAGGTTTGATGAAAAAACACATTTGTTAAAAGTGGAATACCAAAGTGTCATCGGATAAACTGAGGACAAAAACAAACTTAAAGACAAAATACACGTGAATACTAAATAACATGTACAAACGTGATGACTTTTCATTCAGAATTGTCAACGTTCCTTTCATCTGTATGGAGTGTTCATATCACAATTCATACGTTATGCCAGAGCTTGCCAAAACTACGCTGACTTTTTGTATCGCGCTAGAACTCTACCAAATAGGCTTCTGGAACAGGGTTATGTTGCTACAAGATTGAAGTCATCAAGACAGAAGTTTTATGGTCGTCATCATGAACTCTTGGATCGTTATGGTGTATCCATCTGCACCATGAAAACTGATTTATTCAACGGGTCATAGTTTTCCTTTTCTCGTTTATCTACCCCGGACTTGACTTTTTATAAGCAACTCGGCGGGTGTGGAGTCCTAGTTGCTCATTTACTTTTGTTACTTTGTATGTATGATTTTAGTTACTTTATGCTCTTTGTTGTGTATGTCTGTTTTCCATGTCTGGTCTTTGTCCCTGGATTACATTCTTTTGATTACCGCTATAACCTTGGTTCCCTTGATTACTCTCTCAATATATAATACAAAAAGAAAACAATAAAATGAACAGCAGTAACTCACCTGAAATCTGAGAGTGAACTCAGTTTCACCTTTTGTAGGTCGTAAGTTCTTTCTTATCAATAAGTAAATGTCACACAAGAGCTTGTATTAAGTTGGAAAACAACTCAGTGGAAAACAATTGATGACATGTAGTGTGTTATTTATATTTTCTGTCCACTATTTGCAATAAATATGCCCAAACTAGTAATTCACGGTATTGGTTTTCGTTTTAAGACGGTGCTTCTTCTCCGATGGATTGCACAAGGCCCAGACAACTAGTAATTTACTTAGACTGGTGAAGTCAAATGATTCAAGTTAATTAAACTGATTATTATGCAATTCATGAGTATCGACGCTGATCTGTTAAATTTTCATGAAAATTAAATTAAAAAATTCCTATTGTTAACTAATAAATCCAATTCATTATTAACGTCATGAAGTGAGAGTTAGAATATAAATGATTACAATGTCCGACGAAAGCCCAAATTTGGGACTTTTCCCCTATAATTTCAATAAAAAATACACAGAAGAAGAGAAGAAGGCACCAAATGTAAGCAAATGTCAGAAAACATTGACGAACGATTGTATTTGCAGATAAAAGACAAATATTTCTGAGGCAAATCTAATGGTTTCTTTATTAAAAAAAAATATTAAATATTTTCTGTTACCATTGTGCAAACATAAATTGACAAGACAGCATGTTTCGGTAATTAGAAAAAAAGCATCTTAGTAATATTTACGAAACATTCTTTTTTTTAATATGCAGTACTCGTATCAGTACAAAAACTGACCTCACGAGAAAATCGGACATCATCGGTAACAATCAATAAAGTCTGCGTATGATCAACACAACCCATTCCTTCAGATAGAAGATTTTTGCAAGATGGCTATTCATATATATGCCGAGTGGTCTAGGGCGCTGGACTTTGTGCAGGCGGTGTTGCCATAGATGTCACAGCGGTACGAGTTGGAGTCTCGCGGAGGGAACGACCAAAAATGTGCATCGCAAATTTGACAGTGTATGATCGTTGGGAATTTTTCAGACCTTTCTATATATAATCTGAAAGATTTCGGATTTTGCATAGCCTTGTGCATTTGACAAAAGCGCATTTTGCATTAAAGGTTATTTATTTCTGGTTACATGTGTATGGTTTTTAATTAGAGCCTACTTTAATGCTAAGGCGGTCTTTCCCTTTAAGGAATGCTTCAAAGTACAAAATAACATGGCCTGCGGCATTATTGCTGTTTGAAAAAAAATATAATAGAAAAGACAATAGATTGGTAGGTTGTACTAATCAAAAACTGCTTTGCAGTCAACTGTTTTGTTATACTGATATAACATTATTAAATGGACTGAAGCCGAACATGATTCCTTAGTTAGCTGTATATCATTTTGTATTTTGTATTATTGTGTATGAATGCATTCCAATAATTGAAACAAAATACTGAGAATAATACATTAAAGGAGTAATCAAGGGAACCAAGATTCTAGCGGAAATCTAAGGAGTGTAATCCAGGGACATAGACCTGACATGGAAAACTGACACACACAGCAAATAACATAAAAAAAAAAATAACCCAACTAATACATACAAAGTAACAAAAGTGAATAAACAACTCAGTCTCCACTAAAAACTGGGAACGTGGACCAGATGCACCGGTAGGGTAAGCGTCTTCTGCTTTTGAAACACCCACCGAGTTGCTCATAAAATGTCAAATCTTTTGTAGACAAAAGATATAAGGAAAACTATGACCCTTTGCACAAATCCATCCTCCTTATGCAGATGGATACATCATAACGATCCCAGAGTTCATGATGACAACCATAACACTTCTGTAGTGATGACTTTAATCTTGTAGCAGCATAACCACTCAGAAGCCCAAAATGCGTGGAAGAAGTCTAGCTCTATACAAGAAATCTGCGTAGTAGTAGACAAGTTCTGGCATAATTTATGAGTTGTGATAGGAAAACTTCGTACGCAGGTGGTGAAATAATGTTGCCACAGATGAAAAGGAAAGTCGACAAAACAAAATGAAAAGTCATCGCGCTTGTCGTATAGTTAAATCAATATTTTTACTTTACCATCGATCTGTAAGTGAAGGCCAAGATATGAAACTGTCTTTACAGTGTTGTATCCTTTATCTCATTTTTTAAGGGTAGGTGCCATGTATGAAACACCCGAAATTAGGATTGTGTAACGACAATACGTCATCTATATATTTATCAAAATCATTAAAGGATAATAAGGGAAACTATGAATCGAGCAAAAAATAGACTCACAACAAAGAACGTGTAATAATCCAAATAACACGTACATTACGCTTTTTCGTGACAACGAATTTTCACTCTTGGTGGGAGGATTATTCAATAAAGTATCCGCTATCAATTGGGCACTAATTGTGCCCCTCTCTGTTTCTATATTTATTTTGATCGGATTCATTCAAAGTCTTGTGAAAGAAAACAGGTTAAAGAGGCTAGATCCTTTCATTTCGCATATCGAGATATTGACGATGTTCTCTCCATTAATAATCCATTAATAATCCATTATCAGTTCACTTATCCACCAGAACAATACATTAAAGGGACTACTGATACCGGTTCCTTCGCGTAATTCTAAGATCAAATATGACGACAATTGTCATCTCAGTACAAAATATATGACAAACATGACGATTATGATATTTAACTACAGTTTTCCATTTCTTGTGCAGTGATACACCAGCTACCCATGCATTTATTTCTCAATTGTTAAGGTGTGTCACATCTAGTAGCGACTATTCTGACTTCTGAAAAGCAATTCTCTGCCAAGACAAAAAAGTGAAATATGAATTATTGGATATTTTCTTTACCCTAAAATTTTGATCTTCAAATAATATTTTATTTCCATCAAGAGGTAAAAATGTTTGTATATAGTCACGATACACCTTTCGTACAATAAAACACATTTTTGTGGCAAAAATAAAGGTCAAGGTCTCAGGACAACGGCGTGTTTTTGAAATAAATAATTCGAATGACCTTGAAATTAGAACATTTGAAACTTGCACTTTAAAGATTTTTTTATAATGTTCTTTTTAATTCTTTTTTTAGTTACAGTTTAAACCTGATTAAGAGTTTTATTGATATATTCTGTGGATTAAAAGACGGAAAATCGCCATTTCTTGAAAATTACCATGGTTACCAAGTTTCTCAAAATTTAGAAAAAAATAACATATAATATTCTACAATTTTCTAGTGCAAGGACAATTTTATCCACTTTCAAAGTATATACATATCAACAGGTGCATGTTTGTAATGCTTGCTTTTAAAACTTACATAAAGCAGGATTTTGAAAATGAAAAAAAATGACTATTTTTGAAAACCATTGAAGACACCTTTAAACCCTATTATGTGAAGATATGGATGAGACTACCTACAAACTCTTGTAGTATTAGTATCAGGGAGTGGTAAAATCATCTAAAGCATAAATTTATAGTGTTTGCATCAATGGTTTCCATGTAACGAGTTCACTGAACACATCAATATTTCCTTTTTGGTAGTGAATGTAAGTACTAAATGTTGGTTTCCGTGGCAACGGGTTTGCAAAAATGAAATTGCTGCTTATCTTAATGTTAATATGATATATAGACTTTTTCAAGTTTTTTTAATGAAAGTTTGAGCTTTGCACATGATTTTATTCATACAAGGAATTGCTCAACTGTAGCCGCATAGACAGGCTTTTAAGAAGCCATGTTTGTCTTTTATTAGAGACAGGGTATTGGACCAAGGTTTATAGAAAATACGTCTCGTACACTGTTTGAAACAGTTTAAATCCGATATCCATATCTTATCGAAAAATATTCTTTTTTTGACAAACCGATTATAGGTGATGGATTTTCATAATGTCTGTAAATAAAATTTTTAGTCTTTTACAAAGTTAAAGACTTTTTGAAAATCGTGGCTTGGACTTGCATATTTTTATGACTGTACTGTTTTTAACTACTATTGCAGTCCGTTTGTGCTGAAATGTACCGAAAATAATGAACCGTATTGGAAGCGGGAGGTTTAGCGCGCAATAGCGATTTCCACTAAATTGACGAACGAACGGACATACTGATAGATGTCGTCTGTTTATGTTATGTGGAATGATTACAATAACAGTAGAAATATTGTTAAATCTACAATTTAATTCATTTTGATTTCATTGAAATTATTATCAAAGTATATGTAATGCATTTACAAATTGAGTGTATAATTCATAAGATTGAAAATCGAGTTATTACATCATTTGTAATATGTATCGATGGGATTATGGAAGGGCAGAAAACTTTAAAAAATGTTAACTGTCGCCCATTATTTCTTAGCTTTACTAATATTTCTTATAATTTTTCTTAAATATTTCTTACATTTTATCATATAACCAGAATAGAAAAATAAACGTTGTGTATTTTTAATGTTTAAAACGAGACTTGATATTTTTTTGCTATACATCATTGAAACATTATAAAGGCAATGTGTGGACCCATATTCAAAAGTATTGGATATAAATTTCTATTCCATTTACCTATGTTAGTTAGCCATTGCCTATCGATTATCTGAACTCATTACAGAGACATATAGTTCATATCTCGTTTACTGTGATCTGTCAGTAAATTTGTGGATTTAAGCATGTTACAGTCAGTCATGCAGATGTTGCGTTGCGTAATTTAAATGTTTAAAACCCATGCCTTTGACAATTGTATTTCATGAAGTTTAGTAGATCTGGGTGTATACCTATGTAGAGTAGACTAGACGAATGACTGCTTTGATACTAAATCATCACGCAAAGAAAGAATATCGCCCGAGACAAAGTCTGAGTCCGGTGATCTAGTGCAAGAATACCATCTTCAACTGCCATCAATGTGTGTTATATTATACTGAACATCATTAGAGTCCTACTGCTTTGTTTTTTTTTCTTTTTTTTTTTGTAAGTAATTTCCTTGAACATCCCATTACTCAAACCATTTTCAGAAAATTTATTAACGCGAGGGGTGGATCCAGGATTTTTTGTCAGGCTTAAATGTCGAGCAAACCGTGACAAAAAAAAATTGGATGTAGAATTCGTGAAAATTAAAATATCATGCAAATAAAATTATTCTTCCCAATTTAAGGGGAATGGGGCGTTCGCCCGTCCTTTGATTTGCGCCTGAATGAACGTGTCATTAATCATTACCTAACACGTCGGATGTTTAGACTCAATAATCTGCATGGATATGTTTATTCAGAAATAATGTTCATAGCTTAGTTTACCACGTGTGAGGTGTAATGCATTCAGGCAAGAATCAAAGGACGGGCGAACCGGGTCCATTCCCTTTAAACCGGGGAGACTATTTTTTTGCATGATATCGTGATTTTGTACAAATTCTATAAAAGTTTAAATAATATATGTATATAAAATGAACTGAAGCCTGCATGCATTCGAACGATATTCAGGTTAATAATTCGACTATTTCTAGACTATAACTTAAATGATTGATTGATTGTTGGGGTTTAACGTCCGAGCAGCAATATTTCAGCTATTTGCAGACGAGACTATAACTTAAAATATGCATTTTACATTTACTATCGCAGTACAGGAGCCTTAAAGGTATTATGGGTTTGGAAACCCTTTTTTGGAAAAGTTTGCCAACTTTATGCAAACACTATGACAAAAACAAGCTTTTAATAGCCTTGTATCCCTTTTTTCTCCGGTCCACCCTCCATTATTTAAACACTGCTGCCTCATTTATCTGCTCATCGGAAAAAAACAATGCGCAGAATATGAGATTCAAAATGGTGTGTTAATATAGTTGATCTCCAATAAAGACATGAACTTTGAAATAGATATGAATGGTTCCACAATTTTCTTCTGAACTAATTATAATAAATTACTACCGTCCTTTACGCAGAAGATTCTGATAGGGCAAGTTGCGTTGAGTTACGTTCGTTTACGGCAAGTTTCGTCATATTGGTAGAAATCTCTATTAGTAAAACCTGGTTTAACCAACCTTTCATTTTTAACTTCCTGTATCAAGTCAGGGCAATTAAGATGGTTTACAACTTTCCGGTTTTTACCCTAATATTGCCATTTTAAATACGGACTTTATCAGATCGGTTATTTTGTTTTTACCCTTCATTCACTAAAATTGGGAGCAGGAGCCATGTGAAACGGTAATGTTAACCGCTTTTTTAGAAACTCCCAACGAGTTAAATTTCACGTACAGAGCAGACAAAAGAGGGAGGGGAAACTGTGACATGGTAAACAAATTGGTTGACAACACGTCATCTTTCTTGCAAAAACTGAGATAAAAAAATCTAGCTAAACGATGTTACTTTTCATTGACACCGGATTTGTTCTTCATTCTTAAACGAAAAAAGGAAGTATATTTTAAAAGAACCAAAGTCAAAATTCTCATTTTGGATAATCTTATTCTATTTCCGTTCATGTCGCCCTTACAACAATGCGTCTAGTTATTTTTATTCCGCGAACTACTTTGATTAGTTGCAACTAAGTATCTCAAAAAGCCTATTCTACGCTTGTAACGACAGACTTTCATGACATTCAATTAATAACATGACACGTTTTAACGAGAATTAGGTTATTGTATTCTTCTGGGCTGCATATAACGATTTATTGAAAAGAACTCGTTGTTTATCCGATCAAGGGTTAAGATTAAGTTTTCCACATTGTTTTTGTTCC
Organism: Perna viridis; assembly: GCA_037379345.1. Classification (NCBI taxonomy): domain Eukaryota; kingdom Metazoa; phylum Mollusca; class Bivalvia; order Mytilida; family Mytilidae; genus Perna; species Perna viridis. Next base: position 28,576,775 of record CM074517.1, on the reverse strand, counting down.
GATGGTTTTCAAGAAAAATGAATTTTCATAACATTGAATCTGACTGTTTAATTTGTCATTAAATCCTCAAACTAGAAGAATAATCGTGTTGTTTGTTTTTATTTAGCCGTGTTATTCTCTTTTTGTCATAAAGGGAACAATGTCAACTTGAAAATTCATTTCTTAGAAAACTGAGAAATTGTTCTAATCGCAAAAATGGAAATTCATGTTTACACTTTCTATGAATGATCATATTTTTCTCGGTATTGTTGAAATAGAAATCACAGTTCGGTTTCAATTTTACAAACTATCAATAGTCAGTACACGGAATAATTGTTCGGTTTGAAGATGTAACATTATCTCGAAACATTTCGTAGAAAAACCATTGACAAAATTGTGACATGAAAATCTTAATATGACTGTGTCATTAATAACAGTCAATCCTTCGGGTCTTCAACTTTTTTTATTAAAAGGTCATTGAACTTCAAGCATTATCTTTATATTCTATTATTCAAGTTAGCAAAATAACCAAAAACAAAAAAAAAACAAAAAAAAAACAAAGAATAAGTAAAACAAACAAAGCAAAACAAAAACAAAACAAAAAGCAAAAACAAAACAAAACAAAAAAACAAAAAAAAAAAAAACGAAAACAAACAAATGAGCAAACAAATCCACTCCCCCCCAAAAAAAACAAACAAACAAACAAAATACAAACGATTAAAAAAAATCAGAATCAAACATGTTCTTTCAAATTTGAAGAACTCAAACATTTAAATGCGAATCCAAAAGAGAATTGAATACGTCGTTTAAGGCGTAAAACTTCCTCCATTGATACTTGACATTACGTTTCAAAGCAGAAAGATTATAATTATATAATTGAAAATTATATATTATACCTATTAAGGTTTGTCAGGTCTAGTATACTTAATTGACGCAAAATTGGCTTCATTATCAATATTTACTGTATGCCTTAAATAAAACTAACTGTAACATTTAGACAAGTTATAAACTTACTACAATGTGTATAGACATACCCATCCTTTATAGAGTGGATAAAATTTCGACAACTGGTCATTACCAACCGATAATTCCTACAGCCATTCATAACGAATTTAAAAATACAGGACATCATTACGGGACCATTATGTACTAAATCAAAATGGCGTACATTTCATATAATAGGTGACGACTTTTATTAAGTGTGACCTAATAATTTAATTGATTAAATAAGGAAATTTAAAGTTGTAGAAAGATGGTACTGAGACTGAGTATATTGAATTCGTTGGTACGTTTGATATTGTACTATACGGTTTTTGTTTTCATTATTGGAAAAAGATAACATAACCCGCATGACTAATTTTCATACATATTTGATTCATAGAGAAAAGAACTGATTTTAAATTATGGTGAAGTCATATGTATTAATACTGGAATCTTTACTATGTCCTGAAATAAAGTTGGTTAAAAAAAGTATCATTGTATGGCCTTTTCCAAATTGGCCCAGTAACATGACGGATGTATTAAAAATGACCATTACAGCCATCCGAAGTCATTATTAATACCGAGGGCATGTCATAGGGCAAATATGGCAAAGTCCATACATTAATAAGATAATAAAATTAGGGAATGTACTTTAGGCACAATTGAAGAAATCTAAAAATTGTTTATTGTTATATGTAGTTTTGATACCTCATTTGTTTTATGCCTTTGCTTTTTATCATTTGTCTTAAAGTTTCGATTCGATGGCAGTTTTCATTTATTCAATATATATATAGGATTTGATTATTCATTTCATTTTGCTTAATATCAGTTCTACATAACATCATGTTTTGTTGCAAGGCAAGGTTTATACTTTTTTGTATCTAACTTTGAACAAGTATATAGTATAACTCAGTTATTTAGTGTAGATCTCTAAACGTGACAAGTGATTTTTACAGCATTGATACAAGTGCTGTTTATTTTTCTACTCTGTGTGAGAATAGATGACGATCACTTTTGTTTGGTAATAACATTTACCGACTTCCATTGACATTGTCGAAATATTGCGTGACAATACATTCAAGACACTGTTACATTGGATGTTATCAGAAACGTTTTGGGTATGGCTTATCACGCACGCACAATTTCTAAGTGTAAAACTGCTGAAGCTGTTTTTGTTTGTTTTAATGGCGAGGCGTCGTCAATGCAAGAGAAATATTCAATTCAGAATAAATAGAAATGTAAAGATCAAATGCATCAACATGTCTTTAGAGATATTTAAAATCGTTAAAAAAAAACAGAGTGATCTCAGACGTCCAAATATAACCGTTAATGTTCCCTACCAATGAGGCAGGCTGAAATTGACCAGCGAACTTCCTTAAAAAGAAATTACAACATAAAAATGCGCCTTGTTGTGTCGTATCATATTTGTCTAGTGTTCACCAAACGGTCGGCATTCAAATGGGAACAAACTGTGATCCTCTACTTACTGACCTATTCTTTCACTTTTATGAGGGTGACTTTATAGCCTAATCTGATCCAAAAGAAGGAACATCGTTTAGCTAGATCTTTTAACCTCAGTTTTCGCTATACAGATGACATATTATCGTTAAACAATCCCAGTTTCGGGAATTTGATGTATCGCATCTACCCCAAAGAACTTGATATAAAGGATACTACAGAAACTGTGAAGTCAGCCTCATATCTTGACCTACACTTAGAAATTGATGTTGAAGGAAACCCTACGTATGGAGTTTTCATATCACAACTCATACGTTATGCTAGAGCTCTCCGTAACTATGCAGACTTTTTGTATCGCGCTAGACTTCTTACAATCCGGCTTCTAGATAAAATGTGTGTTGATACAAGATTGAAGTCATCACTACAGAAGTTTCATGGTCGTCATCATGAACTCGTGCATCGTTACGGTGCATCCATCTGTACTATGAAAACTAATTTGTTCAACGCGTCATAGTTTTCCCTTCCCTTTCGTCTACCCTGGACTTGACTCTTTATTAGCAACTCGGCGGGTGTTTCTAGAAAAGCAAAGGACGTTTACCCTACCAGTGCACCAAGTTCATGCTCCCAGTGTTTAGTGGAGTCTGAGTTGCTCATTTACTTTTGTTACTTTGTATGTATTATTTTAGTTGCCTTGTGTTTTTTGTTGTGTTTGTCTGTCTTCCATGTCTGGTCTTTGTACTTGGAATGTATTCTTTTGATTTCCGCAAGAATATTGGTTCCGTTGATTACTCATTGAATGCACAAACGCATATACGACAAACGCGATGACTTTTCATTCAGAATTATCAAGTTTCCTTCCATCTATGGCAACATCCCTTCAGCCTCTGCGTATGGAGTTTTCATATCACAACCCGTACGTTATGACAGAGCTTGCCGTAATCAGGTAGACTTTTGTATAGCGCTAGACTTCTTATTGGGTTTCTGGATGATATTTATGTTGCTACAAGACTTGTAGAGTTGCTGACCAAATATAGATTCAACACAAAGTTTACGTAATATAGCTTTTAGTTTGAATTTCAGCATGTGAAGTCACATTTACCAAAGTCACAAGTGAGTTTTTGCTTTAACTTTGCATTCATTGCCCGTAAGCGTTTTATATTTGGCTTGATTAAAAATATCTTGAGACTGCTTTTCACTATTTTGGAATATAGATTTATGAGTAAGCTCTACAAACGATCTACTATGTTTCGTTTGATCATGCCGCAGTTGTCACAGTGCCTATCCGCTATGTTTCGTTTGATCATGCTAAGTTGTCACAGTGCCTATCCGCTATGTTTCGTTTGATCATGCTAAGTTGCCACAGTGCCTATCCACTATATGTTTCGTTTGATCATGCTAAGTTGTCACAGTGCCTATCCGCTATGTTTTGTTTGATCATGCTAAGTTGTCACAGTGCCTATCCGCGCTTATGAATTAGAAGCGTTTAAAGATCAACTCCTCTGCAATAACAAGTGCGGTGCCAATGTTGTGACAATCGAAAGGATTGTTTACCTCAATGACTCCTTGTGTAAGCGTTTGGCCGCTAAAAGTTTCAATTGAAACCCTTTTGGTAAAACAATTGGAATTTGTGATCACTCAAAATTTGACAACATTTTAACATATAGCTTCGTGACTTTTAAAAAAGAATGGAGTTTAGTAAATGTGGCGGTAGTGATGAAGGCAAAGACCTTTTGTGCATGATATATTATTTGTTTTACCTGAATAGACCAGAACAGGTCAACAAAGAAACAAAACAAGTTCATAAACGCAGTTGGCACTGTTGACATTGTTTATCCCATTACTGCTATTATCTTTTATTTCTTAAATTGATAAAAAAAAAAAAAAAAAAAAAAAACGTAACGAAGGAATTCATACAGAGAATTTCTTTTTGGCATTATCTCTGTAATATATCCAATGCATAACAACTGATCATTATCATTCACTGTACAACAGGGTGAAATAGAACAATTAATGCGTACGAAGAAGAATCATGTCTTTATGACTAATATTCCTATTGTTCGGTTGATGATCTCTCGATCCTTGACTCATGTGAAGGTCGTCAATCGTAATTGATTAAAAAGATAGTCTTCAGAAAGCAGATATTTATGATATTTTTTCTTAAAAATGTGAACTATTTCAAATCTTTATGATGATATTTTTTGTATGTATTATTTTTCCGGTTTTGACAATTTCACTTGTGAGGATTCGAATTTCATGTTTGTTTTATCATTTTATTTGGAATTTGTTTATAACTGCTATATGTAAAAGTTTTAATTACTTAATTACAATCTTTATAGTTTATGTTTGTATATTAGATGATTTAATGAAATCTTGTATCCTTTCTTCCAAAATACCAATTTTACAGTTAGTATTACGGTGACAAAATATGACCACAGAAGAAGGAATATAGACAGTCGCAATAGACACACACAATAAAGGCAACGTAATAACTAAAATAACCCGTACAAAAATGAAAAAAGTAAACAAGCAACTCCACAAAAAAGTGAAGCGTGGACACTGTATTGTCCAAATGGATCAATCAACGAGTTCATAATAATGATCATATTACTTGGTGATGATTATAATTTATAAATCCATTGTCGCATGAAAAATATGACTAAATTGTTGCTGCAGTCTTTTTTGCAATTGTCGCGGTAAGACCGTTCAGGGAAAAAAGCTATTGTAAATATGATTGTTTAATATTTCATACCCTTTGATCAACAACAACGAATTTTGGATTGGGGAAAATGAATGAACAGGACAAACCATAAAAAATGGTTCGTAAATTAGCCGGTTTACAGTTTTGCTTCGACCATGAATCCCCCTGTTCCATTTTGTACTTATACACTGTTTTTAGTCCCTTCTCCCTTGAGTGACAGCTGACCATATGAGACCAAGTTTTGTTGCTGTCAACTCCTAATGTCTTTTTAACCAAATTTAAAATCTGGCATCATTTACTTGCGTTGAATTTGTACAAAAAGCAATTAAGATTATCATTGAAAAAAAATATAACACTTTCGGTCTATTAAAAGCATGCAGCTAGAATTTCGTGACACAGAAATAGTGATAACAGTTAAAGTACAATGCATGAAAAACTAAAGTTCTTTTATCCTAGAAAATCATCACAAATTGAAACGAATCAAGATAACAAGCAGGATGCTGTGGTAGTTCACAATTACATTAAAATCACGTTGATATCAGTTTGAGGAAGATAAACCAGTCCCGACTAGGAAACATAATTGTCACTTCTTGCGTAAACTGTCAATTAGAAGTTGTTTTTGTGTAATTGTAAAGTACATTGTTTTGGAATCAAAGTTGCTGCATTTAGTAGACAGACATGATCTTATAATATTCAACTCATAGACATCAGGGAATTGGCCTCCATCGCTAGCTGTATAATGTTTCATGTTTGGGTATGCTGTACTCGTGTGTCACGTAGTAACCTTTCATAAGCAGCGGTCGACCCTGATATGACCTAGATACATAGGAATAGTAAAAGTCAGTAATAAATTGTATACAAGATGTAAACGTATTTATTTTTGCGTTGGCTAACTTTTGCAGAATCTTTAAGGAGGTAGACCTAGGGTAAGGGACACGACTTCATTCAAACGTTTTTATTCAGCATTTTACATCAATCTTATGAAAGCATCTAATTAACTTGGATTTATTTTATTCTGTTTCAAACAAAAGCTTGAGCGGCTTTGGTGAAATTGAATATAATACAAACATATCACTGATTTCATGAGTTATGTCCCTTACCCTATGTCTACCTCCTTAAGTTTCAATATTCGCGAGTATCAATTTTGGCGGTTTAACATTATGATTAGTAATACATAGTGTTAAAAAATTTGCGAGTATTAATTTTCATTCCATCGCGAAAATTAGTTTACCGCGAAAATTAAAACGTTTACAGTATTTCAAACCATAACTATCGAAGCATTTATTGGGTCAGATAAGCCTAGTTAATCTAGACATTTTAATGAGCTTTTCGATTTATAAGTTTTTATAAGGTCTTTGTCCCCGGATTGCATTCTTTTGATTACCGCTACAACCTTGGTTCCCTTGATTACTCTTTCATGACATGAATATCCAAACCAGCACATATTTATCCTGAATTATTTGTGTATTTTTAAAGCTTAAAAATATCCTTACAATCAAAGGAAGGAGCATTTTTTAGGCAGATCCTTTGATCCCAGTTTATAGATGACGCATATCGTTAAACATTCCTAGTTTCAATGATTTTATGTGTGGCAACTACCCCAAAGAACTTGAGATAAGGTATACTACAGACACTGTGAAGTTAGCCTCATATCTTGACCCGTATATACTTAGAGGTCATTTAAAAGGAAAACTATACGACAAAACTATACGACAAACGCGATTCCATAATGTTGATGTTGCTGGGGCTTTAGTTTTTTAATGTTATGTCTTGTTTTTCTTATCTTTAGATTTTTTAGGAAGTTTGTTTTACTTTGTTTACTACGTTGCATAGATTTTTTTTGTTTCAAATTTATTTGTTCCTGTTTTCATGTTAAAGCCGTCTACTCGAATCTTAATGGATCCAATTTATTCTATTTTTGGCGCTTCGGGATTATTTTTAAATGTATATGTACTGTGAAAGTCCTTTAATTCGTGGATATCAATTTTAGAGAAGAAATACAAGTTTGTGGAATTTGCGGTTTTTAGGTTTTCAGTAAACACATCAATAGAAATCTCCTTTTCGTTTGGCCCAAAATTTCGTGGATGGGCCTACCCATAAAAACCACAAAAATTGGCACCCCACGAACACTTTCTCAGTACTAGACTATGAACATGGGAACCAAAGTGGTGTTCGTTTGACGAATCTTTCATTGTTGATTTTAATGTAATAACAATTGTTATTAATTAACAGTTTTTATTAAAATCAGACAGGAGTCGATTCATGCATGTCAAATATGTTTATGTATAATTCAAAAACAGATATAGAAGACATAACCAGCCTTCGTTCGTTCATCATTAGATAGTTGCACATTCGTGAAAACAAAGATATAGATTGTGCATGAAATGGACAATTTGCAAGGGTTTTCATTTTTTGATATTTGTATATTTCAGTTGTAGATGAATGTATGTATTCCTCAAAAATCCACTTTCGTTACGTAAAAATACTACATTCGTAGTCCAAAAAAGTCTGTTTCGGTGGATCTTTCGACATCATGCATCACATCAATTGTAGTTGATGTAGCATTTCATATGACGTGTCTCTTAAAATTTTTTTTTCACGATCGTTGTATTATAAAATGAAAACTGTAACAATGGTACACAATTTATTGATCCGTATCTACTCATGCGATTACAGAACGTAATACACAACTTTGTTGTTTTCTTGTCGACTTTTTTTTATCATCAATAAGACTTGTTCACAACTTATATACTTGTATTTTCTGTTTAATACTTACTTCGAATTCATTTTAACTAATTTATTGATTTCTTTTCAAATATGATTTGAGGCTTTGTCTATGAGGGACAGAATGATTTGCACTCATACATCTTTGACTTTGTGCATAATGCACCGCTATGTTGTTACATGTATAGTCTCAAAGTCTCGGCCAGCAGGAATATGACAAAGGATGCGCGTCTGCGTTAAAAGTTAAAACTTTCTTCCTATCGAATTACGTCGGGTCAGAAAGAACTGTTTTGAGCCATTCGTGTTACAGAGCATATACATATATAGAAAGTTGCTAAAGCGCAGTCCGTTTACGTGCATCTTTCATCGCAATTGGTGTATTTCATTTAAAACAAATGTAAGAGTATGGCAGATTGGGAGTAGCACTTAACTGGAACGCCATGTTGCACATGCAGGACCTAAGTATTACTATATGGACGCTCAAAATTCGGAGTATGCCAAAGACATATATTGTACCCACTCCATTGAATAAGCAAAGTACATAAAACGTTCATTTACATGTATTGTCACCGATAGTTTTGTTTGACTCACCAGATGGGTTAAGCTTCGAATCGAATTATTTGCAACAGTTTCTCATCTCTAAATTTGCCAAATGTTGTCCATTTGAATTAAAGTTGATGTTCTCTTCGTATTTGTTCTTTAATTCTTTATTGCAGAAAGTTCGATAAACGAATTCTACTCAAATTGATAATTGTATCGGTTTCATGCCAAGAGAGTGCACTCTTGTCTATATAACCTAACAATTTTATGTTGAACATTACATACTTTCTCTAAAAGGTCTAATTGTTTGGTTTTTCTACTCTCTTTTGCCAACATTTCCCGTTGAAAAAAGTTTTCACCGTTATTTTTATACTTGTATTAGACATGTTTGACAATGCTCACAATACTAAGGATTTGAAACGTTGAAATACTTTTGATCTTGTATCAATTTCTTTTAGAGTTCGTGAAACCTGCCCTGTAATCTCATTTACCTTTGTTGAAAGCTAAGGTCATCAGCTGGATATTGCCGCTTTGGTATAAAACTAAAACAAGTATGTTTTGTGTTTTTTGTTTTGTTACTTTATATTGTTCATGACGTTATCGATATTACGATTTACACCAGTTTTGAAAAAAAATACTGAAAGTATCAATAATATTTCATCAGCTTACCTGCAGTGGTCGATAATTTCTTTGGCGCCTGAATCTGTTAAAACTTATATTAATCGAACGTGTATATTTATTACGATTTTATCATTTTAGTCAATTATTGAATTTTAATTACAGTGATTTTGATTTAAAAAAAAACTTTGTTTATTCACTATTGCTATTTAAAATCAGCTTCATTTGTTTGCAAAATATAAAAAAAAACAACATTGCAATAATTTCGGAAATTATTTCAGCTCTTTGTAACTGAATATTTACACTATCATTCATCACCATAACACTATAGATTGTTTTATGATTTCAAAATCTTAGTATCAACATATCAACATAAATTGATGCCAAAAATAAAATGTTTCAACCAAGACTTTTTCAATAAAGCTTTCCTGTCATTTCATGTCTTTATATTTCCGTTTGTCCTCAATCGTAAGACGTTCACTGACATCTTTAATCATCAACCGAGAACATATGCACCAGTGAAATAAAGATTTTCCGAACCGACGTCTGCGATTGTTAATCCGGTATAAAAGTCACAAGGAAACGTTTCATATGTTATTTGTCATATATATGGCATTTGTTGTCATATGAATGTCAGACTTAAGATATTGTACGAAAATCAGTTCAAACAATTGATAGCAATAACGAATATAAAATAACAACCCTTCCACCCAAAACAAAACAACAAAAAACAATCATATATATACATATATTGCAAATTTTGATAAGGTGTTCTAGTGTTTCAAGTAATAACCTCTTATCAGCAGCATTAGAATAAAATATATCGGAAGATCTCAATCCAAAACCAAATTGTGTACAAGAAATTTTTAAAACCAAAACTATCAAAACCCAGCTGAGAGGTGCTATCTTGTGCAATACAAGGAATAATATTTCTATTATCATGGGATTACGTTTTCAGTCTTTTTAAAACTGAAAACTTAAATTTGTTAAATTCATAACTGCATGACAAGACAGCATACTCAACACATTTAAAAAAAAACTAAAAATTGATGGCTAGTTCATAACCAACTCGAAAAGTGCACGGTATAGTTCATTCAATATTGCAAAACAACATACAACAACGGCTTTTAATTTTCCTGTGAAAAGGTGTGTAATTCTTTCACACAAATCTGAATTTGTTTTACACCTTCCCATTTTTATACAACATATCAATTTAAAAATAACGTTAAATCCAAATGCAGTTGTTAGATATACTGATTTCCTTATACACTGGAATAATGCCATATTGTAAGTGACTTATTTGAAATTGCACTGATTAGTACGATTATATATAAGATTAATAAATACGTTACGGATATCACACGGATTCTATTTGTTTTTGATGTCATTAATGTGTCTTTTTTGTCATCACATTCGTTAAAATATATTAAAACCATTCCTAGTGCATATAGCCTTTCGATAAAAATGGTAATGAAATAAGTATCCTCATCCCCCCACCCCCCAAACCCCCCCCCCCCGAAAAAAAAAAAAAAACAAAAACAAAAAAAACCAAACAAACAAACAAACAAACAAAACAAAACAAAACTGAATAGCAAAATTGGAATGTACAAGTTGAATTGTAGCAGTATTAGTTGGGTTAATGGTTTAAATTGAGGTGAAGCATTGGATTCTCTAGCCGGATGAGGTTCAAACTGTAGCGATTTATCATTGTGAACTTCATTCGATTTTTTTCGTCAGGAAGTATCTAAAACCAAAGTAAACTGTTAATATTAAATGACTATAATGCACAGACCTCTAATTTGATTTGCATTATACAGAAATTCGGAATCGTTGCACGAACCAGGAAAAGTTGAAAAGAAAAAATATTTGTATCTCAAAGCATGAGTCAAATAACTTGATACGTTGAAAGAACATTTGCTTTTATACTTTTACTCAGCGGTTGATGATGTAAAGAATATGTATTTTTTTATGTTATTTTCATGAACGAAATAAGCCGTTTTAGTTACTACAGCATTTATTTCAATAAAACTCTTCACACCACAGCTGAGATGTAGTTTGTAGTTATAGAATTATATCATATACTGCCTTTTCTCCACTGTATTGCCAGCCAAATCATCGTCACCAGATCTAAACAAGAAAAATTACAAAGGATAAAAACGACATTGTCTGAGAGAGTGAATGTCATCTATTCGATAGGTCATTACCGGTATTACTATCAGACCTAACGTAATATAGACAGATGCTAACGACCGAAGTATATTTCATGAAGGATAAAATTTTCTATTATGAAAAAGGATTAATTTTGATTGAATAAATGTTGATCACAATTTTCTAATAGGTATAGCGAAGCGAAAAAGGCTGTAACAGTTCCAGAAAAGGAAAAGAAACATACAAAACTACTTTAAAATAATAAAAGTAAGTGTCATTCCAGATTCCACAGATTGGAGCATTTATACTATTGTCTTGGTTGGTTAAGACCAAAGATTTAAAAACAGTATTAGATTACTAATCTATGACAACACAATTCATTTTGATGCCTGTATACATAAATTGAATAGTATGACCAATATATATATAAGTATTGTATAAGAAAACGGCACACCTATCTTAGAAAATCACAATGATAATATGTTGATCATGTGACAAACACAAACACAAATACAACCAACTTTATTTTCGTACCCAAGATATTTTTTTAAGTGCAAACTGCAGTTAAATTACCTGTTACCTACTCCAACTTACGCAATTTTCCTCTGGCACTCGTGATGTAAGAAGGTTTGTTATTTCAAATAAAATACCTAGATCAAGCAAAATTTATGTGAAACATGAATCCCATATAAGATAAAAGAAAAATGCAAGCATCTAAGTAAACGTGTTCTTAGATTTTGCTTTCCGTATTGCGAACGTCTGTACTTAGATAAGTACCACTTTCATTCAACTTTCCTTGAACAGTGTAATGGATAGATGTGATGTTTTGTATCAATGGTGAAAGCTTTTTCTGTTAAACAACTAGTACTAAAATTATTGTATTGATCTTTGTAAGAATTAGACAAAATTAATTTGAAATATTCCATCATCCCTAGTTAAAATATCCTGTACTAGCAGCTAAATGTGCGAGACATGGCTTGCGCATATCTGTAGTCGCAAGAGAATATCCTCGACATTTTTCAAATTTCGTACTAGAATATGACAACTGACGCTTTGTTAAAACGCCACAAAAACTGAATATCTATCGGGTTTGTATATATTAAATATTCAGCACCATGAAAGAACAAATTATTAAAAATAGACTGCGCATTGATGAATTTCAAATCATACAATTCTGCAATTCTTGATATAGCTTGCTGTGAATACGTTTTTGACGTTTCCTGCGACATTGGGGATTTTTTACATAACAATAAATTGTACGCAAACAGAACCTATATACTCGCGAGTTGTATATTTTAATACTTTTCTGTTATATATTCAGTTATAACAGAGTATTAAACACAATCGATTATATTGATTTCTCGCATTCTAAGCCTGTGTTTAAAAATACACTTTTTGACCACAGGTGGTGATTGATTTCTTCGAGTTTTCCTCTCATGTTACATTTCTGAGTTGTCTACGGATTTCATTGAAGAAATAGATTCTCCTGCAGTGCTCTCGAGGATAACACGATTTCTCAACTCTCGATAGTTTAATTTTAGATTTAATCTACTCGCTTAAGCTTGTGGATTGAAATCTTAAATTTAACTAACGAGTGGAGAAACCTTGTAATCCCCTCTAGACTGCAGGGTAATCTATATATAACCATATTGACTATCATGTGTCATATCCTGAAGTAGGTCACTACCTGAGGTCACGGTAACTAAGTGGATAGAAATGATGGTATTTCCCTCCGTAATAAAATATCATGCCCTCTACCTTATTTGAGAAGAAAAGGTTTTTTTTAAATATGATAAACATGTCATCTTAATGTGAATACATCTGGAACGGGAATATATCAACCATCATAACTGAAATTCGCTCATTGGCTATGCCTGAAATACCTTTTGCTGCAAACTGATATTGTCCTCATTCAGTCGGATCACATTCAGAAAACATGTGCATTTTATCATAACACGTTAGTGCTTTTAATAAAATCAATATTTGATCCATATTATATTACAAACCTTCTTATGTATTATTTCGTTTTCCCTTTTAGTTTACTTTTATGTTGCTGGCAAATATAGTGGCATCTATTTCGCTGTACCTATGTATAATGTTGTTTTGGGGCCAGCTGCAGCATTCCCTGTAGTATGAGGATTTCCTCATTGATAATTGAAAAGCTAAGAGTGGCCTTGAGTTACATTTTACATCTTGGTGGAATTGTCGTCTCTTTGACGTTTTCACCATTTCCGTTTTTGTTTTAAGTTCAATAATGATATGGAAAAAATACAACAACCGTCTTTCTTAGTTAAAAGTGATATTATACTGTCAATGTGATGAACTTCTTTTTGGACAAGGCTCCATGCATTACTTTACTTAGAGTACAACCTCTTATTAAATATATCATCGCCATCGCTAATTGAAGATCCAAACAGTTGTATATAATTCTTCAGCAGTATCGCTATAGGAATAAGGACTTATAGTTAGACATTAAACTAGCTTTTTTAATCCTATCCCACATTTCATAATGTAACTGAAACCTTGTAAGAAACGTCGTAGATAGGTTCTGTAATAAATGAGGACATTAGTAAGCCTTTTGAGTGCAATGAAATTTTTACATTTCTAAGTGCAAAATGAACAATGCAATGTTATTGGAGGAAACACGATTGTAAACATTTTGTTCGTAAAACGAAAATTCAGATTTACATTGAAAACATCGATTTATTTTCTTGTCGTCTAAAATTTAACATGATTGATCAAATTTTTAAAGATAAACAAATTGTAAAATGCGATCCTATTAGTAGATTTTGGTAAATTATTTACCATTTCGTCCATAGTGTGGATATTTCTAAAACGTCAACAACATGCACATGTTTAGGACACAGTCTATCATTGTCGGAAGTCAAACATAATTGTGTCTAACGTCCCATGAGTAGTGTCATGCATTTTCAGACGAGCATGTTTACTGATTAAAAGCCCCTGCTTTTAACTTATTTGATACGCTGAGCTGGATATTTTGCTTGTTGACAGAAGCAATGGCTCAAAGAAATGCATATCTAGCGATTCGAACCAACCAGTCACTCGATCTCCCTTACACTACGAGCTTTACAGTGAAGTTCTGATTATCAATTTTAAACCTAAGCCGAGGATCGTACCCATGATTTTCCGCTCTTAAGGAGAACACGTTTTATTATTACTCCGTTTAAGATGTTGATAAATTTGACATGCTAAAGTTTTAGCTAAGACTGCTTAGTTCATTAAATATCGCGTAATTTTACCTCGTAAACGCTCAGTACTTATTCAGTGTTTTTTTTTATATAAAATTTAAAATGGCGACGAGGACAACTCAGTAAGTTATTTCAAATCTCTAATCAACAACAACCGTTGAAATCACTAATGAGTTGACGTTGCTTAAGCACTATTACTCAAGCCAAAAAATAATTGTGATATGTTTTGAGATGGAAAAGAAACCCTACTAAGAAGGATTCTAGACACTGCCAAGTTAACTACTTCTGTTGATTACTCCAATGTCATGAAAATAGTTCAATAAAACTGAAATGGTAATGACCAATAATTATGATTAAAGATAACAATGGTGCCATTATTTTAAAAATTAGCTTACCCTTTCAATACACCTGGTCCATGCTTCCAGTTTTTACTGGAGTCCGAGTTGCTCATTTACTTTTATAGCTTTGTTCCTTTTGTTTTGGTTATTTTATGCATATTCTTATGTGTGTATGTTTTTCCTGTCTGGTCTTTGTCCCTGAATTACATTATTTGAATTTCTGCTACAGTCTTGATTCCCTTGATTACTCTTCCATAGAGTACAAATATAGTTTTAAAATGTATGAAAAACACCACACATAACAGTTCGTAGTTTCTGTTACTAGAGATATAAATTTTTGATTTTGACGAAAACGTACATTTTCATACGGCAAAATTTGACCTAAATTACAGTTGTTATAAACGTTTAAAAATTCAGCAGATTAGATAATGCACATTGACAAAATAAATTAACACCTACATATCAATATCAACAGCCAGCCATTAACAATCAGAAAATGTCCAACTGCTTATAGTCTTAATTTGAAAATAGATTAAGACTATACGCAGTTGAACATTTTCTGTTTCTACAATAACAAACCCATCAGGAACTCTTATGTATAAAGTACATTACTGTCTAAGAATCAGGCTAAATTGGTATAAGGAAACACACGAAGAAAAAAGGCAGTGATTTTATAGTACAAACATAGTTTGTTAACCTCATTACCTCAAGAATTAACCAAAAAAGTGTTTGTAAAGTTTGCTTATTTAAGAAATTGATTGTTTGAATATAGTTGATATGCACTATGGAAGAATGGCGAGAAAATTGTCCACACCTTTTTCCTATATAAGCAGCAAAAAAATATCTACATCACAGAAGCTTTAGGATGAATTAAAATAGTTTTTTAGTTGTTTTATATATATATTGAATATATATGAGGCCAAGAAGACCAAAGAAAAAAAAATGATGTGCTAGCTATCGCCTGATTCTTAAAATAATAGTACTTAAATACTGATGACTATTCTGGGGTAGCGAAACAGCTACAATTAAAGATAAATCGCTATTTTAACTCACGTGACTAGTAACTATTAGTATAATTGCATTTATAATGGTGTTATGTAGCCTTGGATTATTATTTTTCCTGATGATAGCGCGGAAATGAAAACAAAGCAATTCTTGGTTGGTCCAAACGATTTAAAAAAAGTAATACCTACACATTGCAATGCTTAATTGTTGTCGAAAGATTGGTTGTATGTGTATGAAATAACGGGACACTGAAAAGAAGCTACCCAAGCATTTCCCTCTTTCCTCACCGCATAGACAAACGGATTGTATGACGTAGGACGTTTACCCCACCGGTGCACCTACTCCCAGTTTTAGTGGAGCCCAAGTTGCTCATTTACTTTTGTTACTTTGTATGCATTATTTTAGGTTCTTTATGTTCTTTGTCGTGTTTGTCTGTTTCCCATGTCTGGTCTTCAACATATTTTATCTTTATTACTAAATTAGGAAATTTTTTTGTAAATTTATTATTATCATACTCTTAGTAAATCATTGATATATTTGCCAAATACTTGAAGCTATTTATGTAATATTTCAACAACACAACACGTATTTATCATTAAGAGTTATAAAATGTAAAGCGAAAATAACAAAAAAATGCAAATATTTTCGAAAAACAAAACAAAACAAAACAAAACAGAAAAACAGATTGGGTATCTAGATCACCCATATCTATTTGATGTTAATTTACATATAAACAAACAGGAAAAAGAGATGTTCATATAATACCAAACATCTGTATTCCACACCTTGTATTTGAAAATAAAGATGGTGCTATCATGATCTTTCAATTACGGCGAGAAAACTGCAGGTGGCTTTATATTTCATATCATTAACTTACACCAGCCTACCCGGAAATATACACAAAATATAATAGCGAATTCCGACCAATATAATAATCTTATGTGGCTATAGATTTGCAAATGTAGACACCTTGAATTGACAATCTAGTCCTTATTTGCAAAATTCAATCAGTATCATCACAACCTACTGACGATATTTTAAATTGAACGAGAACAGCTTTGATTCATTGACTATTCGTAATTTTTAATTATTTTATAAGTTGTTTTTTTGTACATGAAAATTAGCTGGTTTGATATTCAATTTTGCTCCCTAAGTTTTCTGGATTTTGTTTTAAGTCTGTGATTACATCCTCGATTCTAGAACGGACAACGAAAATGAGTTACGTTGTAAATGTCTTAAATATCGACGATGAAACGATGATATCGAAAATGATATTGAGATATCTGTATCTGAATGCCGTTCAGTTTAGAAGTTTATTTAACAAAACGAAACCTAATGACACATTTTTGAGACTTTCCATACCTGTTTGAGATAATAATGTGCCTGTTTCCATATGACAAAAATACTTTTTCGGTCTTTTTGATGTTGAAAATTCTCTTTCATTAAACTTTCCCTTCAATGATTAGTACGGCGAGTGTGTAATTGCTTTCCCTTCCTGTGCATATGAATTCTTTTTCTGTTTTTCACTGTGTACATTATTTCTTTATCAGTTCATCTTTACTTGTCCTTTTTTAATCACGTGCATTGTTTTATTTCCCTTGTCTATACTTTTGGTTTTTGTGACTTTGCTTTTGTCTACTTGTTATTAAATATATTCAGGTTAAAACAGAATTTGTACATGCATTTGAATGATTGTTCAAGCCTTATATCGTACACCACATATCATACTTGAAACCTATATCGCATACCCTATATTATACCCCTACGCGGAACCGTATTTCACCTATCGCGTTTGTGGCCATTAGGGTAAGGCATGAGTCTCGGGTTGATATGGCATATTATACAGATTTTGTGATTTAAGGATCATCATTACCTTTCGACAAATATGTCACTACTTATTTCTCTCTGACTACAGACAAAGCTGTGTATCTAGAAGAATTTTAATGCATAGCATTTTGTAGATACTAGAAAAGTGCGTGCATTTTACGTAAAATTATTTAAAAAACTGGCTTAACTTTTCCTGTTTTAATTCTATCATTTCTGCAGAGAGGGAGAAAATGAACGTACTCTGGATAATGTTTTGAGAAGCTCCATATGTATATTAAAGGTAAACTCTATTCACATTGACATGCTGGTCGACAAAAGGACAATAACCACCTATACACTATAGGTGAGTTAAACCGTGTAAACGAGGGGACCATATTAGGTAAATTTCAGGTATTTGCTTATTTTTGCCCTCTCTGTAGAATTGAAAAAAAAAACGTTGCAAGCAAAAGTCAGGTCAGGTTTTTTTATATAGTTAAACATAAACGTAATGTAACGTTTTCATATTGTGGGGATGCTATGCTTTTAAAATTGTCTGGATGTACAGGTTTGTCTGTAGTCAAAGAGAAATTAGTAGACAAATTTGGACCATATTTGTCAAAATGTTATGATGACCCTTAATTATCAGCATGAACTATTCTTTGAATCTTTTCGTCTCCAACTTGGATGCCTTGAATCCGTACATATTTCAAGTTTCCTTTAAAAAAATACCCTGTCTCCGATAAAAGAAATGTAAAAATATAAACAACAAAAAGATGAGATTATACGTGTTTCTTATTATTTGAATAAAACAAAATACATTTTATTTTATTCATCTATATTGTTATATTTCAAAAGAATATTCAATAATGATAGCTTAAAGATACTAAATTGTACCACAATTTCCCCAGACACCATAAAGTGCGAAGTATACTCAATTCTGGGGTTGTCTTAGTATTTGATTCAATGGATTCTAAAAATGGTAATATAGGAAAAACTTTAAAAATGTCAACTCTGGAAAAAAAACCATTGCACGTTAGCATATTGCGTGCAAAATGTCCAATCTTTTTCAGAATAGTTTTTCAATCAAACAAATATCTCACGCACAACCTGAACTGAGAACTCCTAATTGCAGTAAATGACGGGATTACCTATTCGTTATTTTTCAGTCTGTTCTATAAAAAACAACAATTAGGTTCTCGACCGCAGGAAATTTCAGCACTGTGTATAAATTATCTGTGTCAGACTATGCATTAAGCTGGCGTAAAGTCAATAAAATCTTATTAGGTATTTATATTTATCGCGGTATAAACCGCATGAAGACTATATAACCTAACCCCTTTTCTCACGTTCACATGTGTCACAGTCCTGAAAGTAACGACTATTTTCACCTTTATTTATGAGGTACCCTATTGGTTTGTGGTCGATTACAAACCCCTAGCAGTCTATTTATGAAAGACCTATAATGTAATAGTTCCAGATACGATAATTATGTGTTCTTTTATTTATCATATGCTCATGTGTAAACATTGGTTGATAAGATACGACTGACTAATCTAAAAAATGAGTTTTACTTCATAGGTAATGTGTAAGAGTGTGATTATCATACATATCACAAATGATTAATATAATACTTGTTGTACCCGATGTGGGTCTCATGTAAGGAGCTTTTGGCTAAGTACAAGTACAAGATAAATAGTGCAATTAAGTAGAAAAAAACGGTCATCGAGGTTGAGCAAAAACGTTTGTCAACATCATAACAGTTTTAAAGAAAAAAATGTGAAACAAATTATGACTTTCAAACAGATTTGAATTTTGTATTTTGATTTACAGTGTAATTTGATTTCATTGTCAAGGTTTAGATTCAGTTGAACAATGTATTTAATCTTGACATATTTATTGCTTCTGTGTCTAGTATAGATTTTGTTCGGAAAAATCAGAAATTATTGCATGGATCAACTATTGCGATTTCGGCATAATAGTACAATACAATTTGGAGAAAACAATCCAAACTAGATACGCTTCAAATTCAAAGTTGCAAATATCTATTATTGCGATATAAACGGAATTGTATTTTCTGCAATTATACATCACATTTTCTTAAGTAATACTGACAGCTGGAAAATTTGTTTAAAAAACAGAGGGCGTGTGACTAAATTTTGAATATAAAAGTTTTATTCCTTTTATATTCCTTTTCAAAACATAATGAACATAACAACAACAACAATAATAATTATAATAATAATCATAATAATAATGATAATAATGACGATAAAAATGATGAAAAAAATGATAATAAAAGTAAGTAAAAACAGGAAATGAATAGATTGCTTTATAGCTTTTTTGGTTTATAGTTTTTTTTTTTTACGCTTCGTTATTACAAATCAGTATCTAGTTTCCTGTAGATAATCACGATATTCTGTTTTAATTAGTAGCGTCATCACAGCTTTGTAATATTGGAAACCTCTTCCAATGATTCTTCCGATAGCCCTTTAATGGCAGTGTTGCTGACTTAACAATTGCAAGGCCCAGTATAGTTTTAGAAACTGAAATATCCATGTTCAGTTATGTAATGTATTGCGGTCATTAAATTAGAATAGTGTATTTCCATGACATTGAAAACAAATGAATGTGTAAAAGACGGAGAAGATATGAATGTGTTTTGAAGACTTTTCTCGGAAATATCTTACCCTTTAAGGCCCCATGAAAGTGAAGAACAGATTGACGTAAATTAGCAAAGGTCATCGGAACTGCACCCGTTATTAGTTTTTCTCAGACTCTATTCTGAAACTAGAGTCGTAAAAAGACTGTATAAGATGACACAATCTTTATATTAAACGTGGATTATAAAGCCAAGACTCGACACGGAGACGATTTAATGAAAGGTTGACTTTTATACCCGATACAGCAACATAAAACAATATTACTGTAGCGTGGGTCTTTATAAAACTCTATTACGAAACGTACAATAGTTATTTGCTGCAGTATTGCAAAGGTAATATTTACTTTTCAACCTAACTTATAATTAGGAATGGATATATATAAAACAGATTGAACTCGATTAGTTTCATATATGTCAAAATCGTACAAAATGTTTCCAAAGTGTAGGAAGAAATACGACTGCAAAAGTTCAAGCTTTGAAGGACCAAGCAAGGCTGCTAACAATTTCCCCGGGTAAGTAGTCATTTTTATTTGCTTTGTATTTCTAAATGTGATGAAAATATTGTTTTGTTTATACCAGAAATAAAAGGGCTTGTGGAAATACTGGAAGTTTCTGTGTTAAATCGGACACGACTTACTGTTTGAACTATCGCAAAAGTTACATCATAAAACCACATTCATGTTTATAATGTTATTATGATAAATATTTAGTTCCATGTTTAATTTGAAGAAAAAATATGTTTGGTATACTACAGTGAAACCAGTCTGAACCAAACCCTTTCCGGACTATAGAACTTGGTCAGTTTCAATAGGTGTTCGTTCATCCAGGTTTAAACTACATTTGAACTGACACAATGGGGCAACTGAACATGTCTGGTGTAGTCCGGTTTGCGGATTATTCATGGTACGGTTTTGACAATTATCCGGATTATTCATGGTTCGGTTTGAACAGGTTTCCGGATTATTCATGGTACGGTTTTGACAATTATCCGGATTATTCATGGTTCGGTTTGAACAGGTTTCCGAATTATTCATGGTACGGTTTTGACAATTATCCGGATTATTCATGATTCGGTTAAAACAGATTTCTGGATTATTCATGGTTCGGTTTACACAGGTTTATCTATATTTAAGAAAAGTACTATCAGTAGCAACATTGCGCATAATAAGGTTTGCTTTTTCTGGACTGTAAAACATTTTAAATTTCATTTATACAACAACAAATAGGGAATATTCGGCACTGTCAAACAGGCAAGCACTTTAAGGAGTGCAAATAAAAATGAAGAAAGGAAAAAAAAACATCTGCAGTGGTTTACAGATTACAGTTTCACTGTAACATAAGTCTTGCAATCTATAATTTTTATCTCAAAAGCGCAACATCCAAATGGGAAACTAAGACTGGTTATGTGATCAGTTACTGTTTCTATACACGACATAAAACTGAATTCGGTGGGTATTTGACATGCATAAATCACATTCTGTCTGATTTTTAGAAAGACTGCTACTTCATAACAAGACAAAATTCAGGAATTATGACGGAAAAGTAAATTACTATAATATTTAAAACAACATATACATTATGAAGGGTGGCTTGGCAGGTTTGTAAACACCATTCCAGGGCTGATACAGGATTTTAGTTTGGGGGGGGGGCGTAAATTGAATCAAATGCCGTGCAAAGCAAGGCAAAACATATTATTGGATGAAACTTGTGGTAAAAAAAATGTTTTTTCTTACCGATTTAGAGGGGAGCGTACGCCCGGTACGCCAATCCTTGGATCCGCGCCTGCCATTACTATAAAGATACGTTCATAATTTATTACCAAAATCAGATCTTGCATCGCACAACCTCCCTTTGATTTATAATAATGTCAACGTTACAGACCATTTTTCACCACAAGTTTCACTCCATAATATGTTTTGCCTTAATATTGATTTTAAGTTTTTGTTTGAAAAAAAAAACCGAACTAATTTACTCAACACATAACACAGACTACAAAGTAAATATAAATATATGCCATCACATCGATTCCAATAGAAAAAAACACGACTCACTGGGCTGATTAATTGTTTTCAGTCATCAAACTCGATTCATCATCAAACAAATGATACGCTTGATTTATCAGGCAGGCAATGAAATATGTCATTTTTCTAACGCAGAACGTTTTTTCAGTGTACAGTTTGGTCGAATTATTCATTCTTTTAAAATCTTGGAATAAGGCAATTTTAAACAGTAACAGGTTTAATTACATGCCATTTCCGAAAAGTCTAAACTTGAAATTTAAAAAAAATATATATTTCTTATATTCTAATTGTCATTTAGATCAGTTATATTATTGATTTTGACAAGTAATTCTTAACAATCAATTTTATATTTAACGCCGGTCGGAACAAGTTGTTTGATCTATGTAAATCGTGGTGTCTTTAAACATTACTGGTTTTGATTCATTATATCTTTGTTAACATCTTAGTTTATTAAGTGGCACTCCATATAAGAATCATGCAAAATGTTATTCATGGTTGGAAAGCCTACATATTTTTATTTTTGATAATTGGTTTAAAATGTCATAGTAAGCAGAAAGTAACATGTGGTTTTTCATATAAGCCATGTTCATAGGAGATAAAAATCATATAGAATGCACTATATATTTCAAAATTAAGGGAGATAACTCTGTAAATGACATTCAAATACAATATAGTCTATTGGATTTTCAATGTTGATTATCTCATAGGAGCATGCAGACATGAATGAATAATAACACGGATCACAATATAGACCCTTAAAACAACTTGATTTCAAAAATAAAAATATGTAGCCTTTATGGGGGTGTATCACATTTTTCAGATTTTGCATGATTCTTACAAAGACAGCTACTTAACCTTCGATTTATTACCACGTTCAACTTTGATCAGGAGTCGGTCCTTTTGCCTAAACTATTACATTCAATTGTGAAAAACTTTTTTTGCACACGCACCAAGTATAATTACACAAACAGAGACATTTCTTGGTCCTTTACAATCTGGTTAAACAAGTTAAAAGATAAGATGTTCAATAATACAATAGAAGCTTGAATATTACTGCGAAATTTGTTCAAAACATACATGTACCATAAATAAACCAGAAAATTGTCTTAACCGGGCATCTTTTGAAATGACCTTTATATCAGTTCTATTGCATTAAAAACCTGTATAATCCAAACACCTATCTTGACCGAACAAAAGTTACAGTCCAAAAGTGGTTGTAGTTTGACCGGTTTCAGTGTATATATTTTATCTTGAAAATAAGTACAAAACATCAGTCCGATTTCTTCCATCATGGAAGCCTATTCAATTGAATAAACACAGTAACAATATCAGTTATAATGTTGATATAATGCAATGTCACTATGCCCTCAAAATCAATATTTTATTGGTGAAATAGCAGGAATATCCTCCGGAATGTAAGCCATATATTTAGTAATTAACGCATGATCAAAAGCTTTTAGGAGTTGTTCAATTAACTATAAAAGAAGGTAATAAACAACAGGGCTGATTAAATCCGGTGTTTTGTGTTTTAATGTGAAACGTAAATCATTTAGTCTTTGAATATTGTAAACTAACTTCTTAAGTACATGAATGCCACACTGGTGCCGGCTTATTCCAGTATAGTCGTTCTATAAGAAATAATAATTAAAAAAAAAACATCTAGTGTATAATGTGTACATGTGTACTTATATATACGTTATCATGATGCTATTGAATCACATTAAAACAATCCTTGTGAATAAATCATGTCATATTATGACATATATAGTCTATACACGTATAGATCCTTTTTTTGTAAAAGTATTTTAGATAAAACGTATCAGTCAAGGTCAAGCTATATTTAAACATTATATATTTAAATATCATACTCGTTTTGTGAGGAATTTATTTACAATACAGCAAAATTTGCCACACATGAGAGGCTGCAGTGGGATGATACGTCAACGTCCACTAACATTAACTAAACGTGAAAACATGAAACAAAGAGGATCTACATACACCATGTAGCAACCCGAATAAAAAACATAACAAATGAAAACTGTAGATAAGGAAAAAAAAACGTCAAAATATGTATTGCACTCGAAATATGAACTCCAAGAAGTAATGAGTAACGCCAGAAGCTCCGGAAGGGTAAGCATATCCTTCTCCGCTAGCGTCACATTACAGATGTGTATAATCCGGTAGTATCTATCAACAATAATGCAGCTCCTCTACACGAGTAAAACTTATTCACACTAGGGCAAAACCATCCATTTGATCTACGTATCATTATGTGAACGTGGTGAATAACTTGGAAACTGTGGAAAAATATCTGAAATTAGCATAATAAAAATGGAACATAAATAATACGAAATTATTCAAGATTTCAAAAGAAATGAAAGTATCCTCTCTCAACGCACAAACACAATAACACGAGACCTTTCCAAATGATAGATAGTATGAATTTCATCGAAATATAATATTAATATTTATTTTTGCCTGACTTTCTTATATATATTCGTGTACCTCGAATATACAAACATAGTTTCAGAACATTTTATTCAATTATGTGTCGATATTATCAATAAATGTTTTAGTTAACATATAATTATTACATTATAATCATATGTCAGTAGGCAATTATTCACATATTAGAGTCATGTGATAATCATATGACAATTATCATATCATAATCATAATGATGCACAATTGGCTGTGTTCAATTCTCAACTGTACAGAATGACCCTTAAGACATATTCCGTGATTTGCTTAAGCATTTTATAATTACTATATTCTTCTGAAAAAAATTAAAATAAAATATAATGCTTTATAGACCTTTAAGCTTAATATCCATTGCATTACAATGAATTGATAATCCACAACAAATTATAAGATTTAAATGAAAACTTTAATCATATTTTTTGTTGTCTGTGAACTATAAAAGTCAACTAAATTCCCATAACTTCAAAACTTGTGATATGATTTCGTCTCATGTGACTTATTCAAAAAGGCGTATGAAGCAAAGTTTGAGAGCTAAATTTTATGTATAAATGAAGCTAATAAATAAAAAGAATGTCCTAGATTTTGACTTTCTGCGGAACATCAACTTGTATGTATACATAATTGAATTATATTACTGGTGACAATGAACGCAAAAATACAAAAATAATGTGTATCTTGGAAAGATTCAAAAATCTAAATCAGCATTGGTCTTTTCCGTAGAAACCCTACGGTATAACAGGACAAAATGAAATGTTCTTTCGTATTGCATGATAACATTAGATATCTATATAAATACATAATATTTACTTATCAAGTTGGTCTAGGGGACAGTGGTATTGACTGATACATCTGTATGCCAAAGCGGAATGTAAGAACATTTTGTCGTTGTGGTTAAAACTATTACCACATAAGTTGTGATAATGCTTTGTTAATTATAGATAATACGGTCATTTGTATTCGAGGAACCACTTAACGTTGGTGATGAAATATTATACTACATATATTTTTTTTTAATCTTAATATTTTTTTTGGTCAAAATGCCGGTATATAAATAATTGAATCTCATTTTGGTAGGATTGTAATGAATAGGTATTGAGATTACCTAAGACGTTCACAAGTCGGCAATGACACGTCGTGAATTAATATCATGACCGTACCGTGAATTATCATGATATTAACTGGCAGAAAAAATACTGGAATCAAATGCATACTAAGTGCCAACTTCTGTTCAAATGATTGTACTGCATTTGAAAGCTCTGAAACAGCCTCTCAAGTTCGAAATTCACTCTAGACGCTGCAGCCAGCTTTCACCGAAAATGGACGAATTCTTTGAAAGTCGGGAAAAGTGAATGTTTTACGCGACGTTATCCCTTTGCCATACGACAATTTCCAAAAGCCCTTCTACGGCAGTTATTAAGAGACTGAACGAAAGTCTGTAGGTGCGTGGAGCTTGCTGAATTTAATTCTGATGTGGAACAAATGAATAATTTTCCGGCAACTAAATATGAAAACAATATAACATTATATGACATTATATGACAACAAGAAATAACAACTTGGTGAGTAGTTGCAATTGGTGACCTATATTCATTAAAAGCGCATAAAAAGTCATCTATGCTAATAAGACAGGTATAGACGTTTAATAGAGCTCGAGACTTCATAAAGCTAATGGCGTTCTTGGTGGTTATTTTCTTTGTGGTAATTTGCTTTCCAATTAAAATAGGAAGTTGTATATACTACACACTAACAGGCGACGATTTTTATTGCTCGATGATAAAAAGGACAAAGTTCTATCATAAATCAAATATATAAAAAAAGGTTAGACTACTTACCTGTTGGGACATAAACAATAGTGTTATGATATCAGTAGGACGAAGGAAGATAGTAAACTGTAAAATACAATACTTGACAAAAAAGGACACCGCAAAACAAACAAGCAAAGATAATCAAATACAAGCAGAAAAAATAAAAAAAAACAAAAACAAAAGCAATGCAAAAAACCAAGTAAAATACAATAATGATGAAAATTTTACACACAAAAAAAAAACAACATAAAACTAAGCAAAATAAAAAAGTAATAATAATAAAAAATCAGACAAAAAAATAAGATAAGCAAAGCAAAACAAAACAAAAACAAAAACAAAAAAAAACTTTATATAGCACTAACAACTTCTGCACGGATATTTTTCTTTTTTAGTTTGTCAGTCTACGCTTTATACAAAAGATTTAACTGTTTTGCGGAAAGTAACTGTATAGGCTATTTATTTTAATATAATGCAATGTCACACAATGCTTTAAAATCAATATCAATTATATAGCATTCCGGAAGACATATCCGTCAAACGACTCATTAAGGCAAGATCAAAGAAATGAACACACAGTGATATATATAAATATTATTCATTCAGAAAAGAAAAAAAATAAATTGTTTTTGCAATGATTTGACAACGGAATGAATTCCTTTCTTTTGTTGGTACTTTTATTTAGATGAAACATGGTAACAGTAGATTGTTTCGTCAAAGCCGTTATGATGTTTTTTTTTATTTGATTCAGTGCATCTTGGTTTTATCTATGGTTCCGACGTAAACTCATGTAAATGGATGATTGATGATTATATTTTAATCTGGCTCTTAACACATATTTTACTGGCACTTTCTCTTTTAACACGTTGTCTTCGGCAATATTCAATATCATTCTTTGTCTATCTTAGCATAATTCGACGGTAGAATTATAAATAAATATAAAATAATCTTATTAAAAGGTAACCCAAAAGATTGATAGATTTGTGGCAGAGTCTAAAAAGCTTTTTTTTAAAGATATATTGGGTTGATTGATTCATTGATTTATTGATTGATATATAACGTTCATGCATTATCTGACAATGATATTTGACGAACCAACCAAACAGACCCTGCTGTTGCTAATCTGACGATCTAGGCTAAATTTTCATTAGATCACGGAATCAACGGCCAACAGATAGAAATGTCTCCACATCTGCACATATTATTTTGACTAGATCCCTTAATTATCATGCTTTGTAGAGATGCATTAAATATCAATTTCAGTTTTGTGTGAAAGGGATGTTTGGTATAAACAACTACCGGTATATATTAATACTATATTTATTTAGGAACGTTCAATGTGGAGCCGCTTAAATCTTGTCATGTAATGTGAGTCAAACTTCTGTTTGAAACCTTGATGTTACCCTCGTCTTGAATGTATACTATCTCAATATTTCGTTATTATTTGTTCTTTTTATCATTCAATTTGACAAAGTCAACATGTTTTTGTTTCTTCATTATTCAAATTGATGTGTAATGGTTCAGAATTAGTTTCTTTAGATTAAAGTTTAATAACTAAATTCTCGCCTCTTTAACCTTAATCAACCTTTTTAAGTCATTTTTTTTGTAGGAGTTGATTGTAGGCAGAGATCAATCTGCGTATCTTTTATCGCTGCCAAAGCCAAGCATTCATTCTCCCAATTAAATTCGGATATGGCTTTTCAATGATATAGATGTCCATTGAGGATCCAAGACCTCCATTACATATTTTTGTAGTAAGCAGGAACCGCTATAGTTCATCTTCATTGACCCTTGCTGCCGTTGAGTTTTCTATATGTTATTTCATTAATGTAGCTAGAATACATTTTTACAACATTTTTAAGACGGTTTTGAATACACAGCGTACAAAATACGGTTAGCAAAAAAGGAGCTGGAAAAATACTTTTGTAGATGGAAGACAGTTACATATGTGTCAAACACAGCTTCACGTAAGCAAACCTTAACACAAACGAAATTTCATTAAAGCGCCGATACATATATGATAAAGATTAATGTTGTAACAAATTGCTTTTAATCTTCCTGCAATAATCTCAAGTTTTCATTTAAATATCTATACACTTTCGATTCGGAGCCGTGTTGAGCTTGCTATCAATGTGAGTCATACTTTATCAGTTGTAAGCTAGATGTTTTTCTCATACTATAATCTTTTTATCTTATTATTTTCGGATATTGTTTCTTTATCTTACCTTGTCCTTTGTGTACTAGTTCAGAGTATCTTTAGTGCAATGTTTGATATACTTTTGTGAAAAATCCGCCTCCTCAATCTTAATCTTTCTCTTTTTAGTCATCTTATTGTAGGAGTGAATTTATGCATACATCTGCATATCCTTTATCGGTGCCAGATCCACATTTTTCCTAATTTAATTCAGATCTTGCCTGTTTATACAATACATATCCATTGAGGTTTCAATGGCTACAGTAGCATATTTGTGTATTCAGCAGAAAACTATTAAATGAACAGTTATAGTTAATTTTAATTGGTCGTTTTTGTCTGTTGTTGAATATTCCTACATGCTGTCTTATTTATCACCTTTATTTTCAAACAAATGTTAATAATCTTTCTGCTACTTCTACAAACTGTAAAATGATTTTTGACATCGCATAATAAATTCATTATGCAATACAACTTTCGATGTACGTTTTGTATTTCAACATCCTTAATAAGCTTGTTCCACAAAGACAGTTCATTAAATTGATCTACAATTGCTTTGATTAAATACCAATTAGGAGAAACCACAACTCTTTCTACAAATTTAGCAATGGTATTTTGATATCGTTCATCGGATCTTTTAACATTTCATGTGTTTGATATCCTCCTCAAATTTTCTTTTTTCACAAAATGTGCAAAAAGAAAACAAACCAGAGTACATTTTAGACTTGTCAAGTTTAATTTTTTTTTTAAGTTTACATTTCGTAATTTTACCTGTTTATATTTCATAACTCAGTAGTTCCCTGCTATGTTTATTGTTCAAACATAGTTAACTTGGTATGCTTTAGTATTTCTTCTTACGTTTGAACTATCCTAGCATGAGTTACTGGCATTACCAACATTCTGATATTTTTTTTGATGTTTCAAAAATAATATGCGATTTGATCGTATTCAAGAAAATTTGATCTTGCATTGTGAACTCGCTTTAAATAGTCTTGTTTTGTTCTCATTGTCACATGTATCAACAGCAATTTTGTCCATATAAAATGATGCCATAATCGAAATAAACAATGCACATAATGGTTTCTGCATTGATTTATATTGTTGTTTGCAATTTCCTTTGGGCGATATTTCTTACACAGGAAAAAACTCCGACAAGTCACTTTGCGAATGGCATTGTCAAACATGTCCTGCAATAATTATTTAGTCATTTTTGGCCCAAACATGAAGTGTTTACAAGAAGTACTCAAAACAAAAAATATAGAAATAGAAAATCGTATGTATGTATGTATGTATGTGTATGTGTTTTCTATAGTACAGATGGTGCCCTATTAACACTTTGAATAGTATCCTGTTCATGAGACCATAAATATTTCATCCATTTGACACAGTGACACATTAGAAATAGAAATGAGTTTAATTAAGTTCCAATCATCAATGGGAGTACACCCCACTGACACAATATCCGTTTGGTTGAAAAATAAATTGGATGGCAAATAAATGCAATATAGTATAATATGACATACGCTGACTATTTCCCATTTTATTTTACAATCGAACAAGTTAACATATATCATGACACAAACACATGCTGCTGGGAATATGATAAGAATGCTTGAACAAAAAGTTCATATAAAATCGAATTTTATTAAAGAAGGCACGCTCTAAATTAAACTTCATTTGTCTACACTCTTTCCATTATTTGCACATATTTATAAATAGAAAATACATTAAAGAACAAAATTTCTTAATCCGTTCGACCATGATTAGATTTACGTATACCAGAGAGTGACTAAATACATTACGGGACGTAACGAAATTTATCATAACAATATTTTATTACGCCTCGTATGAATATGAGAAGGATAGAAATGCACAAGTATTTGGAGGGCGAATAATAGGGTTCGTGCTTCGCCAAATAAAAACTATGAAATTGTATTGTTTGGAATTTTGGAAGCTTTGTTGACTTGAGTGGTTGGTTTTTCCTTGTATATGCATGCGTTTATGCGACGAATAGTACGTGTTTAAGAACGCGAAGCTAACAAGATATACATTTATAGTACAGAATGTCAAAAGTCTGATTTCATGTACTTTTGTTTCTTTATACGTATTTTTATTTTTGGTTATATTTTTGTTCTTTGTTTTATGTGTCAGTTTTCCATGTCTGGCCGTTGTACCTTGGTCACATTAATTAAATTTCGGCTAGAATCATGGTTCCCTTGAAAACCCATTCAAAACATACTGATTTACACAAAATTGGTTCATAACAGAAAAAATGATGTGTGTTGATATTTATGAACCTGTTATATTAATAAGAAATAAGCTGACAAGATTATACAGGAATATTGAAGTGAATTACGTTTATAGACCTGAGAAAACGAAACAACCGGAGATATCGATGAGCAAAGCATATCTTACAAGTCATACAAAACAAAAAAAAAACAAAAAAAAAAAGTCTACAGTATACATAGAAAGTAAGTAGCACAGGTACACGTGAACCTGAGAATTCTTCATCTTATGTGCATTTCATTCGGATTGAGAGTATATTTATTTATGAAAGAGTAATTAAAGGAATCGAAATTCTTGCAGAAATCAAAAGAATGTAATTCAGGCACAAATACCAGTTATGGAAAACAAACACACACACCAAAGAAAATAAATTATACAAAATGATACATTCAAATTAAGAAAAGTAAATGAGCAGCTCAGACTTCACTAAAAATGGACCAGGTGCACGGTAGTGTAAGCGTCCTCTGTAATTCACACGTGTTCTTGGGCAGTATTTCACTTAACATGACTTAACTTGACAAAAAGATAAATAGATAAACATAATTTATTTTTATCCAGAAGCATGTTTTATTATTGTTGATTGTTTGTATTGAAATTAGATTTTTCTGCGACTAAAGTATCAATTTAGTTATATAACTGTTTATGCAATTTCCAGATTGTCACAGGACTCAGTACTAACATAGAATATAACAACTTATTCAACAGTATTTATTTAGCTACCCAAAATATTTTTCATTTCAATACTAATATCTGAAGTTGGGAAAAGACAACACAACTTCGTTAGTTTGATATATAATTGGTTCGAAGTAAGAGGCATAATGATACTACAATGTATGTGAATCTCTTTTGAGCATTACTCGCAATTTGAGCCGACTTAATTTTACACTGTTTTACTTAGTCCATTGAATGATATTGTGTTAAAGCAACATCTCAAAATGTCTTTGGCAAAAGTATTATACAATTGTAGCGTAGCAGAAACAGTGAAACTTGTGAAAATCGAATTTTATATAGATAGTAGTAATAAAACTGTGTTTCTTGTGTATAAATTCACATGGTACTTTTACTCCCCAAAATAAGAATATCAATTCACCGTTCACAGAGTATATGTTGAAAATAGCAATTTATCATGGACAAAAATCTTTAAAATACAATAACAAAATAATATCAGAATAACCAAAATACATTTCACGTGCAACCTTTGGAATAACCTTTGAAGATTAAACTAGTGCGCGAAATAGGTTAAGCGCATTCGTTTAATTTTGGCTTTCTTCGTCACTCGTGATCATATTTAGTTTATTCGTTCCTACCAATCACTTAGCCTATAGCATGTAGTATATCTACAAAATGATTAAGTGTTACAGTATAAGTTTTAATCACGTTTTGGTAGCACTATAAATTTTATAAATAATCAAAAAAGTATTATTCAACGAGGCTACATGTGCATGATCTTAAATAATTTGCGATGATGCATAATACATATATGCCTTTCGATTGGAATTGATGTTGCTGATAGGCTGAAATGTTATCTTGCAAATCTGCACACTAAGTTTGTCTTCTGGACTGTGAGTTACATAGATGTGCTACATCAACCAACTGTTTTTGGAAGGTAATAATAGACCTTTTAGTAATAACTGCAAGGCTTTTTTGTATACTTCTAGAAGAGAATAATTTTGTTACTATTTTTTTTTATTATTACTCCAAGCGTAGTGTAACTATATGTCATACATGCTCATCGATTGCATCGAGGTTAATACGAAAATGTTTATTGTGGATACTTTCAATTATTAAATTTAGATTAAGGATGTAGAACTGGGGTAAAGGACATAACTGTTCAAATCAGTGATATGTTTGTATTATATACAATTTCACGAAAGCCTTTCAAGCTTCCCTTTGAAACAGAATGAAATCAGACCAAGTTACTTTGATGCTTACATGAGATGGTTATAGACGAAAGAGGAAAGAAAAAAAGATATTTTCCATTTGTATTCAGGATATTGCCAATATCATTATTTAAATACAGAAAATGGGTATATGTTTCACAGAATATTTATTTTAATTTGCACCTTGTTATGGTGATGTTGACCTTATTGTGTATAAATACAGTGAAAATGTCAAAACCAAATTCTGAATAAACCCTAAACATGTCTTAACCAGACACGTTTTTGGTCCCTTTTTAAATATGCATTTAAGTAGGACTCCACCTAACGATCATGCAAAATGTGATTCATGGGTAAAAAGCCTACATATTTTCATTTTTGATAATTTGTTTGATATGTCATAGTAAACAGAAATTAACATGTGGTTTTTCATATAACCTGTGCTCTTAGGAGATAAAAATTATATAGAATGCACTGTAGATTTCAAAATTAAGGGAGATAACTCTGTAAATGACGCTCAAATACAATAGAATCTACTGGATTTTCAATGTTGATTATCTCTTAAGAGCAGGCAGATTTGAATAAATAATTACACATTTTATAGCATAGGCCCATAAAACAACTTAATTACAAAAATAGAAATATGTAGCCTTAGTATGTATCACATTTTTCAGATTTTGCATGATTCTTACAAAGACAGCTACTTAAAACCGAAACCATCCGCAGTCTACAAGAGTTTGGATTATACTGTTTTTACTATATATATATTCCTGTAAAAAATCCAACGTATATGGCTTCAATCACAATCAGTTTAACAATGTTGAATGTCATTCATGAAAAATCACAACACTATTTTAAGGTCTTGGCATTACCGTTAACGGGATAGATTCTGCAATCTTTTAATTACTACAGCAATGTCATCACTATTGTATCGGAAATGAGTTACAATAAACTCTGATCAGACACGACTTCGTCTATCAAATAAATTGAAATTCCAGGAATGTTTCGTTATATAATCTAGCAGATGGTTGGAAACAAGAATTAACAACATATCCTACGACCTGTGACTAATGAATGGTTAGAACTTTTACATCCATTCAGCTTTGTGTCATTTACAATCTTTCTAGAAACAGAGAGTGGTTACCACTAATTCTTTGAATTCAAATGTATGATTTTTATTACGTTTTTAAATACGAAATCCTGATTTTGTCAAACAATTTTATTGGATGGAGGTAGAGTAAATTTGCTAACGAGTGGTATTGCTACTTATTATAGGATTTAACAAAATGTCAAAAAGTAATGCTGCCCTAAATATTGCGATTGATGACACAATTCAATTAACAATTTTGAACTTCTCTTAAGAAAATATATTTGAATTTTCTATTGATTAGTTAGTACATGCGCTTGGTATAAAAGGGTGTTTTACTGCGTATGTATCTTTTAGTTAAATATATTTACGTTTGTAACATGTGAGAGGTTGGAAAGAAATGAATCCGTTACAGAGGAAAAAATATCAGCATAAAAGTTCGAGTTTGGAAGGTGTTGATAGACAGACAAGCATTTTTGGAAGGTAAGTCGAATATATGACACTTCACGCAAGAATCGTAGATCTTTTACTTTTGTCGTCTAGAAATAAATGCACTTTAAAATGTGACATTGATGTAGTAGAAATGTTTACGTTATTTCATATCATAATTAATTGCAGTTAATATATTTTTTTGTATTTTATTACAGCATTTCACATTCCATTTCTGTATTAGTTTTATTATTATGTTTATGTTACTTTGTGTTCTTTGTTGTGTATGTCTGTTTTCCATGTCTGGTCTTTGTCCCTGGATTACATTCTTTTCATTACCTCTATAACCTTGGTTCCATTGATTACTCTCTCATTCACTTGATTACTATTAAAAATTAATCCTGGAAGCCAAAAATAAACAAGCAAATAAATAAATAAATAAATAAAATAAAATAAAACAAAGTGAACTGAAAAGTAATATATATATTAAGAGAGATAGTGAGATGTCACAGCGGTACGAGTTCGAGTTCTGCGGAGGGAACGACCAAAAATTTGCTTCGGAAATTTGACTGTTGTAACATCGTTGGAAATTTTTCAGACCTTTCTATGCATAGTTAATCTTCCCTGTCTATCAATTTGATCCGATGGAGCAGTGCAGCGAATATAGTCGTCACATAATGAGTCGTTTATAAAAGCCATTGTACCGGTATTTAATTTACAATAACAAAACTGCCAATCCTTGCAGTTTTTAATCGTTATGGAAGACCTTTAGCAGCTATCATTTTTTTTTAAATCACGAAAAATGATCTAAACATAAAACAATTAATTCAATTAATTTGAAAGTGGTCTCTAGGACAATACCAATCATGTGTTCTATATCGAATGGTCATTGTCAAAACGAATCCACCATGTCAAAACTATTATGTCCTGCAGTCAATATTCAAGTTATAAATGAAAACATCACGCTCAAACATA
Organism: Perna viridis; assembly: GCA_037379345.1. NCBI lineage: Eukaryota > Metazoa > Mollusca > Bivalvia > Mytilida > Mytilidae > Perna > Perna viridis. The sequence goes on along the minus strand of CM074517.1, from coordinate 28,541,463 downwards.
CATGTATTAGCAAAAACAAAATGTCAGGAATGTATTCGAATCGAAATTGTTTCTTTTTAACATATGTATTAAACCTTAGGGGAAATAAGCAATTGTGTGCTATTAATCAAACACACGTTCAAATGCTTAGAAAAAAATCTTTTTAACACCTCACGCATATGGAAAGAGTAATCAAGGGAACCAAGGTTATAGCGGTAATCAAAAGAATGTAATCCAGGGACAAAGACCAGACATGGAAAACAGACATACACAACAAAGAACATAAAGTAACTAAAATCATACATACAAAGTAACAAAAGTAAATGAGCACCTCGGACTCCACTAAACACTGGGAGCATGGACCAGGTGCACTGGTAGGGTAAGCGTCCTCTGCTTTTCTAGAAACACCCCTCGAGTTGCTCATAAAAAGTCAAGTCCGGGGTAGACAAACGAGGAAAGACAAACTATGACTCGTTGAATAAATCAGTTTTCATGGTGCTGATGAAAGTATCGATAATGACTTTTTCAGTTGATAAACCGAGTTCATCAAGAAACTTGATTGACATAATAAGACCAATTTACGGGACTGCGTTGAAGGAAAAGTACAAAACTATCAACTACATGATGAAATCACCATGCAAAGAACAAATTCGTGATTTTTCTTGAAACAAATATTTCATTGTTTTATAATCTATTATTGTAGCAAAATAAAACTATAGGGACACTAAAATTTATAGATGATCATTCATGAAATAATACATATTGTAAAATAATTTGCTCCGAGCTTTATGATATTCCTGGAAAACCACAATCTTTTTATAACTACAAAAACGTTATCAGAGTTTAATGTCCCCACTGAGATCGCGATATAATGTGCATTTCATTTTTTCAGTTTGTCATCACATTAATTGTGTTGACAATTGTCATAAAGATGATATATAAAAGGGATTGGATTTGCGTTTTGTAGATATATATGAATAATTTAGATATTTTGAAATGGTTAAATGACATTGAATAAAAAAGAGTAAACATTGTCATCAAATAGTTATATTGTAAAACGATTTTACTCTCGGCAATTGTCCATTTTACTCACTAAGTAGATGTTGCTTTTTAAAACCAATTATTAGATTAAAAATAAGTTAAATCTTGTCGAACTAGCCATGGTTTAACTTTATCCAAAATTTAGCAGAATTATGCATTGACATACTAAGTGAGAAATCGTTCAAGTCAATGTCGAAAATTGGCGAAATAAGTTGTTAATTACTGCTCGCCATACTGACGATGTTTTTAGTGGAGTCCGAGTTGCTCATTTCCTTTCAATACAATTTCAAATCGGTTAAGTCATAATTAGAATGTTGCCTTCTATCAGAGATTTATTTACCTTGAAAGTTTTTTAATTGCGGACTGCCGACAAACTGACGTTCACGGCATCGCAGGTGATAGAGCGAAATTATCATGTAAGATTTCTTTAAAACAAGAGTTTATTCTTCTAAGCCATTGCTGTCTCCTAATAAATTTGACGATGGATACATAAGGCACTGATGATTTAAAAAAAATGGAAAATTGAGGTTTTGTTCTTAGGAGAAATTAATTAAAAGGGATAATTACCTTTCAAAACAGGCTGTATACAATTAATAATTTGATATCTACTTACATTGTAATGCATGTAGAGAGATCATATTAATGCACGGAGAAAAAAATAAAATAAGTATTAAGTAGCACCAGATAAGAATTATGCAAAATGTGGTTGGAAAGCGCATATATCTTTATTTTTAATGTTTTGTTTAAAATGCTATAGTAAACAAAAATTAACATGTGGCTTTGTATATAACTATTGTTCATAGGTGAAAAAAGTCACATAGAATGTACTGTAAAAATTCACAGTTAATGGAAATAACTGTTAATGGCACTGAAATACAAAAGAAACTGTTGGATTTTCAATGTCGATTATTTCCTAAGAGCAGACAGATTGGAATGAATACATTTCATCAAATAGACATATAAACCAACTTAATATCAAAAATAAAAATGTGTAGCCTTTTTTGGGGTCTATTAAATATTACATATTACAGAATTTGCATGATTCTTACGAAGAATACTACTTAAGAAATAAAGACGAGAGGATTAATTGACTTGCACATTTTGAATTGATTGAAACATAAAGCCATGACATATTAAGGATACTGTTGATGCATTTGCTAGCGCCAACCTATTTATGAATGTTTTATGGGTAATACTGAGCTGTATTTATTTATGTTTGCATCTCGATATTCCTATGTGTTTGGTTGAAATGCTGCTAATTAAATGTTTCAGCTTAACAATTAGTACATCGGAGTTTTTCTATATATATATATTAATATACATAGCAAAATAGTGAAAAACACACGATCAACATTTCGTGAAACTCATAGGCTACGTCTTTTCTAAAAATATGAAGAAATTGGTCCTTTTAGATTCAAACTAAATACGTTATTTAACCCCTCGGCATCGCTCGTGGCAAAATAATGCGACATAAGTGGCCAGCAGTGGTGAAAAAATGATGGAATGGAGTTTCCGTGATTCATTTCTTATGTATGCACTGTGCTTTTTGAAAATTGATGTAGGTGTGTTTTTGAAATTTCTCAAACTAGGCAGATTTTGAAATTCTCCCTATGAATCATGGAGATGCGTTATTTCGATTTTACTTATAGATAAAATACGGACAATATAGTAAAATTACACTATGCATTGTTGATCGTGTTTTCTGTCTGTTTGTTTGTAGAAAAATGGCATTTAAGTGTAGAAAAGAAATTCGACAATTGTTTAAAATTGGTATAAATACCATGATAATAGTTAAAAGGACGTTCATGCAATCATGCACAGTAAAAGAAATAAATTTTGTGTTTGTGGTTTTAAGAACAAAAAGGCAAACAGTGAAAAAAGAGACTAATTCATCTAAACGTTGAATTATTGAGTTTTAATATCTGTGGCTATGTACCTGTTTTTATTCTTTAGCATTTTTTATTTTTCTTAACGTAATTTGCTCTTCGAAATGTGATTTGTCAGAGTAAAGAAAAGTATGTATCAATAGTTCTGCCAAACGTATTTTGAATTTGTTTAAATTTGATTACCAATATTTCACTTATTATCATACCAATCATCTTCAAATTAAGACGTCAAAATGCTGTCCTTATCAGTAGTCATTATTTATTTTCATTTTTTTCTTGACTGTACCGATCTCCACGTAGTGACAGACGTTCGTTTCTTCTCTTTCTAATTGCTGCAGACAAGCCTTTTAAAATTCCCAACAATATTCAAATCAAATATCGTATGACAATCGGATAACGTCGCGTAAAATCATTCTTTTCCCCATGTTTTGCAAGATTTTGCATTTTGTAAAAGGGCTGGCTGCGGCGTCTACAGTGATTTTTGAACGTCATATGCAGTTCGGAGCATGTGCCTGTACGTCAAGGATCACCGTATAACATTAATTATTTGCGACCTACATTGTTTAATGAAATTCAAAACTAAGGCTCCCTAGCTGCATAAGATAAAACCTGTTGATGCTGGATAGTGGGTTCCTTTTTAAAATTTTTGAGTATGAGTTATTCTTTGAAACAAACATTTGTTTATTTATACCTTTCAATATAAATACTTTTTATCAGATTTTTATGATAGGAAGTTACTACCTGAAACAGTCGTGTATCAAGCAGATATAAAATCGTATGTAAGAAAAGCATGGAACTACAGTGAGTCCGTCCGATAAAACGTTGACATCTTATTATTTTCTAATAAAAAAAAATGTCGAGACTCTTAATTATACCTAGACTACTATATTTTGTATATCTTAATATTTAAAATGTTGATTACAAAAGCATCTTACAAAAATCCATTATTTTTTTATACAGACTTCATTTAACAAATACAAAGGTATTTATATCATTTACCAAATTGATATTTGTGAATCCCAAGTGGAGATTTTAAAAATTGTCGAATAAAATATACATTTTACTTGATACATTAAAAATAAAATAAATGTCTTTCAAGAGTAAGATTACATTTAAGAAAATAAGTGGACTATCATAAAAATCATTCTTAACTTGTATTAATCTTCAAGCATTTAGACTATTCTATCAGACACTGTCATAAATAGCGCGTGATCAAGTTAACACTTTATGGAGAAGAACGATGTTTATTCAAATGAAAGAAAACCACACTATGGAACTATTTGTTATCATCCTGTAATCATTATGGCCTTTACGGTCGGTATGACAAATTTAATAGTCTGACCACAAACATATCATATATCTACATTGCCATAACGCATAATACGAAACCCCTTTTACACTGAAGCCTCATTCCTTGTATTAGACAAAGGGCTACAATAATGAAGCTTTTTTTGATATTTACTCATATAACCGTTTGGTGCTGGATGTGGTTTTTGGGTACTTCATGCATACCGCTTTATTTTTAACAATTGACTTTTAAGTATATGGTTTTGATGCTTCTGATAAGGTGTTACTCCTTAGAACACGAGTATTGCAATATCTACATAATTGGTATATATGAATTTTGTATCCATGAAAAAAAGTTTAAACATATGTACAAATATCTGGAATCCAATAAATAAGTGGACAAATTAAAAATATAAAACAGGATATTATGTGTACCTTCAGAATTCAAACCTTACATTGTTCTGTAAAATAATCTGAAAATGTATTTTTTCAAAATTATACTCATTTTCATTGGGGTAGGGGTAGCGATTTTCTTTTCAAAATCAATTTAATTATTTCAAAAAGGTCGAATATTAGCTATTAATCTACTGATAATTTGCCTCATCATTCACTGTCACAACCATTTATATCAAGGACATTTATACTAGTGATTCCTATAATAAAATTTAAAATATAGTGATGAATTCAGTTGTGCGGGACATGTTTGTTTATTCAACGAATAAAACCTGAATGTAATTCAAATTATCTACTGCATCATGTGTAAACGTATTAATTTTCGCGGTGTACTAATTTTCGTTATTTTCTCGGTGGGGATGAAAGCAAGGAAAAAAAAAAGTACTCGCGACATTGACTTGTCACTTGACATAATCCGCTAAAATTAGGAATCGCTAAAATTAATACGTTTACAGTTATCGTTTTAGAAAGTGTTTGATGTAAGTAATAAATAGGTCTAAGTAGCTTTACAGGATTACTTCAGACGTAAATTAGGTAGTCCGCAGTCCGACAGTTCTGCTCTTCCATCTTATGAAAAATAAAGCAAAATTTCGATAGACCATTGGACTACCATGGACATTTTTTAGGAGTCTATACCGTGTATACTCTTTTGCTACTTTTAAAAATGTTTTCAGTATTTTATGTTCTCTCGTCGCTTGTGAGTAATCAAGGGAACCTTGATTCTAGCGGAAATCAAAAGAAGAATGTATTCCAGGGACATGCAAAATAGTCAAGTTCAACAAAGAACATAAAATAACCACAATAATACATTCAAAGTAACAAAAATAAATAATTACATTCTTTTAATTTACGCAAGAATCTTGGTTCTCTTGATTACTCATTCAAACTAGACACATTCAAGTTAAGCACGTATTGACCTGAGCAACAAAGACATCTTATATTCAGCAAATGAAACATCGTCGTTAAATAACGATATCCTATGAGCTATATATGTTAGTGTTAACGTCCGGAAAATATTTTGTGGTTTACAACAAAGTGTCCATCAGTAACTGCATTTTTGTGCTTGCATTCGCAGACATTATATAACATCAAATAATTATGTAACATGTGTCAACTCGTACTTTGGCGTAAACACTGTAACATTTTATAAGACTTTTTTTATGTTAGCATTTCGGTATTAAGATAGATTGTTTAGGGTTTAACGTCCTATTGCAGATATTCATGGATTTCATCACGAAAACAATCGAACAGACTTTTCTTTGTACTGCGCCGTTTATTATCCTAGCTCACATAAGCAACGGCAATCAGGTAACCATACCTTTCTACTTTGACATGTTATTCTAGACAGTCGTCACTCTATTTACTTGAAAAGCACGATCATGGGGGCAAAGGAGTAAATGCCATTTTTAAAGTCTTTGGTGTAACTCGGACTATGATCTAATCCACGACCTTCCGTTCTCTGTTACCCTGAGAACACCAAGGTGGTATTTCGATATAAAAGTGTAGACAAGGGAACCAAGGTTATAGTGGTAATCACAAGAATGTAATCCAGGGACGAAGACCAGACATGGAACTGACATACACAACAAAGAACATAAAGTAACTAAAATCATACATACAAAGTAACAAAAGCAAATAAGCAACTTGGACTCCACTAAAAACTAGGAGCATGGACCAGGTGCACCGGTAAGGTAAAAATAGATTTAAATATTAATGTACACTACAACACATTTCTGGTAATAAATAAAGTATCATATAAACGAAATGATAAATAAATAAAAATGAAAAATGAAAAGACAATGTTCTTTACGTTACGATATTTTTCAGGGAGCGACAAAATTTAAAAATCTTAAACAAATGTAAAAAAAAAAGCATTGATGTATAAAAGGGAGATAATCAACCCAAAGTATCATATGCTGTGTCGTCTCATTAAGTAGTTCGTAGAGTACAGAGTTCAACATAAATAAATAGAGAATAGGACGCAAATAAATTCGACACCGTTTTATTAAAGAATAATGTTGATGAAACCTTTTTGTTGTCGCCATGTCTCGGCATAACAGATATGAAGCATTGGAAATGACAGTATCTCTTTTACAATCGTTTTGTATTAGTCGTTATATGATTATATGATTTTACGTTATGTCTAGAAACTATAGAGCATGGGCAATGCTGTTCCGTAAATGTGTATATATCATGACAATTGTACGTTTTTAAATCAATCGTGTGTCTTTGTGTCTTTTTGTGATGCCAGACATCAATAATAGTGATTGTTTTTTTAAAAGAAAAAGAACTGAATTTTGTTATTATTAATTCAATTATTATTATGCACATGTATAAGCGATTGGTAAAGCGTTGAAGGATTTTCTGCTTTTATGCGTTTTGACATGAAATCTTTCCACAGACGAAGATCAAACTTTAAAAGTTCTAGTTTTGGAGAGCTGAACAGAAATCATGATAGGGGCAAACCAAGGTAAGATATTACGCTATTTTTGTCTTTTTTTAATAATACTGTGATAAGTAAAATAGATTATTTTGTGGTCATTTATTTATTTACTGTAACTTACCACTTACTCTACCGGTGCACTTGGTCCATGCTCACAGATTTTAGTGGAGTCCGAGTTGCTCATTTGTTTTTGTTACTTTGTATGTATGATTTTAGTTACTTTGTTGTGTATGTCGGTTTTCCATGTCTAGTCTTTGTACTTAGATTACATTTGTTTGATTACCGCTATTACCTTGGTTCCCTTGATTACTCTTTCATGTAGGTGGAAAAATAGAAACATGTTTAATGTCGTTCAGCGAGGTGTAATTTCTTTTGCAAGTATGAATATTGAAAAAGTTTTGCAAGTATAAAAATTAAACGATTAAGTGTCAGTCTATACGAATCAGGCAGTGGATGAAACATGGTATAAATAAGCCTACCAATTTTGAAAGTGTATTTTGACTTTTTGTATCATCAGTATTAAGGCAAACATAGAAAATTTCCATATCATTTTGGTAAACTGAGTTACATTTGTATTGAAATGCACTGAGAATTGATATTTCAAGGGCAGATAACTCTGTTGTAAACCTCTCTTTTCTAAAATTCTATTGAAAAAATTAAGAGCAAATCCAGTGATGCAAAGAGCAAATAAATAAACATAATAGTTTGGTTTTCTCATCTATTTATAGCTCAAATTCCGGATCGATTTTGGGGGAAATAATTTGATCTTGATCGTATTTTTCAAATCGCGGACTACGGACAAATCGATTCCAGAACAATGTACCGAAATTGTTTATATAAAATATGCTATGTTGCCTTAAGACAATCGACTATTAAGGAATTATTTGGAAATATATGGATCACACCAAAACTTGTTCTGAGACGGTATCATAAGACAGAAATTATGGACGTGATATCTTAGGAAATACAAATGCTAAAAGATCTTTTTTGCATTTTAACAAATTTGTAGTTGATTAAAAAAACTGATGATGTTAACATTGCGTATCTGCACTATACAAGTTCAGGAATTTTGTTTCAGATGTATAAGATTGTTCCTCCAAACAATCAAAATGTTACTGTGTGTGGGATAAGATAATAATCAAGCTGTAAACAGTGTCTGAAGTTCTGAATTAACTCTACGCACTACAGTCATGCCTCTCAGAAAATGCAAAAATCTTGCAAAGTCAGAAAAAAATGAATGTTTTACACGGCGTTATCCGAATGTCAAATGCTCCATGTTTTTATTGCAGTCCGTCCGGGTTGCTCATTTGCTTTTGTTACTTTGTTGTGTGATTTTAGTTACTTCATGTTCTTTGTTGTGTATGTCTATTTTTCTTGTCTGGACTTTTTTTCCCTGGATTACATTCTTTTGATAACCGCTATAACCTTGGTTCCCTTGATTATTCATTCAAAATAATCGGTTTGCTCAATAAAACAAATCTTCCAGAAAGCTAGCTACAAATTGAATTTTAATGAACTACATCTTTCATGTACACTCTTAAAAGAAGAGATAATGGAAAACCATAAAATCTTGACTATCCTCTTTCCCTTTCTCTTCCAAAGATGATGATCTACTGTCTGTGTACTGGATTCCTTACCTTCACAAGAATACAAACGAGCAAAACTAAATAGCTGGATCTATAAAATGCACCACCGAACCGCTTTTAAAATTAATAACTTCTTTACTAACAGCTGTAAAAGGAGGTCTCCGGTCCTACCATGCCACTTGTTAATCTGGTAGTGATATCAGTTCAATGTTGATCCTGAAAAATTCGAGAGATCTTTAAATTCAAGATTATCATCGTAATACAATAGCATTAAATACTATGATTTGTCAACTCTTTAAACTTCCATTCCTCATACGTAGTAAAAATCCGGACTCAAAACATCACACCGTTGTTTCCTCAAAAGAGACGGTACACCTAGATGCAGATATTTAGTACTTGGTAGAGATTCTTCATTGTTTGTAAAACGATTCTTAATCATATTTCAAATATATGGATTACCAATGGGAACATATTGTGCTTCTTTCCTCGTAGACCTATTCATTCACTCTTATGAGGCTGACTTTATGGCTGATCTAACCCAAAGGAAGAAACATCGTCCAGCCAGAGCCTTCAATATAAGTTTCCGCCATATAGATGAAGTATTATCGTTAAACAATCCTAGGTTTGGGGATTTTATACATTGCATTTGACCCAATGAACTTGAGAAAAAGAATACTGCAGACACTGTCAGCCTCATATTTTGACCTACACTTAGAGATCGATGGCAAACGAACTCTGTTGACAAAAACTATATGACAATCGCAATTACTTCCCATTCATCTGTGGCAACATTCCTTCGGCATCTGAGGATGGAGTTTTCATTTTACAACTCCTACGTTATGCCTGAGCTTGCCGTAATTACGCAGACTTTTGTACCGCGCTAAACGTCTTACAGTTATGCTTCTTGAACAAGGTTATGTTGCAACAAGATTGAACTCATCACTACAGAAGTTTTATGGTCGTCATCATGAATCGTTACAGATTTTCCATATGCACCATGAGAACCGATTTGTTCAGTGTGTCGTAGTTTTCCTTTTCTCTTTCGTCTACTTTTGACTTGACTTTTTATGAGCGGTTCGAGGTGTGTTTCTAGAAAAGTAGAAAATATATATTAGTTTATCATACAAATAGCAGTGATTTATCGAAAGTTTCCTGAGTAAAAAAATTCTATAATGCACAATGTGTCATGAATAAGGCAATTCCATTTTCGGACTTTTTTCCCACTTAAACTTCACAACGCGAAACTCAAAACGCCGATCACAAATTTCAAACTTTATATTGAAAAATCAAAATATAATTACTCGTGCCAGGAAAGCTTGAAGAATTAACTCTCGCGCGAGACAAGTTCCGCACGCACACTCTTTAAATCTAGGCGTTTTATCGGCACTCCTGATCATATTAATTAGTTATTCACTCTTTCCAATTAATTATCCCATCAATACCCTACAAGTACTTATGCAATCAACTTTTAGACTTCTCTGCATCGAAAACAACAAGCCACTTTGTTTTTATCAGTACATTTGCTCTTTGAGAACTGTTACAACTGAATAAGTTGAATCTGAATAACTCAATACCTTCTCAACGCAAATTTCTTCCCATCCCCTCAAAGGAAATAACTTGATACATTAGTCTCATAGTTTCGCATAAGTATAAAAAAAACAAAACGAATGTTGATTACATATTTTTGGGACTTTTATGTGACAATCCAAAGTATTATTTAATTTTTCTTTACAATCAATCGAAACATTTAAAGTGATTTAAATCGGAACGTGTACTTTAAAGGATTGTTAATACCATGATACTAGATGTACAAGTACTGTCTGTGTTGAAAAGGAGACATAGAGTACATTTGAGCCTTACAAGATTAGACTAGATATGAATAATCTGATGTAATTTTTTTCAGCATTTTGTAGATCTGTTGATAATTCGTATTTGCTTAAATTAAAAGTAAGAAAAATATATTAACTGATTGATCATTTTCCGTCTTGAATCTAAACGGTTACTTTAACAATTTATTATTAAAGCATTTTTGCGTTTATATGCACATCATTTAATCGAAATTGGTCATTTGGTCTGCGGAGAAAGTTGCTTTATACTATAAATTTTGGTTTTCTTGATTAAGACACCGATTATTGTATTTTGATATTTAATATGACAGCATACACATCAACTGAGTGATTGACCTTCAAATATAGTTGACGCATAAGAAATATGCCTTATCTATACCTCACGAGGCAGGAAAAATACCATATTACGTAGTTATGTGCAGTAAATGAAGATAAATTTGGTGTCAAAGCAATCTCGATACGAGTCATTTACTATCCAGAATCTGATGAATGTCTGATTTTGTATTAATAACGTTATTTTTGTCTGTCCGGACGTCAGTAGTGGTCAAACGTATTATCAAAATAAGTCACAGCTGCTCAGTTGACATCAAGATATTGGGATTTAACTTAGAAAAGATAGTGGTTCATCAACCTCAAGTATTGGGTTCAAACAAACCCAGTAAGATGCAAATGATTTTTGTGATGGTGCAAATGTTGAAAGTGCTAAATTTCATGGATTTTTCTATATGTTGTCTTTTGTTTGTGGCTCTAATTCATTGATTTACCCTTCTGCAATCAAATAGGGGTTTAAATAATTCAATTGAAAAGTATTTAAAAAAACAAAATAAATAAATAAATAAAAACAAAACAAAACAAAAACAACAACAACTATGGCAATTTTTTGCTGTTATTTCCAACTGCTAGGAATATTTTTCCTAAAAAATAGACCATAATAAGTGCACAAACACAATTCATTAAAGCAACTTAACATGTATTTCCAGACATTTGTAAATATGTGCAATTATCCCCGATTATCTCCTCCTTCCAGTGATTGTGTAAGTCCAAGATCTAAAAAATCGTCAATGAAAAAGTAAAGAAAAAAACATTGAATACACCGTTAGAGCTTCTTCAATAAAGACGTATGTACATGGTGTATATAGTGGGTATACAAATAGACCGACAGACATACCTACAGACATACCGGCTAAGGCTGTTGAAAGACGGTGTATTCATCACGAAATCTTAGGAATGCCGAACCACCATTAAGATTGCATTAATCAATTTTGGTTTCAAATGAAAAGCATCAATTTTACCTGTTCGTCAAATTCACAATCATTAAAATTATTCTGATAAAATAATATTGAATAAATGCAAATAAAAAAAAAAAAAAAAATACAAATTTGTCTGAACCATGGCACTGAAAGTTAACTGTACTTAATCAATGCTGCTGCGTGTAGTCGATAGAGTCGAATAGTCAAATAAATAGCATAGCACTTTTATGAAGATCAAATATAAAGTTATGGAAACGAATTCATAATTTGCGTTTTTACTGAAAGTGTTGTACGTATAAAATTTCATAGAAAATATGATCAAGACCTGGGAAAATCAACAGCTAGTGTCGGCAAAAGTATTTATATAATATCGGACGACAAATGATGATGAACTAAATATTGAGTAACTGAGGAGTAACTGATTCAGATGGGAGTTTTGATATTGAATTTTCATACGTTTTTGTCATATTGTCCTCTGCCAGACACCATTGTGAAATCATTCTATTGCCTTAAACTCGTCCGCCGCATTGTTGAAATTATCCAAATGATTATAACTAATGTGTTCATTTTTTGTTAGTGAGTGATCACATCTTCTAAACTGACCAGTCTAACGAAAGAAGAAAAGACGTGACAATGCTAACGGCTAACTGATCTTATATCATACTTCATTTATTGGATTACTATATGGCAGACATTCGAATCCTTTATAGAGTGTGGTAATAGTACTAGTGAATGTGTTGGAAATATTTCGTTCAATGAAAAATAATTATACTTGAATATATAAAGAAAAGCTAAAACAATGCAGTCTCCAGTAAAGAGATATGAATTCAGGAGTTCTAGTTTTGACGAAGAAACTAAACGTAAAAGAAGGTAGGTTTCCTCACGGGTAAAATTGTAATTAGAAATTTGTTATACAGTTTAATGAGTTTGGTTCTTTCTACGTTTGATGGTTTCTTTTCTTATGTATAAAAGACCGAATAAGAAATGTAATAAAAATGTGCCGATTTATTGCAAGCGTTACAATCGGAGCTTAGACTGAACACGTGAATATATATGTGAAATCAAAACTAAAAAAAAAGATAAAAAAAAAAATAAATGAAATAAAATAAATAAAAGCTAACATTGCCTTATAATTTAATGGCTTTTATCAAACAACATTTTATTGTAACATACAATTCAAAACCCATAAAAGGGAATCATGTCTTATATTAAACACAGAGCTACGATTTCGTACATGTTGAAGCTCATTTGAGATACATTGAAATAACTCTTCAGTGCTGAATTTGACTTTTTATTTCTTTATTTTTAAATACTTCCTGAATCTTTTTTGTTTCTAATGATGATGATGATGAAATGCTACTCCTTGAAACAGGTGTACAGTATACCGCTTTTGACATATCTATATAATTGGTATTTTATACATGTAACTAATATTTACTAAGAGAGTTTCCTTTTTATCTCCTTTTTTATTATTTGATGTTTTAAGTACCAGTCCACAAAGCATTCAGATGCTGCCAACGGTAAAGTGATTTATGGAATATAAAAACCCACCAAACAAACGTGAAATCTACATATGCACTATTGTACAGAACGATAATCATTTCTGTATTTAAATCTGCACATTTGAGAAAAACTTATATTCATTTCCCACTAAAATCAACCAAATCAGACAAAATCAAGAACGATAACTCTTGCAAAGTGCGTTTTTTATGTACAATCCATGTAATTTTTATCTCAAAAGCAAATGAAAACAACCAAATGAATAGCTACGACTTATTACGCGGTCTGTTACTGAACAAAACAAAAATAAAATAAAACTGAATTCAATGGGTTATTGGCATGCATGACTCACTTTCTGTCTGATACTTAGAAAGACTGTTACTTCCTACTTTTCCACTTTATGTTCGTCAAATATTATAAGACTTATATTATAAATGTATCCAAAACACGGTTATGATAAGGAAAAAGAAAATTGAAAAAAAAAATAAAAAAATAAAAAAATAAAAAGTAAATAAAATAAATAAACAAAATAAACAAAAAGAAGTTTAAAAAGTAAAAAAATAATAAAGTAATACAATTGATGTTTTATGCCTTTCATAGTTGTTAAGTGCAGTTATGAATATTGCAACAACTTCCAGAAGTCATGATTATACATGTATTATAATTTTACTGTGTTTTAGTATAAATAGAAGATACTTTTCCAAAGCTACATGTAACTGCCTAATATATATATACATATATATATATATATATATATATATATATATATATATATATATATATATATATATATATATATATATATATATATATATATATATACAAAAAAATAAATTTACTTTTCGCGATTTTATTTTTCCAAGTTTGTTCGAAAGAGTAATCAAGGGAACCACGATTCAAGCGGAAATCAAAATAATATAATTCTGGGACAAAGACCAGACATGGAAAACATACAATCACATCAAAGAACAAAAAGTAACTAAAATAGTACATACAAAGTAACAAAAGTAAATATGCAACCCGGACTGGCAGCATGGACCAGGTGCATCGGTAGGATACTTGTCTTGTTCGAAATTAGGGACAAGCTGATACATGTATTGAGGATAAACCCTTATAGGCCACAAGTGGGGAAGAGATGCTAAAAACACACGTCGTATGGTAATTAAAATTTAATTTAAAATTAAAAAATGTAAGAATTTCAGTATACAGTCAGAAAACAGTAAATTAATTGGAAATTAAAACGATATACGAATTCGGCACATATGAAATAAAAAAAAAAACAAGCAAAAACGCTCGACGGAGGCTCGCATTTAACCCCTATTTGCAACCTTACACGTGTATTTTTTCAAGCAATACACTACATGTATTATTGTTTAAAAAACAGGTTTACTTAACTTATAACTTTTAGATATGAAAACACTCATGTAATATCTTGATTATGCGACCGTAAACAATGCAACAAATTAATAGTTATCTTATGCAGAGTTAAAATCGTAATGACAATATTTCGTAATGATTTATGATCTAATTCAACACCATAATCAACAATGTGTTTCTATTTTGATTTTCCTAGAAGAGAAAACGGTAATTTGAGACGAAATTTCAAATATTCTGAATATTACATTGGTGATGGAATTGTGAGCATGTGAATATGAATTTTTAAATGTATTAAATGTTTGTCAGATGAATTGAGTATTATTTAAGTTACTAATGTCATTTAATGTTTTTAGATATTCACTTTATATAGATGTTTTTAAATATTTTGCATGAAAACCTCACGATTAAATTTACATTTGGTAAACTGTCAACGATAGAAACCACATTGATACAAATGAAAAAAAAAATAGAAAAACGAAGACTAGCGCAAAAAGCAGCCATAACAAACATGTTAAGCACTAAGCAAGGACCATTTTACAAATTTAAACATGGAAACATAAATTAAAATAACCATTGTTTGTGCAATATGGCTGAATACTACATAGTGTTAGAAAATTCACAAATAATACTACGAGAAATTCATTAGGATGGTACGCCTTACAAATCTTTTTTTCATTGTTGCTTGATTTTGTCCAATCATTGCAGGAAGTAACTTGTAGATTAAGTGTAAGTGGTTGTCAGAATCACGCAAAATGCTATGAAAATGCAAAATCACTCAAAGATGTTTTCTCTGAAAAGACCATTATTTGTTCTTTGCATCACTAGCTTTGCTCAGGAATTTTTCAGTAGACTGTTAGAAAGAGTAATCAAGGGAACCAACTTTATAGCGGTAATCAAAAGAATGTAATCCAGGGACAAAGACCAGACATGGAAAGCAGACATACACAACAAAAAACATAAAGTAACTAAAATCATACATAAAAAGTAACAAAAGTAAATGAGCAACTCGGACTCCACTAAAAACTGGGAGCATGGACCAGGTGCACCGGTAGGGTAAGCGTCCTCTGCTTTTCTAGAAACACCCGCCGAGTTGCTCATAAAAAGTCGAGTCCGGAATAGACAAACGAGGAAAGGAAAACTATGACCCGTTGAATAAATTAGTTTTCATGGTGCTGATGGATACACCATAACGATCCACGAGTTCATGATGACGACCATAAAATTTCTGTAGTGATAACTTCAATCTTGTAGCAACATAACCCTTTTCCAGAAGCCTATTTATTAGAGTTCTAGCGCGATACAAAAAGTCTGCGTAGTTTCGGCAAGCTCTGGCATAACGTATGAGTTGTGATATGAACACTCCATACGCAGGAGCCGAAGGGATGTTGCCACAGATGAAAGGAAAGTTGACAATTCTGAATGAAAAGTCATCACGTTTGTCGTAAAGTTTGGTCAATAGTTTTCCTTTACCATCGATTTCTAAGTGTAGGTCAAGATATGAGGCTGACTTCACAGTGTCTGTAATATCCTTTATCCTTTTATGATATTTTTGACAGAGTTATCTGCCCATGAAATGTTCATTCAGAAAATTTCAATGAAATTATAACTCAATGCACCAACATGAAAAGGAATATAATGTCTGTTTTCCTTGATTCTGATGGTGCAAATAGCCAAATTACACTATCAAAAAAAGATTGTTTTTTATACCATGTTTTACCCTCTGCCTGGTTCTTACAGAGACTGACACTTAAAGTCTCGACATTGAAAACGATTGCCATTTAGCTTTATATGGTTTCCAAAATAACGTAAAAAAAAAGTGAATTTGTATGAGAAAACATCTTCAAGATCACCAAAAAGAACGTAAGGAACACCAAAAGAAAGTCTGGAACATCAAACGAACGCAAGGAACACCATCAGAACGACATTTTCAGCAAAAGACGAAAAAGGACGTACAATCAAACGAACGACCCCAATTTAAAAGCGTACTTACCTGTTCCGAAAGTATGGACAGTATATATGTGTATTAAATTGTTTTGTCTTCGTGATTAGATATATATTTTTTTTGTTTTTATTAACTTCATAAAGTCATGTTGAACATTCAGAAATTTAACATATTCATGAATACTGGAAGTAGTATTGCAGATTTACGTATCGTCATTATAGTTAGCAAGATTTGCTTCATACTGTTAAAATAAGTCATCTTAAGTAAATCATATATATAATGAGAATGGATATGGTAAATATGTCAAGAAGACTACAACCCATCCAGGATGAAATGTCAGCTCAAGGCCACCCTTAGGTCTTCAATGAACGACACGGAAATCATATAAACTGGCATATCTAACAGAAAACTCAAGTAACAATAACATATGAGAAATATATATTTGATATATTTGATCATAGGTGTAAATGATCGTATAAAATGAATGATTGTGTAGAAATTAATTGAATAAATTAAAAATTATTAAAAGAAATTCCGATTAGCCGCGGAAGAGCTATTTTCGTTATTTACCAAATTTAATGGTTTCCAAAAATAATATAAGTGTTTTCATGAACTTTGTGAATTTAAACTTCCACAACATTTTGACAAAAAGTTATGAACAATATTGCAAATACACACACTATTGAAATATTTACACACACTATTGCAATATTTATATGAGTGCTATAATGTTCTTTTTTATATATTCATTAGAATCTTGTTTATTGTTATTTGAAATGCCATCTGAATTTGTCATTTTAAATATTAAATGGATATCTAAAACCAAAAGTGATGTCATGTGTGATTTGAGGAATGTAGAAATTTGCTTCCTATTTTCATTCATTTTGAAAAATCATTCGCACTTTTTCACTGACTTATATTTACCTTTTCCCTTCATATATTTTTGTACATTAAAAAAGACTGAAAATATGGTCCTTAGTTAATCAAATTAGATTGGAAAAAACAATCCGTTTGTATCTAGTTTTGTGTAGATGAACAAACATAAAATGAAAAAAAGAGGACCACTCTAAAGCAATGTTCTGTATCAAACGTTTAATATGTGTATCTCTGTAAAAAAAAAAAAAAAAATTAAAAAAAGTTAAACTTTTTCTCCAGAAATAAACTTTTGTTCAGTTTTTTGTCGATGATTTTACCAACATTGTGCGTTGGCAATTTGGATCTACCTGCCTGTGATGCAATATATCGGAAATAATTAACCGTAAAGGGAAAAGGAGTGATGGTGCAACATAGAACCTGGTTTATCTCACAATTTCCATTGGTAATGCTGTAAAAGGTCAGGACCGTCTCAGTAGAAAGTAACTATTACGTTTTGTCTTGATGTTGCAATAAATCTTGAAACTCGTGGATCATCCAGGCGTATTGACCTGCACCATGAGAACTGATTTGTTGAACGTGTCATAATTTTCCTTTCGTCAGTCGTCTACATTGGACTTGACTTTTTATGAGCAGGTGTTTCTAGAAAAGCAAATGAAACTTACCCTACCAGTGCATCTGATCCATGCTCCCAGTTATTAGTGAAGTCCGAGTTGCTCATTTACTTTTGTTACTTTGTATGCATTATTTTGGTTATTTTATGCACTTTGTTGTGTGTCTGTTTTCCATGTCTGGTATTTGTCCCTAGATTACATTCTTTTAATTTCCGCTAAAATCTTGGTTCCCTTGATTACTCGTTTGGTATTCCTTTTGACAATTGCAAGAAGTGTCTTTTTGTTCGGTAATGTTTGTGATACCCTTTATTTAGTACATATTCATTTAATGTAACTGAAAATGAAAATATACAAGAGATTTATATATTTCCCCTAAGAGCTCAAGTATTACTGCGATGATTCCGTAACGATTTATAATCTGACTGAAAACCGCAATCTAGACTTTGTTGCTATTCTGATCATTCCCTGATGGGCAAGAGACAAATTAACATCAGATATTTCCATTGTCTCCACACTTCGTTAATGAAAGTTTGAACTAATAGAACGTTGGGAAACTGACGTGTTTGCTGTAAGTATGCTCCAAGGATGCAACTCATGAAATTATATAATTTTGTTGTCGTAAAAATTAATGTGATTTAAGATTTTGTTAGAAATAAAAGCAATGAAAAGGTGAACAATTATAAAATCAAAATCAGTGTTTAAAATAGGAATTCAATTATTTTCCCATGAAATGTAATCTTTCAACGTTCGTGAATCTAAAATACAAACGTAAAAAATTATGATTTTATATATTTTTTTCCAACCCGATTGTATTAGGTATTGTATAAGCATTGATATAAACCAGTAATGAGAGCTTAATAAATGACATGCACTACATGTACTTGTATCGGGTAGACTTTCCATTTCATTGGGAATACGGATCTTATTACGGAAATCGAAAGTAAGAATGTGAATAATCAAATTTATCGAAAATTATCGCACATTATCAAAATCAAACGTCGCGTAAAATCATTCACGTATCCCCGACTTTGAAAGATACTTTTGGCTTCTGAGAGTGTCGACTGCATTTACGAGCGACAGAAGCTGTTTCAGATCTTAATATGACTTGGCATGAAAAATTGTTTGAAAGTTTCACTGCTAGAGGAAGACATTATATATATTTAAATACGAAATACAGTAAAGAAATTGTACTTTGTACAAAATTAATACTCTTTTAAATAAGAAACTAATAGTTCAACTGTTTCTGGTCATGAAAACCTACAGTAATTTTATGAGGAATGGGTCTTTTTTTATGGAAAATGGGAATTCTCTACTGTAAACCGCGAAATATTTGCGGGTCTTGTTTTTTTTTCTTTCTTTTTGGCGGTTTCTGCTATTAATTTGCTTTCACACAGTTTATTAATTCGCAATCGTTCATCAAGTTACTGTAATGTTTTTCGAAGAAAATGTATTCGAGTTTTATTTTTGCGTTATGAATAGTTAAAATAAAACTGCCTCGAACATTTCACGGTTGACAATATGCGGAGTGGGTATTTACCTATGGAAAATGAGATTTCTCTATAGGAAATGAGATTTCTCTATAGGAAATGAGATTTCTCTATAGGAAATGGGAGTTCTTTATAGGAAATTGGGATGGGGACAATAGAATTAGTGAATAAGGACGGTTTATTTTTAAATGGTAAAATTTACACTATTTCAGAGCTGTATAAACATTGTCCAAACGACAAAAATATTTATCCAGCAACAGGTAGAATTGCAAGTATCTTGCACTAAGATATACCTTTACTGACAACCACATCTTCTGATAGTCAAGTTACGACGTCACATTGCCTTTAATTTACATATCGACAGGTGTTAAGTTTTATTTTTTAGCAGACAATACGTTTTGTACAATTTCAATAGAAATATGTTTGTCATCCTGGTAAATCATGATGATTGTACATTTATATTAACTATATACATAAAAAAAAACAAAAAATTGAGGTCAATAATGGACCCTTTCCCTATATACGTAAAGGAAAAGTGATCATTAGTATATACATTCATTGTTACTGTAATGCGTATTTTACAAAAAAAGTATCATCTGTCAAATATTAAACGACAGGTCGTCGGTAGTAAAATTGGCATTTGCGATATAGTTCTTTGGTGGCAGTAATAAGTATCAAAGAGCAGTTTCATAAAGCATGAGCAATATTCGTGATTTTTAAAGCACTCAACGTTCTAATCCGAAAGGGGTTACTAAAAGCACAACAGTTTCTTTTAAATTCTGAAATATTAAAAAACAAATCCAACATTACATAGATATACAAGTGACCACAACCTTGATATGATATTAGCTACTACATCTTAAATTAGGAAGAAAGCAATGAAGCCTTCCATTTTCCTGAAGATATAATAACAAAAAATACGCTAAAATATTATAGTATATAGGAGGCCATTCAGTCAAAAACAAGAATATTGCCTTTTTTACTGACATGAAGTATGGTAAAAAAGGAGAATGAAAAATGCCAATTTTAGTAACGTCAATAGTTTATGCCATTTTGAATGGTCTTTGAACTAAAACATGTTCACGTATCCAAGATATAACACTTAAGTCGATAATTTCACATCATGTCCGACCGTTCAAATCAGCTGTTGGTACTTATACTCCTTTCGTCTCGAATCATGCAAATCTGCAAAATGTGATACATCTAAAAGAGGCCACATTTTTTGTTATTAAGTTGCTATATTGGTTTATATAATGAAATGAATAATTATTCATTCCGATCTGTTTACTCTTAGGGGATAATTCACATTGAAAATCAAACAGTTTCTATTGTGTTTTATTGTCTCTTGCAGAGTTATCTCCTTAAATTATGAATTTTACAGTACAATCTTTATAATTTTTATCTTCTTATAGCACAGGTCATATGTCAATGTCTGTTTACTATAACAATTTGAACACAATATCAAAAATAAAAATAAGTAGTCTTTCCAACCATGAATCATATTTTAATAATAAGACATGAATGAAACTTACTAATTCGTTCGATGTTGCACATTGATTAAGTTGTTACCTCGTTCCCTTTACAAGCAAATTTTAGAAAATGTGTGTATGAAAAAGAAAAAAAAACCTTACTCTTTCTTATTCTTTAAAAAATGATTTAATGCCTTATGATTATAAATTCATTTTGAAATATTTCAGGAGACCAATTAGTGTTACCCTACCATTTTGTTTGTGTATGGTATTAGGATTTGACATAATAGTTCAATTCAACGGGTTTATAGTTGCAGTAATTTTGTGCTATTGTCAGCCGCTGTTTTATTTATTTAGTCTTTGTCTGATTTCAAACATGTAATATCATTTTGTCAATCACTTTGATTTACGATATGATATATTTGTTTCCTTTACCTTTTCTATTTTAACTTACAGGGGCGGATCCAGGATTTGAGTTTGGGGGGGGTGTTAATTGAATTAAATGCTGTGCAAAGCAAGGCAAAAAATATTATGGGGTGAAACTTGTGGTGAAAAATTTTTTTCTTACCGATTGAAGGGGGGGCGTACGCCCGGTACGCCAGTCCTTAGATCCGCGCCTGAACTTATACAAACCGTTTGTATTCGCTAGCCAATAGGTACCATTCAGTAATAAGTCATATTGAAGCAATAACGTGTATGTCCTTATAACACGTCTTTGTACCCACGATTTAAAGGTGAGTTTCCGTAACTATGGTATTATCTTTCATTTGATCTTGCAAATAAATGGAAACATCGATTTTACTACTGTGTTTATTAAACAATGATGACAGTAACTCTAATGTAATGTTACAAAATGATTGCTTCTCAATTCAGTGGAAATGATCTGGTTTATGGCTGAGAGAACAAGACAATTCATGATTATGTAGATACAATATTGGACAGTAAATGAAGACAAATTATGTGTCAAAACAGTTCGCTGAATTGTTCGTAATTGAAATGATAGGGAGTAACTCATATTCGTAATTGGTATCAAGAAACAATTGGCATCATGTCATACTGAAAAAAAAAAGAAATATGTAATTACGTAAGCTCGGCTTCTTGTAATTATTTCATTAGTGACAGAATAGCAGGTGCTTCATTTTAGATAATGACAGTATATATTTAACAAGGTGCTGGCCCCAAATGAGAACACCACAATTGATTAACCTAGTGTTAAAAACTGTGATACTGGACTTTATTGTGGAAAGAATGCTATTCATATAAACTAAATCTGCATAGGTGTTGATGCGTGGTGCCAAACAACAATATAAGTCACATAAATATATTATATTGGAAGAGAAAAAAGTTTTCAAACCAAAATGATTTCATCTCAAAGAAAGAAATTTGAATTGAGGAGTTCTAGTTTTGATGAACAACCCAGACAAAGGTAGGAACAATATGATGAATTTGATGTAAGCTTGTCTGTACGTCAAACTTTAAATATTTATTATTTGCTTATTTGCTTATGATAATGTTTATTAATTACGTAAACTTTAAAGATATTGTACCAGTTAAGTATTAGGTCAATACTCAAAAATGTTTTGTGAAGCCCATGCCTATACTTTCTGTCTTCACGGGATTTGTTTTATCTATATGTTTTGTCTATTTATTTTTGTCAAGTATGTGGCTTTGGTTTCAAAATAACCTTCCAATTTTCTATATGTGGTCTCTTTGCCTTCAGTATGGATTTTTTTTAAATGTAAAATTGAAGTTTCTGGCGAAAAAATGTTCCAAAATTAAACAGCCGTTATATTCGAGTGTTAGTAAGTTAGCGTGTATGTTTTTGAACATACTACAATGCTTTCTGAATACTGCTTAAAGAACAAGGGTTTAACTCAATCGAGTTTAAAATTGTAAGAGGACTCCGAGTATGAATTCGATAATAATTTATTAACAAAAGTGTATCATTATCTTCAAAGTAGGTCAAAGGGAGAATAGTCTCGCTGTGATTTGGCTTTTTGTATGGAAGAAACAATAATTGACAAACACACAAAAAAGTACATATTTCATGAAAAAGGAGATTTTCCTTAACGAAGTCTGTTCATGTCATTTATTGAAAGGAAATAAAAAAAATGGATATTGTCTTATCTTATTATGCTGAAGATCGCTAGAGCAAAATTATACACATTATAAACTACGAATAAAAAATAATAATACGTATTTTGTGAAAAAATACAACAGAATACTGAAGGAATTAACGAGTTAGTGGTCGCTGCTGCTAAAGAATCTACTCACCAAAAATTTACTTTTACCTACTCGTTTAATTATAGCAACATATTAAGATGCATTTGTAATTTTATGTTTTATTTTGTTTTTATTTTCACAAGTTTCTTATTGCTTTTTTTTTGTTGGATTATGGTAGCAATATCGGTTTTTCTCAGATGTGAACTTTATATGAAGAAATGAAAATTTAACAGACAAATATTAATGTAATAACTTAAATACCAAAAGGATTAAATATTGTCAGTAGCCAAAAAAGAATAGTTATAAGGAAAATTCCTATAACACATGTCAGTATTAGGTTAGAAAACATCTGCAATGGTCCTGACATTGTGTATGTATATCGTTTCAGATTCATGTGTTCACGTTTACGCTATTATTTTGGATTTTGACTGTTGTATTTGCTGACATTTGAAACAGGCATATGTAGGTATAACCAGCTTTTATACATCGCTTATCCTGCTCATAAGTCATGATGAACGTTTAACAAAATAACTCTTTTAACATTTAAACAATGGAGCTTATATAACCATTAATCTGTTAACTGAAACCAATGGCAAGAATTCATGTACCCTTATAATTCTGGGGAATAATAATGTTCATTTGTACCATTGTTTTTTTTTATAGGATCGATATTGATATGACCGCTTTTGTTGACGGATCATTGATCTGTGATAAAGTACTTGGTCTCTTTGCTCATTAGTAGACGCTAGGCTTGCACAATCAAATTTACGAAGACTGAAGTCGAAACGCTGATTTAGGTCATAATCCTGTTAGAATAAATTTTAAAATTCAAACCTTGTTTGGGACTGAAATGATTTAATATTGTAACTTTATTAAAGCATCATTAGAACACGGAAGTCACGTGTGAAAAAAAAAATGATCGAATGCGAGTTGAATAGAAAGATAGAATTCCTGCGCTTTAACCACAAAAAGTTATCATACACTATACTGTCTTATGCATAAAGCATACAAAGCCATAAGTATTTCATTTCTGGAAATCTGTGGTAGTGTTGAATGTTTCTAGAAGAACCCTTACTATGTATACATGTTGTACATTTCATCAGCCGATGAATTAATTGCGTCGTCCTTTTAGATTTTTTCAAAAAAGACAAAAAGAAAGAAAGAAAGAAAGAACAATTTAATCCTCGTGTTCAGATTCATTTACTATCATTCTTATAAATTTGCGTACCAGTAAGTACGAGATGCTTAACCTGCTCTGCAATTACATCGTAAAATTCTACGAACGAACGATATGAATGTCAGTTTAATGTTTGTCTACATTACTGCCTTAGGAATTCAATTAACTATCAACTTGTCTAGAAAAAAAGTGTTATGGTGTTTCTTAATGCTAGAATTCAGAGTTTTTTTTCAATAGGGTTTATTCAATTGATTTTGTAAATTAACATCAACTCGACTTCATGTTGCAATATTTTTTTCCGATGGCAGATGATCTGAAAAAAAAAGATTAAACAATGCTATCACTAAAGTCACTATTTGTTTTTGTTATTTCTAAAAACATTTCATGATGTTTTGTGTTATCAGATGTATAAAATTGATTAAAAAAAATGTTGTGTTTTAAACTTGGACTGTATCTCTCCACCTAAAATATCGGGGGACGAAGTGTGATCCCTTTTTCTGGTAATCTCCAAATATCGAGATAGTGCTTAAATGTTGCCCCGAATACCAAAATAATCCTTGAAACTGGCACTTGGTTTGCATCTATAATTATTCTTTTGAGTATATATATTTATCCATCTTTTTGTCAAGCATTCCAAAGATTTTAAAGTGTCCAAAACAATTCATGTAACTGTTATTCTTGCACGACATCCAAGTATCGGTTGGAATTCAGTGTCTGTCCAGTACTGCTTTTTTGTCTGACTCAGGTCAAAGTTCAATAGAGGTGTTGGGCAATATATTGTTGTAGTTGCCGTTATGATGAGTAAATGTTTGACTTATGACGTTTCTTTCAAACGAAAGGTTTGGCAAATTCTTTTTTCTTTGTTTGAATATTAAGTTTATAACATCGACATGGCTGTTCATTCATTCTACACTCTTATTTTATTTTTGTTGTTGTTGTTGTTGTTGTTGTTTCGATGTTGAAAGATAGATAGGTCAATGGTCAATAGACATTATAAAAAAAACGAAATTCAAATATATCGGAACCTTAGAAACCATATCCTTTTTGGACTTTCAAATTTGTTCGGTTAAAGGAGCTAGACGTAGGGTATGGGACTTAACTCTTGAAATCAGTGATATGTTTGTATCATATTCAATTTCACCAAAGCCTTCAAGCTTTCATTTGAAACAGAATGGAAACAGTTCAAGTTACGTTGATGCTTACATGAGATTGATGTAAAATACTGAATACAAACGTTCCAATCTTTTGTAAGAGTTGTGTCCCTTACCCTATGTCTACCTCCTTAAACATGTAATCGCTTTACCCATGATAACAATTTCTTAAAATTGACATTAAGGGACCAAAAAAAGTGTCTGGTTTATACAGGTTTTGGATTATTCATGATACGGTTATTTGTTTTGTCAATGCCTCTTGTACACGTTTCAATTGGTTTTTGTTGAGTCTGAATTCAAAGTTATGTCAATCCGAGTTTCATTTCGTGTGCTTTGTGGCTGCTTTAACTTTCTATTTTTATTTCTTTTTTTTTCATCCCCAATCGTTTCATGATTGTTGACTATTTAGGATTGTTGCTTGAACCGTAGTTATCTTTCTTGCACTTTCAACGTCAAATATATTTTGAATACCGAATTAAATATATTACTGAACCAATTCTATTTAAACATATCAACAAAAACAAAAACAAAAACAAAAAACAAAAAAGCGGTGTATTTTGATATATATGTTACTAAATGTACATGATCGTATTACCTACGATTAAGATTCCTCAGAGCTATATTGAACTTAATTTCTTAATGGCATTTAAATAACCTTAAAATATGTTTACAATGATACAATGAAACATCAAATCTTATAAGAGGAAAAGAAAAATCTACATTGTTACCGTTTCATAATTTTCCTTTTCTAATTTTCTATCCAGAACTTAGCGTTTAATCACTCTCTCGGCGGGTATTTCCAGGAAACCCGAGGCCGTTTAATTTACCCTTTCGGTGCATCTTGTCCGTGCTCCAAATTGTAATGGAGTCAAAGTTGCTTATCTTATGTAATATCTTATCTTTGTACGTCTTCTTTGTTGTATGTGCCTGTTTGCCCGTCTAGCCTTTATCCTTGGATTCTATCGGTTTTTTTTCTGCTCGAATCTTGATTCCCTTGATTGTTCTATCTTAAAACACTTTATACCTTACTCAAAAGCTCATTGTTAGTTATATTTACTACAAAAACTTCAGAATCATTAAAGCTATAGAAATCAATCACAAATAAATAATATCATTTTATCTCTCCAAGAAATTTTTCTCAATTATAACCTTAAAAGAAACTCTGATATTCTCTCTATAACTTCATCTAGGATGGATTTTAGATCAAAATTTCACCAAGCATGGTAAGAGAGGTTTCAATGTACAGAAGTTATATATAATCATTTAAAATTATAATTCATAATTCTCTTATTCTGTTATTCGCTTACAGCTTGAATACCTAGATTAAGTCTGTTTATCCTTAGGTGCAAGCCTTCAAAACACAAACAACACAGTATATGAAATACCTGAAATAACACGTACAAAGAAACAAAAACACCGTGGACTCCCCAAAAAACCAGGAGGATATTAAACCTTGTACAAGTCAAATGCGACACAAATAACTAAATTGGATTAATTGAATCCAAACAAAATCTAGTTGAAAGGCCTAATGTAAAGTCATCAGGTATCAATTGACTTGTAAATACATAAACATCGGTAATACATTAATAGGAAAAGAAATTATTTTCAAAACACATCTGAGTGATCTCCCTTTTGCCATTATTATCGACTCAAGATATATAAATAAACGTAAGTTGAAGACAAATCATCAAAGCAATTTACTAGATAATATTAAAATAATAAAAGTATCTGTGTATTAAAATCAAAATTATTTCTTCAAACTAAACTTATTTTTAAAGGATTGTTGTGTTGTGAATAAAATGGTTCTTTAAAAAGAATATGAATTCCTGATTAATATCTGACTCTATAAACGGAACCCATATTGTTTCCATTTATTTATATGATTACTTGATGACAAAAGCTTATAACCCAGATGATTCGAGGCATTCAGAGTCAGGAATTATTTGTACAATTAGCACCTGCTCCAAAGCCGATAAGAGTATATTCTTCTCTTTCAATCTAAAATTATTGTTGCTATTTTTGTTCAACTATAGTATAATATATCGCGACACTATTGAATTAATTTTGTATTTCTTTTCATAAACTAGCAAGTCGATTTACTCTTGCACTGTATAGATAAAGAGAGTTCAGCCTCGATCCAATTAAAGATAAGAAAAACAAAATACTAATGGTCTGTCATATGTATGGGCCTAAATGTCGGCTTTTGTAAGGAACTTTGGGATGTCATTTTTCTTAAATGTTTTTTGGTCGAACATTCCGGTATTGATAAGCTTATCACGTCATTTTCGTAGACAATCGGTGCCATGTTTTGACCATCAGTATCTCTGAAAAAGCCAAGATTCGATTTGTATTTAATCATCGAAGCTAGTTAATGATCAAGCATTTCTTCTTTGTTTTTCTATTTTAAACGATAAAGAGAAAAAAATAGGAATTTGCAACAATAGGTAAACTGTAAGTAAATCATAAGTTCTTTAAGGACGTTGAAATATACCTAATTTATTTTTGAATGGTGATTCTCGCACTTCTTCATGATTAAATGGAAACATTTATAGTAGTTAGAATGAAAGAAATATAATTACCAAAACAATAAACCTCTGACCAGGTTTATGATAACGCAACCAGGTTAATGGTAACGCAACAACTAGAATCCCATGAGTACTATAAATAACCATCAATTGATCAAGTCGCGCAAACTGATTCCAAATATAGACTTTTATTCATTTTTTCTGCGAAATATTGGCTTGGTAATTGAAATAAAATGATTTACGGATTGGTTTTTAAGCTTATTGGACATAAATATCGGACTTCGAAGTATAACAGCTTTTATGCCGAATGACAGAGCTATTGTTATAGATTAATTTGTTGAACTGAACTGATACTATTTTGCAGTAATCATAACAGCACGATCATGTTAGTGTTGTAGACAGTCTTATCATCCCATATGTAGGTAGTCTTAAGTGGCATTTTTCGAATAATGCAAATTTTGTAATCTGTGATAACCTCCTCCCCAAAAAAGTCTACAGTTTTTTTGTTTTTTTTTAATTTTATGACTAAATGATGAAATACATAATAAGTCATTTCAATCTCTCTGCTTTTAAGAGATTATTTACGTTACAAATTCATAAATTTCAATTGTATTTCAGTGTCATTTACAGGTTATCTCCATTAACTATCAATTATATTGTACATTCTTTATAATTTATATCTCCTATGAATATAGGTGATATGAAAAGCCACAATTTCTGTTAACTATAACATTTAAAACAATATATCAAATATAAAAATATGTAGGCTTTCTGAACATGAATCCAGTTTTGCATGATTCTTAGCTGGAGTGCTACTAAATATAAGGGAAAAATGTATTAATTAACGTACGCTCGTCCTAGTATGACGTAATTGATATATTTTTGTTATCCTGACAACATTGCACATTTATGAGTTGTGAAGACCATATCGCATTTATTGCTTTTAAACCATATATTAAGGCAATGGAAAGGAAATTAAAACTGAAATAAATACAACTGTCCTTTTTCTATTTCATCTCTCAGGTTGTCCGAAAAAATATTTGTATATCTCTTCATTGCACAAGGCTTATATGATCAAATATTTCATCTACTGATACAGCAATCCACAGGAAGGCATGTCACAGAACCAAACAATGTAATTCTGATACAAATCCGTTTATATAATCTGTGCACCTTTAGGTCGTTCTAAAAGCTCACGAGAGCGTATGATATTGTTAATAAAAACATGCCTATAAATATAAATTACTCCCTTCCCTCTCTTCCTTACTTCCTTAAGGGCACCGACTGATTTTTTTTAATACCAATATTTGTGATATAATCCAACGTGAATTGGGAATACACAATATACAAATGACATACAAAATATATGGTTGAGGACAACATAAATGCAAACAAAAATGTTTATTGAGAAATTGATTGAGTAGAAATAACTTGATCAATTGCTAAGGGTATTTCGTAAAAAAGGATATGTGGCATGGTTGCCAATGATACAGTCATCCACCAAATACCAAACAACAAACAATTAAACTTCTAAAGGTCACCATATAGTTTTCAATTATGGGCAAAGCCGATACCACCAGGCAAGATGTAAAAAACCCAAAACTAAAAAATATAAAATTATTCATAAAAGACATAAATCGACCCAATCGAAAAAAAAAACCCGAAAAACGAATAAAAATGAACATAAAAAAACGACGATAATCATAGGACTACAGGTACATGGCTTGAGATGGGCACATACAGTATATGTGCAGGATTAAACATGTTTGTGAATACTCAACTATCCTCTACCCTGATACAGTGGTGGGGTATACAATAATAAATGACTTTTTTATATTTCACATTTTCCCTCAAATGTGCATTAATTTTGTCATGGATCCTGATTGAAAAAGGAAAAGCCTTTTTTTCTTGTCTCACATAAATATGTTATAACAGGAACCGACTTTATGAATTTTAATGGTATTTTTAAGAAATAGTTTGATATTAAGGGTTATGGCCATATGACCTCAAATTCGACAAATCTTTAAAAATGTCATTTTTTTTTCTAAATAAGTTATAAGCAATTAACGCGTTGTTTATTTTATAACAAACATGCCATCAATTCTTAGCTTATTATTCATATTCATGTTCGTTTTACGACGTGTAATATAATCAAAATTGAATTATCAGAACGTGCCATTTCCATTTTATGAATGGTTTCTTGTTTTAAATTTAATGATTGTACTAGCAATATTTTGTTTCCATGGTGATATTTTTGCACTTGTGCAGCCATATAACGTTTCCAAAATACAATAAATAATCTTGCCAATGTTTCAAGATACTAGATATCGAAATAATTGTATGCTTCAATCAAATCAATTCTTACTTTTCATAGTAAATCATTAGAATTCTTTCTGCATTTGAACAAACCAGAAGTTGGCAAGTTCGAAGGCAGTCGTGTATTATTCTCTAATTAGGTGACTTGTGTTAGAAATGCATCGAAAGAAACCGCATTGAAGATATAAAAAAAAAATAAGGTTTTAGATAAAACAGAGAGCAACTTGTTTCGCTATGGGAAGTGAAACAAGTAATTGTTAGTCTCCTCCATTGAAGCTTATTTAAAGAAAAGTATATATGTTAAGCCGATTTTTTCCATTAAAGGATGGTTTGGTTTCATTGTAGCTGTGAACAAAGAAGTTCTATTACAGCATTCAATCTTATAGTTCTGTTATAAACCTCAATTTACATGAAACCATTAGAAACTGGCAATACATTGATTACTTATGGTTTTACCTTATGTGGCAGGCATTTCATGTATTTTAGGACGTTTGACCAATCAAACAGACCTTGCTTTGGGCTAGTCTGATTTTCAACCATGCTAGCTCCCAGAAACAGCCCGTAAGTCGTCTTGTCACAAAGCTCGGGCGTATTATTCCGATAACGAGTCATCACTTAATCCCTAAAACATGGACTACTTATTTCCAAATCTTGAAGGTGTTGAGGGGTGTTGAGAGGTGAAACCACGACCTTCTGCACTCGAGGCCGTAATAAATGAATAACTATAGTATAACATATATCTAAAACGTATCTGTTTTAACTATTTGTGAAGGCAGAATAGCACATGTGAACTAAAAGAAAGGTCTGAAGAAAGAAAAAAATAATTTGTTAAATAATAATAGCTATACAATAATTCATTTCTAAATCGAGTCTCTTTTCGACAGTATAGATTGTTCGGGGTTTTAACAAGTGTTTGTTTTTCACAGGTTCAAAATACATTTAAACTTTTATTAAAGGACTTCCTAAAATGACTGATTTTGACAGATATTCAGTTTATTCTGGATTCGGTTTAGACATGTTTCACTGCTTAAATTAATCCGATTAAATTACCAGAGACTATTTAACAGTCCACAAGAAACTAATAATGTCCGATCATGCTAAGCCTCTATAATAAAAAAAAATCAAAAAGATGACAGCCATGTTTCCATGGTCTGGAATGCATTGATAATAAGAAATGTAATAACAATAGCGTGCACAATTACACAAAATCATTTGTTGGTTTAACTTTTGACAATAAAAAATGAAACGTTGTTGTGTCATCACTTTTTATTAATAAACTATACGAGTAAATTTTGTTCTCCTTGCTTATCTCAAGCCATTCTACTATTCTGACTTAACTGCTGGTTTAAGTTGGTACTTAAATAAAAGTCAATGCTTTCCGACTTCTTAACGGCTTATCAACCTGTGTTTTCTACAACTCCGTCATATCCATACCATAAACTTTATTTTCTGGTCAAAATACTTATATCATACAATTCTATTTAATAAATTTTTGGGTAGAATCGGTTTTGTTTTTTAAGAAATATTATTAAAAACTGTATCTTTTGCAAATCTTAACATTAGATTATTAAAATATCATTTTTAGGCGTGTTAGTGTTTAGTATTTCATCAAAAACATCAAATTTGGTCAAGCCGAGATGTAATAAAACGAAATGGGACTGTTTTCGTATTTAAGGTCATCTCCCACGGTTTCAATTAATTTTAACTTGCACATATTGAAAACCACAAAGATATATACTGTTGAAATAATATATATAGAAAGGTCTGAAAAATTCCCAACGATGTTAGAACTGTCGTTCCCTCCGCAGGACTCGAACTCGTACCGCTGTGACATCTATGGCAACACCGCCTGCACAAAGTCCAGCACCCAAGACCATTCGGCCAGCTAGGCTATATAAAAATATAGCTTTTGCTGGCTGGGTCATTCCTCCTCGTAGGATTAATCTAGGACTGTAACTTAGTACAAGATGTATGGTAGTACGGGACAGTTCATTTAGATGTTATTATGTAGGATAGAGGATCAAATTAATGATGCATGTCACAACAAATCAATATTATACAAACGTCTCAGAATATGACGACTCTATTCGCTACACTGCTCCATCGGATTCAATTGATACAGGAAAGACATGTAAACGTATAGAAAGGTCTGAAAAATTCCAAACGATGTTAGAACTGTCAATATATATATATACTGCTTTAATGGAACACCTTCATACCCAACGTTTTTCACTATGAAAATATATTTCATTCACAACGTTGAGAGGAGCGTAGATTGACGCCCACTATATCGTAATTAGAGAAGTATAAACATTTGTTTCAGTCACTTTGGTTTTTATTCTGTCTGGAAGTATAGAAATAGCATTGACTTGCGTTGGAGGAAGTAATAAAATTGAACTATTTCCGCTAAATTCGATGTGACATGCGGAAAATTGGAAAAAAGTAAAATGAGAAACCGTACATGCTTGAGACATTTGATTTGCGATCAAGCTAATATTAGGCAGCATCTTTTAAAACACCATTATATAACTATCCGTCAAGTCATTGTGTTTTTTTCCAGCATCAAATATCAATACATAAACATATTTTGTTTTCAAATGACAACGAATTTCAACACCGTTTGAAATATGCGGTCATTTCATAACCTTTTCTTAATAAAATTGTTTCTATATAACTGCGAAGAAGGTACTGTTGGACCAACCTCACTTTTTACAATAATGTCCATTTTAACAAGCAGAAAGAATGTATGTTCTAAACTCTAAAAAGTATCTATGACACATGATTACTCATTGTTTGTGTTGATGGTTTGTTGGTACCCATTAAATGGTTGAAATAGCCAAATAAAGACAAAATATATTTACCATTTATAAGGTAAAAAAATCAGTTGTTCAAAGTTCAAGTATAAATATGTAAGAAAGAATTGTATAATCACAATTCTGAAATGCTATGTAAAAATCAAACGAAATAGTTGCCTTATAATACTTCAAAGTTAAGTAGAAATTCATTTGAGGATATTACCGGTTGTTGTGAAACGCTTACAAAAGAGTTTTGAATGAAAGCATTAACCCTATTTGTTTACATTCTACTAAACAATGGTCCTGGTCATGCTTGCCTGTTCAGTATTCATTGTTTTAACTATTTAACTATTGGTTGAGTAAATTTCTTGTTTTACTAAATTAAAATTAAGTTGAGTTGAATATGTATGCGCTAATTTACAAGCTATGAGCTGTTGTTAGGTGACTTATTAGTTTCAATATTCACTTAATACAAAACCTTTGTTAAAAAAAATGTCAATAAAGAGTATATTTTCTACAGCAGTTTGTATTCGAATATGACAAAAATAAATTTCGTAAAGAATTTTAACAATAATTTTTTTTCAACAACTTTACAGCAAGAGAAAATAATTGCCATCAAGTGTTTATATCATGTTTCTCTTACATCAAGCTTTGGACATATGGATTTAAAGCATTAATACACAATGCATAATATATCGGATGTCAGAATAAATTTATTGGGATGTAAAAATGTACAGTAAAACGTCTACATAGAATCTATCCATTACACAGTGATCTGTTACTGTGAATATATAAGCATTTGATTCTGTTTTATTAAAACAACGAAACAGTGTATGTGAAAAATAGATAAAACTAATTTCACATAGTAAATGAGTAGCAGTATAAACATTTGAACTTAATCTTGATTACTGATAAGATTTTACTCTAGTTATATTCACTAAGTAAAGTAGTTAAAACAAACATCTCAAGTTAAATGACAGATTTGCGTAAAATATGTTACTGGAACGTGAAGTCAAACCTGTTCATCTGCCAAATATCACATCAGAAATATATCAAGGTGTTATTTGTTTAGGTTTCCTCAAACTCCTAACAACGTAACAGATAATTTGATCACGACTCACAAAAAATAGTTTATACGTTTGAAAGAAAAATATTAGTAGAAGTGTATTCAATTTTCATTTGTTTATAGGTTGAACAAATCTTTATACTAAATTAACGTGAGAAGAAGAACGCAAGTTCACTTTGATCAAGATAAAGTGAAAAAATGCGATACCATCAACTGTTTACTAATAAAATATAATTTCTACTTGTCTCTTGTATTTTCACCCTTACGAAAATACGACACATCTTAAACAAGAGTGCTTTAACTATATTTTATGGTTTATAGATTAGCTTGTGTAAAACCAATATGACCGTGTAGTTTTATATACAGTATCAATTAATGATTCTGTTGTGACCTAAAATTCGATTAATTCGCTCGATTGGTTGTCAAATGCGCAACAGTTTTATGTTAACAAAGATATTAGTATCACCCATGTAAAGATTTATTAAATAGTTGATCGTGACGAAAGGTTGAGATAATCAAATTGTCTTCGCAAGGATCTTTAGTAGAAATTCTTGTTTGGTTTCAATATCTCTATAGAAGTTATGGATTATATAATTAACAAGGAAGAAATTGTTTTCCGATTTTTAGTTTGGAATAAAGACGCCTGTCACTGATAGTTTTTCTTCTAAGGCGGTTCAGTTTTCAGTTCGACCTGAAAGATATACTTATCTTCTATTGGATTATTACTGTTCTAATGGTAATCGACTGTCGATTTAAGATTTCCCGAAAATTGTCGTATTTCCAAAATTTTTAAGACGCGTATCAAAATATTTTTGTTTTTAAAATTCCGTGTTGCTGAAATTACTTGTATATATCAAAAAGCATATATAGATTTGCTTGATTTAAATGAAAATGTCAACAAACCTGTTGAAATCTAGATTTTCGTCTTCAATGCAAGACATAGCCGAAATTCAGGAACATGAGGAAATCACTTGGAAGGATAAACTAAAAAGGACATTTTCGTCCATCAAAAGACGTTCCAGAGGCAGGAAATCCCAGGAACAGAAACTGAGTGTACCAATTATAAAGGACCACAAACCACTAAGAGCTGTCCGATCTGTTCCAAATTATCCTTATCTTAGGTAAGAGACATTAAGTTTGTACATTTATTTGGGTTAAATGAAGTATGAAGGCAAGATTTGTATCGTTATGTGCATTTCATGATTGTATTAGCATCGCAACATTTGATATAAACTATTGATTTAAAGTTACCGCAGTTTGATCTTAGTTGCACAACAAAGTTATCAAATTTGTTTTTAGTTGTTGGTAAAAGAAAAATAAAAACAAAATTGTCAATAAACAGGTAAATTTTCAGTTCTTTTAATGTGTTAAAATGTTTCTTATTCCATTTCACCTACAAGTAGATTTCTCGTAGATAGACGGATTGAAAATATAAGCTGTACCATTATGTAATCTTTTGTTTTTGCATTCTTATACTTATCCTCATGAAGGTCTATCATTTCACTCGAATAACTGTGTCCGTTTTTCATAATGACGGCAATTTTCATTTCTCCGTCTAATATTTCGTTTCCGTGTTTTATTAAAGGTAAAAAAATAGGTCAAATCACTGTTTACAACTTAAAAAGCTGTAAATTTGACAGCAGTTTCTGTCACCAGATAACATTTTTTTTATTCTGTACTTTAGAACATTTGTTAATAGAAGGAAGATGACTAAAAAATATATGAACACAACCTCATTTAAAAACTGCCTAACCGAATAACCAACTCATTTTTCTCTCCGTAATTGAACGTTTGATAATATCAATGCAATAGAATCATAAAAAAATGTTTTATTACTTTAATTTTGATCTTTTTGTTTTGAAAATACCATGGAAAAAAATTGCTGTCAGAGTTAGTTTTAAACTAACATCCTTAGATATTGTTACAGATACCTTATAAGAAACGAAGCTTAATTTGTTTACAATTTCGGACCATAGATACCGGACTATCGTCAAACATGATTTTGAGATATTTTTGACGGTACTCTTAATCTTGTCTATCTATTTAGTGAATACGTTTTTATCAGTGTAGACAATTGAAGCATCTACGTATTGAATGGAAATTGATTATTTAGTAGGAAGTAAACTTAACCGAGCCACGTAAAAACGTGAAAATTGGTACGCCAAGAAGAATATTTTTTCCACAAATGTGAATACTAGCAAAATATAAGCATAAAAACGTATAGACACAGGCAGTGAAGAGGTATTTCAACCAGGTTCATTGTCCAAACGTGGAACAGGAAATAGGGAGGTTGGAAAAAAGTCATACAAATTTGATAAAAATACAACCTCGTGCATTCCTAATCCCTATCATTATATCGTAAATCATTTAATATTGACTTTTTTACCGTTTCTATTCGTTTTATCTCATGTTAAAACAAATAGTAATATGCTATTAAGATCATACGTAGCATATTTATTACAAGCTCTTGTCTCTTTTTTGTGATAATTAATTTACTTAAGAAATCACCAGGACTCTATACGTTCCTTCTTGTAGGAAGTTTCACAAAAAACTTCCCGAGTCAATTTAATTTTAGAGACGTATCTTATTTATGATCAACATATACATGAGATACTCCGGAATTTCTGTTAATTCAAAATATTGTAAAGATTATGTTTTCCATGATGAATTACCGTTAACTTAGTTTACGATTTTTTATTTTTAATTCTTATTTACACGTACTTAACTTGTGTATTTATGTAGCATTCTTTATAAATATCAGACAGAAGGCGATTCATGCATGTTAAGAACCCACATAATTCTTTTTATGTCTTATTCAGAATCAGTAATAGAACACATAACCAGTCTTAGTAGTTTTCATTTGGATGTTGCACTTTTTAGATAAAATTACAGTCGAACTTCACTCGCTCGAACTCGGATGGCTCGAACACCCGGGTTTTGTCGAACACAATTCAAAGTACCAAAATTTTCTCCTATATAATCAATATAAATAACCTTGGATTTCTCGAACTTCGATTTCTCGAAAACTCGAACTGATAAGTCGGTCCGTTCGGAAATAAATCGTAGAGGATAACCCTGACTAACTCGAACTCGTCAGCCATTTTGTCAGCTTGGGTAATAAAAGGTGAGAAGAATTGAAACCCTATCATTAATCAGTGTCATTTTAGTTAATTACAGGTAATATTCAAGTCATCACTAATTAGGTAGTTTTGATCTTAACATAAAACTGATTGAAGTTCGAGAATGTTTCGAAGTCGGTATGATGAAACCATGAAAGAAAATCGGATGAAAACAAATTATTAACCAATGAACCCGCACTCTGGACGTTTTTAAAAGAAAACACATCATTTTAATGTCCAAAAAACAACATAATCTTCTGAAAGCGAATGAAAAAGATCCACGAATCAACACAACTTCGGAGGAAATAAGCAATTTCTAACGATAAAGTCGAACTCGGACAGGCAACGAAAGAAATCCGGAAATGTACGAACTTCAATTTCTCGAACTCCCGATAACTCGAACACATTTCAATGGTCCCTTGGAGTTCGAGCTACCGAGGTTTGACTGTATATAGATTGTACTTGAAATTAGCACTTTGCAAGAGCTATCGTTCTTGATTTTGTTTCGATTTGGTTGCTTTTAGTAACAGAAGAATGTATGATTTTAGCACAAGTACAGTTCTGAATATGGAAAGGACAACTGTTAAGTAAAAATATAGCATACGTAAATTGAAAACAAAACCTTATATATTCAGTGGATCTTTCTTAATCAAGAATCACTTTGATATGGACAGTGCCTGAATTTTATATGGACTGGTACTCAACAATAGAAGTATTCGGTTGTTTTGTATTATCTAGAACTATTGATACCTCATTTCGAAAACAGAAATATTTGAGGTAATTTATTGTTTTGTTTATATTAGCTTCTTGGATAAGGACGGCGAACTTATCGATAAAGGTTCAATGCCATTAACTTTTACTAAATACACATGTAAGATATTTTTTAAAGACACTGATTCTTGGTGCGATATTAAATCATTGATTCTTGATATGATATTGAATTATTAGTTAATACGTGCTTAAGAAACAACTATGCTTATTTAATTAATATTTCGTATGAAGTTTTATGTTCATGTATTACGCATGAACCCTACACTACCGTTTCGTCAGCTAAAATACTTTTGGCTCCAATGTATTTAAATCAGAATAATAAAGTAGATACGCACTTATACTGCATGTCTGAGCAGTATTACACGATGTCAATCCCATATCTAATAAGTTGCAAACATCACAGTTTACCATAAAAACAAAATAATGTTTGTTTAGCTATTGCAAACCGCCTTTTCTCAAAGGGAGTGTTTGTAATTCGAGTTCAATGTTTTCTACAGTGGATTTAGAAAATGTCGATATCTGATTTTATACGTAGGATTTTCTTCACTTAGATGTCTTGCATGTCAAAATGACTGTCATATGGAAAAGCTATTCAACCATTCCAGTTTGTAAAATAGTATTGATACCTGATTTAAAAAATGTTTACCTTATAATATATTGTATCAAACGTTTAAGCAAGTGTAAACACCACACGTAATACAATATACTGTCTACATTTTTTGGTGCAAATGATATAAGTATTAGGCTGAGATAATTAAAATATCCTATAGGTGTCTTATTTAGAAAGATAAGCAGTACTGAGAATACATAATCATGTGTTATTTTAGTTCTATTCTATACAAGAATCAGGCAGTGGGTGTGTCATAGTAAAAAAAAACAAAAAACAAAAACAAAACAAAAACAAAACAAAAACAAAACAAAAACAAAATAAAAACAAACAAACAAACAAACAAAAAACTAGAAAACATACCAGTCTTTCCATGAATATTTTTGTTTTCAAAATGATATATGAATATGGCATTTATTTCTTTTTAAATTTCAATTTCCTCATCAAATGGAGATAACTCACATTCCCTTTATCATTCTATTATAGTTTTGAACTCGTTTTCTTCACTGTCTGAATATAGCTGAAATATTGCTGCTCGGACGTTAAACCCTCACAAACAAACAACAAACAAACGTTTTCTTCATCCTCTAGAACTCCTATAACAAACGAACTGCCAGTTCGTCTTCAATAGACCTTAAACTATGTATCCATAATGTCAAATTCGTGTGTTATGTTTCTTAGTAGGTTTACAGGTCGTTTTTTTGTTTAATTTTGGCCGAATCTTATATATTCCATCACTTAAGTAGTAGTTCACAAGAGAATTAGGAAGAGTGTGATGACTCCTTAGTTAAACGCAGCATTATCTTAAGAGTAAGAGAACAATATGTTGGAGGAGATTGAGCAATGGGAAAAATAACTGGCTATAAAGTGATCTGTAGCGGAAGTAAAGGATGAGAAATATTCTCAATGTGATTCACCAAAACTGTTTAAGCTGGTTTAACTGATTTTATTTTTTTCTACCAAAAGTTCTTTTTTGAAGTCTTGTGGGTTGTTTTGAAAGTTGACAATTACTGTCTACTTGGTTATTTTCTTCATTTACACGATTTCTCGAAAAAACCAATAGTGAAAGTCTAATTGTTATATGATTTTTTACAGTTTTGATACATATTGCTTAATTTCAAGGAAATGATATTTCTTTATTATTATTGTTGATTGTCTCTAGATTTTGTTCTGTTATGTACAGTGTGTACGTGAATCGTCTTTCTCTCATTTTATAACTTTTTAACAAAATCTTTCCGTTTACCTTGTCTCTGAATTGTCCTTAAGCTTTGATTCTGTGGCCTTTTTAATAATGTTTATATAGCTGTTATGGCATCAGGATCCATTTTAGACTCTGTGTGTAAATGTCTATTATTGAATTTTAATGAGAGGAAAGTTAAAGGAACATACCATATTTGGACATTGTGATGGTTTGAAAGTTAATACAAAAATACGGATAATATCAATATTGCATATTGTGGTATATGTACACTTGGTAAATGAAGGAATCTCTCATCAGCACCATTAATTCCTGGTATTTAGCAAGCTCAATATCCAATACTGAATTTCAAGAAGTACTCAAA
Source organism: Perna viridis (assembly GCA_037379345.1). Classification (NCBI taxonomy): domain Eukaryota; kingdom Metazoa; phylum Mollusca; class Bivalvia; order Mytilida; family Mytilidae; genus Perna; species Perna viridis. The sequence goes on along the minus strand of CM074517.1, from coordinate 28,501,117 downwards.
ACAAATATATCGAACAAGGAAGCAAAATCCAGGCGATAGTAGTTCTACAAAATGCATTACATGAATGATGCCTCAGTAGCTGGGAGGTGTTTAATTTTATGTCACAGCAAACTTTGGTTAATAATCTATGATATAACTCAGGCCGGACAATGATTACTTAAAACATTCAATATATATGTGGCGACATTGCAAGCACCCTTGAACTTGAAAAAGAGACGCTGTTATATATTTACATATTCCATCATTTGATAAAGAATCGACATCCGTTTTTAGTTACTCCAATTAAAATTATGTAATTTATGCTTTAGCAGACCCGGCAATATGACGGTATTCAATTGCTTTATCGATTGTACAATCTGTCGGAAAATATACTATTCATTGATGTAAAAACATTCATTTTTACTATACCTATTTAGACAGAAAAGTAAATTCTTTAACCATTAGTTTAAATGATATGAATTAAGTTGTTTTATTTCGTAAAAAAAATTTCAACGATTCGTTATTAACACAAATCTTTTTTTCTGACAATGTTCATGCCAATCGTACTAGGCCTGTCAGAGCATTTTTCCAAACAAGTACTTTATACGTGACAAAAAATTAAGAAAAACAAGTGTTTCAAAACATTTCGTGGTCTTCCATCACTCAGGTACGCTATAATAGGATTACTGTATATGGTTTTGATAATATGATCAAGTACAAAATGAACAGCAAAACCTGTCTAAACCGTCATCTATTTTGGACCTAACATCTGTTGGGATCCGAGAGAAATACTGTTTTACAAAGATTCAAAATACATTTCAATTAATATATAGGGATTTTAAAATTACTCAGGTTTCGTTTAAGTCAGGTTCAACTGAACGAGAAGTATTACATTTATATTGTATACACGAGTTGCGTCGTCCAGATTCTGAATTTATTTGATAACGTCGAGTAAGAAGTCGAATTGAATCAAATATTAGGGTTCCGTCTTTTCAAACAATAACACAACGACGTGTTCATAAATAAAATTATGTCACAATTATTGTAAGAAAAAGACCAAATCAAGTTTAAGACAACGTTTCATCTCTGTAAACCTAATCTAAAATGCGCATACCAGTGCTCACTGTTGCCTATGATCAAAGCACAAACAAATCAGTTTACGGATGCGCTTTGACAAGACGCCGTTCTTTGAATCTTTGAATCACTTGACATGACTACATCTGCACAGAGTGGTTCATACAACTACATTTGATGAATTATTATACTGATAAATGATCATCACTGTTCGTGCTCTTGATCGATCATTTTTCTTGGTACTTTTCTTTCACTTACTCTGAAAGTGAATTATCGAAACTAGCACTCGTCTGCTCTAGCAAATAAACTTACAACTAATCCGATATGTTAGAACCCCTTTTGTATTTGTTCTCTGTATTTGTACCTAATTTAGGCCGTCTGAACATGATTTTATCTTTCAAGTGGAATAGGGGCAGTAAGTACAACAGAGTGAAAGTTCGTCACGATTTTTCTGCATTGAGTATTTTAAGTCGAAAGTAAATCCGATATAGTGTCACGAAAAGGGAAAAAAATTCGACCGTCGACTTTCTTTTCTGGATATAAACAAGTCATTTACGTTACATAAGACAGATTTATAGACTTGGTTCTAAAACAGTTGAAATCAATTGTAAGAAGACGAGTAATTTTTACACTGATCTGCTGTTATGAACATTGGTTGTTGGTAGCTACTGTTTATGATGTTTTGTTTTAATATATGGGTTTTATTCTAAAACATCCTTTTATTTGAGTGTTGTTGATAAGGTATGAAGTGCATAGATTTTGAATTTGAAGTGTTATATTACCTTTTCAATACGTATTTTCTTCTGCATAGCTGTGTTAAGTAGACAAGCTAATGATGTAAAAACAAACATTTAAATCGGCCTATTTATCTACAGTCCACGGTTACCAATCCATTCCCATCACCATTCAATACAATGAAACTTTCTTAATTCCGAGGATGTAAAGACAAACATACCATTTCATACAGCCTTTGAGTAGTGCTACCTTCCATCATACGCTTTAATCCATCTATTGATTTTTTATCAATACGTTATCACCTATTACATGTTCAACACTCAAATACTATAAAACAACAAAAGTAAAAACACGTGATTGGATTTAAAGAGTACTTAAATATGAGGTGATACTGCGTTGTAATTTGTTTTATTAGACTAACTTCTTTTGAAAAACGACTTTAATCTTGTACTGCACTTGAAGATAATGTTTCGAAGGTACACTTCATTTTTGTGCAACTCATCTGGTTCATTCTATGTTGGTTATTCTTTTTTTAAGTTATGCATTGTAATGTTCTTTATATGATATGGAGAGCAAAATGTAATTTAAAAAAAATTATTTTGGTACGTCATGTGATGCAAGTATAAGAAATCGTTGGAAATGCGAAAGTTAATTTATCTGTTATAGCTTGTTCACCAATGTAAGGTACATATAGTCATTCGTTGTTGGAAAGTGGTATTTCGAGATTTGTTGAGCAATATTTTTACTTGCGTAATGATTCCTTTAAAGTTTGATCGGTATGACAGAAATACTGTTTCTCTGTCGGCAATACTGCTTTAAGCTTTTATGGAATTATGTAATGTTAACATAACTACTTGTAAACATGTGTATCGAATAAAATGAAATAAATGATCAAATGACACTACATCAGTAGAAATTAAACACAATTTGAAGGCACGCTGCATTTTTCCATCAGTTCAAGATCATAAAATCGCTATCGTAAACATGCAAAATGCTAAAGGCGGTTGGATTGTTCTATTTCAAGATTTCTATCGATAAAAATATCTTGCTTAATGTTCAATGCTGAACCCAGCTATATAAGTAAAATACGACATTCTTTCATTATATATTTCTATATAATTACCGATTGTTTAAACTTCACTTGTACTCGAGCGCATACCAATTATTTAATTATTTAATTCTCAGTTTTATCTGAAGAGAAATGTTACTTCAGTTATGTACACGATATTGATAGATATTTTGTTAGAATGTTTTTCAGTAGCACAGAACTCGCAACCGATGAAACACTTGAACACCAATTCCTCTTTTACAGATAGTAAACCTTGACTGAATTTGATTTGACGGCCTTTTTCAGACGCAGTCGGTATAGTTTCGCTTTTTACCCTTTGACCTTAAAGACGTTTTTCCATGGAAACGCAAATCACCTGATCGGAATTCTGTTTCCCTAATGGTCAAATACTGATAACTTAGTTGCGTTCGAAAAAAAAACTGTATCGAAAATTAAAATTGCGTGCAATATTATATTTCTTGAATGAAATGTAGACAATTATAAATAAAAAGAACAAATTTTACTGCGTCAGCTTTTTTATTTTTAAAGATAACACTTGTTTGTAATGTTCTGTTTTGAGCATTTTTTGTCTGCATTTGTTTTAAACTTTCTGCAGGATTTGTTGTTAATGATGCCTATGAATGGTTTCTCCCTAAAACACATGTACCGCACACCGAAATTTGCAATGTTTATATGATTAGTTTATTTGCGCTTGTTGCTTTCAAGAACAAAGTCAGTGGGTCGTCGCAAAATCGAATGACTATGTTTGTGAGTTTGCCTTACGATGCGGATTAGAAACAAATAATATACAGTTATTAAATGGATTGGATGCAATAGACCTGAATATTTGTCCTGAGGTTCTGAAAATGATCAAGTGTTCTATTGCACGAGGCCAACGTGCAGTAGAACACTTGATCATTCTCAGTACCAAAGGACAAATGTTCTGGTCTATTGCATCCAACCCATTTAATAACTGTTTTATTACCTAATTTGTCTATGAGATATAATAAAGAATGGAAATGGGGAATATGTCAAAGAGGCAACCATTCGACCAGGAATTCGCTCCATGTTTACGAATTGACAGACGAGAGTCACATCTACGTTTTTCCACACGAGTTCTTTTTGTGTAAATTCTAATTCAATGAAGCGCTTAAACAAATTTCAACCAATCAAAAGGCTTAGATAAAGGTCATTATGGGGTTAGTGCAAAAGACTCCTCAAGGAGGCTATTGCACCGTGCAATAGTACATCGACAGTGCAATAGATCGCCCTGTCCTGAATAAATTTTAAAATAGAGAAAAATAGGTGTATATTTAATAAACAAGATAAAACCTTATAATTAGGTAATAAATAAGCTTATGTTAAACACGCAAAATTGTTTAGGTCTAGAGAAAAGTACTTAATTTAGAATGAATGTTTTATCGCATCATACAGAACAGAAAGGGAAGTCCGTTATCAGCGATAAAACCGTTGTTATTGGAGTCAATCCCATATACATCTCTTTTGAGTGTCTGTAAAAGATTTTGAATTGCTAAGTTTACATAAATAGTATTATCGTATTATCAATAAATAGTTTATATGAAAACATACGGTATAAACCAACTACGGAAGTTTGCGGTTCGTTTCCGTGTTTTCCAGCCGCATGATAATTGATAAATGTACAAATAAAAGTTATTGACATATAATTTCGAACTGTTTGTAGTTGTTTTATCAGTTAGTGTAAATTAATTTCCATCACCGAACTACCGTTATCATGTCATATTTAGATCTATTGGTTTTATTATTACAGTACTCTCTGCTATGATTTAAGCTTTTTGTTCACTTACAAAAAAAAAAATAAATAATCAAAGCGCAATCGTGGGAACCAAGATTCCAGCGGAAATCAAAGTAATGTATTTCAAGGACAAATACCAGACATGTAAAACAGACATAGACAACAAAGAACATAACATAACCAAACCAAACATAATACATACAAAGTAACAAAAGTAAATTAGAAACTCGCCTAAAAACTGGGAACATGGGCCAGATGCACCGGTTGGGTAAGCGTCCTCTGCTTTTCTATGGATATAGTTAAGGTTCTAGGACGTAAAGTATAAAGTGTCCTTAGTTCGTTTGAAATGAGTGTTTTATCCGACTAAGTAAATTTTAGAATTTTAACATTCAGGTTTGATTGAGCATATTAATAGTTTCACATTATTACAGAGTAGGCGAACAGTCAAATCAAGAAAAAGCTGAACCAGAATTATTTTCTCCGATACAAATTAACATTGCGGGAAACCTCTGGCAAAACTTCAATACTTGCCTTTAGGTAAAAAATGGAACGCACATTTAAACACTGACAAAATATCTGAGAAAAGGATATTTCAATTAGTAAATTTCAGTGAATCTTATTCATATTTAAAACGAAATAATATTTGAAAAGGCTGATTCTTAGCTAGTCGTGTCTCCATTCATTAATTATTTATTCGTTGCAATGTATTTTTTAATTTATTTAAAAAAAGATCATTTTTCATGAGATCGATCACAACAATCGAAGCCTATACGAGTCATTATTTTCGAATGTAACAAAAGCAAATAAAATACTTAAATACCTTTGCTGTTTTGAACGTCAACACTACACGAAATGATCAACTTACACGTATTTGTAATAACAACGTTTGTCCACTATGGAAGCTGTTCAAGTATCTTATCTGTGAAATTCGGATATAACAGCAAAGTCATTATGCTAGTTTTAAAGGTTTATCATTAGCAGTGCTGGTGATAATTTTTTTTTCAAACTTCAAATCACTTGTATTGCTATTCTTCATTTGTCTTTCTTTATTTTATTTAAGGAAGTAGACCTAGGGTAAGGGACACAACTAATAATCATTGGAACGTTTGTATTCAACATTTTACATCAATCCTATGTAAGCATCTAATTCTTGGATTCATTTTATTCTGCTTCAAACAAAAGCTTGAGAGGCTTTGGTGAAATGGAATATAATACAAACATATCACTGATTTCATGAGTTATGTCCCTTACCCTAGTTCTACTTCCATAATATCATTGTTGTAGTATCCATCTTTTTAATGAAAACTGCTATAGATGCCAAGTGAGATGTGATGTATTTTTCAACGCTGTCCTTTTTGATATGTCATTAACTGAGTTCTAATTCTTCTAGGGATAAAAATTGCATTTTAGTTTTCAATTACTTTCTTCCCTTGCTAACAATTGGCAAGAATTAAATGGTGTCAATGTGCCATTTATTAGATGTCATTCAGATCACTTCACTCTGAAAACAAACCAATGATTGGTATATTTGTATTCCAATGATATTGATTGTACAAGTAAAATTAATAAGACTATGCTCAATTCATCTTTTGTTTTACTAGACCAGATTGCACAACACAAGTTAGAATTTGAAGCAGATATAAAAAACTAGATAGATCATAGTACCATGTTTTGATTCAGCGATCAAAACGTCGATAACTACAAGTATTCTAATACGTCCTTACTAAGTGCTATAATTCACACAGCTAATGCCTGAAAAAGTGCGCTTTTTCGTAGGAGTCATGTCTAACCTGTACGAGGGCGAAGTAACAAAGCCGATTACTGTCTATGACATTCACTTTTAAAAGGAGAAAAGTAAACTATATATTTTAATATCCAGATTCGTTTTTTTTTCGTTTTTTACTGTCTATTCTTGTTTACCACCGCACTAGCTAGGTGGGTAGAGTAGTCATGCAGACTTTAAAATTTCCATAAAGTATTTTTATTCGATTCATGTCCGTCAAAAATAAAACTGTTAATTTCTCAAAGGTTAAAGATAAGCTTTGTATAGTTATCCCTATAGTTGTGAGGAGATTGCCCTGGATTGTGATTATTTCATATATACCTGGTCCATGCTCCCGGTTTTTAGTGGAGTCCGAGTTGCTTATTTGCTTTTGTCATTTTGCATGCTTGAGTTTAGTTACTTTATGTTCTTTGTCGTATATGTCTGTTTCCATGTCGGGTATTTGTCCCTGGATTACATTCTTTTGATTACCGCTATAACATTGGTTCCCTTGATTATTTTTTTTATTACCTCTATAACCTTGGTTTCCTTGATTACTCTTTGATTACCGCTATAACCTTGGTTCTCTTGATTACTCTTTGAAAATCGGAGAGCAAATTGAATTCACGAGTTGTTATCTTATTACATAGAGTAGATGCGGGTACGAACTTTACTATAAATCATTTAGCTTTTTTTTAACACAATTTTGTTTTAATGTGAAGTTAGATATATGTTTAACCAGATTTAAATCGTGTTTGCTAAATGAATTGATTCAAACTTGCTCAAAGGATTGTTGCCTCGTTGCAGAAGTTATTACTTGGTTCTTCTCTTCTTCGTTGGTCTTTGATATATGTGTGAATTACTATTTTCAAATAGTACATTAGTGTTTAAAACATCTTTTGACCAATTTGCAATAAATTTGAAAACCTCTAACTTTACAAATAAATTTCCAAAAAAAAAAAAACCGTTGCAAACAAATCTTAGGTAATATTACAATTTTTAAATCAACGGCAAAAATTGTGAACTCATCAATCACTTTTTGTCATGTTTTCATGGCGTCATAAAACTGTCTGTTTCGTTTAAGCTGTTCATAGACTGTTTTATGGTTCGCATGAAAAAAACAACATGAAAATGAAAACTGGGGGAAAATGGGTTATATTCTATTGGATAAATTTTCAATAGCGACACTTATTGAAACAAAACCAAATGTCTTAAGCTGTCTTTCAGTTACCAAAATGTATTGATATTATTCAATGCATTTATTGAACAAGAAGAAAAAAACAGACTCAATTATTGGAGAATATAATATACAAAAAGGTTAACCAGACCGCTGCCTGAACTCAGCAAACAAAGAGACACTGTTTTCATTTAACATGTTGTACTTTCATTGAAAATTAGAACTTTATACTTATTCATTAGCAAGTTATTTCGATGTCTTGTAGCTTATTTTGAGTAAACATGATTTAATAAATACTTCAACAGTGCAGTTATTGAGAACGCGCATTACAGTTACCTTGTCGAGTTCAAATTTATTCGTCTTAAAAACTTTTCATTGAATATACAAGGAAGTATTTTGTTTTTAATTCTGACATCTTGTTACACTAAGCTTTGAACTTAAATCACATGTTAACAACAATTACTTATTATTTTAATATACATGAGGCACACAAAACAAAACAATATAGAAATAGGAAGCCACATCAAACACCGGTGAGTACTAACAAAGTATGTCATTGTAGCCCAATTTTTAATATATATGGAATACAGCATTGTTGTTTTAGGAAGTTCGAATTTTGTTCTACGGCAAATATTGGCGAAAAGAAAAATGATATAGTTCGGTGCAGGCAAGTCTTAATACTAGGTTTGTTTATTCCTTCGGGAATTTATCATCCCGATATGATTGCAACTTAATTTACATCTGTTATTGGAAATATACCAGGTCTTTTTTTTATTATTATTTTTTTTTCATTTTGATGTTTTGAAGCATCATTATATGATTTTTAACTACCCTAATGAGTGAGTCTCAATTATTTGAAGTTGAAAAAGGAGGTAGTTTGCCTGAAAATCTCCAAATGTGTCAATTTTCAGCTTATTTTCTCTATGGGTTTAGACTATACAAATTAAATACTCACTGAAGGCTTTGGTCGTTTTTAAACTTTCTTGAACAGTTCTTTTTGAAATTTACCACATTAAGTGCTGAAGATTAAAAAAAAGACTCTACTTTTTACATGTATATTCAACATCATTTAGTTACTAAATAAAGAGAATAGATGAGTTGACTAAACTTATAACATTGTAGCAAAAGTGTTTATTGTAGTAATGGGAAATTGCAGTAAATCCATTGTTGTATTAATAAAAGTATAGACATATGTTTTGAGAGCCTTACAAACCACATGTAATTAAGAAAACAATTAAAACAAATGTCTATTGAAGTATAAGAAGATACGACCAAATTTGAGGGTTATGACCTTTGGAAAAAAAGCCATGAGGACATTTTACCAGAGGTTATGAATCTGTAATTGAGTACTACTTCTTTGCCAGTCTGTACAAGTTACAGCCGATCACGAGAGCAAATCTCTTCATTAAATATGCATCTGATTGTGTGTTTGTCCTGCCAAAGACGCTTGTAAGTAATCAAGGGAACCAAGGTTATAGCATTAGTCAGTAGAATGTAATCCATGGAAAAAGACCAGACATGGAAAACAGACATACACAACAAATAACATAAAGTTACTAGAATCATACAAACAAAGTAACAAAAGCAAATGAGCAAATTGGACTCCACTAAAAACTGGGAGCATGTACCATTGTAATCACGTTTAATTAATTTAGTATGAACACTTTTTGGAACATTACTTGTTCCTTTGTATTAGAACAATGACCTTTGTATTAGAACATTAACCTTTGAATTGAGATATATTTGACCCATTGCTGGTACGTGTTTCCGTATACATTTTGGTACGTTTTGACCACTCGCAGAAGAACATACATTTTCCTTCCATTTTAGTCGGAATCATTTGTCTTTATTGATGCTTGAAGTATTGTGAAACAAACAATATTCGTAATATAAGATATACAAATATATTTTTTTTTCAAAAACTACAATTGTAAGTACCATTGTTTGAATACTTTTGTAGACTTTGGATGTAAAAAGACTGAATTGAAGATGATAGTCGATTAATATGTTTGACTAATATAAAGCATGCGAGGCTGTAAAGCTAGACTTAGTTACAATTATTGAATGTGGATCTATACATAGCAGTATATACACAGGAAGTAGAAATTACTCGTTTCTTGTGGTATGCAAATGAACTATAGTAGAGACTGCATTAATGTCAGTGGAAATGGGTGTGCTATGTTTAATATGGAATACTAAATGAAAAGAATAGATTTCCAAGCTTCCATTTACACATAATGCAGTACTTTTTAAGAGATAATAGTTTGTATCAATTTTGGAACTTGTTTGCATGCAATGGGTCTATGCATTTATGTGCTCTCACCAAAGATACAAGGATAAAAGGACTCCTAAAGAGTAAAATTAATGGTTGAATTTAAAATAAAATGAGACATTTAAAAATATATATTTTTGCGTTAAAGCAAATATGCTTACTTTATCTGCAAGAACGATGTACTAACAGAGGCTTTGTAACGGAATTAACTGAACATAAAGCCAGATTTCTAGATTGAATCTAGATAGTCTGATTGTAACCGTATGGAGTTGTTTGCACATATAGAATGACAAAGAGTACTTGCTCTACTGTTGTACGTGACCATGAACCCAGTGTTAGGATGGAATCCTTGGTTGTTTTTTTTATAATGCGTTTTTCAATTAGTAGTTTTTATTGTGTGTGTTCTTTCTCCCGCAGTTTTTTTTGCTAGGTACATGAAGTGTCATGTTAAACGAAGCGGACTTTATCACGATACAAATAGGATACTTATTTGTTGTAAATTACATTTGTTTTGTGAAAATGCATATTGTTCTAAGTCGATTTTTTTAGAGATTTTTCAAAGATTACATGTGATGACGAGGATTTTCGATAATTGCCAACTGCAAATAATACTTCCTGTTTTATCCTTGTTTAGTCTTAAAACTGCTTTGTCAACATGATCCGTATAATTATTGAATCGTTCATTTTAAGAAAATAAATAAGAAATTGAGATGCAGCAGTGATATTTTTCTACACAGTGTTCTGAGGTAATACTGTCAGTAAAGATTCCGTAATTATATTGTAACTATTTTAACTACCAGATAAACGGAACTGTAGCTTCATTTGTAATCATTATTTTACTAATCACTTCTAAATCTCTATTATTGAACACTACCATGACGTTTCCTTTAAAGCAGCTTTTATCATTTTTTTATTAAGATTGTACTTTCCACAAGAAACTTTTAGGTCCAATCATTGGTATAAATTATGTATTTTTTCATTAATGTTAGTTTATAAAAATGTTAATATACGTTTTATTATTTGTTTTACCTACAAAAGAACGACTTTTATGTTCTTTTATCAATTTTAAGAAGATTAAATATATTAATGATGATATACATTCAAAAGCAGGAAACACAAATGAAACTTGGACTGTTTTATCAAAGACTATAATATTTCCCTTTTGTCGTAACATTGGAAATGAGGAAATGTGTCTTAAAAGGTCTCTTACAAAATGCTTTTTAGATATCAGTCCTTAGTTGAAAAATACTCAGCTTCTTATAACACAATGAGTAATGATTGTTTTTTTTTGTTTTTGTTTGTTTTTGTTTTTGTTTTGTTTTTGTTTGGTTTTGTTTGGTTTTTTTTGTACAATATTATCTGTGCTGATGTAACTGCTGATTTACCAATTACATGTATGACAAATCATGCAAATGTTTTTTAATCAAAACAAGCGTGTAAACAAGGACCATCACAAATCATTCAATTCTGCCATTTGTTTTAAACTTGGATATGAATACTTCCTGTATACAATGTTTTTTTGGATTGTGAACTTACTGTATATTCGAATTTAATGCTTCTGAATAGAGGTTACACGTTTACATCATGTCGAAATATGCAATGTATATGATTGCTTTTGTTATATTAAGGGGTAAGGTCTTCAAAGGTATTCACCAACCAAGTAGTCAGAATCAGAATTTATTCGTGATTTTTATCAAAATGTTTGTAGTATTGCAAATTTCAAAACATTCAAAACACTGAGACTTCATTTCTTGTATTGCAAATTGTAGAATCTCTCAGTGATAAAGTAGGCTTCCTATTTCGATAAATTTTGTTTGCACTACTTCTTGTATACAATGTTTTCTTGGATAGAGATCTTCCAATATATTTTATTCTAATGCTCCCGATGAGAGTTTACTCATTGAAACAAGTGTACAGCACATTGGCAATACATATGAATAGTATTTTTGTATTTTATATAAATTTTCGCTTTGACTTTTTTTACTATTGCCTGAATTTGATCAGTTCTGTGATTCTGGTATTACTCTTCATAGATATGTTTTCTCATTTACGTGTTTAATTATTTATTGATAATAACAAGTACTATCTTTGAAAAAAAAAGATAACCGACGCAAAGTTTCACTTTGTTAATACCCAAAACTGATTAGGATTTTATTTCGTGAACTGTGTGATTACTGTGCTATGTTTCGTATCTCAATTATTTCATTGGTTCAACAAGTAAACTATTTCCAATTATTCAAAATATAAAAGATCATTCAATATATAAAATATCATCAATTAAATAAAATATTATTCATAAAATAAAAGTGATTGAAAATATTTCGGAAACCAATGCCCCTATGGATCCTTAAATTTCACGATTGCTATCACATTTATCCAATGAAATGCGTGGTTAAAAGCTACATTGGTTATATTGCCATGGTTAAGCATCATGTATGTCACGTGGTGTCAAAGGGACCTCAATACCGACTGCGTCGAACATTCTATTAGGACGTTCAAAAAAAGGCTTTGAGACCACAACTGTGGTTGATTTTCGATTGCTATATAAAACGTTATAATTTAGAAAATGTATATTATGTTCCGTAAAAATCACTTACACACGTACACGGTAGCACTCGCCTCGTGCTACGTGCGTCATCATGTATGAAAACAAACAATAACAATCACCAATGAATCAAACATTGTACCTGTCCATATGTGAACACAGTGACTTTATAATACAAACAGCTATTGTCATATCTAACATCCTTCTACTTAATTCACCCTTTTCGTAATAATAAAAAATGCAAAGTTTCACCACCGACAAACTGACATAGCACAATGTATACAGCCAAATATGGACACATATGGCGGGTATAAGGTTACGATAATAGGCCACTAAAATCTAAAACAATATCGTTATTGTCCTTTTAGAATCGAAATAAATCACGGAAACTCCAGTTTATCATTGTTTTACCACGGGGTGATGATTTACATGTATGCCGATGTTTTGCCCCTCGTTATCGCTGGGGTTATATAAGGCGGCATAAATAGTCAGCCCGTGGTAAAACAATAATAACAAGAAGGTTTCCTGATTTATTTTTCATTTCAAATTTGTGTTTCCGTTGAATATATCGGCATTCCAATGGGAACAAATTGTGCTCCTCTACTTGCTGACTTATTCCTCAGTCTTATAAGGCTGACTTTATACACTTTGTATCTGATCTGATCCAAAAGAAAGTACATCGTTTAGCTAGATCCTTTAATGCAAAAGTTTCCGCTACATAGATGACGTATTATCTTTAAACAATCATAGTTTCGGGGATTTGATATTTCGCATCTACCCCAAAGAACTAGAGATAAAATACACTGTGAAGTCAGCCTCAAATCTTGACATACACTTAGAGATCGATGGTAAAAAAAAACTATTTACCAAATTTTACGACAAACGTGATGCCTTTTCATTTAGAATTGTCAACTTTCCTTTTATCTGTGGAAACATCCCTTCAGCACCTGCGTATGGAGTTTTCATATCACAACTCATAAATTATGCCAGAGCTTGCCGTAACTACGTAACGTTTTGTATCACGCTCGACTTCTTACAATTTGGCCTCTAGAACAGGGTAATGTTGCTACAAGATTAAATTCATCACTAAAGAAGTTTTGTGGTCGTCATCATGAACTCGTGGATCGTTACGATGCATCCATCTGCACCGTGAAAACTGATTTGTTCAGTGTGTCATAGTTTTCCTTTCCCCTTTCGTCTACCCCGGAACTCTTTATGAGCAACTTAGCGAGTGTTTCTAAATAAGCACAGGACACTTACCCTACCAGTGCACCTGGTCCATGCTCCCAGTTTTAAGTGGAGTCCAAGTTGTTCATTTGCTTTTGTTTCTTTGTATGTTTTATTTTGGTTACTTTATGTTTTTTGCTGTATTTGTCTGTTTTCCATGTCTGGTCTTTGTCCCTGGATTGCATTCTTTTGATTTACGCTAGAAGTTTGGTTCCCTTGATTACTTTTTAATTCGGCACATGTGAATTTGTGTTATTAAGCAGTTTTTTAGTATTTCCCCTATGATCGAGCTTTGAATGCTGAACCTTGAATTCATTTTCACCCTTCAATGATTTGAAAGATTTTATCAGTTGAACTGAATCGTAATCAAAACACGGGGTGCTACAGTTTATCAGTTAATCACCACTATTCATTTAAGTGGTAATTAAATATGGTTTGACGATTGTGTTTAAAATTTTTTTTTTTCAAAACACTACTATTTCCCAGTCTTGAGTTGAGAGAAAATTTGAAATATACAAGCAGTTTGGCCAGTAATATCATCATCAAATTAAGGCACAAACCAACAGTCGATTGGCATTTTTAATAAAAACGAAAGCACTTAGACAACAAGAGCCGGACTGACGTATTTATAAAACCGGTTTGATTATTGAGAAACAACTATGAAATCGCGACGAGGATACCATTCGACGTGACAATTATATGCCAAACTTTCGTATCGAAATTGTTGAAACGTGACGTTGAAGTCTAGCATTGTTTGCTTATTTGATATTTAACGACGAGCAGCTTTAGAGAAACGTTTAATAAATTTGCAGAAAATGGAGGAATATTTTCTACCTATATGTATATCGAATACATAATCCAGTCTGTGAAAAGTCAGATGTTTGTAGAATATCCATCTCCTAAAGCCAAAAGAAGAGTTCCAAGATTAGTTTCTCATCAAATTTGCTATTGTTCTCACGCGGTTCGTCACAGGAAGAGCTGATATTATTTTTTATAATATTATATCTAGAAACCATCTTAATCTTTACATAGTATCTTCTGGCTCATTATTGACATTTATCATAGGTCTTAGCATCACGACTTCCTCGTCAGAGAAATATATAATTACGAACTTTCCATAGAAACACGCGTAAAATTCATACTTTAATTGGTCTTGTTGGAAAATATATTGTTATGTAGAGTTTTGCTCTATATGATTTCAGACAAAAACTTTAGTTTGAAGGAATCTCTAAAGCATTCAAAATTTTCCCTAAAGATGGTATAATATATATATTAACTTATCATTTGCATTTAATGTAGTTTAAGATTAGTTTGAATTAAATTTCTTAGTGAAGCTGTGCTCGTATTGCGTTTGTTTTTGTGAGTAAATTGAAAATCTGTTGCATTTGGTACAAGCACTACCGATTTTTACTTGATACATGTACTGTTATAAAGGATTAAATTCTAAATAAAATTTGGTTCCATTTTTCGCAGCCCTGATGTTTTCATAACATCCTTTAAAGAGACTGGTATACGTCGGATGGAGGAATGCTGTATACGGTATATTGTACATGTATTAGGTTTGGAGAATTGTGTACGGTGCATGGGAAATATTTAAGTTTATAAGATCGTATATTTTGTAGTATATATGCTGTTTAATTAAACTTTATCTTGTGAATGATTCATTTAATAAAATCAAACTCAAGAGTAATCAAGGGAACCAAGGTTATAGCGGTAATCAAAAGAATGCAATCCAGGGACAAAGACCAGACATGGAAAACAGACATACACAACAAAGAACATAAAGTAACTAAAATCATACATACAAAGTAACAAAAGTAAATGAGCAACTCGGACTCCACTAAAAACTGGGAGCATGCACCGGTAGGGTAAGCGTCCTCTAAAACGCCACAAATGCACCACAGTAATACCTTTATAAAAATAGTAAATACTTACAGAGGTCAACAAAAGGTCTGCAACAAGTGGAAACACACCTTTAAATAGGCTCTGAAAGGCCCCGTATTAAATTATTAAAAACAGAGGATATTAAGCAATCTAAAGTTTCTTCATCTACGAAAGTTTGCAAATTTTCTGGACTTTTAATGCTGATTATGATATTTTCCATGGTCGTCATCATGAACTCGTGGACAGTTTATCAACACTTTAATCAACAAGATCATTCAATCCTTTCCAAGAAAGTTCGTATTTTAGAAAAAAATTACCATCCTACGAACAGTCCCGTTCTAAGTAAAAACTATCGTAGGGAAAGAGAGGAGTACTGGATACGCAGACTAGGTACTGCAATACTTTACGAATGCAATGACAACATCAAAAGTATAGGAAACCTTTCAAGCCAATATAACAATAGCATGGATGTGATGAATTTATTTGACAAAAATCCAAGACGGGAAAGGAGTCGTGGCCATCGCCACTATACGTCACCTAAGTTACATGATGTCTCCATAGATGGTCTCCTTTCTTTCATACAAAAACTTCTTGGACTTCATCACATTAGAACCAACCTTTATTCTATACCTCTCACTCTTCTACACTCCCTTTACAAAACAAGTCTTGATACTCCTGTTTCTGACCCCACCTCATCATTATACAGACTTGTTTCCATCATTTTGGATATTGGTTTCCACAGACTCTTTAAACCAGTTTGTGTGAAAAGTCAAGATGAAGAAATACGATCATTTCTTCCACTACCGTTTGTCAACAAAGGTATAGATGCAATTTGTTTGGCTAACATCCTCCATAACAAAAACGTTACCAACAAAATTCCCCCATATTTCAAAGACAAATCCATACCAATTATTTCATATTCGTACACTTCACCCATTGCATCCAAAATTTTCAATTATAAAAGGCTATTGCAGAACCTCGAGATTGAGGACTTCAAGGCTAAACCACCTGACTGTTCTTGCAAAAGCTCTCCATTCATATATGGTCCTTCTGGTCATGTCGTTACGGGAGATTTAACCATTATAGAAAACGAATCTCTACGTAATATCCTTTCTAAAAGTCCCAAGTACCGTGAACCACGTTCCATAAATTGGAATTATAACTTTAAAGTTCTTATGGATGCCGTCGAAAACTATGCAAGAAAATGGATAAAACGAGAACAAGAAGACATTGATTCTCTGTCAGAGTGGTAAAAGGCCGTGAGGTCTTTAATTTTGAAACGAATGAAAGTTTTAAGTAGGTCAATGAGTGCCAAGGCTACATCAGTTTTCAAAGACCCGGATGTAGCAAAAACATTGTCTACTGTACATGACAAATATGTTGTCGTACCAGCAGACAAAGCCCAAAACAACATTGTTTTTGTCTGCAAAACGTTTTATATCCAATGTTTATTATCAGAGGTAGACGTAGAAAATAATAGCAGTGATAAGACCTATACTGCTACCACTCTCTCCAAAGAAGAGATTGTGGAAAACCATAAATCTGTGCTATCCTCTTTTGGTATCTCTACCAAGGACGATGATTGTGATTTACCGTCTATGTACTGGATTCCTAAACTTCACAAGAATCCATACAGACAACGTTTCATAGCTGGAACTGCAAAATGTACCACCAAACCTCTTTTTTCAAAACTTTTAACTTCTATACTCACAACTATCAAAGAGGGTCTGCAGTCCTACCACAACACTTGTTACTCCCGTAGTGGTATTAATTCAATGTGGATCCTGAAAAATTCGAAAGATCTTTTGGAGACAATCAGTTCAAGACTATTATCTGAATATAATAGCATTAAATCCTATGATTTTGCAACACTGTATACTTCTATTCTCCATACTCAGTTAAAATCCCGACTTAAAAACATTATACATCGTTGTTTTTCCAAAAAGATGGTACACCTAGATACAAACATATAGTTCCTGGTAGAGATTCCTCATACTTTGTAAGAAATAATTCCAAATCATCTTCCAAATATACAGAGGAAGATGTTTACAAAATGCTGGAATTTTTAATCGACAACATATTTGTCCAGTGTGGTGGACGTGTTTTTCAACAAACGGTCGGCATTCCAATAGGAACAAATTGTGCTCCTTTACTTGCTGACCTATTTCTGCACTCTTATGAGGCTGACTTTATAGCTGATTTGATCAGAAAGACATAATATCGTTTGGCTAGATCCTTCAATTTCAGTTTCCGCTATATAGATGACGTATTATCTTTAAACAATCCTAATTTCGGGGATTTGATACATCGCATCTACCCAAAAGAACTTGAGATAAAGGATACTACAGACACTGTGTGGTCCGCCTCATATCTTGACCTTCACTTAGAAATCGATAGTAAAGGAAAACTATTGACCAAACTTTACGACAAACGTGATGACTTTTCATTCAGAATTGTCAACTTTCCTTTCATCTGTGGCAACATCCCTTCGGCTCCTGCGTATGGAGTGTTCATATCACAACTCATACGTTATGCCAGAGCTTGCCGAAACTACGCAGACTTTTTGTATCGCGCTAGAACTCTAACAAATAGGCTTCTGGAACAAGGTTATGTTGCTACAAGATTGAAGTCATCACTACAGAAGTTGTATGGTCGTCATCATGAACTCATGGATCGTTATGATGTATCCATCAGCATCATGAAAACTGATTTATTCAACGGGTCATAGTTTACCTTTCCTCGTTTGTCTACCCCGGACTTGACTTTTTATGAGCAACTCGGCGGGTGTTTCTAGAAAAGCAGAAGACGCTTACCCTACCGGTGCACCTGGTCCATGCTCCCAGTTTTTAGTGGAGTCCGAGTTGCTCATTTACTTTTGTTACTTTGTATGTATGATTTTAGTTTCTTTATGTTCTTTGTTGTGTGTGTCTGTTTTCCATGTCTGGTCTTTGTCCCTGGATTATATTCTTTTGATTACCGCTATAACCTTGGTTCCCTTGATTACTCTTTTACCATATCTGTTCCCTTTTCTATTATCCTTTAATTTAAATGAAGTAGAATTTACGAAGGAAAAACAATGAGAATCGGAACGTCGATGATATCTAGTACTGCAATTGTACAAACAATATTGGACGAATGACATGTTGTGATAATAGCAATCTGATGAATTAGATTACGTAGCAATATTATCGGCAGAGGTTTAGAATACTGCAAAAAACAATTTCAGCGGTAATATGTTTTGCATGGTAGGATATACCAGGGCGATTTAGCGACACGATATTAGCTTTTTATCAATTATTGTAGATCAGAGGGCTCCTGGATGGCGAGTTGTGCGTATATCACATTGATTAAAAATTAACACCTTATGAAATTGATAGGATTAAAGCGAATTGTTTGTAAATGTTGTCTAGGCAATTCTAAGATCTCGTAACACTGCAAACAAGTTGTGATTGTGATAATTCTGTTAAATCATTGTACATTTTTGAAGTTGATATTGATGTAAGAATATAGAAGCAAATTTGTTCTTTTTCTTCAACATCTACATTTTGGTTAGATAATCTTTGTAAAGTATGGGTGCTTACCTTACCGCTTCAACTGGTCCGTGCTCAGTGTTTATGTACAATTCAGTTCCTCTTTAAAAATAGTTTTATTTCCTTCTTTCTTTCGGGTTCTACATAAATCACTATTTTCATGCCTTATATATATAAAAAATTAAAGTACATGTATTAGCCATTATCAAAGAGTTTTAGAGATCTAACAAGATAAAAAGGTTTACTAAAAACCAATTTCATTTTACCAGATGCCCGAGCTAATGTTGGACAACAAAAAATCGATAATTACCATATTTTCTATTCATCTGACATTTTTTTTAAATTTGAAACTATCTTCCACAAACACGCAGTTTCAACAGAAGTTGAGATTAATATTACAGTTTATACTACAAGGTAAGAAAAAGCAATTCGACACGATAAAATCCAAGATTTTCTTACTACTAGCATTAGAATGGAAAATACCTTGAAATTCCATCTATGAGGTTCTCACGCAATATCTACGTTTATCTCGGTTGATATTTTTACATTCTCCTGTGAAAAAGGAAATTACTCGCATAACCAAAATGTTTAAAGGAGAGTGTCCATACCATGTCTAGAGTATTTATACTGAGGATCTATATTCAATCCATTTACAAGTTGTACCCATCCAACGTGCATGATTATAACAATTGTTATAGATAGCGTAAATAACCTGAAAAAAAAATCACGTAATTGATCGACATTATATTACATTTGACAATTGGTCGTAAAAATGACATACTATCTGACCACCTGACTTTCTATTATTTTTCACAAATTTTAACAAGTCGCGGGCAAATTTGAAACGAAACCAATACCCACAAATCCGCAAGGCAATTATTGCATACATTCAAATACTTACTTACTTGTTTGTTTGTTTGTTTGTTTGTTGGGGTTTAATGTCCGAGCAGCAATATTTAAGCTATATTCAGACGATGAACATGAAATGATGAAATGAAAAAAGGGATGGGACACAAGGACAATGGGGTCGACAAATTTTGATTGCCACTGGAAAAAGGGAGAGGTGGGTAGGGTCGGGCAATTTAGCCCCCTGTGGCGGAGCCCCATGGTTCCTACTCCGGGAGAATACCACAGTAGGGTTCTTTAACGTGCGAGGAACGTGGCATCTTTCCAAACACGGTGCACCACTATGGTTTGCGGTCAGGTTTTCCGTATTATAGCCTGACAACCCCAGCATTTAACACGCCAGGGGTACCCCATTCCACCACCTGGGGCACACATCGCAGTTGCTCTGTGGGCAGAGCGCCCTAACCCCCGACTAGGGTTTTGAGCACTATTTTACGACAAGCTTAGCGCTGCTGCAGGCCTATTATTTTAACACCCGGACCTTCACAGGGCTTACTTAGTTGTAAAGAAACAGAAAAAAAAGATAATAGTAATTTGTTGTTCATGGCATTATCAACGCACATCTTATATCTAGAATACGTGAAATTTACAACATTTTTGTCTGAGGTATTTTGTTTTACCTTTAGAAAAAAAAATCAACAAGGGCGAACATCAACATTAGTGCTTACACTTAACAAACATATACATGTATTCGATGTCTGGCTACATGTACTGTATATGGCTACGAATAACAATATGCATTAATGCTGCAGTTTCCCTAAGGATGAAATATTGGCAAAAATGGAACCATTGATTTCATTATCAAACTCCCTACAGCTCTATAAACAGAAATATTAGAGCTTATCTCTTACATTCCTGTTTTACCATGGTAGTCGTTACAAATATAGTGGTCCTTAAAATTAGTACAAGATAGCCTGGGAGCGGTTGTATGACGTTTTAAGCAGGTGGAAATATTGGATTAATAACGTATAGATTTGTGGGTGAATGAATTCAATTTGGCATATAAATTGTGGGTTGAAATTTTGATCGGATGCGTTTGAACGTGTTCGGCATATTGGTATGTTGGACTATTTTAAGTAAGGACTAATATGAAATTATACTTGTAGTTAACGATGAAAATGTGAACTAGGGACTTTATATTTACGATTAAACCTTTATGAAATCGATCGTTCGGATGCTATTGACAAGTTCTTAACACGGACTAGAATTTGATGATGCGTATTGCGTATGCATTTGACAGTTTTCAAGACCTTTTTATTCAAATTAGGTCTTAAATCATGTGTATTGAGTTGAAATCAATTCGAATACGGTACAAAACCGTTTAATGTAGCTTCTACATATATATACTTCATATCAAAAGAGTTAGTGTTCTAATTATTATGAATGTTCATATAAATGTACTAGTCAAAAGTAGCTACGTGTAATTCTATCTGTCCATGGTTTGGAGTCTAGATTATCTGATTATTGGTTTATCACAAAGGAATATCGCATGGAATCGACAGTTGGCCACATGCGCTAATCAGGAAGAAATAATGTCTAGACCTAATTAATATCTCGTTTATCAATTAAGGTTTAACTAAAGAGTTTACGACACTCAGTCTTACTGCATATAAAAATGCGCTAATTATTCGCTAGTGAATTGGGAAGGTAGTATTACGGCTAAAATGATGGTTACAATATCCTATTAGCTCATTTCTGATCGTATCAGTTTTAAATTTTGATGCCTACTTCCTGTGAGTATATCGTGTCCTTACACAGTACATACTAACGTCTCAATTTGGATACTTATGAACATTATTGATATTAATGTTTTGTTTCGTGCTGTGGCTACTAAAATATTTTCTGTCTATGATATTTTTTGTGGAGTGTATACGTGTACATGTATTTCTGTCTTAAACTTTGATTTTTACTTATATCGGATTAGTTAGAACACTAAACACGAGATTCAACGAATCAAAAATATTAAATTCAAGAATTTGTATGAGGAAGTGAGATTGATGTTAAAAAAATTAACTCAATAATTCGACCAAAAAATGTCATCGTTCAGAAGGAATTTTATTGCAAGGTCACCCATAAAGGAAATGAATATCCATGAAAGATTCAAACGAACGTTTTCATCGACAAAAACAGAGCATTCACTGGCTCGTAAAATTCTTGATCAGAAAGGACTACCATTGTCACCTCACAGGCCATTAAGGGCAGTTCGTTCTTTGCCGTGCTGTCCTGATTTGAGGTAAGGGAAAACCCAAATTAATTATAGGTAGGATGCTATAAAACTAAATATATTCGATAAGGATATAGGGATAATATGTATTTTTTTAAAATCTTCGATGTTTTTACGTGTATTTATATCCCTGACCAACGTTAACTATAGTTCTTGTTCCCTCCTTCATTTCAAATTTGATCCTCATATAAATCAAATTTACTGATCGTTAAGGACTGTTAAGAAATCGAACCTTTTCTTTCCTGTGGTTAAAAAAAAACACTTTCATTATACTGTACACTCTGCAAATCCCAATATACTTCAATTTATTAGTATAATGAAACTTGCAACAACCTCTAAAAATAAGCTCACACACATTCTACTCTCGAAACATTTTACAGTGTGTGGTGATAAATGGATATCATAAATTAAAAACAACCTGAAAAAACAAAGAACCGTACGGCTGTATGACTTTATTCTCTTTCGACTCTTTCACTGATCAATAGTGTGACATTGATAAAAAGGAATGACTAAAGAAAAAAAATTACTGACGAGGCAAACTCATTGAAATTGTTACAAATGTACATATGCCTATAGCTTTTCTTCGACTTTTCCGTTACTTGCGACTGTATATACATTTGTGTGTACATATATACAATTTATATACAATATACAATTTACATATAGATGTATTTGTACATGTGCAGCACAATTTAATATTTTATCTTTAGTTTACGGGTGCAGATATTTGATCCGGAAATACCATATAATGTAAATCCTGGTGTGTCATAATTGATTCCGAGTTTTTTCCTCCCGTCATCAATACTACCAGGTTTGGATCGTTTGAAGTGGCGTCAGATAAAACCTTAAGCGAATGTTGACTATAGCATAATAGAAATGACTAGCAATTAATCTCTCGTACGTCCAAGAAAAGACACAAGCTGCATCCCTTGAATTCGAACCTTGGTATATTAAGTTTAATCCATTTGTAAACCAATGCAAACCAGCCCCCCACCCCCCCTCCCCCCAAAAAAAAAAAAAAAAAAACAAACAAACCATAACAAAAACAAAAACAAAAAACACACACACAAAATGAAAAAAAAACGTCTTTCTTGAAGTAATCAGATAAGACAAATTGCACCGCATTTTACCATTTTCGGGCAATTAACGAGAAGAAAGTCAGAAATGTATTCTTTAATAATATTTATCACCATGCTGTATTCTGAATGTAGAATATACGTCAAGTATTTTAGATTCAACATTTGCCCAACTGCTATGGAGGAAAGATCGAGAGCCTGTTGTTTTATATGTTATGAAAATAAGTGTCAATTTGGTGCTTGTTGAGACTCAATGACTTAGCACTTTAATAAAACCACATGCTTAAATTATATTGTGCAAGTGCATATCATATACCAAGGAACTATCAGATGGTGAGTTGTTGTGTCAATGGCATTTAGGCTTGGTACATACAACTCGTATTAGTCTCAGATCAATTCTTACGTCTTTTTTACTAAAAGCTGTTAGTTCTTTTATCGATTGAAAATGCTAACAAGCGTACATCTGCACTGAATCTTTCTTATACCTGAAAATATATCTTTATTGGTGCATGCAAACTTTTATTTCAACCCAACCTGTACGGGCTTACATGTAAAGTGGGTCCACATATTCATATTATGTCTACAGATATATCCTTAAGTACTTATGTACCAATTGAAAAAGTCAGAGTTTTGACGGTAAAAATCTTTTATTTCTTGATTAGACTTGTGTAGATTGATTGCGAAACTTCGAATGTTTCGAGTTAGCTATATAATTATTCCATTGTTCTTGCAACATAAATAGCGTTACCTTAAAATGTCATATTTAAAATATATATATGTACATGTATACATGTATTCGTATTTGTATTTGGAACGACAAAAAGGAACAAAACGTATCAAACTCTGTAAAAACTTATGAATTGACGTGTTGTATTAGTTGTAGATTTATATAAGTATGAAAAAAAAGATGAATCTTTGCTTCTTGTAGTTTTAACTTCTTGCGAGTCAGCTTGATTACACAGGTTCGATGCGCTATTACTTATACGTAAAGAGGTCGTTGAATGTACGCTTAAAATGTCAAAAAGAAAACCTTCAAGAAATGATATAGAGGCTAGAGTACTACTTTATTGACTTGACACACTTCGACATTTCGTTAAGTGCTTTCCTGTATGTATTTTACTTAAAGTAGAAGTCTTTATACAAAAATATCAGACCGGAGATGATTCATGCATGTAAAAAGACCACCAACTCACTTTTATTTCGAGACCATATAAGTCCTGGTTTGTCAAATGCCAAGTGAAGCGGAGAAAGAAAACTTTGGATCCTAGTATTTGTAAAAAAAAAAAAGATTTTTCCAAATTTTAGGGAGGGGGGAGGGCGTACGCTAGGTCCGCTTACTATGAATCCGACCTTGTATATAGGCTATGGCATAAGTGAGACATTGTTTTTGCTGACCTGGGTGATTTTCACTATGCGATTCGGTCAATTTCAACAACAGATGCGTGTTTTAGTACACATTGCATGTTCTTACCCAGGTATTCGTCCCTGACAACGTACCTGATAATGAAATCCTGAAGTTTGTTGAAAATTTGTTTTTATACACCTGTAAAATTCGTTTTATTCTTCGTACAGATTGATACACGTGGATAAGTTGTATCTTTAAATTCAACGTTTTAACTTCACCAAAATTTGTTTTCGATCTAAACTCAAAGTGGTCAACAATATTCAATCAATCCATACATCTATAAAAAAAAAAAAAAAAAAAAGCATTTTATATGATTTGCTATTTTAATTAATTTATGTTATTTTATATTCTGAATTTGTAAATAATAGAAAGATGATTTGTTTTGCTTCGTTTATTTTATTTTATATCTGCATGTTGGAAATTAACTATATTTTTTGCGCATCTGACAGACTATTGGTAACACCTACAAAGATTAGTTGTAGATATTTATATGTAGTTTCTTACTCATTCATCGTTGGACTCAATTTGTTTTAAAATAAATAAAATAAATAAAATAAAATAAAATAAATCGGATCAAATTGATACAGGGAAGATAACATAAACTTACAGAAAGGTCTGAAAAATCCAAACGATGTTAGAACTGCCAAATTTGCGATGCAAATTATTGGTCGTTCCCTCCGCAGGACTCGAACTCGGCCAGCTAGGCTATGTACTCTGTGCAGGCGAGCTGGCCGAGTGGTCTAGGGCGCTGGACTTTGTGCAGGCGAGCTGGCCGAGTGGTCTATGGTGCAGGCGGTGTTGCCATAGATGTCACAGCGGTACAACTTCGAGTCCCGCGGAGGGAACGACCAAAAATTTGCATCGCAAATTTGACAGTTCTAACATCGTTGGGAATTTTTCGGTAGTAAATTGTCCAATAACATAAATGTATTCAGACCGTGTCTGTCATGGGTAAATCAGTCAATCGCAACACACTACGTAAAAGAAGCCCAGTAAAGTTCAGAGGACCAATGAATAAATTAAAAATTCAACTTTTTGTACTTAGGCCCACATCTCTGTATGACAATTTATGTTGATATATTCAAATTATACAAAAAAAAAGAATTAATTACTATACAACTGTTAATCGCACGTGGTTAATCGGCACTCCGTAATACGACACATATTTTATGCAAATTACTCTTAACCCTTATTGTAATTCCACATCTTTGGCTGTAAAACTGAAGACACAAATTCTTACATTATTAACGGTCTAGGATTTCTTCCTCTCATGTGAGAAAGTCTTCGTTTTTTTTACTCGTTCCGCGCAACTTAGTTCTAAGTTTAAGACCACGTGTAGTTTTGCACCTTCTTCTAAATGTGGACAACACTTAAGAAAAGCTGAAATACCGAATGAGTGACAATTCCAAGTTTAAGCCCACATGTAGTTTTGCACTTTTTTCCAAATGTGAAAAATACTGTCGAGCGTTAGGAAAAACTGAAATGCCGAATGAGTGACAGTACTGGTGAACAAAACAAAGTTAGGAACATTAGAAAAGAGAACTGATGCAGAGTAAGTCACTTCAACACAAAGAAAGCTTGCAAAACACACGTACAATGTACCAAAACGAGGTAAACGGGTCTTGCTAAAAACTAGAGTTGAACTTAGTTGCTCCAGATGGGTGAGCAGTTCCTGGCTTTTCCAAGATGCATGTGTACACGCCATTTTTTGATCGCTGACGGACCTTTCCGGTGATATATAAAAGATAGGGGTCGTTTGTCATACTGACACTCAATATATCATTTTTAATCATATAAATAACGATACTATTGACAAAATGATGAGGCTAAAACCGCTGTTATAAGTATAAGGAAAGCCAAAGTATTTTTGACATCAAACAATTAAAACAGCGTACATTATCTTGCAATAATATTGATCTTGCAGTAATACATTTTTTACATTTTAGACCATTGGCAATTGTCATATACCGGAACAATTCACCGCATAATATTTCCATCAGAAAGCCTTGCATCACATCAAGCCCATATCAGTGATTTCCAATTTTTCAGTTTCTCCGTTTATATTGCCATTCGTTAAACGAATTTTCATTTTAACTATTGGTATTACCCCTACTTGATCAGTTCGGTAATTTGGTCATTCCCCTTTACATATCAGCCTCGTTTTTTTCTTGTATTGATATAAGGTGGCCAAACACAGAAAGAACTAGACTTTATGCGTCCTTTCATGCGTTTGGCATTTTGCAAAACATTCGAGTTCACCGATGAATTCGATAAACAATCTTTCAGCTAGAGACTTTAACCAATTTCACATGTGTTAATTATTTACACTGTCTGCTTAATTAAGTGTCATTTCCATGCCTGTTGTATGACATCTAGGACGCAACTAAATCATAAAATCATCTCCGAGGAGTGAAAAGTAAGCTTAATTAACTGTCTTCAGTAACAGTTCTTAGAAACTTTCAACTCCAATCTTTTCAAATTGTTAGTTTCCTTCTAGCATAACGTTAAATGAACATCTTTCAAATTAATATGAAAATCAAATAGGATGTCACCAACGTTTCAAAGACATTAATTAGTTCACTTACTTTAAAGTACAAGTCGATATTGTTACATTGAATTGAACTTTAGTGAAACGTCACTTCCTGTTCTGCGTACCAAAATTTGAATAGCATGCCAAGTACATTTTCTGGTCAAATGTGAAATATGTTTCTCCTGTAAGATAGGTCAGGACGTTAACTTTTACAGACAAATAAATCATCTAAAAAGACATGAATATTCATAAGGTCAAAGGATCAAAAGCGCTGTCAGAACACTGTATACCAAGGAAGCAAATGGCAAAAAACCTGCTTTTACTAAATTTGAAAGTATTCTGTGAAGTGCAAATGGTTGCACTCGTAAGGGTAGTGTACGAGCTTCAGTCTTTTGAATGATTGTATGGTTTTGTGAAAACCCCGCATATATTGGCTAATGATGCAAATTTTTTGTTAGTGGTAATTTCTGGAGCCAGATTTTATCAACATATTTGCATTGACTTAAGCAGACCCCTACTTTATGTAATGTTTGGAATGGATGATTTCAAATTTGGAAATTGGGAAATGGGGATTAAAAAGATTGAAATTTAGGTTTGAAAAATGTTTTAATTTTTCTTAAAATGATATTCAATTGAATGATTAATGATTTAAATTGATATGAATATAAAAAATGTTTTGTTTAATTGATAATAAAAAAATAAAATATACAATAAATATTATTAAAAATAATAAAATAAATAAACAAATAGAATGTTGAAAAGGAGAATCTTTTGGGAATTGAAAATTTATAAAAGGAGTAGATATTTTATAATGAGGCAATGGACAGTGGATATTTCATGAGGCTCCGGGCAATTGAGATTTAATATAGTGTGTTTGAGCCTTATGAAGAAAAGAAGTCTAAAGTTTATAAACCGATGTTGTATTTTTTCTCGAAAATTAAAAAAGGAGAATAAATTAATTAAAGGGGAATTTTATAATTATAATAATAAGAAACACATACATGTATACATGTATCGACTACTCGTATACATGTTATAGAAAAAAATAGATACATGTATGATGGTGTACAAAGAGAAATATTGTTTATGTGAAAAGTCAAGTGCACTATGTTTCATGTAAAATGTTAAATTCACGTCTATTCTTTATAATTTTTTGTTATTGTCACAAAACAATTTTGCATTTAGGCGTTCTGCACATGAATTTCACGTTAATTCAATCAAAAAGTATATTTCTCAATTATGCTTTTACGCTGAAAAGGTGCTTTCTTCAGGTGAAAATTATGGGAACTTATTTTTCTTCTTTATATTTTTACATTGTTGTACACATTTTATATTTGTCTTTTAGAGCTTTTGCCATTTTGGTTTGTCTGGCTGATACAATTTGTACATCTTCTGAGAATAAAAATGGTCAATCAAGGTTTACGAACTTTCATTCCTGGCGTTTCTATAGGGTATGTAAGTCACATTCTAATTTCATTTTCTTTACCGAAATTTCTGATGTAGAACGTATAGAAAACCGAAGACCGATTTGCATTTTATTGTTTATTTCCGCTTACTCGAAACGCTGTATAATAATGCAAAATCTTCTATTTCGTGTTTTTTCTTAACACTTTTATCATGTAGAAATAGATATTTGTCATTTTTATCGGTATTTTTGTTACACAAAAAATATGTTTGCCTTTAACACTGAACTCAAAGCTTTCTAAATGACAATCTCCATGTTTTTGAACGGTAGACTAGGATTTCTTGAAATCACGGGATCACATGGCGAGACTTACATACCCTGTGAATCATCCAAATATCTTCTTTCAAATTTGGTATAATACATGTAAGTTAACTTAAATTGAGTACTATTCCCGATTAGTTTACAACCTAAGTGAAACTCCCTAAAGTCACATATTTCATGTTTTATTGCTCCGCTATTATAAGAGTACTAATATCAATGGACACTTTTAGTCTTTTAGTCTTTTAAGAACATATGCCACATGTATTACACATAATTTACAAGAAAACAAAAGAAAAAACTTGTAAAGGGTCACTTTCAAGATATTATTTCCATATGTTGTTTTTAAATATGAAACGAACTTGGGCAAACGGTAGAATGATAAGTTAACAAGTAAAACGAAAGCTGGACTGGTTCCCGATCGCAATTGCAGTATGTTACACATATACAATAACTGGAACGTAGTCCCGGGAACCAGGATAAACGAAAGCACAAGTATCAACATTTCCTTGTGCATTTACATGTTGCACCCCTAGGTGGGATCCCTATTTCTGTTTTAACTAACAGCTTTAAACTATTTATAGTCTTTTATTTTGTGGTGTGAGAATAATGTTCATAAGTCCTAAACTTGGTGTTATTTGCTTTCAATCAATATTTTGTTTACAAGAAAACATTGAGTTTCATGCAATGCCATCAATACCTCTTTAAACACTATGCGTTTTAAACATATAAATGTCAGGCTGTAAATTCTCGTGTTTTTCTTATCCAATTTAAAATATGTTATTTCCGATGGAAACGAAAGATAATTGATTTCTATCCTTGTAAATCGAATTTATGAAATGATGTTAATAATTGAGTTTGTGTTCCAAGTTGATATTAAATCTTAAATGAAATTATTGACTCCAGTCTTATTTATTCGTGTTTAAGTGATGGTTATAAATCCTGGAATAATTTTGCAATGAAATTTCATTACGCAATCTAAAATGAACTCACATATTACTACTTGCACACAAAACTCTATTTTTCTTTAAATTTGTTCGTTTTACATATTGAGACAAAACATTTATTAAATCATGTTTAACCACGCTGAAACGATAATACATTTTATATTATAACGAATATTATTTACATTACATGTAAAGTTATATGAAACTTAAAAATGTGAATTTCTTTCAACCAAAATATGTTTGTGTGTGTTAAAAACAATTGTGGAAGAAATAATACTGGTTCGGTCTTATTCACAGAAACGCTTCTCATAATGAATGCAAATTTTATCCATTTCAGAACTCATTTGTTAACGTTTTATACATAGTTTTACACATATACATCGACATTTGTAATGCAAAAAATATAAATTAAGATCCTCAGATAAATTGGCTAGTGCAAACGGGAATTTCAAAGGCTAGTCACACAATTGATTGTTAAGGTAAAATTCTGCTATTATCGGTTTCTCTCTCTCTCTGTGTGTGTGTGTGTGTGATTCAATAATTCATTTCTACATCTTTAATTCTTTAATTAAACTTTGTATATTAAGTTTGAATGTAAATGTACAAAATCGAGTTTAATACGACATTTTATCATATTACTTTAAGTACTTAAAAATCAACAAATACAATTTTAACTGAATGTTAGTGTTAGGTCGAACTCCATATTTTGTATTCAATTGAGTACAAAACACTTCTTGGTTAATCAGTTGTCACAGATTTTCACCAAGTATGTAACCAAAAACCCCATGACTTGTAAACGCCTTGTATACGTTTTTCATAATAACAAAGTTAAAGCAAATTATCCAGAATTTCTTGTGATCAAATCAAGTTTTCTTGTAAAACAAAGATTGAAGAGGTCTCTAACGCTATCTTGAACAAGACTGTGCTGAAAATTTTCCAATGTAGTGTAACATACTGTCTGGACGTTAATTCAATTATACCGTCATAGGACAATCCAAGATGATCGATCATTGTTACTTCATCAAATCAATTTGATTCCGAAAAGATCTTTGTGTCTAATGGTGAAATAAATGATGATTTACTGTCATGTTACAATATATTAATTGCGTAAGAGCTGAGAAGCCTGAAAGTCGTGAAACTTATACAGCGCGAATGACACTATCACTAAAAGCAACGAAATTTTGAGCTGACGTCTTAAAAACATTAGAAATAATGTTCGTGCATATATCAATTTAAAGGGTGTTCATTTATTTGCTTGATAGTGGGTATAGATTTTGATATAGTACAAAAAGTTCACATGGACTTTCTTTTGAATTATAATTATGATTTACGTAAAATAACGATGGAAAGTGTGGAGTGGTTTAAAAAAAGACATTCGGTTCTAATTGTATATGATTCTCAATAATATACACGTATGTAAATATGATGTGTTACATATACTGAAACACTTTGAAAGCTTGCGACAAGGTATGCGTCCTCCGCTATTTCAGAAACACACACCGAGTTGTCAAAACTACACCATTGTGAACACATTTGATCACAAAGTGCTATCATCAGTTAAAAAAATGGTTTTGCCTATTGCTAGCTGTTTTTCCTTTAGCATTATTTTATTATAGTTAAAGCTCATTTTAGAGTTTGCATATATGTAATTGAAGGGCAGAACATTGTGTGACATAGCCATATATGATCTGTCTTTTGAATTGTTGCCATTTTTAATTGCTTGCTTTGCTGCTTTGCATGCATTTTAATGCGGTATGTCTTGTGTGTTTTATTTGTATTTTTATTACTATTATATATCTTGGTTTTAAAATCTCATTAGAGCTTGTGTTGTAATGTTTTACATTACAACACAAGCGTATGGTGTGTTCATATCACAACTCATACGTTATGCCAGAGCTTGCCGAAACTACGCAGACTTTTTTTCAGAACGCTAACAAATAGGCTATAACCTTGGTTTCCTTGATTTTTCTTACATATACCGACTTTAGATCAAGTTTTTGAACTTTGAACTTTGAAATGATGTCCATACCATGGTGATTAAACATTTGTTTATGTTAACCGTAAAACTTCTTGAAATACAACCTTGAGCATTTATAAATTTGAAAAATCAGTATTGACGTTGGTTTAAATTGACTGAGTGTGGGATTGTAAAATCTGTATTAATCTGTTAGCAATCAATATTACAGATATACCTTTTTTGCAAATTTACAATGTACAGTATTGCTGTTCGGTAATAATACGGGGATATATTACTTTGGCTACAACACCTTATTTACAATGGTATGATATTCGTAAAATTGATACAAATTTTAAACCATTTGTGAGGTTTTTATAACCCTTTATCTCAATCAACTTGGAAATTAAAAATTATTCGCTGTTCGCCATTTTGATTCTATCCGTTGTTTAAAATCCAAATGATTGTTTAGTATACTTAGTGTAAGAATTTTCACTCGAAACAAGAATGATAATCTTTATACATATTAAAATGTCGGTTAATAACAAAAATGCTATTTCGTCTCCTATTTCTAGAATTACTACGTTATTTTTAGAGTTTGAATTGAAAAAATAATGAAATGTATGCTTCACATTGAAACTTTAGTCGCTTATGGGATACTGATCTTTTCAGAAATAATGATTTTAACCAAATTGACTAAATTTAATATAACAATCCAGACGAAGCACTTCGCGTGTCAAACGAAATTTGAGTAAATCACTGAGTCGATCTCCAATAAAGTATAAAACAACTTTCAGACTTTAATTGAATAATCAGTTATTGCTTGATTGAAATATGTTCCGAAGAGCAAAACCTTACAAATCATTGCATCATATATGGGAGTGTAGTTACATTGATAATTTTTAATGCTTTTAAGACTAAAGCATATTCATACATATATAATATTTCTTGTGTTATGTCAAAATGTTGACAATACAGACAGTAACTAGTGTTTCATAATGAAGATCGCAAACAGTATCTTAATATCAGAATGCATTATCTTACAGTAGACTGCACTATTACCATAAGATTGTCTCTCGTATATATTAAATAAATTATGATAATTTCATACATTATATTTGTCTTTCCTGAGTGCTTTACAAATTTGATGAAAATATTTTTATCTGCTGAAGTTAGTTCTTGTTTTTCAAGTTCCGCAAAGGACATAGCCCTGTTACAGATGCTTAATTGTAAGAAGTTACAAAAATTACAAAAAGTCAGCTTATTTACGGCAGCCTCTGGCATAGCGTATGAGTTGTGATATGAAAACTCCAAACGCAGGTGCTGAAGGAGTAATCAAGAGAACCAAGGTTATAGCGGTAATCAAAAGAATGTAATCCAGGGACAAAGACCAGACATGGAGAACAGACATACACAACAAAGAACATAAAGTAACTAAAATCATACATACAAAGTAACAAAAGTAAATGAGCAACTCGGACTCCACTAAAAACTGGGAGCATGAACCAGGTGCACCGGTAGGGTAAGCGTCCTCTGCTTTTCTAGAAACACCCACCGAGTTGCTCATAAAAAGTCAAGTCCGGGGTAGACAAACGAGGAAGAGATAATGCCATAGATAAAAGGAAAGTTGGCAATACGAAATGAATTGCGTTTGTTGTATAGTTTGGTCAATAGTTTTCCTTAAAATTCAATCTCTAAGTGTAGGTCAATATATCAGGCTGACTTCTCAATGTCTGTAGTATCATTCATCTCAAGTTCTTTGGGTTAGATGCGATGAATAAAATCCCCAAAACTAGGATTGTTTAACGATAATACGTTATCTTTATAACGGAAAGTGGGATTATAGGATCTAACTAAACGATGTTCATTCTTTTGGAACAGACCAGCTATAACGTCAGCATCATAAGAATTACGAAAAATGTCAGCAAATACAGAAGCACAATTTTTTCTTCTTGGAATGCTGACGGTTCGTTGACAAACGCGTCCACCGCACTGGACAAATATGTTGTTGATAAAAAAATCGAGCATTTTGAAAACACCTTCTTCGGTATATTTAAAAAATGATTTGGAGGTATTTTTTTACCACGTTTGAGGAATCTTACAAAAACTACATATTTGTATCTAGGTGTATCTGGTGGTTCCCATTCTTGCACTCGCAAGCATAAATGATACTACTTGGGACTACAAGCACCCATGCGGTAGAATTAGTTTGATACGTGTGTGCATTTGAAAAAAAAACTGACAAAAACAATTCAAAATGAAAACTTAAGTTAAGTTTAAAACTTTAAATGCTTAATCCAATGTACTCTTACAATTAACGCACCAGTATGGCTCTGATTTCATGATCTTTTTTTCAATTTAGAAGAACCGAATTCAGAAAGCTTTTGTATTGAATAATTCTATTTAGCAAAACTGAAACTATATAGTCGTACTGTTAAAATAAATGTTCACATTTCCTCTTGTGGTACACAGGTAAAAATATTTTTTCTATCACTTTCTCCTCGTAGTTTTTTTATTGTTTTTTTTTGTTTTGTTAGAACCTTCTATGACATATGAGTTTTTATTATCACTCGTACCGACGCATCCCTTGTTTTACCTCGAACAACAACCTTTATGTTTACGTTACAAAACACAATATTGAATATAAGTAGTTTTTAAAGTACATTGCGAAATCATTATTTCCATTATATTTACCTCTAATTTTACAAAGTATAACTTATCGAACCAAATTCAGTAACATGTTGCGTGTTTGATGCAAGTTAACAAAAATACTCATAAAGCATGACTCATCTGCCGCCTGTAATTAAATCATCAGATCTTAAGTCCATATAAAATTCAGACACTGCCAATGCTTAAGTGATTCATTGTGTAGAAAAACCTACTGAATAAACAATGCTTTTCAGTTCCGATATGCTATATTTTACATAAAAATTGCCCTTTTTGTATGCAGATCTGCACTTTTTAGAAAATCATACATTCACCGCCCACTAAAATCAACCGAATAAAACCACATCATGAACGATAACTCTTGTAAAATGCAAATGTCATGTACAATCTATATAACTTTAAAAAAAAAAACACCACAAACAAATGAAAGAGTAATCAAGGGAACCAAGATTCTTGCGGGAATAAAAAGAATGTAATCCAGGGACAAAGACCAGACATGGAAAACAGACAAGCACAACAAAGAATATAAAATAACTAAAATGATACATAAAAAGTAACAAATGTAAAAGAGCAACTTCACTAAAAACTGGGAGCATGGACCAGGTCCACTTGTAGGGTAAGCGTTCTATGTTTTTCTAAAACACCAAAACTAAGACTGATTATTGGATCAGTAACTGTTTCAGAGTTCGGTGGCTTTTTGACATGCATGATATTACCTACTGTCTAATTTTTACTAATACTGATATTTAATTTTAACTCTTGTTTTTAGTTTTTCTGTATTGCATATAATCATCGACATTAACCTTAAATCGGCAATTCTAATTTAAATTAAAATTCAAATTCCGGTATGCTTGACACATGTTTCAAAGGGTAATTTCAAATCAACAGCTGAAAAAGTTGTAAACAAGAATTAGTCAAAACCAAAACATTTTGAACTTTGAAAGTGATCAGAAAATAAGAAAGTTGTAAAACAAACCAAACCAATGGGTTACTCAAAAGTATCAATTTTTAACTATAAGAAATCGATTTAATATTTCTTGTAATTATATTTCATGTGACTCTGGGATACATTTCAGTTTTTAAAATTCATTCTTGTAGCAAAAAGAAACTTTATATAAAGTAGAAATGTAGAAACACGTGTTGTCATTGTACAGTGAATAGAAAAAAATGTTAACTACGACATACACATCAATATGAACCGAATGTCTGTTATTTTCGATATAAATTCATGGTATTTGGGATAGCTACAATACACGCCTACATATCGGACACATAATATTGCCATAACTCGTGAAAATATAGTCTTTTAGTGTAAAGTTTATGGAATTTGTAATTAAAGTTCACACTTTGAAAGTTGAATTGCGATACTATTGTTATCGTCAAATCATTTGGATTGAAACGTGATAGGACACATTTCATATCATCGTCTACCCCAGACATGATATTTTATTAGCAACTCGGTGGATGCTTCTAGAAAAACAGAAGACGCTTATCCTACCGGTTCACCAAGGTCAATGCTCCGTTGTTTTTTTTTTTTGTTTTTTTTTTTTGTGGAGTCCGCTATGCGCAATTACTTCTGATACTTTGTCCGTGTTCAATTAATAATTGCATGTTCTCTGTTGTGGGTGCTATTTTCCCTGTCTTGTCTTTTTCTTTGGATTGTATTATTTTGATTTCCGCTCGAATCTTAGTTCCCTAGATTACTCTCTTAAACGTATCGGTTGGTATCTTTTGGTAATAATTCATAAATTTATACCCCTCCTTCCCGGAACCTTAATGTTATGAAATGTTAAAAACAACTTGTGATAATACTTGAAAAATTTAAAGTTGGATATGGTTTTATAGATTTACTGCTCATGTTACTTAATACATTTGCAAAGAGTTCTTGAGAAAGATTAATAATGTGTATTCAAATGTTTGATTCACATGACAAGGACGATCTTATAAATCCTAGAGAACTGTAACCAAGGAATTGCAGAAAGTGATTTGATTGAGCTGCATCTTAACAGTTTATTCGTGTTAAATTTATCATCTTAAAATTATATTGAGAGGGTCAATTTTATACAAGACAACTTGAGTGGAATTGAAATTGTAAATCACAAAAAATAATGTTTCGACAAAGAAAGGATAATCTGAAGGTATTTCAGTGACAAAAATTACAGATTTAATAACTACTCTGAAATCAATATTTTCCGTTCCGTTCGTGTTAAAGACAACCATTGAAAGGTATCCATTTTACACTGGTGACCTTGCGAAATCGAAAGCAGATTCATGGACGTATACATTTGAAAAAAAAAAAAAAAATTTGATACTGCAAATAAAAAATCTTTGAAGTTTTGCCTTTGAAAAATAAAAAAACTAATTCCACTAATCTTGTTTTCACACATGTTTTTTAAAGATAAATTTTGAAATAAAATGTTTCAATGCTAATAATTTAGTTTGAAGGAAACATGTCACAACAGAGGACAACCTGAATTTAATAAATTTCATGCAGTCTTATAAAATTCGCAATGTTTTAACTCATGCCGTAAAACACTTTCTAATATAACATATTAAACCTTGATGTGCCTTATATGAATTATACAGCTATTGGTAACTGAGTAAAACTATAAGTGGGATTTCTAGAGACATATTTGTTCAAGTATAAGTAACTACTCGTTCTATGTGACACTAAATATATTAAAGATCCAATATAACTGTTAATTGGTTTCCACTCATCTAATAAGTGTTCTTACGGCTGTGGAAAAGTGGCAGACCCTTTCCTGTATGAAAAAAAATGTTGAAAGATTACCATAATTACAAGCATAATTTAGGAGGTCAAATGCGATGACTTCCTCGTACTAACACAACATTAGTATTATATATATGATGTTAGCTAGCCACTCTTCTAAGTATTGTGCAGATGGTAATTGTTAGTATTATTGGATCAGTTTAATGCATTTGTCAGTGCCCCAAACTATTTTATCGAATGAATCTCTTCATTTTGCCTGATTATTAGGAAGATAGCTGCCTAAACTTATATATGCTAATAATATCAAATTGATATTTCACAGTATGACCTAAATTCAACCTTTCTTTTTTAAGGCTGTTGAATAGATTTCCTGTAAGTAAGTTTTAATAAGAAACTGAAGTCATTTATAAATTAATCAATGTTTTAAAGTCTCTTTATATTTTTACAATGCATTATAACCAGCATCAACCAAGCACCTGTCTATCAATCAAGCTGAATGCTAATAGGATTCAGTTCTTTAAGGTTTCTGGTAAATGGTTAATTGAATGCAGAGCATTATTGGTCGTGCTGTAAGCTTATTTATCAATATGTCGGTTCAGAATTATATCTATTTATTCACCATTTTCAATTGTATTTATTCCTTCTTGTCGCATCACAAAACTTCATTTCTATCCTTTTTTTCACTTTATCATTCAACAAAGTAATTTATCGATGGAGTTATTTGAAAAAAAAAATAATACCTATTTTTTTTCTTTTCAAACTTCCTCTAAACATGAAAATAGAATGACTACACTATACACGATAAATACCACAGTAAGTTTTTAAGGATCCGACATGATTTGGAATTTGAGCGATCGGGCATATATGTGTTTGGTTTTTATTTTTGTTTATACCCTACATCATTTCGTCATTAGATGGAAAAAAAAACAACAACAACTACAAATTTATTGTGGATATGATTCCAACTAAAATAGTTAAGGGGTTTATTCAATTAAGGCCAAAAAATAAAATCAGCCCAAAAATAAAATATAAAGAGAAGAGGTGTGGTGTATATGTCAAAAAGACAACAACCCCGCCGGAATGAAAATTTCAGCCCCCAAGACCATCCATCGGTCTTGAATGAACGACGAGTATTTAAGTAGATATTTGTGAGTAAGGTACATGCATTTGGCTCAAACGTTATTATTACCAGAAAAGTCTTATGTACCATGTCGTCTCCTTTCATCACTTTAAGTTGTTTAATCCGTGTGTTTTAAAAAGCACCACTTAATCAATCGAATTTCACTGAAAACTGTATCGTATCAGAATCTTGTGATGTCATAGTAATGACGCACCCTACATATTCCTTACGCAATGAACCAATTAATGCTATGACTGTAAAGTATATACAAAGAACTTTCAGGAGGTAAGTTGAAACTTTTACCAAATGAGAGTCTTCAAACTGATATTGGTGAGGAGTCATAATGGCATATATCGTTGATCCTCTTTGAATATAAATTATTCAATTGCAAGAGTAATCAAGGGAACCAATGTTATAGCGGTACCCAAAAGAATGTAATACAGGGACAAAGACCCGACATGGAAAACAGACATACACAACAAAGAACATACAGTAACTAAAATCATACATACAAAGTAACAAAAGCAAATGAGCAACTCGGACTCCACTCAAAACTGGGAGCATGGACCAGGTGCACCGGTAGGGTAAGCGTCCTCTGCTTTTCTAGAAACACCCGCCGGGTTGCTCATAAAAAGTCAAGTCCGGGGTAGACAAACTAGGAAGGGAAAACTATGACCCGTTGAATAAATCCGTTTTCATGGTGCAGATAGATACACCATAACGATCCACGAGTTCATGATGACGACCATAGAACTTCTGTAGTGCTGACTTCAATCTTGTAGCAACATAACCCTGTTCCAGAAGCCTATTTGTTAGAGTTCTAGTGCGATACAAAAATTCTGCGTAGTTTCGACAAGCTCTGGCATAACGTATGAGTTGTGATATGAACACTCCATACGCAGGTGCTGAAGAGATGTTGCCACAGATGAAAGGAAAGTTGACAATTCTGAATGAAAAGTCATCTTATTATCAATAAAGCTAGAGACATGGTACACATTTAAAATTGATTTACTGGCTTGTAATGTATTGAGGTACAGGAATACATGTTACGAATTGAATAAAAGCTATTTTTAAGCTCCTTTTATTAAGTTTTCTATCAATTCCGTCGCTAAATTAGGCCAGAACACGCATTGCAGTTTTGAAATATAAATAAATAGAGAACACATAAAGTACTTAAGTAGCAGTCCATATACAAATTGGTCATTGCCTATGACAGAGGTGATTCATGGTGTAAAATTGATGCTGTTTTAGGTCAATATATGCAACATTTCAACATAACGATATTCCTTTCTGCAACTTGTAAAAGATGTTTTAAGAAATCTATAAATTCATCTACCACTAAAATCAACCAAATCAAAAGCAAGAACGATAACTCTTGCAAATTGCCAATTTCATACTCAATCTATATATTTTACCTGCTAAGTTCAACAACCGAAAGGCGAACTAAGACCGGTTATTTAAGCGGTAAATGTTTCTGAATCGGAAATTACAGTAAAAGTTTAATAAGACAAAATCAAGACCACTAATTTAGAATTTATATATTACAAACAAATGCAAATGACTCTCTTTGACTAAAAAGTTTAATGAAATACTACTCATAATATATAATTTGAGTTGAATGAACGATGCAAGATGTTAATATTCTTACTAATCCATATGAAATCGGTTTATGATTGAAAATTAAGGATTTTGATACTTCTATGTTTATTATATTCTGACGAACAAACTTCATGATGGAAAGTCCCCTACATATTTTCAACTATAGATGTTGACATAGCATTGAAGAGGTAGAAAGTCAAACTCATTATTGGAAAACCGTCTCATATAATCGTTTTAAGCCAAATAAATGACAGTGAATGCTGATAAGGTCAATGCCTGTTCTAAAATGCTACAGAAATAAAAACACAAATTATTCTCTTCGTTTGATGAATTAGTAAAATATATCGGTCAGTTCGAGATTCATGATGACATTTCAGCTACACTTTTGTAGTTTGTTATGTTGTGTGTGTATAAATGAATGTGTAAATAATCAAAATACGGCGTAGAATAAAGTAGACAACTTATCATATGTAAACTGCAAACTCATTAAAACATAAATGAATATAAAATTCCCATGATAGACATTACCATGGTGATCTCATAGATTGACAACGCCCCCACCCCGAACCCAAGAAAACAAAAACAAAAAAAGAAAACAAAACAAAACATAACA
Source organism: Perna viridis (assembly GCA_037379345.1). Lineage (NCBI taxonomy): Eukaryota > Metazoa > Mollusca > Bivalvia > Mytilida > Mytilidae > Perna > Perna viridis. The sequence continues at coordinate 28,460,615 of CM074517.1, read as the reverse complement.
AAAACAATCTAATTTATAAGCAAGGAAGGGACATGGTCTAGCCGTCGACACACTGAGTGCTACAAGATGGTTATCAGTTCAAACACAAAAGGAACACAAAAGGACAAAAATGGAAGAAGGCAACCTCGAGCTTGCTCTTGACATGAGAGATATGTCAACGTAAAATCATTTATAATAGATCTCGAAATAAAACACTGTTCTTGTGTACAGTAGATTGGTTAACATGATTCATATCAACCGTTTCTATTGAAAACAAAGTGATAAAAGATTAATTTTGTCTTCATACTAAATCAATTTCCATATAAGGCAACTTGAAATAAAAAGCGAGATAACTCTACTCTATTGAAATTACTATTACATAAACGGCGACAAAGCGAGATAAACATGTTTTGTTTTGATGCTTAATGGAAAGTTTCCATATCAAATGTGAAGAGCATTTATCATTCATTTTCAAAACATTTTTTATAACTAACGTCCCTTTTGACAAGAATCATTCAAAATGTATGACAGGGTTGAAAAGCCTACATATTTCTATTTTTGATATTTTGTTAAAATTTTATAATAAACAGAAATTAACATGTGGCTTTTCATATAACCCTAGTTTTTGGAAGATAAAAATTCTATGCTTAAATTGAGAACAAGAAGAGGAGGATATTATAAAGATAAACAGACCACTTGTATTTGATTCAAAGTCGATATCATGTTTAATCATAGCCAAATATTATATATAACCGGAAATAAGAATTTCATTTCAACAATAGTTGTTAGATGCTTCAGGTAGAATTAAACTGAAATATGGCAAGTGATTTTCAGTTAATTGGAAACTTTCCTTTGGGGATCAAATGTGTTTTTGTATGTATTATACATCATAGAATTAACAACCACAGTGGCGGATCCGTGGTGGGGGTATGTTGGTTCGACCCCTTTGATGGACAATTTTGTTAATTTCGTGCTGCAGAATGGTGCAAAAGTTAGCTGGAAATCTTTTTTCCTCGTAACCCCTATTAAAAATCACTGGATGCTCCACTGCAGCCATCATATTTGTAGACTGTAAACTCCTTTTTATTTTTTAGCATCAATCAACCAATGTTACAGGCGTACTAGTCATAAAAGAATATAACAGGAGGTCAAGCATGCGTATAAAAAAACTACATGTTTTTTTTTTATTATAATTTAATTTTAATTCTTAAGCAATTAGAAATTTAAACCACATAACCAGTCTTACTTTATCTTTCTCTTTTCACTCTTTTTGAGATAAAAGATTGTATATAAAATTTACAAGGTTATCGCTCTGAATTGATTAATTTCGTAGAAAAAGGACTGGGCGTGAACATACGGCGTATTTCGATCAAAATAGCCCCGTTTGTTAAATAGCTGTTTCTGCACTTCCATTAGCGATCTAAATTTTATATGGATTTGTCGTTAATTACAATCTTGCATACCTTGTGAATTATTTGGGGTTTTTTTTGTTTTTTGTTTTTGTTTTTTTTTTTAATTTTTACACACTTATTGATTAGACTTTGTTTATAAATTTGTGAAACATTAGTTAGATTTATCTTTCCTGCGGCCTGCTTGACTTTACAAATAATAAGAAACCTTGGCCAGAACCTCACTACTATAAGCACAAATTGATAGCAAAAGTTGTTCAATGAAGAAACAGCATTTAACGTGGTCTTTTTTCTGGTATAAAGATGATGATCCGGTTTTCTTTGCATGATTCATACCCAAAAGTGGACCATTTGCATTGTCCTTATTCCATTTGTTTCCACGTTTCTTTTGTTACTGTTTGTGTTTGGTTGTTTGCTAGGATTTTGTGTTTTCTACTTTTTTTTATTTGTCTTTTAAGAGCTGTGGAAATTTATGTTGTTCTTTATATTTCTGTAGTATGTCTATATTCTAAGTTTTGATATCACCTTTACCCTTTTAAAATGTAAAGCAAAACTGGTATTGAAATGCATTTCATACGTATAAGTTATACTAATATGTGATACACACTGACAAGAAATTTTACTATCAACATTAGAATTTGAGTTATCGCACTTTGTACGATATTTTTAATACGCTTTAAAACATTCCGGAGAAAAACATAATCATGCAATTTTTGCATGATGCAACAATCGAATAATTAATAATAACATTTATTTTCTCATAACTTCTATTGATTTGAATGACCAACCTAGTTTCCCTTTTTTAATTTTTTTATACCCAAGTATTTAATACAACGATAACTGTAAAAGCGAGATTGATTATTTTACTCAGTATAGCTAGCGTTTTGTTTATGGTTTTAGTGCATAGCTGTATATCAAACGACTCTTGAAAATGTTTAATTTCACGAATGTCAATGTATGTTTGAATTTAATTAATTCTTATTGTTTTCGTTGATAATGAAAAAGAACAATATTGATGTATTACAAAAAGGAAGAAAATCGTTAAGCAAGCCTACTTGTATTTTTTTCATCATATATCTTTAAGCTTGTGTCAAGGAAATGGTTAAAGACATTTCTACTTAATCAAGCTTCCTGTTGGCAGATATCGTTATGTTCAGAAACTATCTTTGGGACATAACGAAACTTCAAATTGAATTTTCAACGTGTTTCCTTGTTGCTTACTACCAAAACCGTAAATACATTTATGAAGGTAAGGGTGGTCGACATCACAATGTATGTCATATTTTCAAAGTGCAATAAAATGTAGGTAACAAACATTTCGGACAAATCGTTAGAATTTTGTTGTATTTCCAAACCGCAAATACTTTCTTAATTTTACAATATAAAAAGCGATAGTGCAAACTCTTTCTTAATTTTACAATATAAAAAGCGATAGTGCAAACACACCTCTACCATTGTCTTTGGTTATTTCATCAACCCATACGTGTATTGCATCAACTCTTTTGGTTCTTTGTTTTGTTTAATTATACAAATATTTACGAATTATGGTTTAATTTTGGCCGATGTTGTATGTCTGTAAATGTGATGGTAGAGGCTTATCGACTCATTGCCAGTAGAAAAAAATGCCTAAGTTAGTGGCTTTTAAATGTCTGGTTATAAACACGCACCTGGTTATAATGCATAAGCACGTATTCTCTTTAATGACGTTCATCTATATGAAAATGAATGCGATCATATGCTTATGTACAAAATACACGCAAAAAACAAGCAAACATGTTAATATACCCTCAGGTTCTGATGATGGCTAAAAGTTTTGTAAACGATAATAGAATCAAATTATTCAAACCTAAATTATAAGGTGTAACATATATTGATTTTAAAGGGGATTGAACTGTAATAGCTGGTAAAACTATCTTTTTAAAACCTGCATCATTGTTTGCAAAATAAAATGAGCAATCATGTTCAAAACAGATGTAATTAGATAAAGGAAAAGCAAGTGATAGCATGTGTTACAAACAAGTTTATATTTGAAGAGAATTATTTTTTTCTATTGTTATATATATCTTATTCTTGATTGATGCATTGTGGCGTTAGTGAAGTGATTGCAAAGAATGTCTTCAAAAGCTAATTAGGAATATTGACTGATTTATTACGAGTTCAAGGTTGACAAGCGTGGCTTCTTAACTATAAACAAGCATATAATTTCCAAGAAATCAATATTATCTTTTAATAGAACACAATGCATTTTGGCAAACTTTACTTTTTGAATGGAACATAATGTGCTTCGGAAATAAAACGGACAGGAGTGAAGGACCGGTTGTTCCTGTGTTGGACTGATAAGAAATTGTATGTTATGTGCAGGAAATGAGTATTATTCTTTTGTCAGTTTCTTCATGACGTAATTAACCAAAAGGGTTTATATATATATACATATCGATACAATCCTATTCAGTTTAACATTTGAATTTTGTTCTTGAAAGACGATGTTTCGTCTTCAAAGATCTAAGTCTTGCAGGACAAAAAGGCCTGAATCAACCGTTTCCGATTTTGTCAGAAGGAAGACGTGGGCAAAAGAACTTTGTTTCCGTTCAAGATGTTTAAGGTAAATTATAACTAGTTTAAATTGCTATCAATTTTATCGGAAACAGTTTTGAAGTGTGTCATGATTACTTTATACAGACGATAAAACATAATAAAGTGCAATCTTCCATTTTATCAAGAATTGTTGTGTTTGATGATCCGTTTTGGGTTTATGACCTAATTATGATTTATTTTTCAAATCAAATTTAATTTTTTCCTCCGGGTCTTAATACATTATTTTTTAAAGATATTTATTCAAATTAGTGATCTTTGTCTGGAAAATACCTATATTGGACTTATTTTGGCAGTTTATAGCCGATTGGATGCAAAGCATGAATTCGAAAGTTACTGATTGGAAATGAACATTGCTGTTTATAAAACAACTTAACATCTATAGACATTATTATGATTTGGTTCAAGCTTTTGCCTCATTGTGTTTTGTGCATGTAAACATCCGCTAACAATAAAATATATGAAACTTCTTCTGAAGCACAGTTACATAATTATAACACACTAACAACTATATACTTGGGGTTTGATGGTTTGTTTTTTTTTATTCACACGAATGCAATAAGTGCTGGAAGAATAAAACTGTATAACATAACAAGAATAGGTATTGAGCTTAAATCAAAGAGACAACCCCACTGGGATGATATTGTCAGCCCAAAGCCACCCACTTATCTTCAATGTACGACGAGGAAACCCTTACAAAACACGACAGGACTCAGCTAATCCTAAAACATCATTTTCCTCAGGTACAGCGAAGGAGTTGCTCCTATATACTCAAATAACATTAAAAAAAATCTAAAGCTGAGAACGGAACAAGGCAAACAGATGCCTTAAATTCCTGAATTGGTACAGGTGCAAAAATGCGGCACGGTTAAATTCCTTTTGCGTGACTTCAACCCTCTCCCTTTATAATCTGGCCTGTGTGGAAAAATATAACACGATAAAGCACATATACACTCAGTTTAACAAGACCTGAGTCTCTTGTTACAATGAAAATAAAGAAACTGGATATAAATTACGCAATATTACAAACTAAGGATTACTCCCAGTTAACTGACATGCCAACTCCAGACCAGTTTAAACCTGCATAAAGTTATATTCCCACTGTATGTAAAATCAATCCCAATTCTTCCAGTGCGATGTTGAGAATCGCGGTACATCATAAGTCATACAATAAGGGAAACCTATGTCATGCCAAAAAATTGCTTTTAAAGATAGTTTTTTAATTCCTATGTAAAGACCCTTGTTACAAATACGAGCAAATTGGAATAATTATGATATGAAACACCATATGACGGTAATAAGGGGAGTCACCGTCTCAAAAATGTATAGATACGGAATAAAAAAATCATCCCTTTTATCGTAAATTTTAGAATAAAGTTTACCATGATCGATATGAATACTAAAACAAGAGATCTTTAAAATATGTATTAGCTTTATTTATGTAAATGTATTTTTATTTTTTTTTAAATTTATTTATTATTATTTTTTTTTTGGCGTTTTGCAATATAAACATCATAACGAATTACTTACTCAGTTAAGTTGTAGGAAGGAGGGGGAAACGGACATGCATCATCTGATAACATACTAAATGAACTTAATTTTTAATTAATTAGGTTTAATTTAATAGGCCAGAAAACGTTTAGCAATATTGCCAGTAGTTTGAGGCTAAAGACAACTTAAATAGCGATAAACATCGTAAATAATGAAAGACATCGCTGACAACTAAACTGAATTGCCAACTTGACCTTTCTTCCTGTTGAGACTTTTAACGCATGTTAAGAGGGAAAAGTATCTGTAGCATTATTTTATGTCAAGATTAAAAATTGAGAAAAAAATGACAAGACTGGCAAATATAAACATACACTACACTAGCAGCAGGCTTTTGATATCCATTCCTTTGAACAATGTTCTATCAGCTTAAGAAATGGAGAATACAGAATATAGATCTACTGGCATACTATCCAACTTTCTTATCTGAATTACAATGCACAATATCGGTCAAGTGTTGTACAAGTATATTTACATAGAATTTGCTACATGAAATCTAGCGGTTTCTGTAGCCGTCTAGACAGTAATGCCGCATTAAGCATACATAATCATTCAAATGTATAATGATCGTTAGAATATATTTGTATGGGGCAAAATATAAGAGACAAGATTTGATAGAAACAGACACAAACACACATTTATGATAATATAAGTCAAGAATATAGTTAATGTGCAGACGTAAGGTACCATGAACAAGTCTTTTCACGTGACTCCGTTGCCTAACATTCTACAATTCAAATCTATGGAAATTTGCCATTTACAAAGGGTTGAGTTCGGTATTAAAAACAAAACCACTTTTTGTGTAAAAGTGCCCATATAAAATGACAAGCTTCTAGTTTTACGTGATACAGGTGTTAAGAAAAAGCATTTAATAAAACATTTTGCACTGTAACACAGCGTTTCAAAATCCAGGAAGTAAACAATAAAATGCTGACCGGTCTGGATTTTATTACGGTCTACATCGGGAAGACCGCTAAGGAAAATGAAAATAGAATGAGACTTACAGACCATATTGCTAGGCACATGTTCCGTTGTCTAGTCATTTATGTCGGTTCAAAAGCATTTTCGGACCTACTCGAAATTCTTTCTTTCGACAGTCCTTAGCAGCATTTTTAAATGTTCTGAAGACAGCTTGCTTTACACTTTTGTGTTCTATCTTGCTTTCAAATCTGTCATCTTCGTAGTTGTAGGGACCGTATTTCACAAAACAGCGGTAAGGTTAACGTGTACGTACATTTTTAACAAACCAATTTGCTTTACATGCACGTAAGACTTACGGAAACTTTGTGAAATTATACCTGAAACTTATAAACTTGACTACAATCGTCTGCTTAACATTATCTTTTTAACATATTTTTACTTTTTCTACGCTACTACACTACCACGAAGATAGGAGGGGTAACGTTTTAATTACGTTACACATGTACCATGAGACAGATAAGAAATTATATAAGTTTCAAAAGCATTGATATAAATTTTAAATTGAAAAGGGGAAATTCAAATTGAAATGATCAAGGGGACGAGCATGAATTGTTGAAGAAAACAATGAAAGTATATTTATATGTAGATTCAAATTTTTTCTACGTGCCCGAGTTTTCCTTTCCTCTTTCGTCTACTCCCGACTTGATTTGTTATGAGCAACTCAGTGGTTGTTTCTAGAAAAGCAGAGAACGTTTACCCTACTGCTGCACTTGGTCCACGCTCCCAGTTTTTAGTGGAGTTCGAGTTGCTCATTTCTTTTTGTTAATTTGTATGTATTTTTTAGTTATTTTATGTTCTTTGTTTTCGTTGTTTTCCTGTCTGCTCTTTGTACATTCTTTGATTTCCGTTAGAATCTTGGTTCCCTTGATTACTCTTTCAAACAATTGGTATCATCGAAATGTGAATGAAGGTTGTTTTTAGTACCAAATCATTGAAATTCTTTATAAATAATGACTTGTACTTGACGTGCATTGAATGGCCTGAAGTTTGGAAAATTTGTGACTTAATTTAGGAAACAATTTATCAAATGCAATCAGTGGTATTTTCATTAAAGTGGTAGTTAAACAATTTCATAGAATGGAAAACATCGAAAACTACGTTTAAATTCAGCATTTGTTAGATTGAAACTACAAGTCTTTACGAACAATTTTGACAATAACCTGTTGATAATTTCACTGGATAAACCAATGCAAACTAATGTCAAATTAGAACTTTGATCATATCAGTCTGATAATATAACGGTATCGTAGTCGACGTGAAATTCATTTCTACGACTATCTTAAGCATCAAGTTTTAATTTATGTTGTCTAAATGATTGTATGTATCGTTTAACTAAGGTTGGTTAAATGTTGAATCATAGACAGCCGTTTGACAATCCTCTAATTACATTAACATACATTGTATATGTTGATACGTGATGGTGAGGAAGTGAATATATTTTCTTTTCTCATTTCATAGTCCTTACCGGAATTTCTGACGAAGAACATATTGAAATCCGAAGGCCGGTCTGCATTTTATTGTTCACTTCAAGGATCTCGAAACGTTGTGTAACATAGACAAATCTTCTATTTTCAGCTGTTACTTTACATTTTTATCATGTGGAAATAGATATTTGTCATTTTTATTATATTTTTGCACGAAAATATGTTTTGCTTTTATATACTGAACCCAACTCTCTGGAAATGAAAAATCGCATTGCATTTGAGTGGTAGACTAGGACCGATTCTCGTTAAAGCGCGGAGTCATATGACGAGACTTACCCTAAAATTTCGCATTTGAATTAAACAATGAATTGGAGGTAACTGTTTTGAGTTGGCAGATGACCATAAAAGTTTAATTGTATTTTTCTAAGTCATATCCAGGACAAAGACTATGGTAGTCGTTGATCTAGTAATTTTTGTCAGCTATACAAGTGTGGTTGATTGCTGGTTTGCCTGCCGACTAAGTCATGCTAAAGAAAAAAATGATAGTAATCGTTGATTTAGTGCCTTTTGGCAGCATTACAGTTTCTTTCTTATATCTTTTATTATTGTTGTTTCTTTTCCTTTTTTATGCACGGTATACCATGAAGCAGATAAAAATGGTATAAGTTTCAAAAGCTTTGATAAAAATATAATTTGAAAAATGATAATTGAAATTTGTATTTGGGACGGTGATGAGTTATTGGAGTAAGAGAAGGATAATAAATGTATATGTAAATTCAAACTAATGGTATTAACGAAACATGTATTGTGTTTTCGATTTTTGAATTCTTTAAAATATATATATAACTTGACTTGCATTTAATAGCCTGTATTTTGGACATACGTTAATGAACTTTCGAAGTCGTTTGAAGTGTGACAGGACGGCCTACCTGTGTTGTAGGTAATAAGGTTTAAATAGCTGACTTTGCTCAAGGATTAAGTCTTTAGCCGAATAGGTTTGTCACTTGCTTGTCACCGAATGTTGGCGGAGTATAATTTTACGTGGTGAAGCATGTTTTCCTTTTATAGGATAAACAACTTAACATTTTTAAAATGCAATTTTTGGTATTTCAACCAGAAATTGACAAACTTAACATTTTAATGTGTAAATTGATTTCAATATGCACCCACTTTTATATCATCGACTTCATTTAACCTTGTTTCATCACTTTACTAGAATGGAAAACTATGTTCAAATGAAATGAATGTTCGGTTGACTATTATTTTTCATTGGATAACTGTGGATTGCTCTACAGGTATTCAGCGGATATGTAAATGTTTTGAACTTGAAAGATATGTTGTCTATTTCACACAATAAACCTGAAAGAGTTTTTGTTTTCTTTTTTTTTTTTTTTGTTGTTGTTGTTGTTGTTGTTGTTGTTTAAGGTGTCAAAATGATTAATTTACGATTAATTTCGACGATTTTGTGAAATCGACCACAATTGCCTTTGTAAATTCGTTTAATTATTCTTTTGTAATAGTTCGATATAATAGAATAATGCGTATCTGTTAAATAGTCTTATTTGTGTTTGCATAGTTAAATGCATGGCCGTAGAACCTATTGAAAGTATGGCCTGACGAAAATTATTACTAAATATGATTTTCATTTTTCTTAAGGAAGCTTACTATATGAACTGTGGAACTCGGACATTGGTTAAATGTGGTCTGCTAGCTTAAGTCATTTTTCATGTCATTGTCATGTCAAAGTCATTCTAACATGCGATCCTTCATCTGCCCCTGTTATGATTGAAGCTAGCAGACCACATTGAATAAAGGGAACATACTTAGTGAGTTTGAGAATTTTAAGAAAACAAGTATTTCTTCATTGCAAATATATAAAAAAATCATGCAAAAACACCATGATTTTTCAAATGGAAATAAACCAGAAAATGAACAGAACACAGAACTTTACACCACTTTTCCGAAAGTTTTATGGGGACTTGTACGGCCCCAAGACCCCCAGGGTTTCTTTCGTTGTCTTGAGTTGTAACATCTTCTCAAGGTTACTTTGGATAAGGTTTTGGCAATAAACTATGTTCAATTAAGATGTACTGTAAAATGAGGCTTGCACTTCGGCACCGAATCCACAATAGAGAATGTAAGTTCCGTCATGTGACCCCGTGATTTCACGAGAATGGGTCCTAGTCTACCATTAAAAAGCAAGCAGATTTGTCATTTAGAGAGATTTGAGTTCACTATTGAAGACAAAACATCTTTAAAAAAATACCGATAAAAAATCTATTTCTACATAATAAAAGTATTTAGAAAAAGCATAAAATGAAAGATTTTACATTTTAATACAATGTTTCGAGTACCCGGAAGTAAACAATAAAATGCTGATCGGTCTTCCGTTTTCAACACGTTCTACGTCGGAAATTCCGGTAAAGAAAATTAAACTAGAACGAGACTTACATACCCTATTACTGCCAAAAAGTTTTTGTTTTATTGTATAGAATAATTCAAGGGTTAGGCCGTGAGGTCTTTCATTTTGAAACGAATGAAAGTTTTATGTAGGTTAATGAGTGCCAAGGCTACATCGGTTTCCAAAGACCCCGATTTAGCAAAAACATTGTCTACTATACATGACAAGTATGTTGTCGTACTAGCAGATAAAGTCCAAAACGACATTGTTTTTGTCTGCAAAACGTTTTACATCCAATGTTTATCATCAGAGGTAGACGTAGAAAATAATAGCAGTGATAAGACCTATACTGCTACCACACTCTACAAAGAAGAGATTGTGGAAAACCATAAATCTGTGCTATCCTTTTTTGGTCTCTCTACCAAGGACGATGATTGTAATTTATCGTCTATGTACTGGATTCCTAAACTCCACAAGAATCCATACAAGTAACGTTTCATAGCTGGATCTGCAAAATGTACCACCAAACCTCTTTCAAAATTTTTAACTTCTATACTCAAAACCGTCAAAGAGGGTCTGCAGTCCTACCACAACACTTATACCACAGTGGTATTAATTCAATTAATGTGGATCCTGAAAAATTCGAAACATCTTTTCAAGTTCAAGTTTCAGTTCAAGACTATTATCTGAATATAATAGCATTAAAACCTATGATTTTTAAACACACTATGCTTCTTTTTCCCATACTCAGTTAAAATCCCGACTTAAAAACATTATACATCGTTGCTTTTCCAAAAAAGATGGTACACCTAGATACAAATGTATAGTTCTTGGTAGAGATTCCTCATACTTTGTAAGAAATAATTCCAAATCATCTTCCAAATATACAGAGAAAGGTGTTCACAAAATGCTGGAATTTTTAATCGACAACATATTTGTCCAGTGTGGTGGACGTGTTTTTCAACAAACGGTCGGCATTTCAATGGGAACAAATTGTGCTCCTTTACTTGCTGACCTAATCCTTAACTCTGATGAGACTGACTTTATAGCTGAACTGATCCGAAAGAAAGAATAGCGTTTGACTAGATCCTTTAATCTCAGTTTCCGCCATATAGATGACGTGTTATCTTTACACAATCCTTATTTCAGGGATTTGATACATTGCATCTACCCCAAAAAACTTGAGATAAAGGATACTACAGACACTGTGAAGTCAGCCTCATATCTTGACCTACACTTAGAAATCGATGGTAAAGGAAAACTATTAACCAACCTTTACGCCAAACGTGATGACTTTTCATTCAAAAATGTCAACTTTACTTTCATCTTTGGCAACATCCCTTCAGCATCTGCGTAAGGAGTGTTCATATCACAACTCATACGTTATGCCAGAGCTTGCCAAAACTACGCAGAATTTTTGTATCGCTCTAAAATTCTAACAAATAGGCTTCTGGAACAGGGTTATGTTGCTACAAGATTGAAGTCATCACTACAGAAGTTGTATGGTCGTCATCATGAACTCGTGGATCGTTATGGTGTATCCATCTGCACCATAAAAACGGATTTATTCAACGGGTCATAGTTTTCCTTTCCTTGTTTGTCTACCCCGGACTTGACTTTTTATGAACAACTTGGCGGGTGTTTCTAGAAAAGCAGAGGACGCTTACCCTACCGGTGCACCTGGTCCATGCCCCCAGTTTTTAGTGGAGTCCGAGTCATTTACTTTTGTTACTTTGTATGTATGACTTTAGTTACTTTATGTTCTTTGTTGTGTATGTCTGTTTTCCATGTTTGATCTTTGTCTCTGGATTGCATTCTTTTGATTACCGCTATAACCTTGGTTCCCTTGGTTACTCTTAGAATATAATAGTCATGAGGAAAAAAACAAATCCATTTTGTATATTAATGTGTATACAACCTTTCTTCAATTCTTGAACTTGTTTTCAAAACATTTTTGAAAATATTGTTGAAATACATATCTATTTTAAGCTAGAAAGATAAAGTTTAAACAAAATATTTTATAAAATTGTTAATAAATAAGATCCCTTATTCAGATACGTGTGTAATTTGAACGTGAAAATTTGATTAACTGCCCGCAGTTTCTTGTATATAATTATCAGTATTTAAGGAATGGCTGTTGTATTTTTTTTTCGGTCTATGAGGACATAACCTCAGTCACGTGATGCACATTAAATAAACTACGTAGCAGGTTATTGTCAAGTGTGCACCTTAGCCATTGAGATTATGTCATCACAAACCGTAAAAAATAACAGTTATTCCTTTTAATTCAAGTATCCAAATGTTAGGAATAAGTCAGCGAAAAAAGTCATATGTCATCATATGTGATGATGTCACAGTCACATTACAATTTTGTTTATCCAGTCAAAAAGCGTGTTGCATGTGAAGTTAAATAATAATGAAACAACGACTTTGCTTATAGATTGACAATGACTCCTTATGAAACCAAGATAAAAGAATTAATAAATCATCAAACTCATTTGTCATGCAATAAGTATACACGATCTCAGTTTTAGAAATGTAGCCATTATTATCGTCCTTTATTTATTTACAAAACACGACATTATCTAGTCATTATATCTTTATGAGCCAAGCTAAGCATAATTTTTCAAACCTGGATTGAAAGCAGCAGGCAGTTAGTCGCAAATATTTCTATCTAGACTGTTTAGACGTGACACGGATACATAATGGACGTTACTGTAGAAACCTTTCTAAGAACCTTGCAAAAAACAATGAATATACAAAAGTCATAATGACTTGTTCTAGTTTTTTCTTGTTTAAAATGATTTAAAATATTTAAAAGTATGTCAAGGATGTGATAATTAAATGCTGTTTTGTTTTGATGTACAACTTTTAAAACATCACAACAAAATAAAATAAACTTTAATTTTTAGTTGTGGTTCATTCACTTTTCCATTTTGTTATATCGATTTGGCACTTGATCAAACCTATTCTCGAAATATAAAAAGTAAAAATGCGTCGAACAATCACATTAAAAGTGCAAAATCATGGAAACCATAAGCTTTGATTGGTTAAGATCAATAATACGAAAGAAACGGCTTTGCTCCGATCAAGGGAACATTGTACATTTTGACATTTCAAACGGACATTTGATAAAGAATGGCATGGATAACCTTCTTTTGGAGTTTTGGATTTTGTGATAATGTGCCTGTTTTGTAATTATTAATTTTAAAATTACTTGAACAATCCCTTCTGATTTTTTTGAAAATTTAAGCTTGTTTTTCATACCATTAGAAAATAGTGTATAATTACATGAACACATATCGAAAGTTAACCCCCCCCCCCCTTGAAGTGCCGCCACGGTTAGTATCTACCAGATTGGGAAATAATTTAAATTCTTATAAATGTGTAGCAATATGAATTTAAAATGTTTTACTTTTGAGATCCTTGTCCCCTTTATGTGTACCATCTTCATTTCAGTATCTGCATGATTTTTGACACGACTAATACTTAAAATACACTGCGGAAATTCATTTTCCTTAAGCTCCAATTTAAAAAATAGCTAAATGACAAAAGACATAGACTTGTCGTGCATCAAACCCACTGTTTTGTTTGCCTTCCCGGAGAATTTTTATAAGTAGTATAAGTAGATGTTATACTAAAATATGTAGATTTTACGTACAAATGTTTTTACCACCAACTTAAGACAATGTGTCAGTATGAATTCAAAAACGCTGTTACTATCTACTTTATTTACTTAATGTCGTAATGCTTTTCTATTTGAATTATACTTATTACCATTGGTCACTATACCAACGTGTTTCACCACATGCGAGGCTAACGATAGACATTCAGTCGAACTGGAATAGGCATCATAGAGGCCCTAAGAAATAAGTCAAGGAAATGAATTCAAATGTGAAAGTAGACTTTAAATTCATTTAAATTAAAATATACAATTTGAATGAAAAAAATAGAAAAGAAAAAACTATGCAGTATCTAGATCCGGTAGGTTGAATAATCTTAAAATAAAAAAAAAAACAAAAACAAAAACAAAAAAAATAATAAAAAACAAAAAAAAAAAAAAACAAAAAAAAACAAACCAAAACAAAGGACAACCGTTTACTTATCCTATCTCGCCCCTTTCAGCTATCGTCCCTTTTTCTATTAGTTTACAAACGTAAGAAAAATGTACAAGTGTGATGCTCGGTTGTATGCTGTTACATAACTCATATTGTATTACAGTGAAACCAATCTCGTAACCAAAGCCAGAAAAAATCCATTATACTGCATAATTAGACAACCTTTTAATGTCCCTCCTTATATAGTTTGTTATGTAATTTGAATATTGGTAAACCGAACACCTGTCTTAACCAAACAATTTAAAAGTCACAAAATGTTCGGTGTAGACAAGTTTCACTGCTATGTATTTGATTCTAAAATAAATGTTATTATTTGTAATTTCGCACTTAATCATTGAGTAATATTCACTTCTTAGAATGCTTCAAACGGGGATATATTTTTTTCTCTTTTAGAGTGCTAAACCTAATCATACCTACTTATATATACAATGAAACCTTGCAAACCGAATCACTTTTGTTCGGTTAATGCATGCAAACTGTAAACACAGGTTCACAAATTATAGAAATTATTATAAAGGGACGTCAGCAGATGTTCAGTTTACATAGAAAAACGGTTTATTCAATGTTTAGTTTAGACAGGTTTCTCTGTAGTAGTTAGATTCCTCTGACGATTGAGTACAAATAAGTTCTTTGTTTGTTGCACACACAATTTCCTTTTTTTCCTACATTTTGAAAATTTTGCGGATTGCAGAAATTGACTTAGCCGGTCTGCAAACTGTGTCAAATACGATCAATCTTTAATTCCATAAATCATTATACAATTTTCCATTTCAGAACAAATTATATTTTTGCCAACGTATTATTATTATAAGTAAATAAGCGCTTCTGATTATACGTCATCTCAGATTGTGAAATCTGGAATAAAGCGGATCAAAAGATCAAAAACATTATTCACAGTTGCACCAAGCAAACATTTAGTTTCACAGTTAGAGAACATGATTTGTAAGAAACAATATAAAAAAATGCCAAAACACACATACATGCAAACCAATAAACAACAAGTGATGTCATAAATGAGAAAACCCTTAACAGCGTTAGGTATCATCACTTTGTCAATAATTGTTTGTGTAAATACTATAAAATAGCTAGAATTATTGACGAGATATTATCACTCAATTGTCATATGAAACGTCGGCTTAATCAATATGAACCAAGACAACATTGTTGGTTGAAAAGTGGACTGAACATGCTTGAAGCTTCTTGGCATTAATTTGACTATTTATACCCCCTTGCGGGAGAAATTTTAGATATAATTGTTTGAGAAAGTCTTAGAACGGAATCATATATACACTTTGTATTCGATTAATTGAGAGCGGATATATATATATATATATAAAGAGTATTGTTAAGACCAGTAGATTGTATAAAGACTATTGAAATAATCTTGAATCGATTCAAAAATCGAAAAAGTAATTGTCAAGTGAGATTTCATGTTAGATAAATTGGCTGTGTTATGAGAAAACATCCTTTAAAGTATCGGAATGTCATGATAATTGAAGATGAGGCTTGAGAAAGTAGGCGTTAAAGCAGTTCATTGGAAGGAGGTGTAAGTCAAATAAAACTCTTATATCTGTGCGAAATCAGTTCAGAGTGTTAACAGTTAAGTAAGGGTTGATTCTAGCTTCACGAAATTACAATAACGGAGGTAAAGTTTGACAATGGAGGATATGTTTAGATTACGATCGAAATCTTTTACAAACTTTAAGAAGAAGTCGCCGACTTTTTCAAAGGTTGAGACCTTAAGGAGGACAACTTGGACAAGGGAAGACTTTTTCCGTCGAAGATGTGCAAGGTAAAATCTCCAACACAATACGTTTTCTACTTATTTTTTTAACATATTATCTACGATTTGAAGTGTGTTAATGAAGCACTTCGTTTTTTGATATAACAATTTTGGTAAAATTTCTATTTGATTAAGTATATTTGTCTTGGAATTACTGTTTGATCATGGTAATCAAGACAAAAATTATATATAAATAGTAAACATTTCTTCATAAATTGTTTTAATTTACTGATTAATTCTGCCCCAAAAAATCCCGTTCTATCAAATGCCTCCTTATTCTCCCAAAAATATCTCCTTGCTGTTTTGAAATAAAACTTCATAGGGCATGTTTATAGTCGTTGTTGTTTTTTTTTTAATAGTAAAACAAATTAATGAAATAAAAATCGACAAATGTTTAATTATGTGGTGAAATATGATTTTTATTTGTTAAGTTGAGAAAACAAGGTTAATGAAATATTTGTTAATACAAAATGCTTATAAATTGTTAACCAGATAATCTGCCAGATACATTTAACCAGTCGAAATTTCGTTTCAGTACGATTTGAAAAGAGCTAACAAAAACTGTGTTAAAACAACCATTGGAAACCTGAATTATACAGAAAAGAGTTTTTTTTTATATAGTTATAGTATTAAGCTTTTCATTCTTTTGGTCAGACTTAAACCAAATGAAATGTACACAACTTCCCACTCATTTCTAAACATTATTTGTGTTATTTTTCTATAGTTCTATTTGTCATTACACAGGTGTTCCACATTATTGACCTGTTTTTATATTTACATTGTCAGTTTTCATGTTAGAACAATCACTTTTCATATGTCGTTTTCTCACAAACACTGCTCCTTGAGTGAAACTCGGTAACATGAAACCCATTTCCCTTTTCGATGTATGCAATCTACAAATAGCAATACTACGGTGCACCTGATATATATTTTAGGTTTAATTTAGTGTTGAGATTTGCCAGGTGCCTTCTTAGTTGTATGTTTGCTTTCTATCGTTTTCAGTATGATGTTCATGGTTATGTATGCGTTTGTTAAGCTTTATCAGCATTAATAGCCTTGTTTTGAGGTATCTTTGTATTCACCTTCCCTCTGAACGAGTGAAAAGTGCAATAAAACAGAGCTGTGATATTACTGAATGTAGTACAATTTATCAGATTTATTTGAGGTTTTGCTAAGATTTAAACTTTGTCACAACAAGTAGCGAATTGGACATATTTGCATGTACAAATAATTAACAAAATCAATACTCGTTTACCGTATACCTAACACAGTACATGCAGAAATGGAAATGTATTTCTTGTTGCTGTATAATACGGATTCCTAAGTAAATCGATTGAAGATTATAAGTTGGTTGTTTCACGGCTGACCTTTTATGACCAATCACTTCGGAAATCGACAAAAGATCAATTACTTCATAAAAGCAATGTTCGACGATCACGAAACATTTATGATAGTTATGTTATATTTTTGCCTGTAATGAATTTTCCGACATGTTGCATTTATTCATATTTTAATCACTTTATATGTAACGTTAAATTTTGATTCAGAGAAACGTCTCCGATCGTTGGATATGTATGAATAAAGGCTATTTTAATTCATTAACATCAAGCATACATTTAAGTAAAAGCCATCTTAATATCCTATTAGCAAGATGTGACTATACACTTTAAGTAAAATTTTATGTTGAAGGACATCCTTTTACTTCCAATGGCTATATAATGTCTTTTTAATGAAACATTATTTCAAGTTGATAAATTTCCTATAACGGTTGAAAGAAAACAAGACTATTGGGCGACCTGAAACTCGGTGAATGATGATAACGGACGTTATTTTATCCTAGAAAGTCACTTGTAATAATTCGAATATTCTGCTTATTTTGGATTTAAAAAGAAGCAAAAAGAAATCAAAACACTTCTCCTCCTGTTCTAATTTGTTTTGAAGTACCAGTCTTTGTAAATATCAGACAGTTGATAACTGTATATCTAAACTCCACAAAATTCATAAACAGTTACAACATATCCTGTTTCAGTTTATCATTCGGTTGTTGTTAGTTTTAGACAAAATTACATACTTGTAGTCTGTATATAATGATACAAGAGTAGTCATTCTTCAAATGGTTTAAAAAAAAGATGATTGCAAGATTTTCTCCAAAATACAGATCTATATAGAAAGGCTATATTCGTGAACCACACTCCGTAAATTGGAATTATAACTTTAAAATTCTTATGGATGCCGTAGAGGACTATGCAAGAAAATGGATAAAACGAAACAAAGAGACATTGATTCTCTATCAGAGTGGTTAAAGGCCGTGAGGTCTTTAATTTTGAAACGAATGAAAGTTTTAAGTAGGTCGATGAGTGCCAAGGCTACATCGGTTTCCAAAGACCCCGATGTAGCAAAAACATTGTCTACTATACATGACAAGTATGTTGGCGTGCCAGCAAACAAAGCCCAAAACAACATTGTTTTTGTCTGTAAAACGTTTTGCATCCAATATTTATCATCAGATGTAGACGTAGAAAATAATAGCAGTGATAAGACCTATACTGCTACCAAACTCTCCAAAGAAGAGATTGTGGAAAACCATAAATCAGTGCTATCCTCTTTTGGTCTCTCTACCAAGGACGATGATTGTAATTTACCGTCTATGTACTGGATTCCTAATCTCCACAAGAATCCATACAAACAACGTTTCATAGCTGGATCTGCAAAATGTACCACCAAACTTCTTTCAAAACTTTTAACTTCTATACTCACAGCTGTCAAAGAGGGTCTGCAGTCCTACCTCATCACTTGTTACTCCTGTAGTGGTATTAATTCAGTGTGGTCCTGAAAAAATCGAAAGATCTTTTGGAGACAATCAGTTAAAGACTATTATCTGAATATAATAGCATTCGAACCTATGATTTTTCAACACAGTATACTTCTAGTCCCCATTCTCAGTTAAAATCCCGACTTAAAAATATTATACATCGTTGTTTTTTTCCAAAAAAGATGGTACACCTAGATACAAATATATAGTTCTTGGTAAAGATTCCTCATACTTTGTAAGAAATAATTCCAAATCATCTTCCAAATATACAGAGGAAGATGTTTACAAAATGCTGGAATTTTTAATCGACAACATATTTGTCCAGTGTAGTGGACGTGTTTTTCTACAAACGGTCATTCCAATGGAAACAGATAGTGCTCCTTTACTTGCTGACCTATTCTTTCACTGTTATAAGGCTGACTTTTAAATTATAAATTATAATTATTATAAAGCTGATCTGATCCGAAGGAAAGAATATCGTTTGGCTAGATCCTTTAATTTCAGTTTCCGCTATATAGATGACGTATGATCTTTAAACAATCCTAATTTCGGGGATTTGATACATCGCATCTACCCCAAAAAACTTGAGATAAAGGATACTACAGACACTGTTTGGTCAGCCTCATATCTTGACCTACACTTAGAAATCGATGATAAAGGAAAATTATTGTCCAAACTTTACGACAAACGTGATGACTTTTCATTCAGAATTGTCAACTTTCCTTTCATCTTTGGCAACATCCCTTCAGCACCTGCGTATGGAGTGTTCATATCACAACTCATACGTTACGCCAGAGCTTGCCGAAACTACGCAGAATTTTTGTATCTCTCTAGAATTCTAACAAATAGGCTTCTGGAACAGGGTTATTTTGCAACAAGATTGAAGTCAGCACTACAGAAGTTTTATGGTCGTCATCATGAACTCGTGGATCGTTATGGTGTATCCATATGCACCATGAAAACGGATTTATTCAACGGATTATAGTTTTCCTTTTCTCGTTTGTCTACCCCGGACGTCATTTTTTATGAGCAACTCGGCAGGTGTTTCTAGAAAAGCAGAGGACGCTTACTCTACCGGTGCACCTGGTCCATGCTCCCAGTTTTTAGTGGAGTCCGTGTTGCTCATTTGCTTTTGTTACTTTGTATGCATGATTTTAGTTACTTTATGTTCTTTGTTGTGTGTGTCTGTTTTCCATATCCGGTCTTTTTCCCTGGATTGCATTCCTTTGATTACCGCTATAACCTTGGTTCCCTTGATTACTCTTTCATGTAAAACTATGGCGTATGTAGACAAAAACATGGTTTATTCGATGCTTTTGTGCACCTTGTTTTACAGATCCCTTTTGACGTGAAATGGTACGTCAGAAGAATAAATTACGATTGAGATACCGAATCAAAGCATGCTTCATTTGATCAATTTATTATATACGGTCGCATATGTTTATTTCAATGAATTATTTTTCCAGCAGTTTCATTTTCGTTTTTGTTTTCCTCAACATTGTACTAAATTGTACTCTTGCACTTGAATGCAAGAATATATGTACCTATAATGATATAGAAAAAAGAAACAAAGAAGGGGGTAACTTTACGATATCGATTACAATTAATACAAACATGAACCGAGGACCATCAGTTTCAATCACCTTTAACTACGAAATAGCAGATTATTCAAGATTCAATGGTGAATGATTTTGATGAACTTTTGAACGCATTAACTCACCTTGAACTTGCATAATCATCTACTGCGAAGTGTCAGAAACCCATTTTCCCAATTATATAATCGTTCAGTGTAAGTGTACATAATAATTAGGCAAAACAGGGAAAATATGCAAGATGCATGCCCAAACCCCACCATCTGACAATATAAGTTTAACAGAAAGATGCTTCCGTTATTTCAAAATACCACAATATTTGAACACTGCATCACTGCATTTGCTCATAAATTTGTCAATAGAAAGTTAGAAAAATGAGGATTTTGACAGATTTATCTACCCTTGAAATATTCGTTTTTGTTTTCCTCAACATTGTACTAAAATGTACTCTTGCACCTGAATGCAAGAATGCATGTACCTAAATTAAACTTTCAAAATGGTTGGGTTTTCATATCATATTTCACCCACTGCCTGATTCTTGCAACTCGGGATGTGTTTTTTTAGAAAAGCATAGGACGCTTTCCCTACCGGTAACTTGGTCTAATTTCCCAGTTTTCAATGGAGTCCTAGTTGCATATTTACTGTCGTTAATGTTTTCCATGTCTGGTCTTTGTACCTGGATTACGTTCTTTTGATTACCGCTATAACCGTGGTTCCCTTGATTAATCTTGTACATATTATTTTGGTTATGTTATGTTCTTTGTTGTCTGTGTCTGTTTTCTATGTCTGGTCTTGTTTCCTGGATTAACGGATCGATTGAAATATTCTGGTTTTTAACGGTCGAAAGTTATTTATATAAAGCAAATGAGTAAATTATTACAATATTGTAAACGTAATAATTTTCGCGATCTTTGCGATGGACAAATACGCGTACAAAAATATTGAAATTAAAGGCCATTGTTTTAACCGCGGAAATTTTTGATACCCTTGAAATTTTCACCTCATAGAATCCGTTTGGATTTCTTTAGTATATCCATTTTAAACACAATTTACAATTTTGTATGCGTACCCCACTAAAACAAATTACATGTACATTGTACATAACGAAAAGAATTTGAAATTTGTAATGATAGATGTCATTTTGGTGCGATTACTCTTGTTTTTTATATAATTATGCGCTAATTTCTTAAGAAGATCCTGGCACATTTTAAACCTATAGCAACGTCTTGATGTAGTAATTTTCGTCAATCGTAGGTGTTTATATAATGAATATTTTACTAACTTTGTCATAAAAGAATGCCGTTGGCTATAGCACTCCTAGCTCTGACAAATGTCATTGATCATATGTAAGAGAAATCATATTTCATTTTATTATGTTTCTAAAATGATTTTTATCAAATTTTGATGAGTCCTTTAGGAAACAAAGAAACAAAAGTATATGATTAACCTCAATTCCAACTGAACTACGATCATGCACCAGCTGCACTGTAGGGGTAAGCGTCCTCTTTTTTCAAAGAAACACCCGTAGAGTTGCTAATAAAGTATCACGTATTGGGTAGACGATTAGACTGCCATGGCTTTAGATGTTTAAGGCTTTATCAGTTGTAGTTTTTTTTCATATCGGTATCGTATTGCTTAAATCACTGTGGCTTAAACATTATACCACGCTTTTAAAGAAGCATTTTGTCATGACTTTTATGTATATTAATTACTATAAGGAAACTGATATTTTTTTTTATTTCATTCGTGTACCTGTTTGACCATTTGACTGAGTCTAGTTCTCACGCTATCAAGGATTCGCAGCCGAAACAAATGAAATTGTTAGTAACTCTCCAGTTAAGAATCATGCAAAATGTGAAACATCGTTTGAAGTCCTACAATTTTGTATTTTTGATAGTTTGTTTAAAGTGTTATAGTTAGCATATTAACATATGGCTTTTCATATAACCCCTGTTCTTATGAGATAAAAATTATATAGTATGAACTGTAGAATTCAAAATTAAGGGAGCTAACTCTATAAATGACACAAAAACACATTAGAAACTGTAAGATTTTCTGTGTGCATTATCTCCTAAGAGCAGACAGATTGAAATGAATAACAACATATTTCTTTATAATAGACCTATAAAGCAACTTAATAACAAAAATAAAACTGTGTGGCCTCTTTTGGGGTGCATCACATATTACAGGATTTGCATGATACTTATCTTGAGTACTACTGAAAAGATTTATTAGAAGTGATCCAATACTGTTACTCTCACCGAACATATGAATTAAAGCTTCTTTCTACTTGTAAATCAATGAAGTGAATAAATACTGTACTGCAGGTATTAAATATATATAGTACATATAATAATATATTGGTAGAAACCCTAATTATGACCGAAATAATTGTGGTCAAATTCAGATGGTTTAACAATAATAACTTTCCTTCCTGCAGCCTACAGTCACTTCCGTTATATTTAACTCTGGTCGATAAACCAGGACGTTTAAAGTCGTCCTGACATGACATTTGCATAGAGTATCGTGTTGTTTCTATTGCTTCAGTGTGGTTTAACACAAAATACATCATTTCCTACCCTTGTCAATATTTTTGTGTTACTCCACTAGTAAACACAAATATATCATGAATTGAACAATGTATAGTTTCAAACGCACTACAGTTTTTATGGCGTTTTACTTTTGAAAGTCCTGAACGATATATCTGTCAAATCAAGACAAGTCTGTTGTACTTTCTTAAGGAATGACATTTATATCAACGAAATAGTAGGCCAGACAATAAATTACGTAATATATTTTAAGCTCTGTTGTAATATCTAACAGTTGGAGTCAATTTTAGGAAGTCATCATGCTAAACAAGAAATAAAATCACTCCGATGAGAGCCGTTCAAATATGTTGATATTTTTTGTTGATATACATGATATATTTCATGAGAATTGATTTGTTCACCGTGTCATAGCTTTCTTTTCGTCTACCTTGGGTTTGACATTTAATGAGCAACACGGCGGTTGTTTCTAGAAAAGCAGAGAATGCTAATATACCCTAACGGTACACCTTGTCAGTGCTCCCGGTTTTGAGTGGAGTCACAGTTACTCATTTACTTTTGTTTCTTTGTATGTGTTATTTTGTTTATTTCATGTTCTTTGTTTGTGTGTCTGCTTTCCCTCTCTATTCTTTGTCTTTTGATAATACTCTTTAGATTTCTGTTCGAATCTTGATCCTTGATTACTTTTTCTTTCTTTATATGATTTTGAAATTAGTAAAAAAAAAGAGCTTTAATTTGTAAGTATTATATAAACGACTTCTTTATATTTAAGTGCATTTTTACGGTATGTATTTATAAATTGCGTTTACAAAGTTTGAACAAAATTCTGCTTCGTTTTTCTATCACTTGTTGATAATTCCGAATTAAAATTTAGAGACAATAAATGGATATATAGCAATGTATTTATACCGAGGTCACGATATTATATCAAGATAGCAATGTACTGTGTTTTGTATGTCCGCTCTTGGCTTCCGAAATGGCCTGCCGAGAAATTCAAATAGATATAGAAATTTTCATTAGCAAGGAAGTAGCCTCAGAAAAAAAAATTAGGCGTTTGTAAAAATTCAAAATTAATGCTGTTATTTGCTCAATTTGCCCAAATTTAAAAAGACATTCCAGCAAAAGGTGAGTTCCGATCTCTGAAAGTCCCTGGATCATCACCTGTTTTGCTTTTCAAAGTAAACTTTAAATATAGAATCATAACCGTTCCCTGACCTATCAGTGTGTAAATATCCATTCATTTTAAGTATAATTCAGTGAAAAAAATAGATTTATTAATAAAATCCCATAAGAATACTTTTGCAATTGATTTGTTATAATTGCAAATACAAATATTTTAGAAATTATGATCCATATAAACGCCAATCAATCAGATATCGTAGATGGAAAGTTATTGAAAAATGTAGGATTTACTTTTTGCTAAAGGTAATTTTTAAGTACAAATAATCCCTAAATAAGACTTTCCTCATTTATCACATTCAGGGAGTATTTACATTCGGCTTACTGTGGCTTAAGCAAATTAACAATAATATTTATATTGAGCAATGGATTTGGAATTTTGAATTAATGGATTTATGGGGTCCTCATTTCAAACATATTAGGAGCAGTTAAATATGAAATCATCGTTTAAAGTTGCTATATGTACTGTCATCACAGGAATATTGATAACTTTTGATACACTTAAGTGTAACTGCTTGTAGAAATCAGGCAAGATGGGAAAAATCAGAAACACGCCTATCAAAACCCAACCGACCTGATAATGTAATATCACACAAGGTAACGCTCTCTATTTGAAAATACCATTATTTGATTTCTGCATCAGTGGCTTTGCGCAGAAATTTTTAAATGGAATATTAGAAAAATGAGGTTTTTGACAGAGTTATCTGCCCCTTAAATGTTAATTTTCAGTGCATTTCTATGAATTGTAACTCAATGGTCCAGCATGATATGGGAAATTTTATCTGTTTTCCTTGATTCTGATGGTGTAAATAGTCAAATTACACTATCAAATTGATGTATTTTTATACCATTTTTCATCGACAGCCTGATTCTTACAGGGACTAACACTTAAGTAATAAGATAAATGAAACATACATGTACGAAGAAAATGATAATACACTATGATATGACTTTGTTTTTATTATACTCAAATAAACGTATTCTGGATGAAAAGGACAAACTGAATCACGCCAGAAATGAATTAAAAAAAATTAAAGAAAGGCATTTCTAATACAACATTTTACCTCATGCGAGATGATGAAAGAATTGTTATCTAAATGTTGTTCGTCAGTTTGTGGGCAGTACTGAAAGAGTTTTAAACTCTTTAAATTTGTACACGAACACGGAAGGTCTTAACATTCACATTTTATTGATCGTTGTGAGGAAACAATCATCTTATCTGTAAACAAAAATATTGTATAAATGACATTATAAAACATTTTTAGGAACAGAAAATCAAAACGTTCAGCCAACGATCAAAGTAAGGGAGAAAACCGTATTACATTTCCATGGAGCTTGTTCGGTACGGTTGAAGACCTCTCGGGTTGATAGCTACACCAATTATTGCTGTATTTATTTGTTACTCCAATGTATTAAAAAGTACAAAACTCCATCCCATACAGAATATAGCACACTACAATCAGGCAGACTTGTAACAGTTATATTATTCCGCTGTCGCTCAAGGGACTCAACCATGTGACCAGAACATTAAATAAATTATCACTAAACACAATTTACGCCGCACTGTTATATCTAGCGTTTTACCCACTCTATCTTGGGACCATAAATACAATGAAGGATTGTTAACTTGAGTGGGGCGGCTGCCGCGTTTATTAGATGTATGGAAATTGAAAGTAGGTGCTCCCTTAACCATAAAATGCACTGATTGTATTTATTATCTACGACCATCGTATCGAAATGTTTACTTTGATTACTCCCTATTCTAGATTCCAAACCAATCTCCTCCGCAGACATATAAACGTATCCTGATTTACTATGTATTACTCTGCTATAAAGGCTCTGTCTTACAGGATGTGAAGAAACTCAAAGGGTATGAACACTACTCATAACAAATCCGCGAAGTTGTTTCCAGTGTACTTTGCTAATATAATAAAAGGTTGAGCTTTAACACTGAGTATGACAGAGATGTAAAACTTTGATATGGTGAATATGCCTTCCTTGCAGGGGTGAAGAATAATATCTTCATTCAAATTGCTTCTGGTTTCAATATATTATAACATGTATAGTAATGTCTAGATATGAAGCTACCTCGTTATTGAATATTTAAGTCACATTCAACTGTACGACAGAAGATGGCATTGATTTGACCTTTAGGAATAAGGGATGAATTAGTTCCGATGAAGGCGTTGATAACGTAGCTGTTCTATATTATTTAGGTTTCAGACACTCAGGGACTTAAGATTATGAAATGCGAACATCAGCATTCAAGTTCAAGTTGATTATAGAATTAGATTGATATAAATATTGACACACAAAAAATCAAAACGTCTTATCATTTGTTTTATCATCTTTTTTTAAAGATAAACTATTAGGGTGTCTATAAGGATTTAATATAAGAGTAATCAAGGGAACCAAGGTTAAAGTGGTAATCAAAAGAATGTAATCCAGGGACAAAGACCAGACATGGAAAACAGACATACACAACAAAGAACATAAAGTAACTAAAATTATACATACAAAGTAACAAAAGTAAATGAACAACTCGGACTCCACTAAAAACTGGGAGCATGGACCAGGTGCACCGGTAGGTAAGCGTCCTCTGCTTCTCTAGAAACACTCGCCAAGTTGCGATCTACGATCTATGACACATTAATATTATGACAAAAATTCCTATCCCAATTATCATTTTAATTTTCCGAATTAGGTTCATTCTGGCAATTTGAAAAAAGTATTTTTTTTTTAAAAAGGCAGTATATATACAATATAAATTACTGTAGTTACTGTAGAGTTTAGACTAAATGACTCTATTTCTGTTTATAAGATAGCAGATGTTACCAACTGATGTTTAGTAAAGATAGCTACATGAATGAAGTCCAATGTTCTAACAAATATAATATAAAGACGTAGTCTTTTAAAGCCCCTCCCAATTGCTTTTCGATAAGTTTTCGTTTTTTGTTTTTTTTTTTCGCTTTCTCCTTTGCAATACTATCGATTGTTGTTCTTAACAACGTCTTTGTCTTTTCTAGTTCTCCGGCATCTGATCTCACGGGTCGTCGTGATGTGTTCAGTCGCAGGCAATATGGCTCTGTTGAACTGGTAAGTAACATATTATATTATGAGTTGTAGAAAACTTTCGTTCAAATTCTCCAAAATAAATTATAATACAAACTGATACCTTCAATAACAATTTTTTAGAACTTAAGCTGTGTCTTAATATAAGAATGTCATCGCTATCACCTAATTGGATTATTTCCTATTAATTACTTCTTTAAACAAAAAAAAATCTACACTGAATACTCAACCTTGATATAACGATTCATCAAAAAAATATTGAGTGGGTGGGTGATGTGTTACTGACGATATGGACTAATAGCGGACATCGTGATTTTTAAAAAAAACGATGTTACGTTTTGATCGTAATGGGTAAATAAAACCTGTTGTTTACATGCACAAGAAATATAAAATAAGAACAATTCATTCACAACCTTTAAATATATTTATGCAGCATCATAGAAAATCTAAACTTTTGGCGATACATTGGCTTTTACGAAAATAGAGTATACTGCTATCAAATTGTACAACCTGAATATTTTTCTTTTCAACATATTTATTAGTTAATCCTTTTGTATGTTGCCAGACGTGCCTAACATTCCCGCAATAGCAATTATTACAAAACTAATGCTTTGAACTATAAATTTCGTATTTACAAATTCACGCGGTATCTAGTTTTCATTCGGAAAAGGATGGCCTTCATCTGTGCAATGTTCCTTCCTGTTAGAATGAATTAACAATGCAAATATTTGTTTAAGGAAATTAAACCGGAAATCGAAAACACTTTTTGCAAACAAATGATAAACAGAAGACGTGCCAATCTACAATTAATCAATCATGATCACCAGTATTAAAAATGTATTTAATATTGAAAACAAATCAAATATTTACAAAAAATCTAAATTCCATAAACTCTTATTATCTTTATACTCATGAGTTTCTTCATTGTTCCAGTTTATCTGATTCAACCTCCCTTTTACATCCGAAGCTAGTATAAATATATTCCATGCACAAAGAGAACTATAAAACAAAACATCGATACATCATTAGCTATTAAGGCCGAGAAGTACTGCCAGTGCAAATAGAGCTCGTACACCTAAGTTGAATTTACATCTATCTTGTTTGTCACTAATATGGGAAAGTATGGTGACTTTGTATTCCCATGGTAACTAAAAGTTCTTTTCTTGTGTCTTTGAGATTCAGATCATTTCTAAATAGAATTAATGCCACAAACATATGGTTGTTTTATGAGTAAAAGCTACTAAATTTGCATTATAGAAACTTATAGTACTCCCTGGGATTTAACCTTAAAAATATATCAATGAAGACTTTTCTTTGTTATCAAAGAAAATAAAACCATTTGGATTTAAATACCATATAACCTATTATTCTTTATATATTTATTGTAAATATATGCCTCAAATGAAATAAGCTGATGCCATTAAACATTGTACTTTTTCTGGAGGCTAAGCTATAGCCATATAATGCCCTCACTAAAAATGTCTTAATCGAAAAAATGGTTTCTCGTTACACTGTCATATATTTTTTGAAAACGTTATTAATTCAGGAGAAAATTTCAATGTCTTAAACTAAATAATTTGTATAATTAATTTTGTGTTACTTGTTTTAAATGAGTAATCAAGCGAACCAAAAGTCGAGCAGAAAAATCAAAAGAATATAATCCAAGAATTAAAACCAGACAGGGAAAACAGACAAATGCAACAAAGAACATAAAATAACCAAAGTAGCAGATACAAAGAAACAAAAGCACATGAACACTTCGGATTCCACCAAAACCTGGGTACATGGATCAAGTGCACTGGTAGGGTAAGCGTCTTCAGCTTTTCTAGAAACAACCGCCGAATTGCACATAAACTTTCAAATCTGGGGTAGACGAAAGAGGAAAGAAAAACTATGATACAGAGAATAAAACGGTTCTCATGATACAGATGGATACACCGTAAGAAGTTAAGATTTTTTGTCATTAAGTACGTTTTTTGGGGGGTGGGATAAATCAAGATAAGTTGGTCTGTAGGAGAAATTTTGATTTTCATTTAAATCATTTTAGAATTATTTCTGAAATTACCTTTTCAATCACAAATTTTCATTCATGAGTAGGAGCTTAAATCCTACATGTACATTTAACAACACTTATATAATAATTTCGATTTAATTATCTTTGATACTTTGCATTTACCTTAAAACTCCATGACAAACGTTACGAGTTTGATTTTCTCAACAAATCTCTTTTTCTATGTAGTAATATATTCCCACTGCCTCTGCGTATAAAGATGTTGTGACTACGATAAACAAATGCTACGCAAAAGCTACAATGAACAATGACAAGATTCTGTGAGAGTCGTCATTCAAAAGTCTCTATGGTTTATATAGCATGGCTCTATATGGAATGTCAATGCAATGTCTCTTATATGAAAGTCAACCTCCATCTGTCATATATAGTCTTCATGATCATCATTCACAGGATTTGACATATAATTTGTCGCACGATAGGTGTCTTTCGAGAGGCAGAGAGTGCACCTAAGATTGATACGGATATATATGGTGTCCCTGCTGTTCGTTTCTGTTTTACTTTTACTTTTATGTGTGTTCCTCGTATATATTATTTCGGCTATCATATCTTCAAGGATCCTTTACCAATACGTGTGGATTGATTTTTTCCTCTCAAGAAAGCTGAATGTCTGCGTAACTTATTTCCTCCATTATCCATTTCAAAACCAAACATTATCTTTTATGAGCCTGCATTAGTCCATAAACCTCTGGAGTTTGACATTATTTTGTCGTCTTGTCTTCTTTAATGAAGTTACCGTGATAAAGATCTTATGCTTGATTTAAGTATAATAGCTTAATGTCATGTCACGTTGAAATGGAAGTCGAACCAGATGAGGACGTATCTAATCGGAATATAAAATGATTGAGTTCATAAGCACGAAGCCGATCATGACTTTTTTTACACACATACTGAGCAGATTTCCCGACGTGTATAGAATAACTGGAACGGTTCAATCTCAATCTGTTCACATGACTTAAGCAGCCGCCTGATTTACTAGGTTTCACTTATCTACTCTCATAAGTTTTCATGGTAACCTTTGACGTTTAGTCAGATTTTTTTTTTAAATTAAACCTTTCGTCGTATTCAATCGCATGTTGCATAGACGCAGTCATTTTGCTGTTTTGACGACGTATTTCTTACATTTGTGCAATATAAGTTAATACGTTTTTATTAATCATTACCCAGTATTTAATAATTCATGTAGGATAAATATGGTCAGGACTTACTTTTTATGAGCAGATTTGCCGACGGGCATAGAATATCTGGAACTTAGTAATACCTATTTCTTCACATAACTAAAACAGACGCCTGATTTACTAGGTTTCACATATTCTCCTCATAAGCTTTTATAGTTTCTTTTTCTTTTTTGTTTGTTTGTTTGTTTGTTTGTTTTTGTGATATATTATCAATCTATTGGCAGAGCTCGTTATACTAAGATCTCATAAAAAACTTGTTATAAGTTTAAGATTACCGATTATGCATTTCTAATTTTTTTCTTCAGTTAAACGCAGTAGAAGGAGACGGGACACACACTGCTGGTAGATTCCGAGTGGAAACTGGCGATTTAGATTGCGATGAGGTAATATAAAAGCTTGACACTTTATCTAAAAACGTAAGTGATGCTACATCTTTCCAACAATCAATTGCCTGTACAGAGGGTATATACGCTATTTCAAAATTTAAAACCTCTGCCACACTCAGTACTTAACCCCGACTTTTTATGCAGATAAATTCAGTACAATGGAAGAAGCTTCATCGATTTGTCATGAGTTGTTTCAATGCGTTTTGATTTGTTTCCACGCGTTTTGAGTTGTTTCCACAACCAGTTTAGTAGAGTATATAAGCAAGCAGGGTAATATGTGATGAATAAGGGAACGAAGGAAATTTCTCTTCAATATCCTAACTAATGATTCCAACTTCTTAAACCAAATTAAATACTGACCACAGAAGAAATCAGCTGTGATTATAATTACTTCTTTGGGATATTTATTAAATAACTACGCTAACTTCTTATGTTTAGCCCTGTCTTAAAATCAGGCAGAAGGTTATGACTAGTGTTTCAAAAATTATTTAATCCCAAATATTCTTTATTGGAAATCCTTCAGTAAACATCATAGAAACTGTATTCAAAAAGAAAAGTGAAAATAAAAGTTGGCCACTTGAGATATTTACCCATAAAATATGGTTACGTTCTAATGCGGAAAAGTACTGGAAAATGTTCAGCCGGAAGTTCCACACAATAATCAGCCAAAACATATTTCACGGTATATAGCAGATCCTAGGAATCAATGTAGGAAGAGTCGTTTTAGAACCTAACAAATGGTTTTATTGATTATTGTAACGTATGATGACTCACCGTTGCCTTGCCTGGTGTTTAGACAGATCTATACTTAAATACTAGTAATCGTAATATTGAGAGACAACTCCGCTCCTGCAAAAAAACTCTAAAGTGGATAGCTATATAGTTCATATATAGCTGAGAAATATTTCAATTTTTACATGTAAACTACTAAGCCACATTTTGTTATTATATCTCTTTAATGGTCATAAATCAGCAATTTTGGGATTTCCTATCGTTTAAGATAAAATGCGTAATCTAGTCTGATTGTAGTTCACAAGTATGTATGAATCACCCCCAGTTTATTAGTACGAAGGTAATCATGGTCATCTTTATAATGATGTTTGTAATAAAATGCAAGGGATTTAAATATTAATGTAACTAATATATAATTATGTAACTAATCATTATCTGAAATTTGTTAGATTTTTTTCCAATCCCATTGTGAATACGTTTCCTAGCGAAAAAAAAGGTTATAATAGATATTTCAGCTCCGATATCAACAGCTTGAAACTAATGCTATACTGTGAAAGTACTTTAATTCGTGGAAACCAATTGGAATATATGTATCCTCATTTCAATTATCAATCATTGTGTAATATGTTCGAATTTAAATAGATATTGTTTATTTGATTAATGATAAACAAAGGCATTGAAATCCGACATTAATGGGATGTCAAAATTTCAATTTATTCTACAAACAAACAAACAAACGAGTTTGTTTTTTTTCTAAAAGGAGTTTCCATACAGTTCATTCCTGATTAACAACGTATCACTCTGTTTGTATTTTAGACTGGTTTCCGACCGCAATATTCAGTATGTACGCATATTCAAATATATCATGGGAATGTATGGTTAGTAGCTAATACCTGGAAATTAGTCCCGGGAACCAGGATATTTGCTTATAGACTCTGCTAAGCAGGATAAGAAGGAATGTTTAATGCTTGAGTACTTAAAAATCCGCGGAGCGGTTTCCGGTTTACTGTTCCTGTTTGCATGAAGAGGCGGGTTTAGCATTTCAAGTGTGTAAAATAAGCTTTGAAATATCAAATATACACTTTTCGCTGGAGATATCATATATTGTGCCTTATTTGTTTGAGCAATGACAATTTCTGTATTTTACCTATCGTATATACACTTTTTATGTTAGTTACTAGAATTATTATCAATGCGAGATATTACATAACAATACCATGCCCAAGTCCATAAACATACCATGTTGAAACTATCGTCGAATCCTAAATGTTTTCGTCAAGTATCCGATTTCAAGCAATCTGATTGGTAACAATTAAGTTGAGGAAATATTTGCGATAATCTTCACATAGATTATTGTATCAAACCCTGGCATGTTCTTCAATACACGTGAAAAACTGTGGACGATTTTTTTTTCTTAACGAAACAGTGCAGATAACAACACTTTACATCCTTCAATGACTACAATATGGATTAAGTAATTTAGAAAAAAAAACTAACACTCGCAACAGAAATAGGAAAAAAAGTCCATTTAATTGAGACATGACTAAAATAAATTTGATGTGATAAATTGTACAGCCGTAAACATGTCGAATTTTCACTTAAATAATTGCTGCTTCTATAATTATGAGAAACTTAATTGAGAAAATAGCCGCAATTACATGTATAATTTAGAACCAGCATGGCAGTATTTATCGAATCGTCTAATCCCATACAAAACAATTACACTGTACGGCTCTAAAATAATAAATTATGTATAACCGAAAGTACATATAAGATAATTCTTCAACGATTCCAAAAGAATAGGCCTGCAGCAGTGCTAAGCTTGTCGTAAAATGCGACTTAATAGTGCCCAGAAACTTAGCCGGGGGCTAGGCGCTCTGCCCAAAGAGCAACTGGGTTGTGTGCCCCGGGTTGTGGAATGGGGTACCCCTGCAGTGTTACATGCTGGGGTTGTCAGGCTATAATACAGAAAACCTGACCGCAAACCATAGTGTTGCATCGTGTTGGGAAAGATGCCACGTTCCTCGCACTTCAAAGAACCCTGCTGTGATATTCGATAGGAGTAGGAACCTTTGCGCTTCGCCACAGGAGGCTAAATTGTCCGCCCCTACCCATTCCTCCCTTTTTTTGCGGCAACCAAAATAGACCCTGTTGTCCTTGTGTCCCATCCCATTTTTCATTTCATCATAGTTTCATGTTCATTTTATCATCCATGTCATGTTCATCGCTTGAATATAGCTGAAATATTGCTGCTCGGGCGTTAAGCCCCAACAATCAATCAATCAATCAATCAATCAAAGATTCCATTTGTTTTTTATTGTATCTATATCAAGCAAAAACTGGACACTTCTTTGTACATTTCATTACCGCCATCATGATTTTATCCTACCATAAACTTATTGTTGCCCATGCTGGAGGTAATTAAATATAGATACATGTGTATCACAGACAATACAAATTCATGCAAATTTAAACTCGAGATTAGCCCTTCATAGTTTTTTTTTGTTAAAAAAAGTATACAAAATACTCATGCTCAAGGCGCTTTCTCTGATAGCTCAAACTTCTGTACTTTACATGTCTTGATTGCTATTTCAATGCTTTCGCATCTCTGTCACATTCATTACTAAACTAAAACTGACATCAAATTGCTGCAGTGCATCAAATATAGCATTGATAATATTGACACTCCCTATACAACAGTACTGATATAATATGGCAGTGATTTGTAATATTTCAGGAATATATCAAAAGCATTTATTGTGTTTATGAAGAAGATTGCATTTATCCCCATAACGGACCTAAAACTAACCTAAGATAAGAAACTACAATTTTTTTCTGACTTCAAATTGATCAATATCCTGAATATAATAAAAACGTCCTAAGGTTGTGCAATAAACAAATTGAAAGTAAATTTGAATAAGACAGCCACCTGGGACACTGCAGATGTTGCAAGTGATTGCAATTTTTGTGACATAAACTTCTTTTTTTTAAAGAATTCTTGATTTTTGCTTACAAAATAACATCACAATAAATCTGTTCTGTTATTAGATCTGGGTCATCCGTCGGCCTTACATAATTGGTTAATTTACTATCCGGAAAAATTATTTGTTTTAGGTATCTAGTCCATTGAACAGTCCTGTACATTTAGAGAATCCCGAATTCCAGACACGATGGTACTTCAAATATTTTCTTGGGAAACGTAAGTTGAATTTCAATCTTATGTCTTCTTCTGTGTTGTAAATATTTTAAGTTCATTAAATATGGCATAGTTACTTCTCCAATACTACATTTTATCCTGTGTCGATGCGTAAAACCAGATCACTTCGGTTTCTGTGAAATGAGATGTATGTTCTAACCTTTTCTTGCAAAGCCAAAACAATACTTAAAATAAAAGTAATCGCTCTATGGATGAAATCTTGTTATAAACGGAGAAAACATAACTGGAAATAAGTCATTTGTCTTACTTTCTTATTATTAAAAATACTATAAAATCTTAAATACAAAATATCTTACAAAGCATCAAAACAAAAAAAATTGCATTTTTAGAATTGAACAATTTGCTACATAAACAAAAAGTGGTCGTCGTTTCCTGCATATGTATAGTGCGAATACACTTATCATTTATCCTCTCCTTCTTTTTGCGGTTTGACGCAAAGGAAATGAGGAGAGGCATAAAGGAAAGAAAAAAACATCCCACGAGAAATAAAGTAGTCTATTTACAATGTTTACATAGGCGTGCCTTTACCTAAAGGTTGATTTAAGGAGCGGGACATATGGTAAGGGACATAACTCTTGAAATCAGTGAAATGTTTGTAACATTTTCAATTTTACTGAAGCTTTCAAATTTTCATTTGAAACAGAATGAAATCAGTCCAAGGTACTTTGGTGCTTACAGGAGATTAATGTAAAATGCTGAATATAAACATTCCAATGATTTGTAAAATTTGTGTCCCTTACCTTAGGTCTACCTCCTTAATATTGACCCGAATCGCTTAAAAGGAAATCTAGGCATCTTTAAATAATGTACGCTTTATTTTGTTTTATTCGATTGTCATTAATCGTATCAAATTTGTGTTTTATACATTTTTTTTCACTTTATTGAAATATATTTTTATGGTTAATAAACTGCAAGTTGTTTTTATTGTTTTTATTTGTTTTTGTTGTTTAAAGTATCTACAATATTCTGTTGTTTAAAAGAATAAATATACAAAAGAATAATCTTTTTTGTCGATCTTTCTCGTATGACTGTGTGGGTTATGTCGTTCGTTTGGTACCTTAAACTAGTAATACTCTTGATATAAACGCCTACAAATTCAATTGCATCATTTGAAGCAATATACCTCTCAATTATGTCTTGTTAGCTGTTAGATATAGTTGCGCAAATTTCGGTGTTAATGCATATGACGTTATCGGTCCTCCTTTTATGCAATGATATATTGGATAAACCGGTTCTAGGTTTATAAGATGCCATATTTTAAAATTTTGTCGGAGACAGCATAATCACACATTTGCAGCAATTTAGTATCTGATACAATACGAAATGGCAAACCTACGCTTGATTAACGACTAATTCAAATTAAACATTGACGATCACAAATGTCCGCCTTGAATTTTTCTTGGCTAATTAAATCGAAAGGTTGTCATATAAGTGCATTGTATCATAATATTTAAAAAAATAGAGTATATTCTGAAGTTAAAATATTGTTTGAAATATACTTAGACTTAAAGGCCTTTCTGTGAGATAAACACTCACGCAGTCATATTCTGATACAACAGAAGACAACATCATGACTGGCCTAAAATACTCGCATTGCAATTATTCCCTTTTTTAAAAAAATGACAAAGGACACAACTTGCAATAGAGTTCCATAGAATAAGGAGGGGAAATCATGAAAAAAGTTTTAGACATGGTATGGGCAATTGCAGAACAAACTAGGATTCGCGTTATATGATATATCACTTTCTTTTTATATATAATCAATGGGATATATGTATAACGTGCAGCCAATCAGATAGCAGAATTCATGAGAAGGAAACTTATTCCTCATTTATTTATACCATAAAAAGACGAATTTGAAATAATAAACGAAATAATTTGAAAACTTTTTGATCATTGTATACCTTTTTGCTCATTTGCTTTTGTTACTTTGTATGTATGATTTTAGTTACTTTATGTCCTTTGTTATGTATGTCTGTTTTTCATGTTTGGTCTTTGTCCCTGGATTACATTCTTTTGATTACCGCTATAACCTTGGTTCCCTTGGTTATTCTTTTTTTTTTTCTCTTTCCAAGATTTTTTTTTTTTGGAAGTAATATGTATTACATTTTTGTGTTATTTCTATTGTATTAACCTATTTAGTCAAAATGTTCAAGGAATGAATGTTATATTATTCCATTATTCCGTCTTCAAGCACGTGGTGCACATGCGTAGCAGCTTATTTTCAAGTGTGCATCTCAGGCATTGTGGTTATTTCAAATAGACGAAAAAATACACTAGTCATTCCTTATAATTTAATTTCAATATCAAAATTTGACGAGTTATATATTAAAAATGGTTTATGACGTCTTATTCACAGTAAACATTTGGTATATGAGAAAATGGACAAAATTTTGTATCCATTCAGGAAGCATGTTACTTCTGAATTTTTTTTTTCCCAATTAATAATTACACATTTTGTGTTGACTTAATCACTTCAAAATTATGGTACGAAGTATGGTAATGGAAGAGTTTTGTACGTTTTTAAAAGAATTGTTTTTCGCTTTATTTTTATTATTATTTTTTTGCGATTTAATTTTTTGAATGAAAGGGAATCGATGCTATAAGACATATCTTATACATAACTTTTTTATGACTGGAAATTACAGAATAAGATTGGTATTTCGCCAATCACGAGCATTCATTAGCATTTTATTACGTTACAGTTTAGTAATATCATGTACTAAAAAAAGCTAAAAAAATGTAATGCGTATTAATTTCAATTCTATGAAAAAAGGTAAAAAGCGATCGATCTGCAATGCAATAATGACTTTTCCCATTGAAGTACATGTAATAGACTAATATGGACATGGTGATAATCTTACCATAATTTGTAAGTAAGTCGCTAATTAAATTGTCTAGCGTTCAAAACAAATAATGTTTCCTATGAAATGGGTTCCTTGAAGAAATGGTTATTATGTTAGTTCCAAAGAACGAATTTACAACTTTAAGTGATATTTCGTCTTATTTCATAGGTGAATGTCAAGAAGTCCCATATACCAATCTTAAAAAATGTTCATCTTTAATAAACCGACTCAAATTTAAAGTTGAAAAAGAGGCTCCGTTTGGACAGGTTAATTGTATGATAAAAGTATTTTCACTTCTTGTCCTTCTTTTGATATTTGTTTTCCTTTTTCTATTTGATAACGTCTTTTTTTTCTATGCAACAAAATACATTAGCTATGTCGGCAAATACATATTATAACGACAAGAGAATTATCTCGGTGAAATGAAACATGGATCAGAAGCGATTCATCAAAACACTAAATGTTTAAAAAAAAAACAAAAACATGCTAAAGATTGCATTACAGTATCGTATTTCCTGTAACCATTTGTAATTGGCACAGCTTCCTTGTTATGTCAGCACCAAACAAAGAGAACTACAGATTCTGAATTTTAATGTTATTGAATTGGTGTAAGGAAAATTCATTACATCGCGCTGTTAAGCAAGTTGCCAAGAAATTAAAATTGTTTTTACATTTCTCCTTTTAAATTTATTATTCCAATCGCAAACTAATGCATGCTAATCGATATGAGGGACGACGGCAAATAGTTGACTCAAATAAAGTTCGCGTCTGTCTAATAAATGACAGGTTTTCTTCGTAAATCTTACTTACGATTTGAACAAAACATTTCATTTATGTATTGTCTACCTAATTTAATTTCAGAGATATAAATTGTCGTCTTTTTATATATATTTTGCAAAATTTAAAAAACAAAAATACCAATCATAAACATACTGCAAATGTCGGCATGCTAATCACGTGGTACATTTCTTTCTTATTAGCAACATTTGAACCTAACACTTCAAGATTAAAAAAAATAATGGATATGTACGAGTACTTAAAACAAAAAAAATCGAAATAGGAAATCACATCCAGCATCCATGACTCAAATCAAAGTATGTCGAAAAAGAGCCACATTTTTGCAGTTACCGTATTTAATTCAAGAAGTCTTGGTAATTTAGGGCTCTCAAATTTTGTGCTACCGAAAATATCGGTAATACATGTAGGTCAGTGATATATAGTTCTGGTCAGACAATCTGATTAATAGGCAGGTGAATATCCTCGGGACCTATGGGTGATCAGCATCTACTCAATGTTTTTTTAAATACAAGAATATCGCTAAACAAATAAACTTATTTCTAATTATTTATTTATGAGTCTAGATTTGTTTAAGACAGCTGAATCTAACTTTTCTCCTTGTCAGCACATGCATGCATTTTATCTAAGTGACCATATAACAGTATGCACGTTACGACGTTTGTCATACTTAAGCTTGAAAAAAAAATATAAAAAAAAAGATGTTTCCCCTTTTCTATTGTAGTTCATCAGAATTACGTTGGAACAGATATGGATCGAGAGCCGTTTCTACTGTCTGTTGTTGTCACAGACGCTAACAACCATAATGTACAGCAGTATAGAGCTATACTATGGTCAAAAACTGTAAGTTTATAAGATCAATTCTTTCCCTTTTACCTTTAAGTTGAGGACTGCAAGAAAACATAATTTCCGGTTGAAATTAAGGGTTTACATATTTAGCATGATAAAGTTGAGCTCATATAAGCATTTAAACATTAAGAAAATGGAAATATGCAAAAACTATAAACAATACAGGAATTAACTGCCAGCAACAGCGTAAGTACCATCCATGATAGAAAGAATAGGATAGTAATACATATACTCAATTGACCATCAAGAAACGAGAATGTAAGAGAAAGTATCCATGCAACATGTCCACAGCAATAGAATGTTGTAGACAAACCAGCTTCGGGAATATTCGGGAAACATTGATTGACCTTGCCTGTTACATGTACACTATTGCCAAACGCAACTTGGCTTAAGGCTGATTACTGCCCACAGATCATAAGCTTGAGAAAAAATCGTGCTACGAAGTTTTTCGCCTTAACATTAAAAAGTAGATTGGCTGTTGTTGAAATATCGGTCTCTGTCTACAGAGGACTACGTATTAGTATTTTAAAAATTCAAACAGTTGGTATTTCAAAATCAGTTACTAACCTCATAACCAGTCTTGTTTTATAATTTGGTTGTTGCTCCTTCAAGATAAAAAATACATAGATTGTATATTGAGTTAACACTTTCCAAGAGTTATCATTCTAGATTTGGTTGATTTGCTCTTTTTATTATTTTTTGTGTGTGTAAGTGAGAAAGAATATATGGTTTTCTAAAAAATTCAGATCAGAATACAGAAAAGACTATCATTACGTAAAACTATGGCATATAGACAGAAAAAAAAAAACATCGTTTGTTCGGCGGGTTTTTCAACACCACAAATAACTTTCACCAAATGCAATGTCTGAATTTTAAACTAGCTCTTAATACATTTCCCTATATCTATAAATCAATTCTGAAAATGTATTTAGAAATTGCAGTTAATGATTGGTTAGACTTTTTTACTGTTGTTTATTTGAAATTTATAATGTGTTCGTATCACAATGTGACTCAACAATGAGAGAATAGGTAATAGATATTCTTTACTTAATTCACAAATGCGTTTCGTCTGGGACAGCTGTTGTAAAATATTAAAGTGACATTTTATCCGATTTTCATGCTATTTGTTATCAATGTTTGTGATATCTAATCTGAGGATTCAAACCAGACACTGTGAATGTTTTTATGTCTGAGCGTTTGATATTCAGTAATAAATTAAAACGCTCTCTTTTCAACATTTTAAATTAAAATTGTGGTTGTTTTTATTGGGAATATTTCTAAATCGACTTTTGATCAATTTCGTTAGAAGGAGAAGATACCTTGAATCGAATCATTTTTCCCCGTATGGCAAGATTTCTTGAATTGGGAATTTTTAAATACATAAAGAATAATGAAGAACACATTCTTTGTTTAGATGAATAAAATAAATATACAAGTTCAAACACTAAATGTCTGAAAAACAGAAGATGCTCATATTCATCATTCAGATTGTCAATTCAAATGTCAACAAATGGCTTCCCAATTGATAATAGACAGACAGAACGTTTTCAAAAAACTTACTTTAAGCAATACCATCTCTTTTTTTTTGTTTTCATTAAAATGTCAGACGTCTTTTAAATTGACTCTACAGACAAAATTGAGTTTGTACATTTACCCATTTCCTTTTCGAAAATATATGCCACTCCACAAGAGATTTTTATGGACCACTTTACGATGATGGACCATTAGTCCACAGTATGTACGATGAAAACAATGTTTTACCATTATCATTGATTGTGTTGATTCTGAAAAAATAAAAGCTTGATTTAACATGAAATTACGCTTAAGTACACATTGACGAGAACCTCGATTGCTGTATTTCCTACAGTTTGGGGTTTTCAATCGGTTCCTGGCTATAATAGTTCAATAACAACCTTTATGAATGAATTTCATTATTTTTAATGGTTCTCAATAGTGTTACGTAATTATTAATAGATCGGAAATGTGAATTGCATGAACTTCCTTCGATAGTTATGCAATAGTCTGTTTTAACATTCAATATTGGACTCTATCAATTATTATCGATAATGCTGGTAATGCAAAAAACTAAACTTCCAGACAGAGGTGGATAGAAATCACCCGTGTTTCTAACATGTACTGATTGTTGTAATGAGTTATCAGAATTGCAAATTCTAACAAAGTTATTACATAATTGATAATAAAATGAGTTACATTGCTGTATTGTATATTTTAGAATGTTATGCATTTGACATTGATTTAGTTACTGGAAATGCAGAAACATCGGTTCTCACTAAATCTAATTTATTACATTGTGGTGTTGTAGGGTGCAAAGAAGATATGTTTGCCATATAATCAAGCCAAACCACAAACAGTAAAAGGCATTTTAAGGTATACATAGCGATAACAGTCGTGGAGATGTATACATGCATGCATATATTTCAATATTTTATCTTTTAAAAAGCAATTACTGGAAAATGATTATTTTTACTTACATTTCCTGAGTTTAAAACTAAGACAGATCTATGTAGAAAACATGTAGATTCAAACATATGGGTGGCACAGAAAAACTATTATCATTCTATTTTATTTTGTTCAGAAGTGTTTTTTTTTTTTAATTTTGAAAGTTCCCTCTCAAATCAACTTAATTGCGCACAAATCAAAGAGTCGTTTGCAATAACTAACTATAGGGTTTGTTGTGTTTTCTATGTAATTTTCTTTACATTCTTACCAGTTTAATGATTTATTTTTCAGAAAAAAATGAGTCTGTGATGTCTAGTGGATAATTTTTTATACAATAAAAATTTAGCTTGTGCCACCCATTGCCTGGGTCTTTCACAAACATAATCTTAAAATTTGATTGGGTTTAAAAAAAAAAACAAATGTTAATCACATCTATGACCAAAAAAAGAAAACCAATTTATACATGAACATGCTTCTATGGTAGAATATTTAAACTGGTTATACGAAATAACCTAGATTGCGGAAGTTTACACATCTCCGCGAAGCGGTTTATTAAAAGTGAAAACTGGCCCAAACAACGTTTTTGGGTATAACCTGTCTAAAAATGAGAAACATTACTTATTACTTATAATTTAATTTCTAAAGGATAACAGTCCAAATATTAATAACTGATTTGTAATCTAGATGCTATATTGTTCGGGATTATTTCAATCCTGGAGTGCGGACCCAATGACGTCATTGCAACAAGCAATGTTATACAAAATAACCTGGTTTTCTCAAGGAGAATCAGAAAGCTTCTTACAAATCAAATTATTTTGCCTATCCACAGTCATTTTAACATCAACAAGACTGAGCGAGGACCAAAGGAAATTTTTGATCCTGAAATACAAAAAGAACTGTTGGTGCTAGAAGAACAAGAGGTATGCTTTGCATAAACTTCATATTTATTTTTTAAAGTGTCTTATAAGAGTGATTATTATGTGTAGTTTACTAAATAAAGTATCTGACTTGTTATTGTACCTTTGCAGGTATAACTTTTAAGTTAACAGGCTAAAAACCACTAATTCCACTTCCCATAGGCTTCTATGCTAATTTCACAATATTCAATGGCTTCTCTGGACTTTACCTTAACTTTAACCTGCAGAGGACTATATATCAGCATGATTCTACATATGTCAGCTCACAATCCTCAGAATGGCATGTGGGGTTAGCAGACTTGCAGTGCAGTACTGGTCACCGGAAGTGAAGGGTCTATAAATAGCATGGGAAATCCCAGTGTTTTCACAAGATAGGGGTATATTTAAAAATCATTATGGAGATTAGGCTTCACATCACAAGACGCAAAATGCACCTATGAAATGTACAGAAATGTTTTTCCTTTCAGAAACTGTTTAAATTTTTTAAATAAGATGAGAACTTTTTTCACAGCACTATGAGGAACAGGGGTAATTTCTGCGTAGGACTATTTTTGCTTACGTTCCAAATGCTCATTGGTTGAATTGGTGGTCTGTAACCTAAAGAGTCACTTTTTGTCTTAGAAAAAATAAATAA
This sequence comes from Perna viridis, assembly GCA_037379345.1. Classification (NCBI taxonomy): domain Eukaryota; kingdom Metazoa; phylum Mollusca; class Bivalvia; order Mytilida; family Mytilidae; genus Perna; species Perna viridis. The sequence goes on along the minus strand of CM074517.1, from coordinate 28,417,097 downwards.
CTATACAGGTATCTTCCTACACACATACTGAATGCATTTGCAAAGTTTCAGTGAAATGTGACAAGCACTTTTTTAAATATTTGATTTTTAAATATAGGGTAACCAAGTTGTGCGAGCAAAAAAGTGACAATATTCTACCATACTTAAATGCATTAAATATTTGCAAAGAACTTTTTCTGACTTTTCAAATAAAAAATATCAATCACAACTTGTTTTTTAACAATATTAATGAAGAAATGGTTTTAAAAGTAATCATTTTCTGAGAAATTTGTCTATTTTTAAAAATTCATTTCTGACATGCCTCCCCCTTTTTCTTGATCACATGTCAAAAATCCTAAATCTTTAAATTTTCACAAAAGGTGATATATTTGGCTTTGAATTTGTAAATACAGTGTTTTCGCATTAAAACATGACCAGTAAAGGGCACCTAATGCAAAAAAAGTGCTCAATAATGGATTTTCCATGTTGCCATAGGGGAATGCTTATATGGCCTTAACCGCAGTAATGAAAGTGAGTTTTTCCTCATTTCTAACCTAATTTTTGCTCAAATCTACACAAAACTTGATTTCAAGTGCTTATTACCACCATATTTAGGTAAATATAGCCCTCAAAGTTTAATATTTGATATTTTTACTAAATTTTCTACACTTTTTACAAGATAGGACATAAAAATCAGCCAAAAAGACCAAATTTCCATAATTTGGACCTATAACTTAAAAAAATGCATATTTTGAAGGATTTTTGTAGTGTATTCCTCTCATGGCAAAGTTAACAAGATCTTCAAGTAGTTTAAAGCTATTTCAAGAAACTTTTCATTTTGCCATGGCTTCAGCTTAAGGCTAAAAACCACTAATTCCACTTCCCATGGGCTTCTATGCTAATTTCACAATATTTAATGGCTTCTCTGGACTTTACCTTAACTTTAACCTGCAGAGGACTATATATCAGCATGATTCTACATATGTCAGCTCACAATCCTCAGAATGGCATGTGGGGTTAGCAGACTTGCAGTGCAGTACTGGTCACCGGAAGTGAAGGGTCTATAAATAGCATGGGAAATCCCAGTGTTTTCACAAGATAGGGGTATATTTAAAAATCATTATGGAGATTAGGCTTCACATCACAAGACGCAAAATGCACCTATGAAATGTACAGAAATGTTTTTCCTTTCAGAAACTGTTTAAATTTTTTAAATAAGATGAGAACTTTTTTCACAGCACTATGAGGAACAGGGGTAATTTCTGCGTAGGACTATTTTTGCTTACGTTCCAAATGCTCATTGGTTGAATTGGTGGTCTGTAACCTAACACGAACTTTTTCGTGATGTTGTTTTAACTAGTTATTTCCAAGATAATAGTAGTACACTAAGACATATTATACTTGTTTAACAACTTAACTAGGATTTTATATACAATAGGGATCGGTAAATTTCAAGTTTGGAGTTATATTCGCCAAAGAAGACCAAACGTCGGACGATGAGTTTTATAGCAACGGTAAGACATTACTGAAAGCTAAGTACATTCTTTTTAGAGGAAAAGTATAACACATATATTGCATAAAATTTAAAAATTATTCTATAGAACGTATTCGAAAATCTTTATGGTACCCGATGCGGTTTGTGTGTCCTAATTTCAAGTACACTCTTCTATCCCAGTGATATTGCATATTGATTGGATTTCATTAACAGCTTTTTTCTCTAGAGTAAACCATACGACTTCAACTTTAATACAATTACATTTAAGTGCTCAAAAGAGCATAAATTTTGTTTCTAATTGCCATGATCTTGTCTTTTAATTGGTTGTGTTTTGGTGCTTAAGATATGATTCGGAAAAATTAAATTCCGTCAGTGGTCCAGAAATGAGACAGTATTGAATACTATGACCAGTTCTTCTAATATGGATAATAACAAAGTCAACTAGAAAAACTGTGAGCGCAGCTCATTTGATGATTATCACTTCCCCTCTCTAAAAAAACATATAGGAAACTCAAATGTCATTCAGATAAATAACAAAATAAGAAGTGCACAATGCCATCAAGTGATAAGGAATATATGACAATTTCATTGAGAGGAGGTCCAATCTTCCATGAGTTTCGGTATAAAGACAAATTCGGTAATATTGCTGATGCACACATTTAATTTTTATCAATAGTCAAAATCATATCATAACAAATATCTATTTTTAAGTACATGAATTGTTTCGTTTTTCAAATCTAAAAATACATGACGCATGCTCGAATGAAATAAGTTCACTATTAGAGATAAAAGTTTATAAAATTTATATCTTAAAACTTTAAAACCCCGTTTACGTCTGTGTAAAATAAGAATTAGCCTTTTTTGGAGAAGTATCTGAACAAAATACCTAAGAATACACATTGATTGACACTTTCTAAGATCCATGGATATTCTGTAATGTAATTACCCCCCCCCCCCCAAAAAAAAAAATAAATGAAAAAAAGAAAGAAAGAAAGAAAAATAATAATAATAATTGCTTTACATTTTTATTTTTGTTTTTAAGTTTCTTTATAGGTCTATATGATAAAGTAATCAAGGGAACCAATGTTTGAAATGTATTAATTCTTCATTCCAATCTGTCTGCACTATGGGAATAAACAGTTTCTATTGTATTTTAGTGTCATTTACAGAGTTCTGTCACTTAATCTTAAATTCTACAGTGCATTCTATGTAATTTCTATCTCCCATGGATAAGGGTTATATGAAAAACCGCATGTTAATTTCTGTTAACTATGACATTTTAAACAAAATATCAAGAAAAAAAATATGTAGGCTTATTTACCATGAATCATATTTTGCATGATTCGTATGTGGAGTGCAACTTCACAATCCTTTCATTTATTCGATGTATTGTATGATTTGCTGTTCTGTAGACAGTAGGCTTCATTTGGTGTTATTGACCTGAAGCTTATGGATCAGATTATTCTTCTTATAATGACTACTGTGATTGATATTTAAATTATAACATCAAAGTTTCCAGTTCATTATGAAAATGGAAGGCATAAAAATTGGATCAAACTATTTGCGTAGATGAATAGATGTATTGTAGATATACTAGGGAACGCTTTATTCCGAAGTGCACATTTCTGTAAAAAAGGAAGAAAAAATATGGCATAAAACAACACCACTTTAAAGATGTTGTTTATTACGTGCAACATCTACAAGCAAACACTGGTCATCTATCAGACTATGACTTAAATAATATACCTTAATATTTACCGGTCAGAACAAGGCCAGGGGCGGATCCAGGATTTTAGATTGGGGAGGGGGGGCACAGTTAATTATTCTTAATTTAAATTTTTGAAATATTCTTCTAGAATGTGTGCAGTGTAGATATCTTTTGTGGTAAAAATAGCTTGAAATTAAAGTTTCAACCTAAATCCGCCAAAATCTACCCCTAACAACCCATGCCATGCAAATTTTCAGAAGGGGGGGCGCACGCCCGGCGCACCCCGCTGAATATGCTCCTGAAGGAATTTTTCAAAAGAAATCGAACTTAATATCTTAATTTGATCAATTTAGTCGGTTATGTCAGGAAGGAGTTCACCATGTCTCTGTCTGGAATAGCAAACCTCTAGTACTAGGTCAGAATGGAATGTATAAACGAGGTCTCTTTAAAAGTATTGATTTGATCAGAAAAAAAACTCGGTCGATTGTTTTTTTTTTGTTTTTTTTTTTCGTCTATCTACCTCCTGTTATTGATGTATTGTCAAATAAAATTTGAAAAATGCTTATTTTAAAGTCCGATATTTGTTTTCTAAGTATCGGCAAAAAAGCACTGCAGCATAAATCTGAGAAAAATCAAATTCATCAAAAAATAAATAATAGCCTGCGCTTGAAAACAGGAAACAAAGAGGATCTTTATACATAATGTAGCGAACCGAATAAAATACATGACATGTAAAAAAAGATCCTGAAGATAAGGAAAACAATATGTAACCCCAAAAGACTAAAGAACTTACAATATGATCTCCCTATCAAACCGGGAGGTGGAGTAAATGTACAAAAAATGATTAACTGACAGTCAGACGCATCTTTTTGTGTTGTTACAGAGGAGCAAACAGATGGCTTTTGTAAATTCCTTCAGTTGCTAGGATCAACAGTTCCATTGAAAGGATGGGATAAATTCAGAGGAGGTCTGGATATAAAATGTGAGTAAATACGGCTCGACCGCTTTATTAAATTTTGTGGTTTATTTCTTCATTAGTTTGTATGTTCTGTTCTTGTTGGATTGTTTGTTTGAAGGTTATTCTTTGTTTGTTTTCAGAGCTAAAATTGTGACATAAGTAATTATTTTTAAATCGGAAATAATTCTATAACTTTCACTTGATATTTTTTTTCACAGTAAAATGTGTTTGCAAAATTGTTTGGAATACAATACTGTGTATTACTGGTAACATAATATCCATTGATTAAAATTCCTCTGGCAAAACGTTGTCAGATTACGGAAAAAAAATCTTACCGGAAATTTTCAAACGTAAACAAAATCCAGCAGCATGTTTTGTCATTTCAAATGTCAAAATAGAAAGCAGACAATGATCAGGAAGTTGAAGTTGAAATAAGTATGGACAAGATGTTTGGTGTATAAGCACTATACCTAGTTTTAATGCACTTTGGAGTTTCATTTAGGATAAGAGTAATTCGTCATCGTGATTAAAGGTTTTCATTGATGCCAAGAGACAAATGATAATAGCTAAAAATGTATATGATTCATCTAAAATATGAAACCCCATTAGTAAAGATTAAACACTGTTCTTCAATGTAGCAGTCGCAGTTCCCAGGCGCCACAGATGAAAAATATACTACATATCATCATTCGGTTTAATGCAAGATAAAACGGAAATGACCAAGCATTCGTTAGTCCGGCTCAATTTAAGTATTACCTTTGTTTTAAACAGCAAATGCCACAGGAACAGAATCAGTTTACACTGTATACGAAGGCCACGAGATAATGTTCCATGTTTCTACATTACTGCCTTTGTCGAAAGAGAATAAACAGCAAGTAAGTACTGCACATGCGCTTCGTCAACCCTGCTAACTGTGATTATGTTCCAAATCGGACTCCACTAAAAATGAGAAATTAAAAAGGTGCACCGACGAGGCTAGCATCCTTTGCTTTCCTGGAAACATCCGCCGAGTGTCTGATCAGGATCAATATATGATGCTGACTTCATAGTGTCCGTAATGTCCCATACCTCGAGTTCTTTTAGGCTGATGCGATAACATTCGCCTTGTGTGTATGGTTTTTCTTTCGTTATTGAAAAACTATTGTAAATGTTGTCTCTAAGATATCATTTACCTTGGTTGGTTTTCTTAGATAGCAAATATATTAAAAATCTAGAACGACAGATTAAAAAAACGGACCTTTATGATAAACAACCTTCCTGTGTGTCTGTATTTCAGTGATTTGGTAAAGTCTGCTTTTTATTTAAAAAAAACGTGTTTTATTCCAACATTGACAGTAATAATATGGAATCTGCTAAAGTGGTAACAGACCTTTAATCTTTTTCAAGAACAAACTATTTTTGCAGTTTGAAATAATTTTTTTGTTCGAATGAAAAGGTCTTACGTGCAGGAAATGAATACCGTTATACGTTCGAAATAGATATATTTGTTAATTTTAAAATGGATAAGACAAAAAAGACTCACGCAACAATTTCCTAATATACCAAATTTCAGGAAGTCTAGAAAATTGAAACTAGGGCTCAACTAATGAAATGTTATCGATGTCATTGCGTTTGTGGTTTTTTCTTAAGTATAAGTCTGTCTAAATACCAGGCAGGTGTGATTCATCAATTTTTAAAATAGTCAATGAAACTTTGCAAATACATTTGTTAATTTCCTTGGATCTGCTATATATAAAGAAATATATTTTTGACTAGTCAAAATGCAAAACTTCTGGTGGGATATTTTGCTTTACTTTTTCTAGTAGAAAATAAGAAAATTTGTAACTGTAATATGGTTGATGGTGTTAGATAGTAGTTCTATGTTATTTATCAAGGTATTTTATGCCAGAGGCAATCAATAAAAGTTTGTATATTATCCTCTTGATAGTAATTACTCAGGAAAAACAATACAGTATGCAACAAGGAATGTCAGGAAATTCGTGCCGCTTCAAGAGTTTTATCGTTGATGATTTCTTTGTGTAATGATGTCCAATTGTGTCTCGAGTGAGTTCAAGCTCCGAAACATTTCTATAAAATGAATTGATGCTGAATTATTGTTTTTAAGAAGATTTTGTAATTTGTTTTTCTCCATTAAACTATAAATAATGATATTTCGAAATGAAGATGGTTTTATTGTATATTGAAAAAAAGGTCGTATACAGTATAGTGATTATTTCAACTTTTGTAACATATTTCTCTTGCCATGTGTTTTCAAGTTTTATATCGTAAGGTCTGGAAAAAGAAAAATATTTTATTTTCAGTTGATAAATAGCTGCTAACATTCTTGAAGTTACTATTTTAGTGACAAAATTGATAAACAACAATGATTTTTTTTTATTCGTTTACTTTATTTTTTGTTTATCACACAAACAGGCAAAAGTATTGAGTTTACTAAAAAATTGAAAACTTATTGGTCATCTTGTCGTTGACTTAATAAATAATTTTAGCTTGGAATTTCGCCTTTTTATGTGCAACTTAAAGTATTAGATTTACATAGGTTATAACAATTATTGATACTTATGTGCATACCTTCGTAATGAAAACGATATATTGGCAATAGCACGATTAGTTAGGTAGCAGTCTTTGTAAGAATCATGCAAAATCTGTAAAATGTGATATACCCCAAAAAAGGCTACATATTTTTATTTTTGTAATTAAGTTGTTTTATGGGTCTTTATTATGAAATGTGTAATTATTCATTCCAATTTGTCTGATCTTAAACGATAATCAACATTGAATATCCAATAGATTCTATTGTGTTATTTACAGAGTAATTTCCCTTAATTTCGAAATCTACAGTGCATTCTGTGTAATTTTTATCTCTTAAGAACACTGGTTATATAAAAAACTGAATGAAATTTTCTGCTTACTTTGCCACTTCAAACAAAATATGTAAGCTTTTCAACCATAAATCATATTTTGCATGATTCTTAGCTGAAGTGCTACTTAAATTGAAGTTTAATCTATCCATTAACCTATTATCAAACCAGTTATTTAAACAACACAATACCTTATGTATCATGGTTCCATAATTATTTATTGTAGGTTGAACGGAAAAGACATATAGGAAATGACATTGTCAATATTGTTTACTATGAATGTGAAAAATGTACCAATCAAAGATTCAAACCTTCGATGATGAAGACGAGATTCACTCGTATCCTTTAATATTTTCTTAGTCTATCGGTTTGTCTGTCTGTCTCTCCACATACGTTGTTACCACAACTCCTTTTAAACCGCTACACGAATATTAACGCAATTTACAGGAAGGTTAACCATTGTAGATGTTTGCATGAAAACATCTAGTTATTGCACGATCTCTAAGCAGGGAGATAATCCAACATAGGGGTTTCACATATTAAACTCCTCCTAAACAGCTAAATGGATTTGGGTAAAATTATTAAGGATAGTACTCATATGAAGATTTACATGCATGAGAGAAACTATATTTGTTCAATGCCTGTATTGGGAGATATTTTAACTTGGGAGTATTACTTGAATATAGTTTGCTTAATATGGCAGAGGGGAATTTTCCTTGGGAGCATGCTCATAGTATTTTAATTTTTAAACAATGAGTTTGAATGAAAATAAATGATTTCCTCAATTTTTCAAACTTTAGTCGCAGAAGCGAATTTGACAAATTTTGAAAATAATCAAAAGAAATATAAGAGCAGTTATCTTCGTTGTTGTTGTATATCTATTACTATGGAATAATGGCTTGATTTATTTAAAAATATCTGTACATTAGCTGCATGAGAAAACAGATAGAACTAAACATGCTCATTCTAGTAAGAAACCTTGAAAAAATGATGTTTGTTCATGTCTTAATTCCATACCAAACAATGATACGGGTTAGAGATTACGTTTCCAGCCTTCGGTTTTATTGAATTATTCATTATTCTTTGAAAGAAGAATAAAAGTCAGTGGAATCCTATTTATTTGCATTTGATTTTAATAAATAAATAAACAATTCCAGACATGTCAATATTGGGAACAATTCAAAAGTTTAAAACTATGTTGGAAGCAGTACTTCGCTTCCGTTGACAGTCAATTGTTCAAATTACGATAGGATAACTATGGAAACCGAGAACAGCTCCGATCATTTGTCATCTTGAAAATGTTTCCTATTATTGGTTTATGACAGAGAATTGGTAATTACAGAGGTCAATGGAAGTTTAGACAACTATTCAGTCACAAATGGCATCTTTAAAAAAATATGATATCATTTATTTACACTTTTAGTTGCGAGTTGTTGCCATTAATCAAATTATCACGCATTATCACTACGAATAACTTCTTTAATATTTTGCAATTGAAGTAAATTACAATTTTTGTCATATAATATTATTTAAAATCAATATATTCGCAAATAAATATAGAGTTTATGATCAATTACCAAGGTTTCTTCAAAGAAGTTCTAGCTTAATCAGCTAGCTTTCGTTTGATGTTATTGAGGTGATATAACAACCTATATTGTTAATTGGTGGTGAATGAATCATAATTTAATAAGAGGCCATAATAACAAATCGGGATGCGACTGATAAAAAGATACATAACTTTCCGATACTTTATGGAGAAAAATGTAAAAGTTACAGTGTGAAATTACAATTTTCAAAAAAAAAAAAAAAAAACAACTGACTAAAGTATCACATCTCCCAATAACAGTTCAGTGGATGGCCTTGAAAGACACAGGTAGTGAGTTGCACATGGCAAAGTTTGTAAAAGATTTGCATTCGTTTAAGGTCACTAACGCATGATTTCTAAATAAAAAATGAGTATTTACTGCAATGGAATAAATGAAATAAATTACATGGGAACATCACTTTATCATATTCTGATTTATCCACTGTTGATAAAGAAAACAATTTCTGTTCTTCCTGACATCATAATGAGTGAACCATTACATTGTAACAAAAGAAATGGTGGATGAAATTTAACCTGTGCCCCCCATATTATAGAATCTACCTGGACTAATCGCCGTACCAATCAATTGCATGAAAACCAGTGGTCCTTTTCACAAAAAATCGTAAGTGTAAAATTAGTCGTAAGTTATGGCGTCACAATACTTTTATTTACAATGACGTCATAACTTGCGACTAATTTTATTACGATTATTTGTGAAAATGACAACAGTATGTTGGCTTATCAAATTGTTATGTATGCCTTAACTGGTATGTTTAGATATATTTGCAGTTGTAGTCTATTGCCGTGAAGACCAAACTTATAGGTAAGATGCATTAAATTACTTTTCGCATCTGAAAAAATGCATACGCTTTGACAAATGTAAATCGAAATCCCACTTGTCAAAGACCTTTTGGTGATCTCTGAAGGAATTTACTGTGTTGGAGCATTTGTTGTATTTCACCATATCCATTTTTTCCTATATTGACTGGTATGCATGTACTAGACCAAACTGTTAAGGGTTGGACCTCTTTGGTCGGTTCAAGCGGCGTACCGCAAAGCATTTTTATTTTAAATTTGGACAAAGTACAAGTGCCATCTTTGGAATTAATTTCTTTTTCAATTAAACGAAATTATCAGTTCAATGCCAACTAAATACACGTTTTGAATGTTTAATTATCATTCCAACGTTAAACAAGAGTTTGAATCTAACTATACATTAATTACATTTTTTTCAATTTCTTAATCACAGGTTGAATGTATTTTCTGAGGAATCTGTGCCGCTTTTTGGTCCACCGCTTCCTTCACCGCCTGTTTTCTCTAGTCACAATGAATTCAGAGATTTCCTACTTGTAAAATGTAAGTCAGTGAGTCATTATAGTTCAAAAAATCGTATCCCGTTGATTCTTTGAAGTGATATGCGAAAGTCATTAATTTGGATGATTTAGCCGGACGTGCTTCTGTTTTTTTTTTTTTTCTGATTGGTTTGTCATGTCCAAAAAAAAAAAAAACACATAAACAAAAAAAAAACAAAAAAAAAAAAAACAAAAAAAAAAAAGAAAAGAAAAGTAAGCTGTGGTGACATTTTTCTGAGGTAGGATCTAATTGTACCACTGTCTTTAAGTTTGAGATTGATTTCTAGACAATTGTCTTTCGATAAGGCATTATTGATATAATTTCCTTAGAAGAATTGCTTGATTGATGGGCATTGTAGTTAATTAAAGATAAACAATGTCGGATCATGGCCTATCGACCTGCGACATATATATCTCCGGAATATCATAATGAAGTACAGAAAGTGGTCAAACTGCGAAAGGGTCATTAGTAATCAGGACTCAGGGAAAATGACAAGTCTAGATGAATTTCAAATAGATATGAACAAATCACTAACATATGATTATAAATCGCTATTGTTATTACCATTAATTTTTGTAAATATAAACCATTCTTCTATGAATAAGTTAAACTGTGACTTGTTTTTCACAATTGCACTGAAAATTGTCTAAATCGAAACCCTTTTGGGCTTAAAATTAGTTTAGTTGAGGAAGGTGTTCGGTTTACTAAGTTTCAAAATACATTTTAACTGATAAAAAGCTACTTTCAGGTAGACCTAGTGTAAGGGACACTTCTCATACAAATCATTGGAACGTTTGTATTCAGCATTTTACATCAAACAAAGTGACTTGGACTGATATCATTTTGTATCATATGAAAGCTTGATAGGCTTTGGTGAAATTGAATATGATACAAACTTATCACTGATTTCAAGAGTTATGTCCCTTACTCTAGGTCTACCTCTTTAAAAAGTATCTGGTTTGGACAAGTTATCACTTTATCAAGGTTTAGACATGTTTCATTGTATAATTGTTAAAGGAATGATCGATTTAAATTTTGCTTTCAATTTCAATTTCTAATATTGCCTAAATCTCTCTTATCAGTATCCCTTGAGATAAGACATTTACATAAGAAGCGTTATCGTCTTTCTCATCAATAGTCCAATGGCATCAAAATACAAAACCTTTGACATTAGATAAAGGAACGAGGCATTTAAATAGCTAATCAATTTGGATATTTTCTATGTTTTTCATGTTCGGTTTCGTTTGATATGGACATCAAATACTTACTTTCTTTAACTCTTATGTTTTTGCACTAAAACTTTGCGTGGACGAAAATTTAAAAAAGTATTCTTCCATTTAAAAAGAAATATGTTTGCTGATGACTAACGTTCCTACCATATAACTGTTTATATTTTGAAATAACTCAAGGTAATTAAGAGATGTATTTATTACGGCTGAGATCACATTTTCCATAAAAGGACACAAACTGTAGTGACATGTCATATTCAGGATGCCTTAATATGAGTCTGGGAGTATATACAAATTTCTCTTAATGCTCAGTTAATATGGTCTAATGCGTTGTCATTCACGTTTCAGTAATAAATGGCGAAAAAGCGGCAATTAACAATCCATTGTTTACGCAGAAGAGAGAGCGAACGCTGGAGATGTTAATAAAAAACCTTTACCAAGTCTATATGTCGGAACTTAATAAGGTAACATTTTAAACTTTTCGCCCTGCCTTTGTCCTTTGTGATTTAAACGACAAAAGATGTTTCCTTTGACTTTCGATCAACAGTCACGTTTCTGAGATGACAAATACTGCAAACATTATAAACGTATTAACAGACAGATTTATTTAATACGTGTACTTTAAAATTGAAATGTGAACATAAAAGTAAAAATATGCAACCTGCACACGTAGCAAAGATTTCTTTTTGTTAACCTATATTTTTTTGAAAAAAGAAAATTGCCTGGAAAGAGCAGTAGTAATCTAAACATATATAATTGGCCTGGTGACACAAAAAATTAGATGTACTGGAGTCTTATTGTACTCAAAAAACTTCTTACACATTGACATGATGTACAAGAGAGAAAACGGTTGCTTGAAGTATTTTCAAGAAAATGTTTATCTTTAAGAGTGCTTTTATACATCTAATCTAGCATTGTTTTTTGTCTTTGCTTTAGCGGCTGTTGATGTAGACTGCTAAATAATTTCCTTACAGCTTCTTAAACCCACTTACTCTAAAATATCAATTTGCAGATAGCTTAATTTTCTTTGAAAACAATTAATTAGCAGGAAGTGTGTGTTGGTTTATGACGCAAGTAATACCACAATAATACCAGTTATTTCCCCATTTTTTTCAGTCAAGTAGGTCAATATCTCGAAATGCCAACATGTTGATTTGAGGATAAATTCTAGAATAACCTTTTTTATCAAAAGCTATATCCAACAGTGGTCATTATCACATGATGAAAAGACATAAAATACCATCTAGATTATAAAGTCTAGTGTGTACTTTAGAGCTCGCTTAAGGCTAATGGAAGTTTTGATTTTTTTATCTTATATAATGTCTTTGGTGTTCTTGCTTATGTGTTATAACATCAACTTATTAGAAAAAAAGCTTTACACACACTGCTTATAAACCATATATCATGCACGCCTAGCAATTTAAAGATATTTTTTCAGAATAATATGCTTTACCGACGAGCCTTCAGTGACGTCATACCAGACGCTCAAAGTTCGCGTAAAGAGGAGGCAAGGAGGTCAGAATTTGTACGAGCTGGTCAGGTAAATATTTTTAACCATACTTATGCAGTTATATGATATGGAATGCATTTCAATTTATTATAAATAAATTTTTTTGATACTTTGATACAGAGGACGATTACCCAATAGGTACGCCCGGTCCATCATCCGAATTTTAGTGGAATTAAATCTACTTATGTTCTATCATTATCCTCTTTCAGACTCTGAAGCTCAAAACAATTCTCAAAGGGGATGCCCCGACCAGTATGGTAACCACAGGACTTTTGAAAAGAGAGGTATGCTATTAACATATAATACAACTGACATTGCATAATAGAAAGAACATGAATAATCTGAAGGAAAATATGTTGGTTTTGTCTACCCTTCTAGGTTAAGAAGGATTGGAAGGCATATTTTATCAAATATACGAATATAATTTGATAAATTGTTTGAACTGGCATCAACCATAAGATATTGACAGCTTTGTATCTGTAGCTTTGTTATTATTCGGCATGAAGTTTGAATAACATGTACTTTATTCATTGTTTTATGGGTTTCCTCGGAAGCTTTATGTGAAGTCTTCTTCAGTTTTGATAAAACTGTTTCAATACAGGTGTCATTATGTGTACCAAAACGCATAGCATTTCAAAACAAATCACTTCTCTTCTCATTTTTCACTTCTGATGTTGTTTTAAATATTATTTAGAAATTTTCTACATGATCTAGGAAATGAAAATTAAATACTATAAGAGATTCGTTGTATATAACTCAAAACTATAAATCTCATCCTATTCTTTTTTCGAACTCTCCATATGAACTACAGGAGGAACTGTTTTAAATTCTGTTTAGTGACTTGTATTCTCGTGTATTCATTTCCGTGTTTTTTTATTAAATCTTTATTTCGTGGATTTTTGAAGTCATGAATTTTAGAAGAGCATTTGATTTTTCGATTGAAATTTGACATTTTGTTGGAATTTGAATTTAATGTAAAATGCAACCAGGAAGACAATGGACCAATTCAGAAATTTAATTTCCGTCCGCATTACTCAGTCGCAGCGTACTCGTAAATTTCGTATTCAATTGAACAATAGCTATTACCGAATGCAATACGGTTTCTAAATCGGTCCATATCAATATCCTGTGATCCTGTTACGTTTTTGAATGTTGTAAAAAACAATGACCATAGTTTTCGTTCACCATTTGGTAAATAAGAGATGATTTATACTGATATCAAATGTAATTAAAATTGCAGCCATGGGAACCACAAGAGTGCTTTACTGATTTTCCGAATCAGATTATTTCTGGTGATACATGGGGTAAGTATATACCTGTCTAATCCGTCATATCTAAGTTATATGTATAGAAGATTGATCTGATCAGGTTGTAATTGACAGGTTCATACAACACATTATCAAGTTATTTCCACTTTAATGTCGTATTTAAAGCAGCAATTACAATTATCATTTGTGCCCTGAAAAAATAAGAAGAAAATAATTTAATAACGTTTGTATCTTAACATATAGTCCATGTGCCAGGGTTTCCGGACTTATATAGAGTGGTACATTTTCCGTTAGAAACATAAGTCCAACTGCTTACCAAAAGTTAAGGGCAACAATGCCATGACTTACATAGCAAAATTATAGCAATATTACGCTTACAAAGTGTGTATGAAATAAAATGTTGTTTACATCTCCTCACTTTGCATTCAATATATTTTAATATCATGGTACAGTTTATCATAACATAAAATCAAAACGAGTCTTGATTTGTTTCCAAAAAGTAATGCATTTCATATCCCTTTTAAAACAAAAGCAACAAATGACTATTGATTTTCAGTCTCCTCACGTTTGCGGTCGCATTTTTCCTACTTCGATACGGTCATTTACCTAACTCGTCGACGTCTTGGTCATATATCAGCAAAAGAAATAAAAGATTGTCTCGTATATAATGAACAACAGTTTAAAATTGTCATGGAGATAATTGGAAACATTCTCAGATTCCCAGATACAAGAAATTTGACATGAGAATGTTAAAATAACAGACATTAGATAATTATGCCTTTTCTTTTTCTCTTCCTTTAGGAGACAAGCTAGTATTGGCAACAGACATCGGAGTGTTATTATTAGAAGGTAAATCATTGCCCTAAACTTTTTCTGTTGCCCTTCTAAAAACCAAGCCCGGAAAAAAGCAATTAGAAAATTTGATTTTAAGTAGTTCCTTTCTATCCACATTTCCTAAATATACAGTTAATATACAACAAGGTCCCTATCAGCTTAAATTATTTATTTTATTGACCTTGATAATTCAAACACGTATCTATCTTATCTTCTTCCGTGTATATTTGCAGACTGTTTTCCACATATAATACATGTTTCTCTAATATATTTTAAAATATCTGACCTTCTCTGGCCTCCAGTTAAAACGTTTATTCCATTTCATCCTAAAATTATCTATTTTGGTATACTTAAGGAAAATAAAATAAAATACCACGAGAAAAAAATAATTCACAAAGTACGCTTGAAATACATTCGTAAACAAATAAAAATGTTTGTAAAAATAAGTTTTAATGTAACCTTGTAAAATGCTCTTGTAGGTACATTTGTACAATTCACATCACATGATAATTAAAGAAATGTGACCTTTCAGATATATTTGTACAATTCACATCACATGATAATTAAAGAGATGTGACCTTTCAGATACATTTGTACAATTCATGTCACATGATATTTAAAGAAATGTGACCTTTCAGATACATTTGTACAATTCACATCGCATGATAATTAAAGAAATGTGACCTTTCAGATATATTTGTACAATTCACATCACATTCTAATTCCAGAGGGGGCTCCTTCCCGATTATTGTTTGACAAAACCATATCAGTACGTCAGATTGATGTTATAGAAGAACATGGCTTGTTAATATGTCGAACTGATAAAGGTGAGTGGTCACAATTGCTAGGGTTCGTTTCTCTTTTTAATGTTTTCTTTTTTAAATCGCACACGGTTTGGTCGAATTATGCCTTTGCTACTAAGTCACGTTAGACATGACCTTAATGGATACATTTCATTAAAAATTATCATATCGGTGCAAAACACATTTGAACTTGACTACCTTGAAACCGATTTGCACATGAAGCATGATTGAAAAACGCAGACGCATGTTTTATAAGATGCTTATACGACGGATATTCCACAAAGTAAAGTCTTATATTAGTATTCACAATTCATAGAAGAAATCCAATACGTGTTCGTATACTTTAAAAGGAATTCAAAAGAATATGCTTCTTGGGTTGTTCTCATAATATTAAAATTTCAAAAGGAATTTAAATGTCAAAGGGATTAATTGTACATTGCTTAATGTGAATGGTTTGAATAATTACATATTCTTGTTTCCGGATTCAAACGCAGTTTTCTTTGGTGTAGTAACCATCCGTTATATAAAGCATTCAAATGATAGAATTTCCTTTTACATAAAGTATAGCACCATATTACGAGCATGCAGTTTCCGATGTGTCATCTATTTCCTCAATCATCTTACTGTGATTTGCCGGATTCTTCAGATAACTGGTGCTTCTTACTATAATGTCATTGTTTTAAAATTCAACTGGATGCTGTTAAGTGGCTGTCTTAGTAAGAATCATGCAAAATCTGAAAAATGTGATACACCCTAAAATATTTACATTTTTTACCATATTTACATATTTTTATTTTTGTAATTAAGTTGCTTTATGGGTCTATATTGTGAAGTGTGTAATTATTCATTCATATCTGTCTGCTCTTAGGAGATAATCAACATTGAAAATCCAATAGATTCTATTGTATTTGAGTATCATTTACAGAGTTATCTCCCTTTATTTTGAAATTTACAGTGCATTCTATATAATTTTTATCTCCTATGAACATGGGTTATATGAAAACCCGCAAGTTACTTTCTGTTAAGTATGACATTTTAAAAAAAAAATCAAAAATAAAAATATGTAGGCTTTCCAACCATGAATCACATTTTGCATGATTCTTATGTGGAGTGCTAGTTAAGACTTTGCATATTTGTCTTATTACTCGTAAGAAAATTCTGCTGACAGAGAATAATTTTGAATGCACTAAGGGAATAATCAAATAATTTGTGATTCGATTTCCATTCGTTTGCATGTCATCTCTTCCATTTATGAACGTTAATCTTTCATTTCACCCTACGGGTAAAATAATAACATTCTGAGTTTTTTTCAACAAAAATGTAATTGCTTTACTGCGTTAGAATTAGAATTACCGAAGGTTTTGATTTGTTAAAGGCAGTTCCAACTGATCTATCATAAGATTTGAAAATTAGATTTTGTCAAATCTGCATGATATTGGAATTATATTTCCTTTTTACAGGAAAGGATGGTAAAATTGCTGTATTCAGACTTTCCAATTTTGAAGGAGAGGACAACGAAAACTTGGTCAGAGGGAGAAACGAATGCAAGGAACATAAAATTGAGAAAACAAAAGGTTATTTATGCTTGATGCTCTATTGATTTCTGACTGGAGGATGATTAATAATATATCTTCAATAGCATACCTCGATTCCAACTTTCAAATCACCATTTCCTCTTTCTTTTTTTTTCTTTTTTTTTTTTGGGGGGGGGGGGGTTCTAATTAATTATTGGTCTAGATTAAAGGACAATGATGTTTTCTTAAGAATGTATCACATCGCAAATAGCAAAGAGGATTTTGTTTCAAGAAAAGCCGTCAATACATTCTTAACTCTCAATATAAGGCGTAGTTCTAAATTTCAGTTAATTCACTTAATTTCTGTTTACAGCTATAATGCAACGTATTTCAATTAAAAACTGCTAAACGGAAGAGGATCTTTACAAACTAATTATCTCTCTTTCTATGTAGACATACAAAATGCTTGCTTTATCCCATTAATAGTTTTGAAATATTTTGTTTTAATATATCTAAATGATTGAAATACGTACCCATATCTTTGAACGCTATCGTTTTGAAAATAACTTTGATTCAAATTACATTTCTAGGGTGCCATTTGTATGCTTTAAGTCGGCCATGCTCCCGCTATTTACGTCTTGTGGTTGCTATTCAGAAACGTCTGCTGTTGTTTACATGGAAGTATTCGTCTGCTTGGTCTACGTGGTGCCCGCCAGTAGATGCAGAAGCCGCTGATGAATTCAATTTTGTCAGAGTAAGAATAGATCTAATCATTCTATTTTGCATAATACACATACAATCATTGTATTTTGGATAACACTCACACACACACACATATTAAACAACTTTGTTTTAATGTAATAAAAGATTCTTTTTTATTTTGAACATATAATCAGCGGCAACTATATACAACAACTATAGAGATAGTTGAGTGGTTGCATTGAAGTATTTATATAAACGGATCCCTTTTAGAACTTAAGGTTGTGTTTGGTTTAGACAGGTTTCTGGACTGAATAGGTACATATTTTTTTTAAATTAATATGACTTCCGAAAGAGTCTGGTTTAGATCTGATTCCTGTTTTAAACCTTGATCGTAGATGTTGTTTTTTTTTTATTCCAAACTCCTTGATTTGTCCTTGGATATTTCAAAAACATGTGAACTGGAGGCAATATCTTTTCATTTTCATTTCTACGACTTGTTCGTCAATGAGTTTTAAAATCTTAGGATAATAAAACAAACCAAAACTATGTCTACATTGTTGAAGCAGACGTTATTTATGCCAAATATACATATATTTTAATAAATATATTCCTCCAGTCAATATCTTTTAAGTCAACAATCCGCTAGGTTTTTTTTTTCAGCTTAATCAACAACAGAAGCCTGAAAAGAATTTGTTTACTAAATCCAAATATAGTTTCATAAGACCTTGAGGTTTGGCGTCAGCCGATTTGTAAATAGCTTGAATGTGTTAGTTTGATCTCGATTAATAACCTGATCAAAGTCTGTCATCAATGCTTCTGCTATTTTTTTTTTCTCAATTTCAGGAATTACAGACGTACGAAGTGCCTCAGTTGATAACTTTGATAGATGGCAATAGAGACGACAATCAAATATGTGTTGGGTATAAAAATCAGTTTGACTTGATCAATGAGAAGAATGGAGATACTCTGCAGTTGTACAATGTCGAGACTAGTAAGGTACGTGTAGTAATATTGTGGATATTATGCGGCGTCTGTTTTATCACCACTCAACGAGTCACCTTGTTTTTCTGATCGTCAGTCAGCCCATCTGTCACAATTTCGTGACAGTTGTCTCCACTTGATGAATTGGTTCAAAATTTTGTTTGAAGCTTAATATTGATGGGGCAAATCATAACGGTTCTGGTTGCTGTCTGAAATCAACTATTTCTGTATAAGTGGAGTATACCTATCTCAAAAACGCATGCAACTTAATTTTCTCTTATTTTCATTATGTATCACAGACTATAAAACTAACCCGCCTTTTGGAACTAGTAAAATATCAATGGCATTTGGCGAACCATTATTCTTTGTTTCTTCTCCTAGTATCTAATGGCAGCTTACGGTTGAATTGTATTGTCAGTTTTTTTTTATTTCCAAGCTTTAAATTTGTACTATGGCATCAAATGTCACTGTGAATTCAAATCAGTTGTGTAAGTTCTCCTTTACAAGTACGGATGCGTCTTGTTCAATATATACTAATGTAGTGATTTTTTTTCTAAACTGAATCCCTTGTGGACTATAGATTTGTCCGGTAAAGCCAGGTACTGGATTTACCCGCTTTAAAAATACATTTAAAGTGAAAGGACATTGAAATGTTTAGGCAATTTTCCGGTTTTTCAATGGCTCAATTTACACAACAATTTAATTTTTACATGGTGAAAAGGTAACTACGATGATTGATATGTTTAGGTGACACTGGTCTCAGCACTTGACATTTACGAAGATGAAGAAGTGGAGTTATTGCTGACTTATAACTGTAAGTTTATACAGTAAAGCTGAACAAATAAATTTGGTGCTAGTCCCTGTAAGAAACAGGCAATAGGTGAAACATGGTATGAAAACACGCATCATTTTGATAGTGTAATTTGACTATTTGCACCATCACAATCAAGGAATACAGGCAAGATTTTCCATTTTATACTGGATCATAGAGTTAGAATTTCATTGAAATACACTAAAAAAGAACATCTCAAGGGCAGATAACTCTGTCAAAAATCTCATTTTTCTAAGATTCTATTGAAACATTTCTGAGCAAATCCAATGATGCGGAGATCAAATAATGGTGTTTTTCAATACAGAAAGCATCCTTGAGTGATATTTTATTGTCAGATCGGAGGGGTTTAGACATGCTTGTTTCTGATTTTTCCTATTTTGCCCGATTCTTACAAACACTTACACTTAAAACAAAACAAAGCAACATTGTTATACAGATAACATATTTATCATTACTGTTTTTTTTACCTATCTGGAATTCACTTATGTTAGTTATAGTGTTTTAGTAGCAAACAATGTAAGAATCTTGCAAATTCTGGAATATATGATACGCCCCAAAAGGGCTACGCATATTGTTCTCTTGTTATCAAGTTGCTTTGTAAGTCCTTATGACGAATTTGTAATATGCATTCCAATCGGAGATAATCCACATTGAAAATCCAACAGTTTCTATTGTTTTAATGCCTTTTACAAAGTTAGCTCCCATAATTTTGAATTCAACAGTACATTCTATGTAATTTTATATCATAAGAACCAGGGTTAAATGAAAAGCCACTTGTTAATTTCTGCTTACTATAACACATTAAACAAAATATCAAAAATAAAAATATGTATGCTTCCAACCATGAATCACATTTTGCTTGATTCTTATCTGGAGTATACTTAATTTGATAACTAATTTAATGATAACCTGAATGTGTAATGAATAGCGGTAATCAAAAGAATGTAATCCAAGGACAAAGACCAGACATGGAAAACAGACATACACAACAAAGAGCATAAAGTAAGAAAACGAAATTTATTTAGTTTGTTATCATCGTTATTGTTGCAATCAAATTGTGCCACTTTTGACAGTATTTGCAAGGAGACCATGATTGGAACGAGACATGTGATTTTGTGTTACTGAAACAAAGACTTAACCAGGAATACTTAAGAAATAAGTTACGAAAACTCTATTTTATCATTGTTTATCCACCACTGGCCATTTATCTCGCATTTTTTTCCCCGAGTGATAGCCCGTGGTAAAATAATGATAAAATGCAGTTTTCGTGATTTATTTTGATTATAATAGGACTAGCTTCTTCATATTTTAAATAGACGCAGCCTATGTGTTGCACGAAATGTTGGTCATGTGTTTATCATTTTTTTTACCATGGCTGTGATTTAAAGAGCTTTGAAGCACGTCATATTAGAACTGTTAATAAACCATAAATAACAAAAATTAATTAAATGAGTACCACAGAAACTTTAGAATACATGTTCAACTCGAACTCCACTAACGGCTTGGTAGAAATATTGCTTATGTTACTATAATTTCTTCTTGGCAACTGATGCCAATATAAGCTGTAATAGCCTTGATTATTTTATTATTTTTTTTATATATATATATTTCATATATCTTTGTAGATGACAGTCATTTTCAGAAATTATCAGAGGATATATCGTATGATTTTGATTTCCACTGGAATTCAGAGCCGAAATCTATTGGTATGATTAAAGGAGAGTTCTTTGTGATGTCATCTCTTTCCTGTGATTTGGTTTTGGTTGGCAAAAAATTTATCTAGTGGCATGGGGCCTCAACATTAAATTATCGTAACATTTTATAAAAAGTGTAAGGGTATAAAATTATAATAAAAATTTTATATGGAAATAAAGGTCTACATTTAATTATCATTACTAATTTATTTTTCAGGTAAAAAAGTTGTAACTCACATACAAAATATAAATTATTTTATCGAAATGAAAAATTTTACAGAAACAAAATTTGGTATAGAATAATAGCGTTATAAAGTTTTGAAAATTTGTATTCTTATCATGAAATTGTAAATTGTTTATTTAGTTGTTTATTTGCCAACCTTTTTGACTCTTAATGATGTACAAATTAGTGAATATGACATCACAAATGAGATTGGCGAACTCTCCTATTACTGTTTGTTGTAAATGTGAAACTTCAGTTTATGATTGAGAATATGTCTATTTGTTCAGTAAAAGAATAAAGTTACCTCTTTTAAATATTCGGTACAACATATGTTAACTGTGGAGTAGTCGATGAGAACGCCTAATATATATACAAACCACTAATTCAGATTCCCATTACTCTTTGTGTTAATTTGCTCATTTTCGGGGGATCCTCAGTAGTTTACCTTAAGTTTAACCTAACCACAACCTTATATCACCTGAAACATACACATGCACTGCTGTCACTCAAAATTTCTCAAGGGGTTTACTACTTTGCAGTGAAGCAATGACACTCGGAACTACCCTAAAAATAGCCTGGGGAATCCTAAAAACTCTTTATTTAGACCATCTTTATTTCTAGTTCCACCAAATTAGTTTATTTAAGTTTGAGGCAGCATACTTTGGACTCAAAATTATCATAATAAAATTCCCTTTATGAAAAAAGTTCATTCATTTAATAATATTGTCAACTTTTTTATAATGGCATGCTCAAGAGACTACTTTGTACCTTGGCGTACATTCCAAATTGATGATGCAATTGATGGTCTGTAACCTATACACCTCCGGAAAATACATTAATTTTGTTCTACCCGAAGTCCTGTCTCGCGGAAGTTTAAGTCGCGCATGCTCATCGACTATCCCGGAGTGTAATCGAAAACGTATATGTCTTTAATACAATTTTGCAAATAAGCGTTTACCATTTCATTAACACAGAATAATAATATGATGTCTTGTTGTAAGAAGTGGCAAGGACACCATAAAAGATGAAGCAAGGGGGTCATAAAAAGTACAAGAAACTACACATGCTTAATCCAATGACAAAGACTCGGATTAAAGAAAGGGATAAAATACAATAAACAACATAATCTTAACTCAAACAGAAACACAGAAACGGCAAAAAATATGCGACTAGTACTCAATGGATCAATTAAGAAATTCAACTTCCGTTCTCATAATCAATCCCAGAATGAAGTAAAATTTCTGAATCGGCTCACTGGAGACTGGAGAACTTAAGTAAATGTAAATTAAACTAAATTTAAAATTATTACTAGAGAAAAAATGTGCATCGATCGTACCGTATATAAATGTATGATGTATTTCCAGTGTGTGCCTTCCCCTACATACTTGCTTTTACCCAGGATACGATGGAGATCCGACTAATCATCAATGGTAATTTGGTTCATACCATGTCAATGCCTGATCTCAGTCTCATCACAGCCAAAGTAAGATTCTACACATGGGAAAATAGCAACATATATGTTCATATGTTGGGAAATTGGTTTAGTTCAGTAATGTGAATCCGTGATATGGTGTAAACACTTTAACAATTTGTAAAATCAGAAAATAATTTGAAGTATACGTCTTTCTATGAAGAAATCAATCGAGAAACGTGTGTTCAACATGAACACATGACTTTGTCTTTACTATCTTTCTGTGTGTTATTAATTACTATATGAAAACGTACCAACATTAATATTCTATTTTCCATTTTTTGCTTTTGAATAGTATCTATTTTACGAGTTAAATCATAACTTGCGCGTGCGAAATTAACTAAATAGAGCATTGATCTTCGAATAGACCCTTTTGTTCTATAACTGCGGATAGTTGTTGATATATGAATTAATGTGGCAAATTTAGTAGAGTCGATTTACAAATATACACATGTAGGTTTAACAATTTTGTACATTTTCCTTCCAGAATGATATTTACTTTTCCACGTCAGCAGTACCGAACACTCCTATTGATCGGACGCCCACAAACAAAGATATTCACTACACTCCTCCATCATCACCCTCATGTGAGTACAGGTTCTGATAACCTTAATTTTCAAATTTCTTACTGAATAAGAATAAACATATGTTTATACAGAACCTTCAGTCGCATCTTAAATCAGTGAAATGAAGGCGGATGTAAATTAGAATGATGATCCCTAAGACAGCGATGTCACCTTTTCCTTTATATTTCATGCCTGAAAAATAGCTTAAAATTTTAAGTACACGAGTACCCACAGTGTGTTTGTGTTTTTAAATAATTGCGCAATAAGGATTCAAAATAGTGTTTGTAAGTTTGTATTATAAAATGAATTTTACGTTTTAACAATACAATAATTTGGTTTTGGTTTTCCCAAATTCCTACTACAAATAATGTTAAAATGTCAAAGCCAAACACTTTTACTTCCTGGAAGAGAAATCCAGGGAACTAGGATAAGATCATTAAAAAAGGGCATAAACCGGCGACAACGCTAGACAAAGAAGTTAGACACATACAACAAAGAACATGGAATAACTAAAATAACATGCGTATAGAAACAAAAGTAAATAAGTGACCTGGACATATATCAGGATATCAAAAAAATACGTAGCATGAACAAAGTACAATGGAATGCAAAACATACTCGGTTTTTTTTTTTTGGTTTTTTTTGGAAACACCGGCTCATTAAATGTCACGTCCGGAGAAGGTCATTTGTTATCATCAATAATATCATCTATTGTTATATATTTTAGATAAAATGACACATCCCCCATGTTATATCTACAAGATCCCCTTATCGTGCCTTACCGGACATATAGCACTGGACCGATCTCCCCTCAGAAAACAATCAGCAACGCCTTTATTAGCACCAATAGGCGTCGGCAGTGATAAACCGCTACTTCCAAAACGCAGCCCTTTGATTCGGACAAAACGGTTACAACCTCAATCTTCTGATGAGCAGGTAGGTTAAAAGTGTAATAAAAATAAAAGACTATATGGACTGGTACGGATGACTGAATTTCATACTATATCATTTATTTACAAAACTCGTGATTTTAATTTAACATTAGTACTAAATTTTCACCACAAAAAATGAAACTGATGCCTAAAAAGATAGTACGCCCTTTGGGTTCAAATAGATTTTAAGTAGCACTCCACATAAGAATCATGCAAAATGTGATTCATGGTTGGAAAGCTTTTTTTATATTTTGTTTAAATGTCATAGTAAACAGAAAGTAGCATGTCCCTTGTTCATACGAGATAAAAATTATATAGAATGTACTGTATAATTATCTCCTGAGAGCAGACATATTGGCATGAATAATTACGCATTTCATCATAAAGAGCAACTTGATAAAAAAAGTAAAAATATGTATCACATATTACAAAATTTGCATGATTCTTATCTAGAGTACTACTTAATACATGTACATACATTGTATTTTGAGTGGTAATGTATCAGTTTGGTCTTGGTTATTTGATTATAAGCGATGGGGGATCCTGCGGGTTACGGGAGTTAGAATCACGTCCCCATCCTCCTGGATTTAGTTGGAAAGTATCGTTATTTCACACATTTTTTTTTGGCAAAATTTAGCAAAATACCTCGGAAGCCTCCTTTTCTCTTGAACTTCTCTAGAACCTACTTATCATAATCTCTTGATCCACAAGAGTTGCAAACCCTTTCTTTCAAACCAATTTTCTTGGTATCAAACATATGAGATCAAACTGCTATTTTCCACACTATTTAGAAAAAATAGATATATCGTACCTTAAGTAATCATTCTTTTCTATAACAAAGCAGAGACATGAACATGATCTATGTATGTCTCTGTAATGTATAATTAGCACATTGTATCTGTTGTAGGGTAAGGACCGTCACGACTCTTCCGGATCTGATTCAGGAATCACAATTCTTAAACCATCGGAGATCAGCCCGCCTGAGAGCCCATATCAGAACTATGTTGGACATGTTGTGTTTTCAGACGTTGAATCGGACATTGTATGATATTTTGCGACATATCTCATTGGCGACAAATCTTAAAGTCATATGGAACGGTTGACGCCAAGGTTGTCCAATCCGAAGTCTGCAATAAGACATATTCCGTACAGCTATGACCTAATAATATCTGAAAAGAAATTAACACATTTTCTTACGGATCTCAATACATTTTATGTATTCATAAGTGCTTATTGCCCCTTAAATTGATTTATTTTCACATGTGCATGTAAATCATTAACTTTTTTTTGTCTTCGTAATTTAGTATTAATACTTTCTGTAATTAATCTCTTTAGGTCAAACCCGATTATAATTAAGTCGTATCCATTGTACTACCCGGTAGCATTGTTCAGAAGTATGAACAAACAACAAATTACAGTTTAAAATAGACATGTGCATGTTCTTCATTTACTCAGGGTTTGATTTAAACAGGTTTAATATCGTATCTAAGAATCCATGCCAAATCAATGTTTGTAACTGCCAAATCCTTGCGAAAGTGACATTTGTGTTGCGTTCTATCGTCTAAAAATTTAAGAAGGTAGAATGGGGATAAGGGATACAACTCTTACAAATCATTAGAACGTGTTTTATGTATTGTATATTATTGTTGGGAGAAGTTCGTAAAACTTGTGTCCTATCCTTTTTGTAGAGTTTACAAATAAAATTGTTGTAAACTAAACTTGGAACGTTTGTATTCACCAATTTACATCAATCGAATGTATGCATCAAAGTAACTTGGACTGATTTCATTGTTTCCAAGAAAATTTTGAAAGGCTTTGGTGAATTTGAATATGATACAAACATTTCACTGATTTCAAGACTTATGTCCCTTACCCTAGGTCTACCTCCTTTAGCATACTATTGGGTCTCTGAAAGTAAACGTTTTCTTTTACAAAACTTTTCCAATTGCTCGCAGATTGATATGATTTTCTTCATCAATATCTTTTACAGGATGTACTTTAGTAATCTACTGAGTTGCTCACCTTCAAACAATCGTGCCATTTGTTACTTATCGGTCGAAAATCACATATTTTTTTTTATTTCGTAATGTAAAGAAAGCTTCACGTTATTTAAATTCAGTTACCGTTACTGTTCAGATGATCTGTTTTCTGGTGTCGAGAAAAAAAATCAGTAGAATTCACTTTTATTTTCTTGTAATGGAGATACCTGTAACCTTGTCGATACTTTCTTTTAATATCTTAGATATACCTTAAATATATTTAATTTCAATAAGAATTCGTATGATCAATCGTTGTGCATTCAATCAATAATAATTCATCAAGCTAAGTGGACTTGACACGAAAAATACAAATATGTGACCACTTTGGATTAATCACTTAATACGAATTTTGCCTGATTCTTATAAAGACAGATACTTGGGTGCAGATGTGGTTCAGGTGTGGTACTAGTTTCAGTTTTGTGGAGTTTTGGTAGGAAAATGAAATCATTTAACCATAATTTAATTGCCCTTGGTTTTATTGTTCTTATTCTAAATTTCAAAACATTTGTAAAAGTTTGGTGTCCCCGAAAAAGACTGGATAGTAATATTGATTTTATATTCTTTATTGTTATTTAAGTTTTCCTTTTAAAAAATAACTAATGTTGAATAGTCTTACGTAAGAGGTTAATGTTTAGATTGGATAGTAACAATTTTTACAAATTCGAAATCGGTTTTGTGTAAAACAAATTTTCACATTCATACTCGGGCAAAGTTATTAATATGATTTTCATATGAATTTTGCATGATTTTCACCGGAACTGAGCATTAAATGAAATTTGTGACAGCTTTCACGTGGCGTGGACTTGCGTGTGAATCGAGTCTTGGCGTGAATTTAATGTGAAATTTGTACGTAAAGTCATTAATATTAATTTCATGTGAATTTCACAGGAAGGTGAATTAACATGAACGATTAACATGAACTTCACATGAACAATGCTTGTCTATGTACTAAAAAACTTGCAGCAAATTGGTGTTGTTTAGTATGTTATAGTACGGATCAAGTTCTTACTACGGGTTAGTCTCTTGTCATAATTGTTAATTCGCTTTTTGTCTGCTGCAGTAAGTTATGATTTCATTTACGCAGCCTGTAATTAACAAGTATTCTGCAGTAAGTTATGATTTCATTTACGCAGCCTGTAATTAACAAATATTCTACAGTAACTTATGATTTCATATACGCAGCCTGTAATTAACAAGTATTCTGAAGCTTGTAACAATTTTATATTTTGCTTCTATTTGTTTTTAACGTTATTTCAGTGCTGATGTACGTGTGTTGCACAAGGCGAATACAATTACAATGCTACTTTTCTTTCTCTTCAACTGGAGTGTTTAAGGCATATGCTAAAAGATGGCCGTTCAACCGACCACAAGAAAAACATATTAAGAATTAAGTATTTTGTAATACTGAAATCAATATCGACAGATTAAGTTAATTGATGGCTGAATGCAAATTGACTTTCTATTTCGTCTTTCATATCTCCTGTGTCTTTTAATTTTTAACTAAACATGTGATGTAGCACTGAAATACCAATTGTTTTTATCAAAACTCAGTTTTCGTAATGGTTTCATTCTATTCAACTACTATGTTGAATTTGACATGGTGACAAACCGATCGTTTTTAGGAAAGGCAGGAAAAGCACATAAGTCGAATGAAATATTTATTAACAAATAAAATTAGTGGAACTGTTGAACGTTACGAGATTATTTTTCATTCATGAAATTCTTTTTTTTTATTCAACATTGACTTGTGCAATCTCACCCCTTTCCTTGGAAAATACGTCCCCAATTGATACTGAAATTACGGTATGTTTTGTGCACTGAACTACAAGTATCATCGTCCTTATAAACTGTTGGTCGAAGCTCTGTATATCCAATGAATATTACAATTCAGCTTCTTTAACTATGGACGTTAATGGTTAACTCCTTGGCCACTTGCATTTTAATATTTTTACAATCAAATTATATCAGTTTATAGTAAAGGTGACGGTTTACTGTAAAACCTATATTGTATATTAGTATGTCTGAAAAAAAAATAATGGCGTGAAATTAAAATGGAAATCCTGTAAAGTTCAAGATCAATGTGGGCAAATTGTAAAAAAGTGCAATCTTTACGGACGTTGTTGTCTCTTTGTTATTTCCTTTTTATTGTGATGTTTGAAATGTTACATGTTTTACAAACTGTTTCATTGTTTTATTAAAAATGAATCTATATTACAATCGTGTTTCATGAATCTATATTATAATGCATATCTAAATAAACGTAATGGAGAGCATGATTATACCATCACCACCGAAGATTCGATTAGGCTATAAAGTTCATTAGCCAAGTGAATTAATAGGCTTTTTAAAACCTACTACTATGTGACAATGCAGGTATATATTGGACGTCCTACCACACAACATTATCTGTGTTATGTTCTCAAAATATCAAAAAATGTATGGCCGACCAAACTTTACTAACTTACAAATTATTAATGTATTAAATAGGAGTTTCCAATTTCACACGGTGATACAACATGTACATTATACATATTTGCTAAAAGAGATTTGATTTGCACGGGAAAAATAGGCGTTTTTGGAAATCTCAAATAAAGGCGCTTACAAAATGGAGGATTGAAGTACATTTTTTGTAGTGTGATACAAAACTACAGTGGCTGATCCAGAGGGGAGATTCAGGGGATTCGCACCCCCTTTTTATTGGGAAATTTGTCATTTTCATGTGAAAAGTTAACAAAAATGGTAAAAAAATGTCTTAGCACCCCTTTTTTCTGAGGAACCCGTACATTTCTCTTAAGTAGCATAATAATCAACTGCTTACTATTAGGTAGATCTAAATCAAAAGAATAAAGCCAAATCCATCAAGAGGTTCAATACAATTACATGTAAGTAATGAAGCCTCAGTGTTTTAAGTATTTTGAAATTTGTAATCCACCGCATAATAATGATACCATAGATATCCAAGTGCTTACATTGGGATGAGTAATATGATATCAAGAATAGGAACAGAAGAAACAGAACAGAAATTTTTCTTTAGAGTCTGATACACATTACAAAAAACATAAGCTCTGTGGAGTTTTTTTTTACCGACTCAAGAAAGCAGAAGGAAGCAGAAATACCAAAGATACATAGGGAAATCAATTTCGGTACAATGTAACACAAAAAGGACACCATCGGCAGACCAAAAACAAGTCTCACGACTCAACAGATCTTTAAAAAATATATACATACAGAAAACGAACAATTATATGAACCACATTAAATAATTGACAACTACTGACTGATCTAGAACACATCAATACACAAGTAAAATATCTTAACCACTTAGAAAGAGTGTATAATACGTTTTAACCTCTTAAAAACATTCAGCATGTCCTTTAGTGTAAGAGTTTCCTCGTCGTTCATTGAAGATCCATGGGTGACCTTGAGCTGACATTTTTCTTCCCGGTGAGGTTGCCTCTTTAACATATTCACCTTAACTAATCTCGTTATTATCAAGTATGGTTTATTTCATTTTTTTCGCTTTATTTAACATCTACTGGTTATAAGAAGTTATAGCACGGTCCTACGAGTTATTCAAATAGACTTAGAGCCCGCAGGGTGAGAAGTCTAATGAGGTAACGAGGAAGGCGGCGAAAAAATGACTTGTTACATATATTGTCCACACGATAAATGACCCATTAGAAATATACAAGCACGGGTAGCTCGTGCTCTCGTTTAGTGGTAAGTCAAAATAAATGTTCATCAATTCATATCGATCGTTTGAAATTTTACGCCTCAAATTAGATCCTTTTGATAATTAGATACTTTACGAGCATGCTCAATATACACTTCCGCGAGGTAGGGCTTGGGTAGAAGGTGTAAAACCGCTATTAAAAGTCCCATTACTTTCTGTGTTGAATTAAGCAGTTTTCAAGGTCCCAATCTTTTTTAAAGTTTGTTGAAATGGATTTTAACAGGTTTTAGGATAGAGGGGACCCTTTAAAGACTTTCTCATAAAATTTGCAGCATACCTTTAATAGCTTCTAAAAAAGAACGGTGAAGTGAAAGTAGGCAGGTACTAAAAGAGTAATCAAGGGAACCAATGTTATAGCGGTAATCGAGAGAATGTAATCCAGGGACAAAGACCAGACATGGAAAACAGACATACACAACAAAGAACACAAAGTAACTAAAATCATGCATACAAAGTAACAAAAGCAAATGAGCAACTCGGACTCCACTAAAAACTGCATGGACCAGGTGCACCGGTAGGGTAAGCGTCCTCGGCCTTTCTAGAAACATCCGCCGAGTTGCTCATAAAAAGTCAAGTCCAGGGTAGACAAATGAGGAAAGGAAAACCATGCCCTGTTGAATAAATCAGTTTTCATGGTGGAGATAGATACACCATAACGATCCACGAGTTCATGATGACGACCATAAAACTTCAGTAGTGATGACTTCAATCTTGTAGCATCATAACCCTGTTTCAGAAGCCAATTTGTTAGAGTTCTAGAGCGATACAAAAAGTCTGCGTAGTTTTGGCAAGCTCTGCCATAACGTATGAGTTGTGATATGAACACTCCATATGCAGGTGCTGAAGGGATGTTGCCACAGATGAAAGGAAAGTCATTACGTTTGTCGTAAAGTTTGGTCAATAGTTTTCCTTTACCATCGATTTCTAAGTGAAGGTCAAGATATGAGGCTGACCACACACTGTCTGTAGTATCCTTTATCTCAAGTTCTTTGTGGTAGATGCGATGTATCAAATCTCCGAAATAGGGTTGTTTAAAGATAATACGTCATCTATATAGCGGAAACTGAGATTAAAGGATCTAACCAAACGATATTCTTTCTTTCGGATCAGGTCAGTTATAAAGTCAGCCTCATAAGAGTGAATGAATAGGTCAGCAAGTAAAGGAGCACAATTTGTTCCCATTGGAATGCCGACCGTTTACTGAAAAATACGTCTACCACACTGGACAAATATGTTGTCGATTAAAAGTTCCAGCATTTTGTAAACATATTCCTCTGTATATTTGGAAGATGATTTGGAATTATTTTTACAAAGTATGAGGAATCTCAACCAAGAACCATATATTTGTATCTAGGTGTACCGTCTTTTTTTGGAAAAACAACGATGTATAATGTTTTTAAGTCGGAATTTTAGCTGAGTATAAGGAATAGAAGTATACAGTGTTGAAAAATCATAGGTTTAAATTCTATTATATTCAGATAACAGTCTTGAACTGATTGTCTCCAAAAGATCTTTCGAATTTTTCAGGATCCACATTGAATTGATACCACGGGAGTAATAGGTGTTGTGGTAGGACTGCAGACCCTCTTTGACAGTTGTGAGTATAGAAGTTAAAAGTTTTGAAAGAGGTTCGGTGGTACATTTTGCAGATCCAGCTATGAAACGTTGTTTGTATGGATTCTTGTGGAGTTTAGGAATCCAGCACATAGACGGTAAATCACAATCATTGTCCTTGGTAGAGAGACCAAGAGAGGATAGCACAGATTTATGGTTTTCCACAATCTCTTCTTTGGAGAGTGTGGTAGCAGTATAGGTCTTATCACTGCTATTATTTTCTACTACTTTCTTTTTGGAAATTTGACAAATCAATGGGCGTAAGATCTATATTCTAACAAATTATTCTCTACATCCGAGTTCAAAACTGTTGTATTCAGTGTGTACCTGACACGATAAGCTTTCAGATGATACCCAGTTTGCATATACTGGCTAAATCACAAAAAAAAATATGCAATGCATCCTAGGTTCTACTTTATTTTTTACGGACTACTTTCTGGTATGTGCAGGCGACTGGTTCCCCATAATAGTGGTATTATACCTAGAACAAGAGAAATTTCCTTGCGGAACTGTATATTAAGCATGTTCTACGCATGCTCATCGACTATCCCACAAAAGTGTCTATTTTAGCAAAAAAATTATAATAGTACTAAGGTTAAGCTAAAAGGGAAGAACGGCGATCGACTTCAATGTATATATCTAAGAACAAACTTATTGTTATCTATGGTTAATTTTGAACTCAAATTTAATATCATCATAATGATTACGAAAGACATTCATTTTACATATCATCTAAGCGCAAACTTATCGTTGTAAATGGTTAATATTGAACTCTGCTTTAAAATCACCACACTGATAACGAAGGACGATATCCTTTTGTTTACAAATTTGACACACAAAAAAAAAACGAGAGGCAAATAAAGCCCGGATCCCCTCTTTTTAAGTCGCTAAAATTGTTAACGACTTCTTGCACTCGTAATTTCAGTACTTGACATTCACATATGATTTGCATACTTATATATTACTACTCCACATTAGCTGCAGATCGGTGTCATGTTTACCGTTATAGCTTCATAGTTCTAGCTTCATCCGAGATCAAAGACCTCTTAAATATCATACATTTTGTTTTGCTTGTATGAGAACGGGAAGTTTACATTAATAGAAAAATGATCGGTTAGCATTGAACATTACCCAGTTTCCGATTCAGACACAGAAGCTTGTTACTATTGACTACATAGGCCATACACATTATCAGGTCACCGATAAATACATACATGATATATTTAGATTAAAATATAACCTTTTCGCTTATGCATTATAAGTGTTTGTTTAAACGGTATATCGTCTACCCTATATCGCATACCCTATATCACACCTCTAGACCTATATCGCATACCCTACATCACACCCCTAGACGTTCATCGCATACCTTATATCACGCCCCTTTACAGACCATACTTGAGGTATGGTTAAAATATATGGTATAATGAATATTATATGTCAAAATCTGTATCGCATGCTGTATCAACCCTCGGGCCGGTGGCCCTTGGGGTCATATAGGAGTATCGCGGTTGATACAGCATGCAATACAGATTTTGACATGTAATATTCATTATATATAGCCATTGCTAGTTGTTTAATCTGGTTCCCTGGTCAATATCTTAAGCAATCAAAAGATTGCTAAAGTTTGAGAGAAACTTGTGGAATAAAAATATCACCCGCACTTCCTGGTACAAATATAACCAGTTGTATTAACTGGAAAAAAATACATTCGGATCATCACGGTTACGAGTAATCATATCAAGGGGAGCAAGATTCTAGCGGAAATCACTCGATTTTAGAGAATATCACATTCGTGCCATTGCGGATGTTGAAAGCAAGCCAAAATAAGTGGTATAGAATATTTGACGATTAGCAAAGACTTCGGTCTTTGGTTACATAAGTTTCTTGACCGGAATCACTACTCTCTTTCGTAAATATTTGAATCCATCCGCGCCTGATAGTATGAAATTTCTGAAGTGGTACTCAGCATTTCTCTTTATACAAAAATTATTTCCTTTCTACGACTGATGACTATTTATTATCGCGTAGGGTTTTCATTTCTAACAAATCATCAAATGGTTTATTGAGCGTCCAAGAATAAAGCATTTGTAAACAATATGAATATATGAACGACTGGTTTATTCCGGTAAATGCTTAGAAATGAACAACAAATACTGATAATAGGTCAGAGGTCAAATATTTTTAATCGGGATTGTTACCCGAATAGTCCAGTCCCTCTATGTATCAGTTTCTCCGATCAGAACTACTCGACTATTTCCGCTACACAAAAAAATAAAATAACCTCGGATGCAGAAAGGAGTATTTCTTCTTGAAAAAAAATTGCCGGTATTGTAGTCATACGCGACTCAAAGTCGTTCTATCCACCAGGTGGCGCTACAAAATATGGTTAGATATCACAAGAAATAAAGAACTATATTTAACTCTGTCAAGAATTTTGGCGCGAAGTGAAAAAAAAGTAATGGTAATAATTTCAACCGGTAAAACTATAATTTTAACGGAGTATGCCAATGGAACTATTTTCCTGCGGTGGTGTACGGTAATTGCAGATGCTAACATGCTTTACAAATCTATAGGTTCTGTCAACTGCTATATCGACGCCCATTTGATTCTGACAAGGTGGGTGGCAAATTTAGTTGGATCAGAATACTTTTTTTGAAATTTTGCTTTTCAAAAAATGTATTTTCAACTACATTAATTGAGGCAAGATCCATTTCACTGTATGAAGTATCTGGGCTGGGGTCAGAATTCTTTTTTTCTAGGAGGTGTAGGAAGAATATTTATTTAAAAAATCTGCCAGCCCCCCCCCCCCCCCAAACTTAGAAACAAATGGTCGTCCTCTAAACCCCATTTATAAAACAAATACTAGTTTCCTACGTATTTTGACTATAGAAATTATAATAACGTGCTGTTTCGTTCCTGAATACATTGGAGGTCAATGAAGCTTGATTCATAGCAGAAACTTTTTTAACAAGGCGTTTTGTTGTATTTTTTTTTTATTATTATTATTTTCAGTCTTGTTTTGCCTTGGTCGTTTTTCTTTTCTTTTCTTTTTCTTTTGGTTTTGGTTTTTTTTTTCTTTTTTTTTGTTTGTTTGTTTGTTTTTTGTTTGTTCTTCTTTTTTTTTGTTTATTGAATTTTCTCTTAAATTATTATTTTTTATTTCATGATGTTTTTAAAATCTTTCAAAATGAGTTTGTCTATTTCCACAAACTGCTCCTGGTGTGTAAAATAAAATTATATCTATCTTGAAGACTAGTAAAATGGCCCTTTAAATGCCCTCGTATAACATATGACTGTTAGCCTACATGTATAATGGTCAGTGACCGAGATATTTACAAACAAATGTTGCATAACTTGACCTGATTTCGCTGATCATGAGTGGTCAGAAGGATATTCAGTAACTATTGACCTAGAAAATTCGTGTTGTAAACAAAGCAGTCATTGCTGAAGGTACGTTACAGATATGCGAATTTAGCCGATATTTTTGTGGAAAAAACGAAGAAACTTATTAGGCGTTCATAGAGAGTGGGTTTTCGTTAATGTAAGGAATATCTTTATTTAAAAAAAAAGAATACAATGTTTGACGGTGGAAGTATTACGTTGGTGATATGTATCGTCGTTTTGACTTTATTGTGGTTAAGATCGAGACGCCCAGCCGACTTTCCGCCAGGGCCAACACCGCTGCCATTACTAGGAAATATTCCTACCCTTGTCGGGGGAAACTTAGATTTATTGGTGATCACCAGAAATCTAAGAAAGCAACACGGGAATTTGTTCAGTTTGTCCGTCGGTCCGTACTGGATTGTATTTGTAAATGGTTATGATCTGCTAAAAGAGGCTTTTGTAAAGAATGCAGATGTGCTCTCCGACCGTCCGGATACTTTCAGTATCAAGGTCTTATCAGAAGAAAGAGGTAAAGTCTCGCTTCAGTATGAGTCAAAATAGCATGGAATAAGTGTTCACAGGTTTATATATAAAAAAAAGAAAATTTTGGTGGTTTTAAGATTTTATAACTACATTTTTTTAAATTTTATTAAATCTGTCATTTTTAAACGTTTTATGCTTCAAACACATGAAAAATGGTTTTATCATTAAATTGCCAACCCGGAAAGATTTACTTTTGTCGCCCCTTGTTTTACATCGGTGTAATAATCAAGTATTAAGTCTTTGTAAGAATCTGACAACATTTAAAACCAGAAAACCAAAACGTCAAAAAACCCATCGATCTGTCAAAACATTTCTCTCAAGGATGCTTTCTTTTTTTCAAAGACCACTCTTTAACCTCTGCATCACTGGATTTGCTTAGAATGTTTTTCAATATAATATTTTTGACAGAGTTATCTGCCCTTGTTATGTTCTACAATATTGAAATCATAACTCTTACCGAAATGATATGGGAAGTCCTGTATTATTTTTCCCTTGATTCTGATGGTGTAATAGTCAAATTACACTTTCAAAATAATGGGTTTTTTATACTATGTTTCCCTCACTGCCTGATTATTACAGAGATCGACACATAAAGATTTAATTTTATTTATATTTCAAAGGTTTTATTTTATTGCATCACTTACATTATATTTAAATTTTGAACGAAGAGAGGTAAGCCATTGACAGTTACGTCTACTATACGAGCCAACTTGTTAAACCATATCAAGCATTACATAACTGAGTAAAACCTGAAGAACTAAATCGCGAATTACAATTAGTTTGAGAAAAAGTACACAGACGATTATATTTTATCAAAGAGAAACGATCGATAGTTTATGTATCTGTGATTAGAATAAGCAAAAAGAGTTTCATATAATGTAAAAACTTCATTACATAACATAGAAAATGGTAAATTACAAACGCCAATATCAGTTGGGAGATAATTGGACAGAAAACATTCTATATGAATGTAATGAAATTTGTTTATACTTAGTCAAGTAAGGTTTCTTTATAAATGTAAAGAAATGATAAACAATGACATACATGTATCTTAACTGTCCAAACAAAGTAATGTTGCTGTTCCAAATAGGTAATCATATAACAAAGTATGTGGTACCATGCACTTTTCAGTTTCACGAGATTTAGTTCGCATTAGCACTTACTTGAAGCCTAAAAAAACTGATATTGTGTTTATTTTGTCATTCAGGCATCGTGTCATCCAGTGGTCACAGATGGAAGGGACAAAGAACTTTCGCCCTTGCTGCGCTCAGGTCGTTCGGATTTGGGAAACGGAGCATGGAAAACAAAATCGTGGAGGAAAACGAGAATTTTATGGAAATTCTTGAAAACCATAAAGGAAAACCTTTCAGTCTTGCAGGAATCATTAACAGGGCGGTTTCCAACGTCGTCTGTTCCATTACATTTGGCAGGACTTTTAGCCATGACAATGAAGGCTTTGCACAGGCTGTAGAAATCGTTGGAGAGGAAATTGGAAACCCTCACGCTGGGATTGTCGATATGTTGCCCTTTCTGCGTTATGTACCTGGTGATTTCTTCAATATAAAGCGGTCTTTCAAGAACAAAGCCTTGCTTGAGCAAGCTGCCAAAGAAGAAATTGAGGAGCACAGAAAAACTCTCGATGAAAACGACGCCAGAGATTTCATTGATGCATTTTTAATTGAAGTTGAAAAACATAAGCGAGAAGAGGCTACTGACCATGGGTTCGAAGGTATCAGTGTTTGTTGCATTATAAATACGCATGACTCGATGGATCGGTTTCTTGGATTTTCTTGATTGGTTTAAAAGGATGTTGAATACATCGTAAAAATATAGTTTTACATAGGAAAAAATCGACCAGTAACGGCATATTAAAAAGAACAAAATAAAACAAAACCCACACCCCTAAAAAACAAAATGGAAAGGAATAGGAAAAATATGAAATATTGCCAACAAGCATGACACATGGGCTAGAACTTTACTCATCTGTTCTATGTGTAGCTACAAGGTTTATAAAATCGATCAAACAACAAAGAGCAAGACTATGGAGTACTAATCCTAGACATGTTCTGTTATAGGTGATGTAGTAAGCAAATTTAATTTTGACAGTAACTGGTATACATAATATTTGCTTTGAACTTTCTCGTTAAATTCGTATACTCGTTTTCCATGTTTGTTTTTAAGATCAGTAATTAAACTTATTTTCAGACAATCAGCTAGAAATTACTGTCCTTGACTTGTTTGCCGCTGGTACAGAGACAACTTCTACAACCATCACCTGGGCAGTGCTATTTTTAATGAGAGATATGGACATTCAACAGAAAATGAAGGACGAAATTGAAGATGTAGTGGGATCCAATCGTGCCCCTAATCTCTCCGACAAAACAAACCTGCCATACTGTAACGCCGTCATTAGTGAAACTCAGAGACTTGGTAATATCGTACCACTATCCTTGTTCCACAAGGCAACAGAGGATCTGGTTATCCAGGACAAGAGGATACCCAAGGGAGCCATTGTAATTCCGGTGCTGGACTCAGTCATGTTTGATGAAAAAACCTTCCCAGACCCCATGACCTTTGACCCGTCACGGTTCATCGATCAGGATGGAAAGTACTGTAACCAAGATAAAATCTTACCATTTTCTTTGGGTAAGTAAAGAAAAGGATGGTTTTTGTCACTTCATGTAGTCCACATGGTTGTATAGAATGTAATCCTTAGTAGTACGTCGAATGGAAATACTAAAATCCGAAATATTAATTAAACCACGTAATGCACATTATAGGATGCCATCATCACATTTTGAGATTTTTGGTACACATACACTTAACAGCATGCATGGTGCATCAACTCAGTAACATGTTCGCTTTCCTAATAACACGTAATACACTGCACGTATTGAGAACACAAAGTGTCTTATGGGGTAGAAAGGTTGTAATTGTCCGTAATCGCATTTCATTTTCATGGCAGATTTTTCTCTTACTGTTTTGTCAAGATGTACTGATTTTACCAACTTTCCCGGGGGCAGTTGTACATATATGCTGCCTTTTTTGCAATATTATACCAGAAACAAACAACCGTAGAGGTTTAACCAACCATTTCCATCAGTATGCCTGTGCTAAGTCAGAAACCATTCCGGTGCCTTCAAACTTCCGGTTTTTTGCATTGATATTGCTTATTGCTATGCGGACTTTCCTTTTGATTTTTTCATGTCGGTATGTCAACGTTCTAATGATTTTAATTTATTCGTTTATTTATTTATTTATTTATTTATTTTTAATTTACATTTTCCTTACGTGAGTGTATTGTGTATCATCATGTTTGTTGTCTTGCCAGTTCTCTCTTCGTTTTGATTGACTGTCTTGGCCGGTCTCTCTCCGTCGCGATCGACTATCTTGGTAAGTCTCTCTGTTGTGGTCGACTATTTTGGCAGGTTTCTCTCCCTCGTGATCAACTACCTTTGGCAGGTCTCTTTCCGTCGATCGACTATCTTTGGCACGTCTCTTTCCGTCGTGATCTACTATCTTGGCAAGTCTCTCTCCGTCGTGATCGACTATCTTGGCATGTCT
Source organism: Perna viridis (assembly GCA_037379345.1). Lineage (NCBI taxonomy): Eukaryota > Metazoa > Mollusca > Bivalvia > Mytilida > Mytilidae > Perna > Perna viridis. The sequence continues at coordinate 28,377,722 of CM074517.1, read as the reverse complement.
CTCTCCGTCGTGATCCACTGTCTTGGAAAGTCTTTCTCCGTCGTGATCGACTATCTTGGCATGTCTCTCTCCGTCGTGATCCACTGTCTTGGAAAGTCTTTCTCCGTCGTGATCGACTATCTTGTCTGGTCTCTCTCTCTCTCTCTCTCTCTCTCTCTCTCTCTCTCTCTGTCATGATTGTCAATCACTTCTTTCTTCATTGGTTATCATTTGTTCCTCATTATTTTGAATTTACTCTCCTCGTTTGCACTTTTCAGCAAAAAGTTGATATAAATGCTCAATTGGAGTGATTTGTTCAACGTGTTATAGTTTTTCTTTCCTCTTTTGTCTACCCTGGACTTGACTGTATTATGAGCAGCTCGGTGGGTGTTACTAGAAAAGCAGAGGACGCTTACCCTACCGGTGCACTTGGTACATGTTCCTAGTTTTTAGTGGAATTCGCGTTCTTTATTTACTTATTTACTTTGTATGTATTATTTTGGTTAATTTATGTTCTTTGTTGTGGGTGTCTGTTTTCTGTGTCTGGACTTTGTCCCTGGATTACATTCTTTTGATTTCCGATAGAATCTTGGTTCCCCAGATTACCTCTTTCAAAACATTTCAACGTTCGAACTAATAAATTTCATCATCCTTTCTTTTATAGGACGACGCGTCTGCCTTGGTGAATCTCTTGCTAGAATGGAATTATTCCTGTTTCTGACCACCATGGTTCAGAAATTTAAATTTCTTCCACCAGAAGGCGAGACGCCACCAGAAATCGCTGGAGTATTTGGTGTAACACACGGACCACTTCCGTTTCAGGTTCGATGCGTACTTTGGGAAAAAGAGGTTTCATAAAATTTGGACGCTTGAATTAGAACTTGTAACTGTTTAATGCATTCTTGGAATATTAAACCGGTGATATTCATTTTCATATATTTTGTAAAAGGCGTGTAAAATATTAATAGTACTTAAAATCACTTTGCCATGTGATACACTTATGTTTAGATACATTTTGCAGATTGTGATTAGTTAAAAAAAAAGATCTGAGAAGTTTTACTGTTATTCAATGTTTTTTTTTTTTTTTTTTTTTTGATTTTTTGATTTGATTTTTTTTTTGTATATATCATGTATATACACATTTAGACGTTTTTTTTTATTTTGTAGTTGGTATGTGTATGTCTTAGGCATTCTTACAGAAATAAATAATTGTCAATACTTGTTTGCTGTAATATATGGTCACGTCTTGGTCAAAATTTATTTTGTGTAATTTTTCTTCATAGTCTTAATTGTTTTCTCTATAATACCTTGCCGTTTAAAATCGCATTGTAACATAAACTGAGTTTTTCTTTTGTTTTTTTCTACATAAATGACAGGGAGGCCAAGTATTCTCTAACCAGAAATCTTATGTGATAGTGCATGAAAGATCACGTGTTCTCATATAACTCAATTGGAAAACAGCCATATATTGCTTTAGATGAGCCAAAAGCAAGTTCACTGATTGGCTGACGAACTTGTTGATTATCTGTTTATATCATTACTATACTGACATGTAAGGAGGTAGACCTAGGGTAAGGGACACAACTCTTAAAAATCAATGGAACGTTCATAGCCTAGACATGGTAAACAGACAAACACAACAAAGAACATGAACATAAAATAACCAAAATAATACATACCAAGTAAAAATAGTAGATAAGCAACTCGGACTCCACTAAAAGCTGGAAGCATCGAACGGGTGCACCTGTAAGGTAAGCTTCCTCTCCTTTTCTAGAAACACCCGTCGATTTGCTAATTAAAAAGTCTAGTCCAGTGAAGACAATAGAGACCGGTAAATTTTAAACTATATGACACTTTGAATAAATCGGTTCTCATGGTGCAGATCGATACACCGTAACGACCCACGAGTTCATGATGACGACCACAAAACTTCTGTAGTGATGACTTCAATCTTGTAGCAACATATTAACCCTGTTCAAAAAAACCTAATTGCCTAAGCCTAAGCGCGATACAAAATGTCTGGGTAGTTGCGGCAAGCTCTGACATAATGTATGAGTTGCGATAAGAAAAGTCCATGCGCAGGTGATGAAGTGGTGTTGTCACAGATGAAAGGAAAGTTGACAATACGGAATGAAGTCATCGCGTTTGTCGTATGGTTATGTCAATAGTTTACCATCGATCATTAAGCGTATGAGGCTGACTTTACAGTGTCTGTAGTATCCTTTACCTCAGGTTCTTTGGGGTAGTTGCGATGTATTAAAACCTCGAAACTAAGATTGTTTAACGATAATACATAATCCATCCAGCGAAAACTGAGATTAAAGGAACTAGTTAAACGATGATCTTTCCTTCTGATCAGATCAGCTATGAATTCAGCCTCATAAGAGTGAAGGAATAGGCCAGCAAGTAGAAGAGCACAATTTGTTCCCATCTGAATGCCGACCGTTTGTGAAAGAAAAACCCAACAAATATGTTGTCGATAAAAAATTATAGCGTTTTGAAAATATCTTCTTCGGTATATTGATTATCTAAATGCCGAACGTTTGGTGAATGAAAAACACGACAAATATGTTGTCCATAAAAAATTCCAGCGTTTTGAAATTCTTCGATGTATTTGAAAGATGATTAGCACTGGAGTCTTGTGAAAATTGTAGCATGAACAAAATTTTAAAATTAAATGATATAGTTGTACAAGTAAAATAAAACTGTAATAATACATATGCATTTCCCATAGAGCTGATTTCCTAATATGTATCACCTGAATGTCTATAATTATTACTGAAATGTCATTATTTAAACAGTACCCAACTTTAGAAACATTTACTAGATTTGTTTTATTTTACCTTTTCCCCAAATTTTTAAACCTGCCCAAATGTTACTTTACATTTACATTCAAAAACTATTTTAGTAGAGAAATTATCCTACAATGTAATTTTACTTAACACCAAATTCAGTTAAAGAAAATAATTTCCTTGGTTAAAATAAGATTTTCCAAAACGAGACGCTTTTTATCAATTTGAATTTTCCCACCAATTTTACTTGGTTAAAATAACTGCTCTTCGCTTCCTGTTCAATAATCACTAAATATTAATGAAAGGGTGGAGATTTTGAGCGTGTAAAATGGAATATGCTCAACAGATTTAATGCTTCTAGACACATTACTGCAAGGACTAACTTCTCTAAATGAAAATTTATTACTAAACATCGTTCGAGAACAAAAAGAAGTTCCTCAATTTTCATTTCATTTGAAGACTAGATCTGAATTTATTTTCATAAATAATTGAACATCATTGAGGTAAATAATTGACAGAAATATATTTACTGGTTATAAAAGAGTTATCCAATGATATAAAATTAATTATATTTGGACTTTATTTTTGTGTATTGTTCAGAAATAGTAAGGAAGTTGCTGGCATGAACCAGCGACTGAAGGTAATTTGATCCTAAAGAATCAAAACCAAAACAAGAGGCTCCCAGGAGCCTGAATCGCTCACCTCGTTAAATTTTTGCCTTTCAAGGGCAATAATTCTAACAAGGAGTTGTCCAACAATTCTGACTCAATGAAGACTTTGGTAGAACTTATCATAAGGATCATTTCATCAACTGAAAGTTTCATTCTATCTATTATAGTTTTCAAGATACTGGCTAAAAACTGCTAAAAAAACCAAAAAACAAAAACATATTTTTTTGCTTTTCAAGGGCAATTACTCTTACGTGGAGTCGTATGACAACTTTGATCACGATGGCCACGTTTTTAACCTATCGAAAGTCCAAACAATCATTTTGTGCAGAATATCATAAAAACAAAAATACCAACTTTCATTGAATTCTGTATAGTAGATTCTGAGGAGATTTTTGAAAGTAATAACATCAAAAACAGAAAAAAACATACAAAAAGGGCAATAACTAAATACTTTTATCCATGCCAGAATTTTGTTAGACCTAACGGTTTTGGAGATATATGCAAGAATCTGCTGTCTGACTGCTAAGTTCTATTTTTAGTAATGACGGCCATGTTTTTAACCAATCGAAAATCCAAACGGTCATTTTCTTTAGGATACCCTAAAACGAATGTACCAACTTTCATTGATTTTTGCAAAGTAGCTTCTAAGAAGAAGATTTTTGAAAGTAATAACATCAAAAACAGCAAAAAAATGTCCAAAAAGGGCAATAACTCCCACATGGGTCAACAGATTTTCACCAAAATTTGCCCCCACATTGATCTCATAACGGTTTTGGAGATATGTGTAAAAATCTGCTGTCTGACCTCTATCTTCTATTTTTAGTAACGGCGGCCATTTTTTAACCGATCATAAATCCAAACGGTCATTTTGTACAGGATACTCTAAGGAACAATCATTATAAATTTCATGCAAATCTATTCATTAGTTTTAGAGGAAAAGATGTTTGAAGAATTGTTAACGACCACAGACGACGACAAATCCCAAGTGATGGCAATAGCTCACATGGCCTATGGCCAGTTGAGCTAAAAAGGAAACAGGCCAATCAGAACTTCTTATTCATGTTATTGTTTATAAAGTTCTTTAATAAGATAAATCATTAGTCAGATCTTAAAAATTACTAAAAGAATAAAATATGATTTACATCCGGTATATCCACAACAAAAACAAAAAAATATAGAAGTTCATAGTGTAAAATGATGTACATAGGAGAAGGTTCGGTAAGATCCTATTTTGGCCCCAGTTTTAAACTTTTTGAAAGATTTGTTTTGGCCCATGCTACTTAGATTATTTGAAAGGATAATGGTTGTAGTAAATACATCTCAGCTAATTTTGGCAATATCATGAATATTTTTTTTACTTAAGAGCTGTCAAAATTAACACAATATTAATGAAATCTTCAATGCTGCTGCATTTTTGCACATATTTTTCAATTGTTTTAGCCTTAAATTGAAGTGGCCGCATCCTTGTTCATCCAAAATTTTTACATATATGTTGTATCTCACCGTACTACACAATATATATAAAGATCAAGAACGATCAAGCATGCAGCCACATTTGTTTTTCACAAAAACCATCAAAAATATGCTGAAATATTGAGATTTAATGGATTTTTCATCATTTAGGCAATTTGTTGGTGCTACAATGACAAGATGAGCTTGTTTTTGCCTAAATCTTATCGAACTAGCTGGTGCAAACACTTATGTGTACAAAAACGATAAAAATCTTCATTTTGAACAATTTTTCATTTCGAGGCCAAAACTGGCCATAATCGAACCTTCTCCTTTCAGCTGGAAATGTTAAATGAGAAGATAACTGCACACTATATCTTGGTTATATATAAAAACTATTTGTAAAACACAATATATGATTTAAATTATAAAATATTATTCAAAAATAAATTTTCAATTCATCTGATTATATTAATTGAGGTAATTAATACAAATCTTTCATTATAAAATGTGTAAAAATGCTTACCAGTATATTGAAACAGTGTGAAATAAAAAAAAACATTAAGTATACCTAATTGAAATGTAATACATATTCAAACAGAACAGCTTTTAAATACAGTAAAAACCTGTCTAAACCAAACCCCCAATAATCAGAAAACCTGTCTAAACTAAACCCTGAATAATCTGAAAACCTGTCCCAACCAGACACTTTTAAAGTCACTAAAGACTTTGAACCTTTGTAACCAAACATTTTAAAGTCCAAATGGGTTAATTTTAAACAAGGTTTCACTGCATTTTCATCTCTTAAAGTTACATATACATCCCAATTCTACAGATCTACCTGAAGCAACACATGGAGGACACAACAAAAAGGTTTTAAGTACCAGTCCATATAAAGTTCAGACACCATCCGTATCAAAGTTATTCATGGTGAAAAAAAAAACACAAAGATAACAATACTTTTTCAATCTACATATGATATAATTTTACATAGCAGTTGTCCTTTCCATATTCAGATCTGTACTTTTGAGAAAATTATATATTTATCTCCCACTATAATCAATAAATCCAGAAAAATCAAGAATGATAACTCTTGCAAAGCCCTTGTTTCATGTACAATCTATATAAATTTTCTCTCAAAATATGTCCATAATGCTGACATGTAAAATCTCCTCCCATTTTATGGTGGATTGCAGGAGATCGCTTATAATTATGTTAGATTAGGTTAACAGGTATGTCCCAACAGCACAACGTCTAAATAAAAAACTATGACTGGTTATGTGGTCTATAACTGATTCTGAATAAGAAATAAAACTTAATTCAATGGGTTTTTAATATGCATGAATCACCTTCTGTCTGATGTTTATAAAGCCTGCTACTTAATAAAATAATCCAAACAATGTAGCACATCGAAACACTTGACTGATTGTCAACATTCCTGATTCAATATATAAAATACTATAGAGGTACAGTACATGAATGGTGAAAACTTCTCTTTCTATGGTGTATGATAAAAACAAGTGTTTTGTATTTAGGGAACTTATAACCTGTTGGCCTTTGGAGATTCTCACACTTTAACACTGTTTTTCTCACATGTTCACACATTTTTATGAAGGAGATTCTAAATATTTCATTGCTTTTTGTGGAAGTCTCCCCTAATGTGGGAGGGTTAACAAGTATGTGTATGGTGTATTGTGAAAACCAGTGTTTTGTATTTAGGGAACACATAACCTGTTGACCATTGAAGATTCTCACACATTAACACTGTCTTAACACATAAAAACAAATTATGGATGTAAAAATCCAATTATTTAGTATTTTTCACAGAATGTATAGTAATTCCAATAAAAAAACCTCCCACAACACATACATTTTTATGAAAACACTTGTTTAGGAACAATATGGAAATAAATGTTTCTGTGCCTGTAAGAACACATAAAAACAAATGTTTTCTAAAATTATAAATAAAATCATACTACTTTCGTAGATTAAGTATTATGAAAAAAACTGATTTAAAATATTTTTCATAAATTCATTGGTGAATCTGAAACAGATGTAAATCATGGTGGTCCTAAACACATGACAAACACATGAGAAAAATGTTTTGCAGCTGTTTTTTGAATGATACCATATACATGTAAGTAAGTTGCATTTTTTTCTGTGTACAGCGTTTTAGAATTATTAAGTGAAATTGGCAATCAGAATTTTACAATGCAATGCAAAAAGTCAGCAAAGTTTGTATACTATCAAACAACAGAAGTTTTAATATGGAACAAAAATCAGATTTCCAATTTAAGTCAGAAAATTATGTGTAATATATGGTTGACACATGAACAAATAAAATTTTTAAGTCTAAATGTACCTTTGTAAATAACATCTAAATCAATTCTTGTACACCTGAGTCTATACATTGAGCTTGCAGCAATTCTACTAGTGAGCTTTTAAGACTTTGACCCAACATACACCAACACATTGCATCTTCGGAAAAATATTCAGTATTTGTTATGGCCAAAATTTAAAGATATGTCCAGCGTTAATGACTATCACAAAGCTGATTAAATCTAAAAAGCCATCACTTTCGAGCAAATAGTCAGATCAAACTGAAATTTGACTGTGATCTGTGTTTTATGATACTCAATAACTATACAAAGTTTGAAAAAGATCCTTCAATATCTTCTGAAGATATCATCCAGAAACTGTCAAGGGATGGACACAATTTTTCAAAGGTATCATTTTGAGTGGATGGGTACAAAAAGTTATGATTTGGCACAATTTTGTTCCAAAAAATTAATCCTATAATATTTCCATCAATCTTCTTTATTTGGATAAAATGTTACAAAAGAGATTTAAGTATTTCTCCATCTAAGAATCTGGCAAAATGTGTATAAGGTGTGGCACATGAAGGAAAAAAACAGAGATCTTATTGCATAAACCAAGTATTTATAACTGATAACCTCCAGAAGTAACCATCAAAGTGTTTGTAAAATTTGCCTTTTAAAGATATTGATGGGTCAAATTTAGTTGATATGCACTACGGAAAAATGGTGGGAAAATTTTCCCGCACTTTTTCCTTATATAAACAGTCAAAAGATATCTACCTCACAGATGCTTCAGGGTAAACTTAAATAGCTTTTCAGTTGTTTTCAAAATGTATTGAAAATATTTTAGGAAAAAAAGACCAAAATGAGAAATATATTGTGCCACCCACTGCCTTATTCTTACATAGAATGGTACTTAAATAACTGTATGTTACTAATGTATATTGCTAGTGTTAAGAATTTAAAAAAAAACAGGCAAAAAATAACAACATTACTGAATAAAAAAAATCACAAAACCATAAATTTATGAAATAAAAAATGCCCAAAATTATACTTACATGTAAAAAAAATATAAGATGATTAAAAGGAAATGCAATATTGAATAAAAGTTACTTTCAATTTTGATACTGACAATATCATGTGGAATATCTCAAAGCACATGTAAGCCAGAGCTGAGATGTCACACACGAGTTTGTCAGAATCACAATCAAAGTGAATATAAGCTTCTTAAGCAATTATCTAATAATAGCATTATCGATATTTCAATGTAGTTTTAGCAAATAATTGAGTAATACGATTACAAACTGTTACTGTGTGACGTCATTTTCATTCAAAACTCTAAAGAAGGTATGATATGTCACAATCACTCCCAATTGTTTGATGGATGTTTTTGAATATACTGTCTTGTATGAGAGATTAAAAAAAAATTCTGTCAAAAGGAAAAAAGTAGAGATTACCAATAAACCAATAAATATAATTATTTGATGGCATCAATTAACCCAACATCTACCAATCTGTGGAATTCTAGAACATTTATACTAAATATGTAAACATATTTCCTGATTGTGATATAATCGACTTCCTGAGATTATTCATTCTGCTGTCATTAACTTAATATATAATAAAATAAAATCATGTTCATTCTTTTGTGTACAAACAATAATATATAAAATGTCAAATTCTGGATATATTTCAAGCTTTTGGCGATTTTTCAAATACTTTGTAGCATTTCAAACATTTATATTTACTCATTAGGCAAATATACTGATCACAAGCACATGAGTACTGCACATTCTGCATATTTTTCAATACACAGTAAAAATATCACTGAAGAACAAGCAACCTTGGCTCAATGAGATGTTTTCAAAATTGTATAATAACAGAAATCAGAAATGTTTTCAAACAAGAGGCTCCCAGGAGTCTGAATCACTTATCTGATTAAAGTTTGTCTTTCAAGGGCAATAAATTTGACAAGAAGTTGTCCAACAGTTTTGACTCAAGAAGACTTCGGTAGACTATCATTAGGATCATTTCAGCAACAGAAAGTTTCTTTCTTTTAGTTTTAAAGATATTGGCTGAAAACTAAAAAAAAACCTGTCATTTTTCATCTTTCAAGGGCTATAACTCTTAAAAGAGTCACCAGACAACTTTGATCCCTGGAGAATTTTGAAGGCCTTATAATAAGGGTCATTTCAGCTATAGAAATAATTTTGCTAAACCTAATGGCTTTGGAGATATATGCAAAAATCTACTGTCTGACCCCTATGTTCTATTTTTAGTAACTTTGGCCATGTTTTTCGACGGATCAAAAATCCCCACTTCAGTTCTATGCATGATACCCCAAGAAACATTCATACAAAGTTGGTTCCAATTGGTCAAGTGGTGTCAGAGGAGAAGATTTTTGAAAGAAATAACATTCAAAATAGCAAAAAAAGAAATGAAAAAAGGGGAAAAACTCCAACACAGCCTGACATTTTAAAATGAAAATTTGACCACAGATATATCTCATCATGATGTACACTTCTATCCCATGTCAGAATTTGGCTAGACCTAATGGTTTTGGAGATACATTTGTATATGCGAAAAACTACTGTCTGACCCCTATGTTCTATTTTTGGTAACAGCGGCAATGTATTTCAACAGATCAAAAATCCCCAGTGCAGATCTATGCAGAATACCCAAATGAACATTCATACCAAGTTTTGTTCAAATTGGTCAAGTAGTGTCAGAGGAGAAGAGTTTTGAAAAATTGTTAACGACGACGAACGATGACGACGGACACCAAGTGATGACAATAGCTAACGTGGCCTTTGGCCAGGTGAGCTAAAAATATGATTTTATATTTGTAATTTACAGAAAGGACAAAAACAAACATATCTTAATAAGAAAGAGATGTGCTAATGAGCCAAGGCCCCAGCTCCACAAAACTTGAAAAAAACTTAGGTCTGAGAATATTCTTAACTTATATGATAACCCAATCAAAGTCTTTGAAATTGATGACATCACAAACAGTATACAATTTTCTCACACTTAAGTAACTTTCCAGGATGTGACATGTATTCAAGGCTTCTTCATACGATTTACATTTATAAATGATTCTGTCTCATACTGAGGGGTAATCAGCATAACAAAATTATAACAGATCTAAATTACCATGATAACATGCATGGAAAGTCTGTGCAGACAGACTGTAAAACAATAAATATGACTGATAGTATGATTTATGCAACAAGATACAATACATTTAAATATAAAGCATAGCTAAAGCAAGCATATAATATTATGAAATTAATTGCAGTAAAATGAAACGCTCTTGTGGAGACGGAGTGAGGGATCCTATGTCTGTCTGTTAATCTTTCTTTTCACCTCGCTTAAATATTACTTTTTCAAGTCCCATCATAGGAGATTCAAATGCCAAGGATGTTATAAATGCTGCAGCATAAGACAAAACCATGTTTGACAAAAATAGCTGTATCTGAAAAAGAGAAAATAAAGAATATCCTATGAGCAAGGAAACATTTTTGTTCAATCAACATACTGCATAATTATTTTTCTGCCTCTTAAATACAAAAATAAAAGACTGCTTAATTCTGAAACCACATTTTGAAGTTCCAAGCATTATTCTACAGAATCAACAGGGGTTCTATAGGGGTTATAAATGTGTTTATATAATGTCCTCCGTCGGTAATTATGGCCCAAGAAAGACTATAAAGGTCTGAGACAATGCTCGAGACTATTACAGTCTTCCAAGAGCCATAATTACTGACTGAGGACATTAGAACAGGTTTACTGTGATGAAAAACAAATTTCTTAAGTAGCAGTTATAGTAAGAATCATGCAAATTCAGTAATATGTGATACATCCCAAAAATGGTTACATATCTTTTTTTTAACAAGTTGCTTTATAGGATTATATGATGAAATGTGTAATTATTCATTCCAATCTGTCTGCTCTTACATGATAATTCACATTGAAAATCCAACAGTTTCTTTTGTATTTCTGTGCCATTTACAGAGTTATCTCCCCTAATTTTGAATTCTACAGTACATTTCATATAATTTATATCTTATGAACAAGGGTCTTATGAAAAGCCATATGTAACTGTCTGTTTACTAAGGCATTTTTAACAAAACATCAAAAATAAAAATATGTAGGCTTTCCAACAATGAATCCCCCCGTGCAGGTCAGGGTGTTACAAGAATAGGCCTGCAGCAGCACTAAGCTTGTCGTAAAAGGCGACTAAATAGTTCTCAGAACCTTAACCGGGGGCTAGGGCGCTCTGCCCACACAGCAACTGGGTTGTGTGCCCCAGGTGGTGGAATGGGGTACCCCTGGCATGTTACATGCTGGGGTTGTCAGGCTATAATACGGAAAACCTGACCGCAAACCATAGTGGTGCATTGTGTTGGGAAAGATACCACGTTCCTCGCACGTTTAAGAACCCTACTGTGGTATTCTCCCAGAGTAGGAACCATAGGGCTCTGCCACAGGAGGCTAAATTGCCCGACCCTACCCACCTCTCCCTATTTCCAGTGGCAATCAAAATTTGTTGACCCCATTGTCCTTGTGTCCCATCCCTTTTTTCATTTTTCATTTCATCATCATTTCATGTTCATTTTATCATCAATTTCATGTTCATCGTCTGAATATAGCTGAAATATTGCTGCTCGGACATTAAACCCAAACAAACAAACAAACAAAACCAACAATGAATCATAATTTGCATGATTCTTAGATGGTGTGCGACTTAATATATGTATTACCCAGTTTAAAAAAAATGTTGCTGGTCTTATAAGTCAGTACATTTATAAACATTACACTCAAAGCAAAATAAAAATGACAATATAATATTACTTTATATCTTTTTAGCAGGAAATTATAAACTGAAATTAACATCCTTACACATGTACACTTGCACCTGTTTTTGTTTACCTAAAAAAAGATTGCCTATTTTTAGAAAGTCATCAGAAGTCATAATGGACTGGTTAACTCTATAATGGACTAATGCACAGTGTGTAGTTATATAAACCAGACAAATATATCCAAAATGTATTCAAATGGTTAATTAAGGACGTAGACCTAGGGTAAGGGAAACAACTCTTGAAATCAGTGATATGTTTGTATCGTGTTCAATTTCATCAATGCCAATCAAGCTTTCATTTAAAACAGAAATGAAATCATTCCAAGTTACTTTGATGCTTACATGAATTTGATGTAAAATGCTGAATACAAACGTTCCAATGATTGTTAAGAGTTGTGTCCCTTACCCTAGGTCTACCTCCTTAATTATTTTAATACCAATACACTTTCACAGTTAAATACTTACCACATTCAGATCAGAGAAATGGTAGAGATTTCTTACACTATTAATGATGTAATACATGATTATAGGATGCACTAGGTAAGCACAATAGGTCAGTCTACTTAGTGGAATGAAACCTCCCCATGACAGCAATGTGTTCACCCATCCTGCAAAATACAGAAATGTATAAAGATGAATATTACTGCATTGTAAATGTATCCAAAACTATACTCTTGTATCATAATTAATGGACTACAGGATTTATTAGGTAAGCAAAGTATGTCAGTCTGCTGGGAGGAACAAAACAACCCAATAACAGCATTGTGCTCACCCATCCTGCAAACTATAGGAATGTGTGTACTTCTATACTCATGCATTGTAAAACATAGGGTGTAGGATTAGTTAAGTAATCACAATAGGTCAGCCTATTGAGTGGACCCTCTACAAGAAAGCAATATGTTCACCCACCTTACAAAAATACTGATATTTGAGAACTGTATACCTAATATTTCTTGTGTTCTACTTATACCTTACTTGGTGTTCTCATTGTTATGATTAGTGGTAAACAAAAACTGGAAAATATAACAATGTAAAAAATATGCATCAAGCATTGTTTAATAGAAATTCTGTGTGCAAGCTAACGAACAGAATGGACTAAAATGATCAACGCCCAAGTTGTATTATTTTTCTTTTTTCATATCTTCAGAATGATAAAGTTCCATTATATTCCCTCAGTAGGTTTAAGAGGAGTTACAATGTTTTAACACATAAGATGGATGATTTCAACTTGCAGATATCAAACAATAATCATGTCATTTTAATGACATCAACATATGATGCCTAATCTCCTAGAAAAACTTCATCAAATCACCAAGAATGATTTAGGAGGAGTTGCACTTTTTATGTGGTCTGATGAACAGATAGGGTAATTGCTAGATTATCCCTAAATTTATTTTTTAAGGTAAGTATTATGATATTGATTTAAGGAGGTAAACCTGGGGTAAAGGACACAACTCTTACATATTGAAATGTTTGTATTCACCTTTTTACATCAATATGATGTAAGCTTCAGAGTAACTTGGAATGATTTCATTCTGTTTCAAAGGAAAGCTTGAAAGGCTTTGGTGAAATTACATGTGATACAAACATATCAATGATTTCAAGAGTTGTGTCCCTTACCCTAGATCTACCTCCTTAAATTACACTAAAGGTCTCAAATTTACACAAAGGTCTCATACCTCCATTTCCAGTAGCACAGGCAAATATGACCCAGCAAACACATGCACCCCACAATGTCCTATGTACTGTATTATACAGTGCTGCTACCTGCGTTGACATTGGGTGGCCATTCACATCATCATAGATTCCATAAAGGATTGTACAAGCCAAAGCTGCCGCTACGAGCCAAACAAACAAGTTAATGTACTGAAACAAAAACAGAATTCTGAAAGTTCATTTATGGCATGTTTTAGGATATAAGATTTGAATAAGTACATGTATTGAAGTGTTTTAACTACTTAGAAATCATCTGTAAAAAGTGTGTTTACACTTCTTCAGGATCAATTGGTGACTGTTGAGGGTATTTAAGTAGCTGTCTTGGTAAGAATCATGCAAAAATCTGAAAAATGTGATACACCCCAAAAAAGGTTACATATTTTTATTTTTGTAATTAAGTTGTTTTATGGGTTTATATTATGAAATGTGTAATTATTCATTCATATCTGCCTGCTCTTAAGAGATAATCAACATTGAAAATCCAATGGATTCTATTATATTTGAGTGTCACTTAGAGTTATATTTCAATGTCACTTACAGAGTTATCTCCCTGAATTTTGAAATCTACAGTGTTTTCTATATAATTTTTATCTCTTAAGAACATAGGTTATATGAAAAACTGAATGTTAATATCAGTTTACTATGGCAATCTAAACAAAAAATAAAAAATAAAAATATGTAGGCTTTTCACTCATGAATCACATTTTGCATGATACTTAGCTGGAACAATATTTAAACCTTCTGATTTAGGTTATACACTGCTGAATATGTTGCATTTCACCATATCTGTTCCTTATTGTAAATTTGAGAGAAAAAAATAAGTATGTTATATATATACCTCTCTCTTAACAGTGTTGTAAGATTCCGCTTTTTTTGCCAGCCAGAGCAAATGAAATATTGATGTTGAAAAATTATCTTATTTAGTTGAACTTTCACAATTAAGAAGTACAAAACTTGATTTCAAAAATGATTTGTTAATTCTGGAAAGCATATACTATTAACTATGGGAAAGTAAGCTTCCCTATGGAGAAATATTGGAATACTACTCGAAAGCTTTTACATTTGTACTAGGGACTAGTTGTTAACTTGATGATAGTGTTCAACCAACAAATGCAATAAGTCTCCCGAGTTTGAAAATTTCTTTTTTTTTGTCAAACTGTTTCCGACTGACAGACTTGAAAGTACACAAATGTATCAGTCCCTGTCATGGCAGTCCTCACTTTCAAATTTAGTATCATGCTAATTCTTGTTGGACAATGTAAGAATGTGGTTGATCATCATATCAAGACAAATAAAATTTTCCCTTCAAAAATAAAATCTATGGAACTACTCTTTTAAAAAACACTGTATCTGTCAGCTGACTTTAAACAACACGTGATGTAATCAATAAATCAACCTATCATTTCAGATTTATGTGGGTAAGTTCTGAGTGGCAACTACAAAGAAGAGGCAGATCCAGAGAGAGGGGGGTCCAGAAAAAGGGGGTTTGGGCTATTAATGGACAATCTTTATTCCCAAAAATACAGAGATTAACAAAATTTTCCAACAAAAATGGGGATTAGAATCCCAATATCCTGCCTATGTCATGACTTACTCTATTTATCCTGCATTTACAGTTGGTTCTATAGAGAACATAACCAGTAAACATCCCTACTAAATATGGCCCTATTCTGCAGTATGGCTTGACATAGTAATTTTCAAAGTATGGAAGGAATTTATCACTGAAAATAAAATGAATAGGATAAGCATAGAATAATACTTCAACCAATGATGATGAACCCCTACACTGTCTAAAGATATTAACTTGACTGTGAAACTGTGACATCATTATTATTCCAGTCTCAGCAAAAAAAAGAACATGTTTTCTGACAGCATTAACTTGCAACATAATATAATTTATACAGTAAATCTTCTTCAAACTCCACAACTTACTGCCATGGTACAAATTTGTGCTGTTGAGAAAATAGTTTTTTTATAGAATATTTTTTGATGTACCTACAAGAAGATAATGCAAGCTAAGTCATGTTAAAAATACCATAACTCAACAGTTTCTGTCAAATTAAGGAAAAGGACCTAGGGTAAGGGATATAATTCTTGAAATCAGTGATATGTTTGTATCATATTTAATTTCACCAAAGCCTATCAAGCTTTCATTTGACACAGAATGAAATCAGTCAAAGTCACTTTGATGCTTACATGAGACGTAATATGGTGAATACAAACGTACCAATGATTTGTAAGAGTTGTGTACCTTACCCTAGGTCTACCTTATTAAGTTGTACAGTAAACAAGAACCTAGGAAGTAGAAACATGGTACAATTCATAAAGCACAAGCGATATACCAAATATCGAAGTATTCACTCCAACAGAGACTAAGATATTTGCTGCAGGCATTTTGGAAACAGAAATAAAAATATTACATTTCAATTACTATAAAAAATAATTACAGAAGTATGATTATTTACATGTACTAATAATACATGTATTGTGAAAGTGCTATTGTTTGTAGGAGACCAATGTTCGTGGTTTTCATGGGTAGAAAAAACCACGAAATTCAGTTCCCAACAAAAAGGAGAAATCCCATTGATGCATATACTGAAACCCTTAAAAACCACGAATTCAAGAATCCATGATCTAGTGTTTCTTCCCTAAACCACGAAAACGGGTATCCACGAATTGAAGTTCTTTCACAGTGTGTCCGTTCTGTAAAGGTATGCATATGAAAGTTTATTATTATCATTTACCTGAGAAGTGAACTGCCAAGGTTATATGAGCTTGATATAACACCAGTGGTTATCCATGAAGCTAGCAGGAAAACAAACATCACAAAACATCCTATGACCTTTGAACTATTATAAAAGATAACTTTAAGCTTCATACATATAATGCAGTCAGTAAACAAATCATCTCTGATATTTCCCTTATTCTCTAAATAAAGCTAAAATTTCTCAATGAAGCATTAATCAATTCACCAGATTTTACCAATTTTTCACCTTCAGAAAGTCAAATATTTTGAAATGTTTTATTTATTTTGTTATGCTTTTCTTTCTTCTTAAACAGAAAAGGTGTAAAGGAAAATTGATGACATAAACAATTTTGATTGAAAAAACAGAGATATATATCACAAAATCTAGCATTTTTGCAACCTTATTTACATGAATGTATTCTAATTGGATTTTGCACTTTGGGTTCCATGTCATGCATAGATAACTGCAAAAAAAGGATTAACAGGCAAAGATAGCACACATTTTACTATGAAATAATAAAACAAAGTCAAAATTGATCAGACTCGGATCCAGAATTTCAGGTTGGGTATTGTAAATAGAATTAAAAGCCAAGCAAACTTTACTCAGGCAAAGCAAGTTTGCAGAGTAGAAATTGTGAAAATAAAAAAATCAAGCAAAAAAATATTTTTATTTTATCCCAGTTTTTTAAATGGAAAGGGTCCAGCGTCTTTTTTTTGTCAACATACTTACTAGTACAGAGGTATGATGAGTAAAGGACTTATAACAAAGAACTGCATATCATTAGCCAGATACCAGGACCAAGCCATGCACTGTAATAAGAACAGAAAATAGTTATGAAGCATCTTTAGCCAGAAAACATTGCCATGGCATGCACTGTAATAAACGTTAGAAATAAGACCATAAAATAGTTCCTAAGCATCAGTATCTTATTTTTTATTTAAAGAGACATCGCTACACCGAAATATTGGGGGTTCAAACTAATGGTGGTCTGAAGTCTGGGACCCATATCTTCAAACGTAGGACCTTTAACAATTAATTAACTTAGGTCCTGAACCTAAAATACATTCAATTGACACTTTATTGAGGACTTTTGAATTTCCTCATGTGTGCCATAAAAAGTCTAGGACCTTCCTTTCTTGAAAGACAATTTTACCCTTGAAAAATAAGCCAAAAAAAAAATGATTTAAATCAATAGCAATTTCCGGTAGATTTTCAAAATCAAATATAATACTGCAAGTGTGGAAATATTCACAAGGTGTTATTTCCACTATTCAATTATCAAACATTTCCTGCTCAGGCACCTCCATGTCTTAAAAAAAATTAACAATAAAATTTTCATGTGGCCACAAATGTAGCAGCCATTTCCATGCCTCCCTCTCTGCATAACCAATAGACTACCTGCTGAGCATTTTGTGCATCAAACTTGGCAAAGTTGTTTATATAGAAGAAGTTGAAATACCAAGCATCTTTACAGTAATTGGCCTCCATTCCATCTTTTTTCCAAAGAGGTCCATTCCCAGTATATGGAAACAATGCCACATAGGTCATCAGTATCAACATGTATGGTGGAGTTAACCTGTGTCAAAGGGAAAACAAAAGTCTCTGAAGACCACAAATTGCTCACTTGGAATAATTAAAAATCTGATGGTGTATTATTTAACCAAGTAAAACAAAAATAAAACTGTTTATAGAGGTCTTTTTTCTAATATCTGTCCAGTGAAGTTCATCTTCTAACTAAAAGTTTCTTTCTATCTGTAATTGTTTCTCTCCATCTGTAATTATTTCTCTCTCTATCTGTAATTATTTCTCTCTATCTGTAACTGTTTCTCTCTATCTGTAATTATTTCTCTCTGTAATTATTTCTCTCTATCTGTAATTATTTCTTTCTGTAATTAATTTCTCTCTCTATCTGTAATTATTTCTCTCTGTAATTATTTCTCTCTCTATCTATAATTATTTCTCTCTATCTGTAATTATTTCTCTCTATCTGTAATTATTTCTCTATCTGTAATTATTTCCAATAAAACATTACCAAAGTAAAAACAATAAAAATCACAATTTTTTATCTTTGAAGAAAAAAAATTTAATATGCAATAATTGTTCACATTTGACTCTTGAAGGCAGTGCTTAATCATGAGTAATTTTAATTGAAAGTGTCTTTTTTTCTTTAAAGAACTAATAAAATGCTTCCATTAAAAAACATTTGTCTTTACATATAAGTAGCACTCCAGCTAAGAATCATGCAAAATGTGATTAATGGTTGGAAAGCCTACATATTTTTATTTTTGATATTTTTGTTTAAAATGTCATAGTAAACAGAAAGTTGCATGTGGTTTTTCATATAAACCTTGTTCATAGGAGATAAAATTTATACAGAATGTACAGTAGAATTCAAAATTAAGGAAGATAACTCTGTAAATGCCATTAAAATACAATAGAAAGTATTGGATTTTCCATGTGGATTATTTCCTAAGAGCAGACAGATTGGAATGAATGATTATACATTTCATCATATAGACCTACATGTATAAAGCAACTTAATAACAAAATTAAAAACAAACCTCCAGAATCTATGGAAGTAAAAGATGAACCAGTTTATTTTTCCTTCTTTCCTCTTCAGCTCCTTCATAATTAAATAGGTTAGCAGCAATCCACTAAAAACAAAAGTACATATCTAATTTATATCATATCATATATTAAAGTATCTTACAGTAAAATGGAAATATGAAATTTTAACTGGAAGATACTGTAGATGTATTAATTTTATAACAATTATGTTAAATATATTTCTGAAGTGTAAATAAAATAATATTTTATTTCTACAATAGAATATTGATCATTACGTTAATTCGAACACATGTTCTCATTGCAATTGAAAACATCCAAGTGAATCTGAATTAACCACATCCGGTTCCGTCATCACCCGGAAACGCACCTGGAAATACAGGTAAGCAATTTAGTTTTAATTTTTGCGTTCAAGAGAACGGACTCATAGTAAATTTATCATAGCTTTGGAAATTATACGTTTCAAAGTGTTATAGTTCAAGTTTCTTTTCTTGTACTAAGATTTACGGGCAGTACGGAGGTTGAATTGGATTGTCACGACTCACCTTCAGAAAGTCAGCCATTTTCCAACATGCCGACAGCTAGGGTTGTGAGTGATAATTCTTCTTGTTCTTGGACAGAAAAGGTCCCAAGTAAGAGGAAGCATTCTTTAAAACCATCAAAAACAGAAACTATTCAGGCTGAGGCAGACAAAAAACTTTTGAAAAATGGAAAATAGTTTCAATGACAAGTTTGATAGACTTTCCGCTATTTTCCCCAGGTAGTAACTGTCAGAATAAGGAGAGCTCAGCTCTGCCTAGATCTGATGGTCGAGAGGTGGATAACTACACAGTAGGGGTGCATAGACCACAGCAACAAATTATAGGGTTAAATCCTAATTTAGATGAAGATTTAGGTTCCCCTAGAATATCTTATAATAGAGACTTTGACACCAGGTCAGAAATGTCTATTATAGTTAATGAAAGGGAACATCAGGAATTAGACATAAGATCTGAATATGACGAAAGTGAACCAAATGGAAGTGTTTCTGGAAATAGTCTGGATTAAAGAGACACTGATGACATACATGTAAATGACAAAACAATTAATGTTTCAAACAGAAGGGTTGAAAGGTTTCTGAAACATATTTCATGTGCTAAAACACAGAATACAGATTTGCAGAAATCTGTGAGTGAGCATGAGTTGACTAATGAACAGTCTGAAAGTAGTCAGACAAGGAGTAATTTTTTGATGGAGATCTTTAAGGAATACATTGCGAAACAAAAGAGTAGGGTAGCGTTAATATTAGACCAAGCACAAGTAGATATTCTTGAAAATTCTTGGCGTAGCAAGAACCCTGATCGCATTACATCCTACAGGGAGGAATACAAGAACTTTTTCCCTATACATGATAAATCAGTAGTTTTTGAAGGTTCCTACTTTAGATGACATTCTTGAACCTATGCTTAAACAAACTCACTGTCAGAAGGCTGTTAAATTTTGGGACAGTCACCATCAGTTGTATAACCAACCACTACGTCAAATTGAAAAGTTGGGATATCAAGCACAGCTTTCATCTCGTATGAACATTATTTCTATTCTTTACATGCAACAGGCATTAGGGTCTTTGTTAAATGTATTGGATAAGGACACTGACAAAAAAAAACTGTAGGTCGAACTGTTAAGGACCTATTTGCAATGTCAACAAAAACTCTTGTCCAAGTGGGTCGTACTGGGGCTTTTTGTCATTTAATTCGCCGTAAGGCAGCAAGCCAGGATAGTGGTTTAGCTTTAATTAAAGATATTAGTAATAAATGTCAATACCTTCCTTTAACAGATGATGGGCTTTTTGGCCAAGCTTTAGAAAAATATCTAGAGAAAAGGAAAGAACGTAAAAATCAACTTAGTGATCTTTTACCAGAGTTCTCTTCAAGAAAGACAAAGTATGATGGTGGTGAAAGGTCATCAACTACAGGTGCTAAGTTTCCTAAATCTACAGATCCCAAACCTAAGGGACCAACAAGTGGGTTTTTAACAGCAGGTTATTTAGGTTCTAATCAGAAGTTTTCCTGTGAGAAAGGGGAATTGAAGTCAGTGGTGTATAAGACTAGTCAGGCTAGCCAGAAGATGGCAGGTCTGGCAAGAGTTCATGGAGTTATTTTTGGATCCCCAAGAAGAATGACAGTTGACTCAGAGGCAAGTACAATATGTCTGTGTCCACAAATACCTGTTGGGGGTTGCTACACAAAATTTGTTCAAAATTGGCAGAAAATTTCCAAAAATCGGTGGATAATTTTTTATTATTCAAGAGGGTTACAAATTGAAATTTCAAGAGAAACCTCTTTGGTTTCTGAAAAAAATCAGCCTTTTTATGCAAGAAATAGATATTCTTTTGGCAAAAGATGTAATAGAAAAAGTAAATTTTTCACAGGCTGTAAACGGTTTTTACAGTACATTATTTCCTGTTCCGAAGAAAACAGGAAAATGAGAATGGTGACAAACCTCAAACCTCTGAACGGGTATTTGAAAAAGATACATTTCAAAATGGACACTATGAGCAAAGTATTGAGCCTAGTAAAGCCAAACGATTGGGCAATATCTCTCGATCTGTTAGACGCATATCTACATGTACCAATTTATTACAATCACAGGCAATATATGTGCTTTCGAGTTCAAAAACAAAGTTATCAGTAGAAAGAAATGTGCTTTGGTCCAACATCTGCTCCACAAAAATTTACAAAAATAGTATCTGTAGTGGCAGCTTACTTAAGAAAACAGAACATCAGACTAGTAGTATATTTAGACGATACAATGATAGTCTGTCAGTCAAAACATCAGTTGATAAATGATCGAGAGAAATGTGTCAATCTTCTGGTTTCATTAGGGTTCATAATAAACAAGGAGAAGTCCAGTATGATTCCAACTCAGAAAATAACTTATCTGGGCCGGGTTTTTCATTTAGACAAAGGAATTGTACATCAAACATTGGAAAGGGTACAAAAAATTCAAGCCTTGATTCAGAAGATATTTTCAGGTCAGACAGGGGCTTTGGATTATCTAAAAATTCTGGGTATGATGGCTTCTTGTGCTGAGTTAGTACCAAATGCTCGTCTACACATGAGTCCCATTCAGTTTTCATTATTGCATTTTTGGAGACCATTTTCCTGAGATATGTCAAAAGTAGTTCCATTTACTCAACATCTCAAGTACTATCTTTTACGGTGGAAAAATTCAGTCAACATCCTGAAAGGCCGATTTTTAGTATTTCCCAAAGTCGATGTTATAGTCACGACAGATGCTTCAATGAAAGGTTTTGGGGGCTATATTGGGACTGAAATTTTTCAAAGGGAATGTAATGTAGATCAGAAAAGTTGGCATATAAATTGTTTAAGAGATGAAATAGATATTTTTAACAATAAAACATTTTCTGAATCAACTACAAGGCAAGGTAGTTTTGATCAGGACCGACAATGCCAGTTGTGTTCAATTCATAACTCATCAAGGAGGGACACGATCACCAAAATTCAACCAACAGAATAGATGTTGAACAAGAAAATTGTTCAGCAGAACATTTCCAAGTTTGGGAAACCTCAGATCGATCGTTTGCCTCAGCACAGAACAAACAGATTGTGAAGTACTGGACTTGGACAGTGGATCCGGAAGCAGTGGCTCTGGATGCACTGTCGATCTCATGGGAGAACATGTTTGTTTACATTTTCCCTCCATTTTGTCTAATTCAGAAGATACTGAAATATATCAGGCCATACCGTTGTCAGGTAATTTTGATAGTTCCTCAGTGGTCAAGGAGAATTTGGTATCCGGAGATATTGGAGTTGT
This sequence comes from Perna viridis, assembly GCA_037379345.1. Taxonomy (NCBI): domain Eukaryota; kingdom Metazoa; phylum Mollusca; class Bivalvia; order Mytilida; family Mytilidae; genus Perna; species Perna viridis. The sequence goes on along the minus strand of CM074517.1, from coordinate 28,354,808 downwards.
TGATAGCTCCTCCTCTCAAACTTCTATTACAGAAAAATCTGTCGAGTCAACCAGGAACTCAGATTTATCATCCGGATCCACAAATGTTAAATCTGAATGCTTGGCTTCTTTCAACAGAAACTTCAAAGCAGACAGTTTTTCAGAACTTGTTAGAGAGTTGTTCACTGCTTCATGGAGGCAGGAAACTCAGAAGGATTATTCCACCAAGTTTGTCAAATACAATAGCTGGTGTAGTTCAAAACAAATTGATCCATATTCAGCATCTTTAAGTGAAGTAGCTGATTTTTTGGTTTATTTATATGCATCAGGTTTACAATATAGAACCATATCTGGTTATAGAACTATGTTGTCGGCAATATTGCCTCCAATCCAGAATTTTCCAGTGGGAATAAATCAACACATTTCCAGGTTGATTAAGGGAATTTTTCATTCTAGGCCACCTCAAGTAAAATTACTCCCTGAAAGGGATTTAGAAATTGTTTTACAAGCTTTAGAAAGTTCAAAGTTTGAACCTCTGGATAAATTTTCATTAAAATTGGTTACTTTAAAAACAGTATTTCTGTTGGCAATAACTACTTTTAGAAAAGGTAGTGATTTGCAGAGACTCAGAATAGATCAGGAGTCTATGAAGGTACAAGAGAAGGGTGTTACATAAGACATGGTTTATCTAAACAGGATGGACAAAGCCATTTTGGGATGAAAATACATGTTCCTCATTTCGAGGAAAGGCTATTTTTGGATCCTAAGAAATGTTTGAAAATCTATTTAGATATGACTAAAGATTTTCGACATAGGTTGGAAGTGCCAGACAGTTTTAAGTTATTTTTGGCTATTAAAGAACCACATAAACCAGTATCAACAGTTACTATTTCAAGTTGGATTGTTCAGGCAATCAAAACGGCATATGCAGATAAAGATATGAAAGTTAAAGCTCATTCTACAAGAGCGATTGCTCCAACTTGGGCATTGTACAAGGGTTCATCTGTCAAAACTATTGTAGAAGCAGCAGATTGGGCTTAAGAATCAACTTTTGCCAAATTTTACTTGAGGGAGTTAGATTCCCAAAAAGTATTACAGTAATGTTTTTATGTTCATGTATGTGTTTTTCAGAACAGTGAATGACCAGTTGTATGTATATAGTTTCTGTATGTTTGAAGTTTTATTAGTACAAAGTATGTGAAAATTATTTGTACACCACCTATAAGGAAAAATACTTTGGAATCAGTTGGAAACTGTGAGTATTCTACTGTAAAAATAAAATATTATTTTATATACACTTCAGAAATATATTCAACATAATTATCATAAAATGGAAATTTTAGAATTTCAAGAAGAGATTTTATAATAATTGTAGTGTTAAATATATTTCTGAATAACTCACCACCACCTAAATAATAACTTTATGAGTATTATGATTTGAACGCTCATTTAGAACTAAATTGCTTACCTGTATTTCCAGGTGCGTTTCTGGGTGATGACGGAACCAGATGTGGTGAATTGGGATTCACTTGGATGTTTTAAATTGCGATAAGAACATGTGTTCAAACGAATGTAATGATCAATATTCTATTGTAAAAACAAAATATTATTTTATTTAGACTTCAGAAATATATTTAACTCTACCATTATTATAAAATCTCTTCTTGAAATTCAAAAATGTCCATTTTCGTGGATTCTATCAAGTGAAAATATTTGCATGTGTCAATTTTCGAGGTTTAAAAAGATATTTTCGCTTTTAAAAGTGTTAAAACCAAATTTGCCAGTACTACTTTTCATGGTTTTTTTATCCACCGCGAAACTAGCAAAAATTAAAGCACTCCGAAAAATAGAACATTTACAGTATTATACATAAATTTATAATGAATCATTTTGTTCTCTATAGCTACATGGACTGAATGATAACATAATAGTAAAACATATCTAAACCAAACCCTGAATAATACAAAAACTTGTCTAACTAGATAATAATTTAAAGAGGTAGACCTAGGGTAAGGGAAATAACTCTTGGGATCAAAGATATGTTTGTATCATATTCAATTTCCCCAAAGCCTTTAACATTCCAATGATTTGTAAGAGTTGTGTCCCTTACCCTAGATCTACCTCCTTAAACTCCTTCCAAACCAAGTTAAATGAACTTTTAACCATGGTAATTTCCCTAAAAGTTAACTAAATATTTATTTAAAAGATTGAGCAGGGTTGTTTTCTTAAAAATCGAAAAAAAAATTCTGTTGAAATCATGGAGACCACATTCCAATTTTATGAATTCACAAAAAAATCAAAGACAAACCACAAAATATCTATGACGACATTAATACGTAGTGTACCTTGCCTATATAAGCAATCAACGTGATCTGCCCATTTAAATTCTCAATTTTACCCTAACAAGCAGCTCAAGATATTAGAAATCGGATTCATAATTTGCAAAAACCCTGGAAGTATAAGAGTTCCTATGGATGACAGGAATATTTTATACGTAACCTGTGATGTAAACAAATGCAAATAAATTTCATACAACAGACATTATTGCACAAATTCCAAATTTGATTACCTTACAAATCTAAAAAAAGCTATACTTTGATTTCAATTATGAAGAGCACCCAACTTAAACGAAATTTTCTTAGAATACAGCTTTTCACAAATCACATGATAAAGTGGGAAAAAATCTAAGTTAATGCATTGAAGATGAGTGTATATTTCCAATAATAAAAAAATAATGTCACTTTTTGTAGAGATATGCCTTCTTCTATTTATGTTCAGTCCGAGAGTGTACAAAACACTTATTAAGGATGTTTGCAGCTCTGTTTAAGAATAACAAAGATTTCAAAGGGTTGTGAAATCTTTTAAGATCTTCCACTCTAGAACAATATAAGTACAAATTAAACCTTAGTGAGCGCGCTCACATACCCCACTCGTCCCAATTTTGGATACTCAAGTAAATTTTTCCGTAAGAGAAATGCATGTAGAAAAAACCCCGATTAAAAAAAACGGAATAGAAGTGTTTTTTCAGGCCTTAGACCTTTATCTTCTAACTAAATTCTGTTACTCAGAATGGTAGTTTCAAACTCCAGACTGTGATTTCTTTGAGTTTTAGTTAATCCAGAGTAAATATCATCATAGCAGAACAAAACCTGTAACTTATCATGGTGAACTTATATACCAAAAATCATGTCATAACCTGCAAGCAAAAAAGTCCCGAAAACGGTTATTTCTGTGAATTAAGCTAAGTTTAAGGCCCGTAATTCCGGTAAAAATCATCAGAGCAGAACAAAATGTAAAGTTGACCTGTAACTTATCATGGTGAACTTATATACCAAAAATCATGTCAATGTCTGCAAGCGTTTAAAAAAAGTCTGGAAAACTGAAGATGGACTGACAAACGGACTGATGGGCAGGTCAAAAACATTATACCCTTCGCAACTTCGTTGTGAGGGGTATAAAAACTAAAGAGTCACCCTGCTCATATTTTAAGATGATAAGCATTTAAGTGTCAGTCCCTGTAAGAATCAGGCTGTGGGTGAAACATGGTATGAAAACACATTTTGATAGTGTAATTTTACTATTTGCACCATCAGAATCAAGGAAAACAGACAAGATTTTCCATATCATGCTGGACCATTGAGTTACAGTTTCATTGAAATGCACTGAAAATGAATATTTCAAGGGCAGATAACTCTGTCAATAACATTCTATTGAAAAATTTCTATGCAAAGCCAGTGTTGCAGAGGTCAAATAATGGTCTTTTCAACTAGAGAAAACATCCTAGAGTGATACTACATTGTCAGATCGGTGGGGTTTTGACATGCATGTTTCTTATTTTTTCCTATTTTGCCTGATTACAATTAAAATATTTATAGGGAAAAGGATTTACCGCTTCAAAAGTTTTGTATTAGAGGTTTTATCTATTAAAACCATCAAGAAAAAACAAGGATTTCATAAAAAAATTCTTCTCAAATATTATTTGAAGGTATTTATTAAGAAAAGAAAAGACACCAACTAGGCGAAAAACAGTTATGCTATGAAAAAGATAAAACCACATGAGTATGAAAATCTGACAAAAATGGTTGAATATGAGCAACGATCATCCTCCCATGAGGTATGGAAATAAAAAATTTCAATGCTCTTATTACCTAGACACACATCTATTGTTTGCTACTAAGGGTTATTCAATATTTACCTGAGTGTGAAAAATGTGTCAACTGATACTAAAGCATTTAAAATAGCCATGAATGACCACCTCTTAAACATCTCAGCAGCATAGGGCATTGCATTATCTAGAAAGAAAACAAAATATAAAACTAATACTAATAAAAGTCTACAGACAGTGGCCCTAATTCTTAAATAACATGAAAAACCAGATTTTCAATATAGGATTACACAAAAGGTTGATTTGAGTGTGTTCCAATTGATTAAAGGATTGACCAATCAAAAAGCAGTATTACTATAATGTTATCACAACTGTGTTGGCAAAGAAAAGAAAAGTGTATGCCCGTATCCTCTTCCACATCTTTGTCCTTGTATTGGTTACAGTGGATCATAAATTCCTAGTGTATATGTAGGACTCATTAACGTGTCCAGTTCCACAAATGTGTTTGATTTCATAAATGTGTTCGATAATATGTCACAATGCCACAAATGCTGAATTCATTGTTGTGATAATTAAACTACAAGTAAATGACATCAGATGTTCAGACTGGCCAGGGAGTCTATTGTTCATTTTAGTGATGTCACAATATGATGTACTGTACCTAGTTCATGTAATTTGGTGCAAAAGTTTCTAAGAAGTTGCATGGACAGACAATTTCCCTGCATAGTTGGTCTACAAAAATGTCAGCAAAATTTTGACAACCCCTCCTCCCTGAAACTTACCTGCAGTAGCAACAAAGAAAGCAAAGGTATGTCCTAGAATAACCCAGGACATGCTGATAAATCTGATTCCATTTACTGCCGTGAGACTTCCTGCTGTTTGGTGAGTGTTGAGGATCTTTGCACCATTGGTATATATAGAAAATGACAATAAAATTTTTCCTGCAATGCCTGCAAAATATCACAAAATATGAAACGATGGATGTTAAGATTTACATTTAGTACAGCTTATGGAATAGGCTCATTTTTCATTGAAGCATAAAGAATGACAGTGTCATACATACCTATCTTCAATATGGTCAAACTATTTTTCACAGAATCTGATTTTCACCTGCTAGAAAATCAATTTAATTCAAATCACTGGTATTCATTTTTTCAACTTCCACTCTGTCTAATGTCTATTCTATGACAAAGAGATTTATTTTTCACGATTTTTCTAGCTCACAAAAAAGAGACAATAAATAGCATGCAAATTTAAGTTGTTTTTTTTTTTTTTTTTTTTTTTTGACTATACAAACTTTTGAATATATATCTACATACATTCTTCGAAATTGACTGATAGCCATGGCTGGTAAAAATGCTGACAGGCTTGCAGAAATTGACTAACATGCCAATGATTGCTAAATAAGTTCATCAAAATATTTGAGCTCAGGCTTGTTGTCATACATTTATTTGGCAAAGACTGTACATAAACAAACAAGTGCTTATAGGAAAAAATCATGTAACAATGCCAACTGATTCAGAAATAGCAGAAGAGATTTTACTTTAGTTTGTACATAAAACTGTTTACATAAATGTACTTTATATTCCTAGATATCAATTTTTGTGGTTTTTCTGAACTGTTATTTGAAGGGTGTGGATTTCAGTAGAATATCTAAGCTTGTAATGAAAACTTTTCATTCTTCAAGGAATTTTATTTTGTATTTTGATCAACCACAAAAACCACAAAAATTGATACATTGTACAAAAAAAAAAAAAAAAAAAAAATACAACAAAAATTCACATTACCTGGTTTATATTCAGTTGGTGTTTTCTCAGCAATTAATGGCGTTTCTTCATCAGATATAATTTTATGATCAAAGTTTTCATGTTGGTCCCCATTTAATAATCCTGACATGGATTTTATCTGTGATTTTGGCCACTGTATAAACAGTACATCATAAACAGTAGCCAGTAACATGATGGCCATGAATAAGCAAACCACCACTCTGAAATAACGAAGTATATTCTTTAAGTACATAGTAGCCACCATAAAAACAGTACATCAAAAGCTGTGTATAAAAGGAACTATTTTCAGCAGTTTTATATCTGCTATTTCTAGATCTAACATCTCCACATCAGATTTATGCAGATCATACTGCAAAACATTCATACTGCATGTAAGTTTGGTTCTAATGCTCAAGTAGTTCAAGAGAGGAAGAGTTTTGAAAAATCGTTTACCACAACAAACAACGAAGACAATGACGACAAAGGACAGGATCAGAAGGTCTAAACAAATTGAATGCTGCATTTTCTGGTTAACAGCTGACTGAGGCACTAAGAACCCAAAGAAATTTGTAGGTAGACTCCTGATTTAACTTGAATTTGTGGAATCAGTGCTTTCTTTTAACTCAAACAGCATCAAATTCTTTAGCTGCGAAATCGTAGCTCTTGATCTAACATTAAGAAAATACAAAAAAAAATAGTTAGAGCTACGTTTCGCAGCTACAAATTCTTGATACCAGAAAATCTGAACAATCTATGAAATCATTAATGACGCAACCAGTAAAAATGATCTGCTGTGGTACCATTAAGTAAAACTTAAGCAACAATGATCTGCCATGATACCATTAAGTAAAACTTAATTAAAAATGATCTGCCATGGTACCATTAAGTAAAACTTACAACACAGCGATTGCCCTAGTATCAAACTTTCGTTCTGGCTCCTGGCATACTGCTGTGGATGCTTTAATTGTATTATTTGGTATTCTAGTCAGCACTGAAAGAACATAATTTTCAAATATTAGTTTTCATAAGTACATGTAGCAACTACAAGTAAATTAAAATCAATATAAACAATGATTTCGACTTAAATTTGACAGTTGGGGGCTGGGGGTCATATAGTTTGATTTTTGGCTACTTTTTCAGTGAAAGTAGTTCAATTAGTTTGTTGGTAGCTTTGTTTTCAGGTTCATTAGTGATTTATTAAATGTATAGTGAAGTAATTAAAGACAATTGTTTTCAATGTCTCACACTTCTACAAAGCATCCAGGAACATAACCCTAAAGGTCATTGTACATGTACATTTCTTATACACCTTATTAATCAAACTTGCTTTCACACTCAATGGAGTACAGTCAATTAAGATGTACAATAATTGTGTACAAGTACCAATGTTGAAATGTTTGAACCTTTTCTCCTCAAAGATTATTAAAATTAGAAGTAGTACATAAAACATGTTTTCAGATCAGATTAAAAAAAAGTTATCTCTATTTCAAATTGAAAGTCACATATTTACTTCTGTAACAGTGACATCAGCTTTTAGTGAAGATTTACTCATTGAATTAAATTATTATATAACAATACTCAGCATTCTAGGATTCCTATTTCCCGTTACAAGGTGCAAGTGAAATTTGGGTCAGGGAAAGTTAGGTAATTAGTTACACTTTCCTGTGGCAAGTTGAAAACTTCATATGCTGTAAGGATTTCTTTTGTTAGAAAAGCAGTCATTGACTGTGGGAAAGTTGACTTTATATGTATTTTTCCAGAGGAAACCTCAATTTCTGAAAAATCCTAGAACACTGAATACTAAAATTAAATTAGAAAAAATGAGGAAGTACTTTCATCTGTATATCAAAGATAACCTCAATTTACAGGTAAGCAATGTATACTGTGCAAAACATGACTGCAAACAGAGAAACTAAATAACTGCAAACAAAACTCATTAAAGGATACCTCTTTTACATACCCCTGAAACCATATGGTTCAACCATACATGTATACAAAGTCATAAAACAGGATGTTGATATCACTTCACTTCAGACTGAAATGAAATCCCACTCTATGGATTAACAATATAAATTATCTTATAACAAAATTTCAAGTGTCTGTGATAAGTAGTATAGAAAGACAATTACAAAAGTTGGTGAACAGATAGACAGACACCATAATCATTCCTTAATACAATAAAGAACATACATGTATTGATAAGAACAACTACATCTGACTCTGAGCAGCCATTAGGCAGACATAATCCTACACCAAGTGGTACTGGTCCTCCAGTAGGATTAAACTGAAAAAAAAATGATGTAAGACAGAATATGTTCAGTGTACATGTACATGTATACTGATTCAATATATACACCAGTAAAGTTAGAGGTTAAGAGCAAAATTATAGCCTAATATGGCACATGCTCTTCCTGCTCATAGTTGACTATTGGACAGTGCCCTGCAGAGTACTAAAAATATATAATATTTCTTTACATTTACTGATATGAAACAAGAAGCACTCTACGCTTATAATTGAAGAATCCATTCAAAAAACGTGTATTACATTTGTCCCTGTAACAAAATCACTGAACTGACAAGCTCTAGGCAATAGTCAAAAAGGAAATTCCATACCATAAGTTTGGATACACTTCTTGCTAGAGGAAAATTACATTACACACTAAGTATAATACTTTTTTTTATAGTTTTATACTCACCATACTAGGTGCACCCTTCTAAGGTAAAGTTGTAGGCAATTGGCAGTAACCTCCCCTGAATGAAGGTTTATCTGCAGTCAGGCTACTGTACTCACTATACTTGGTGCACCCTTCATAGGTAAAGGTATAGAAAATTGGCAGTATTCTACCCAGAATGAGTAATACATACCACCAATCAGGATATTATTGATGTACTCTAGTACTCACCATACTAGGTGCACCCAACATAGATTTGGCATTCTGATATGACATCCTTAAAAGGCTTTGAGATCACAACTGCAGTCGATTTTCGATTGCTATAAGAGTAGCACACGACTTATTGGGTGTGGCTTGTGTGTGTCAATTACCGCCTACCTTAAATCATGTAAACAAACACACCTAACATTACGATGTGTATCAGCTATTTTCATTCATTTCAGTTGATTTATTTCTTAAATGACTTTTTCTTTTTTCCATTTATTTCGACCACTTCACTTATTTTTACTACTTATATGACAGGCATTAGGGCCCAGTTGTTCAAAACTTGTGTTAAATAATGTGAGCCCATGGTAAAACGATGATAAAATAAAGTTTGTGTGATTTATTTTAAAGTATTCTCCCCTGATTGAGGGTATACTTACCACCATTCAGGATACTATTGATATTCTTTTGTACTCACCATACTAGGTGCACCCTTCATAGGTAAAGGTATACATAATTGGCAGTAGTCTCCCTTAAATGAGGGTATACCACCAGTCAAGCTGTTGTACTCCCAATAAATGTACTATGTGCATCCTTCATAGATAAAGATATACATAATTGGCAGTATTCTCCCCTGAATGAGGGTTTACCACCATTCAAGCTATTGTACTCACCATACTAGGTGCACCATTCACAGGTAAAGGTATAGATAATTGGCAGTATTCTCCTCTGAATGGTTGTATATCACCAGTCATGCCAGTCAGATTACTGTTTACTGTAATACATTCATCATAACTTCCTAGCCATTGGATATTTCCATCCATAAAACCAGGTGGAGGCTTGAATGAGGCATCAAGCACTGAAAAAAAATATTGATACAATGTACTACTATTCAATATTCTCAAGATATTTTAAGATTATTAAAAGTGAACTGAGAACTACAAATATAGAAAAAGACATGTCCTAGCATTCTGCAGAGAAACATGCAATTATATAAAAAAAATCAATAAGACTGCCTTAGAAACTTTGTGACTTAGGGCCATGAAGGAGACATGTATGAAGCCCCAGGCACATACAGATTGTAGTCTCATAAAGCAAGGCCCTACAGCAAAAACTGAGCATTTACGGGCAATGAAGTGATATCAAAAATGAAAAAATAATAAAAAAAAAAAACATATATAGTACTGTAACCCCTATGAAATACTGAAATTGAAAGTCCAACTATCCTTAACTTTTGGAAAATAACTTTTTTGAAAATAAAAAAAAAAAAAAAAAAAAAATCATTGGCCCTATACACGTATGCATTACATGTATGTGTATTGAACATCCCGTAAAATTTCAAAGTATAGCTGTGTTGAAGAAAAAAATTTCATAACTGCAGAAAAAAAAACTGTGAGAGAAGTTGGCCAAACAAACCATGTACCTCAGATCTGGAGGCTTCAAAAACATATAGCAGTCTCACAGCCAGATGGATGGATAGGACTGGTCAAAAACAAAATTTAAGAAACAGTATTCACTCGTCAAAAAGGAACTTAAACAATTCTGCCTGAATTTTGTTAACATTCATGCAGACAAATATAAGATCGGTGACAGTGATTCATATTTTCATATTTCCATTTTTCCTCTTCATTATTCATTAGCTGATTAATTTCTCCTCTCAAGTTAAGAAAAAAAAACTACCAGTAATTAAACTTACACTTCAGATATTTCTTGGATTCATACTTATTGTCAAGTGCATATCATATTGTATTCATTTTCTTTTACTACATGTATAACTTGTTTATTGTTCATTTGAACTCTCCAATCAGAGGCAAATACATGTACAAAATAAAAAAAAAATAGATGATGCCAAATTTTTAATGACATGATTAAATTTTTATCATAACAGTTCTCTGAATTACCTGAGAAACAGGAACAGAATATACATTGTACCTTACAATGAATTCCCTGTTATGCCTCATTGAATTTTACGACTATTACAATATACAAACGGTTGGTGTTGGCTAGGTGCAATCTGGGTGTTAAACACTCAATATGTCAGTGTATCACCAAGTTTCACTCAGATCTGGCTTGCGTGTTTGAGAACCATTTCACTCTGAGTGTTGCACGTGTACAAGTAAATAACTACTTTACTAGTAAAGAAATTAAAACAATTTAGGACTTGAAAACTCATGCATACATGTACATGTATTTGACATCTTATGATTTAAGTAATTTGTACAATTACTGCTGACTTTTTCAAATCAAACTACATTAACATGCCCATAAGTATGTTCCAAATAATAGTTACAGACTAATTTTAACCTTAGTTAAATCACAGTTTATGAAATGAATATTTTATCAAAGTAGAATAAATCATAGTTTGTACAATGAAACATACATGTACAATGTACAAGGAGCACATGTACCATATGTAGTACTACCCCGGTAACTAATAAGGCAAAATAAGATTTATATATGTACATTGCTTCTCAAGGACAACTTTTAAAAATAGTGAAACAGGACCCTTTACATGTATATGCACAGCAGGCCTCGTGCAGGGTTTTTAAACTATATTACAAACCTTGAACATGTACATGTAAATTAAAGTGACACGAACAACAAGGTATAATAATGCATAGCACATGTACTGTACATTTAAATGTTCCAAATATTAACCAAAATCAATTCTATTTTATGACCTTTTTTCTTTAAATAAATTATAAATAGCGAAGTCTAATAAACTTTTTGAATGACATTTCAATTTTTACCCTAACTTGATATAAATGTACATTGTACATGAACAGGACAATTTGTATTGTAAAAAAAAATGGAGGGTAAGCATATTCACAGGGAATTTGGACTAATGGAAACACTAGCCATGCTACCAGACATACATTTATGTACATGTACAGTGTGCTTATATTATATTACATGTATTGATAAACAGAAAATTAGACATGAGAATAAGTACATCGTGTACATACATGTACATAAATTTATAAAATGTACCCTTCACTCTTATTGAACAGGCCTGTAGATTATGTATATGCATAATCAGGCCTGTAGGCACCCATCATTTTTAAATATTTTTAGTAGAAGTAGCTTCTTATCAAAGGTACAGACTATGAAGAGGGTGCATTGTGTCCAAATCTTACATTTAGGGACTAACAAAAAAAATTCACTGCCATGATACATTTACATAAAATTTACATGTGAAAATGTACATGCATTGTGGAGAGACTGTGTTCAACTACTGGCTTTACATGTACATAAATGTTGGATATCAATAAAACATATTTTGTTTTTATTGGTGATTATAGCATAGAGTGACTTCTTTTAAAAGGTAGATTAATAATGTCTTTCTACAATGTATATACATTTACATGTACATATATTTAATTATCAGGAATTCAAATTTACTTTCAAAACAAATCAATGAGTAATCAAGGGAACCAAGGTTATAGCGGTAATCAAAAGAATGTAATCCAGGGACAAAGACCAGACATACACAACAAAGAACATAAAGTAACTAAAATCATACATACAAAGTAACAAAAGTAAATGAGCAACTCGGACTCCACTAAAAACTGGGAGCATGGACCAGGTGCACCAGTAGGGTAAGCGTCCTCTGCTTTTCTAGAAACACCCGCCGAGTTCACTTGAGGGAAGCCAGAAATCATAAATAAAATGACAATGAAAAGGTTTGAATCTACAGAACCTACATGCAAGTAAATGCAAATTTTACAAACATCCAAAATAAGAAATTGAGTCATTCTATTCAAAAGTAGTGATATAGATTATATACAAGTAAGTTTCAAAGCATTAAAACTAGACATACATGTACTGTGAGTAAGGTCACAATGATGATGCCTCCTAAGATAACATCACAATTTGGATAATTTGAACTACAGTATATATACATGTATATGTATATTGCACATGTTGAGTTCCACAAATTAGTGATTTCCAGCAAACATGTCTTGTAATTCAAGAATTTGTCCTTTCTGCGCAGTAGGTTACTTTCAACTGTAGCAAAATGGCTGAGTAATTCCAACTGCTTAAGTCAGAGTGATATTCTGAATTGACAGCTAGATTAGGCCAAATAAAATTAATTACTAGTTGTACATTTTCATCCCCTTCCGTCCCTAAAAGAACTGACAAACTTTTTTTTTAAATCTGGCCACGAATTTCAAAATCATGATTTTTTTCACGTCAGTTTCTAGGACTGAGGTACTATAACATGCAAATCTATTATTTCTTGTTGACTAAAATGATGTCTCTTCTCTGAAACTGATGTGGCCATGGATTTTGAACATCTCCATGCTGCAAATAGCTTAAAAATTAGTTTAGGAAATATGGGGTGAGGAAGAAACAATAAAAAAATAAAATTCTCCAACCTGCACAATATTTTTTGTCAAGGTTGGATAAAAATCTACCATTTACGTTTACTTGACCTTATGCACGTCTAGAATTGTATGATTGTTTTACATGTTTTGTTTGATAAGAAGCTACATGAACTCCCTCAGGAAATAACCTAAGTCAAGATAATCATGTTTGCTATTTGCTTAGGCGTATTTTTCTTGCATTTACAGCACAATCCTAAAAGAAGATAATGTGACTTATTTCTAATTATATAAACACTGGCCTCTAAAGAAGGCAAAAATCTATATAAATGTATACTGGTCAAGGAGTCGTTCTTGCCAGCAAGTATTTCTCGCCAACCTACTTTCCGTCCTCCCTGTAAAACAAGTTCATGCTGAAAATTTCAGGTTGCTGATATTTTGCTCACAAAAATGAGCAATGATACAATAATTATCACTGTGGAATAAAATTTTGGTGAGGAGATTGGCGAAAATTGCTTCTGTCGAAAACATAATCCCTTTTGGGATTCGGCTCTGAAGATATTTTTTTCGGTGGTGGTCAAAACAAAAAATATCTCCAGCGCCAAATCCCAAAAGGGGTTATCGAAAACAGCGAGATCTACTTCCTGACCAGTACTCTAACATTTAGGGTTTTGGTTCTGGACGTTTTTTGTTTCTGTTTTTTTTTAAGGGGGGGGGGTTTGGTTCTTTACTGTTCGACATGGTCAACAAAAGTATCTCCAGTGTTTAGATATACATACATGTATACCCTATAATATACATGTGTTTTTTTATATTAATTTATCTTACTTTTCAATGCCCAAGTCTCTCGTTTCACAATTGCTGTAAAAAGTGCTTTACTCTGATTAAAACACGTTCCTGGAGTACTATTGTTTCTTTCCATGAGTGTTTCGTCCAAGACAAAATGTTCAAGTTTGTCAAAATCTGCTGTTTTTGACAACCAGACGGAGTTGACGGCATGGGTTACTTCTCCGATTGACGAAAACCGGGTGTACTTTACAGACTTTGGCAATTGGTTAACGTTAGACAATATATCTATGTATCCACTCTGCATAGAAAATACACAAATAATGTTAACGAGAAACACAAAAAGCAAATTATGCAACATTTTCATGACAAAGCCCCACATCAAAAAGGTCGAATAGATACAAGAAGGGAAGTAATTCTAATTAATAAACCGCGGGAAAAATGTAAAGACTTAATTCGGAAACGGAAAAAATTCGTCTTTAGGCTAAAAACCACTAATTCCACTTCCCATAGGCTTCTATGCTAATTTCACAATATTCAATGGCTTCTCTGGACTTTACCTTAACTTTAACCTGCAGATGACTATATATCAGCATGATTCTACATATGTCAGCTCACAATCCTCAGAGTGGCATGTGGGGTTAGCAGACTTGCAGTGCAGTACTGGTCACCGGAAGTGAAGGGTCTATAAATAGCATGGGAAATCCCAGTGTTTTCACAAGATAGGGGTATATTTAAAAATCATTATGGAGATTAGGCTTCACATCACAAGAAGCAAAATGCACCTATAAAATGTACAGAAATGTTTTTCCTTTCAGAAACTGTTTAAATTTTTAAAATAAGATGAGAACTTTTTTCACAGCACTATGAGGAACAGGGGTAATTTCTGCGTAGGACTATTTTTGCGTACATTCCAAATGCTCATTGGTTGAATTGGTGGTCTGTAACCTAAAGAGTCACTTTTTGTCTTAGAAAAAATAAATAACTATACAGGTATCTTCCTACACACATACTGAATGCATTTGCAAAGTTTCAGTGAAATGTGACAAGCACTTTTTTAAATATTTGATTTTTAAATATAGGGTAACCAAGTTGTGCGAGCAAAAAAGTGAAAATATTCTACCATACTGAAATGCATTAAATATTTGCAAAGAACTTTTTCTGACTTTTCAAATAAAAAATATCAATCACAACTTGTTTTTTAACAATATTAATGAAGAAATAGTTTTAAAAGTAATCATTTTCTGAGAAATTGGTCTATTTTTAAAAATTTATTTCTGACATGCCTCCCCCTTTTTCTTGATCCCATGTCAAAAATCCTAAATCTTTAAATTTTCACAAAAGGTGATATAGTTGGCTTTAAATTTGTAAATACAGTGTTTTCACATTAAAACATGACCAGTAAAGGGCACCTAAAGCAAAAAAAGTGCTCAATAATGGATTTTCCATGTTGCCATAGGGGAATGCTTATATGGCCTTAACCGCAGTAATGAAAGTGAGTTTTTCCTCATTTCTAACCTAATTTTTGCTCAAATCTACACAAAACTTGATTTCAAGTGCTTATTACTACCATATTTAGGTAAATATAGCCCTCAAAGTTTAATATTTGATATTTTTACTAAATTTTCTACACTTTTTACAAGATAGGACATAAAAATCAGCCAAAAAGACCAATTTTCCATAATTTGGACCTATAACTTAAAAAAATGCATATTTTGAAGGATTTTTGTAGTGTATTCCTCTCATGGCAAAGTTAACAAGATCTTCAAGTAGTTTAAAGCTATTTCAAGAAACTTTTCATTTTGCCATGGCTTCATCTTAAGGCTAAAAACCACTAATTCCACTTCCCATAGGCTTCTATGCTAATTTCACAATATTCAATGGCTTCTCTGGACTTTACCTTAACTTTAACCTGCAGATGACTATATATCAGCATGATTCTACATATGTCAGCTCACAATCCTCAGAGTGGCATGTGGGGTTAGCAGACTTGCAGTGCAGTACTGGTCACCGGAAGTGAAGGGTCTATAAATAGCATGGGAAATCCCAGTGTTTTCACAAGATAGGGGTATATTTAAAAATCATTATGGAGATTAGGCTTCACATCACAAGAAGCAAAATGCACCTATAAAATGTACAGAAATGTTTTTCCTTTCAGAAACTGTTTAAATTTTTAAAATAAGATGAGAACTTTTTTCACAGCACTATGAGGAACAGGGGTAATTTCTGCGTAGGACTATTTTTGCGTACATTCCAAATGCTCATTGGTTGAATTGGTGGTCTGTAACCTTTAGTTTTTAAGTCGCTAATATTGTTAGCGACTTCTTACATTCGCAATTTCAGTACTTTGCATAATTAAGTCAACTCAGTGATATGAACATTCGAATTCCATACATGCATATCTACAATCGCTTGTACCGAAAGTGAAACTATCGGGATTTGGAGGACTGTACTCCTACATGAGTATGGAGGTCAGTCAAAATATGAAGTATATAGAAAATGTACAAGTTTATATTAGTTTGAAAGAGCCCAAGAAATGTAACTTACTGGTGCAAAAATTTTTAAAATCGGTCAAGGGGTTCAAAAGTTATTACAATTTAAAGTTCAAAATTTTGGTCATTTTTCTTGCGAAGGCAAAAATGTCACATTTTGGGCACTTCTGTAGCCCACATAAGTCAAACAGGTAAAGAAATTCATACATTGTGTCTTAATCATTTAAATAAAGCCATTTCATACTTTGATTTAAGCCATTCAGGAAACTTGTATCTTAGATACAAAGAAAATTACACTTTTTTAAAATTGGCAAAAAAACACTTTGGACTTAGTTTTTTTTTGCTATGTGTCAACAGCATCGTGAATTAAAGTGCCATTTTTGGATATTCATATTTGGAAATTGGAAGGTAGTAGAAATCTGATACTTTGCTGTTCTTTCAAGAGTAATCCATTAAACAGAAATAAATAAACAAATATTATGTCAAAACCTCCGATTTGTTTTTCATTGGAATCAAAAACACTGCGGCAGACCCCCTTTTTTTTATATGCGTTTTTTCAACAAAAAAATACATTTTTGCTTACTAAGAATTAAAAAAAAATATTTAATTTTTTCTGTCACTTGTTTTGTGTGGCAATAAAGTTGCTTGACTTGAAAAATCATGTTTTTCAGCTCAAAAAAATTTTTTGAGATAGAAAATTTACATTTTAGGGTAAATTTTAGAGCTATTTTCAGTGGAAAAAATGGTGAAAGGTCAGACAGAAAAAGACATTTTGAATTTAAAAGCAGTTTTTAGCACATGATAGTTATTGTTATTGTGATTAAATATGTAAAAACACATTTTTATCAAGAAATAATTGAATTATATTTAAAAATCAACAAGCAAATGTTGAAAAATGGGGTAAATCGAACATTTTTGAAAATTTCAGATTTAAAAAAAAAAACGCATATTTATGCTAATATTGATCAAAATATCAACCTACCATATACTTATGTGGTACCATTTTAAAGCTTAGAATCTAAGCTATCACATGAAGATACTTTCATCTTATTTTGCAATAAAATGTTTAATGTGGATGAAAATTTGTTAGGCCTATACCTTAAATGAAGCCAGACGATAATCAAAATAAACATACATTTTTGCTGCAAAAAGTGGCAAAATAATATTATATCAAGGTCTGGTCAATTCTAAGATTCCTAATAGAGTCTTGTAATGTTTTCTTGTTTAAATAGGGTCTTTTAACATAATAATAATCTCATTATTATGTTAAAATTGAATAAAATTTCAAAAACAAATGCTGTTTTCCCAAGAAATTGAGAAAATTTTTATGGATACATTGACTTGAACCAATGCACATCCTTTCACTATGGAACTTTGAAGCCCTAGCTGTTTCCTCATGTGTACTATTATGTACATTAAATGATAATAAACAAAATATCATCATTTGATTAAGTTTAATGAACTTTTCGAAGTTTCCATTTCAGGCCAGAAGGGTTTCTTCACCAGGATCTACTATGTCTGCCAAATCTACAAAAGAGATTATGTACATAAGGACATTACACCTATTAACATCATTTACCTTATCACTTTACTTACAGTTAGTTTACTTTCTATTAAATCATAATCTGGTTTGCTAACAATCTGAAAAAATGTAAAACTTCATTTGATGTTGGTTGCTCACAAAACGGTTGACAAAAGATGTGGCGAGGAGTTAAAAACACCAAATTTCCTTTTCCAGAATAATTATCTTCATTTCAAAACAAGAAGATTGTTTTATAAGGTTATATTAATGTTATGTTAACTTAATATGAATAATTTCGCTGCGTGATCCATCTGGTTCTTCTATCAAGTGTTGAACTCTCTTACCAATCAGGTTATCGGATTCAGGTGTGTCTGGAACTACCCTACTTACTGTACCCCACATGGTCCTACCTCAGACTCAGCCCATATTCGTCTCATAGCATAGCCCACTATGCTCCTCAGGCCATCTGAAATAAACAAGTAGTGGAATTCAATGAATATGTACTGTGAAGCAGTTTTAAAGCAGAGTCTAAACACAAAACTAATCGACAGTTCTTGTAAGTAATATATGATTCAAATGTAAATGCTTATTTGTTACCATAATTAAAAGACTCAAAAGTTTTACTATTAAAATAAATAAAGCTACTAAACTAAATCAAAGTATAAAAACTAACTTACCATGAATTCGAAACATCTCCAGAACTCAACAAAATGAAACTAAAATGATGAAAAACAAACAGAAAATAAAACTAAATCATAATAAAATTTACATCAGTGTTTACTTTTTATATGACAAAATAAAATAAATATTTAGGCAGCCTGTTTACTAATACTTTCTTCTGAAATAAATCAATAATTAGAAGAAAAAACATAGTACAAGTATGTTTCATATACATACAACAAAAGATTGGTATTATGAGTCAATCAATGTGATCCTAAAAAGGCAAAAAAATATTAAACCATAATTAATTAAAATTTAAAGATAAATAATGTATATTACTAGGATTTTAAACCTTTTCCAAGCAATTGTACATGTATATGAATATTAAATAAGTAGAGCATCTACAATCCTCTAAAAAATGAATTTGTAAGTTAGCTGTTAAAAATTGTACAATATGAATATATAAAGTAAACTTAAGAAGATGCAGGTCATATGTAAAATATGCAATTGCCACATATATAAATCTCATCAAATAAGTTCTATTTATCAAGTAAAGTACAAGCAGGGCTACATGATAATTGTTCTAATAAAAGTCATAATTAATATATATTAACTGATAAAATGAAAACCAGAAAAAAAAGTTGTGTATCATTTGAAGAAGCAATTTAAGGTTGATTTTTTTTCTACATATGATGATTTTGAATAAATAAAACAGTTAAAATAAATATAAAGAACGTTTATGCTTAAACATGTGAGTTTCATATAAATTGGGCACTACATATAAATTAAAATTTAATTCTCAAGGAAATTAAATGCAATATGTGCAAATTCTCCCAACCAATAGAAAAAAAGCAAGGTAAAATACAGAGACTTCCGATAATATAGGAAAGTCGTCATGAGTAATAACACTATTTCTGGTCTCCATTACTTTCTATGTTAAATTCAGCTTTTAATAAGGCTCAATTTTTTTTACATCAGTACAGACGGTGCTAGAGGGGTATCATTATGATGGTCAACCTTTACCTTAACTCTCATAAAAATATCAACATACCTTATGTGCCTTCTAAGAAAGAACGGTAAAGTGAAAGTAGACAGGTGCAGAAATCACTACTTTCATTTTGAAATTTAGCCATATCAAGGGGCCTCGAATTTTTGTTCAGAATTGTTTTACCCTACACTGAACAAAGAAAATGAAGTTTTTAGAGTATTGCTGATTCATCCAGTTTCAGATGACACCAAGTTTGTATACCTCTACTAAACAAAGACCCAGATTGCATGCCTCCGTTGGGCCAACGATGGCTGATGGTTGGATCGTTGGCTTTTAGTTAGCGTTGACAAAACAACGTTGGCCCAACGTTAGCCCAATGTAGTAGTCCGTAGTTATGGAAATGTTTCTTCTAGGTTTATTTTTAACCAAAATGGTTTTTACGTGACAACAAAATGATTAAACACGACATTTTGAAATTTTAAGTACTTTAATAACATAAAAAGGTTCTTTAAAAACCTGTTTTAGAAGCGAATTCTGCGTGAGAGAATCGTTAAATTTTGATTTCTAAATCAAAACCATGATTACATTATTTGCATTATTCTACATTTGTCCAACCCAGAGCCAACACTGAACCAACATTTAACAAACGTCGAAACGACTTTGGTAACAAACATGTTAAAAAAAGCCCTAATATTATTCTTGATGCAAAAATGTATGTCGGTCTCAAGAAAGTAAACTAGAAAGCAAATCAGGATGTATGAAAACAAATATTGTGTTGGCCAAACGTTGAAAAACCAATATATATATCTATTATCTATATCCCGAATCACCTATGATTGCTTTCAGACAGCCAGACAGTTTGCGTAGTCTACTTGTGAGGGCTGAAATATCTAAGCCCAACTTGACTCCAGGCGAGAGTCGCTCCTGTGGTGACAAAAAGTGTAAATGTTGCAACCAAATGCACCACTCGTCATCGTTCACCAGCAAAGTCACGGGGAAGCGCTACAAAATATTTTGCAACGTGGACTGCAAGAGTGCTAATGTAATATATTTACTCCACTGTCCCATTTGTGGCCTTCAATATGTTGGTGAATCTAAACAGCTTTTTCACAAGCGCTTGAACGGACACAGGAGCGACCTAACAAAAAAGCCTTTACTCCCAGTGAGTCAACACTTTAGATTACCTAACCACTCCTCGATGATTTCAACAAAATAAAATCTTCATCGTGGAACAAAACACGATCTGGAGCGATCTACAGAGAGTGAAGTGGGAGGGATTTTGGATAAAAGAACTCCGTGTTATACACCCACACGGAATTAACAAAAAACATTAAGTTCTTCCTATTTTGTATAGTTTCTTATAACAGTATTTGTAAATATTTTTTTTTATAGTTCAGTATTCAAGATCAACACACAACGTGTGTCTATAGCACAATGTTCAAGATCTTTGTTACTGTCGGTAAAAAAATTTTTATACGTCACACGTATTCATCTGATTAGGTAGTGAGTTGTGTTCACAGACCATTTACTTTCATACACACTCAGTTTATTTAAGGCACTGAAGAAGGTCATCTGTTGACTGAAAATTTTGCCCATTATATACTTTATTATAGTGTGTTAACATCTTTATCGGTATCGCTGTACAACCCTTTAGACTTATATAATTATTTTTGTTTGTGGTGCTGCATCGTCATGACTGGACGATCCGATACCCATTAAGTTTGCAGATTCCTTTATATATATATATATATATATATATATATAATTTTTGTCGTTCCCTCCGCGGGACTCGAACTCGTACCGCTGTGACATCTATGGCAACGTCATAGCGGTACGAGTTCGAGTCCCACGGAGGGAACGACAAAAAATTTGCATCGCAAATTTGACAGTTCTAACATTGTTAGGAATTTTTCAGACCTTTCTATATATATATATTATAGTCAGACCTTTCTATATATATATTATAGTTTTATGCTATATTATAGTTTTATGAGTTTTATGCTGAGGAAGGATATATGTTACCGAAATATTCAATTTAAATTTAATCATCTTCTGGTGATGTTAAACATATTTAGACGTTTATATATAAATTTTTCAGACCTTTCTATATATATACAGAAAGGTCTGAAAAATTCCTAACAATGTTAGAACTGTCAAATTTGCGATGCAAATTTTTGGTCGTTCCCTCCGCGGGACTCGAACTCCTGTGACATCTATGGCAACACCGCCTGCACGAAGTCCAGCGCCCTAGACCACTCGGCCAGCTAGGCTATATAAAAATATAGCTTTCGATGGCCGGGTCAATCCTCCTCGTAGGATTAATCTAGGGCTGTAACTTAGTACACGATGTATGGCGGTACGGGACAGTTCATTTAGATGTTAATATGTAGGATAGAGGATCAAATTAATGATGCATGTCACAATATATATATATATATATATATATATATATATATATATATATATATATATATATATATATATATATATATATTTTTACTTCTTTCAAAAAAGTATTGTTGGCTCTTTTCTCGAGTACTGTTAACTGCATGTTTAATATTCATGCATTCATTCGCATTTAATGTTTATAACTTAATAACACAAAATAATTATTATGAATAACCAAATCTAATTTATGATAACAACAGTGCACATGATTATCTCTCCCTTATGCAGCTTTGTAACTGAGACCAGAATACACCTTCTCAAAACAGAAGATGTCTGATGTCTCTCATTTTAAACAAATGTATACATATTTTCAATGTAAATTCACCCTAAACATAACACATTGACAGGTATAATCATATGTCTATTCAAAGCACAAAAATTGCAACTTTTCAATAATTAGTGTACCAATGCTCATAGTATCTACTAATTTTATAATAAATTTTCTTGTTTTAATCTTGTAAACGACAATCAGCTAGTCAATGGTATATTCGTACTGTAAAGAATTTATATGATAAACTGGAGGGAAATGGGAGCCCTTACTCTGTAGGAGTGGACAGCATCAGCACTCTGCGGCATGACCAGAAAATACATAATAGAATCATGTTCTAATATCTTAAGGAATACAATCGTCTGGCCTTATGGTTGGGTTAACGTTGGGCTTATTTTGGGCCAACATTGGGGATTCGTTGGGTCAGTGTTGGCAATACTATTGTTTGCCCC
The DNA here is from genome assembly GCA_037379345.1 of Perna viridis. NCBI lineage: Eukaryota > Metazoa > Mollusca > Bivalvia > Mytilida > Mytilidae > Perna > Perna viridis. The sequence goes on along the minus strand of CM074517.1, from coordinate 28,332,141 downwards.
CGTTGGGCCAATGTTGGCTCTCTTTGTACTTACAACGTTGGGCCCTACGATGGCCCAACGTAATTGACTCCGTTGAACTAACGTTGTCCCAACGTAGGAATGCTGTCTAGGGAGAATGATAGGGTGCAATATTGGGACTACTTCGTGTCATTACGAACTACTTTCTTGTATGTGCAGGTGACTGGTTTCCGAAATAGTAGTATTACACCTACAACGTAAGAGGTTGGAATTCCGTTCCTCCATACCCCAACGTTAAAATGGCACCAAGTCAGAAAATAGCTTGCCAGACAACCTCTAGCAGTGCTTGAGTAGGGGGACTGGTGCCTGTTTCGCTTCAACCACAGGGGCTTGCACTCACTATCAAATATGCAGCCTACTAGTATATAACCTAAACACTAGTGGGGCTGCATCTTTGATAGTGTGAGAAAGCCCCTGTACTTCAACTCTTTATTTTTCAAGTAGAATCGAATATATCACTATTTACTTCTCAGCAATAATCACTTGACAAATGATGAATTTAATTAGGTACTTCTAATTAAATCATCACAATGATTTGAACATTCAAACTCAATATGGTATGTAAGTCTCGTCATGTGACTCCGTGATTTCACGAGAATAGGTCCTAGTCTACCATTCAAAAGCATGGAGATTTGACATTTAGAGAGTGTGGAGTTCAGGGTTTAAGGCAAAACATCTTTTTGCGTAAAACATACCGATATAAAATGACAAATATAAATTTCTACATGATAAAATTATTAGGAAAAAACATAAAATAGAAGATTTTACAGCGTTTCGAGGACCCGGAAGTAAACAATAAAATGGAGATCGGTCTTCGGTTTTCAATACGTTCGATCTACATCGGAAATTCTGGTAAAGAAAATGAAACAAGAACAAGACTTACTCACCCTACATGGACCGAAAGTGAAACTAGTGCGACCTTGACATCGTTAGACAAGACCATTCTGTAAATAAGAATCAGGCAATGGGTGGAACATCATTAATCTCAACTTGATCTTTTTTAACTTTAATATATTCAGTACATTTAGTCTATGTATTATCCTCATTTGCATATTGCTACTTCAGTTATTTATACGAATGATTTTACCCAATCACGAGTGGTCAACACGACGCAAAATCGTACAAAATATATTGCACGAACAAAGTTTCCGATAATATGAGGCATGCAGTGGTGTAAGCTTGAAGAGGACGAAGTCGAATATAGTAATATTTTTTAAAATGATAATGTCTTCTAGATTTTTTTATCAACTAGGATTTATTTTTACAGACTGTTGTTAAAGATATGAAACAAAAATGGCCGTTGCTTTGTAATGCCCTTGGAATTGCAAGTTCCTTTAAGACTGATGCTTCTAATGTCAAAGGTTCATTTCATATTGATCTTCGATCTTCGTCCTTTTTTAATTGTTCATTATGTATTTATTCAATTAAATGATCTCATTTATGCGACGAATGTCGTTGTCTGGTGGTTGATGCACAACCATATTCTAAACAAAATATGTGAGAAAAAAACGAAAACAGTTTTGCGGTGGCATATTTTTCAGGCTTAAATACGTCTGTCCTTTTTAAATCGCTAATATTGTTAGCGACTTCTTGCACTCGTAATTTTAGTACTTTGCATAATTAAATCAACACAATAATATGAACATTCAATCGCCATATATACCTACAATCGCTTGGACCGAAAGTGAAACTATCGGGATTTGGCGGTGCTTCGCTTCAACCACAGGGGCTTAATTGTTCTAACTATCAAATATGAACTAGTATATAACGTATACACTAGTGGGGCTGAATATTTGATAGTGGGGGCAAGCCCCTCTGCTTCAACCCAATTTCTTTAAAAAAATAATCGAATATATCACCATAGTTACCAAATCAGAAAATTTCTTTTCGTACAACCTCTAGCGATGCTGGATTAAGTATACTTAAGGCCTGAAAAAAAGCCATCAATATCCGGTTTGTGCACATGCATGTAAAATCGGGCGCTTATAGCATAATGGCAGCTTCATTCTCGTATACTCAAATGCAATTACAATTAATTGAGAACCACACCAGTCTAGGAAACGTAAGCAATTTTTGGTATTAAATATAAATCGAATATTGGCTTTTTATGATGTTAAAATGATGTTATCGGCTTATCAATACCGGATAATTCGATCCAAAGACATTTCGGATTAGGGCAACCCACAGTTCCTTACCATGACAATAGGAGAATGCATAAGGACAATAAAAATCGTATATCATAAAAATCTTTAAGGTTTCACCTTCCTCATATTATGCAGAGGAAAGGTTGCTGAAATGTAGATTATGGTAACTGAGTTTTATCTCAACACATTTTAGAAGTATGAAGAAGAAAAGTTTATATTTTGTTGTATTCAAGATTAGTTTAGCCTTAATTTTAGTGCATGTAATTAAAGTACCAAAATTAAGGCTAACCTATAGCTAATGAGTTGATTAATTGATAGCTTAAAATCACGATTGACGATACACTCAAACTATAGAAATGATAGACATTTTCACTCGTTATAAGCACAAATAAAGACTGCCTTTGTCTATTTGTTCCTTATTTTCGTTCGCTACAGGTACATAGACCGCCTTTGGGTTTTTTCACAGAATTGTAGGGTTGCTGTCTCTTTGACACATTTTCAGTTACCACTTTATATATCTTTTTAACACGTGAGGAGAAAAGGATAGAAACGTCATCACACGACTTTGGTAACCTTGAATTTGATATTGTTTCTCTGTGGCATATCAAATTTGAGACAGAACAAAAACTGGATAGTAAAAATATTTTATATAGTGTTTACAGACATGATCAACTGAATATGATATATTTAAAGTTTTCAAATTACGTTCCATAACTGTTACACCCCTCGACCAAGATATCGGGTTAATAGGGGTGCCTCAAGTAGTTACATATATGAGATGTGATACTACGAAGGAAAAAACTCAATCAATAATCTAAATTAATTAATCACAATTTTTACCCAGTATGTTCAGAATGTCCCTTTTGATTTCTCTCCGTTTTGTGTTGATGTGTCTGTGATAGTTCTCTGTCCTAATTTTCTAGCTAAAACTCCGTGTACCGTGGTACAAAATTTAACACAAAAGGACTTGTACTTATAAATAAATTAATAAGATTCTATTATAACATTATAACGATTTTATGCAAGGGTAACGGTATGTATGCGCACACACAGTAAATTCGTAAATTAATTCTTTGAATGAAAATCTCCGCATCACACGTCGATAAAAATAGATTTTAGAAATGTACTTTTACAGTGATTTAGTGGACATCCAAAGAGCGCAGTATAACACTTCAAACATTACATCTATACTGATAGTCAATCTTGCATAGTAAGTTGTCTAAAAACTCCCCTCTTCCTACAGAAGGTAATTTATCTTACAAATTACATTGCATAACAACTTAAACACATAGGTTAATGCACTATGTTTATAGCAATTATAAAATGCAGTTATTATAAATATCATAGCTGAAAGTGGATATCCTTGGCGCACGCCTATGATGTGACGAAAAAGTACAAGGCGATTGTTTATAGTATTATTATTTTTTTTTTCAACAAATATATTTATGTAGACTTTGAACTGCGCAGATATGGACGTACTAAGCATAGCAATAATGAAACATGACATATCTAACATATATAAAGATATATCACAGGTTTGTTTTAACAGGTAATCTAAGGCGTTAAGATATTTGCCAGTACCTAAACAACAATGAGGTATGGTAAGGTATTCTTAGTAAAACCATTAAATGCGGTATATACTGCTTCAACATATTAATCTTCTTAAGAGGACATTAAGAAACAAAATGTCATTCAAATGCGGTTTTTCCTTAATATAACATTTTTCATATAAGTTATGATGAATTATGTTGGTTTGCATGCTTGCTTAGCCATGACAAAGTCTTTCATCTTATGTGCAAAAAATAAATGAAAATAAATATTCATGCATTCCCTGCAGTTCAGCAGTGCCACTAAAAAGATTTGTGAGAGTTTCTTTATAATATTTCTCTCTTCCAGAAAATAGGCTTGCTTTACCGTGCACAGCTATACAAAAAGATATGCATTTATTTATTCGACACGGTGGTGGATTCGCCCTACTTGTATTGTCACGAGTCCCGTTTGTACCTCACCGGTGATAGATGGTTTTGTTACAAACTGACACATTAAGTTAAACAAGGATAAACATAGCGAATAGCCTTGTCGGATGCTGACCCTTTAGATCTTGGAATTATCATTTATATTCAGGAATTTGCATATAGGTAGGCTTTATAAGAGCACGTATAGTTCGCAATGAATTTTAATTTCAGAAAAAAAAATATATTTGTGCATGTTCTAGAGTAGTATATTTCACATGTGCAACTCCGTTAGATTTTCATTTTATCTTTTTCTTGTATTTCAAAACAGTAAAATATTTTTTTATTGAAATAAAATATTGTTCATTAAAAGATTAAATATTTTCAATTTCTTTTATTTTCGACCTTGTTTTGGAAAAGAATTTTCTGAAGGTCACTTGAGATGACTTTTTAAATGTGGTTCTCTATTGCGTTGAAACCCACACATTTTATGTACTCTGATATCAGTCAGCAATGTGGTTGTAGCTCTAATTATGCTTATGTGATTTTTTTTGTGACGGGCTTCAGAAAGCCCATAAATTCATAGGCGAAGAAAGTTACATGTAAATGAAACATGTACATGAAAACAGAATAACGAAAATTTTCCATTAACATTTTTCAGACAAAATGGATGACTTGGGATCTATGGCTGTATTGTTTTGGGCGTTGTCATGGATATCTTCATGTAGTGGAGGCAACCACACAGGTAATGGATTGTAAAACGAAGTACTTTTTTATTCATATTTAATTGCTCAATCACGAAATACGAAAGCGATATAAATGAGAGACACTTTACTTACGGTTGTATCAAATATTTATTCATTATATACATATTAGAATTACGATTGACGAACAGGTATAGGGTTTTGTGATATATTTGGTAAAATGAAAGTTATACATTTGTAGATCAATATGGCATAAAAGCAACGATTGTTTTCATCGAAGTATGCAAGGGTGTTGAAGCTGTTGAAGATAAATATATATCTTTTCAGAAAACAACAGTTTTAGACTGCCCGGTCCGCTTAATTATGACAAATAATTTTCATTCCATTCTGTAGCGTATATAAATCGATGGTGTCTGTCAAAATGATAACTATTGGCAAAGAATAAACAGTAATATCTATGTATTGGCTGAAAAAATGGATTATTAAAATAAAAGCCGCGTTACTATATAGTTATCCTTTGAAAATGGTATAATCATATCGAGACATATTTCAAAATGATTTGTTTTTGTAAGTTGCAGATTTTCTTAAATTGTCCTTTCACGATCTTTGCATATAATGTCGACCTGTTCACGATCATTTCTCGCTTGACAGTGTCGACTCGGGTGTTAGAAAACCCAATGTTTTGGTATCTGATAATTTTGTCGAATACACTTTGGAATTCACTCAAAAAGAAAGGTCATCGATCATTATTTCGAAATAACTGAACCTCAATGTACGCATTTTTTATAAGATTATATAAAGGTTATGTTAGGAATTTTCCTCATTTCGTGATAATCTGAAAATTGTTTTATTTATATACAGCCATAAAATACCTCAAATATGCTCTCAATCTCTATGAATTGTATATTGCTAACTTTTTATTATGAATCTACCAAACACTTTGAGTCCTCTTCTTTGTTAAGAAAATACAAATACTCTGCTGCAAGTATATACATGTACATGATACATTTACAAATGAGCTGATATTTTTGTTCATCCCGATGGGGTGTTAAATTGTCTCTTTGATACATTTACCATACCCATTCTTATTATATCCGAAAATCGGTGCATATCATTGAGCAGGTTGTGCTACGCACGGTTTTAACATCATCAGTTACATAGAATTAATTAAATGCACTAATTTTCGTGGTTTTGTTTTAAGATTATAAAGCACCAGACGTCGAAGCGGCTCGAGATAAGGAGCGAATAATTGGAATATGTGTCGGAGCCGGGCTAGCAATGGTGTTCCTGGTGTTGCTATGCATAAGCTATACCTACTATAAACGGAAACCAGTCGATGAAAAACCAGATGACGTTCAAAAGATTCAACCTAAACCACAAAAACCTGTTTTTAAGTCGAACATTGTAGTCGAGAAGAGAGGCGTTGAGAATGTGACAATGGACACACGATTTTGAAAATAGTTTGTACCTAAGAAGAATTCCTTTTGTGAAAATTACATTTTTACCAACGTTTTTACAGTGTAAATGTTAAAAGTATGGCCTGTGTTTTACAGAGACCAAATTTTCATTTTTGTGATTATGTTCACATAGAAATCTATATATATATATATATAAATGGACTCATTTTAATGGAGCCAATTCTTCATTTTTAACTAGGTTTGCATATAGTGCCTTCGTATTCAGACATTTCATGGTAGCAATGATTTTCATTTGAACGGGTTGTATGGATAACTGGTTTTTTTTCAATTATCGAACAAAAGAATTATAATAGTCAGAGATGCAATGGACAGTTTGCCATTTATGTGCATTTCATATTGCATGTACATGTGTATTAAGGAAATTATTATTCCTTTGTGGAATATTATATATTGTTTTGTCAGTTGTGCGTTAAAATGTTTGTGTTTACTATAACATACATACTTTAAATCAAATAAAAAGCTGGAATGACAGTCAATTTTCTTGATTCCAAATAACCATAGAAAAGTGAGGAAAGAGTACCGTATACCGGTATGGAAAGGCAGATACGAGGATTTTCCAGATACTCTTGAGTAATGAATACACTGACTGAAAAAATAACCAAAAAATTGAGAAAGGAAATTAATACATCATTCGATTAACATATCACTCGATTACCGTTACAACTGCATGAAATACGCACTTGTCGCACGGTGCTTGTCGAGGGAATTCTTCTCTGTGGAAGTGGCTTTCAATCGTTGCGGTTACAATCGTTTTGGTGAATATGCAAACATCCCAGGCAGCATAACTTTATGTGCGTTATATCAAAATATACCTTAACACAGTCATTTACGTTGGATGGTCAACGCTGTACGTGCAGAGGTCAACTTTGGCTCAACGTTGGTCAAAACCTGTGTCTGTGAAATGAAACAGCAATATTTAAAAAAAAAAAAAGAAAAAAAAAGAAAAAAAAAAGATTATGTTGTAACAATTTGCCTTTTTCAATTTGACGTGTTTCTCTGTATGATATTGAAAACATAAATAAATAAACAAAAATGAACTAAGAATAAAAGTGGGCCCAACGTAGGGCTAATATAGAAAGAGTAATCAAGGGAACCAAGATTCAAGTGGGAATCGAGGATGATTTCCGTTGATAAAGACTAAACAGGGAAAACAGACGCACACAACAAAAAACATGAAATAACCAAAATAACATGTACAAGGAAACAGAAGTAAATGAGCAACACGGACTCCACTGAGAAATAGAAGCATGGACCAGGCGCAGATGTAGGGTAAGCATCCTCCGCTTTTTTTAAAAGCGCCTGTTGAGTTGCTCATAAAATATCACAAAACCTCTGTTTAGATACAACACAAAAATGTGCTTGTAAATTTATATTGTTTTGCCCATTAAATTCAAACACAAAGTCTCTCCACTGTAAATGTTTGAAGGCTGCTCTAACATTTTATACCAATGCTTTTTTTCTTAGATGTTGGTTAAGTGGTTCTGTGTTGGATAAATGAAGAAAATACACAATTATATTGACCTTGAATATGTTTAGTTGTTCAAGACTTTGGCTCGTTAGAAATCAAAGATGTAATTTAAGTGTTTTTGAATGTATGAAATACAGCGTTTGAAGATATAAATGCCAATTACAGATGAATAAGAAGCTAGAAGATCTGAAATTCCGAAAATTCCTCTTTTTAGATAAAGTCATTGTTACGTGACATTGAGACTGAGAGTTAAGTGCTTGGAATGAGCAGACATACTGTACAGTATCGAAGCTATAAATAAGCATTTTGGTTCAAGTGGAGTTGGTTTTTTTCAGGGTACAGGTGCGGAAATGTTTCATCTAAATGGAGTAGAAATAGTTCAAATATTTATAACATGGGCACATTTAAAAGCTAATACATCATAAAAACACACAGTATCATATTAAAGCTTGTTTGAACTAGGGTATTTCAACAAATTGACAAAGTCTGGTGATGAAGAAGAAAATCCGAAATTCTGAAAATTCCCGTTTTTACAATTATCTTATAATTGGAACAGAAAGCGGAAAACAAAGTCCCTAGCTTAAAACTTCGGGCTCGTGGTTTCTTTTGTTAAGGAATCAACGGCATTTCATTATAACAATATCTTTATCTTTATTACTTACCCCCCCCCCTTTAATGCAATAAGTACACAGTTCGTATGCATGCTCTGTGATTTTGTTCAAACCCTGTTAATAGAGATTATAAGCTAGCGGAATGATTTGTAGTAAATCAGGAAGCGGTTATAGGTCTGTGGAGGAGATTGATCTTTACATTGAAAGAAAAAGTCCTTTATTTAAAGCGATAGAAGCAAATCATATCACATAGTGACAAAATGGCCGATCCACATCTATGTTGATCATTATATCATCAACTTTACCCGTGAAATCAACAAAAATCGTAGCAATATAGTCCACATCCATGGTGTTTTAGATGATAATTAAAGGTGTGACCTGAAAATAGACTGCATGCGCACCAATCGGAATTTCTCAGCTATTTTCGCTATACTACAAAATAATCTTGTGACTAGTTTTGTTTGCATGCGCCACACTTTAAGAACATTTTTTCTGAAATGACAAAAAATTAAATAAGGAAAAAATTGGAAAACAAGTGTCCAATATTGGCTATTTTTTACTGTATGAAATCATCCTGGCATGTAAACCATTACTGAATTGTTTTCATAACTGTGTTCTGCATTAATTAAGATCAACATTTTTACCTCATATACTGGTATTTGTCATAGTTTTAATACTGCTCTTTAAAATTCGTGGTGAAAAAAGGTGTTATTCTTTCTTAATTTCATTCAGCAACTACAACAAAGTGCACCCGTGGAATGGTAATTCATTTATTAACTTTTGATTTTAAAACAATATTTCATTTCCATCAATTAGTTAAAATGTTAATATGCAGTCAGGATTTACCTATAAATACAATAAAGATATATTTTATGGTGAAAAGAGAGGTTGAGGTCACGAAAAAAATGCATGTTTATAAAACCATAAATTATGAAGATAACCTTTTAAATTAAATGACATTGAAATCTTGAAATGAGGAAATTTGGCATTGAAGTGTAAAATCTTGCATTTTAAAGTTCTTTGGAATTCTATTTCAGTAACAGTTTTTCACTTGCTAACTTAAAATGGTTCAGAATATTGATAAAATGCTCTGAGAAAAAAAAAACACACTAAACATTGTTTTTTTCTTGAAAATCACCATGGTTACCAAATTTCTCTTCAAATATCTCAAAACTAAAAAATAACACATGTGTAGTTTTTTTATAATTTTCTTGTGCAAGGGCACTTCTATCCATTTCTGAAAGTATACAATTATCTACGGGTGCAATTTTGTAGTGTTTGGTATTAAAAATTACATAATACAGTATTTTGAAAATGGAAAAAAAAATGCCTGTTTTTGGAAACCTTTAATTTGATACCCAAATATGCAAAGATATGGATGTGACAACAAAAACTGGTTGTATTATTATCATAGATTTGTCAGACTATTTTAATGCAAAAATTTATTACATAATGTCTGCATTCATGGTTTCCATGGTAACAGGTCCACTGAAGACAGCAAAATTTCTCCTTTGGTAGTTAAGGTGAATACTTAATGTTGGTTTCCATTGTAACAGGTTTGCAAAAAAAAAAATTAAATAAAAATCTGCTATACTTAATGTTGGTTTCCATTGTAACAGGTTTGCAAAAAAAAAAAAAAATAAATAAATAAAAATCTGCTAATTTCGATGTTTTATGTCATATAGAATTCTTGTAGTTATTTTAAAGGTATTTGAAAGCTTGATTTTGATTCATACAGAGAATGGTTCTTAATATCTCAGTCTTGATATTCCCGATAATGCGCACTACTTACAACTATGTATGTCGAGTACATGGATATAAGCGTACCTGGGACAACAGTGCATGTATCTTAGCAGAAATGTTAATGACCTAACTAACTAGAGTCCCGATTTGTATCTTCTTTGTTTGAAAAAAGATACAAATCGCAAGAAATGGGTCAAACAAATTTTTTTGTGATTTTTTCTTATCGCATTGAACGACGGAACTAGTACTATATGTCAATATTTTGAACGATTTAGCATAATTTCAAACAGACTGAGAGTGTTTTTGACAAACCATGTAAATTATACAATAAATTTGTTATGGTGAAGTCTGACACTGCATGTCACCAAAAAGTTGTAAAAAATTGTATTTGTAGTAGAAATCTCAGTTTCTGTCCACATCTGAACATTATATGCATTTGTTTACATTTCGCAAACAGTTGAAATACCAATAAATAAATAAATAAAAATGATCGTTACATCTGGTTATCATCGTATTTTGCTAGAGGTTAAACAGAATTACAAAATGCAAAGTAAAGAATTTTTTTTAAAGTTTTATACAGACTGAGAGCAAAACTGAAACAAAAATAAGTTATCAACATTGGCGAGGGAAAGGGATTCATTTAAATTTGCTTCATTCCTTGTTAGCACATGGAAGAACCTTAGCTTCCTATACCGATATTTTTGGTTTTGCGTAGTTTTAGTTCAACCCTTTGAAGAAGCGAAGCCATGTTCATTATGTCAACAAGAAAAAAGTAGCAAATTGATTTGTCTGTCAAAAAATTGGAAGTATGACGAGCAAAAACAGAAAATTATATTAGATGAAGAAATGCCTAATATTCTTAAATTTGCATAGAAATTATGCGTCATTCTGTGTAGCCTTTAAAGAGAGATATTGGTATAATAATCAAAATTTCACAAGAATGAGCCTTTTTTTATTTATACATGTGTATCTTGTCGATGGCAGAAATGATTCGTATGATTTAATCTTATGATAGTGAAAAATGTAGATCAAACTTAAATATTTTTATATTTGAATACAATTTCTCAAAATGACCGAAAAGATGCTCAGTGTGATAGATATACTATGTACTACCTACTTGTATTGTCAAGTATTTACATCGTATGCAAGCTTTCCAATTAGAGTTATCTCGCATTCATTAGGACTGTACTTTATGGGTCCACACATACTGCTGAATTATAAGGAACAATGATACACTTTTAGAGCCTAATGGAGAACTAGGATATTAATACAGAAATGTATATATAAATATGCACAAGAATATAATTATCCTTCTCTTTTTTTCTTTTTCTATTTTGGTAAATCTTGGACGCGGAAGAATCGGTGTGAAAAAGCATGAACAAAGGGTAAAACATAGATAATCGAAAACCTGTGTCAACAAGACAAGCAAAAACAAGAGCTAAAACTAAAACTTGAATGTAAATACATCGGTAAAGGCACAAGAAGGATATATAGGGTTACCAGTATCACAAATATTTTCACGACTCTGCATCTGTCCAGAGTCATAGATTTTATCAGTTGCTTGTCGAACGAAAGACTTTGATGGTGTTTTCATTTTTATTTGGAAAGCGCTTAAAATACAGATTTGAAGCAAATCAATACTTTATTCTACTACAGTCTTCACCGATGTACATTTCTATATAAACCAGTCACCGATCATATTAAAATATCGATGGAACCCCGCCCCTTCTTCCGCGGTGACGTCGTATTCACTAGCCTAGACCTTGTTGGTACATATACCTCACTATTGCCTGGAGAAGTACATGTACGTTACATGGGCATTATATAACAACTACAAAGAAGCCTGGGGTAATTAAGGTATCACACTACTAGTAAATCAGGAAGCGGTTATAGGTCTGTGGAGGAGATTGATCTTTACCTTGAAAGAAAAAGATTTAAGTCCTTTATTTAAAGCGATAGAAGCAAATCATATCACATAGTGACAAAATGGCCGATCCTCATCTATGTTGATCATTATATCATCAACTTTACCCGTGAAATCAACAAAAATCGTAGCCATATAGTCCACATCCATGGTGTTTTAGATGATAATTAAAGGTGTGACCTGAAAATAGACTGCATGCGCACCAATCGGAATTTCTCAGCTATTTTCGCTATACTACAAAATAATCTTGTGACTAGTTTTGTTTGCATGTGCCACACTTTAAGAACATTTTTCTGTAAGGAATAATATTTGAGCCGCAATATTTCAGCTATATTCAGGCGATGAACATGATATGGATGATAAAATGAACGTGAAATGATGAAATGATGATGATGAAAAAAAAATGGGGTGGGGCACAACGATAATAGGGTCGACAAAATTTGATTGCCATTAGAAATAGGGAGGGATGGGTAGGGTCTGGCAATTAAGCCTCCTGAGGCGGAGTACCACAGCAGGTTTCTTTAATATGCGAGGAACGTGGCATCTTTCCCAACACGGTGCACCACTATGGTTTGCAGTCAGGTTTTCCGTATTGTAGCCTGACAACCAGCTTAGCGCTTTTGTGGGTCTATTCTTTTGACACCAGGAACCGCACGGACCGGTAACTTCAGGAACAATCTAATCATTACAAAACCTATGACTGAAACAACAATACAAACTTTTCTGTATTGTTTTGAACTAAAGCTATAGAAGGACATGTTTACAATTTAGCTGTTATTAGTTACTTATCATTATTCGTGGGTTTTGTTGTTGTTGCTGTTGTCTAAAGCTATCAAAATAAGAACAACAAACTAATCGAAGAGAAAAAAATTAGTTCGCCACCTGACATTTCATAAATTCAGGAACTTCATAACCACTAGATGAGATTAAACTTAACGAGTTCAGATCTTTATTCTCAATGAGTAGCGGATCAATTTAGGGTTGTAAGGAGTTTAGACCCTATGGCGCGGATAAGGGTGAAAAATAAGCATTTAAGAATCATGCTTAATTCAAATTATGCATATGCTTAAACTGAATTTTGCCTAATATGCTTAATCATTTATGCATAAAGCATGCATAATTCGAATTTGCCTATGCTTAATCATTTATATATAATTCGAATTTTGTGTATACTTAATTAGTTATGCATGTGCAAAATTCTAATTTTGCATATGCTCAATTATTTATGCATAGGCATAAATAATTTATTTAAGCACATGCTTAATTCGAACTAAAGATAATTTATGCTTCAATATTTTATCACATGCAAAATTCTAATTATGCCTATACTTAATATTTATGCATAAGTAATAAAATATATTTTTTTATATTCTAAAACATTAAAGCATATCCTTAATTCGAATAAAGCGTATTTTTAAATAATTTAGCATACCGGTATCATGACAGAATTCGATTTTAGTATATGCATGCATCGAATTTAGCATATGCATAAATATGTATTTTTTTTACCCTGATACCGCGCCATGAGACCCCTTTAATTATAATTAAGAAGATTTTGTTTAGTTTGTCCAAAGTTTGGGCATGCAAAAGTTGGGAAATGAATACCTGGACTCCCATTTTGGATCGGAACATCTCCATCCCCTTTTGACGAATAAACGTGCACACGATGTAAAAAACTATAAAACTCAAAAGTTTCATTCAGATGGAACATTAGAAAAGGATCGAGACGCACAATGACGACAGCGGTCTCATGTTCAAGAACACGTGTAAGTTATATATTCCATTCAGGGTGTTTAGAAGAGTTGCGTATTAGAAGATGGTCCTACTTGATTAATTAATGACAAAGTCCATGTTATGCATTAGGAAATCCCGAAATTCATTCAGATGGAGAACAAAATAAGAGGTACACAATGACATCATTTGATAAGGAATGTTTGCAAATAAGTTTCATCAAATTTCATTCTGTGGATTTTTATAGAAGAGTTGCGGGTCAGAAGATGCCCCCCTTTTTTTACGAATGCCAAAGTCTATAGTTTTTGCATCAGAAATCTCCAAAAAGTCATTTAGATGGAAAATCAAAGTAAAAAGTGTAGAATAGCATTGTATGTGCGAAAGTTTCTTCAAATTCCACTCAGCGGTTTTAGAGGAGTTCCGGAATAAAATTGATGCCGGGCGAACGGACTAACGGACCGACAGCATGATCACGTTTCAAGCGGATGTATCATAAGTACTTTGAAAATAAAAATTACGAGTTCAGCAATGTTTTACACGACCGTTCTAATCCTAACATGCACTCAATGGACGAGCACACAAATCATTTAGTTCATCATTTGCTCCTAAAAACATGCCAAATATGGTTATCCCAGAAATCTGTTATATGAATTTTTATGAAATAATAAATTTATATATATTTTGTTTAATCATTCAAGGTTGATTTTTGCTCAATTATTATTATTATTATTATTATTATTATTATTATTATTATGAAATAGTGCACTACATGTAGGTGGAATGGTCCACTAGCTATATTACATCACCCATCAACTTTTTGATTATTTTTGTACCTTCATAACCTTCATTTGCGAATCAATTTGTCGCCAGAAGTAGCTAAAACTTGTATTAGAAACACGTGGCTCAAAATTGTAGATTGAATCAATAACACGTATGTATACAATCTAGAATCATATATTACCACATAACCATCGTTCATCCAATCAACATATATTTTTTTTTAATTTTGGAAGATACCCTCAACCTGGAATTCTTTTAACGCGCGACAGTGCAGAGTTGGGATCCTAGGCATTTTTCATCTTTTAAATCGTTTCCCGATATTTTTGCACGCATTTTGAAACATTTAATTTTGCCAACAGGAACCTAAATTTTTTTCCCATGTGTTTCCTTGTATCGAAACACAAACTTTTAAAAAAAATGTTTTTTGTTTACTTTTACGGAAAATCAACTTAAGCGCCGCCCCACCTTTTTTTTACCTTTTACAATGAGGTCAGACTAACAAAGTTTGGAATATCTTTTGAAGCATTTGCAAGTTAATTTCACAAGGAGGACTGAACTAAAATTGAATCGAACTTGTTTCATATTGTTCAGCTTATTATAATATCGATATCAGCACGGCCGCTGAGATCCAGAAAGGGTTGGGCTCTAGCCTTTTGCCCAACAGTTGCACAAATTATAATGAATATCCAACAAAAAATACGAGGGATTTAATTCAGCCCAGGCTAAAAAATCCGTAGGGGGTCTAAGGGCTGCTAAAGGCTTTCATCAAAAAGTAAAGTTGGGTACGTGTACGATGTGATAAGGAGATATTTAAAAAAAATCAACTGGTAATTTAGTAATAGTTGGGCAAAGGAATGCAATGACAGTATGGTCAAGAATATTTGAACGATTATTCTGATATAGGACTTCATATATTTTTTTTCTTCATTTCAACCCTGGCAAGACATCAACTTTTTTTATAGTACAAATGTATCAAATAAAAAAAAATGTTATTTGTCTTAAACCCAATTAACTTACTTATTTTAAAAACAATTTTATTTAATGTTGTACACATTGTATCAATGTTTGTTTTAAATCATGTTAATTTTCTTATAAATTTGGAAACACATTTTTATGGCACAGTTTACGTTAACTTTTTATAATGTTTCTTTTAGTAAGAATATGAAATGTACATGTATTAGCGCTACCTGTCCCGCCTAACAAAAGGTTATATGTATTGAAGACCTTTAAGTGGACGCTGTATTTACTATTTTCATAAAGATTATACGACGGTGCATTTGTTGCGTTAAAATCACCATATCGATCTTATACAAGTGTCATGCACATCCCATCATCTCGAGTCAGGGTAGTTTGAGGTAAGGGGACTGAAAACTCTGTCTTAATTGGAGGACGGTCACACCCCAGAGTTGATTTCTAACACCTAATGTCCTGATCAAACAAGCAAATGTTTGTCCTAACTGGTCTAATGCGGATAAGAGCACTTTGGATTGGAAACGCGAATAAAAAAATATTTTGATTGATCAGTCGTAGTTCGGTATTTGTTAAATATTGTGTGTGTGTTTACAATTTAATCAAAAGCTATTTCTAAGGAAGTTTGTGATGCGTAATGGTATATTCCACGTCATTATGATTTTATATTGTCAAACAGTATCGATCCATTGTGGGAAAATACCCGTACCACGTGACTTCGTCGGTAACTTTCCTTGGAATGGTCGTGAATAGAAAGCTGTATGTACGGATTTATTTGATGTAAAGACTTGCAGATATGAAGTTTTCTATCAAAACCGGGCAGCAAGTTGCCCAAATGGTGGATGTATATTCTCAGTATTGTCCACAATCACTGTCAATGAAAAGATTTATAGATTTCGGTAAGTAATGTCATTATTTAGGTCATGAAATCAGCTGGTCTTTGTGGTTTCTATCACGTACACAAAATATGTAATAGTAAAAATTTCAGTTTTATTTTATTGTATACATTTCATTTTAAAATTTGCCTCTTTTTTCGGAAAGTAAACTAGCCAGATTTAGCTAGATTTCTGTGTTAGTGAAGGTGAAAGTAGGTTTATGCTAAGTAGGTGTTGGTCGCATCGACCAATCAAAATTTTCGTTTTAAAGAGAAAAAAGTGAGTTGTTGTGATTTGCATCATATAAATGTACGTGTATATCCTTATGCTGAAGAAAACGCGCATTAAATGGTTTTCGGTCAAGTGAATGTAAATAATAATCGAAGATGAGACTCACGGTTATCTGTTGTGGTAGGCAGACTTTGGCAGGATTCGATAAATATGCAAAATACAATCCATCACCTTTGTCACTGTTTGATATGTTTGCTTTCGGTAAGTAACATGTAATTGATAAAAAAGGAGTTTGCATGTTGCGATAATTTATACATTAATAGAGGCATGATGTGCAGGGTTGTAAAATATTCTTAATAACAATGTTTTCATTTACATCAAGGGATTACAATATGGGCAGGTATAGGAGGTAATCCAATTGACATCTAAACTGACATAACCCACCAGTTGACATATATACATGTACAAGGTTAGACCTACAGACATATAATCCACTGTTTTTTTTTTTAATTAGATCTTTGTTTGTGAACTGTGCATCCCTTTTCAAAACAAAACCCAATATATGAACCATACCGAGGTCAAAAAGTGTTTTTTTTTTGTTAAGGCATGCTGTATGCACTTCTTGAATTTGTCTGTTGACAATATTTCTTTCTTATGAACTAGTCCATTGAACTTTAATAATGATGATGGATAATAACAAAAGGTGAACATACAAATGCAATTTTCATTTAAATGTAGCATGATGTGTTTTAACATCTGGAACCTGAAATGAAAGGAATGTCATTCCCAATTCAGCATGGTTTCCTGAAAGAGTAATCAAGGGAACCAAGGTTATAGTGGTAATCAAAAGAATGTAATCCAGGGACAAAGACCAGACATGGAAAACAGACATGCACAACAATGAACATAAAGTAACTAAAATCAAGCATACAAAGTGACAAAAGCAAATGAGAAACTCGGACTCCACTAAAAACTGGGAGCATGGACCAGGGGCACCGGTAGGGTAAGCATCCTCTGCTTTTCTAGAAACACTCGCCGAGTTGCTCCTAAAAAGTCAAGTCCGGGGTAGTCGAAAGAGCAAAGGAAAACTATGAAAAGAATGCTCTATTTTCATTGCCTTGTTTTTTGAGAAAGTAGTGAACTGATAGACCCTTTAGTGTTAGTTGCACATAGAATGTACCTGTGATATATTTCTGCGAGGTAGGGCTTGGGGTAAAATAAAATTTTCTTCTCAAGAGTGTTCGTTACACATACTCATCAACTACCCGACAGTTAACACAAAAGGATCTATGCAAGTCAGCAACTGAGAACTTATTGTTTCACATGTACAAAAATGTATATTTAATGTAGTTCAGATAATCAGGACATTCACCAAGGCATTTTTTATCTGATGTTCAGATGTTGTAGGGAGGTGACCAAACCAAATACAAATAAGCCTCCCAAGACAGCATAATTATTTGAAGTAATATACATGTACATTGTACATGTATAATTGTACAATTGTACAATGTACATGTACAGGCATTCTTAATTTGTAACTCTCTAGGAGAGCAAATAAGAAATTTATACATGTTCGTGTACAGGTCTGTGGATTGCTAGTACAATGTAGTTTCTTCCTTCAGCAAAATGTTCTGTTGTATGAAATCATACATGTACAGTGTAGTTGTAGTCATATACATGTATTGTACATTGTATACATATACTACGTGTATTTTTAAGTGTTAATACAATATACATGTACCAGTACATGTACATAATAATGTAGGTCACCTTCTATTAATAGCAGTGAAATAAAGAAAACATGTTCTTCAGTATTACATGTACCTGTACAAAGTGTACATAATAATCTACGTGTGTGTAATCTGTCTTTTGCCCAGACCCAACATTAATTTTGGGTCAAGTTGGCAGAGGCACTCAAAATTGCAGAAATGTTCCAAAAATTGACCCCATTTCAGCATGACACAGATTTGCCAAATTTGGGGCATTATATTTTCAAACATTGAAAGATGTGCTAATTAGATAAATGTGGTTGAATATGCTACAAAATGTTAATCATTTATTTAACATTATAAACAAAAAAAAGAAAAAAACTTCTCCATATCAGATTTCAAATTTCCAGTCACGCAGGGGACGAAATATAGGCCTTATCAAACTTAGTCCTTTGATGACTAAAAATGTGTGTTCTAATGTTGATACATACAATGCATATTATAATGTACATGTATATACATGTATACATTGTACATGCACATTAACAGTAGAAAAAGCGAAATACATTGTACATGTATACTACCATGACTGATCATTGACATACATTTACATGTAGTGGTACACCGCTCCGTGAGTGGTAACCCACAATTTTTTTTTATTGAAAGAGATGTTCCCAACTTAAAAAAAAATGAATGGTAGGTTATGTCACACAAGTCCCTTAAAGATTTTGTAAAAAAACCTTCAGAAATAATAATCTTTTTGATTACCACTCTCAGAGTGGTGTACCACTTATATCAATGATCATTCACAGTCTCTTTCTATCAATTTTAATTAAATCTTTCATATTTATACTTTTTTTCTTTTCTCCAAATGAATATAAAACAGAGAGAATCATTTTAATTAGACTTCAAAATGTAGAAATGTTGCATTGATATCAAGACATTTGTCTTTGTACAATGTATGTATACATATGATAACATTGTACATGTACATGTAGTGTCTCTTGCGCCTGCAGCAGCACTAAGCTTGTCGTAAAAGGCGACTAAATAGTGCTCAGAACCCTAGCCGGGGGCTAGGGCGCTCTGCCCACAGAGCAACTGGGATGTGTACCCCAGGTGGTGGAAAGGGGTACCCCTGGCGTGTTACATACCGGGGTTGTCAGGCTATAATATGGAAAACCTGACCGCAAACCATAGTGGTGCACCGTGTTGGGAGAGATGCCACATTCCTCGCACGTTAAAGAACCCTACTGTGGTATTCTCCCGGAGTAGGAATAATAGGGCTCCGCCACAGGAGGCTAAATTTCCCGACCCTACCCACCTCTCCCTATT
Source organism: Perna viridis (assembly GCA_037379345.1). Lineage (NCBI taxonomy): Eukaryota > Metazoa > Mollusca > Bivalvia > Mytilida > Mytilidae > Perna > Perna viridis. Next base: position 28,312,472 of record CM074517.1, on the reverse strand, counting down.
TCCAGTGGCAATCAAAATTTGTCGACCCCATTATCCTTGTGTCTCATCCCATTTTTCATTTCATCATCATTTCATGTTCATTTTATCATCCACTTCATGTTCATCGCCTGAATATAGCTGAAATATTGCTGCTCGGGCGTTAAACCCCAACAAACAAACAAAAGTGTCTCTTGCCACTGGTCTTTTGTTGAACTCCATTTACATTGGTTTTTGCCTTTTGAAAAAATTCAGAATTTTGTTAATTTCCATATACATGTATTTCTTAGGTTACAGTTCAAAAGTGACTTTTTGATGCCAAGATACCATGCTCCCCTCCAAAAAAAAAAAACTAAAAAACTAGCACTTCAAACGACAGAAAAAAATAAATAAGCATCTGGATTTGTCAGTATTTTTATTGTTCTTGGATGGCAATTAGTTTTGTACATCTGTCTCGTGAATCAATTGGAAATGAATGTAATGTACTTGCGTCATATATAGGTGATGAAAATGATTAGGTTTTGTTGTTGAAATATTGGACAAATCTTTTGCAAGAAAACTATTTGAAATTGGAGAAACCACACAAGTGTGTGTGCTGTTTAATCCTGAACTTCAAATTGTTCTGTAACAGTAAAAAATCTTTTTTTTTTTTAAATGAGGTAATGAAACCATGGTAACACAATGTACATGCTTCTCCATGTTTATTAGCTTAGGTTGGCTCTTTGCAGTTTTTGCCTAAACAGTTGACACAGATTTTACATGTATATTGAATTCCAACTAGGAGTTCAACTACATGTAAGCCCAGTCCTAAAATACATGTATATAGTGCTGCTAAGCACAGTTCTTCAATGGCCTTGAAAGATTCCTGCATACATGTATGACATGGTTACAGGTAACTTGTTTTTTTCCTTGTACTGTTCAGTTTCGTCTATCAATTCTCTAAGAAAATAATTTTGGTTGAAAATCTTTGGTTTTTCCATAGAAATTCCAAAATGATATTGAAATTATGAGTTTGCTCTTGGTTGATAGTCGGTTCTTTTTCTGGTGTAATTTGATTTAAAAAGAACTTTCACATCTGTATTAAACTCTCTATATGATGTAATTTTAAGTTGCTTAAATTAAAATACCATACATTTGTTAATAACAGAAGGCACTTAATACACCTGTCTGAAAAAAATACATGAATGAAGATATTGCAAGTGCATGAAAATGATATTACAAATGAAACCAAAACTCATTCTTTATAAAGCATCTCTGTGCATTGTTTAAATTGTATTTGAATATAAATAACAATTAATTTTTCTGTAAAAAGGACTCCTTTGTATTACTAGTAGCTTTTATTTTCAATATTTTTACTGAATTCAATCAAATGGAATGTTGTATGTCTACATGTACACCTGGTTTGTTTCTCAAATTTTGTTTGGCAAAAGCAGATGAAATGTTGACAGCATAAATGTACATGTAATTTAAGAAAAAAAATTCAACTTGACTGAAGGATTACACACTTGTACAATGTACATTTGTATATACAGGTTCCTAAGAAAATGTGTTTATGTGGTTACATTTGATGTGTAAATACAACAGACTTTTAAAACATGATGCAATACGTATTTACATTGACAAAAGTAAAGATACCTTTGTTCGTTTATGCACGTGAATACTAATTTGGAAAGGAGTGGTCAACTGCCATGCAATGCTTATAAAATTCAGCCCACTAGTTTTTGTCATTAATAAGGAAATACATGTACTTTAGATGCATGATTGTGCAGATAGACATGTATGCATTGATTTTATATTTTCTAATGTTATGTTGTGGGTTGTTATTTAACATTACAGGATCCTGTTTCAGTTTAAATACAAATTAAAAATTATGGAACTTCACGTATGTAACGCAAATACGTTCACTTGACAGAATCCGCAAATATTAGCAACCACGAAAATTCTACTGCATGTTTATAATAGATACATAAACTCAGATAGTTTATAAAGTACTGTATATAAACTCAGGCAGTGTTTTTTATACTGTAATTTTACAGAAATCCAAGGACATTTATAGTTTTGGATTAGCTGTGAGCGCTGACACGGTCTTTAATTGACAGTGTAAAATACATTATTTTTTGAAGACTTTCTGTCTTATTGAAAAATAAACTGTTTATCTCTGTTTTATCAGAAGATGAGGTATTGAAAAATAAACTCTATTTTATTGTAACCTGAATTCATAATTGAAAGTCTCTTTAGGGTACAAAGTTCACAATGTCTTACGTGTATGTTTAACTATGAGATACATTTTTGTATTACTGTACTGTGTATTTATAAACTGTTATGTAAAAACTATAGTAACAGTATGTATATGTATTTATTTACATGCTTGGGCAATGATCACAGCATTTAAATATACTGTGATATTTGAATCATTACCTCTGTAATTGAAGTGGAAAATTTGTGATGTCATGTGAAACATAAGTTACTTATCTGACCCTTGTAAGTCAAAGCTTTATGAAGAAATTCATGCCAAATTAAGAATAATGGTATAATGTCATGGTGAATGTATGGTAGCATATATTTTTTTTGTTGGGTTCATCATCAGAAAAGCAATACTCCTACATTTTTTGTACATATACATGTACTTTGTAATTGAAAACTAAATATTGATAAAAGTAAACATTGTTTATACAGTGAAAGTCTTTTCTTTTCTCATTTTGAAAAAAAAGGGGGGTATGTTATTACCATAAAGGAAGAATTTCTTTTGTTTACCAATTTTGAAAAGGAAAGGGGGGATATTTTATTGTCAAGTGTAGACATTTTCATAAGATAAACAACAGATAGCAAACATGACCTTTGTTTGACCTGTGTATTATGGACTGTGTCATCTACATTAGTTAAACTCTGTCCTTTAAATAGAACAAAACATGGCCTAGATATCTTATGCTTATTTAGATATATGTAAAGATAAAGATAAAGAAGATACAGGTTCATGTTTGGCACCTTGTACCGAATTTAGGACTGTGCCATGGTCTGGCAGCGACATATTAAAAATTGCTTATCGATAAAATATTTTCCAGGCAGCAGTTAAGCTACATGTAAATCTCAAACTCCATCTTTTGTATACAGTATTGGAAATTTTTAAATTGAAGTATTCTTGATGTGAAAAGTCTGGGAAAGTCTGAGCTTTGAGAATGTTTGATTATTGGATTGGTTTTCTTTAGACAAGAAACCCATTGTAAGAATAACATTATAGTTATAGACAAACTTTCATACATCTTTTCAGCTTTTGAAACGGATTTCAATTTTTTATAGAAGTATATTTCATTAAGTACATATTAAAAGAGTGTCAGAGAGTGTGTAGTACGCTTTTTTTTTCAACATCGCTCTACATGATATACATGTGTGAATGCAAGACAATTTGTATTTTCAGGTTCTTTAATATAACTGTCATGCATGTCTATAGGAAACTTAAATATGATTCAGGTACACCTAAAAATGGGGACAGGAGTTTAAATTTAATTTAAGGAGGTAGATCTAGGGTAAGGGACATAATTCTTTAAATCAGTGATATGTTTGTATCATATTCAATTTCATAAAAGCCTTTGAAGCTTTCCTTTGAAACAGAATGAAATCAGTCCAATTTACTTTACTTAGTTGCTTACATGAGATTGTTGTATTGTTGTAAAATGGTAAATACAAACTTCCAATGAATTGTAAGAGTTGTGTCCTTTACTCTTGGTCTACCTCCTTAAAAAGTGAAAGGTCCTGGACTTTTTTCACTCCAAATGAAAGGTCTACCAGAAAAAAATACATGTATGTGTAGAAGGTCCATAATGGTAATAAATGTAAAGTATAGTGTATGTAGGTCCACTCTTAGGACCTAGGTACATTACTTAAATGTATGTACATGTACATGTTTCACTAGCCCCTGCATCAGATATTGAAGGTCCTGGTCCTTGGACTAGTGCTAGGGAATAACGCTTATTTGAACTAATGGGGGATGGAAGAAGAACGATAAAACATTCTCAGTACATGTGTATAAATTCAGGTTCCATGAACAACTTTTGTGTACATATAAGTGCTTGAATAGTTTCCATGGTACAGGATTTACCAATGTACAAAATGTACATGTTTATTTGTTTATGTATATGTATATTTTTTGAAAAAAAAATATCGTATTCAAGTTATTATATATTGTAAGTGCCTTAACAATGTTAACTGAATCACACATTTATTTCACTGGTAAAAACTCATTTCAATATTTATCTTCTACAGGTACGAAAACTGGAACTGAACAGTCATCATTTGAGTTCCTGAGACGAGAGTTACCAGTACGCTTGGCCAATATTATGATGGAAATGAACCAACTCCCTGATGCATTGCTTAAAGTTCCGTCAGTAAAAATGGTCAGCGACTGGTAAGTGTACACTGTTGCCTAGATTCGTTATATTACTCTATTGCCTAGATTTATTATGTTATAGTACTGCTTAGATTTATTATGTATATGTATTTGTACACATGTACATGTAGTAAAATACAAACTGTAGATATACAATGTTCTAAGAAAGTTGAGAAGTCTAGCCATATTTTCCCCATGACTTTGAATGGCACATACAAGAGTGTATACAGTGCTTTACTGACTGGGGGTTCGTATACGTTTAAGTGGTGGTCTGTGGACTGGGACCCTTATTTACCCAGGTCCAAGGCCTACAACTAGATTCATTGATACTTTGAGGACTTATAATTTTCCTCAAATACTTCATTGATTTGAATTTTGAATATGTGAAGGACATTCCACTTAAAATTAAGTTTGGACACCTGCTGATATACAAATGTAAATGTATCTCCTATTTACAGCACTATTGTTATAAACATTCAACATAATGTTTATCAGTACATACAGTTATATTTTATACAGGGAACAGGGAGCTTGGAGAACATTTGTTAAATAGATATACATGTATTAATAACAACATACATGTAAACTATTGCAATGCAGAGCAGTATCTGTTCAGTGAACCCTGTCTAAGCCAAACACTGAATAAACCAGAAACACGTTCAGAGCAGATTGATTCCTTTTACAATCTCCTCACATCAGTTTTAATGCATTTTAAACATTTATAAACCCAAATCTTTCCTGACATACAGATCAGTTTGGTTTGGTTTAGGTCATGCAAAAAATCATGTTTGTTTAGGGTTACCTGACTGATCCTTCTTTATCTTGACCCAACATGGAAGTCATTTTATCTGCAAACTGAAAGTAAAAAAAAAATGTTACCTCCATTTAAAAATGGAAGTACACTTAAGCTAACTTAAACTTGCTGTTGCATTTGAGATAATGGGATGATTTATGTAATGTTCACCAACAAATAAAATAAAATGAAAATGTGTGTAACTACCAACCTTATTAAGGTTGATAATGTAATTGTAAACCGGTATATTATTTTCTATGGCCATTATAGATTCATTGCATTTCAAGAAGACTATGAATGTTTGTGAGGTTTGCAGTGTTCTAGGAATTTTCAAAATTCTAATTTTCCACAGTAAAGTTTCGTATGAAAATCAGCTTTCCATCGTCAAGATCTGCATTCTAAGCTTAAAATGTCATATTAGGAAAAAAATTCTTTAATTTTTACTGTGAAAGCACTTAAATTCGTGGATACCAATTTTCGTGGATTAGGGAAGAAACACAAGTTCACAGATTCTTGAATTCATAGTTTTAAGGTTTCCAGTATACTCATCAAAGGAAATCTCCTTTACATTTGGAACCAAATTTAGTGGTTTGGCCTAACCACAAAAACCATGAAAAGTGGTACCCCACGAACAATAGTACTCTCACAGTACTTTCCAAGGGAAAGTAGCAATTGAAAAATAACTTTTCCCGATCCTAATTTCACTTGCCTTGGGTGATGGGAAAGGGAATGCAAGAACACTTGCTTGGTAGAATATGTAGGTCTACCTGACAATTCACAAAAATGTATTTTGATAATTGTACTGATGAAAGGTTATGTCATTTTCTTATCCATGACTGGCCTTAACCTAAGAATTATTACCCTTAGTGTGACTGATAATGGAAAACATTGTATTGACACTATTGTCCTGAAGATTTTTAAGTACATACCAATACATGTACTTTTCTGAATTTGTCATATTATTGATGTATATGTATATGGTCATGTACATGTAGTTAGGTTAACAACGTAATACATGTATTGAAACAACTTGATGTTTCTGAATTATGTTTTCCCCTCTATGTTTTTTTTGTCTTATTTATATGTCAGTCAGTCTGTTACACAGTTGGCATTCCATTTCACTTCACTAAATAGACTCAACTGAATTTTATGAAATTTGATAGTTAAGAAGGACACCTTATGTACATGTACATGTGGTTGTTTATATTATTTTGATGCCCAAAACTTGGTAGGAGTTATGCCTTGTTATAGCACTTTGTGTTTCATGGATTAAGTGTTACTTTGGTATTTATTAAGTGTCAGTATCGATAAGACTCAGGCAGTGGGTAAGACATGGTGTGAAAAAAAAACATCAGTTTGATAGGGTAATTTGACTATTTGTACCATCAGAATCAAGACAAAAAGACAATATTTTCCATATCATGTTGGTGCATTGAGTTATAATTTTAAATGCACTGAAAATGAACATTTCAAGGGCAGATAACTCATTTTTATAACATTATATTTAAAAATTTCTGAGCAAAGTCAGTGATGCAGAGATCAAATAATGTTTTTTTTTCAAATAGAGGAAGTATCTTTGAGTGATTAGTACATTGTCAGGTCGGTGGGGCTTTGAAATGCATGTTTCTGATTTTTCCCATTTTGCCTGATTCTTATAAACACTTTCACTTAATGCTCAATTCAATAATTTACCTGAATAGATTTTTCCTCATACATGTACATGTATTTACCAGATTTTATGGGAAGGTTTGAGACATGCATTTTTATACCCCACTAAATGCGAATGGGGGTATACTGTTTCACCTGTATTTCAGGCAAAAATGAATTTTAATTCTGTTTTCATTTAAGTGAAAAATGAATTTTGTATTTCAGGTATAAGATGAGTTTTAGTGAGATTTTGAGTTTTGAAAATGAAGATGCCAAAGATCAAGATACACTGTCTTTGTAAGTACTCATACATGTAGCTGTGTACATCATCTTGAGGTGAAACTTGTGTGTATATGTGTAATGTTCAGGCTTGTGTTCATTCCATCACTGTGTTGACCTGAAATTTATTTGTTGACTTTTTATTGAAAAATGTACATGGAATATAATCTTGTGTACATTTGTTTACATGTATCAGTTTGAAACCTACATGTAATTTTGATTTTGTAAATTTTGAAATTAAGATTACATGTACCTTTGTATTTCATGTGTTTTTTTATTCTTAATGTCAGATACCATGTGTTCATGTGCGATTTTTTTTTCATTTTATTGCTTTATTTTACACATACATGTAGATGTCTTCTTTGGAGTATTGTACATGTAGCTAATTGATTAGTTTTGCCCAATTACACATTCTAAAAGAAGCATATTTGCCTATTCTAGGTTTCTTTAAAGAATTCTCAATTATAAAAAAATAGCTTTCAATTTTTTAGTTATTGAAATAACTTGGTTCATGCAGTGCTCACATGGCTGAAGTGCATATTTTAAATAACCAATCCTTATCATTGATTAGTCATTGAGCAGCATTTGGAAATGAATTACCATTCATTAATATTTATAACATATTGAACTTGTATAATTGTAATATTGATCTTATTCCTATATCCATATACTGTGAAAATGATCTAAACTAAACTCCTGTTGGGAAAGGAACTAGAAAATTAAAAAGTGGGTTTTCATAAAAAGGAGGGGTTCATGGCTGTTATGGATAATTTTTTCTTAAATAATGCACAATATTACCAAGTTTGTTTGAAGATTTTGTTCAGTTAATGCATGTGTTTTGTTTACACAGTAGTGGGGGATCCAGGGGGCTGCAGGGGGTTGGCGTCCCTCCTTTTTTGCTAACCGGGCCGAAAGCCAACTGAGCTTATGCCATCACTTGGCATCTGCCATTGTCGTCGACGCTGTTGTTGTGGACAAATTTTAAAAAATCTTCTTCTCTAAAACTACTGGACTGACAAGTTTTAAACTTGGCATGATTGTTCTTTAGGGTATCCCACATAAATTGACAAATGGGATTGTTGATTCATGAAAAAACATGGCCGCCATTACCTAAAATAGAACATAGGGGTCAGTTTTTTGCAAAAAACTCAGAAACCGTTGCCTTTAACAAATTTCTGGCTTGGATAAAATTGTTAAGCATCATGAGAAGGACCTGTGCCAAAATTTCAAAACCATTCATTGACTAATGTAGGAGTTATGACCCCTGAAACAGTTTTTGTTGTTTTTTTTCACATGTACAACTTTGAAAATCTTCTTCTCTAAAACCATTTAAGATCATTGAATGAAAATAAGCATACAAGTTCTTTAGTGTATTGTGCTCAAAATGACTGTTGTGATTTTTAATCTGTGAATAGATATGGCTGCCTATACTAAAAATGGAACTTAAGGGTCATAAGACAGGTTTTTGAAAAAAATTGCCTTTAGCAAAATTCTGGTTCAGGTCATGAAAATGCTATGAATAATTTTAATTGATTTTAACTTAGCCTGTCTCATTCCTCAAGATTTTCAAATAAGCAAATGGTTAACCAGGTGAGCGATTCAGGCTCTCTTGAGCCTCCAGTTATTGGAAAATTAGTCATTTTCATGTGTAAAATTGATAAAAAATGGCAAAGATATGTCCTAGCACCACCTTTTTATTATGATTCCTGGCGTGTCCAGATCTGTCCCTGCATAGTCAAAATCATTGAAAAAAACATCAATGTCTGGTTTTAAGGACATTTCCACATTATTGGGTCTTTGAATATATGGTACCTTCTTTTCTATAAACCTATACAGTTTACAACTGTCTCCTTTGTATTGTACGTCAGAAGACAGTGTCTAATTTAAAAAAATTAGCATAGTTAGGAAAAGTTAAGGGCAGGCTTGGAAGAAAAAAACAACAAAAAATAGGGATGTTATTTTAGCAGGAAACAGACATATTATTTTATTTGACCCTGAAGTAAAATGTATTTTGGAAGCAAAAAAGTTCTTTGAAGCAGATAATAATGGTTTTAGAACTATAAGAACTTTCTGATTATAGTTAGATAGATTTTAGGGTTAAGTTAAAACAGGTTTCATTGTTTGAATATTGCTTCCTTACTCTTAAAATGTAATGAATGGGTTCAATGTCCAATACTTTGTTATGATTACATAGTAGAAGACGCCCTTCTTTAACCATTAAATTATTCATTTGTATTATTTAAAGGTTTTTAGGATTTATACAGTGACATCACCTTCAATCTGAGCTTTTCACTTTTAAAATCTGTCAAAACCTAATTTATTCCTCTCTAACTTCACCAGTTACCTGCGCTTCTCATAGTGTAATGACTTACATGTATATGTACCAATAGGCTGTGAATGAGTAAAGTTGAGTTAACTAGCTTTATAAATGTATTACATGTAAGACAAAGGCTTTTTTTGCTAATGTTTAACTTGTTCAAATATATGCAAGTTTTCTGAAAAAGTCTTTTTGAAGAGTCTTGTCTGTGTATGACTACAATTTTAGTGTCACTTAAAAAATGGCACCTCCCCCTCCTTCCCCCACAAAAAAAAAAAATAAAAAAGAACTTGCACATTCTTTTTAATTTGTCAGCAACATCACTACAAATGTAATGTACAATATTTACCAGTTGAGATAGTACAGAATTCACTGTAAATGTCAATGAACAGACTACAATGTCCTGTCGTTTACGTAATGTACCAGTGACATCCTATTGTGTGTAGCATCTTGGCTTAAAACCAAATAGGTTATTATAGAGACAAGGATCAATTACATAAGTGGATTTTGATATTATGTTATGTTTTTCGCCTACATTTTGATGATACATGTTGTAGCATTTATGTAATGAAGGATATTCTTTGTCTAGGATATATGTAATTTTTGTCATGACTATCTGTCCATTTGTCTGTCCGTCCATTCATCTGTCTGTCTGTCTGTGTTCCATTGTCTAGCTTCTATAACCTTGGTTCCCTTGATTACTCTTTCTATGTTATTTAGATATATATAGAAATGAAATCTTGCACATTCACTTAGTAAAGCATTTACATTTAGATGTACACACGCTACTCATCACACACGCTTTTTCATATTCCACAGTTAAAAGACCTCTTTTTGATTTATTATATCGATACTGTTACATGTACTTTTTTTAACATTGTAGATTTGCAGATACTCTAGTCAAGATTAGAAATCGTCATGCCAATGTTGTAGAAACTATGGCTCAGGTATGTGGCAATATTCCACTTGTTCAGCAGATCTCAATGATCTTTCTTGGTAGAATTTTCTTCTGTGTCAAACATGATGGATCCCCAATCATGCTAATGCATTTTTGTATTGGGTGATTTATGTCATATTCATTTTATTGAGAGCTCTAGATCTTTGGTACAGTTTTGCTTTCAGGGTATTAACACAGGGCCTCATCTAGACATCTGTGACAAGGAGAAATCTTGTAATTGAATTTTGTTGAAAATTAACAAGATTGACATTTTTGTGCAGGTAATTTATAACAAAGTCTTCTCCTTGTCAAAGACAAATGGGAGAAGTAAGCACAAACAAGGAAAAGGTTTGTTCATTTCTCCCTCTAGAGAAGGCCCTGGTATTATATTATATTCATTTATTAGCCCATTGCTACACATGTAAAAGAAAAAAAACAAAGTACCTGTATCAAATCTACAATCATGGGTGTACATGTAGGAAAACACTCTTAACAATCTTTTGATGGCTTTCTTGTACATGTACAAAAAGTATCAAATATGGAAATAAAATCATAACATATTAAAATGTTTGTAGTTAGTTTAGGGACTTGGATAACTAATGACCTGAATGTCCAGATTGGCATGAAACTTGTAGGAGGTTATGACAAGAGTATTAGACATCTACAGTCCCTTATTCTCACACACATTTGGTTTGTTTTGCCTCATTGTTTAAAAAAATGGTCTCTATTTGATTTAAATATTGAAGAGGGGGTGGGGATATTGGTTTTATGGGGATGGGAATCGGTGGCTGAAGGGATGGGGAATGGTGTTGGAGGGGATGGGGATATTGGTTTTATGGGGATGGGAATTGGTGGCTGAAGGGATGGGCTGAATGGTGGTTGAAGGAGTAGGCAACGGTGGTGGAGGGGATGGGGACTGGTGGTTGAAGGGATGGGGAATGGTGTTGGAGGGGATGGGGAATGGTGGTTGAAGGGGTAGGGAACAGTGGTGGAGGGGATGGGGAATGGTGGTTGAAGGGGTGGGAAAAAATACAGGAAGCAGGTTGGGAACAATACCCGGTGTAAAATGAAAGGTATCATGAAGCTGTGGTCAGGAGGGTGGGAGGTGGTAGTCTAGTGAGGGGGAAATGGGGATGTACTGTCTTGTCCACTCCTTCTGATATTATAGGGATTTATTAAATTATTAAAAACAAATAGGTAGTTTAACTAGAGAAAGACTTTTCAACTTGATTTAACCTTTAATCTTTCAGGGTGTTATGGAGTTGAAGGACAGACAAGGAGAAGAAAATCATGAGAATATGGACACTTTGCAATATTTCTTAAACAGATTCTTTACCAGTAGAATTAGTATACGAATGCTGATTAACCAACATGGTTTGTATATAGGTTTTCTCCTTCAATCAGAGATTGGTTGATTATTTCCTGTATAACTAATCTCATACAAAACTAAATTATGGTGTATTATTGGATAAAATTGATGAATTTTCAAGATGGTCATGGAAAACAAAATTCTTTTTCTGAGTTATCGAGAACCAGTGCTTATATGCATTGTACATGTACATGCTTTTTTATATTTTAATTACCATATTAATGTACATACTGTAGGGAATACATCCTTTTTTAAAAATTTTTGAAGTAAACATCTACTGATGAAGTGCACTTGCCAACTAAACATCGAGTGTTTTACCATTGTGGTGTCAATGGGTTGATAAACAACATTCAATTTTTTGTTCTCTCAAACCAAATAACAATGGTATACGGAACAGACTTAAAAGTGATTTTTTCAAGTTTTGTTGTGCTGGAGCCTGATAGAGTAAAGTACATGTACAAACACAGCAAATCATTTAAGTGGCAGTCCTTGTAAGAATCAGGCAGTAGGTGAAACATGGTATAGAAAAACCATTATTTTGACTATTTACACCATCAGAATCAAGGAAAACACAGACAAGATTTTCTATATCATACTGGACCATTGAGTTACAATTTCATTGTACTGCACTGAAAATGAACATTTCAAGGGCAGAAAACTCTTGGGCAAAAAGCTCATTTTCCTTACATTCTATCGAAAAATTTCTGCACAAAGCCAGTGATGCAGAGATCAGTTAATGGTCTTTTCAAATAGAGAAAGTATCTTTGAGTGATAATACAGTGTCAGATTAGATAATGGTCTTATTAAATAGAGAATGTATCCATGAGTGCAATTACATTGTCAGATCGGTGAGGTTTTGACATGCACGTTTCTGATTTTTCCCATTCTGCCAGATTCTTACAAGTACTTACACTTGAAAGGTAGAAACAATCATTGACCAATATATTTCTTGGTAAATTTAATCAATGACTCGTACCTTGTATACTCAAACATTTTTTGAATTTGACTTAACGAGGTTTGTCAGACTGTAATTTCAAACAAAAGTACAAGAATTCTCTGAACATGCATTCAATAATATTGCTTTGAATGATCTGAAAAAAATTTCATATTACATGTATAAGTACATATATATATTGGTGATATATTATAATTTAAACATTCCACAATTGAAGTCATATTTTTGTTGACAGTTTTGTACTTTATTGCACCATGATATCTTATCAATGGCAGACAATGCACTTATAAAATAAACCATTTGAAAATTAAAAAAAAAACCTTTAATAGCCTTCTGATAGGAGAAATAAGTAATGTACCATATGCAAACAAGATTACTTCAATCATCTCGAAAACTTTTATGTAAATGTCACCTACTGTTCTACATCCTAGTCACAAGTGTTCTTTAATCTGAAAATCAGATTACAATAGTTTTGAAGTAAACAAGTTATACCTGGAATTTACATGGTCTAACTAGTTTGAAGTGTAGCTACTGTTGAACTTGGCAATTGTAAACAAAAAGATTATGTGGTGCAATATTTGGCTAGAGCTATTTTGAGACACAATAATGCATCACAGTAGTTTAAGTTTATTGTATTGTTTAAGCCAGGTTATCTCTATACATACTTTAAAAAAAATAAAATATGAAATCAATTTGGCAGTACACAATAGGGATGAATTATATTGAAATAGTGTATACTTATACTTAACGTTTTGTGCTTTTTCATATCTGGATATAAAAGAACATTAGGGTCCAAGAATGTAGCCTTTGTGGGTAAAATGTAGAAAATGGATTGCAAAGTTTCTCATTTTAATGTGTCTCTAAGCCTCACACACATACAGACTATCTTCCAATGATACCCTAGTATTGTTTATAAATTGTTTTTGAAATACAGCACCTTTATTTCTCTTTTTCAGCATTATTATATGGTTCACAATTAGCCAATCATCCAAGACATATAGGTTGCATAGATCCTAGATGTGATGTTTTAGAGGTTGTTAATGGTAAGTTATAGAAGCCACATTAGGGGGAGACTCTCACAAAATAAATGAAAAGTTTAGAACATCTCACATAAAAATGTAAGATTTGTGGGGTGCTTTTGGTTAAATTACTATATTTTCAGTTCAAAATACTTTAAATTGAGTTTTTACATAAAAAAAGTTGCTGTTACGTAAAAATCTTCCACATACTCCCATATGTGACTGTGTCATTTGGGGAAAGTCTCCTACATGAACTGTTCCAAAGGTTAACAAGTAAGAAGAAACAGAAAAAAAAATAATGGCAATATGAAATACTTGTGTACATTGTAAATAAGGCAATAGAGACAGGGAAACAACCCTAACAAACAGTTAAAAGAAAACACAACCAAATGCAGTCTATAGGGGATGAAACAGGAAAAAATTTACACATTCCAATTCTGCCTTTCACTGTCCTTTGAAATGGGCATCACACTATTTATACCTAAACATATTAAGATACATGCATGTAGTTTTTCATCATCTTTTGATCTAGGTGTCATTTTCTATGTTTTTCTTTTGGTAAAGAGGGCTTAAGAACTAAGAAATTATATTAGTTGGCCTTGCTAGAAATTTTTTTAACTTGAATAATAGTTCTGAGATCCAAGACACATAATATTTATGTGTTTTATTTTATATTACAGATGCTTATGCCAATGCCAGATTTTTATGTGAGCAGTATTACCTTACCTCTCCAGAACTTGAGATCCATTCTCATAATTGTAAGTTATACCAAAGAAAATAGATTACGGAACTTCTAAAAGTGACAGAAAATCGCATTTCTTTTTTAGACTTTTGTCATGTGCTTATCTGTGCATGGTAAAATTACACAGGAACTAACAGCATATTTGCTAAGAAAGTTAATTATTCATTTCGTGAAACTTTTACCTTACAAAATTGCTAATTTATAGTAAAAAATTCCATGTATAACAAATTAATCAGCGATATTTTTTCCTTACCTAATGAGTCTTTTGATTTATTTCTACACTCAAAGTTTAGAATATTAATGTTAGAACTTTAGTCACAAATAAGTGAGAAATTTCCTTTTCGTTGGGAACTAAATTTCACGGTCTAGTTGATGTAAAGAATAGCTTGTAGGAGAATATTGTTTCCTACATGAAATTTGATGAAAATTGGGAAAATGTAGAATATGGGGAAATTCTTCATAGAAATGAAGTCAACAGCATTTGTAATAGATAATAATTCAGTGTCATAATGTGCAACATTTTGATCATTATTTAGAGTCAATACAGGTAAAACAGTTAAAAATAAATTTTATAATTACTGCTGTAGTCATTACAAAGGAAAAAAAATGAAATGAAAACATGATTAAAAAGATATTCACTAAAAACTTACATAAAAGCAACAAGTTATCCCCAGCAAATCTCAAAATACAAAATTTTCATTTAACTTAATAACCTTATTTTTTTTCTTTTATTACAGTACATGAAGCAGAAAACAATATCAGCATTGTGTATGTTCCTTCTCATTTATATCATATGTTGTTTGAACTGTTCAAGGTAAGAGACAATACTGAAAACACTATATTTTGTTGTTTATTAACAGTATGGCAGATAATTGTTTTAGGATTCTTTTTTTTACTGAACATTTTTTCTTTGTTTTTCATTTAATTCTTATCTTCTTTCTTGATGTTAACTGGCAGCCTGTTGTTGAAATGTCAATTTCTGAACAAAGAAAGACAACTCTTGATACAAAACCATCTTTCTGTATTGACTTGTAATGAAATGGATTTGGAAACTATAAAATGATACTATTAATGGTG
The DNA here is from genome assembly GCA_037379345.1 of Perna viridis. Lineage (NCBI taxonomy): Eukaryota > Metazoa > Mollusca > Bivalvia > Mytilida > Mytilidae > Perna > Perna viridis. The sequence continues at coordinate 28,296,977 of CM074517.1, read as the reverse complement.
GGAAATATTTTATTATTGCACCCAGTTCATCTGATTGTAATAATTGACACATGTATACTATTTGTGCAAAATGCATGCCATGATATTTGATTATTTCAGAATGCTTTAAGAGCTGTGGTAGAAAACTTTCCAGTTGATAGCACTTTACCCAAGCTAAAAGTTACTATTTGTAAAGGGAAAGAAGATCTGACGATTAAGGTTGGTGCATAAAGAAATATTTTATATCTCTGTTACTTTGATATCTGTTCTTATTACAAATGGCTTCATCACATTGATATCTGTTCTCATTACAAATGGCTTCGTCATATTGATATCTGTTCCTATTACAAATGGCTGCATCGCATTGATATCTGTTCTCATTACAATTGGCCTCAGTTTCTGATTTCAGTTTCACATCCTAAAATGAGTAATCAACAACCTATTGTTAATTTCTGTGCTCACATTATAGACTGGGTACATTTTATTTCTTGCTTCTAAACCACCAAATACTGTACACTGAAAGCTATGTTATGTAATTTTATAAAAGTCACATTTTGTTGAATATCAGTTTTTTGCTGTATCTCAGAATTTAAAACTCCTAAAGACACTGGAGCTTTATTCCTTTTATCAGGCATGGTGAACATGGATTTGGCTTTTTTGTTGGTTTTGAGTACTTCTTGCATATAATCTATTTTGGAATGAGGTCTCCATATGCAAGTGTTTCTACTGATGCTGATGAGAGGTTACTCCTTGAAACTATAGCTCAGCATAACAAAATTGGCAATATTTATAAGATATTGTAATTTACATTTTTTTCCTTTTTAGATGAGTGACCAAGGAGGTGGTATTGCATATAACAATATTGGTAAATTGTTTGAGTACATGTATTCTACGGCACCACGACCCTCCTGTGCCGAAACAGGGTCTGCTCCATTGGTAGGTACCAGTTTACTAGGCTATCAGCAACATTAACAATGTTTCATTGTCCTTATGGCTAGAGATTTTCTACCTCGGGCTACTGATATGAAATTAATGAATATCTGAAACAGTTTATGATAACTACACACCAAAATTCCTGCACTGTTTCAGATAAGTGGTGGTCCAAGGTCTGGGTCCCTTGATTTCTGATGAAGGACCATTGGATATGTACTTACTTCTGGACTTGTAACCCTTTAATTGATCTTATATTGAAGAGTATTGATTGTTCTCAAGTTGACCATCAAATTTGAAATTTGGGAACTAGGCGTTCCACTCTTGAATTATATTTAAATCCCTGAATAAATTCACAATAAATTAATTTGATTTGAAACAAACTTTCTGATTGGTTGGTCCTCTTAGAGCAAACCAGGTTATTTTGTATAACCTGCCCTGGTATGTCATTAATATAAATTGGTCTGCACTCCACAATGCAAATTATCCCAAACTAAATAGCGTTTTGATTATGCATCAATTGTTTATATTTTGACTGTTGAATTACAAGAAATGTTTTTTTTATTTTTGATTAGGTTACACTCAATAACCTGGTTGTGGTTAGTTTAACTGAGAGGCAAACAATGTTATTTAGTATAACATGTTCAAAAATTAGGAACATTCCTCAACTAATAGTTTTTTATTACCGGGTATATCTAAATATAATTTTTTTTCTCAAAATTACAAAAATTAAAATCATTCACATATTTAACTTAAACAGCAGTATTAGTTATAGATGCAGTAACTTCACTGTAGTATATACATGTTTTGTTATAGAAATCTGAACAAATTAAGTGGTTTTTTTCATGGCTGAGTTTATTTCTATGATTGCAGGCTGGATATGGTTATGGTCTACCATTGTCACGACTGTATGCCCAATATTTCCAGGGAGATTTAGTTATATCTTCAATGGATGGTTATGGAACAGATGCTTATATATATTTAAAGGTATTTTTTAACATTAGTAATACTGATCATTAAAAACTTTAAAAAAATGGCTAAATTACCACACTTGGGAAACTCATTGGCTGATCATTTGTATTTGTAATGGAATAAACAATGTTCATTGGACAGTAACTCTGTCACAAAAATCAGTTTGTGTACATATACAGTGTTGCTACCATTAAATCTATACCAAAAAGATTTTAGGTTTAGAAGATGATTTTACCCACACCTTTCACCCTTAGAATTTATATCTGGAATTCATTACAGAAAGCCACTATCTAGTTAGGTTTACATTTACCCTCCCATACAATTTTCCTTGAACAGTCTTAAGTACCAGTTTATTTAAGATTCAGACACTGCCAGTGGTATAAATGATTCATGATGTAGGAAAAAAAACACTGAATGAGTTGCCTTTTACACACTCCATATTTTTATGTAACTATAATCCTTTCTGCTGACAGATCTGTATTTTGAGAAGAAACCCAAAACCATGTGTTCATTTCTCACTTAAAATCAACCAAATCAAGAATGATAACTCTTGTAAATTGCGATTTTCATGTACATTCTCTGTAATTGTAATCCCCAATGTGTAACATACTGAATGACAAAGTAATACTTATGTGGTCTGTGTTCTAAATAAGGAATAAAAGTTCACTTTGTGGGTTTTTTTGACATGCATGAATCTCTCCTGTCTGATGTTTATTAAGACTGGTATTTAAATAAAAAGGTTAGTATCTATTGAGATTCCAATGATCAAAGTTTTAATAATAACTCAGATAACGGTGCACCTGGTCCATGCTCCCATTTTTTTGTGGAATTTGAGTTAATTATTTACTTTTGTTACTTTTTGCATATTATTTTGGTTGTTTTATGTTCTTTGTTGTGTATGTCAGTTTTCCATGTCTGATCTTTGTCCCTGGATTGCATTCTTTTCATTTTCACAAGAATCATGGTTCCCAGACATGTACAAAGAATTGCATAAAAACTGTGGTACATTTATTCAATGTCTTATCTTCTTTTCAAAGGTGCTGTCAAATGAAGCAAATGAGGTATTGCCTGTATATAACAAAACCTCAGCCAAGATGTATGAATCTGATGTTGTTGTATCTGATTGGACGAGTCCTCCCAAAAACCCTCAGCAATCACGGACTTATTCTACATCAACCTCAAGAATGTATCACACACGTGCACGGACTTGAAAATAATAATTTCAGTGTTTAAGGAATTTGAAACCCACCTTAGTTAGATCTAGGTTTAAAGTCTTATTTCTTGTGCTCATGAAGATTGTTGTGAACCATTTATATGTGACACCTGAAATCTAACTTTGACGAAACACAAGTCATTCATGTGTGACCAAACTTGTCATTGATGAAGCATGTTGTTCATCTTTTAAAGAAGATAATTCACAGCATAAAGCAATTATAAAAGTAGATTAAAGAACAGTTCGACCAAAAAACCATACAGATGGCAGTTAGTTATGTGTATGATTTGTTATTCTTTGTAGTTTAAGTGTATTCTGTAGATACATGTACCTATTTTCTCAATCAGAAGTATTTGGCCATTACCGCTACACCAAAAATAACCTCGGATGCAGAAAGAAGAATTTCTTATTGAAAAAAATGCCGGAATTGTAGTCATATGCAACTCAAAGTAGTTTTATCCACCAGATGGTGCTGCAAAAATTGTAAGATATCACTAGAAATAAAGAACAATAACTCTGTCAAGAATTTTAGTGTGAAATAGGGAGCTAGGAGAAAAAGTAATGGTAAAAATTTCAACCAGTTAAACTATAATTTTAGAAAACGATTGGTCAAACTGCAGACAGATTCTTTTGCCTAGTGCATCCGAGGTTCTTCTTTTGTGTAATCAGAAAGGCTGAGAAGTTCTGATTGCCTATCATCTGCAATATTTGCCATCTATAACATGTACATTGAAGTAAAAATATTTGTTGAAAAATAGGCTTTAATTCTGTTAATTACAAAATTACTCTGATATTGAATTAGTTGCATTTTGTGCAGTAACAAAATCCATCACAATAACATTTGAATATAGAGTAGATTATGTCATATACATTTAATAAATAGACTCTAGCTGCATTCCTGTTAAAATTTGAAACAGTTCATGTAGGAGATTCTCCTGCATTGACACTGTCTCATGTGGGGGGGTTTTACGTAAAGGCTAATTTTTTTTTATGTGAAAATTCAGTTTTAGTATTTTTCACAATAGATAAAGTAATTTTAACCAAAAACTCAACAAATCTTACATTGTTTTTGTGGGAGATTCTTAATTTTTCGTTAATTTTGCCCACCCTAATGTTAGAGGATAATTAGGTATAAAGCAGGAAAATCTAAACTAAGAATGATTGATCTGTGTGATGAATAGATTGTTACATAGGTTTTAAATACATGTATATTTAAATTGAAATGAAGGGGCTTCCAAATGTTATGTTGAGACAGAATTTTGAATTTGTTAGAGTTCAATTAATAAGATTTGTTTTAAATGTATCAGTACAAATGCTTTATTTATAAATATAAAACAAAACAAAACCTGAGCACCATAAAACTTTTAAATAATACATGAGTCTCACTGTAATTCAATTTTAATATATTTTATGACATCACCAGCAGTAAAAAATATTCTCAGACTTATGTATTTTTTAGAATTGAATTTTGTGGCCCTGGAGCCTGTTTGGTCTAAAGCTGTGTCGAATTATTTGCATTTAAAATTCTGGTAAATCAAATTTTCCTTGTCCTGGTTCTTAGGTGGAACTGTACAATGGTAAAATATGTATAAGATACAGTATAATGACACTTTATCTTGATTTAACGCATCAGTGTTAATTATGCTTAACATAATATTCCCAAGGTTACAACTCAATACTACCCATTAGAGTTGTGGTCCTTGTTCAGGGCTCGACTTTTTAATTTGAATAGCTTATGGTACATAAAAGCATTTTTTTCATCAGAGTTAAAACAAGAAAGACAAAGAAAATGTCATTATGATGTTATAAATCATGCCAAAACCAAGATAATATAAAGCATTAAGTACCATTCTGTCTAAGAATCGGGCAATGGGTGGCCAATCATTTTTCCCAATTTAGTCATTTTTTTGCTAAAACATATTCAGTTCATCTTGAAAACAATAAACGAACTATTAAAATTTATTCTGAAGAATCTGTTACTTAAATATTTTTTTACTCCTTATATAGGGAAAAAGTGGGAAAATTTCCCGCCAGTTTTCGGTGGAGCATTTCAACTAAATTTGACCTATCAATATCTTAAAAAAGGCAAATTTTACAAAAAACACAATGATAAAATGGAGTTTCGTGATTTGCTTTATTATGTTTGCTATAAGGAAAATGTTGTACAATATATTTTTGTAGCTTTTGATCTTGATTAAAAAGTATTTGACGTGATGTAAAAATGAATTTTTAGCATACATTGTAATTCTGTCTCATACCAGTCCATGGAGTATAGATATTGAAGTTCATTGTAACTTCATACTGCAAAGAAGCCTTTTATTACCTAAAGTATCAATTTTCATAGTTTGTTGAGTTACCACTGAAAAAGATGAATTCTATTTTTTTTCAAATTTAAATTTAAGTCATGATTCAATTTTTACTGTAGGGTATGTTAACGTCTGAATTTGCAAGTTTCCACTATTTGTTGACCTCTTGGAAATTTTTTTTTTATAGGAATTTATATTTTTTACTGAAATTTGGAACCAATACTTTTATTGAGCCACACATACATTGAAAATAAGTACCTCACAAAAACAAATCTTCCACAGGAAAATACTTTTTTTATCCTTAAAATCAAGTTCAAGACATGATAATAATAAAAAACAGACATGGTTTTATTGTATAGTTTGTATTACTGGTAAAAATATTGTATTCAATATTTAACATGATCATGTGTTCAGTTATATTTATTGGTCAGGTTATTTTTTGAATATTTTCTAACTTTTTAGTTTAATTAATTTTGGTCAAGTAATAGTTATTTTCATTGGACTTTTATTAAGGGTTAGCTCTATCTGGTTATGGTCAGTTCAAACACTATACATATATGAAAGGTGCAATTACATAAAGTAATTAACTTACTGTAACAGATACAAGGTTGTGTACTTGTGCATGAAAGTACCACATACATTACATCTACGTATTAATTATGAAAACAAAAACATCCGTGCTCCACTTAGTACTACAAAAGGGAGAGTGTAAGTTAGAATTGGAAAGAAAAGAAAGTTCTTAAAATTTGAAGTTTTTAAATACAGACATCTATTTTTTTCTGCTTTAAAAGAGAATTATGTTTATTCAATTCAATATTAAACCTTTCCTTTTCTTTGTTTTACCATATGTTTGCTTGGTAAAATCATGTTTTCAAATAAGAGCTATAATTTGTTGGGTAACCTTGAATGGTTATCTGTTCACCATAAATGTTTATTTTTGCAATAGCATGTACATTTATATTGAGCATTTATACTAATTTCATTGGAAGGGGAAAATATAGCACAGTTACTCTATGTATTGATAATAATTGTTAAAACAAATTATGGTCAAAATCCACAATGACAAATATTCTGATCATTTAACATTATTAATTTATAATTATTTGTAGTTAATGTATTGTTATGTTATGAATTATGTGACATTTGTTCAAGATTAGTATTAAATATGGGATTTTACTTTCATGGTATTTTTGGTAATTGAAAAATCTCAGTCATTTTGCTGTACATATTCTTTAAAGATGCATATGGATATTTTGATTTATTTTATAATATTTTTATCCTAGATAAGAGAATTATATTGGATTAACCAGTTGTTTAATTTAATTCATGAGCAAGAAATTGCTTATATTTTAGACAAATATTTTTTTGTACCACAGAAAATAATTATTAGTCTAATTAAGAAGTTTATTCTAATTAAGAAGTAAACACAAAATTCCATTTAATACTAGGACTTTTATCTTTCCATTGTCTTTCCTCGACTGCAATTATGGGAAATGTGAATACTGGTTTTTATAACACTGGTTCATGTGTTGTTCAGCTTGATTATTGGATATGACTGTAAAGAAATTTCTTTGTATTCACAGACACTGAAAAATGAAACTCACACTTCAAATTTTTTTAAAATGTCTGCATCAGTAGTGTTTAAGGGAAATAACAAACACATTCATGGTTTATTTTGATTTAAGGCCTTATTTCCTTGCCTTATTTTTTGTTTGCTTAATTTGTGTAGCATTTTCAACTAGTCTTTAATTTGTGTAAGGTGAATTTAGTTTTTTTTTCTGTTTGGTTTGGTTATGATTTGATCTCCACTTGTGTGTGGTCAAACAGGTTAAGGAGGTAGACGTAGGGTAAGGGACATAACTCATGAAGTCATTGATATGTTTGTATAATATTCAATTTCACCAAAGGCTATCGAGCTTTCATTTGACACCGAATGAAATCAGTCAAAGTTACTTTGATGCTTACATGACATTGATGTAAAATGGTGAATACAAAAGTTGTGATGATTTGGAAGGGTTGTCTCCCTTACCCTAGGTCTACCTCCTTAATATCAACTTTTTCTATGTTTAAGTTATATTAAGGCCAGTGCTTGCTATAAACGTTAATTGTTTTATACTTCCTGTCTATATGTTTTGTTTTAACTTCTTCAGTGCTTTGACAAACACTAAGATTTTTTTTAAAAAAAAAGCCTTTAATGTGTATGACTATACATAGTATTGTTACCACTGGACCACATTCTAAATATGCTAATATCAATGGCTAAAAGAATGACGAAGTGAAGTATGTAAATTTAAGGGAAAAAGACAGGCCATGTATATCTGTTAAACATGTATTCATTTTACACTGAAATTTGTGTCACCCTAATGAGACTAAAGTTCATCTAAGTTCAATATTTAAAATCACAAGTAAAATGGACTTTTAAGTAGAAGTATTGAAATATATCTTTCTTGACTTTATATGGTGAATACAAGTCCACAGGTGATACATAAGTACAAATAAAGTTTAATGAAGAAGTAAAACTATAATACACCAATTATACATCTGAACTATTCATAATGAACTTCCAGCCTTAAAAAGTCAGAAAGTTGCTATATACATAATTGAGGTACTCTGTATACTCTGAGGTAAGCCAGTGTCATGTGATCATTTCTCTGATTTATTTCATTTTCTATCACTTGTTATTAATGCTTTCGATTTTTCTTTTGTTGAACCTTTATTTTCGGAGTATGTTAGTAATTTGTTAAATAGTCATTTTTTAATTGTACAGTTGTATTTTTATGAAAGTTGTCTGATATTTTTTTGACAATAAATTATTTCCCTATAGTTGATGAGACTTTGTTTTACTTTTTTACATTTGTTGCCTTCACAGGTTACCTCAACTTAAGTACTAATGAGGTTTATTGATGGCGATACACGGTTGATGTTGTTAAAATTTAGATTATTACCTGAAGTGGAAGAAAGTCACAAAAACTATAGTAATAATGATAAAAAATAGTAGATGGTGACAGATAGGGTTTAGTGTTGTAGTTCGGTTATAAGAAATCTCCTGGACTTTATATAGGGTATGTAAGTCTCGTCATGTGACCCCGTGATTTCACAAGATTGGGTCCTAGTCTACCATTCAAAAGCATGGAGACTTGTCATTGAGAGGAGTTGAGTTCAGTGTTGAGGGCAAGACATCTTGTTGTGTTACAAATACAGATAAAAAATAACAAATATCTATTTCTACATGATAAAGGTATTAAGAAAAAACATTTTGAAGATTTTGCATTGTTATACAGCGTTTCGAGTACCCGGCAGTAAATAATAAAATGCAGATCGGTCTTCGATTTTCAATACGTTCTACGTTGTGAATTCCGAGAAAATGAAAATAGAACGAGACTTACATACCTTATTACTACAACATTTTGTAGTCATTTTCGTGCAGTTGCTTGAGTATTACTTGGTTGTGCAGGTTCATAAATGTAACTATGAAAATCCTTATATCAAGTCTTTGGTAAAGTTTCATAGAGTTGCTCTGTCAAGTTCACTAAAGAGACTTAGTCTAATGCATACTTCTTTTTAAACACAAATATTCCAGTATTTTTATTAACACACCTAAAAGGTTATTATGGTAAGAGATTTCTTACTCGACCTTTCCTTTATACAAGTGAGTACCACAATTTCACATTTTCACATCACATACTTTTAGAATATATTACATTCAATATATTCTTCGGCTCATTTTTTCTAAGTTGAGTACTTCTTGTATACAACTAATTTTTTGATTAGGATCTTCCTACATATTGGATTTTATTGCTGCTGTTGGGAGGTTATTCCTTGAAACACGTCTACAACATTTTTACGAAATTTACAATAAATAAAACTGGTATATTTTTTGTATTATTAAGACTGACACACAAATTAACTGTATTTTTCTCGATTTTAATTGAAACAAATCAATACATATTGCTAAGTTAACAAAGACAAATTTTAATTCAAATATTTAAAAGTATATATAGATTTAAGCACGGATTATGATTCACTTTCACAATGAACTCAACGATAATAACACTCTGTATTATGGCTGGAAGTGTCTCAAATATCTGAAAAGAAATAAATGCAATATGTCATAATTTAAATAAATTGTGAAATTAATATATAAAAAAGAATATCATTTATGAATTGAAAAAAAAACCTAATAACGAAAATAACGAAATCCTCTTTTAAATGATAAAAAACAAATGTGAGGTCCACTGTTTGATGAAACAATTCGAAAATTAATTAATAGCGTTGACCTACATTCCAATAACTCGCATATATAAACCATTATATTTATGTTATATTATATTATCGGAATAAACTGTTTAACTCTGGTTTATCAGAAGATGAGGTATTGAAAAAAAATAAACTCTATTTTATTGGAGCATGGGGAGAATTCATAATTAAAAGTCTCTTTAGGGGACAGAGTTCACAATGTCTTATGTTTAGCTATGAGATGGCACTGTACAGTGTATTTATAAACTGTTATGTAAAAACTATAGTAACAATATGTATATGTATTTATTTACAAGCTTGGTCAATGATCACAGCATTTAAATATACTGTGATATTTGATGCATTGCCCTGTGTAATTGAAGTGGAAAATTTGTTCTGTCACATAAAGCATAACTAATCTGACCCTTGTAAGTCAAAGCTTTATTAAGAAATTCCTGCCAAATTAAGAACACTGGTATTTTCTCATGGTGAATGTATGGTTAGGTTCATTGTCAGAGGATTATTACTCCTACATTTTTTGCACATACATTTGTATACATGTACTTTCGTAATTGAAAACTTAATATTGAGTATTAAATAGAACAAAACATGACCTAAATAGCTATGTTTATTTAGATATCTGTAGATGTGTAAACATAAAGATAAGGAAGATACAGGTTCATGTTTGGCACCTTGTACCGAATTTAGGACTGTGCCACGGTCTGGCAGCGACATATTAAAAATTGCTTATCGATAAAATATTTTCCAGGCAGCAGTTATGCTACATGTAAATCTCAAACTCCATCTTTTGTATACAGTATTGGAAATTTTTAAATTGGAGTATTCTTGAAGTGAAAAGTCTGGGAAAGTCTGAGCTTTGAGAATGTTTGATTATTGGATTGGTTTTCTTTAAACAAGAAACTCATTGTAAGAGTAACATTATAGTTATAGACAAACTTTCATACACCTTTTCAGCTTGTGTAAGGATTTCAATTTTTAAAAAATTATTTCATTAAAATGTTGTGTCAGAGGGTATTTAGTATGCTGTTTTTTTTAACATCTCCCTACATGATATACATATATGAATGCAGGACCATGTGTATTTTCAGGTTCTTTAAATTAAGTTGTCCATGCATCTCTAAGGGAAACTTTAATATGATTGAGGTACACCTAAAAATGTAGGACAGAAGTTCAACTTTAATTCAAAAGTGAAAGGTCCTGGACTTTTTTCATTCCAAATGAAAGGTCTAATCAGAAGAAAATACATGTACATGTAGAAGGTCCATAATGGTAGTAAATGTAAAGTATAGTACATGTAGGTCCACACTCTGCACCTAAGTCCATTTACTTAAATGTATGTACATGTATACGTACATGTTTCACTGGTCCTGCATCAGATGTTGAAGGCCCTGGTCCTTGGACTAGTGCTAGGGATCAACGCTTATTTGAACTAATGGGGGGTGGAAGAAAAACGATAAAACATTCTCAGTACATGTGTATAAAGTCAGGTTCCATAAACAACTTTTGTGTACATGCAAGTGCTTGAATAGTTTCCATGATACAGTATTTACCAATGTGCATTTTGTATATGTATATGTATATATAAAACATATCCTATTTCAAGTCATTATATATTGTAAGTGCCTTAAGTATGTTAACTGAAACACACACATTTATTTCACCAGTAAAAACTCATTTCGATATTTATCTTCTACAGGTACGAAAACTGGAACAGAACAGTCATCATTTGAGTTCCTGAGACGAGAGTTGCCCTTACGCTTGGCCAATATTATGATGAAAATGAACCAACTCCCTGATGTATTGCTTAAAGTTCCATCAGTAAAATGGTCAGCGACTGGTATGTTTACACTGTTGCCTAGATTTATTATGTACACGTATTTGTACACATGTACATATAGTAAAATACAAATTGTAGTTGTACAATGTACTAAGAAAGTTGAGAAGTCTAGCCATATTTTCCCCATGACTTTGAATGGCACATACAAGAGTGTATACAGTGCTTTACTGACTAGGAGTTACATTAAGTGGTGGTCTGTGGACGGAGACCCTTATTTACCCAGGTCCAGGTCTTACAACTAGATTCATTGACACTTTGAGAACTTATAATTCTCCTCAAATACAAAATGTACACCATTGATTTGAGTTTTGAATATGTCAAGGACATTCTACTCTTAAAATTAAGTTTGGACACCTGCTGATATACAAATGTACATGTATCTCTTATTTACAGTACTATGATTATAAACATTGAATATAATCTCTATCAATACATACAGTTGTATTTTACCCAGGGAACAAGGAGCTTAGAGAACATTTGTTAAATAGATATACATGTATTAGTAATAACATACATGTAAACTATTGCAATGCAGAGCAGTATCTGTTCAGCAGTGAACCCTGTCTAAACCAAACACTGAATAAACCAGAAACACGTTCAGAGCAGATTGATTCCTTTTACAATCTCCTCACATCAGTTTTAATGCATTTTAAACATTTATAAACCCAAATCTTTCCTGACATACAGATCAGTTTGGTTTGGTTTAGGTTTTTTTTTTATCTCGACCCAACGTGTAAGTCATTTTATCTGTAAACTGAAAATTAAAAAAAATGTTACCTCCATTTAAAAATTGAAGTACACTTCAGCTAACTTAAACGTGTTCTTGCATTGAGTAATTCGGATGATTTATGTAATGTTCACGAACAAATAACTTAAAATAAAAATGTGTATACCTACCAACCATATTAAGGTTGATAATGTAATTGTAAACCGGTATATTATTTTCTATGACCATTATAGATTCATTGCATTTCAAGAAGACTACGAATGTTTGTGAGGTTTGCAGTGTTCTAGGAATTTTCACAGAAAAGTTCCACATGAAAATCGGCTTTCTATGTATCAAGATCTGCATTTTAAGCTTAAAATATTATATTAAAAAAAATCTTTAATTTCTACTTTCCATGAGAAAGTAGCAGTTGAAATATAACTTTCCCCGAGGCAAATGTCACTTGCCTTGGTTGACGGGAAAGAGGAACGCCTTTGTAGAATACATAGGCCTACCTGATAATTCACAAAAATGTGCTTTGATAATTGTACTGATGAAAGGTTATGTCATTTTCTCATCCATTGCTACTCTGGCCTCAACCTAAGAATAATTACCCTCAGTGTGACTGATAATGGAAAACATTGTATTGACACTATTGTCTTGAAGAGTTTTAAGTACATACTGATACATGTACTTCTCTGAATTTGTCATTTTATTGATGTATACAAAATGTACATGGTCATGTACATGTAGTAAGGTTAACAACGTAATACATGTATTGGAACAACTTGATGTATCTGAATCATGTTTCCCTCACTATGATTTTGTTTTGTCTGTCTGTCTGTCCGTCTGTCTGTTTCACAGTTGTCATTCTATTTCACTTCACTGAAACGACTCAACTGAATTTTATGAAACTTGGTAGGCAACAAGGACACCATATGTGCATTAGTTGGTTATATTAACAGGAAATGTTGAATTAATGGGAAGGTGGGAGACATTTTTATACCAATGTGAATGAGAATGGGGTATACTGTTTTACCTGTGTTTCAGGCAAGAATGAGTTTTTATTTTGTGTTCATATTAATGGAAAATGAATTTTGTATTTCAGGTATAAGATGGATTTTAGTGTGAATTTAAGTTTTGAAAATGAAGATGTCAAAGATCAAGATACACTCTCTTCGTAGGTATTCATATATGTAGCTATGTCTTGAGGTTAAACTTGTATGTACATGTACATTATAATGTTCAGGCTTGTGTTCATTTCATCACTGTGTGGACCTGCAATTTTTTTGTTGACTTTTTGATGAAAAATATACATGAAACAGAATTCTTGTGTACAGTTGTTTACATGTAGCACAGAATTTGAAACCTACATGTAATTTAGATATTTTAAAGTTTGAAATTAAGATTGCATGTACATTTGTATTTCATGTGTTTTCTGATTCTTAATGTCAATTACGATGTGTTCATATCATTTTGTACGAAATTGTTTTCATTTTATTGTTTTATTTTACACATAGATGCCTTCTTTGGAGTATTGTACATGTAGTTCATTGATTAGTTTTGTCCAATTACACGTTCTAAAAGAAGCATATTTGCCTATTCTACATTTCTTTAAAGAATTCTCAATTACATATATAAAAAATAGCTTTTAATTTGTTAGTTATTGAAATAACTCGGTCCATGCATTGCTGACACGGCTGAAGTGCATATTTCAAATAACCAATCCCTATCATTACACGTTCTAAAAGAAGCATATTTGCCTATTCTACATTTCTTTAAAGAATTCTCAATTACATATATAAAAAATAGCTTTTAATTTGTTAGTTATTGAAATAACTCGGTCCATGCATTGCTGACACGGCTGAAGTGCATATTTCAAATAACCAATCCCTATCATTACACGTTCTAAAAGAAGCATATTTGCCTATTCTACATTTCTTTAAAGAATTCTCAATTATATAAAAAAATAGCTTTTAATTTGTTAGTTATTGAAATAACTTGGTCCATGCATTGCTGCCACGGCTGAAGTGCATATTTCAAATAACCAATCCATATCATTGATTAGTCATTGAGCAGTATTTGCAAAATATATTATAATTGCAAAATTAATCTTATTCCTATATCCATATACACAATATTACCAAGTTTGTTCGAAAGTTTTATTCAGTTAACACATGTGGTTTGTTTACACAGCAGTGATGGATCCAGGGGGCTTTCGGGAGTTGTCACCCCCCTTTTTATTGGAAAGTTTGTCATTTCAATACATAAAATTGACAAAAAATGGCAAAAAATGTCCTAGCACCCCCTATTGATGAGGAACCCGTCCTTGCAAAGTGTCCAGATCAGCCCTGCATAGTCAAAATAATAAAAAAGCATACATGAACATAATGTAAATGTCTGGTTTTAAGGACATTTCCACTTTATTGGGTCTGAATATATGGTATCTACTTTTCGATAAACCTACACAGTTTACGACTGTCGCCTTTGTATTGTATGTCAGAAGACAGTGTTTAATTTAAAAAAAGAGCATATTATTTTATTTGACCTTGAAGTAAAATGCATTTTGGAAGCAAGAAAGTTCTTTAAGCAGATAATAATGGTTTTAGAACTTATAAGAACTTTCTGATTATAGTTAGATAGATTTTAAGGTTAAGTTAAAACAGGTTTCATAGTATAAGAACTTTCTGACAGTGTTTAATTAAAACAAAATAACGTAGGTAGGAAAAGTTAAGGGCAGGCATGAAGAAAAAAATAAGAAAAAATAGGGAAGGTATTGTAGCAGGAAAGAAACATATTATTTTTTTTTGGCCTTGAAGTGAATAGTATTTGGGAAGCGACAAAGTTTTTTAAGGCAGATTATAATGGTTTAGAACTTTCTGATTATAGTTAGATAGATTTTAGAGTTAAGTTAAAACAGGTTTCATAGTTTGAATACTGCTTCCCTAATCTTAAAATGTAATGAATGGGTTCAATGTCCAATACTTTGTTATGATTACATAGTAGAAGACGTCCTTCTTTAACCATTGAATAATTCATTTGTATTATTTTAAAATTTTAAAAACTGATACAGTGATCTGAGCTTTTCACTTTGAAAATCTGTCAACACCTAATTTATTCCTCTCTAACTTCACCAGTTACATGGGCTTCTCATAGTGTTATTACTTACATGTATATGTACCGGTACAGTGTGAATGAGTACAGTTGAGCAAGCTAGTATTGTAAATGTATTAGGACAAAGGCTTTTTTATGTTGAACTCCTTCAAATATATGCAAGTTTCTGAAAAAGTCTTTTTGTAGAGTCATGTCTGTGTACTAGTGACATCCTATTGTGTGTAGGATCTTGGCTTAAAACCAAATAGGTTATTATAGAGACAAAGATCAATTATATAAGTGGATTTTGATATTAAGTTTTTTAACAAGTTTCGCTTACATTTTGATGATATGTTGTAGCATTTATGTAACGAAGGATATTCTTTGTCTAGGAGATACATGTATGTATTTTTGTCTTTGTCTAGGAGATATGTTATTTTTGTCCTGACTGTCCATCCATTCATCTGTCTGTCTGTCTGATTGTGTTCCATTGTCTAGCTTCTGTGTTATTTAGATATATATATAGAAATGAAATCTTCCACATTCACTTAGTAAAATGTTTACATTTAGATGTAAAACTGTACAAAGTTTTCATCGCTCTTATTTTTTTTATATTCCACAGTTAAGAGACATCTTTTTGATTTATTATACGGATACTGTTACATGTACTTTTTTTTAACATTGTAGGTTTGCAGATACTCTATTCAAGATTAGAAATCGTCATGCCAATGTTGTAGAAACTATGGCTCAGGTATGTGACAATATTCCACTTGTTCTTGGTCTTTTTTTGTAGAATTTTCTTCTGTGTCAATCATGATGGATCCCCAGTCATGCTAATGCATTTTTGTATTGGGTGATTTATGTCATATTCATTTTATTGAGGGCTCCCGATCTTTGATACAGTTTTATTTTCAGGGTATCAATACAGGGCGTCATCTAGACATCCGTGACTAGGAGAAATCTTGTAATTAAATTCTGTTGAAAAGTTTTGTCCACTAAATATATAACAAAAACTCCTCCTTGTCAAAGACAACAAGTGAGCACAAACAAGGAAAAGGTTTGTTCATTTCCCCTCTAGTTAAGGCCCTGGTATTATATTATATTCATTCATTAGCCCATTGCTACACATGTAAAAGAAAAAAACAAAGTACATGTTTCAAAAAGTATCAAATATGGAAATAAAATCCTAACATATTACAACGTTTGTAGTTAGTTTAGGGGCTTGGATAATTAATGACCTAAATGTCCAGATTGTCATGAAACTTGTAGGAGGTTATGACAAGAATATTAGACATCTTCAGTCCCCTATTTTCAACAGAAATTTGGTTTGTTTTGCATCATTGTTTAAAAAACAACGGTCACTATTTGATTTAAATATTGAAGAGGAGATGGGGATATTGGTTTTATGGGGATGGGAATCGGTGGCTGAAGGGATGGGCCGAGTGGTGATTGAACTGGTAGGGAACGTTGGTGGAGGGGATGGGGAATGGTGGTTGAAGGAGAAGGGGACAGTGGTAGAGGGGATGGGAATCCGTGGTTGAGGGGTTGGGAAAATACTGGAAGCAGGTTGGGAACAATAACCGGGGGTAAAATGAAAGGTATCGTGAAGCTGTGGTCAGGAGAGTGGGAGGTGGTAGTCTAGTGGGAGGGAATCGGGGATGAAATACTGCTCTGTCCGCTCCTTCTGATATTATAGGAAGATTGATAAAAAACGAATAGGTAGTTTAACTAGAGAAAGACTTTGCAACATGAATTACCTTTTAATCTTTCAGGGTGTTATGGAGTTGAAGGACAGACAAGGAGATGAAAATCACGAGAATATGGACACTTTGCAATATTTCTTAAACAGATTCTTTACCAGTAGAATTAGTATACGCATGCTGATTAACCAACATGGTTTGTATATAGGTTTTCTCCTTCAATCAGAAAGATTCGTTGATTATTTCCTGTATAACTAATCTCATACAAAACTAAATTATGGTGTATTATTGGATCAAATTGATGAATTTTCAAGATGGCCATGGAAAACAAAATTCTTTGGGTAGAATTTCCTGAGATATCGAGAACCAGTGCTTATTGAAGTAAATATCTACTGATGAAATGCACTTGCCAACTAAACATGGAGTGTTTTACCATTATGATGCCAATGTGTTTAAAAATTAAAATACAGCTTAATTTTTAATGGAATATCAAAGATTCTCAAGATTATCAAGATGCCCTGGCCCCCGTGCCACTAAACTTAAGAAATAAAAAAGTCTGAGAATATTTTAAACTTCAATGCGTGGTAAAATAATCAAAGTCATGGAAATTGATAACATAACAAACAGTTAATAATTTTCTCAATCGTTCATTTTTTTTTATTTTCTCAGACCAAATAACAATGGTATAGGGAAAAGACTTCAAAGTATTTTTTTAAAGTTATGTTGTGCTGGAGCCTAATAAAGTAAAGTACATGTACAAGCACAATAAATTTAAGTGGCAGGCCTTGTAAGAATCAGGCAGTAGGCGAAACATAGTATGAAAAACACCATTATTTTGACTACTTGCACCATCAGAAACAATGAAAGCAAACAAGATTTTCTATATTATACTGGACCTTTTCAAATAGAGAAAGTATCTTTGAGTGATAATACAGTGTCAGATCGGTGGGATTTTGACATGCATTTCTGATTTTTCCCATTTTGCCTGATTCTTACAAATACTTACACTTGAAAGGTAGAAACAATCATTGACAAATATATTTCTTGGTAAATTTAATCAATGACTCATGCCATGTATGACTCAAACATTTTTTTTAATTTGACTTAACGAGGTTTGTCAGACTGTAATTGCAAACAAAAGTACAAGAATTGTCTGAACATACCTTCATTTGTATTGTTTTGAATAACCAGAAAAACTTCATATTACATGTATAAGTACATATATATCTATTAGAATTTCAACATTCCACAATTTAAGTCATATTTTTGTTGACAATTTTGTACTTTATTGCACCATTATATCTCATCAATGGCAGACAATTTACTTATAAAATAAGCCATTTGAAAATTAAAAAAAACTTTAATAGCCTTCTGATAGGAGAAATAAGTAATGTACCATATGCAAACTAGATTACTTCAATCATCTTGAAAACTTTCATGTAAATGTCACCTACTGTTCTACATCCTAGTCACAAGTGTTCTTTAATCTGAAAATCAGCTGTTACAATAGTTTTGAAATAAACAATTTATACCTGCAATTTAGAAGGTCAAACTAGTTTGAAATGTAGCTACTGTTGAACTTGGCCATTGTAAACAGAAAGATTATGTGGTGTAATATTTGGCTAGAGTTATTTTAAGACACAATAATGCATCACAGTAGTTTAAGTTTATTATATTGGTTAAGCCAGGTATTCCCTATACATACTGTGAAAGTATTATAATTCGTGGGATACTAATTTTCGTGGTTTAAGTGGGTTTGGTTAATCACGAAATTTGGTTCCCAATGAAAAGGAAATAATCCATTTGTTTGTTTGATAGAGGTTCAAATCCACGAATTTAAGAATCCGAAACAGATATTTTTCACCTAAACCACGAAAATTGGTAACCACGAATAAAAGTACATTCACAGTACTTTAAAAAAATAGAATATGAAATCAATTTGGCAGTACACAATAGGGATTAATTATATTTAAATAATTTATACTTATACTTAACGTTTTGTGCTTTTTCATTTCTCGATATAAAATAACATTAGGGTATTGTCCAAGAATGCAGCCTTTGTTGGTACTATTGGGAAAACTTTGCATTGCAAAGTTTCGTATTTTACTGTGTCCCTAATCCTCACACACATACAGGCTGTAATTTTCAATGACACCCTAGTATTGTTTATAAATTGTTTTTGAAATACAGCACCTTTATTTCTATTTTCAGCATTATTATATAGTTCACAATTAACCAATCATCCAAGACATATAGGTTGCATAGATCCTAGATGTGATGTTTTAGAAGTTGTTAATGGTAAGTTATAGAAGCCACATTAGGTGGAGACTCTCACAAAATGAATGAAAAAAATAGAACCTCTCACATAAAAATGTTAGATTTGTGGGGTGCTTTTGATTAAATTACTATATTTTCAGTTCAAAATACTTTAAATTGAGTTTTTACATAAAAAATTGCTGTTACGTAAAAATCTTCCACATACTCCCACATGTGACTGTGTCATTTGGGGAAAGTCTCCTACATGAATGTTCCGAAGGTTTACAAGTAAGAGGAAACAGAAAAAAGATGGCAATATGAAATACTTGTGTACCTTGTAAATAAGGCAATAGAAAGAGGTCAAACAACCAGAAAAACAAAGAAAAGAAAACACAACCAAATGCAGTCTATAGGGATGAAACAGGAAAACTATCACACTTTCCAATTCTGCCTTTCACTGTCCCTTGAAATGGGCATCACACTATTTATACCTAAATATATCAAGATACATGCATGTAGTTTTTCGTCATCTTTTGATCTAGGTATCATTTTCTATGTTTTTTGGTAAAGACGGCTTAAGAACTAAGAAATTATATTTGTTGGCGTTACTAGAAATTTTTGTTACTTGTATAATAGTTCTGAGATCCAAGAAACATAATATTTATGCGTTTTAATTTATATTACAGATGCTTATGCCAATGCCAGATTCTTATGTGAGCAGTATTACCTTACCTCTACAAAACTTGAGATCCATTCTCATAATTGTAAGTTATACCAAAAAGAAAAAAAAGAAAAAGATTACGGAACTTCTAAAAGCGACATAACATCGCATTTCTTTTTTTTTAGACTTTTATCATGTGCTTATCTGTGCATGGTACAATTACACAGGAACTAACATCATATTTGCCAAGAAAGTTATTTATTTATTTCATGGAACTTTTACCTTACAAAGTTGCTACTTTATAATAAAAAATTCCATTTATAACAAATTTATCAGCGATATTTTTACTTCTTCATATATAAATATGTATATACATGTAGATTTTCCTTACCTAATGAGTCTTATTATTCATTTCTACACTCAAAGTTTAGAATACTAATGTTAGAACTTTAGTCACAAATAAGTGAGAAATTTCCTTTTCGTTGGGAACTAAATTTCATGGTTTAGTTGAGATCAGCCTGTAGGAATATATTGTTTCCTACATGAAATTTGATGAAAATTGGGAAAATGTAGAATATGGGGAAATTCTTCATAGAAATGAAGTCAACGGCATTTGTAATATATAATAATTCAGTGTTATAATGTGTAACATTTTGATCATTATTTAGAGTCAATACAGGTAAAACAGTTAAAAATACATTTTATAATTACTGCTGTAGTCATTATAAAGTGAAAATTTTCATTTTAATCTACAAAGGAAAAAAAATGAAAACATGCATTAAAAAGATATTCGCAAAAAAAAACTTACATAAAAGCAACAATCTCAAAATACAAAATTTTCATTTAACTAAATAACCTTTTTTTCTTTTATTACAGTACATGTAGCAGAAAACAATATCAACATTGTGTATGTTCCTTCACATTTATATCGTATGTTGTTTGAACTGTTCAAGGTAAGAGACAATACTGAAAACCCTATATTTTATTGATTATTTATAGTATGGCAGATAATTGTTTTAGGACTCCTTTTTTTTACTGAACGTTTTCTCTTTGTTTTTTTATTTAATTCTTATCTTCTTTCTTAAAGTGAACTGACAGCCTGTTGTTGAAATGTCAATTTCTGAACAAAGAAAGACAACTCTTGATACAAAAACATCTTTCTGTATTGACTTGTAATGAAATGGATTTGGAAACTCAAAAATGATACATTTAATGGTGGGAAATATTTCATCATTGCGCCAGTTCATCTGATTTTGATAATTGACACATGTATACTATTTGTGCAAAATGTTTGACTATTTCAGAGCTTTAAGAGCTGTGGTAGAAAACTTTCCAGTTTATAGCACTTTACCTAAACTGACGATTAAGGTTGGTGCATAAAGAAATATTTTATATCTCTGTTGCATTGATATCTGTTCTCATTACAAATAACTTCATTGAATTGATATCTGTTCTCATAACAAATGACATCATTGCTTATATATCTGTTCGCATAACAAATGGCTTTGTTGCATTGATATCTGTTCTCATAACAAATGGCTTTGTTGCATCGATATCTGTTCTCATTACAAATGGATCCGTTGGATTGATATCTCAATTAATAATTTTTCATTATATGTAGTTATGATTTTGTTCTCAAAATTACAAAAATTAAAATCATTCACATATTTAACTTAAACAAAAGTATTACAGTTATAGATGCAGTAACTTCGCTGTAGTATATACATTGGTATAGAAATCTGAAAGAGTAATCAAGGGAACTAAGGTTATAGCGGTAATCAAAAGAATGTAATCCAGAGACAAAGACCAGACATGGAAAACAGACAAACACAACAAAGAACATAAAGTAACTAACATCATACATATAAAGTAACAAAAGTAAATGAGCAACTCTGAACAAATTAAGTGGTATTTTTCATGGTTGAGTATATTTCTATGATAACAGGCTGGATAGGGTTATGGTCTACCATTGTCACGACTGTATGCCCAAAATTTCCAGGGAGATTTAGTTATATCTTCAATGGATGGTTATGGAACAGATGCTTTCTATATATTCAAAGGTATTTTTTAACATTAGTAATACTGATCATTAAGAACTTAAAAAATGACTATATTACCACACTTGAGAAACTTACTTGCTGATCATTTGCATTTGTAATGGAATAAATAATGTTCATTGGACAGTAATTCTGTCACAAAAGTCAGTTTGTGTACATATACTCATACAGTGTTGCTATCATTAAATCTATACCAAAAAGATTTTAGGTTTAGAAGATGATTTTACCCATACCCTTTTACCCTTAGAATTTATATCAGGAATTCATTACAGAAAGCCACTATCTAGTTAGGTTTATATTTACCCTCCCATACAATTTTCCTTGAACAGTCTTAAGTACCAGTTTATTTAAGATTCAGACACTGCCTGTGGTATATATGATGTAGGAAAAAAAAACACTGAATGAGTTGCCTTTTACACACTCCATATTTTTATGTAACTATAATCCTTTCTGCTGACAGATCTGTATTTTGAGAAGAAACCCAAAACCACATGTTCATCTCCCACTTAAAATCAACCGAAACAAAAATGATAACTCTTGTAAAGTGCGATTTTCATGTACAATCTCTGTAATTGTAATCCCCAATGTGTAACATACTGAATGACTAATGAATTCTAAATAAGGAATAAAAGTTTTTTTTGTGGGTTTTTTGACATGCATGAATCACTCCTGTCTGATGTTTATTAAGACTGGTATTTAAATAAAAAGGTTAGTCTCTATTGAGATTCCAATGATCAGTTTTAATAATAACTCATATACCGGTGCACCTGGTTCATGCTCCCATTTTTAGTGGAATTCGAGTTGCTTATTTACTTTTGTTACTTTTTGCATATTATTTTTGTTATTTTATGTTCTTTGTTGTGTATGTCAGTTTTCCATGTGTGATCTTTGTCCCTGGATTACATTCTTTTCATTTTCGCAAGAATCATGGTTCCCAGACATGTACAAAGAATTGCATAAAAACTGTGGTACATTTATTCAGTGTCTTATCTTCTTTTCAAAGGTGCTGTCAAATGAAGCGAATGAGGTATTGCCTGTATATAACAAAACCTCAGCCAAGATAAATGAATCTGATGTTGCTGTATCAGATTGGACGAGTCCTCCCAAAAACCCTCAGAATTCACGGACTTATTCTACATCAACCTCAAGAATGTATCACACACGTGCACGGACTTGAAAATAATAATTTCAGTGTTCAAGAAATTTGAAACCCACCTTAGTTAGATCTAGGTTTAAAATTTTATTTCTTGTCCTCATGAAGACTGTTGTGAACCATTTATATGTGACATTTGAAATCCGACTTTGACGAAACACAAGTCATTCATGTGTGACCAAACTTGTCATTGATCAAGCATGTTGTTCATCTTTTAAAGAAGATAATTCACAGCACAAAGCAAATATTTAAGTAGATTAAAGAACAGTTCAACAGAAAAACCTTACAGATGGCAGTTAGTTATGTGTATGATATGTTATTCTTTGTAGTTCAATTGTATTCTGTAGATACATGTACCTATTTTCTCAATCAGAATTATTTGGCCATTACCGCTACACCAAAAATAACCTCGGATGCAGAAAGAAGAATTTCTTTTTGAAAAAAGTGCCGGAATTGTAGTCATGTGCAACTCAAAGTAGTTTTTACCAACAAGGTGGTGCTGCAAAAATTGTAAGATATCACCAGAAATAAAGAACAATAAGTCTGTCAAGAAATTTGGTGTGAAATAGGGAGCTAGGAAAAAAGTAATGGTAAAAATTTCAACTAGTTAAACTATAATTTTAGAAAACCATTGGTCAAACTGCAGACAGATGCTTTTGCCTAGTGTATCCGAGGTTCATCTTTTGTGTAATCAGAAAGGCTTAGAAGTTCTGATTGTCTCTTGTCGGTCTATAACATGTACATGGAAGTAAAAATAGTTGTTGAAAAATAGGCTTTAATGCTGTTAATTACAAAATTACTCTGATATTAAATTAGTTGCATTTTGTGCAGTAACAAAATTCATCACAATAACATTTGAATATAGAGTAGATTATGTCATATACATTTAATAAATAGATTCTTGCTGCATACCTGTAAAAAATTTAATTTTGTTACCAGTTCATGTGGAAGATTCTCCTGCATTGACACTGTCTCATGTGGGGGATTTTTACGTAAAGGCTAATTTTTTTATGTGAAAATTCAGTTTTATTATTTTTCTCAATAGATAAAGTAATTTCAGCCAAAAACTCAACAAATCTTACATTTGTGGGAGATTCATTATTTTTTCGTTAATTCTGCCCACTGTAATGTTAGAGGGTAATTAGGTATAAAGCAGGAAAATCTAAACTAAGAATGATTGATCTGTGTGATGAATAGATTGTTACATAGGTTTTAAATACGTGTATATTTAAATTGAAATGAAGGGGCTTCCAAATGTTATGCTGAGACAGATTTTTCAATTAGTTCAATTAATAAGATTTGTTTTTAAATATATGAGTACAAATGCTTTATTTATGTTCTTGAAAATAAAACAAAACCTGAGCACCACAAAACTTTTAAATAATACATGAGTCTCATTGTAATTCAATTTTAATAGATTTTATGACATCACCAGCATTTTAAAATATTTTCAGACTTATATATTTTTTAGAATTGAGTTTTGTGGCCCTAGAGCCTTTTTGGTCTAAAGCTGTGTCGAATTTTTTGCATTTGAAGTTTTGGTAAATCAAATTTTCCTTGTCCTGGTTCTTAGGTGGAACTGTATACTGTATAATGGTATAAGATGTATAAAATACAGTATAATGACACTTTATCTTGATTAAACGCATCAGTGTTAATTACGCTTAACATAATATTCTCAAGGTTACAACTCGATACTACCAATTGGAGTTGTGGTCCTTGTTCAGGGCTCGACTTTTTAATTTGAATAGATTATCATACGTAAGAGCATTTCTTTCGTCAGAGTTAAAACAAAAAAATGTCATTATGATGTTATAAATCATGCCAAAACCAAGATAATATAAAGCATTAAATACCATTCTATGTAAGA
This sequence comes from Perna viridis, assembly GCA_037379345.1. Taxonomy (NCBI): domain Eukaryota; kingdom Metazoa; phylum Mollusca; class Bivalvia; order Mytilida; family Mytilidae; genus Perna; species Perna viridis. The sequence continues at coordinate 28,271,987 of CM074517.1, read as the reverse complement.
ATCGGGCAATGGATGGTACATCATTTTCCCCAATTTAGTCATGTTTTTCCTAAAACATATTCAGTTCATCTTGAAAACAATAAAAGAACTACTAAAATTTATCCTGAAGAATCTTTTATTTGAATATTTTTTACTTCTTATAGGGAAAAAGTGTGGGAAAATTTCCCACCAGTTTTCGGTAGAGTATTTCAACTAAATTTGACCTATCAAAATCTTAAAAAGGCAAATTTTACAAAAAACTTTGATGGTTATTTCTAAAGGTTATCAGGTATAAATACTTGATTAATGCAATAAAATCTCTGTTTTTTCTCTGATACACATTTTGTCTGATTGTTAGATGGAGAAGTACTTAATTGTTACATTATCTATTTTTATAGCAAATTTACTGTAAGTTCTGATTTGCTTTATTATGTTTGATATAAGGAAAATGTCGTACAATTGATTTCTGCAGCTTTTGATCTTGATGAAGAAGCATTTGACGTGATACAAAAATAAATTTTTAGCAGACATTGTAATTCTGTCTCATACCAGTCCATGGAGTATAGAAATGATATTAAAATTCATTGTAACTTCATACTGCAAAGAAACATTTTATTCCCTAAAGTATCAATTTTCATAGTTTGTTGAGTTACCACTGAAAAAGATTTCTGTTTTTTTTCAAATTTAAATTTAACAGACATGATTCAATTTTTACTGTATGTTATGTTAACGTCTGAATTTGCAAGTTTCCACTATTTGTTGACCTCATGAATATTTTATTTTATAGGAATTTGGAACAAATACTTTTAATGAGCCACACATACTTTGAAAATAAGTACCTCACAAAAACAAATCTTCCACAGGAAAATACTTTTTTATCCTTAAAATCAAGTTCAAGACATGATAATAATAAAAAAACAGACATGGTTTTATTGTATAGTTTGTATTACTGGTATAAATATTGTATTCAATATTTAACATGATCATGTGTTCAGTCATATTTATTGGTCAGGTTATTTTTTTAATATTTTCTAACCGTTCAGTTTAATTAATTTTGGTCAAGTTATAGTTATCTTCCTTTGACTTTTATTAAGGGTTAGCTCTATATGGTTATGGTCATTCAAACACTATACATATATAGAAGATGCAATTACATCAAATAATTAACTTATTGTAACAGTTATGAGGTTGTGTACTTGTGCATGAAAGTACCACATACATTACATCTACGTATTAATTATGAAAACAAAAACATCCATGCTCCACTCAGTACTACAAAAGGGAGAGTGTAAGTTAGAATTGGAAAGAAAACAAAGTTCTTAAAATTTGAAGTTTTTAAATTCAGACATCATTTTTGTCTGCTTTAAAAGAGAATTATGTTATTCAATTCAATATTTAACCTTTTCTTTGTTTTACCACATGTTTACTTGGTAAAATCGTGTTTTCAAATAAGAGCTATAATTTGTTGGGTAACCTTGAATGGTTATCTGTTCACCATAAATGTTTCTTTTTGCAATAGCTTGTACATTTATGTTCAGCATTTATACTAATTTCATTGGAAGGGGAAAATATAGCACATTTACTCTATGTATAGATAATAATTGTTAAAACAAATTACGGTCAAAATCCACAATGACAAATATTCTGATCATTTAGCATTATTAATTTATAATTATCTGTAGTTAATGTATTGTAATATTATGAATTACGTGACATTTGTTCCCGATTATTATTAAATATGGGATTCTACTTTCATGTTTTTTTGGTAATTAAAAAATCTCAGCCATTGTGACTTACTTATATTTTGCTGTACATACATATGCATATTTTGATTTATTTTATAATATTTTAACTTCTAGATAAGAGAATTGTATTAGATTGACCAGTAGTTAATTTAACTCATGAGCAGGAAATTGCTTCTAATTTAGACAAATACTTTTTTACCACATAAAATAATTATTATTCTAATTAAGAAGTAAATACAAATTCCATTTAATACCAGGACTTTCATCTTTCCTATACCCTTTTTGACTTTATGTGGTGAATAGAAAGTCCACAGGTGATACATAACCTACAAATAAGGTCTAATGAAGAAGTAAAACTAAAATACACCAATTATACATCTGAACTATCCATAATGAACTTCCAACATTAAATTGTCAGAGAGCTGCTATAGACATAATTGAGGTACTCTGTATACTCTGAGGTAAGCCAGTGTCATGTGATCATTTTTTCTGATTGATTCATTGTATATCACTTGTAATTAATGCTTTATGTTTTTCTTTTGTTGAACCTTTATTTTCAGATTATGTTAGTAATTTGTTACATAGTCATTTTTTAATTGTATAGTTGTATTTTTTATGAAAGTTGTCTGATATGTTTTTTGACAATAAATTATTTCCCTATAGTTTGTTTTACTTTTCACATTTGTTGCCTTCACAGGTTACCTCAACGTCAGTACTAATGAGGATTATTGATGGCAATACACGGTTGATTTAGATTATTACCTGAAGTGGAAGGAAGTCACAAAAACTATAGTAATAATGATAAAAATAGTAGATGGTGACAGGTAAGGTTCAATGTTATAGTTCGGTTATAAGAAATCAAATGGATTTTATATTACCACAACATTTGTAGACGTTTTCATGCAATTTCTTGAGAAGTATTACTTGGTTGTTCAGGTTCATAAACGTAATTATAAAAAAAAGACATCAAGTCTTTGGTAAAGTATCATAGAGTTGCTCTATCAAGTTCACTAAACGGACTGATTCCATTGCATACTTCTTTTTAAATACAAATTTTCCAGTATTTTTTTTAACACACTTAAAAGGTTGTTACGGTCGGAGATTTTGAACACGACCTTTCTATCATACACGTGAGTACCACAATTTCACATTTTCACATCACATACTATTAGAATATATTACATTCGATATGTTCTTCGGTTCATTTTTTCTTAGTTGAGTACTTCTTGAATACAACTAATATTTTGATTAGGATCTTCCTATATATTTGATTTTATTGCTGCTATTGGGAGTTTATTCCTTGAAACATGTCTACAGCATTTTTACGAAATTTACAACATATGTATTCTTAAGGCTGACACACAAATTCAACGGTATTTTTCTCGATTTTAGTCAAAACAAAACAATACATATCGTTAAAGTAAACAAAGACAAATTTTAATTCAAATATTTAAAAGTATATATAGATTTAAGCACGGATTATGATTCGCTTTCTCAATGAACTCAACGATAATAACACTCTGTATTATGACTGGAAGTGTCTCAAATATCTGAAAAGAAATAAATGCAATGTCATAATTTAAATAAATTTTGAAATTAATGTATTAAAAGAATATCATTTATGAATTTAAAAAAAACATAATAACGAGATCATCTTTTAAAGGATGAAACACTTCCTAAATGAACTAATTAATAGCTTTGACCAACATTCCAATAACTTGCATATGTACACCATTATATTAATATTATAATATTATTATAGAACATCACACAAATCACTATATACACAGGACAGATAAGTTAAATTGTAGAACGATATTGAAAAGAAAGAAAAAAAAGTTTGTTTTTAGTTCAACAATTTTGTCAGCAATATTGCAAGTCAAAGGATATTCTCTGCTGAACTCACCCAAATATTTATATTGTGTTTTGTTATTTTTGACTTAGTTAAAGTGATGTAGTTTTCCTTAGATATATTTTTTGAAAACGCTCAGATCTGAAATTAAATACTAGGAAAGACCGCGAAAAGTACCAAAACATACACAAGTTTTTTATATCTTCACGTTTATGTCATATCAAACCTATATCATTTTTGTTTTTCATTTTATTTATTATTATTACGTTTCCTTCCTGTTTCATTTCGGTTCAATTATTTTATCCCTTCAATACAATAGTCATCCGAGCGGTCAATTTGCTATAAATACAAAAATGAAGAAAATATTATGTTAAACAATTTTTTTCTAACTACGACATTGGTCGAAAAAAGGTCAATCATTTGCATTGATACAATCACTAAAATCTCATATAAATATAAGTCATATTGTATAACTTATATTGTTAGAACATTTCTGAGTGAATCCAATTTAACAATCTAATTGTCAACCACTAACTCACTAACGACATATTTTTTTTTCCATTTCAAAGTTTATATATTAGTACTTAATGTAAAAAAAATGACAACAAAAACACACAAGAAATACTAAAACAAACAAACAAACAAACCTTTAAAGCAAAGAGTGTCTGAGTACAATATATTGAAAAAAAACCAATGGTCTCTATAAGTTCTACTACAGAACAAAGCAGAAGGAACACATTGATTTCAGGAGAAAACACATTTTCAAAATATTTAAGTTTAAGGTAAATCATACCAATTGTGTGTTTATTTTTGTATAGACTTAACTTAATTTGTTTTCAAATATGTCTTTGCATGAAGGTATTATACAATGATAAAGTATTAGTTCAACTATTCATAAGTACAATCATATCTCTTATTGAAGGCCAAAGAAGTTTACCAATGGTATTTACTATATTTATTGCCAATAATAAATGATAAGTTATATTGCAGATCAGTAGTTTATGTACTACAAACAAACGTTATGGTTGTATCACATAGATTTAACATCTTATGAAATACTACACCTGAACATTTTGAACTGAAGGATATGAACTGTAGGTACGAGGACACAATTAATTTCGAAGTGCATTTCAACAGACCCATCTTGACATATAAAATAATTTCACCGCTTCAAACTCATTCAAACTTCACCAATATGGAGACATGTTTTTATATATGTCTCCATATTGGTGAAGTTTGAATGAGTTTGAAGCGGTGAAATTTTTTTAAGAGTGCTAGAAAAATTCACCATCATATTTTATTTTTAGCAACTTTGCGTCGAGACCCCGTAGACATGAAAAGTGGTCACTGCCAAAAGTCCTAAACTTTTACCTTCTTTCAAAGGACCAAATCACAACTTTCACATAAAATTACAGAATGAAAAAAAAACCTTGTAAATTTGATCCTTGCCATTGCCCTACATTTCTGCAGTTAGTACTAAGCAATAAAGTTTATGGCAGCAAAGAAAAAAATCAGGAAGAAACACACTAAAAAAGGAACTATATTCGGGGAATTCATTGTGATCTCGTACCTATTATACAGTGCCAATAGTAGGAATAGGTTTTATCTCTTGGTTTAGGCGTAGTTGCCAATACATATACAACATTAGCACACCTTACTTCATATTAACGTTAATTTCATGTCATTTTGAACCCAAAATTGCATACACAAAGTTTCAAAAATAGCACCACGGAGTTACCTGATACAACTTTCTGGAAGTTTTATGTATTTATATTTGTGAGACGTTTCAAATACAAAAGAGGAATCAATATATATAGTGCTAAAATAAAACCAAAAATAATTGTACCACGTAATAGAAAATACAACAATATTATATAATTTCATCAAGAAGTATAATAGATTTTGATCACAGTCAATGCAAAAGTTAATGTTGAACTAACGGTATCTCAAACCAATTCAAATTGAAACAAGAAACATGCCAAAACCATTGCCTTACAGAACATTTCTTTTCAAATTTATTGATATTAACAAAGTAGTCAAAGATTAAAGTGAGAAAAGAAAAAAAAATATGATAATCCAAAGGAATATTCATGATATTCATATTGAGGGATTTTTTTAGTAGATGTAACTACGTTTGAGGAAATATTCTTCCGTTCGCATCTATGATTGGCAAATTTTATTGTGTCATTGTAGTATACATTTTCACAGAGAAGCTAAGAATGTTTACTTTTGTTTTTTTTTATGCCAAACAAAATGAACGCAAGTAATTAATTAGAAGTAGTTTCTATACTGCATTTTAATACGAAAAAAAACTTATTCTAAATTGTTTCGACTCTAAAACAATAACAATATGTCAACATAATTTGTACTGTATGTTTTGTTTAATAAATCAAACATCCGTTATCAATGACATGGACAAAAGGTACTACTTCAATATTTCCTTGCATAATAACGTTATCAGAGTTATTCTCACAGAAATGAAATGAAATGAAAATAAAAATCACGCAAAGGTATTCATCACCTACCAGGCTTTAATCTTAAGTAGTCTAGAGGTATTAAATTACCCTCTAAATAATCCAATAAAATCTATTTTCCAATGTGAATGTTCGAATATAATTAAATTATTAATGTCTGGTTGGAGTGCAATATTTGGCGGGAAGTTTTGCTAAATTGTTTTCCCGTTCCAGAAAACGATGACATCTGAAAAAAATATATAAAAAGGAAAAAAATATATGAAAAAATTAGAATGCAAATACACTTATTCTACACACCTCCCTTGAACAGTTGTACTATATTTTTTAAACGTTTTAGACAAACATTGAGAGAGTGTTAAATCTAGTCTCCTACACCTTGTAAAAAATAAATCTAAAATTTGTTTGTGGTTATTTGTTTTTTCCCGCGTTTCTAATAGTACAGCGGGAAAATAATGTTTTGTCTGTGTGCGTATATTAAAATACGGTGTTCCGATATTTTCCATTGTCCGATCAGGTTTTGGTACGTTACCGTAATGGAAGAGTGTGTTTGACAATTATTTCACCCTCTAGCCGTCGTTCAAACCAGCAAACGTCCGTCAATATTATAAACATATTTTATGATTTTCGATTTTGGTGTGGTCCGACACCATGTTGATCATTGTCATTGGATACAGGTTTCCTCGAAATTCGGGATTTTCCTGGTCGGCCTATCAGACTATCATCTATATTCGAGTGTCGCCCCACATATTTTTAAAAACCCGCGATTGACATCATTGACAAATGTTTGTTAGAAACAAAAAAAAAAAGAAGATATCATCAGGCATTTATCTATATATAACAAAAAAAAACAAAAAACAAAAACAAAGAAAAATAATAAAAAAACAACAAGTAAAGAAACAAAAACAATTAATGTAAAAGATACTACAGACGCTGTAAAATCATCTTCATATTATGACCAACACTTAGAGATCGGTGGAAAAGGAAAACTATTGGTCAAACCATACGACAAACGTGATGAATTTCATTTGTTTTTGTCAACTTACCTTTCATCTGTGGAAATAACCCTTCAGCACTTGCGTAGAGAGTTTTCATGTTACAAGGCATACGTTATGCCGGAGCTAGCCGTAACTACGCTCACTTCTTGTACCGCGCAAGACTTCCTGCCATTAGGCCTCTGGAACAGGGTTATGTTGCTGCAAGATTGAAGCCATTTTAATTTTTGGTTGACTTAATGAACTCGTGGATCGTTACGGTGTATTTATCTGCAAAATGAAAAGCGATTTGTTCAACAAATCATGTTTTACTTTCCTTTTTCGTCTTACCGTGAATCTATAGGATTAATTTGGCGGATGTTTCTAGAATAGCAGCGGGTGCTTACCCTACCGTTGCACCTGGTCCATGCTCAAAGTTTTTCGTGGAGTCCAAGTAGCACATTTATATTGGTTTCTTTGTACGCATTATTTTGATTTTTTAATGTTCTTTGCTGTGTTTGTCTTTTTTCCTTCTTCAGTCTTTGTTCCTGGATTGCGTTCTTTTGATTTCGAAAAGAATCTTGAAAAAAGGATTCACGTCCGTTTTTGTTAGGCAAATGATGACCACCAACAAAATAGTCTTTAATAATAAGAATAATAATTTAATGGGGCGGGAAGGGTAAATGGAGGGAAGCAATATACAATCATTGAATTTACTAATGGATACGTTGCAATTAATTTTTAATAGCTACTCAAGATCAAGTTTACCACTGTCACATGTAACGCAGTCGCTTTGCGATATTTGGAATAAAATCGCGAAAGCAAATTAACATTTTTTGTTCATAAATTTCATAAAGATTGGACCCAAAGGCATTAAGTGAATGACAATAAGATTGTATTCATTGTAATAGCATCTGATAAATCGGTGTCTAAGAGGAAACCACTAAGAACAGGGATTTTATTATAATTTTTTCCTCTATTTTGATTTATGGTATCAGTATTGCATTGAATATCCCTGAGCAGGTGTACGTCAAAACATGGAGGATATAAAAAGAAAATAGTGCATTTTCTTTTTGCATCTTTACAAACTTTTTACATCAACTATGATTTATAATGTCTTATAGAGCAAACATAACACTATAAGATGACAAATTTAAGACAGTGTAACGTTATAACATAAAAATGTGCCAATGAAAGGTTGGTTTGATGAAAGTGAAAGTAAAGAAAATGGCTATTCATTGTTCACGTCCATTTTTCTGTCCAAATCCTCGTGGACTCACCCTATTTTTTTGCGGGAAGTTTTTTTTACAAACCCTTAGAAATGTGAAAGTTTTATTAAATTAATTTACATATTTTTAAAAAATCCTAAAATATGCACTTCACTAAAGAAGTTTATTGGAATATTTATACGATACTGAGACCTAGTATATCAAACGAAATTCTTATTAATTTAATTGTAACAATAACAATATTTATTTAATTATAACTTCTTTGGAGACAATATCAAACAATCTCGATGGAAATACTATATTACTGTTAAGACTGCAAATATTATCCAACATCTGAAATACAAAATAAATCCCAAAAATTCCATCAGTCATGATGTTAACTAGATATAATTGCACTGTTCGGCGTAACAGGATATTTCCGCAGGTCCACCATTGTAACAGGAGCATTTAAATTAATTTCTACGACCAAGCAAATGTTTTAAATTAAAATTTTGAAAGACGGCAATTTTGAAATGGTGCCATTTTTTAAATTTTAATATGGCCAATTGGAAGCCCTTTTGATGACCTATTTTTAAATCAAGTATCAACCTTCTACAATTTATAGTGATTTTCTTGACGAAATTCGTTCAGCTATTTCTGAGGAGTTTAGGATAAGACGGGTATTACAATGATAAATTTTATAATAAGAAACAGAGTAAAAACAATGCGTCCAACTTCGTTGGTTGAACAAAATTATTTGTTAAAATATAAATGAATGTATGTTGGAGAAGCAAACCTTAACGAAGAGACCATCTTATTGCAAATAGATACATATATGTGAACTTCTGTTTTCTTAAGTATATAAAAGTTTACCGATGGAAAACGTTAAATAAGACCCGCGAACTCACACACAATGATAACACAATGGCAAACTACTTAAAGAACGGCACAAGACAAAACGAGAATAAGCTTATATTTGCATAAATGGTAGGCCGGTTTTATTTAGTGCGCTTAACTTCCCATATGTGTTACAGTTAATTGTTTCTGGTATACTGCAAAACAGCACAGCACAAAATGGACACCGAGGAACGTTTGTAAAAATAAGTAGTAAAAATAATATAGATAGAAAAAAAGACAATTCATCGTCTATATTCTTTATTTGAAACAGAATATTAAAAAATAAGATTTAGATATTGTAAATAAACCCTTTTTCCAGGTAGGTTTTGAGACGTACCTGTTTAATTACCATGGCCCAAAAAGTCCTTCCTGCCGGCAACGATGGCGTCTGTTAAAGTCAGAACAGTAACAACTAGCTCTGGTATACAGTTGTTAATTTCGAAGTAAAGGTATACAAAGGTATAAACATGTTGAATGAGCTAAATTGAAAATGAAATGGAAAAGAAGAAAAATCCTTAAATAATGAACGCTTGTGGTGTTCCTACATTCAGACCGCTGTAAATGAATTAATATTAAAATACATTCTATTCAGCATACGATAATATCTGTTTTTACCAACATTCTGAGATGGTAACGATGATATAGTTTTCTTCAAGTTACACAAATTGCCCTAGAAAACAAAATCTGATATTAAATATTAGAAAAGACTGTTATAACATATGAGGAGATTTTGTAATCTGTGAATTTTCATATTTTTGGCATATCAAAGAGTAATCGAGGAAACCAAGGTAAGTAAGTAATCCAGGGACAAAGACCAAACATGGAAAACAGACATACACAACAAAGAACATTGAAAAACCAAAATAATACAAACAAAGTAACAAAAGCAAATGAGCAACTTGGACTCCACTAAAAACTGGTAGCATGAAACAGGTGCATCGGTAGGGTAAGCGTCCTCTGCTTTTCTAGAACACCCCCGCCGAATTCCTCATAAAAAGTCGTCCCGGGTAAACAGAGGGGGAAAGGATAACTATGACACGATGAACAAATCAGTTTTTATAGTGCAGATGGATACACCTTAACGATCCACAAGTTCATGGTGGCGACCATAAAACTTCTGTAGTGATTTCGTCAATCTTGTAGCAACATAACCCTGTTCCAGAAGCCTAACTGTAGGAGTACTAGAGCGATACACAAAGTCTGCGTATTTACGGCAAGCCAAGGTGCGAGAGGTATGTTGCCACATATGAAAGAAAAGTTGACAATTCTGAATGAAAAATCATAGCACTTTTGTCGTAAAGTTTGGTCAATAGTTTTCCTTTACCATCGATCTCTAAGTGTAGGTAAAGATATGTGGCTGACATCACAGTGTCTGTAGTATCCTTCATCTCAATTTTCTTGGGGTAGATACGATGTATCACATCCCCTAAAATGAGATTGTTTAACGATAGTACGTCATATATATAGCGGAAACTGAGATTAAAGGATTTAATCAAACGATGTTCTTTCTTTCGCATCAGATAAGCTATAAAGTCAACCTTATAAGAGTTTAGGAAAAGGTCAGCAAGTAGAGGAGTACCCATTGGAATACCGAGCGTTTGTTGTAAAACGCGAAGTAATGCGATTTTTTATTTCAACTATGTATCTCTTATCCTATCACTGTTGACTTAAGTACCTATCAGATTCAATATATCCCTTTAAAATGATCGACTGCTCTATTCAAAAATTAAAACTTTTATACGTTTGCAGTGAGCACAGTTCTTTCACTGTACCGTTAAATGTCAAAACAGATCATAAAATATCTTAATATTTCTAACCGCAATCAATCTGCCAATAATATCACAATAAACATTAAGTATATTAATTAAATACAAATAAAAAAACTTACCCCAGACAGCAACCAAATGTGAGCGTAAATAAATTTTCGTTTGCATAAGTGCAAATATAACATCTTATTTATTTCGTCATCAATAAATTAAAAAAAAAAGTTATAGTAAAAATACAGTTCTGAAAACAATGATATATTGCACGAACTTCCACAAATCTTATGTATATAAAAATTAAAGCAATTCCTCTATGTTTATATCAGTTAAATGAGAGTCAACCATTAACACGTATTAATACACAAATACAAATAAGTAAATTTAAATGCAGATATTTGAATATAATAATCTTGAGAAGTATTTTAATAAATGAAACCAACTTAACATTATATTTATGTCAATCATATATGAAATATGAAATTTTAAATATAGAAAAATATACGGCAAAGGAAAAACAAAAACAAACAAACAGGCAAACGAATGAATATCAAGTGTTTTCTGATTAAAAAGTTTAAAACACTACATCATTGTATATATACTATAGATATATGTCAAACTATACTACAAAGCAAGAAAAACGAAACAAAGGTAGGAAGGAAATGACAGCAGTTTTCCACACAGAAGGGAGAGTGATTTTTAATAGTTCAAATGTACTGCTATATCAACAAACTATTGGCAAAAAAAAAAAAAAACCGTGTCCCTGTGGTTTTCCATTAAAGAAGTAAGAGTCTACAGATTTATTTAATTGTTTCCCTTGCTGCTTATAACATGTTCTAACAATCATCCTTTTCATTTTTCTTGTTTTACATTTTCACTACGATAAATATATCATTTTCTAAGTATTTATGTAAATTTATGTTTGTATTTATGCATTTCGCAACTAGCTAATTTGATATCGTCTTTCCAAACACAATGCTTAAATTATAGAAGCTACTGGGTTACAGAAATAACAAAATGTAAGTAAAATCAAGTTACTACCCGATCAACCACAATATCAAACCATTTTTATTACAATTCAGATTAGACAAATGTTACTTTTTGTAGGTTAAACAAAAATAATGTAAAGAACAATATCAATTGAACTTTGAAAATAAAATAAAAAATGATTACTTTACCTCGGCAAATTTGGAAGTCAGTAGTTGTCAAATTGCTTAAGGTCATGTATTTCCTATCAAAGCATTTAATCGTAGAACTAAATTTTCCTATTGATTTTATCCATGACCACAACGGATAAATATTGCATCCACATAGGACATCCAGATATCTGAAATTATTAGATTGTTGTTTTAAGCACAGAAATGAAATTTCTTTTTAATTGTCAGTAGTCATGAAGTGACTAGCTGCAATATCAACAATAGTCAAACATGGGTCTATCAAACCACCAATCTTGTATAATATCAAGCCTTCAGCAAATGTAATACTCTTCTCTATCATGACGCCCATGACAAACAGCTGACTCTTCGGTCTTACACTCAGTACAACTTATGATCATTGACGAATTGATTTCCTTCTTTTTCACAAAAGTTATTCTGTCGGTTTTTATGGCATTTAAAATATGAATCAAAAAGTGAACTCAAAAAGGACCTTTTAAAAAAAATAAGTCCTTTTTTAAAACATTTTCATATCATAAATAAGTAAATAATACGGGAATCAATATTTTCAGTATTGTCTATACAATGACGTATTCTATGAAAATTGAATGTACATTCACAGAACAAAATCAGATAAAGAAAATCATCTTTCCTTCCTTTATAATCATGATTCACCTGAACACTTAACGTTTTGTTTTTGTTTAATTCGCAGCAGATATTTGTTTTGAAAGCCATTTTTCATTAATAATAAGGGGTTATCGATCCGATCCCATATGTGGGATTTAAAAACCTATGTAATAAACTGTAATTCAGAAATAAGAATATACATGCATTTGCATATTCCATTTGAATACTGCTCGTATGTTCACTTAGATATGGTGTTAAATAATTCAATGTTTATTCACAAATAATTTGCGAATCTGAACGGACGCTGACAAAAAAAAATATCAATAAATCAATAAACATAGCCTCCGTTTATACGTATACAAGTTCTGTATACCACCTTAATACCAGAAAGAGCACTTTGTAAACCCATACTCACAGAAAATTGAGGTTTGTAAGGTTCACAAATTCTCCTGGGTCAAGATTGGTTATATTGTTGTTTTGTACTCGTCTGATAAAAACAAGTATAAATAAAATTAAGATACCAGATATCAGACAACAAAATAAAAATGAAAAAAAATAGATATAAATAAAAACAAACAAACACAAAAAGAAATGCGAGTAAACAACAAAGTATGAAATATGCATAAAACTGATTATCAGACATATTAAACTTTTCAAGACCAAAATCGAAAACGATATTATCTCGATACAAAACTTTCCTTACATACAGGTATGCAATACTTGTCAATGATTATTTTTTGGTTACTTTTTCTAGTATGGCGTTAAATTCCAAAACATGTCTAAAAAGCGTCTTTTCCTTTTCGCTGAAGCGACAATACCATTTCTTATTTACATGCAGTTAATGAAACTAATTGATTGACATAATTCGCTGATTTAGAATTGTGAATGTGTGAAACTCTAATGTTGCTAAATATACTATAGCTAAACCAATTAGTTCACTCAATTTAATATACTCACAAACTATACGATGTTAGCTGATTATTATATAAGTATCTAAAGTATGTAATAGTTATATCATGATAAACTATGAAGTTGAAACCACAGGTACTCTGAACAGTGTTCTGAAGGGGTTTACGAACGGAATTACCCAAAAGAGCTTGCTTTTCACCTTGTAAATTGATATCTAATTTTACTTTCAATGGTATATGTTAGCACGTTTTCGCTGTATTTTGCACAGTAATTCAAATATATTTTATTAATATAAACATATAAACAATGTTAGCAGCAATTGAATATAACTATAACGAATGTTTTTTATTGAAAGCATATAATGGTTATAGCCACTTGCAATATAACTACACATGTCTTAGAAGTTTCATCATTTTAGTATAAAAAATCATCGTAATCCATGAAAACAAATTTACGTATTCATATCGTTCATATTTTGTTTGATTGCAACTGGTGGGGAGAAACTTGTAAAATTTTTAATTCATTCAATATTAGGAACTCCAATGGTATGAACAGTATATGTTATCAGGACTTGGAGGGTTGTGATAAAGCCAAAGTAATTTAACCCCGTCGCATTTTTTGCGCCGATCCCAAGTCAGGTATTTCTGGCATTTGCATTTGTATGTCTTGTTTCGTTTTCAGCTATAGTTTATTTTGATGTTTCTTGTTTATATAGTGGCAACTCTTTCGCAGTACCAGTTTATAATGAAACTTTTGGCCAGCTGCAACCTGCCCTGTGGTATGAGGGTTTCCTCGTCGTTCATTGAAATAAAATGTGCTGGCATTTTCGTTCCAGTGGGGTTATTGACTTTTGACATATAAATCATACCTATTCTCGTTATATTATCTATTTTTCAGATATAAAATTTGAAGACAAAATAGCTTTGTCAACCATCAAAATTACGCATAACTTTGTCTTCTTTTGATTTTGTTTTAAATATCAAAATGTTTTCGTTTTGTTTTGATGTTCATGTTATAAATGTCTTGTTGTATGGTCTGCGGAAGATTTCAATGTCCCTCATGAATTCTGATAGACAATCTTGATTACTATTTCTTTGTCAATCAGTTGTGGATTTTGATAAAAAAACTGAGGAATGTTTTTAATTTCCACTTTTTAATAAAATTTTAATCCATACACTAAAAGCATACACACTAATATTCACAGCTCATAAAAAACACATCCGATTTTGCAATTCTTGAAGTTCACAATGTCAAAAAAAAGTCTTGTAATTCATTTAATAGATTCCGATTGTATGATAACTTTTTCTAGTATGCACTTTAGCCTCTATTCCTTTTCGATTAGGTGACAGTGCCACTTTTTATTTACATGCAGTTTATCAAACGAACAAATTGACATAACTCGCTAATTTAAAATTGTGAATACTTGTAACTCTACTATTGCAAAATATTTTATACCTAAACTAATTAGTTCAATCAACACATTAAAATACTCACAAATAATGCAACTTAGTCAGTCCACTAAAGGTTCCGGTTTGAATTGATGTTAGCTGATTATCATTTAAGTATCTAAAGAATAAATCAATAATATCCAGATAAACAATAAGATTGAAACCACAGGCCCTCTATAAATCTACAAAATGAAAGAAACAGCGAAATGAGTAGCAAGCACTTTTTTGGGTAATTCCGTTTGTTAACGAAATTACCCAAAAAGTGCTTGCTACTCATTTCCCTGTTTTTATATATATATATAAACGTCTCAGAATGTGACGACTCTATTCGTTACATTGCTCCATCCGATCAAATTGATACAGAGAAGATACGTAAACTTATAGAAGGGTCTAAAAAATTTCCAACGATGTTAGAACTGTCAAATTCGCGATGCAAATTTTTGGTCATTCCCTTCGCGAGACTCGAACTCGTACCGCTGTGACATCTACGGCAACACCGCCTGCAATAAGTCCAGCGCCCTGGACCACTCGACGGGCTAGGCTATATAAAAATATAGCTTTTGCTGGCCGGGTCATTCCTCCTCGTAGGATTAATCTAGGGCTCTAACTTAGTACACGATGCATGGTAGTATGGAACAGTTCATTTAGGTGTAGGATAGAGAATCAAATTAATGATGCATGTCACAACAAATCAATATTACACAAACGTCTCAAAATGTGACGACTCTATTCGCTACACTGCTCCATCGGATCAAATTGTTACAGGAAAGATACTCTTGTTTCGTTTTCACCTTTAGTATTTAGGGGAAACTCTTTTACTGCAGCCGTGTGGAATAATATTTTGTTGCCAGCTGCAGCCTGCCCCGCGGTATAAGAGTATTCTCGTCGTTCACTGATGAAAAATGGGTGACCCTGTGCTAGCATATTTATCCCTGTGGCGTTGTTGTCTCTTTGACATATACAACATCCTATTCTCGTTATATTATCTATCGTTTTCATATAATATTTGAAGTCAAAATAGTTCTGTCAGCCATCCCTACTACGCAGATGCAACGCATGTGAAGTGCTAAAAGACTGACCTGACCATAATTTTGAATGGCTATGAGGGTTTTTAAAATGTCAAAATGTCTTAGTTTTTTGTAATGTTCATGTTAAGAGCTTCTTGTTGTATACCTTGTGGAAGATTTAAATGTCACTCATTAATTTCGATAGACAAACCTGATTTCCATTTGTATCCTAATCAGTTGTGAATTTTGAAAGAAAACCGGAGGCATTTTTCAAATTTCCACTTTTTTAATGAAATTTCATCCCATACACCAAAAACAAAAAAAAACAATAATAATTCACAGCTAATTAAAAAAAACAAACCACTTTTGTAATTCTCGAAGTTCACTAAGATAATAAAAAATATCTAGTAATTCATTGAACAGATTCTATGATGAATTTTTCTAGTGTGCCATACAGATTCGACTGGTATGATGAATTCTTCTAGTATGCCTTTTAAGCGAATAATTCCAAAATGTCTCTAGCAAGCGTGTATTCCCTTTCGATTAGGCGACAACGCAATTTCTTATTTACATGCAGTTCATCAAACGAATTGATAATTGATAATTAGCATAATTTGCTGATTTAAAATTTTTGTGACTCTAATATTGCAAAATATTTTAAACCTTAACCAATTAATTCAGTCAATACTTTACTTTACTCACAGATAGTACAGAGTCAGTCCACTAAAGGTTCCATCATCAATCGATGTTAGCTGATTATTATTTAATTTTCTAAAGAATGAAACAATTATATTATGATAAACAATAAAATTGAAACCAAAGGTACTCTGAACAGTGTTCTGAAGGGGTTTACAAACGGAATTGTTCATCAAAGAGCTTGCTATTTAATTTGTTATTTTTATCATTATGTAAATTGATATATGATTTTAATTTCAATGGTGTTGGGTAGTATATTCTCTGCACAGTAATTGAAATATATTTTACTAACATTAATATATAAAAATGTTAGCAGCAATTGAATATAGCTGCAAATCATGCTTTAATTGAAAACATGTATTTGGTATTGCCACTTTCATTGCAACTGCATGTGTCTTTGAAGTTCCATCAATATTTTGTTTGTTGTTTAAATTGATCAATCCAATAATAAAAGCCCCTTTTTGGTAATGTAAAACTTGAAAATAAAACTAGGGGACATTGCAATCCACGAACAACCAATTTACGTTTTCATCTCGTTCATATTTTGTTACCTAAGGTTATGTCTGATTAGTGTAGACTATTTCAAAACATACTGTGTCACAACACGAAACGAGTGGCCAAAGCCAAACTTATTTTCTTTTGAAGACTTAATAAACGAATGGCAATAAAGACAATTATTGCTAGTAGAGAGACCCTTGAAAAAATGTGTAAAATCAATATGGAAAATCCTTGTGGTATGAACAGTAATTATTCTAAGAAATATGAGGGTTTTGATCACGCTAAAGCAATTTAACCCCGCCGCAATTTTTGAGTGCATTTGAAGTCAGGAATTTCAGGGCTGTTTTTGTCTTGTTTCGATTTCACCTATAATATATTATGATGTCTATTGCGTATACAGGAGCTACTCTTTTGCAGTACGTGGGTATAATTTTTGGGCCAGCTGCAGCCATGCCGTGTGATATAAGGGTTCCGTCGTCGTTCATTGAAGACAAAAAAGTGGCATTGTGTTGTCAATTTTATCCCAGTTTGGTTGTAATCTTTTTGACGTATACAACATACCTATTCTAGTTATATCATCTATTATTTACATATCAAATTTGAAATCAAAATAGTTTTTTTCAGCCTTCCATATTACGCAGATGCAATGCATTTGAAGTGCTATAAAATTTACCTGACCATGACATTGTCTGGACTTGATAGTTGTTTTTAGTCAAAATGTCTTTGTTTTGAATAATGTTCGTGTTATGGCCTTCTTGTTGTATAGTGTGCGGAAGATTAAATTGTCCTCTATAAATTTCGATAGACAATGTTAATTACAATTTCTATCTTAATCACGTGTGGATTTTGAAAAAAAAAACAAAAAACTTGGGAATTTTTTTAATTTCCATTTTTAATAAAATTTTAACCCTTACACCACACAAACAAAACATTATTATTCACAGCTAATTAAAAAACACCCTCCGATTTTGCACTTGTTAAAGTTCACAAAGTTCATAGAAAATGCCTAGTAATTCACATGACAATTACAACTTGTTTGATAAATTTTTCTAGTATGCCTTTTTGGCTTTTTGGCATCTTATAATTTTCGATTAGGCGACAGAGCCATATTTTATTTACATGCAGTAGTTTATCAAACGAATTGATTGAAATAATTCGCCAATTTAAAATTGTGAATATTTGTAACTCTAATATTGTAAAATATTCTATACTTCAATCAATTAGTTCACTTAACACTTTAATCAACTCACAAATCATACACATAAGTCAGTCCACTAAAGGTTCCGTTTTGAATCGATGATAGCTGATTATTATTTAAGTATCTAAAGAATGAAACAATTATATTATTATAAACAATAAAATTGTCAATTTGTTATTTTTATCATTTTGTAAATTGACACATGATTTTAATTTCAATGTCGATAGACAATGTTAATCACAATTTCTATATTAATTACCTGTGGATTTTGAAAAAAATTAAAAAAAAAAACTTGGGAATTTTTTTAATGTCCATTTTCGAATAAAATTATTCACAGCTAATTAAAATACAAAAACTCCGATTTTGCAATTCTAAAATTTCACAAAGTTCATAGAAAATGCCTAGTAATTCACATGACAAATTCGACTTGTTTGATAATTTTTTCTAGTATGCCTTTTTGGCTTTTTGGCATCTTATAATTTTCGATTAGGCAACGAACGGAGCCATATTTTATTTACATTAACTCTAATATTGTAAAATATTCTATACTTCAATCAATTAGTTCACTTAACACTTTCGTCAACTCACAAATAACGCAACTTAGACAGTCCACTAAAGGTTCCATCATGAATCGATGTTAGCTGATTGTCATGCAAGTATCTAAAGTATAAAACAATAACATTATGATACAAACTATAAAATTGAAACCACACGTACTGTGAACGACAAATTTACGTTTTCATGTCGTTCATATTTTGTTACCGAAGATTATGTCTGATTATTGTAGAATTTTTCAAATCATACCGTGTCCCAAAAGGAACGTTTTTCTAAAGTCAAAATGTCTTTCCTTGTTATTTAATGATAAAACTTTGACGTTGAAGTCTTAAGGAAAGAAAGTTTCTTATTCCACCAATACTGATAATTCTAATTGTACGAACGATATATGTTTTCGAAACTATGAGGGTTGTGATCACATCAAAGTAATCAACCTCGTCGAATTTTTAGCGCCTGTCCCAAATCGGGATTTTCTGGCCTCTCTATGTCTTGTTTCGTTTCACCTTTAGTTTATTTTTATGTTACTTGAGTATTTAGGGAAAACACATTTGCTGCATCTGTGTGGAATGGTATTGTGTGGCCAGTTGCAGCCTACCTTCTTGTCGTTCATTGATGGGAAATGGGTGACCTTGTGCTTGCATTTTTATCGCTTTGGGTTGTTGTCTCGTTGACATATATAACATAGCTACTCTCGTTATTTTATGTATTGTTTTCATACAAAATTTGAAGTCAAAATAGTTCTGTTAGACATCCCTAAAAAGCAATTGCAACACATGTGACGTGCTATAAGGTGACCTGAGCATAACCGTCTGGCTTTGAGGGTTTTTTTTGTAATGTCAAAATGTCTTAGTTATGTATGATATTAAGAGTTTCTTGTTGCATAGCCTGCGGATGATTTAAATGTCCTTCATTAATTTGAGATAGACAATCTTGATTACTATTTCTATCTTAATCAGTTGTGACTTTTGCCAAAAAACAGGCCAATATTTTAAATTTCCAATTTTCAAAGAAATTTTAACCCATACACCAAAAACAAAAACATTATAACTCACAGCTCATTAAAAATCCCCTTATTCTGTACTTTTTGAAATACACAAAGATATTAGAAAATGTCTAGTAATTCATTAAACAGATTCTACTGGAATGATGAATTTTTGTAGTATGCCTTTTAAGCGAATAATTCCAAATTGCCTCTAGCAAACGTGTATTCCCTTTCGATTAGGCGACAATGCAATTTCTTCTTTACATGCAGTTTATCCAACTAATTGAAAATTGGTAATTAGCATAATTTGCTGATTTAAAATTTTTGTGACGCTAATATTGCAATATATTCTAAACCTTAACCAATTAGTTCAGTCAATACTTTACTTTACTCACAGATAATACAACTGAGTCTACTAAAGGTTCCGTTTTGAATCGATGTTAGCTGATTTTTATTAAAGTATCTAAAGAATGAAACAACTATATTATGATAAACAATAAAATTGAAATCACAGGTACTCTGAACATTGTTCTGAAGGGGTTTACAAACGGAATTGTCCTTTGGAGAGCTTGCAATTTGTAATTTTTATCATTTTGTAAATTGATATATGATTTTAATTTCAATTATGTTGGGTAGTACGTTTTTGCTGCATTTTTTACAGTAACTGAAATATATTTTACTAATTTGAATATATAAAAATGTAAACAGCAATTGAATATAGTTACAACTAATGCTTTTATAAAAACAGATAATGGTTGACGGCACTTTCATTGCAATTACAATGTCTTAGAAGTTTTATTCTAGTTTAATTTGATCAATCCAAGAATAAAAGCCTTTTTTGGCAACGTATAACTTGACAAAAACTAGGGGGCAACGTAAACCATGAACAAATTCACGTTTTCATCGCGTTCATATTTTGTTACCGAAGTTTATGTCTGCATATTGTAGAATATTTTAAAACATACTGTGTCCCTTTGACATATACAATGTACACCATACATATTCTTGTCATATTTTCTATTGTTTTCATATAACATGTGAAGTTAAAATGATAATGTCAGACATTCCAATTGAGTAGCTGCAAAGCATTTCAGGTGCTAAAAAACTTACCTGACCATAGATTTGTCTGGCTTTTAGGGATTTTTTAAAAATGAAAATGTCTTAGATTTGTATAATGTTCATGTTATGGGATTCTTATTATATAGTCTGCAGACGATTGAAATGTCCCTTGTTAATTTCGGTAGATAATCTTGACAACTATTTCTATCTCAATCAGTTGTGGAGTTTGAAAAAAAAAATTCACCGCTCAGTAAAACGTCCTCTTTAATTTTACGATTCTTGGAGTTCATAAAGATGATACAAATGTCCTGTGATTGATTGAAAAATACCTGGCCATGATATGCTTGATTCCCATACACATAACTTGTACTTGAATTACCAAGGCTTTTTTATCAAATGTTCTTTACGATCAATGTAATGTATTTTCCCATGTGGACTACACCTTGAAAACTATATTGTTAGGATTCTTTGAAAATTCTTAAGATCTCTTTAGATATTTTGATTACATACTCTATAAAAATAGAATATGAATCGAATGATAATTATCCTTAAAACTTTATTGACAAAAAGATGATAAATTAAGAAGAAAGACTTGAACAAACGAAAAGAACATATCTTTTACGTCGGAAATCACAAAATTGTTTGAATACATTTACATAATTACGTACCAAGAAATAGTGGTACAAACAGTGCAAAATCATATTATTCGATGGTGTAATGGAATCTGAAACTTAACTTACAATCATTGGCCAAACATTATTTATATATGTCGGACCTTGAAAAACATGAACAAAAAATGACAAGGACAAAATGTGTGTTTCGGGCAGAAATGATGATCAGCTGATAGGTCTTTCTCTGCTTTTTCCGCGCGAGTTTTGAACGTAATTAAACGTAAGTTAATGTTATGATTTTTTTTTTCAAATTTCTGGTTTTACGGGAGGACATTTTTCTATAAACACTAAAACAGACTAAAACATGACATTCTGACTCAATATAAAACACTCAAATCAGATCATTTTTTTTATTTAGTTAAATTTAGTAAAACAGTTTCATGAAACAACAAAATTGTACACATTTAATTAACATATCTTAGAAAGCTCATTTAAAAATAAAATAAATAAAAGAAAATAACGAAAAACAAAAGTAAATGGGTAACCCTAACTTCACTATAATCCTGTGAAATGGACAAGGGGCGCACATGTAGAATACTATTCCACTAATCGTTTAGAAACACCAACAGGATTGCTTGAATATGTCAAGACAAGGGTAGACGCAGGTGAAAAAGAAAAAACTGACACGGTGAAAAAAATCAGTTCTCATTGTTCAAGTGCATAGACCATTACGATCTGCGAATTTGTGATGACGATGATAAAGCTTAACTGTTGACTTGTACCCTAAATAAGCTGTGTTGTAACTTGAATTAGAGACAGACATATTTAAACAAAATTTAAATCGGACGGCGAACTGTGACAAGATTTTTTTGGAAGTCCGTTGAAAGCTATACAATAATTTGTCTGTTTTTTTTTTAAATTGATTTTTACATTACACAGGTTACATGCATTTCAAAAGTATAGGCGAATATGGCGTTCCATCAAAACAATGGCATAACAACTCAAATGTTACTATTAAAATTGTATTAATTTTATATCAAGGTAATTTTATTTCATTTAGACTGCCACACGTGTCCTTTGTGTCATCAAACGTCTTCTACGAAAAAAAAAATAATGAGTGAAGATAAGATTTCTTCAAACGTTTATAAACAGGAGTTTAAATTTGAAATATGTATGTAAACCTGCTATTCATAAGAAAATACGTATACCTTTATCCAGACAACATTTGTATGAACACTACAATTGACACATTTAACAACAGAAATTTAATTTTACTAACAAGGTGGTTTGTAGATTGACGAGATTATCAAATATTACATTATTCAATACAACAATACTGTTATAACCGAGATCCCTAAAATAAATAGGCAAAATATCGAATTCTGAATTTCCCATCAGTATGCAAATATATTTTGTCACTATTGTCCTGAGAACTGATTTGTTCTAGGAGTCGTAGTTTCTTTTGCGTGTACCTTAGACTTGACTTTTTGTTGTAACTCGGCTAGTGTTTCTAGAAAAGCAGAGGACACTTACTCTACTGATGTACCTTGTCCATGGTCCCATTTTCAGTGGAGTTCGAGTTGCACAATTACTTTGTTACTTTATATGTAACATTTTGATTATTTAATGTTCTTTGTTGTGTGAATCTGTTTTCTATGTCTGGTCTTTGTCCCTGGATTACAGTATTTAGGTTTCCACTAAAATATTTGTACCATTGATTATTTTTTCAATAAAATCTTCGAAAAATTAATTGGGAACAGTGAATAATTAAATTATGATCAGGACAGCCGATAGACAGTAAAATTTAAACTATGTATTTGATCTGTTTTATGCACAAGTGAAACGTTATTTTGTCCGAGGCAAAAGTGATTCAAGATAGTCGATTAAATCCTATTTATTGTATAGGATCACCAGACAATAAAATGTATCAATTTATTAACGACTTGTTTTATATACAATTCAACTTTAAATTGTCCGATCGAGGGATATATACATGTATTCTAAACCACCCGTGACGTAATTATGTTAACGCCGCAATTGAAAAAAAGTTGTAACATTTAGCAGTAGAATGTCTAAAAATGTCTAGCAAGCGTATTCCTTTTCAATTATGCGAGATGCCCACTTCTTATTTACATGCAGTTTATCTAACTAATTGATTGACATAATTTATAGTTTTAAAATTGTGAACTCGTGTGACTCTAATAGTATAAAATATTTATACCTAAACCACTAAGTTCACTCAACACTTTTATATACTCACAAATAATACAAATTAGTTAGTCTGCTAATGGTTCCGTTCTGAATCAATGTTAGCTGATTATTATATAAGTATCTAGACCCGTGCAGGTCCGGGTTTCAAAAGAATAGGCCTGCAGCAGCACTAAGCTTGTCGTAAAAGGCCACTAAATAGTGTTCAGAACCTTAGCTGGGGGCTAGGGTGTTCTGCCCACTAAGCAACTGGGTTATGTGCCCAGGTGGTGGAATGGGGATACTCCTGGTATGTTACATGCTGGGGTTGTCAGGCTATAATACGGAAACACTGACCGCAAATCATAGTGTTGCACCGTGTTGGAAAAGATGCAACGTTCCTCGCACGTTAAAAAACCCTACTGTGGTATTAACCCGGAGTAGGAACCATAGGGCTCCGCCACAGGAGCCTTAATTGCCCGACCCTACCCATCTCTCCCTGTTTCCAGAGGCAATCAAAATTTGTCGACCCCACTGTCCTTGTGTCCCATCTCATTTTTCATTGCATCATCATTTCATGTTCATTTTATCATTTTTCACGTTCATCGCCTGAATATAGCTGAAATATTGCTGCTTGGGCATTAAACGCCAATAATCAATCAATCAATATAAGTATCTAAAGAATAAAACAATTATATCATGATGAACAGTAAAATTGAAATCAAAAGTACTCTGAAGAGTGTCCTTAATGTGTTAACGAAATTACACTAAAAACATCTTGCTATTAATTTCGCTATTTCTTCCATTCTGTATATTAATATCTGATTTTACATTTACTTTGTTGGGTAGCACTTTTTGCTGCATTTTGTACAGTAACTTGAATCGATTTTTATTAATAAACAATTTTAATAAGTTGCTATGGAACATAGCTACAATAAACACATTGAAAACATTAATGGTTGACGCAAATTTTCTTTGAATTACACACATCCTAATAATTGTAACGTTCTCAATCTAGTTTAAATCAATCAATCTGAGAATAAAAGTACAATTTAAGAAACCTTGGAGTCATTGCAATCCAGGATCAACAAATTAACGTTTTCATTCATTCATAATTTGTTACCGAAAGTTAAATCTGATTATTCTAGATTAAACACATACTGTGTCCCATGAAAAGTCTTGCTACAGTCAAATTTCTTTCTTTTTTTATTTACGGTTAAACTTTGAAGTTCAAGTATTAATAAACCAATGGCTATAAAGACAATTATCGCTAGTGGAAATACCCTTGAAAAGTTTCTAATTCAGTCAATATCGTGAACTTTTATTGTATGAATAGTAATTGTTTTCTGAACTAGGAGTGTTTTGATCCTGCAAAAATAATTTACAGTGACTATCCTACAACCATGACACTCTTTTGTTGTCAATATGCTGAACAAAACAAGGGTTTGACAAAGCTATTGGGATATATAAACTGACCCATTGCTTTTGAAAGAGTTGATGACTGCTCACCAATGGATCTGTTCATAATAAGCTCCTGGTTGCTTAAATCTGAAGCAGCTACCTGGGTTATGCTACTTTTTTTATTGGTTAGGGGAGTTCAAATTTAACGAATTAGATTTTATTTTGTATTTGACAAGATTGAAAACCTTGATTAAAATGGTATTTTTAAATATTTTTTATCCTAACATCACTGAATAAAAGTCTTATATATCATTATAAAAATAAGACCTCAATCAACATTTATACCATCCATCGTAAAACTGGAATAGTCCTACTAAGGTCCCTTTTTTAATTAAAGCTGTTAAAGATACAAGTGTTATACAAAATGTAAACAGTTTTAGGTTCGTGTGAATTACAATTTTTGAAATAGCACTGAGTTTATTTAGTGAGTTAAGTGTTTTATAAAATGTGAAGGATTTCCACTGGAATTATATTGTTCTGGATTATCTGTACTGGTATTCATAGCTAAGGTTTAAGTGACAAGTTAATAATAATTTTCATTTGTGCTATAGTTTGGGATTCAGTGCATTGAGTTTGAGTGAAATTATTATTTGCGATTATAAGTGCAATGATGTTCAATAAAATTTTAGATTTGGATAATAAGTGTTATTCACACTTCTTTGGATTAAGTACAATTCATATGTAGTTTGGGATTTACGTGTAGTGCAATATTTTTGATGAATTTTGATTTAAATGTGTTTTCCCAAAAACTTTTATTTTCATTGGAACTACAGCTTAGAATTAAGTGCATTGATATTTTTTTTAGTTTATCATTAATTGTAATTGTTGTTCTGGATTAAGTGCCATGATTGCAGCTCTGATTTGGGTGGTTTCTTTGTGTAAAAAAGATTTTCATTGGATTTATATTTATGAATTAAATTTCATTAGAACTATAATATATACATGTACATGTATGTTTTAAATAAAACAAAAACATGTGCAAGAAATTAATAAGAATCTGAACTATAGTTTAAGCAGTTACTTTGAAAAAGTATATATCAATGCATATATTTCAAATGAATAAAGGCAGTATTCAATGAATTCATATTTGAGATTGGACAATTACAATAAATAGCAGCATAACATAGTAACTTAAGTACATTGATTTTCTTTAACTTGCTATTTCTTATTTGCTATCAACTTGGTGGCCTGTGAGTTTAAAGCATTTTTTCTTGGAAGAGTAATCAAGGGAACCAAGGTTATAGCGGTAATCAAAAGAATGTAATCCAGGGACAAAGACCAGACATGAAAAACAGACATACACAACAAAGAATGTAAATAAAATCATACATGCAAAGTAACAAAAGTAAATGAGCAACTCGAACTCCACTAAAAACTGGGAGCATGGACCAGGTGCACCGGTAGGGTAAGGTTCCTCTGTTTTTCTAGAAACACCAGCCGAGTTGCTCATAAAAAGGCAAGTCCGGGGTAGACAAACGAGAAAAGGTAAACTATGACCCGTTGAATAAATCAATTTTCATGGTGCTGATGGATACATCATAACGATCATGTAGCAACATAATCCTGTTGCAGAAGCCTGTTTGATAGAGTTCCAGCACAATACAAAAAGTCTGCGTAGCTTCGGCAAGCTCTGGCATAACGTATGAGTTGTGGTATGAACACTCCATACACAGGAGACGAAGGGATGTTGCCACAGATGAAAGGAAAGTTAACAATTCTGAATGAAAAGTCATCACGTTTGTCGTAAAGTTTGGTCAATACTTTTCCTTTACCATCGATTTCTAAGTGTAGATCAAGATACGAGTTTAACTTCACAGTATCTGTAGTATCCTTTATCTCAAGTTCTTTGGGGTAGATGCGATGTATCAAATCCCCGAAATTAGGATTGTTTAAAGATAATACGTCATGTATATAGCGGAAACTGAGATTAAAGGATCTAGCCAAACGATATCCTTTCTTTCTGATCAAATCAGCTATAAAGTCAGCCTCATAAGAGTGAAGAAATAGGTCAGCAAGTAAAGGAGCACAATTTGTTCCCATTGGAATGCCGACCGTTTGTTGAAAAACACGTCCACCACACTGGACAAATATGTTGTGGATTAAAACTTCCAGCATTTTGTAAACATCTTCCTCTGTATATTTGGAAGATGATTTTGAATTATTTCTTACAAAGTATGAGGAATCTCTACCAAGAACTAACCGGGATTTTAACTGAGTATGGTGAATAGAAGTATACAGTTTGAAAAAATATAGGTTTTAATGTTATTATATTCAGATAATAGTCTTGAACTGATTGTATCCAAAAGATCTAGAATTTTTCAGGATCCACATTGAATTAATACCACTACGGGAGTAACAAGTGTTGTGGTAGGACTGCAGACCCTTTTTGACAGTTGTGAGTATAGAAATTAAAAGTTTTGAAAGAGGTTTGGTGGTACATTTTGCAGATCAAGCTATGAAACGTTGTTTGTATGGATTATTGTGAAGTTAAGTAATCCAGTACATAGACGGTGAATCACAATCATTGTCCTAGGTAGAGAGACCAAAAGAGGATAGCACAGATTAATGGTTTTCCACAATCTCTTGTTTGGAGAGAGTGGTAGCAGTATAGGTCTTGGAAAATATATAAAATATTCACAACCATTAGTTTTCCACATTAATATTTTCCCTAAGTTAGCAAGAACAAACGATGTTTTCAACAGGTTTCCGTCAACTCCTAAATACATTAACTAAACAACAAAAAATCATTAATTAAAAAGAGCACAATTTTTTTTCAAAACACATTGTGGGTAATAGTCATAGCTAGAAAAATTCCATATGATGTGAAACATAAAGGGTATTGTCTGTCTAGAAAAAATTCAAGGGTGAGTGGCTACATACTCATCAATTCTTTAATAGCAATTGGACAGTTTAAATGCCCAAATAGCTTTGTCCCTCCTTTGTATTGTTAAACAGATAGGTAACAAAAGATTGTCATGGTTGTAGGAAAGTCACTGTAACCCCGCTGCATTATTTGCTCCTGTCCTAAATCAGAAATTCCTTGCCTCTGAATATATCGTTTCGTTTTCACCTTTAGCTATTTTTGTATGTTACTTGGGTATAAAGGGGCAAAGCTTCCGCTGCTCCATTGTGTAGTGATGTTTTGGAACCAGCTCTAGCCTGCCCTATGGTAAGAGGGTTTTCTCGTTGTTCATTGAAGACAAACGAGTGGCTTTGGGCTGGCATTTTTATCCCAGTGGGATTAATGTTTCTTTGCACTATACATATTCTCGTTATATTATTGTTCAATGTAAATTTGAATTCAGAATAGTTTTGTCAGTCATTCCTATTACACAGATGCAACGCTTCTAAAGAGCTCAAAAACTGACCACAACTTTTTCTTGCTTTGAGCAATTTTATTATACACTTGAAATGTTTAAGTTTTCTATAAAGCTCATGTTATAGGTTTCTTTTTGTATAATCTGCGGAAGATAAACATGTCCCTTATAAATATCGGTAGACAATCTTGACGACTATTATTTTCTCAATCAGTCGTGGATTTCAAAAACAACCTCCAATTTTTGAATTTTGGAATCTCCACATTTTAGTGACAGTTTACACATACACCACAAACAAAAACATAACTATTATTAACTAATGAAAAATTCTCCGATCTTGCGATTCATCAAAATCACATAGATGAGAAAATAACCAATAGTTCATTTCATAATGAGTATTTAGCTTGGCCATTATATGTTTGATTAACACAACATAAGTTGTACTTGGAAGACCAAGACTTTTAATGTTTTTACTATAAATGTAATGAATTTTTTCATGTGGACTACACTTAAAAAAACTATATCATTTTGATTACGTGGAAATACTTCAAAATTCTAAACTATTTTCATTATGTACACGATTGAAATTGAATGAGGACAGAATGATAATTATCTTGTAAACTTTTTTTTGATAAGACGATAAATCATACGAAGAAACGCTTGAAAAAACGAAAATGGATTATTTTTACATAAGAAATTACAAAATTGTTTTTGTACTTTTTAAATTATCATGTACCAAGAATCTGTGATACAAACAATGCCAAAGTATATTGTTCGATGGAGTAAAGTATTCCGTAACTTATAGCAGATCAGTTCCGAAAAAAAAAAGAATATATTTAGATCCTTTTATCTCCGATGCCTGTTTCTGACAAATAGTATTCCGCTGATAAGTCTTGCTCTCCTATTTCTATGCGAGTTTCAAAATTAAATGTAAATGATTGTTCTGTAATTCTCCAAACCTTTAGTCTAACGTGAGGGTATTTTTTCCAACACAGCAAAACAGAAAAAAAACATGATATTTCCACTACGACTCGAAAACACTTGTTTTTTATTATGTTAAAATCAGTAAAATGGTTCCATGAACAGACAAATTTACACATCAAGGTAATATATATGAGGTTATAGAACAACCACAGGGTAATTCAAATTTGTCAAGACCAGGGTAGACGGAGGTAATAAAAAAAAAACAAAAAAAAAAAACGTCACGGTGAAGAAATCAGTTTTCATTGTTCAAATGCAAACACCAAAACGAACTTATGATGACAATCATAAATATTTTGTACTGATGACTTGTACCACAAATAAGCTATGTTGTACCTTGTATTAGAGACAGAACATTTTATCTCCAAGTTTAATTGGACGTAGAAATGTGACAATATTTTCCCGAAAAAACTATAGAAAGCTTTACAATAATTTGTCTGTTTTTGAAATTGACTTTTACATGATACAGGTTATTCTAAAAGTATAGGCAAATATGCTGATTCATCAAAAAATAGAAAAGTAACTTGAAAGCTACCAAAAAATTGTATCAATTCTATGTCAAAATCATTTTATATAATTAAGATTGTCACACATGTCTTGTTATGGCATCACATGTCTTATACCAAAGAAATGTAATTAATAATGTGTCAAAATAAGATCGTTTCAAACGTAAATAAAGGGGAATTTAAATTTGACATTTTAGATTTTGCATATAAACGTGTTATTTTTGTAATTTGTATGAGTCGCTTACCGTACCGATGCACCCAGTCCATGCTCCCAGTTTTTAGTGGAGTCCGAGTTTCTCATTTGCTTTTGTTACTTTGTATGTATGATTTTATTTACTTCATGTTCTTTTATGTGTGTGTCTGTTTTCCATGTCTAGTATTTGTCCCTGGATTACATTCTTTTGATTACCGCTATAGCCTTGATTCCCCTGATTTTGTTATTCTTAATCCAAATCGAACAACTTTATCCACACAATAAGTGTATGAAATCTTTAATTGACACCTTTATAAACAGTAATATTATTATACTTACAAGGTCTTTAGATTGACGAGTTTATCAAACACACCATTGTTCAATACAGCAATACTGTTATTACTGAGATCCCTGAAATATGTAAGCAACATATCGAATTATGCTTTTCCCTTAGGAATGCTTACTGATTTAATCAATATATTCATGAAAACGTATTCGTTCAACTTATGCTGTCCTTTTCCGTCAACTCTGGACTTGATTTTATAAGCAACTCGGCGGATGTTTATAGAAAAGCAGAGTACGCTTACCCTACCGGTGCACCTAGTCCTTGCTTCCAGTTTTTAGTTGAGTTCTACTTGCTCATTTGCTTTTATTACTCTGTATGTATGATTTTAGTTACTTTTCTAATTTTCTGTGTATGTCTGTTTTCCATGTTTGGTCTTTGTCCCTAGTTTACATTCTTTTGGTTACCGCTATCACCTTGGTTCTCTTGATTACTCTTTCAAAGAATTATATTATTTTAAAATCAACTTTAAATTTTCCCATCCATCGATTAATGCGTGTATTCTAAATCATGCGGTGACGTGAATTTAAGTAAACGCCGCAGTTGTAAAGAGTTTTGACATTTAGCAGGAGATCCAAAATTGAAATTTCCAAATTTCTTAATTTGTGTGGATTACATTTTTGAGAAGGTACGAACTTCGGAGAGATTCTGTTTCTTCAGAGAACCCTCCTTCTTTAAATGATACTTCTTCGCATTTACCATTTAATCATTTAGAATAGGAATCATTTTGTACGTTAAGTTATTGACAGGTCACACACTAATCTAGTGTAAAAATTCCTGGACTTCTTGTGGTTCTTTTATTGACATAATACTTATCATCACGCACTGGCCTCGTAAAACGTGTTCGATGTTACTTTCAGACTGTATACTAACCGTTGGTATGTATTAATCAGAATAACACAAAAGCGTGGTTTGGAGTTTCAAAGATTTCTTATGATTATTTTTGACAATTAGAAACATAAACCATTGTTTAAATCCGAATGTTTATGAGTAATATGACATCCTTAAAACATGATATTCATAACCCAAGGGTAAACATCAGATATAGCACAAATTACAAGTAACTAACAAATACACACAGAAACAAAATAATGAGCAACCCGTAACTCTCTTATATTCAGGGAACATGGAACAGATGAACCAGTAGATTAAGTTCCTCCAGTTTATCAAACACCAGATTAGTTGCTCATATGGTGCCAGGTCCGTGTTATAAAAGAGGGAAAATTCCTCATTATAAACATATTTGCTTATATGGTTAGGAAGACAAAACCATTACGATTAACGATGTTCAAATGTGGACCGCAATACGTTTGGAGTGATAACTTTAGACTTGCTTTAGAATGACCTCAGTCAAAGGGTTTTCTTCACGAACAAGCTGAATTGATGTTGTCACAACAAATCTAACATTTCATATTTTAAATGTGTCGACGCTACTATGATCTGTAAAAGTGTGTCAAGAAATGAGACTGATCGACCTCTCATTGTCCGTAATTTCAAAAACCTCAGCTTGTTTCAAACGTACATAACATGTAAACAAAGGAGTCTGGCTTATGAGTGAATGAACAGATAGTCAAGCAGAGGGGTACAAACAGTTAAAATCAACAGTTGAGATAAAGATAAGATACATTTGAAAAATAAATGAATCCCCTAGGGCATTTTGATTCTAATTATTTAATGATTCGGTTTTATCGACCGAAGAACGATAGAAGTAGAGTCATCATATCCTAGTATAAATTCTGTAAGATGGCAAGTTTTTTTTTATAATTTGGAAGAGTAATCACGGGAACATAATTTATAGCGGTAATCAAAAGAATGTAATCTAGGGACAAAGACCGATATGGAAAACAGACATACACAACAAAGAACATAATGTAACTAAAATCATACATACAAAGTAAAAAAAGCAAATGAGCAACTCGGACTCAAATAAAAACTGGGAGCATGGATAGGCGCACCGGTAGGATAAGCGTTCTCTGCTTTTCTAGAAACACCCGCCGAGTTGCTCATAAAAGGTCAAGTCTGGGGTAGACGAAAGAGGAAAGGAAAACTATGACACATTGAACAAATCAACTTTCATGGCGCAGAGGGATACACCGTAACGATCCGCGAGTTCATGACAAACTTTTGTAGTGATTATTTCAATCTTGTAGGAACTAACCCTGCTCCAGAAGCCTATTTGTTAGAATTTTAGCGCGATACAAAAAAAATTGCGTAGTCTCGGCAAGCTCTTAAATAACGTATGAGTTGTGATATGAACACTCCATACGCAGGTGCTGAAGGAATGTTGCCACAAATGAAAGGAAAGTTGACAATTTTGAATGAAATGTCATCACGTTTGTCGAAACGTTTAGTCAATATTTTCCCTTTACCATCGATTTCTAAGTGTTGAAATTAGTAAACACATGCTCGTTTTAAAATATTCATATCCGATAGGTTGTTTTATCAAATCAATCGAAATTAGCACCATTTACTACTCTTAATAATTTATTGATACTAGGTACATTAAAATACTCACAAGATTCGAAGTTCGTGAAGATTTGAAAAAGTGTCATTCTGTATGACCGAAATGTTGTTATTATAGAGTCTTCTGCAAATAGAACAATGTTAAATAAAGAAATATGTATTGCAAGAAAATATATAAAATGTGTATCAACCTACATGTTAATAACCCATAAGGGGAAATACTGCCTTCTGCATTTTATGAAAAACGTTTATTGAACAAATGATACATTTCCTTTTTGAATTGCAATAATTCTTGGTATGTAAAATTCTTGAAATGAATACAAAATGATCTGAACATATCATTTTAATATATTTCTTGTAACAAGTTCAAGATCAAACTCTTGAAATTTTCAATATAAAGTTAATAATGTGTCATATTTTAAAGTGACTGTTTCAGTATCTCAATCTAGTTTGTCTATTTCGAATATGTTCTGACATTTCTGCAATATTTATTTGATGTAAATCATTTTGTCGAGGTGATAAAAATCGCCCAAATGTAAATTGTCTTTTGCGGTTACTCTCTATGACTCGCGTTAGGTTTCTCTTTTAATGTTGCTAGACTATTACCAAATAATTTTCACTTGCAACATGAGGGATGCCGTTCGCGGAGCAGGAATAGTTTCAATTAGGAAAATAGTTTCATCTGGGAAGACAAAAGTGAAAGTGATTTTGACTGATCTTTTCTCTAACACTCAGTCGTTTTCAAACTACCTGACAGGTGTGAGACAAATAGCTATAGTTGTTAGAAGGATAAGAGCTCTCACTCGCTGACTGGTCACAATTGGGAAGGGCGTTTCGTTATTATGTGATTGTATCGCATTATCTTTAAAATCACTTTGGTCGAAAGCGACGTTGGGCCATTTCTAACGTTGTTCTTACATAACAAATGCGAAAGTATTTGAGAGACTGTAGGTAGAATTTCCGTCATGACACAGATGCCGAATGACTCTAAAATATCTCTTTGAAAAATAAGAGTCTATAATCATAAAACTCGTCACATTTCGAGAAATTTCCATAATCGAATCTCTATTCGACCGACTGGTTTGTGACCAATTCCAAAAATAATGAACACATGTCTAGGATGTGGTGACTAACGGACAGTAACTAAAGTGTCAACACTTTTATCATAGTATTGAGGGCAGCAATTGATCATGTGTAAAGATTGTTATTTATTTAATGCAATCCATGATGATGATGAATGACAGGCAGGTTGTTATATAATGTATAGTTGATTCATGCTGTCTCTTATACAATCTCGATATGTTTGTCGTCGAACAAAAATTAGGGAATTTAATTAAAGAATTATAGTCTAAAGGGTCAAGTAGACATCTTAAATTATACTATGACTTTTGATTCTACATATTGATTGCATTTCAACATCAGAAATGTCAAACCAGATACAAAACTTAATCTGCATAAAGACGATAATTCCTGCCAGGGTCTACGAATTTGCATAGCAATGTTAAGTTTAATTGATTGTAAGAATCATACCAAAATGACAGCTCCTTCATAGCCTAACGTATGTTCAATTATACTCATGATTATTTTTTGACGATTCCAATAAGAACTACTTTGAAAATATAAATAATGATTTTCGAGCAATTTGCTGTTATGTTGTATCAAATTACTGGAGAGGAAATTGTAAACAAAAAAGAATTTGTCGATCGGTGTTCCAGTTCCTGAACCATTCGAATCAACACAAGGTTTTCATTAATTCTATAATCAGCAGAAAGATGAGGCATGAGGAAGGACCATAACGTTATGTAAGACAGTTGATATGATTTGCCACACAAAACCATGCTAAGCACTTCTGTTTTTGTCAAATTTCAGAATGGGCTAGTTTTCGATCCAATTGTCGTGCAATTAACATAGTACTTGACCTAAGAATTAAATCATGTCTATGGTTAAAACCCATGGACAAGATATTTCCCATTGGTATTTATACAAGGTGAATAAGGTTTGGAAGTTTTACTAAGATAACAGAGGACGAATAAACAAAGGTATTTAATATGACATGGTGTAAAATTAGTGTAAGGCTACGAAAAAAAGTGTCAGTTTTTACAAAAGTTTCAGAAATGACATTTAGTGTGGTAAAAAGAGTATACATTTAAATCATTCTAATATGGTTTGGCTTGGACATGCTTGAAGAAAATGAGAAGTGGGTATTGCACTGTACTAACAATACTCTTTATAAACCATCACGTAATAGCAAACGGTAAAGTCAATTAAATACATATTCAAGATTCAAGATAGAATGTTTAATGAACAGAATAAAACTTTAAACATGCTCATTTCAAAAAAAAACTCTAAAGATGTTTTTAAAACCATATTCTAGCTCTTGTTGTTGGAACTACGCATTTCCGAGCTTTGTCACAAGTGTAACGGGAATTAGAATTTTCCCGAGTTTTCGAAATATTTGGCACTGATTGACTGAATTCAAGTAATAAATTTACGATAATTTATTATGAGAGACGAAATAATGTCATAAAATAAAATGTACATATTGCAAC
This sequence comes from Perna viridis, assembly GCA_037379345.1. Taxonomy (NCBI): domain Eukaryota; kingdom Metazoa; phylum Mollusca; class Bivalvia; order Mytilida; family Mytilidae; genus Perna; species Perna viridis. The sequence goes on along the minus strand of CM074517.1, from coordinate 28,236,357 downwards.
CAGGCCCTTATTGTACGTACGCTTACGTTAACCCACTTAAAGAAGTGATTTTTGATGACAATAGTTTGGACGGAATAGTTTTCCTTCTCAAGTCCAAGCAAAAGCACTGTTTGTTCTGACGTCACAAAATAAGCAGTTCCGGCACGTACCGGGCCAACCTAGCTACCCGGGTCGCGACTGACGATTCCGCAAAGTCAACATGGTTATAGGAAACGTCTTTTGACTATAACAACGACCTTTAAATCAACAATAACAAGAAGAAAAATTTAAGTCAACAATAACCCAAAACAATCACACAACATAATTTCCCTTCTGAAAAAAAAAACACCAACAAAAAAACAAAAAACAAAAAACAAAAAAACAAAAACAAAAACAACTAAAATCATACACTTCGTAAGCTTCTTTTGGCAAATCTGGAACAGCATTTAAACCTCTGTCGTTGCAATTGACACGGAGACCAAATGTAACATTCGAACATGAGCAGCTGGTAGGACACACGTAAGACACAGAGAGTTGAGTGCATGTTATCATGTGTAGTATAAAGTATAATTTCTTTCTTCCAAGCTGAACCATTCTAAAACGACAAACTTATCACGATATATTTATCAACTGTGCTTCCATTATAAATCGCATCTAAGCCGTGAAGAAACCTTTAGTAGTTATATTATCAGTTACACTTAATATAAAAGAACAAAAAAATACAAAACAAAGAAAAACAACCCAAAAACAAAAACAAATACGAAGAAATAAAAAAACGAAAAAAACAAAAAAAAACAAAAAAACAAAAACAAAAGATCGGTTGACTTTGATATGTACATTTACACATATTTGTGTTTGGTAAACGAGTGTACACACCATCTAGTTCAATCTTATTCTAACTACATTTGTAAGGCACTTAAACTTTAGCCAGATTTTCTTGTAGCATGTTGATCGAAATAATCACATGCGTTTATTTTATGAAAATGTTAATTCAATAATCAAAAATTGATTTTATATAATATAAAACGAAATGTAGAAAACACTTAATTTCCTCTGAACAAAAATTACTTAAAAGGTTATTGCAAATAAAATCAAGTTAGGTTTTAAAATACGAACAAACACCATTACAAATTTATCGTTGATATGCTCTTACTACAAACGTTTTGATACTAACTACGGTTTTTTGTGTCAGCTGCGCTACATTTGCAACTTGAATATATACTATACTCTGTTTCTTCACCTATATACAATTTATGGTAGAAGAGTTTCTTCGATGAATTTATATAAAAATATCTGAAAAAATGTTTGGACTTATCAGTGATCAGAATCCTAGTGAACTGTCAAGTTTATTTATGCACTTGTTTCTGTTTAACTTAACTCTTCTATTTATCATGTCGATGCTTCTCAGGAGCGTTCGGTCTAGAAAAATCTATAAAGAAACAAACGAAAGCTTTCATGTTAAACACAAACTATGATTACTTACGTATAAATTTCCAGTAATTAGTACATCCTGATATTTAATGTCTTTGAAAATTAACTGAGTTACTGAAGAATTTACGACACACTGTTCTCCTTAAATTATTGCATAATGTATCGTAACATATATTTTAATAATATAACCAGTGTTGTAAAATGACCATAAATAAAAAAAAAGAATATTACTTGTTATGTGGTCCTTGATTGGTAATTTTGCAAGTTTATTGTTATTACATGTATAGTACTAATATGTGTAGATATCAAGCAGCGCGTGAAACATAGTTTAATAGAAACACATGGCTGTGATATTCTAAACGCGTATACAACCTGATTTACCACATATTAAGGGAAAATGAACCCCTAAAAACCAAAAACAAAACCATACAAAAAATTATAATAAAAAATAACAGACAAAAAACTTTGCTAATGATCACATATATCTATAATAGTTTTTCAATGATGTTGGGAGCTAAATGTGTCATTTCAAAATTTCCGAAATGCCTTATTCTTACGAAAAGTAATATTTTAGACTAATACGAGTACATAAGCTCTGGCATTTAGTGACAACAAACATGTCATTTGTGAAGTGGTCTTAAAAGTATCAAGTTTATTGCATCAGTTTAGGTATATGACAAAATATATTGTACTCAAACATGCCCCTTTGTCTATCACCCGTATCACTCCTACCTACCTCTATAGCACACCTATGGATACTTTTGATAACTTCTATCGATAATAATAAAGTGGGAATTGCCCTCATCTGATAAATCATTTATTTATGAAGACGACTTTTTATACATTATTGTGTATGCACGATATCTAAAACAAAATATTTGTACATCAACATATCTGTGTAATTGAGGAGACAATAAAGGGTAATTTCATTGAGACGTTTTAATTTGATACGAACATTTACCATTTTAAAGTGGTACATGTATTAGCTGTGATTTCAGTTAATCTTCATTTACAATTTCATTCGTATATAAGTTTGTAAAACTTGCGGAACGTTTCGTATACAATGACAATAACTACATAAGTCTTATGTTCTCAATATTGATATCAATATATCAAATCAGTTGAAAAGCAACAACTGATACATAAAGGTGAATAATTTAAAATAGTAACACTTCATTCCTCGGCTCATTGCTATCACTTTAAGTTATTACCTATTTCTATACATTTAAGTTTAAATACAAGTAGTAAATCTTCATCTCTGCTCCAGGTGAATGCAAATATGTATTACTTTTGTTTTGCGTATGGCGTGTATTTTCATATTGTTTTTTTTTATTCATTCTTGGTTTTATAATTTTAGTTTTCTGATATCAAGTTATTATTGTAAAAAATGGTATAAATATTTAGTTTTTTTTTGTTTTAGTACACAATCAGAATGTATTTATGTATGTAAATCAAACTTTAATCGATCATTAACGTATGGATGTTCAGAACGCATACGTTATGCTAGAGCTTAAAAAATAAAAAAAAAATAAAAAATAATCCTACTTAACGTAAACCTATAACAGGCATAATCATTTATAAAATATATAATTCAATAAATGCAACTTTGTCCTCTTACATGTTACATCTGCCATATAAAAAGTTATTTTTTAGACCTATACTTAGCAATCGGAGGTAAAGGAAAACTATTGACCAAACCTGATGACTTTTGCGTATGGAGTGTTCATATCACAACTCATTCGTTATGCCACAGCTTGCCGAAACTACGCAGACTTTTTGTATCGCGCTAGAACTCTAACAAATAGGCTCCTGGAATAGGGTTATGTTGCTACAAGATTGAAGTCATCACTACAGAAGTTTTATATTCGTCATCATGAACTCGTGGATCGTTATGATGTATCCATCTGCACCAAGAAAACTGATTTATTCATCGGGTCATAGTTTTCCTTTCCTCGTTTTTCTACCCCGGACTGAACGTTTTATGAGCAACTCGGCGGGTGTTTCTAGAAAAGAAGAGGACGCTTACCCTAACGGTGCAACTGGTCTATGCTCCCAGTTACTCATTTGCCTTTGTTACTTTGTATATATGATGTTAAATTAAATCTGTATTTAGATGTATGAAAACAAGGATTTATCCCCTGAACCCTAGCGCCTGCGTCATTGTATTTTGTCATTGTACTGCGGATATTTATTTATTTTCTTGTTCAGAAAGAAACAATACACTCGACCCTATTTATAGTCACGTAAAAGTTAAATTAATTATCAAAGCTGGGCACCCTGGAAGATTTGATGCATCTTACATTCGTGTTTTACTCGTCTGGACTGGGTTCATCATTGATGCACGTGTGTTTTTTGAAAACCGGTAGAGCTAAGCCTATCTTAGTCTACGGAATCACTCAATCACGAAAGAAGAAGTACATATGACAGATGTAAACCCAATTGGATTTGTCGAAGTGTAGCAATGAATAAATTCCGCTTTCTATGAATTCATTTCGATAACCTATAGTTATTACCTGCTAACCTATAGATAACGATAATTTTCTAAAGTAATACATATAAAACGGCGTTTTGAATGAATTAACTACAAATAATTATCGATTGCAAACGGTGTTGATTATTAATTTTCCGTTATTAATGGGTACAATATAGGTCGGCTGTATGTATGGGCAAGCTAGCGTTATCTACATGTTTTTTGTACAGAAACAGATCTTAACTAGATAAGATTAAAAGTAATAATCTGAAATTTCCTATTTCATTTCAAATACAATATTAACTGGTGTTTATTTTGTATTTTGTTCGTAGCAAGCTTATCTTTATTTATTTTTATGGGAATAAGTAACGCTTTTATTTTTATTAAAGAAAAAAGAGAGACTTAATATTCAATGGATAATTATTTTTCATATGAACCTTTGAATATTTCGTACATCTGATTAGAATTAAGGTTTCTGAAACATGTAGTTTACCACGTGAAACTAAATACAAATAAGCTACTTCATTAGTGCACCTTAGCACCTCGGTGGGTATTTCTAGAAAAAGTAGAGGACGCTTACCATACCGGTGCACCTGGTCCATGCTCCAAGTTCTTAGTTGAATCCGATTTGCTTATTTACGTTTGTTGCTTTGTACATATTATTCTGGTAATTTTATGTTCTTTGGTGTGTGTTTCTGTTTTCAATGTCTGGTCTTTGTCCAAGGATTACCATCTTTTGCTTTTTGCTAGAATTTGTGTTTCCTTGAATACTCTTTTTATCGACGAAATAATTATATATCTATATTATGAATATGAGTGAATTGCGCACATAATCTTCGATTGTAACCATTGTTTGTAATTCTGAGCAACCATTGTTATCATAATGCAGCCTAACTCACAATTCTTTATGTTATAAATCGGATACTCATTAGCGTATTGGTCACGAACCGAGAGGATAACCCTTTTTGTATATACAACTTCAATAAGTTTTGTGATGGCTCCTTCTTCAAAACGAGACATTCATTCATTCATTCATTCATTCATTCATACGTACACTAAGTAAGCTTCACTCAGCAAGAATAGTAGGATGTTTCAGATTAGCACAAAAGACCATAAGACCAAATGTGTTTCTACATGTACAGCTGGTACATGTACGACAAACATAAGGAGTCGAGCGATGAGTGCATATTAAAAGATGCAGTAAAATGGATACAGTCCTTCCTGTCGACTGATCCATCATACACTGAAAAGGCAGTTCTTCGTAACTCAACGTCGTTATCGTATGTTAATGTCTCGGCATGGAATTAAAATAGTTTTCGAATGTGATTCGAACAAAGTTTCTGATGATAATACAAAAAGAGACCATAAACAATACGTGAAAATTGTAAAAGTAAGGGATCGATTTAAGCTATTAAATATATTTACATATCTTGCCTCGTGTATCATTATTTACTAAATGTCTTTATATTTGTTTCAATCAAATGAATATGATGCGTAATATTCAAACCTGTTTAAAATTTGATATTTGGTACATTTATGCAGTAATAAGTATATGTAAATCTACAAGAGATGCATTCTATAGACTGAGTATGTAAATTTCACTTTGGTAGGTGATTTCAAAAAGGCATATTACGCTTACTTCACCAGTGCACCTAGGCAATGGTCTCCGTTTTTAGTGGTGTCTGGGTTGCTCATTTGCTTTTGGTTCTTTGTTCAAGTTGAAATTTTAGCTATTTCATATTTTTGTTGTATGTGTCTATTTTCCCTGTCTTGTCTTTGAATATATATAATCTCAGTTAAAACTCGAATTGTGGTTTCTTTGATTACTCTATCACAAAACAGACAAACAGAACCATGAGTTACATTTGAATGTTACCACAAACTTGCAATACATAACATAAAAAAACCAAATGAAGTTGATGACGATATATGTGTGTATATATATATTGTGTGTTTGTAAATGTGTATGCATTTGTGTGTTGGTACGGCTTTAATTTCTTATTCAGAAATATGAAACCTTTTTAGTTTTTTTATGACTTCGTTAATGTGTTATCAAATGATAGGATGATAATATGGCACTTTTGTTGGCATCGTACCTAGAAACTTGGTTTTCATGCGATAACCTGAATAGTAGTTCAAGAAACTGGACTTAGTATACATGTAATATAGTAAAATCATTAAAATAACCAGTTGACGTAAACATGATTTGACTTAACACAAGATGATACATGACATTGTGTGGACAACTCGACGGGTGTTTTTGGAGGGGCAGAGGGCGCTTACCCTACTTGAGCACACTGTTCATGCTCCCATTGGCTCATTTGCTTTTGTTCTTTTGTGCGTTTTTTGATGTTGCTGTTTCATGTGTTTGTTGTGTGTGTCCATTTTCACTGTCTTGTCACCCTCGGTTCTCTTGATTAATCTTTTATAATAGATTCAATATCTTATTGTTAAAGTCTCACCACTTGCATAAAATTATATACACAATACAGATAAAATGCAAATATTCAACAATAGAATTATGAGAGGCTATACATAAACATTTATCTACAGCATACTAATAGTATCAATATTTGTAAAAAAAAACCAATCCTTATTTCTATCTGGTCGTAAGCAAGGATGTGTCTTATCACCAATATTATCTAATATTTTTATAAACAGTATAATATCAAATATGAAAGCACCAGATATTGGTGTTGATGTTGAAAGTGAAACGATTTGTTTACTTTCATACGCAGATGATTTAGTTTAAATTGCTGAAAAGGAGAGTAATTTATAGTTAATGTTAGATAGGTTCAATAGTTGGTGTATTATTTTACATACTTTTTAATACCAGCAAAAGCGTTTACATATGTAAGAGTTCGTTTAATTAAATAAGCATCATTGTTGCACACACACAGTTGTGTGTATTTAACTATGGTAAGGTATAAGTGACCAATAATAACAGATTACATTCGATCAACATTAAACCAACATGTCAATGATGACGCTTTTAATGAATAGCTGATGGTTATCTAACAGTAAAATTGTAAATTGCGCCATGAATTTAATCTTCACTGGAATTGCTGTTCATTAACGGCGTTTAAAATCGATCTTTATTAAATTACGCACGACATCCTGTGATCCATGAATGACATGAAAACTGTTTAATGTGCTGCTACCATAGATCTAAGCTGAAGTCATAAATACAAAGCAACAAATACGGTTAAAAAAGTAGACAGAGGGAGAGTTTTTCCGTCCTTTCCTCTTGAAAATTTGGTGAGAATGAACGACCTTCTGAAAACCACGTGTATGGAAGTAATTTTGAGCACACCTAACACGGATGACAATGGTGTGACATATAATTTGACATTTATAAGGCTTTGTGAAATGTGCTTTAAGAATTGACTAAAACGACTTATATGTATCGATTTTACATACAAATATCACGTAATTGAAATAAACAAATTTAATATGCAGAAAGTAAATCATGTAAATCTTGTAATATTGTAAAATATTTGCAAGGTAATTTACCAAAAAAAAAAACAAGATTGTGTATGTCAGAAAAACGATCGGTATAACAAACTGCAAGATCATTTTTATTGGATAGTATAATAATTGATTTTGTCGATAGTTATAAATATTTAGATCTTTTATTGTCATAATTTCTAGAATGGAATGAAAGGGCAAAATCAGTGGCTCTATCTGCCTGTAGAGCTTTGAGTTTTAATATTGTTAAAAGCAGAGCCCATGACGGTTTCCAGTATTCCACTTTTACAAAGCTTTTTGATACGCTTGTTTGGCCAGTAATAATCTACGACCCTGCTATATGGAGTACCAGGAATTTTCCCTATATTGATGCTATCCAGAATAGGGCTTTAAGGTCTTTATGCGATGTGGCAAGTATACCCTTTTACAACAATGCTACTAACAACAAAAAGAGGGTTAATATTAATTTTGTTAAATATAGTCTCTTCCATTTTGGAAATAAGGATCATAAACAAGAATTAGATAAAACTTGACTATGTAACTCAAGAGTGATAATAAATGTATGTATGTTGTACCATGACATTCTATAAAAGCCTGAAAGAGTTTGTCATGTGATAGTTATGATCCAGTCCTACTAAAAATTAGGGCTCCAATGGGTAAAACAAATATCTTTCTTGTTTCCAAACATTAGCAGGGGTAAAAGTGAATGGAGTACTTTAAATGAAAATTTGTTTTTGTATGTATCTTTCTTTGTTTTAATGAACATGTACATGTACCTTCATTTGAATTAACATCATCTAGGCAAATACAAATTAAATACACATATTTAAAAAAAAATATGATTGGATCTCAACCACAATCGGCTTTATAATATTCCAGTATGGATATGACTGCAAATGTATTCCAATATCTAAAGAAAAAAATATGAAAAAAAAAAAATCACTAGTCATAACATTAACATTTAGTCAAATTATTTCAAGACCAATGAGATGAATCTAATACTTAATGAAAAAAAATATTAGTACCAAATAGGAAACTCCCTGTGCGCTGAATTAATTAAAAATAAAATAATAAGAACCTTGAATAACAACCTACAAAGCCACGCAAAAATAAATCATAAAATTGTAAACTACTATAAGAACAGCGTATCAAGCATCATGCACCTTTAAAAAAACAATGTAATCTATAAAACGATAAAGAAAAGAAAACAAGTTTTGTCTTATTAAATAATATCCCTATGACCAACAAACAAACATTTGGAGATAAAATTAGTAAAGTCAGATTTCTATATAAAACAAACATACTATCATATCGTATTTCTTTTTAAAACCTCTTATAATCTTATAAGTGCTGAAGTGTTTAACGAATTTTCCATAAAAGTAAATTTGAATTTATTAACTACAAATGACTGTAAAAGATATCAAAACATTAGGCTGAATTTGTTTTGCATTTTTATGTTTATGTCATATTAAACTAAAGATAATTTTCATTCAATTATATTATAGCTTATCAATGTGAACTTACATCGTTATTCTAATCATTACATCCCTTCAAAATTATTGACTGCTCTATTTAAAGAAAACAACATGTAAACGTATGCAGTGAGTACCATTATTCCGCTGTACAATTGTCTAAACGGAAAGCATATATCAATTGTCATCAGACCAATCAATTTTATATAAATATAGTAATTAACGTTAATAACGTCAATTACATATACATATTGTATTTATCATAGAAATCAAACTAAAGTAGGCGTAAACAAATAGCCATTTTGCATAACTGTACATATAGCATGTAATCGTATGCCTCATCAATAACAAAAGGGTAACTTAATATTGTGCTGAGTACCATGCCACTGTAATACCTTGCAATATAATAATATATGTATATAATTAGCTTAAAGTAATTTCTCAAATGCTTTTTCAGTCAAAGAGGAGATGTCAAGAATTCATATACATCAACAATTACACGTAGATTGAACAAGGATAACAAACAAATAAACAAAGAAATGTCCATCTTACTTTTCTGATTACAATATGTAAACGCACAACTGTGTATATATACTATGAAAAAACGTCTAAATATACTAATATACTACAAAGAAAAGAAAATCAAACAGATGTAGTAAAGAAATGAATGAAGTGTCAACACAGGAAAGAGACCGTTGTCCAAATAGTTAGATTGTACTAGTACATGCAAGTTGGATATAAAAAATGATCATCCATGGCCCTGTCATTTTTTTAGAATCATGATATTTGTTGAAGTCTACACATCAGTTTGCTCATTACTCTTGGCTGTCCGATTAAGAAACTTATACAAATCATGATTGTTGTTGATTATAAGTACATGTATTAAACATATTGTTATCACAGAAATTTTTTATCTGTTTACCGTGATCTCCAAAATTCTAAGTTTACAACGCCTTGCTATATAAAAACTGTTAGAATCATATAGGCCATTGAGATATAGTAATAATCATATGTGATAAAAATCAAGCAACTGAAAATGCACTACCCGATCAAGCAAACATATTTTTTCACTCTTAAGATTACGTGTATATTACCATTTTCTTTGTAAGTTAAAACAATAATGTGTATAAACACTATGACTATTGAAGGACTAAGATGTTTTACCTATGCATAATTTGAAGTCTGTTGTCATATTAGCTAAGGTCTGGTATTGCCTATCAAAGCATTTAATCTTGGACCGAAATTTTCCAACTGATTTTATCCATGACCACAACGGATACATAGTGCATTCACACAGGACATCAAGATAGCTGAAATAAAGAAGAACTTTATGTTTTTAAGGAACATATATAGATGAAAGTAATCTTCATTGTAAGTCATTATATATAAAAAGTCATTATATATGAAAAAAGTATGAACTACAATCAACGATGTGCTGCATATTTTTGTAATGCAAATTGGTTCAAATCATCAACCGATGTACAACTTAACAATTTTGATTACTATGAAATACTCCTTGATATGACGTTACCAGAGTGAATTTATAATTAATGGTTCCAATTAAAGTTGCATTCATAGTAAAACCTGTATTTTCGATGATTATGCATTTAACAGTCTTTGAATAGGAATATTTTGTTAGCAAAATAGGTCCATAATATTTTGAATAAAAAAGAGAAAAAAGTTGACAGCTGAAGTACAGCAAACCTAGGAAAATGTTATTGAGACAATTCATTTAAAGAATAATAACAGCATACGGAAACAGCAACATGACCATCAAATATAAGTATAAAGAGAATGTAAAAATAAACATGATTATTCCATGTAGGTACCCTAAAATGCAGATGAGACTCCTATGTTTTGGGGAAATAAAGCGGTAAATGCATGTATCATCTTCTCAAGAACAAAGCATACAATTGCAGCATGAAAGTACGAATGAATCCAATGAACATATTTCTTTAGTTCATTGCATTCACCACACAAAAACATGAAAACAATGAAATAAAATCATTGTGTACATTCATTAAGCAATGAAAGTTGATTTCAAGCGAACACTGTTGCCATTTAATATCGAAAAGTTTGAAATTATACAGGGTGAAACATCCAACAGCCCGCCGAGCTCAAATGACACGCATACGTCGACAAAACATGTGTTTATTAAAGCTTGATATTAATATTATATAAACAATTTGAAAACTAGTTGAAAAGACAAGACAAACGGCATGTTTCATCCTAATCGTTTACTTAAGATTTTGTCCTCGATGATGATTACAATAGTCTCTATCATTTTGACATTACCACCTTGGTTTTGATAATGCGTTCTTAAAAAAAAACAAAATATACAAATAAACAAAAACAAAAACAATAACACACACACACACACACAAACAAGCATAAGACAGAAAAAATATCAAAACAATACAAAAAAATATGCCAAAGTAATGAAATGATATATATATATATATAACACAAAGAAAATATTGTGGAATAATATCATATTTGAGACATAATAATTTGATAAGCCTTTTTTTGTTTATAACTGCAATATTCACGTCACTGGGTGAATTGCGAGTTGCAAATATATTGGCTTTATGTTTAATTCCGACTATATATGAAACAACATTGATTTTTTCTATGAATGTTAAATGTAATAAAAACCTTTTTCAACATTTGGGGTATATTGAAAGTCTTTACATAATACAAGTTAAATTTCCTGTATTGTACTTAGTTATCTATGTCACAGGGAGCAGCCATATTTGCTATGAGATAATCGTGTTTACTGCAAAATTACCGAATTACAGATCTTATTATGATGTAAATGTAGCACTTAATCTGATGTAGTAATTAGTTAGTAACCCTAAAACTGTATGTGAAAAATGAACAGTTTGTCACAAATAAATATGATAAAGGAGGTTGTGCAAATTGATTTTACATGCAAGTGAAGTTTACATTTCTGTTAGATAGAAAACACACAAGATAATAATGGGACAAAAAAGACATAAATTTATTATTTTTAATTAAAGTCATTAACACACACATAAATATCTTTTTTTCTTAATTTTAGAGACCATTCAATTGAATTGAAAACAAAATCAAAAGAAAATCATGATTTTGTAATTTGAGTTAGATAATTAATGAAATTAATATTGAAGAATTAAAATTTATTGCAAAGCAAACAAAGTCTTTATCTACGGAAGCTGTAAAATAATTAATGAATGTCTAACATTAAATTTGTAAGTAAATATAAGATTGTCATCATAAATCAGAAAGATCGCTATACTTACAGCGAACTGAGAGTCTGAAGGTGAACGAACTCATCCGGGGCAAGATTGGTAATATTGTTTTTCTGTAGTCTCCTAGTTAAATATGAACACAAATACATTTATGAATGCAAAATTAAATAAAAATAACTGTTGAACTATCATCAAGTTTTAATTCAAAATGAAAATACGTATCGTAGAAAGTTTGATATAAAGCATCTTATTTTTTTTAATAAATAATCTTGATGGGAAACACACAAAAAAAAGTTAAACGACGCCGGAGAACCAAAAATATTAATGTATTCCTTTAAAACAAATAATGTACTTACAAATTAATCAAACCAGTCAGCATACTAAATGTTCCTCTTTGAATCGATGTCAGCATTAAACATTTAAAAGGGTGGCGAAATGAAAAAAGACTGTGAAAAGAGATTATTATATACACTGCTTTATTTTTATTCAGTATGATGGTTGTTAAACATGAATTTGAATACCTTACGTGTAAATGTTCTAAAATAAAACATGAAATTTATATATAAAATTGCGACTGACTTTTTGATGTAGATTGCTTTTAAACAACCACAGCTTCGAAGATGTTATACATTGCACTTATCCGATACTACAAACACTATGATATCAGCAGTATATCAATGTCTATGCTAAGTGAAAGAGACAATACATAATTAAACTACTCCACAAACGTGATAACGAAATTGGAAACGCCATCTGTGACAACATTCCTACAGAATCTATGGATGGCGTTTTCATATAAAAACTCAAACGTTTTGCCAGGGCTAGTCGAATTTGTGCGGATTTTTATATCGTGCAAGAATTCTTCCAATTACGGTACGCTGTAATATTGCTACGAGAAGTTTTAAGGGCATTATTATGAGCTCGCTAATCGTAATGGTATACCCATCTGCACTATGAGAACCGACTTGTTCACAGTTTCATACTTTTCCTCTTTCGCCAAGACTTCAATACTCACAGGTTCTGCAGTTTGGAAAGATTGTCAAATGTTCCCTCCTTTATCTCAGCAATGTTCTTTCTATAGAGATGTCTAAAAATAAATTATCATTTATGTAATATAGAAATAAATAGATGAATTAGTAAATAACATATGGAAAAAATAAATAATGACAATCACAAAGACATCTTAGTCGACATCTAAACACATTAAAAGTCATATCAAATGTTTTCAGAATCATGTTGGATTCAATTGTATTTTTGTATTCATTGGTTATTTCTTAACCCCCTACTTGCAACGTGCTAGATATATAGTGATTGGGATGTCCGTCCGTCCATCCTCTCTTCCTTCCGTTGCACAAAATGGACCCACCAACACAAGCATCTGTTACATGTACTCCTTCTGAACCATATACTTGTATTCAATCTTTATTTCATATCCCTGTTGTGCACCTCCTATTCAACATTTTGATCCAAAATTAAATTGGGGAAACTTTTAGGATTTTTAATTGTTTTTAATGATTTTTGCGGTTTCAAATCAAACAATAAACTTTTCATCTCTTGACGTTTAATGATTGATTGATTGTTGGGGTTTAACGCCCGAGAAGCAATATTTCAGCTATACTCGGGCGATTAATACGAAAGAGATGATAAAATGAACATGAAATGATGATGAAGAAATGAAAAAGGGATGGGACACAAGGATAATAGGGTCGACAAATTTTGATTGCCACAATATAAAAAGGTTCCTACTCCTATCGAATACTACAGTAGGGTTCTTTCACTTGCGAGGAACGTGGCATCTTTCCCAACACGGTGCACCACTATGGTTTGCGGTCAGGCTTTCCGTATTATGACCTGACAACTCCAGCATGTAACACTCCAGAGGTACCCCATTCTACCACCTAGGGCACACAACCCAGTTGCTCTGTGAGCAGAGCGCCTAGCCCCAGCAAGGTTTCTGAGCACTGCTTAGTCGCCTTTTACGACAAGGTTAGCGCTGCTGCAGGCCTATTCTTTTGACACCCAGACCTGCATGGGGCATCTTGACGTCAAAGCCAATGTGGATGATTTGAACACATTGAGTAGTTTTTAAATAAAACGAATGCATACTCATCATTCCAAACTATTTACAAAATTCTTTAATGAATAATGACAAATACGAATGAAAGCTACACGTGCGTAAGAAGAAGTCCGATCGAACGTGTGTTCCCTTAACGAGACAAGTGTGTTTAACAAAACCCCAGTTGATTCACAGTTCGTTTGAAAAAAAGAAATCGATTCAGCAGAACTCTTGGGTATAGAACACCACAAGAGAAATTTTGATTTGTTACTTAAATTTTTAAAGATCTAATCAAAATTCACCAATCAAACATTCATACTTGTCTGACTACGAACTACATTTCATATTATATTTTACCGAAACCCCTTAGACACTGAGGCTCATTTCTTGCATTGTACATGGGGTTACACTACTATGTATACAAGGTTTTTCTTCAGCACAATTTATTTTTTAGTGTTGAAATTCTATAGTCTTGTATCTAGAGTTGGCAATGAGAGGTAACTCCTTGAACTTTCGATTTTCTAAGTTTCTTTATGAGAAATCATTCCATGTTGTATTGGAGGCTTTTTCCTAGATTCGATAATTCTCTTTCATGTTATTCATACTAACACAACTTGCAGAGGAAGATTAAAAGCCTTTTTTATTTGATTTTATCAGAATTAGTTAAAAAGAAAAAAAAAGATGCAGATGCCAAACATGCCATTCCTTATGAAAGAGATATTTATACTTCAGATATATTTTAGATGATGTTTCGGTATTTCATTCTAAGTAAGACCATATATAACCATGACTTAAATGAATTAAAGAAAATGCAATATAGCGGTAAAAAACAACTGTATTGTAATCTCAATCAATACTAGTTTTACTGTACTTATAAGTCTCGATAAAGAATTAAAGAGACGAAAATACAAACACATTGTAGAAACTATATTTAGAATAATTTATTATTGTAATGCTGCTATACATGCACTTACAAGGTTTGCAGATTGATGAGACTGTTAAATATACCGCTGTGTAACATAGAAATTAGAAATGTAGATATCTGAAATATAAGTCAAGATATAGAATTATTAAAACAAAAAACAAAAACAAAAACAACAAAAAAAAACAACAAAAAACAACAACAAAAAACATCCAATTAGCATCTTGACATAGGCGAAATATTAACCACCGTTCAATATCACAAAATGAAATGCTTTTGATATAAAAGGAAGAAAATAATAATAAGAGTGATGGACGAGAATGAAAATTAAGTAGTAAATATTAATGTCAGTTCCCACAAAACCTTTTTTTTGCACTTCAATACTTAATAATCGCGCTGTTGTATTGCAGCTTTCTATCCTGTGTAATTTTATATAGAAAACTTTATAATAGTTGTCTCTGTAATTATAGCATTGTCAAAGTTAACAATGATAATGGGTCTAATAATTATTTTGCTGATAAAAACTTAAGTATATACTCACAATTTTCGCAGATTGTAGAGATGTCAAATGTACCATTTTCAATCTCTGAAATTCGGTTACCGTGCAAATATCTGAAAATGAAGAGATTTGTCAAATTAACAAAGGTAATACTGAATTCATATTCGAATAAATACAGTTATATTAACATTATGAGGCCTATACAACATACATTTGAAGAATTGAAACACGTGTCAGACATTTTTTTCCCGAAAGTGCAAAAACCGAGAGACAATTTGATACTTGTCATCTGAATTAGAAATAAAAATTAATTTTGTAGATTTTTGACATACATGAATCACCTGCTGTCTGATAGTATAAAGACTGCTACTTGATTTCATATTATTCTGGTATCTGCAATATGTATATGGCGTCAAAGCAGAACTCAAAAACAAAATTGAAAAGATAACATACTAAAATTGAAAAAGATAATGTGCGTAAGGTTGACGAGTATTCCACACAAATTGTAAGACTTTTTGACTCGTGGATCTACAAATGCTTATGCTTTTTTAATTTTCATTTATCTATTGTTCATAACCCCTGTAAACTTTATACTACTGGTTTTACCGATTTTGACTAGTGGCAATTTGATGCTGCCTATTGGTGTTGAAATGTACCGAAAAAAAATGAACCGTAAAGGAAGCGGAAGGGTTATTGCGCTATAAACCTGGCTTTATACACCTTTCATTTGGAAATGCATGTACTAAATCAGGACCACTGTGGTTTTTCAAATTTCCGGTTATTACCCTGATATTGCCGTTCGTTTTACGGACTTTCCATAAGACTATTTATTTTGTCTTCTGCCCAATTTTTTTTTCACTTTGATAATTTTGTAATTAATACATGTAGTTGTTTCTGTAAGTTTAGCATGGCAATGATTCTTATCATTTATCTTATAATAAAAAAAAAATAAGAAAATTAAAAAAAAACTTAAATATATCACTTATTTTTTTTTAAATTAAAGGCAAAAAAAGGGAAAAAAAAGCAAATCCAATAGTTTCTAACGAACTTCATCGGCTCTAGGCAGTACATACTCACAATTCTCGCAGTTTGGAGATTATCAAAAGGTCCATTTTCAAGCACAGAAATCAGGTTACCATGCAGATATCTGAAAATGAACATTTTCTCTTATTATCATATAGGATTAATAAATAAGATATCAATTTAAACTTTAAACGAATGTATTAAAATTCTGATGTTTACAAAAAAAACCAAAAAACAAAAAACAAAACAAAAAAACAAAACAAAAAAAAACATACATCCATAGTAATAACACATAAAACAACTTGTTGGAGATTTCGTCGGAATTTAGCTACCATGCATTATATTTCTTGTGATTAGTATGGTTTGTATTGTCTGTGTGATTTGGTTTTTGCTTATACATTTCAGATTGTATGTGATGTCATTTTACTTGTATTTTATTATTTACTCTATATGTAAAATGCTGTTTTCACGTATCAGTGATGTACATGATATCTCTTTACTGCCCTTTTGTTTTTCATGAGTCGGCATATATTGCCGATATTATGTCAAAATTATCCCTTTCTAAGCTTTTGTTAAATCTGTTCATTTGGTGATGTGATTAGATTATTCCTTGAAAATGATCCGGAACGAATACAATATAAGAAATAGGAACGAAGTACATATTATAAGTATATAATTGAAAGTGTATAATTATATTGAAAATATAAGCACTTAATTCAAAACTTAAATGATCAAGTGAAAATTTCCAAAGAATGTTCACCACAACTTGGTTAAAACACTGTTCATATATCAGAATGCACCACTGACATCTGTCAAACATACTTTTTTATTACTTTAACTACAGAGTTTTACATTACATTTACGACCGTGTAAAATTAGTTTTGATATATAAAAGCACAATATTAGACAACGAAGCAGTTCATTTGGGTTATTTTAGTTCCGTATCTAACTGATTTCCGCACTTTAACAAGTCCTCACTGATGTATAAAGTGAATAATGAATGTCTTGTTACACGTATTACACTAACAAATAAGCCCCTTGCAAATATAAACATACCATGAGCGTAATAAGCCATTACATAAACGAGCAGTACAAATTAACTGTAATCTGAGTATATTTCAAGATAGTTAATGTTCAATAAATATAAGCAAAATTTGAAAGGGCTGATTGTTAGATAATTACAAATAACTTACAATCGAACGCCATGGTCCGGGTGCCAGTGCACATGATGCAGAAATGTGTATTTTATCATTATCAACATTTACGTTAACATTAATACATACATGGTGGTAGCTTTTTTTGGCAAATCTGGAATTGTAGTTAGACCTCTCAATTCGCAACGGACAATGAGACTAGATGAAAAATTCGAGCATGAACAGATAGGAGAACAAACGTAGGAAACGGAGATCTGTAAGCAGTTTATTATGTGCAATATAAGGTATAATACCCATTCTGACGGCAGCACCATTCTAAACTGAAATAACAAAGTATCATAATGTATATGAAAACACTGTTTTCGATCTAACTTCATTGATTGTTATGAAACAGTAAATAAGAAAATTCTATTATCAATTGTCCTTGATTTGAATAAACAAAATAAACCAAAGGAGTATATGTACAAATACACATGTGTTTCAATTGATTAAAATGAAAAATGTAGATAAACATAACAGGGTAGTGGGGATCTTCATACGTTTGGAAAAGTCAAGAAAAATCTCATATAATGTAAACTCACGAGGCCAGGATGTTTTTAAATTATTTAGCTCAAGCAGCTAATTTAGAGAAATCAATGTGAAACGTCTGTTTGCCATGACGACCTCAATTTGTGTAAAAAATGAGACATTACAAAAAAAAAACAAAAACAAAAACAAAACAAACAAAAACAAAAACAAAAAAACACCCCCCCCAAAAAAAAAAAGAACAAAACAAAAAACAAAAAACAAAACAAAACAAAACAAAACAGAAACATAAATCAACCTATAGCCTTACCTACCGAAACATAACTTCTATTCTGTTCTATTCTATTCTACTCTATTATATTCTATTATATACCTGTCATTCTACTTCACTCATTTTACAACACAAGTCTTGACACTCCTGATTCTGACCCTACCTCATCACTATACAGACTTGTTGCACTCATTTTGGATATTGCTTTCCGCAGACTCTTTAAATTATTGTGAAAAGTCAAGATGAAGAAAAAAGATCATTTCTTCCGCAACAAATGTGGAGATGAATTAATATGGCTAACATGCTCCCTCGCAAAAACGTTACCAAACACAATTCCCGTCATATTTAAGGACAAATCAATACCAATCATTTCATACTCATTTACTTCATTCATTTCATCCAAAATTTGCTATAATAAAAGGCTATTGCAAACCTCGAGGTTGATGACCTCAAGGCTAGACCACCTGACTTTTCTTGCAAAAACTCTCCATTCAAATATCGTCCTTCCGGTCACGTTCTTACGGGAGATTTAACCATCATCGAAAACGAATCTTTGTGTAATATCCATTTTAAAGGCCCCAAGTACCGTGATCCACGCTCCATAATTTGGAATTATAACTTTAAAGTTCTTATGGATGCCGTGGAGGACTACGCAAAAAATGGATAAAACAAGCACAAGAAGACATTGATTCTCTGTCAGAGTGGATAAAGGCCGCGAGGTCTTTAATTTTGAAACGAATGAAAGTTTTAAGTAGGTCAAATATTGCCGATGCTACATCAGTTTACAAAGACCCCGATGTAGCAACAACATTGTCTACTATACACGACAAATATGTCGTGGTACCAGCAGACAAAGCCCAAAACTACATTATGTTATCAGCAAAACTTTTTACATCAAATGCTTATGACCAGATGTAGACGTAGAAAATAATAGCAGTGATAAGACCTATACTGCTACCTTACTCTCTAAAGAAGAGATAGTAGAAAACCATAAATCTGTACTATTTTCTATTGGTCTCTCTACCAACGACGCTGATTGTGATTTACCGTCTATGAACCTGAACTCCACAAGAATCCATACAAACAACGTTACATAGTGTTCTACATTTAGAAGAGCATACACAGTACTTATGTATTATGCTCGCCGTTCAAAAGGGCACTTTACGCATATTATTCATGCAGTTATATTGGGTCTGCCAGAGTAAATTGAACACAAATTTAAATATGCAATTATTTACATTTTCTCGTCAGTTAATACTAAGTTATAGCACCACATAACTGTCTCAAATTTTTGTGCATCGAGTCACTTTAAAGATGGTTAAAAAAAAAAAAAAAAAAAAAACATAACAAATTACTTAAGTACTTAAACACTAAATTGTTCTATACTATCCATTACATTTGCATTGAAGATTTTACTACATGAACAAATTAACAAAAGAATATCGTTACATTGCATATACATAACAACACACCAGCAAAGGTCGCTGCTTTGTCCCCGTCGTGGTCGCTGAATCGACCCACAAATACCCTATATGACATTATAGATAGAAAGTGGCGTGGGGTCAACATGCCTTTTGTCCACATTTGCACCAGCCTTTCAGTGAGGGTTATAGGTGGAGGAAATCAAACCCTAGTGCGCAACCTTTGTTTCCATTCGTCGACCTGATCTTTTACACATTTTTAACATTCTGATTTTTTATTTAGGAATTTTGGGTATCCCACATTGTGTTCAATATGTCATGATTACTGTTCTTCGGCAAAAGACAAAATGTGACAAACATCACTGAAACCTAAAACAACCACTTAGGGCTGTAGATTTGCATGGGTTTAAATAAAGTATCCTTAAAGGTTCCATTGCATTAACATTTATATTTGATTATTCAATGAGTTGAAAAGCAGAGACAAGTGTTGTGTCAGGTTTATCAAATCGTTGATTTAGAAGGTTCCAAGGTAGTTTTCAGTGAGATGACTTCATATTGGAATTACCGAATTTGATTACAGAGATGAAAAAAGTAAGGTCTGAATCAACAAAAAAATTGTTAAAGATTTGTTTTTAAAGATCTTTTCTTAATATACTATGTTAATTGGAATAGTGCAAAAATCGCACTCAACCCTATTTTGCAAAATAAGAATATTTATACAGTTATAAAATTGCCTCTAACTATCGTAACTACACAAAAAGTACAAAAAAAAACGTAACAATCAATGAGAGATAGGCTTTAGTTTGGCCTAAAATACAAAAAAACATTGTGAACGTTTGGGCAATAGCAAGTATAAATCAGCATTTGTGAACAAGTTTTGAGTATTACAAATCAATGAAATTTTTAATTTGATACAATATGTAACATTTAAATGAAAACCAAACAATCAACTAACATACGATTACGATTATGATCTACTCGATATTTTATTCAATTTGAAGCAGGAATCTTGATGTACTTATTTGATTAAGAAAGGATATGGATAAATCTTTATCCTTGGCATACGTATAGACATTGTATTTTGATCAAGAACACTTACTTTTGAAGTCAGCCAATTAAAATATAAGTCAAACACTCTGTAAATAAATGCTCTTAATATTGCGTGCATGAGTGTGCTAAGTTGACAAAATGTTAAGAATGTTACTATATAGACTACTATGGAAATGGATTATTAGATCAATTATCTGAACCTTTAAAATGGGTGAGCAATGCAGATAAAAAAATTACATAGTTAATTTTGGGCCAGGAATTGGGAAAACGTACTTGAATATATGGTTATAAGTATAATTCTGCAATTAAATAGAAACTATAATTCAGATTTTTACAGAAATAAAACCGTGCTTATAGTGAAAATCAAAATAGCAAAACCAACGGTCAAAATTCTATGGTCATGCAGAATCTTGTTTTTGGGATGGAAGGGGCTGCTCAGATTTATTTATCCTATTAAATGACCAAAATTGCCGAGATGATTTTTTTTTTTGGAGATGTTTTATAGTTTAAACAAAAACAAAAAGATCAGACATTTCCAATTAATTATTTCACTGCTATCTTCAGACACTTATGATTCTTAAGTACCATTCTGTGCAAGTAATAATCAGGCAATGGCTGGCACATCATATTTCTCAATTTAGTCTTTTGCTTCAAATATATTCAATACATATAGTAAACAACTGAATAGCAATTTAAGTTTATTCTGAAGCATCTAATTTTCCCACCATTTTTCCATAGTGCATTTCCACTAAATTTGACCTATCCAATATCTTAAAAAAGGCAAATTTTACAAACACTTAGATTATTTGTGAAGGTTATCGGGTACAAATACTTGATTAATGTAATAAATTATTTGTGTTTTTTTTTCCTTCATGTGCCACACCTTATACACGTTTTGGCTATTTCTTAGACGAAGAAGTACTTAAATACACTGAACTCAGATGATAAACATTAACAAATACTATTCTATAAGACTACAAATACACCTCTTTGAACAGTATTCTATTCATTCCATTCACAGCTAAGCCAAAACTTGCAAAATTTATTTTGGCTAGCTGACTTATCCGAAATTTTGTGAATCGGTTTTGTCTGCACATACAGTTTTATGGGGTTTACATACTAACGGGGTGCCACACCTATAGATAGACAGGACGACACGACGACAGGTCGACAGGACTGCACGACGACAGGACGACACGACGATTGGTCGGCAGAAAGACACTTCAACAGGTATACATGATTAAAGGTAAACAGGACGACAGGATGATTAGTATACAGGACGACATGACACAGGTCAACAGAACGACACGTAAACAGATAAACATGACAACAGGAAGAAAGGACGACCCGACAACAGGTACACATAACTGCGCATAAAGTAATATAGGGTTTACATACTAAAAGGGTGCCACGCCGACAGGTAGACAGGACGACACGTCGACAGGTCTACAGGACGATAAGACGACATGTCGACAGGGCAACATGACATGAACACAAGACAACAAGGAGACAAAAAAAAACACACCGGCAAATAAAACAGAACGACACGAAACTGCGAACATAATAAAATGTGATGTATAAATGATATTCTATAACATTAAACATGAAATATTTATTTGAAAATAAATTTTCATGTTTATTTACTAAACGAAATAAAGACAGATAGATGAACACGGTCACAAATTCAAAATAAAGCTCGAGTCTTATTTAAAATCTACATTATCAGCTTTGCAAAGTAAAACGCTATGTGATGTAATATCCTCAAGAAGTTTACTATACACATCCCCGTTAGACAGACCATATCTGTAACAGAATTCATCAAGAACAGAGTCTATATTGGAGTGCAAAACGCCTTTGCGTTCCGTCTTGTCTAAATTGATAACTCTTGAAGTGATATGTCGTCATGTCGACCTAACGGCGTGTCGTCCTGTCGATCTGTTGTCGTTTCGTACTGTCTATATGGATGCATCTTGTTTTATATGTCCACCTGTCGGCGTATCGTCTTGTCTTCATGAATACTTGTTCGGTTATATGTCGTCCTGTCAACCTGCCGTCCTGTCTACCTGTCGGCGTGTCCTCATGTCTTCATGAATACTTTATGTCGTCCTCTCGTCGACCTGTCTTCCTGTCGACGTGTCGTCCTACCTACATGGATGCCTCTAAGGCTATATGTATAATTAACTATCGATTTTTTTCATTAGCCATCCCCTCTGCATAATGCAGTTGGAAAGTGCTACAGCAATAAAAGCGTATTAATACTACCTACATTCTTATACATTGTATCAATATTACAGCACAGAAAGCTCATGAATACGAATGAATTTATTTTCTACCAGATTAATACCCTTTCAGCGTATGAATATCATTTTAAAAACTTATTTGCCGGACTACTTAGTCTTATTTTTAACTTGGGCCGAAAAAATATGTATTTTACAATTCACTATTTCCAGTTCGATGAAAGGCTTATGCTAAAAGAAAAACTCGAGGAAGCAGTAACCTTCGTTAAGAATGTATATAAAACGTCACACATAATTAAATGGGTAAGATCACCTTTGCATTAAGTGAGCCTCTTATGAAAAAAAAATCATACCCATGTTAACAACAATAATTTAACATTAATGCAATATGCGATTTTTTTTAAAGTGCACAAAATACGAAATCTTTGAAATATATGTCATTAGTCATATTGCCGAATTCTTCTATCAGAAGGAATCGATAATGTTGATCATAAGCAGACTTTATTGATTTTTACCGATAGCTTCCGATAAGCTCGTGACGTCACTAAGTAGGTTTGGAACTAATAGAAGTACTGCATATGATTTATTAGCTTGTAAACAAAGAATATTCCGTATATTCTTCTACTATCATGATTTTCTAATCACCAAAACACGATGTTTCATCAAGTTAATGATTGCAAAAATGATAAATGAGAATTATTCATTAAGTTTTTGACAGGGGACATGAACACTCATCGAAAGTAGGAATTAGATTTTCTTAAAAATACTACCCTTCTATCTGAAAATCCCGTCGATCGTCAATATTTTTTGAGATTTGCTTACACGTTGTCCTTCAATCTCATCGTCTCTGTATTTTTGTTAAAAATTATTGACAAAAAGGTAAAACAAAGTTTGTGCTTTCTTCGGATATCGTTATCAATTTTATTGCCACTTTACAAACCGATTTCGTTACGTCACAGCTGAACCAGTCATGATGGAACCCATAGGAACGGGAATTCAAGTTCCCTAATTATAATTCGTGATTTATAACTTAAGAAAAGGATACTAATATTTTCAGTTTAATTTTCATGAACATTATATAGATCAGTTTCGATATTCGACAATAAGAGAGTCTATTCCTTTAATGGATAAATATTGTTTCAATGGATAGCTTGAATATATTGTACAAAACATATCCATCGATAAATCATATAAAACTTTGTGTCAAAATTGCTACAAATGGAACAATGTTCAAAAAACAGATTATGCATATACTTTATGTCACATGATTTGGAAGTACAACAAATCAAGCCAATTTACTAGACATGATGATAGTGAATTACGTTTATTTTACTGGTTTATTTCGAGTATATATTAGTGTTTCTGTATTCATAAAATTATTATCCCTAGAAATTGAACGATTTCGAAATTCAGTTCAGCAACACGATTTTTCATTTATATTTTTTAGTTATAATTTATTTTACTATAAACAAAGTTTTGTTGGTCTTTAGAGGGTATTTGGTTGGTACCATACTTACATGGTAGGGAAAACATGATTTTCAAATAACTAAGAAAATAAAGTGTTCATTTTTATGATTATACTACAAGTTAAATGTATAATTCAGTTTCATTTTACAAATGCGTTTTACGTTCTTGTGTATTTTCTTAAACAAACAATAAGTAAGATAGCTCTTGTAAACACAAAACAAACCTGGTAAGAAAAAAAAAATTTAAATCATACAACGCAATTTTACTGTCAAACTAAGTAAAACAGACATTTTAGTACAATATCAACGAAAATGAGAGCTTTTTTTCTTGCTTAAAATCACTATCGTACTAGAGATTTTTAAATTGTGTCTACAAAATATAAGATGTGGATCATGTTTTTGATAATTTTAGGTAGCTCTATAAACACAATAGCACAGCGATGTGTACATGTATCATGAAACTACATATAACAAAACACATTTTTTTAATATGATAAATTTGTGGTGCTTCAAATTTAACCAACGAGTTTTTATACATTCATACTCGACAAATAACAACGTATTGAACACTTAAATATGCGCAAACATTTACGATTTGGACTCATAATCCAAATTTTCTATCTTATATGTCGTTACTGGTGATAGGATTGAGCATTTTATCTAAGCCTTTTTCTTTTTTCATTGTATGATTCAATCGGAATTCCCTTATTCGTATGAACACCACCTGGAATTACTTCGGCTGTTAACTAAACAACTCACATAGATATTCTATAACTTAGTTGTTAATTTAATGTAAGTTTTTTTCAGTTTAGTTCAATTTATAAGTAGGTTCATCATGTGAATGTCATTTAATCAAGGAACAACAAATTTATTTCCTGCAGTTTTCTATAAAGCATTGCCCCTCCGTACGTCCAGTATCTGAGAGCAACTAAAGTAAAAATTACGTACAAGTTTAATCATAAATAATATAATCTCTAAACATCTCAAAGATAACACTGTTGCACGCAGATGTTCTCCAATATCTAAAAACAAATATCAGTCATAATGTAATTATTTGTCAAAAATCAAGAGCATTTATAAATTTCAAAAGAAATGCTGAACTGCATAATAATCGTTTGGTGGATAGAAACAAATATAATGACCGACTCTTTTTAAGCAGCTCGGCAGGTGTTTCTTGTAAAAAAAAACAGAGGCCACTTACCCTACCGGTGCATCTGATACATGCTTGTAGTTTTTAGGGGAGTTCGAGCTGCTTTTTTTCATTTGTTGTTTGTACGTATTATTCTTGTTGTTTTATGTTGTTGTATGTGTCTGTTTTCCACGTCTGGTATTTATCCCTGGACTACATTATTTTCAATTCCCTAGAATATTGATTTCCTTCATTAATCGTTTCAAACTAAATCGGCAATATTTGAATAACAAACTACGAAGTCATTAAAAAAAACTATTTTATGGACAATGCAGCAAATGTAAACTTGAATGTAAATAAGCTTAATTGTAAAATAATATGGAAAGGAAAAATACAATTGTGTTTTGTTGTCTATTATTACAATTTTTTGTATTAAAAGTGAAAGTCTGTGATGTTCCTACATTCGGATCGATATAAATCGAGTTAAGTTCTTCTATTTTACATACAATTATATCTATATTGTATAAAAACTTCTGACAAAGTAAAGGTGTTGTAAGATTTCCTTTTATGTTTCACGAATATTCTTACATCACTGAATCTGGAATTAAATACTAGAAAAGACTACAAAAGAAATGAAAACATGCAGGTTTTTTTTAAATGTTTGCGTTTATACGTGTATCACTCATTTGATATACTTTTGTAGAACTCATCAATGTTGGATTTGGCTTTCTTTTTCTGGGTTTGTGTAATACGTGTATATATTTAATTTGAGAATATTGATCATTGCGTATTGTTTTAATGCTGCGGATGAGAGGTTACCCATTGAAACATATGTTCAGCATAACGAAATTTGCAATTTTTAAATGATTGGCATTTTTATATTTATATCACATTAAAGTATTTTTTTTTCTTTCTCTCTTTTGTCCTTTTAATGCTGATTTAAACATGATATCGTATATAATACCATTAAAATAAATGAAATGAATACCAAACTGTACAACTGTACAATGTATAAATAACCACAGAAAGCAACCAACGATAAGTGAGCAATACATACCAAAATTTCACTATTGCAAAACATGGTATGAAATTCATTGCGTCATAAATAACGAGAAAATAAATAAAACGGGTTATCGCATAAAAGTTCAAAACTATTTTACTTTAAAGCGTTCTCTGATTATTAAATGTCATTTTCATCCATATATCGATGCCATAACACCTAAAGTCATACTACAAGATGAAGAAGAAACACAGATAGAAAAAATGTGTGAAATGTTTTCCACACAGGAGAGAATGGTTTACAAGTTGTAAGTTGTAGGTAAATATCTTAAAATTAGTTTCCTCTGTGGTTTTCTTTCACGATTTGTTATACTAGTAGGAGTACATTGATTGTTGGACCTGTTTCCACAAGCTGTTTTTGAATGAAAGTGATAGTTTTTTTCTTGTATTTTATATGTATATCTATGGTACTACGTCCATATATATCTTATTTTCAGGATAATTATTTGTTTTTGAAACAAAAATATGAGATAAAATTATAGACGAATGATTTATAGAATGAACAACAATCAAAATATCAAGACTGTATGTTTTAAAAATAAAACAATGTGTATAATCTGTATCAATCATAATATAAAATAGGGAAGAACTCTACCTAGGCATAGTTGGAAGTCAGTTGCTGTCAAACTGCCTAATGTATAGTATTTCCGGTCAAAACATCTAATGTAAGACTGAAATTTTCCAGTTGATTTGACCCATGACCAAAATGGATAAATATTGCATCCACAAAGGGTATCAAAAAAGCTGAAACGATAAAGATGCCCTTGGAAGAAGGAGAAACCAAACTATCATATTGAAATTTATGAGTTCACAAATTACACTATATCCAAAAGTCTATTAAAACTACAATAAACTAAAGATTGTAAATATACAACTCAAATGAACTTTAACACTTAGCCAAATTCGTTAATGGGACATCTCTGATATACTGTAACACTAGACTATTTGACCGTCAATGCAAACAAGTATGTTTCGTTGATATAACAATGTCTCCTGTAGATATATGTCGTTTTCTGTATTAAAAAAAACTCATACAACTTCTATTTAAAGAAAACGTAATATGGGAGAATTAAAAAAAGTATTGTTCAATTCTACAACTATGCAGAAGAACGTAATATTTTATAAATATATATACACTATTTTCCATGAGATGATATAACATAATTATTCCACATACACATGTAAACCTCAGTTTACGACACTAAAATATTAACTTTTAATAACAATGGAATATCCCCAACTTTTCATTTTATTATGTATATCCCCTAAGGTATATAATACCTATTACACGGAGCATTCTTTTCTGCCAACATTTAAAAACATGTGGACATACGTTTTGTGGCAACATCCCTTCAACACCTGCGTATGGCGTTTTTTTTTTATATCACAGCTCATACGTTATGCTAGAGCCTATCGTAACTAAGAAAATAATGTTTGTATCGCGCTTGTTTTCTTACAAGTGGGTTTCTGGAACAGGATTATGTTGCTACAAGATTGAAGTCATCACTGCAAAAGTTTTATGGTCGTCGTGATTTGTTCAACGTGTCATACTTTTCCTTTCCTCTTTCGTGTACCCCTGACTTGATTTTTTTTATTAACAACTCGATGGGTGTTTCTAGAAAAGCAGAGGACGCTCACCCTACCGTTGCACCTGGTCCATGATCCTAGTTTGTAGTGGAGTCCGAGTTCCTCGTTTACGTTTGTTGCTTAGTATGTATAATTTTAGTTACTTTATGTTTTTTGTTTGTCTATTTTCCATGTCTGATCTGTGTCCCATTATTACGTTCTTTTGATTTCCGCTAGAATCTTGGTTTCCCTTGATTACTCTTCCAATCAACTACAAGTGTTTAAATGATGTAAAATAATTTGTTCAAAATATTTCAAAAAGATTATTTTACATAAAAATTTGGATGGTAAACTTTCATATTTGAACTGCAGAAAAGTCCAGGGAAGGAAATAAGTGGAAAAAATCTTTCATGGGGAGATAGATGGTGGAAAATTTTTCCATGAAAATGTAATGGTAGTTTTATTTTTTTTAATATTACAAGAAAAAAGAGTTCTATGACCCTTAGGTTTTATTTTGAAATAAGAAAAAAAATGTCACTTAATTGTTCTTTACATTAGTCTATAAGAAATCATATCAACCAGACTTTTGGTAACGAAATATTGAAAATTCCCTACAAAAATCGTATGAAATTTAGGAGAAAATGCCTTTTAAAGGCTCAATTATCTCAAAATCAAGTTCGGTGACCTATGCTTTTTACATTAAAATTCTGAAGTATGTTTTTGTCTTTTAAAGAAAAACTAGGAAAATCTACCTACCTGAAATGTTAGGAATGATATCTATCTTAACTGAAAAAAAGAGATCTAGCACTTACATTATAATTTTGGAATAAGCTGGAATGTTTCAAAAACTTAAAATCGCATCGAAATTCTAATTTCTAAAATTAGGATTTACCAAATTAAACATGAACAATTATTATATTTACCTACAAAATGAGTACACTAGTCTTTTGTATTTGACATGAACGAACACATGGTTTCAAGATTCAATGAGTGAACTTTTAGTTATTTCCAAAACGACAAATAAACAATCAATATTTTAAACTATGAGTTTCCCGCGGATAGCGTATTTGCAATGTATGCTTTCTTCTTTTTTTTATACTTATAAACCAATTATTCACTTTTTTGGCGCATCTTTGGGATTGTAATTGCCCTTGTGTAGTGTATATATGTTACCCATGTGTGCTCTTTTCCCCTTTTTTTTCTTAAACTTTTTTTCGATAAATTGTTTATTTTAATTTTTGACAAAACTTTAAGCATTTGTAATTGCCCCACGAAGGAGATCTCAATTCATCTTATAAAGATATAGCCTGGAGTGAAAGAGACAGCAAGCTTATTGCAATACCACCTACTCTCATAGTGACATTAATCATATGAGGGTACTAACGATTTACTTCAAAACCTGAAACCCCGCAGTTTGTCGGAAATTACTTCTCTCCAAATTCTTACATCTCCACTCTTTACACTTCATTATAAAATGATAAATTTAAATCTCGTTTGAAAGGACTTATTCGTAAATTTTTTGCTGTTTAAAAACAATATGTTGTTCTCGGTTATAAATGCACATATTTTTCTAAAACATCGCAGAAGGGCAAAATGTGCCGCACAAAAAAGCAGGTTTGAGATATGCTTGATTTCTTCATTGGTTACATATTTGTCACATTTGGAGAAGCTATTTTTCAACAACAAGATGGCAATCCAGTGGACACTTACTGTGCTCCTCTCCTCGCCAATTTGTTTTTATATTCATACGAAACTGAATTTTACATACAAGTATTGATGATGTATTGTCTATCCAAAGACCTTCATTTGGTAATTGGTTACCGTTAATATAGCCACCAGAGCTCGAGATAAAGGAGACTACAGAAACAACCTGTTCCGCATCTTTTTTGACTTATATCTCGAATTTTATAACAGTGGTCATCTCAGCACTAACAGATAAAAGAGACGACTTTGGTTTTAATATCATAAATATTCCATATCTGTGCAGCAATATCCCTTTATTGGCTACGCTAGAGCAAATGCTAACTAATCTGATTTCCTTTAACTTCATAACTATCTGCGTAACAGACTCCTGTCTCAAGGATATTAATAAATACGTCTTAAAAGCTCTCTTACCAAATTCATTTTAGATATCAGGTTGAATAATATTCAGTTTCTTCTAAAACAATGAGTAATGATTGTTTCACTTGAAATGTTCTTTGTGCTGATGTGACCGCTGATTTACTTATTACAATGTATGACAATAGCATGCAAATGCTTTTTCACCACAGATATAGTCACAGATATAGTCACACTGCAATGGAAGATGGAGGTTTAGCGCACTTTAAAACCATGATTTAACCCACCATTTCGTTTGAAGTGCACGAACCATTGACAGGACTATTGCGATACCAGCGGCTCCGATTGTGTAATATCTATATTACTGGCTTGATCATGAATCAGATTAATGTTCGGTAATTTTGTTGTTACCCTTATTTACATACTGACCAGTCATTTGCTGAAATTGTTATTTTAATTAAAATACGTTAGAGTACTAAGATACAAGTAAAGTACATGGATTATCCTGTTTTTAAAACTAATTTTGCCAAAAAAAAAAACATTATTTTACTAAGAATGCTAAAAATACAATGATTTCTAACAATGTTTAAAGGTTCATGGCTAAGGACACCAAATTCCTTAATATGGTGTACATGTTGCCTCTATTGATGCACTGTTACTTAAGATTGATACTCCAAGGCAAGGAGAGGTGTCTTATTACAAGAACCTCTTTTAAATAGAGGCAATTTCAATAATTTTAAGAAAAGATAATTCACAGATTGAACTTATAAGTTTTTTTTATGTAAATTTATTGGCGTTGACAATAATAAGTGTTCATACTTTAAAAACGAAAAAAAAAAAAAAAAACATTAACATAAACTATTAATATTCGAATACAGATTGGAGATTTAACTTGTACTTGATAAAACTGTCTTTGGTACATTTCCGGGAAAGTATTTCAATTTGTGGATACCAATTTTCGTGGATTAGAGAAAAACAGAAGTTCGTGGATTCTTGAATTCGTGGTTTTAAGGTTTTCATTATAGATATCAATATGATTCTCCTTTTCGTTGAGAACCAAATCTCCATGGTTTGCACTACCCACGAAAACCACAAAAATTGGTTCCCACGAACAAAAGTACTTCCATGGTATACTTTTGCTATAAATTATTGAGTCTTACATTCTTACATTCCAAATGACAGAAGTTTATCAATTTTGTGTAACGAACTTTCTTAGGCATTTTAAACGTAAGCTTGAAGAATAAGAAAAAAAATGTCTGTCCTTGGAAATATAAAATAGACATTTTCAGAAACAGTTTTTCCTGTCTGATTTAATATCTGAACGAACTCTGTGTAGTCTCAAAATATTGATTGCTGTTTTGTATTGATACGTTTTACATTTTCACAGCACATGAACATGAGTATTTAGACATGTAATGTATAACATCAAACTGCATTGTATAAATGTCCCTGTACTGCGTGATTACAGAACAAAAATGTAACAAAAATAAAACAAAAAGTTCATAAACGTCAACTTGATATCAGAAATACCGACTACGTATCTTACAGATAATACAGGTTTGTAAGGTTTTCGAACTCTTCTGGGATCAGATTAGTTACATTGTTGTTATGTACTTCTCTGATAAAAGATGAACACAAAATGCTGGTATACTGCATTGAAAACATATCATTAGAAAAGAAATTTTGAATTATCATCACGTTTGGTTTAAACAAAATAAACAATTATCTTACAAAGTGTTTCATAATGTTAATTTTATAAGAAACTGGACCCCGAAAATCCAAGAAAGACTTTACAGTAACCGATAAATAAACAATGGAATAGAAGGATAAACAGGCAATCAACTTAAAACAAAAATAAAAACATAAAAAAAATGATATTGAAAACAACTGTGGGCAAAGCTCACTTACTTGATAACAAACCCTTATTTTATAACATTGACCTTTTTACCTCTAAACTGATTGAATCAGATCTAATATAGGAAGTCTCATTAAATTGGATGGTGTAGGAGGATAAACGGATAGAAGAAATGGTAACTCGATATTCCCATTTTTTTTCATTAGTGATGGTTTTTCAATGTGAAACCTCCAAATTGATTTGGATCAAAATCTAAAATAGGAGGTGCACAATGGGAAAACGTATTTAAGATTCTGTGACAGATAAACATAAAAAAAACCGAAATCAATCAAACAAACAAACAAACAAAACAAACAAAAACAAAGAGCATTCATAAGGATAAATAAAAAAGAAAACAACATCTTTTAACATCAAGACCAAAGAACAAAACCAAAACATATTTACTTGATTTTCTATGTTTAACTGTTTGACAAATGATTCCGAGTGCGTCTTTTTTGAAGAGTAATTCGTAAGCGCGTCGAGCAATTGCTTTTTCTCTTTGGATACACGACACTATAAATATCATTTTTTTTTATAAAAAAAAACGTTCTTCAGAACCTTATTGATCAGTTGAGGATTTGATTAAGTTTTAATTGTAAATGGTCATACATAGTTTGGTTAGAATGTTCTTTGTTAAGTCCTATAATACAGGAGATTATACATACAAATGTCCTAAAGCAGTCAGCCTACTGAAGGTTCCCTGTTGAATCGATGTTAGTGCATTATCATATAGGAATCTACAGTACAAAAAATACTTTTCATTATTGGTAATCTATAAATTTCTACTTATAATTGCATAAAACATTGCAATACGACTACCAATTTGCAAAATCATATTAGCGGTCGCTTATAAAAAAATAACGATGATAACTATGTGTCAATTAAGTGTATCTGAAAGTAGGTAACGAGCGATAAACCCACTGATTTGGTTTTTATGCCACTACCATGTTCCATATAAACGGGCTATGGATATTGACATTTGAAAATTGTTAAATACTAGACCTGACCGAAATTAAATGCATAGATGTTGTCTCGGCTAGGTCGGCTAGCTCGGCTAGTTAAACTCATTGTGAGACATAGAATCAAACAAATATATAGACATTTTAGACACACATCCTTTTTGAGTTGAAAAAAAAATTCTTAAGTGTTGACATCAATTGGATTGTGCTTTTATATGTTGACATACAAAAAATGAACATTATTCCGAACATTGTTGGTCAGGATACAACTATTCATTCTGTGAACACAAAGGAGACTTTACATTGGGTTAATGAAAAAAAATAAAAATAAATTTAGGTGGCCGAAAGGATTACTTATCACAATTTCAGGGTAGTCCTCTGTCAAGTTATGAATTAAGTAGGCACATGTGTACCTAACCAATGTTAGTGTAAACTCCTGCATGTAGAATAACACACCATAACGTACCATGTATGTTTTAAACATAAAACTGCTCTAAATTATGCGAAAAATTACTTGTACAGGTAAAAAGGGAATTTGATAGTCTTGTCATTACAACTTGTAATTGGCTTTCTTAAACTATACATATTGTCGATGTTCGTCAATAAGTCTAAACACACCAAATTGAATCATTTTCTAATGTTACAAATTCATTTTGTAGTATTAGAAAATATTCAGTTGATTTATTACTTTAATTTGTTATATTATAAATTCCCGATATAGTAATACAAAGTGTCATTTATTTAGTTGATTTTCGAAAATAAAAAGTAGTTTCTTCATATTTAGTAATAAATGGATTTTCAGTATTAGAAAATGAGTTTTTTTAAATATTGTTTATTCCAACATATTTTCTTATGTAAGAAAGTTATAGTTTTCTATTTTTAATATTGCCAAACGAATGTACCACCAAACCTCTTTCAAACTGGTAACGTCTATACTCACTACTGTCAAAGAGGGTCTGCAGTCCTACCACAACACTTGTTACTCCCGTTGTGGTATTAATTCAATGTGGATCCTCAAAAATTCGAAAGATCTTTTGGATACAATCAGTTCAAGACTATTATCTGAATATTATAGCATTAAAACCTATGATTTTTTCAACACTGTATACTTCTATTCCCCATACTCAGTTAAAATCCCGACTTAAAAACATTATACATCGTTGTTTTTCAAAAAAGATGGTACACCTATATACAAATATACAGTTCTTGGTAGAGATTCCTCATACTTTGTAAGAAACAATTCCAAATCATCTTCCAAATATACAGAGGAAGATGTTTACAAAATGCTGGAATTTTTTAATTGACCAGATATTTGTTCAGTGTGGTGGAAGTGTTTTTCAACAAACGGTCGGCATTCCAATGGGAACCAATTGTGCTCCTTTTTTTGCTGACCTATTCCTTCACTCTTATGAGGCTGACTTTATAGCTGATCTGATCCGAAAGAAAAAATATCGTTTGGCTAGATCCTTAAATCTCAGTTTCCGCTATATAGATGATGTATTATCTTTAAACAATCCTAATTTCTGGAATTTGATACATCGCATTTACTCCAAAGAACTTGAGATAAAGGATGCTACAGACACTGTGAAGTCAGCCTCATATCTTGACCTACACTTAGAAATCGATGGTACAGGAAAACTTTTGACCAAACTTTACGACAAACGTGATGACTTTTCATTCAAAATTGTAAACTTTCCTTTGATCTGTGGCAACATCCCTTCAGCACCTGCGTATGGAGTGTATATATCACAACTCATACGTTACGCCAGAGCTTGCCGAAACTTCGCAGACTTTTTGTATCACACTAGAACTTTAACAAATAGGCTTCTGGAACCGGGTTATGTTGCTACAATATTGAAGTCATCACTACAGAAGTTTTATGGTCGTCATCATGAACTCGTGGATCGTTATGGTGAATCCATCTGCACCATGAAAACTGATTTATTCAACAGGTCATAAGTTTCCTTTTCTCATTTGTCTACCGCGGACTTGACTTTTTATGAGCAACTCGGCGGGTGTTTCTAGAAAAGAAGTAGAGGACGCTTACCCTGCCGGTGCACCTGGTCCGTGCTCCCGGTTTTTGGTGGAGTCCGAGTTGCTCGTTTGCTTTTGTTACTTTGTATGTATGATTTTAGTTACTTTATTTTCTGTGTTGTGTCTGTTTTCCATGTCTGGTATTTTTCCCTGGATTGCATTTTTTTTATTACCGCTATAACCTTGGTTCCCTTGATTACTCTTTAATATTATAAAATGGTTTGCGAATATAGGATATTCATTTTATAATTTTACAAATTAAAATTCATTATTACTACCAGAAGTGAATTTGAGATATAATGAAAATAATATAATTCAATTTACAATTTTAGACATTCTTCCCACAAATAATATTAAGAAATGTTCCAAAATCTTTATTTAGTATAAATCATCAAAACAACCGGCATTAAAAATAATTGGTCTCCACAAATCGAGTGAACTGAATTTGGAATACTAACATTAAGTACTGAATAGGCAGTATTCGATGTTGTAATACTAGTTAACATGGTGCAGATAGATAAACCATCACAACACACCAGTTCACGGTGATGACCATTTAACTTCTGTAGTGTTGACTTTACATGTAACCATGTAGTAACATAGCCAGGTTAAACAGTCTAGCAGAATAAGTCTAGCACGGTACAAATTTTGGCTAGCTCTGACATTACAAATAAATTTTGATACATAAAACTTCATACTCAGGTGCTGAATGTATAAACATATACATATTTTAAGAATGTGTTAAGTATATACACATCTATTTAATACAAAACTCGCATTAATATTGATATAAAAATTCTGAAATATATTCAGGATTTACACTGGTGTTCATATTCCCTGACCAGTAGACAAAGAGTATCTACAACAATGGCAGATAATATGAGACCAAATCTCATTTGAATATCTCGAAAATATACATATGTATTCGACTATAGTGTCTTCAATGTTAAATAACAGTTGATATTTCTTTTCCAGCAGTTTAGTTTGATTCACGTCGTCAACGTCACAATGCACGTCAATTGTGATGCTACACATCTGGACAGCAATATTTAAGAATTTTTTTTACGCATTCTTATTTGAAAAGACATTAACATTTTCGCGTACTTGGTTTTAATTTAACTTTCATAAAAACAATTTTACTGATCCGATTCCATTTCCCTGGGTCTACCACGGGAATATGGTTTCATATCCCATGTCAAACTGACCAACCAAATTGCAGGATTACCTGACATATATCACTCCAGTAGAAACTTACTCGAAATAAAATTACAAGACAATTACAAAACAAGACATAAAGATTGACGAAACTGAAATTGTTGAAAAACATTTTTTTTAATTTTGTAAATAATGAAGCTGCGATACATATACTTACAAGGTGCGCAGATTAACGCGAATGACGAATATACCACTTTCCAATACAGAAATTGAATTATTATGTAGATATCTGAAATAGTAGTCAATATATTAAGTAAGGAGAAAATATTTGCTTTAAAAAGTTTGAAAAAGAATTGATATTGAGCGTTGCTTATCAACTAATCATTAAGAATCAGTGTTTTTCGAAAACAAATTTTGTTACGATTGAATGAATATAACAAATTGGTAATGTAAGATTATGAAAAATTCTTCTCTGTCAATCTCTAACAGTAGGTCACGATATGATTTGACATCTAAGTGTTTGTATTGTCCTTTTTATCAAGTTTGTTGATTGATTAAATATAAGAATTAAAGTATATGTCATTATATGTATGTCTCAAGCATTGGTTAACAGATTAACAAGCAGAGGAAAGCATTTGAATGTAAATCAAAATTGGAGACAAAGCATGCAAAACAAATAAAAAAGGGATTAAAATATAAAAAAAAAGATTTAATCAACTTTATCATTCGTACATTTCACAATTATACACATGGAATTACCATGCCTTGATGTACATACTATCAGGTGACAAGTAGTGATTTTTTTTTAAAAACTAGTCAATGCATATGGCTGTAAAGAATTTATATGCGACAGGTTGCTGTATTTAATCAACGAAAAATTGGGACAAATATTACTTTTAATATTATATTTAATATTGTATTGATAGTTGGTAATCTAGGTAATGAAGCAAATATCTAAATGTGTCTGTATTTACTTATGACTCAAATATTGTTGTTATTGCGGTATCCTCAACATTATGTTGAGTTATTATTATTTTTTTTTATTTTGCAGAAAGAAATTAAATTAGATATATGTCGAAACGGTCGAGAAAAACATACGTTTTTATCGATTGTAATGTTACACTACACTTACAAGATTTACAAAATTTGCGAGACTGCCAAATATACCACATTTTAATAAACAAATATCGTGTAATACTAGTAACAAGCTCTAATCCCCCCTCTTCCGTTGCGACGTGACTACACCAGTGGTAATTAAAAAGCATTAACATGCTATTGTCATGTCACATCAGTCACATCAGCAAAAAAAAAAATTTACAAAAAAAAAAAAACAAAACAAAACAAAAACAAAAAACAAAAAACAAAAAACAAAAAAAAATCTCATTACTCATTACTTTAGAATAAACAGGGTATTTGTCAACCAAGGATTGATACCTAAAAAGGAATATAGTAAGAAACCTTTTAAGACACATTTCCTCATACGTTGATTCAGGAGTCTGGTACGCAGATATTTACGGCGTTCAAGGAAATCAGAGTAGTTAGTACTTGCTCTAGCGTAGAGAATCAATGGTAAAATTTAAACACCATATGAAAATGAAGGGATACTGATGCACAGTTAAAGCAAATTTATGATATTAAAATTAAAGTCGTCTCTTTTATCATAACTCTTATTGCTGAGATGACAACTGTTGTCAAATCGAGATGTAGGTCCAAAAAAGATACAGAACAGATGTTTCTGTAGTCTCCTTTATCTCGAACCTCTGGTGTATATATTGACGGTAACTGTTCACCTATAGAATAGTCGTGATGGAAAGTACATCATCAATATAAAAATTATTTAAAAAATGTATTTTAACGAGGTTCTGAAGGAATTCTGTCTCGTATGAAATTCTGTTTCGGATGAATATAAAAACAAATCGGCTAGAAGAGGAAAACTCCATAACAATATAGCTTTCGCTGGCCGGGTCATTCCTCATTGTTGGATTAATCTTGGGCTGTAACTTAGTACACGATGTATGGTAGTAGGGGCAGTTCATTTAGATGTTATTATGTAGGATAGAGGATCAAATTAATGATGCATGTCACAACAAAACATAATTATACAAACGTCTCAGAATGTGACGACTCTATTCACTACACTGCTCCATCGGATCAAGTTGATACAGGGAAGATATGTAAACGTATAGAAAGGTCTGAAAAATTCCCAACGATGTTAGAACTGTACTAAGTTACAGCCCTAGATTAATCCTACGAGGAGGAATGACCCGACCAGCGAAAGCTATATTTTTATATAGCTTAGCTGGCCGAGTGGTCAAGGGCGCTGGACTTTGTGCAGGCGGTGTTGCCATAGATGTCACAGAGGTACGAGTTCGAGTCCCGCGGAGGGAACGACCAAATATTTGCATCGCAAATTTGACAGTTCTAACATCGTTGGGAATTTTTCAGACCTTTATATATATATCGTCCAGATAAAAGTCAACAATCACTCTTACGGGGAGTGTTAAAAACGAAGCAAAAACATAACAATAAATTAAATAAACGTTTAAATATGTTTAACATCACCAGAAAATTTACATTGAATATTTCGGATAACTGATATCCTTCTTCAGCATAAAACTCATAAAACCCTAAATATGTATGTACTTACAATGTGTGCAAATTGACGAGATCGTCAAATATACCATTGTTTAATACCGAAATCCTGTTTCAATATAGACTTCTGAAATTTTTTGTCAACATACCGAATTAAATGAATACTTTACGTTATATATTTATATTATGAAAGAGTATATGATGAGTCGACGCGCCGTTTTATACGACAAATTTAATGCAATACTCGAATGCTTACAGACAAATTGTTGCCGTAATTAATAACAAACTGGCAAATATTAAGAAATAGTCGTGTTATAGTGTCCATTCAAATGTATATATGTTTATATTTTTCCTTCCTGTCTTTTTTAAATGTTATTTAGTTGCTTTTCTTTGCATAAATCTAGGTTTATCAACAACTGTCATTGTTCTAATCGATATTTTTATTACCTAAATGATGTTATTTATTTGTTTTTTACTCGATGTTAAATACCACAGAATGCAACAGTTCTTTCAAAAGTTTAGGCGTTCTATACTCACAAGTGTCGTAGTTTGGGAAGGTTGTCAAATGTTTCATTCTTAATCTCAGATATTTGGTTACGATAGAGATATCTAAAGGTAAGTACATATTTAAACAAATTAAAAATAAAATACATCGACATAGTTTTGCCTTTAATATCAGCTTCTGTTTTTTTTTTGTTTTTTTTTTTTTGTTTTTGTTTTTTTTAATTTCTAAGAAAATATAAGTTTGCAGTTCTTGGATTACGTAAGTTCATTATTTTATTAAAAAGGTTGCAAATCGACCTTTTTGACAAAATTGTATATTGAGTTATTTGATTTGTCTTTTATCAGTTCAATTTTGTAATATGGTGATGTTGCTTTGAATTATGGTATACTCAATACCTTGATACAGTTGTATTGCGGTAGAAAATGTTTATATATATCAATGACATGCTCGAAATAACGTATGGAACAAAACTAACCACGATTAAATTAGCAACAAGAAAACACGGATGAGAAATTTCCGGACAAGAGGTAAAACATAAACTAGCTCTTTTCTTCATAATAAAAGTACGTGGTATTTTTGTATTTGGTAACCACTGGGTGAATGACACTGCTGGTGTACATTGTTTAAACGATATTCGCCAACCCAGTGGCCCAGTGACCCCGAAATATACTTACCTTCCTAGTTAATTGGGTATTTGGCAATGGGGAACGGATGATTTGGCAATAAGAAATGTGGCTGCTGTGCGGCAGTTGCGAATGGTGCATTCGGAATGGAAAATGGAGCTATGAATTGGAATTGGGAAACGAATAATTTTGATTGGTCAATAGAAAATTTTTTTTCAGTTGTTTTCCACACGCAACGGACATATTTTATTTCTATGTCGCAATTGGAAAAAAAATAATTGTCGTTTAAAAGAATGTGGAATGGAATACATGTGTGGCAGTTCATAATTAATTGACATTTTTAATACTTAGTACAATAGTTTGTGGCCATTAAAATTAAACATGTTCGAGCCCATACAATTCCTAAAAATGTGTAATTTTAGAAAATTGGGACTAAATAATTTGCGTCAGATAAACTTGCATGATAATAATGTTATAACGAATATGTTTGTGATCGTCTGAATAAAAGTCAACAATCACCCTTACGCGGAGATGGATCGTTAAAAATGACGCGAAACATAGCTATAAATTTATTAAACGTCTAAATTTGTTTAACATCCCCAAAAGATGTGCTTTTTATCAACAATACGACATGAGTTAACTGTAGAAAGCAATTAAGAAAGGTCGAAATATAATAGTACGGCGTATTGATATATATTACACAGTGCTGCACCAGCGTTAGACCAAGACCTAAACATAAATTATTATTTCTCGTTTATTTCATCTGGAGAAGTTGTTTGTATATTTTTCAACCAAAAGCTTTCCCGGGACATATTTTACATTTTGACCATTTTTTATTATGTTCTATAATCGGAACCACAATATTGTGGAGATCCTCCTGGGTGTGTCCGGCAGATCAAAGATGCCGACTTAAAAGGAGGTATGATTTGCATTTGTAGTCACTGCGATGACCATTCACGCACCTGTTGAAAGGTGGTTCAGTTTCGCCTACGTACTACATACCAAATCGGCACTGGAGAATGTATATGGTATTTTCGGTTTTGCAAGTCACGCCAGTGCGTTAACTTTTAAACGTTTTGGTGTTCAGTATCTGGGTACAGGTCTTACATATTTTATCTCCACATGGTCGACGCGGGCCCGCTGTATTTTGTTTGGGCTGACATGAAATCTTACTAGGGCATCTCTCAGACTCGTTTGCACTCATTCATTTTGCCAAAAAATATATAATTTTAAAGAATTTAACCTGAAAAATAAGAATCGCAGGAACTCACATGATACTAATATTGCCATTTAAAAACATTTCTAACTATAATTTTGGATCATTATTGAAGTTAAAAGTGTTCGAACCCATAAAATTGCCAGACATCCATGTATGTCATTCTAGAGAAACATGATCCACCCAAAGACACTAAAATGGACAAATCTAACAATGATATACGACCATTATGGAAATTAAAAGTTTATATCCATGCAATTAACATTAATATGTTATTTTGTAGAATTTTGACTGACATATATGAACTTGGAAAGGTTATAATTTTTTAGATCTGAAATAATGCAGGAATATCCATCAATACGTTATTAAGAATCATTTTATTATTTCATTTATATATAATTTTGAAAGAATATTTTGCGTTGTTATTATTATGCATATCGGAGTGGTGATAATATTCGATGCAAGTTTCGCGTGATTTCAGTAATTTCCAAACCCGGATGTGAGATTTTCAAGTCGATATTGATTAATTAATGCTAAGCACAGAACTTGTCTCATATCGTGGTGCATAACATGCCTACGATAAAACATTTACTTTACTTTTTTATCGGAATGGTCGATTGGACAAAAGGGAATCAGGAGATGCAATGAGGGATGCGGCTTTGGGGAATTGGAGCATGGTACAATGAGGCATGAGGCAAAGGACAATGGGGCTATGGGTAATTAATTTGGGGCAATGGGGTATTGGGCTAGTGAGAAGTATACATACAGGGAAAGTATCAGATCTTATTTATCATATTTATCAAAATTTGCAGTATTAAAAATTTCTAAACTACCAAACATACAGAGGCTTAACCTCTTGTATTGCACATGGTAGATCCTCTCGGTGATAAAGACAGGGCCTTTGTTGTGAACTTCACAACGTTTATTATAATAATAATTATAATGTTTATTTATAACGACTATATCAACGGCACGAGTGGTGTCCGACGGAGTTACGAAATTATTATCTTAATCAAGTTAAGTAAAATCCATATTTGGTATAATTTCCTCACCTAGAAGTCTAGAAAGATATCTGGCAAAAGTTCTGGATTTGTAATTTGCCGCCGAAGATACTTTCAGGTATCTGTCATGTGGAAATACTTTCGCGTTTATATATGTTGGGAATTTGTACCAGGTGACCTAAAGCGACCAATGGCAGATTGTCCTTTTTGTAACGGACGGGGTGTACAGACAATGGGAAATGCTTAAAACAGCAACAATCAGTTATGTCAACTTGTCGGCTTACTGTCCTTACTAATATATAAATACAACAGTTCGAGTGAAAGTAAAAAATGGACAAGTTGTCAAAAAATAAACAATCGGACACCACTATCATAAATACGCATAAATATAGCAGACGAAACAACAAGGCAGAAGTTTCCCTAGACAAAAACGAAACCCTCTATTATTCTTAATAACAAAAAGCACATTCACGTTCAGCAAGGTGCACCTTACATAAAAAAGAAAACTTGGACCTTTACAATAAACCTAATGTTATAAA
This sequence comes from Perna viridis, assembly GCA_037379345.1. Taxonomy (NCBI): domain Eukaryota; kingdom Metazoa; phylum Mollusca; class Bivalvia; order Mytilida; family Mytilidae; genus Perna; species Perna viridis. Next base: position 28,193,353 of record CM074517.1, on the reverse strand, counting down.
AATTATTTTACATGATGAAATAAAAGAGCATCTTTGACGTTTCACTCCTACCCCCGAAAATAGCGACTGGTTGACGCTGAACAAAAATAAAGTACAAAAATGTTGAATAATAGCCGGGCATCTACACACGAAATGATATAACATGAATGACTATTCCAAAAATCATGTGCAGCTACTAGTTATTCCTTATAAAGAGTGGCATAAGCCTATGAAATGACAAAAACAATGGAAGTAGGTACGTGCAACTTTGCCATGGTGAACACTGGTTTGACAAATATACAAAAATTGAAATTACTATGAAAATAGCATGTGTACTGACATGTCAAATACTGCTTGCCTTGTGCCGCAAGCATATTAAATATAATAAATTCCTACCCCATTGAATAACTATCCTTAAAAGATTAATTTCTCAAGAATAAAAAAAAAGGTTTCCCACTGTTTCTTATAGTATTTTTGTGTTATGAATGAATTTATTGTTTCTCTTTAAGTTATAAGGAACCATTTCTAACAAGCACTATAAAAATGATCTTATCCTTTTTTTTTTTTTAAACTGCGAGGTCTGATATATCTGGATCAGGAATTTACTTGCAGATACGAAACTGCGATGTAAAGTATTAAGAAATCGAAGAAATTTTTTGTACTCGAATGTACCAACAAATCTATTAATATTCCTGAAACTTGCATACAACTTATATTTCTTTGCGAAACTAATGATGGTATTTGGAAGTGGGATGGGGGTTCGTCTGTAGGTACGACCACAAATTGTTAACAAATGCTGTGTTTGAGCCACTCTTGATCTTTGAAAAGTGATGTATTTAGTTTGACAATGCCTTGTCCGATTATGTTTTACTAGAAAGAGACCTCTTGAACTTTGCATAAAATAGTGGTTATGAGTTACTACATGTTTATTAACAAGTAAAACTAGCATCCATATTTTGGATATAATTAAAGGATATCTAGGATTGAAGAGAACAAAATTGGATTTGTTACGTGAATATTTATAATTATATTGTAATTCAACTTTTAAGCCGTCAGTATAGGTACAAATGAAATACATACACGTACCACACAATTATGTTAAATCAATACATACATAGTTGTAGCTTCTTTTGGCAAATCTGGAATGGCAGTTGAACGTCTGTTGTTGCAACTGACATACAGACCAGATGAATAATTTGAACACGAACAGCTAGTAGGACAAATGTACGAAACAGAGAGTTGACTGAAAGTTATGACGTGCAGTATAAAGTAGCATATCCTTCTTGACGCCTGAATCATTCTGTACTGAAATGACACACTGATATTAGTTAAAAAAAAAGAAATTTTTTTTTTTATAAAAGTTAATGAAACAACATTAACAATAACAAGTTATGATGAAACGTGACGACTAAAATTATATTGACTGAAATAATTACCAAATATTCTAATGAAACTGCAAAATACAAACTTCAATAAAAACAAAACAAAACAAAAGAAAACAAAAACATATTGCATAAACATTAACACAGCAAACAAATACGATCTACATACACAACGTACATTTGTAGTGACCGTAATGAAAGTGATTACACCTCAAACATAGCATGGCAAATTATCCAAAATAGACAAAATTAAATGAAGATAAAAGTTAACCGTGAAACGAATGATATTAAGAACTGTATATCTAGAAACACCGGAACTTTATCGTAAACTTATATCAATAAGCAATTAATCATAAAAATATAACATCATACCAAAATATACTTGAAGAAAATGTATCTAGTTAATAGAAAAGTACTCAAGCGTTAATGCCATGATAAGGTCAGTGCATTGATCCACAGATTGATTTTATATTTAGTAACACAAACGTTTGAAACATCATATTTCCTCTGAACATATAATATGAAAACGATTATGGGAAAACAAATCCTGTAACAACTCCCCTTACAGTTGATACTGGGCACAACCTTATTTGGCTCCCTGAGTTGCAAACGCAACTTAGGTATGCTATCCTCTTTCCGTTGTTCTCCCTTATATGCATTTGTTCTACAGATTTGAATGAAAACATTTGACACTTACTACTGGCCAGATTTTAGGAGATTAACAAATGTCCTTAATTCATTTTGTTGCTTAAAGCTTAACTCTGTTTTCAATTTATCATGTCGACGATGTCCAAAAGCACTTATTCTAGAAAATATCTTCACATATATATATATAAACGGAAATATACATATTTAACAAAGTACTCTCACTACTTATGTATACCTTTCTGGGGTCTTTTACATCCTGATATGCAATCTCATTGAAAGGTAAAAGAGTAATTAACTGAAATATCTATAACACACTTAATATCTTTATGATATTGCATTGTAAGCTGCACTATATATTTAAATGACAAGCAAGTGTTTGGTTTAATAATGAAGAGTAGTTACATATATTATATATTGCCTGTTATTTGGTCCTCTATTCCTACTCTAGCACGTTTATTGCCATATAAGTACTTTGCACTTGTCTGTGTATGCATGACAATGCGAGTGAACAAGTAAACAAAACTTTTTTGCCATTATTTAGAAGACTTAAAAAACATGACATGCCTCGTTCTGTGCAGAAAAGATACTGAACTGTTCTTCAAATGTAGTGCAAGTGTATGATTCATAAGACCCTGCTTATCCGTACATTATTTGATATTTTGTATACTATTTACATGTACACTAGTTTTTAATGATGTATTACAAACATCAATGTTGGTTCAATTTAAATAAAATCGTTTGTTTTGAAAGAATGGGTACAAATACAATGTACACATTTCTGACGACAAGCACGTCATATAAAAGTCATCTAATGAATAACAATTTTATTGCGGCGTTTATGGTACTACGAATCCCCAGTTCTCACGTCTTTTTATTGTAAAAACAATGTTGATTACAAAGTTAAAGTTGGAAATACATTAAGTAGCATTCTTTAATAAATTTAGACAGAAGGTGAGTCATGCATGTCTTAAACCTTCTGAACCATTTTTTTTATTCAAAAACAGTGCAGACAACATTTCCAGTCTTGGTTTTTCATTCGGTTGTTTGATTTTTGAAATGAAAATAAAACAGATTTCTACTGAAATTGGCTTTTTGCAAGAGTTAACCTTCTTAATTTGTTTTGATGTGGGTTATTTTAGAGCAAGATAATTATGGTTTTCTTAAAACAAATGACACGTCTTAATATATAGAGCTTATGAAAGTATAGAAAATATAGAACGAAAGAGCATAGTTTGTAAGGTTGGGTTTCTACAACATGAATCATCTCTACAAAAGCAGTGTCTAAATATTATATCAACGGTTACTTAATAGAATCTTAGAAATATTGGGAATATAGAGCAAATTTAACGAAATTATTTCTACGGATCCGAAAAATGATTGGGTTTAAAACGGTATTAACTTGAGCGACAATTATTCTCTGGTTATTATTATTATTTACGTCAATGCCTTGAATAATTACGTAAAGGTGTGACCATCCCATGACAACAGAAGCACTTGGATATAAGCATTGAATTTTGATGGCTTTTTTCATCGTGATGGTTGCATTGTTTCATGTACCATTGAAGAGCATATTTTCCTTAACACTGTTAATATACTTGTTTTGCTAGATCTTGTCAGCAATCATTGACAGGGGATGCCTTTTCGAATTTATCTTGTGCTCTCCTCTTGAACGCCGTAAAAAATAAAAAAAGGTAATACGTGGATAGGGTTGATATTGATGATTAGTCGTCTCTTTCGATACTGACGTAATCATGTTACACCAGTAAATGTTCAATCAGGTTTTTAAAAAAAGTTTTCTATTCTTATGACAGAGTAATTGGTCTGGTACTAACATACAACGCATGTGTATCATATATTTTACTCTGTCATGAATTTTAGTTTAAGAATTGTCCATTCTCTCTGTATTTAAACGGTGGTGTATTTTGATGAACATACTAAAGTCAGGGTCCCTCAAAAATCTTCATACCACAGTGTACGTTTAGTATTAATGATTAGACTTTTTACAATACGTGACAATTGTCTTTTGGACCAAAAAGAAACATAGAGTATAAATACATACGCAAAGTATCGCCTTTTACCGCTGTTTGTCAAACTCAATGAAACATTAATTCATATCCTTTGTAAACGTATGTCATTTTGACACCTTTTTTTCTTTGAACAGATTGTTGTTTTGCGGTGATTTTAAAAAAAAATACTAGAGATGAACTTGACAGCTCCTAATAAATGGTTATTCACCATTCACGATCAAATTGTAGAACTTTACTAATATAATCGATCTGTTCATGACTCTTCCTCTCCTTGACAGTGTGACGGGTGAACCTAACGCTTATGAAGATGTTTTTATACAACTGAAATATAAATATTTGTTTTTGTTTTACTTATTTTCATTGATTTTTTTACACTGTCGAAATAAAGCATATTTATTTATATAGGTGTACAGAGTAATAATACTTATTTTGCATGCGTCAAAAATATTTTTTTTTATTTCAAAAGGTTAAACCAGTTGATGTGTGTGACCTTACAAAAAAGATTTTAGTGTTATATGAACACCTCCTATTTCAATATCTCAAAATTGAAAAGTAACTCAAAATCCTTATCTACTGTAGCTACCGTCAAGACAAAGAGCAACTCTTCATATATTGATTACTCTGAAGATACCAGGAAGACAAATAATTAGAAATCATCTCAATAATTGACCGAAAACTAGAGGATCTGTGTTTTTTTTTTTTTTAAACCTCATGAGCTCGACTGCGTCCATCTAAAAACAAAAGTACTAATCAAGTAACTGTCTAAAACGTTTTCATGGAAATGTTTTAGTCATGAACCTTTATCCTCAACAATTCGGTATGTACTACATTGTATAAGGTTAATAGAGATCTCGAGATTCTTTATCAATACCAAAGTTTCTTTTTTGCCTTATTTCGATATAACGTTTTTAGATAGTCATTTCTCAAATGACAAACCTTCTTCTAGGTTTATGTGAAAATCATATTATATTTAACATCCAGTATTACGGTTAGACGGTACACCTAGATACAAATATGTTGTTCTTGAAAGAGATTCTTCAAAGTTTGTAAAAAAACACTTCCAAATTATCTTACAAATATACTAATGAACAATATGTCCAGTGTGGTTGATGCGTCTGTCGGTATTCCAAGGGGAACAAATTGTGTCCCCTACTTGCTGACCTATTCTTTCACTCTTATGAGGCTGAGTTTCTCTGATCCAAAAGAAAAAACATCGTTTTTCTAGACCCTTTAATCTGTGTTTCCGCTATATAGGTGACGTATTATCGTTAAACAACCTTGTGTTGGGGGATATAATACATCGCATCTAACCGAAAGAACTTTAGATAGATGATACTAAAGATACTGCGAAGTCCGTTTCATATCTTGACTTACATCATGAGATCGAGGGAAAAGGAAAACTATTGACAAAACTATACGTCAAACGAGATGACTTTTCATTCCGTATTATCAACTCTCCTTTCATTTGTGGCAATATCTCTTCAACATCTGCGTAAAGAGTTTTCATGTCACAACTCATGCATTATGTCAGAGCTTGCCGTAACTACGCAATACTACAATACAGAACTAAAATGGTCGTCATTATGAACTGATGTATCCATCTGCACCATTCAAAGTGATTTGTTCAACGTGTCATAGTTTTCATTTCTTCTTTCGTTTACCCCGAACTTGACTTTTTATGAGCAACTCGGCGGTTGTTTCTAAAAAGCAGAGGACGCTTGCCCTTACAATGCACCTTCTCCATGCTCTCAGTTTTTATGAGTTGCTTATTTCCTTTTGTTACTTTGTATGTATTATTTTGGCTATTTTATGTTCTTTGTTGAGTATGCTGTTTTACCCGTCTGGTACTTGTCCCTGGATAACATTCCTTTAATTGCCGCTAAATCATTGGTTCCTCTGATTACTCTAACACGAAATTCTCACTCAATAGAATGGTAAGAAGTATCACTTTATATATAAGATATAAGATTACGGGCAAAAGTCAATTTAATCGTTGTATTTAGATATTTTACATTTATTTCATTGAAAACAAACAATGTTAAACATTCAGGTGATCTCTCCTTTCATACTGTCAAGCAAGAGAAATTGATGTAAATAGATGGATAACACATGCCAATTTTTGAAGCTTGAACGTAAATTTAGAATGTTTCGAATTGTGAACAATAATGTTATTCTGCTAAACTGCAATTCGAACGAATAGATAAAGGACAACATTCAAATGAAAACGATATGCAGATGAAATAGGTAATTACGTCATTCCTTTTTAATGAACCATTGTCAGACAATGAAAAAGGCAATATTTTTTTTGCAAGAATAAAGGAATATATTTATATATTTTTCATCAATTGTTTTTCATCTATCAATAACTGTTCTCCTGAGATGACAATTAAGAGATCAAAGAAAAACAATATTCGTAATTTAGAAAAAAATGATATGTTAACAAGTTTAGTCAATATTACATACAAATTTCGAAGTAGCACATCCTATGCATATTATTTATATACAGTTTATACTTATTTTAGGTTGTACAAAACAACATATACATTACTATTTAGACTTGTTTATGTAATGTAAAATAATTACAGTTGACTTAAGTTGACTAAAACAAAAGCAGACACACACACAACAAAGGATATAAGGAGAGAAAGTTCCCGATGAAAACAGTGCAAACCTGTCTTAACTTAACCTATTTTTGACTGTAGAATGTTTTGTTCGTGAATACATGTGGTCGCCCTATCCAGATTCTTAATACTTTAAAACTGATACAAAGGGACTTCACAAAGTATCTGTCTTAGAGTAATCAAAGGAACCAAGATTCTTGGGGAAATGAGAAGAATGTAATCCAAGGAAAAAGTACAGACATAAAAAAAGGCACACACAACAAAGAACAGTAATACATACAAATTAAAACAAAAGACAGATTTTCGATTTACTCACGGTTCAGTTTAGACAGGTTTCACTGAATTATAATAAATCAAATCCATACGCATATTATGTGTTTCCAATTTCCCAACTTCCTAAATATGTTTTGCATTGTCTGGATAGTTCAGGGCCAGGTTGTATAAAGAATAGCAAATAAAAAATTCACCTCAAATTCATCACAAATTTAAACCAATCATTTTTTTTTTAAATTGAATACTTGAATACAAAACTAAAACTAAATCTCAACCAGAAGTAACTTCAATGCGTTCTGACTAAATGCATTTGATATTGCGATTAGACTGCTTCCATCAGACCAATATGCCATTTAATGTTAAGAAAAATATACAGAAGTGGACATGCTGTTACATAGTTAACCAAATTTCCTATGCGTTTTGAATTGCATTTGTGAATTAACGATTAGATTTTTCCAAACTAATTCAATTTGGTAAGTTCTAAAATATCGGAAATAACTTGTTTGACAAATCGGTCCTGGTTTTCCTACATGTACACGTGTAATTTTCATTTATCATTGATTTGAATTGAATTTCACTTTCCTACATGACCATGAACTACATATTCTTTAACAGCTATTGATCGTGTTTTGTTCAATTCCTGTCCTTTGAAATGACATAATTGTAGAAAATAAAAGAAGTTGTGTATTTGGTTCCAATGCTGCTGATGATAGGTTAATATATACCTCAAATCATGTTTTCAACATATCGAAATTTGCGATATCAATATAATGTGTATTTTTTTTTAAATTCATTTATTGTTAGAAATTAAACATGTCTAATAACACACTGCAATGTATGAAAATATCTTTGTGGAACCATATATTGTAGCTGAAGTTTGCACCAAAAACACAAATCAAAAAGTGAACAGAGACGATTTTTGGTGAGCAATGCATTATTTTGTAAAACACAGAGCGTCATGTTTCATGGTTATTGAGATGTTGTGTTTAGAAATTATATATAATAGTTTGAACAATTGGCCTTAAATAATTATCAGGTTATTTGGTACACTGGGTTATACTCGTGCATACATCGATAGAATCAATTTCGAAAGCAGAATTTGTTTAGGGTTTCAACAAAAACATAACTAATAAATAAATGTGTTATAAACACATTGTCGACAAAGAATGATCGTGAATTTAAGTGGCAGTCTTACCAAAGAATTAGTATCAAAATCCTATCATATAAATGCAACAGCCCTGACAGAGTTATCATAAACTATTATTTGACTTTTTTTCAGAATTGTACAAATTAAACCTATGTTCAATTTATACTAGTCTTAAACAAAATCCTACAGGATATATAGTCCAACACCAATGCACAGACTGCAATATCTGGTTTTGAAAATTGTAATTTGTCAAATTTGGTTGGTAGAACATCTTTAGCGTTTCAAATAAGAATGACAAAAAGGCTGCATTATTATGATATTTAAAAATGGAATATTATTTTTTAAGCAAATTGATTCCAGTCTATCATAACATAATAAGGTGTTATAAATTGTTCCATTTACTCCGTTGCCGTAACAGAAATATATTTATTTTACTAGAAGAAAATAACGGTTTGTAAAGAGTCATAATAACACAATTTGGACAATGTAGAAAAGATCAACTCTTGCTTCCTTGGCTTGTTTCTGAATTTTGCAGGATATCATTTTGCTCTAGATAAAGAAGAAGGTCCTTAAGCTTGTCAAGCTCTAAAACAGATATAACTACGACAAGAGAAATGGAGATGTAGATGGTTTTATCATGGTAAATGCAATGGAAATGCCAACAACTTTAAAAAAAAAAAACTCCTTGTGTGCTCCTGGATTCGTGGACTGCACACAAACGATGTCCAGGGTATACCAGAATTTAATTCAACGTTAGTTATTTAAAGAAGGACAACTCAAATTATAAGTTACATACTCTGGAGGTAAACGATAGATAGTTTTCATTTTTGTTAAAGACATAGTAAGAGCATCAATGATGCTATGCTGATGATATGCTTAGTTTAAGGCATTTAAATGAGATTTAGTATTGACTGGTTAGAAGTGATTTAATTCTCCTTATGAACACTAGATCGATTGATAATTATCGTCTGCAAAGAATAATGTTGATTACACTGCAGCTCTGCAATTTAACATAATAAAAATGTATTTTAATGGTAGTCCTTCTTTATTAACAGATGCCTCCATTCTTCATACATTCAATGATAAAAGCTTCCGCTTCAGCAACTTCTAGATGGGGAGATAGTTGCCCACTCCTCAGTTCCTCTTGCACGTTTCAAAAAGGAGGGGTATTTGTTCTTGCCTTTTGTCCTACAAGACATGTTCCTATACTCAAAATTCATATTCTATTTGAAAGCAAGTACCAGTTAATTGCATCCATCAGTCTACGTCTGAGTTTTTTTCATGGTTTCTACAGTGTTTTGTAAAAAAAAACCGACTTCTTGTTTTTTTTTTACAACATCCCGAGGCTATACATGATTACAAAATGACAATATTGAACAATTGGGTCTTTAAAACAATATTGTATTGCAACAACATTTCTTTCATAACAAACCACAAAGATTAACAAAGTCGCAGTTTAAACAGACATAAAAAAATATTCGATTGAACATTCTCGCACGAATAAAACGAATCTTTAAAGAAACAAAATAGATATTTGTGACATAATTTATGACTAGAGCAGAACAGAATGAAATAATAAATTAACAGCCATATAGACATAATTTACATACCTTGTCAGTTTATGTTTGAGGCTATAGTACTAAGCCTTCATGTTGCATAGTGTGGGCCGCCCATCAGTGGTATTGAAAATTGTTTAGATTTTATTATTAAAGGGTTTAGACACTAGACGTAGAAACAATAAGTGCATATTCGATATTTCAATCCTCATACTTAATTAAAACATGAGCGTAAAACCCCTATTTTAACCATGCTGTTACATCAACTTTAACAAAAAAAAACATAACATGTATAATGTCTAGATATAGAAGCAATGTTTAAAATAGAATGGGATGCAAAGGATGGGCGTAAGAATTGACTTTATACGGTTGTTTAACAATTTCTGTTCTTTAAAATAGCATTTATTGTTTTCATTAGCTCATTTATGTTTTTTATATCTGATATGAGAAATAAAATATCCTCAGCCGGTTTCCTTTTACGTTTTTCATAAGGTATGGTGTTCCTAAGCTTGTAGGAATACGACCCATTCGTATGGTTATTTCCTAAGAATTACTATTAATTAACATGATTTCTTTTATAAAATACAAACCAATCATATATTTATTAATTTTATGTAACCGTAATCGAATTATCGTTTATTTCTTTATGTGCATATGATGCAACAGATGAATCAAAATCACTCAAATAATTATCATCTTTAAACAAACAATTTACTGATTACGATCTATTCGATATTTAAATCAATTTGAAGCATCAATCTTGATGTACTCTTATTTTAACCAGGAAGTATGTGGATAAATCAATACCCTGGGTATACGCGTAAACACTGTATTTTGATAAATGATACTTACTTTTGTTTTAATTCAATTAACAAATAAGTCAAATATTCTCTAGATAAACTGTTCATACAATAGCGTGCATAAATATACTAAGTTGACACAATGTAAGGAATGAGTCATACAACTGACTATAAAGACTACTCTGAAAATTGACTATTAGATAAAACAAATGAAGCTATTAAATGGGTGTGCATTGCAGATAAAAAAAAACTATAGTTTAATGATGGGCCCATAATTGGCAGAAACACATTTGAATATGTAGTCACAACTAAAATTCTCTAATTAAATCGGAATTTAATAGCAAATACATTAGATATCTTCAGGAATTAAACAATGCTGGCAGTGAAAATGAAATACAACAAACCCAACGGTAATATACAAATTCCTATGCTCCAGCAGAATCTTGTTTTTGGGATGGTAGTGCTGGTCAGATTCATTTATACATGCCATCAGTCATACATCTCACTTAGAACATGATCAATATTGAGAAAATGGTTTTTCTTTGGTCGATTTATACTTTAACCCCCCCCCCAAAGAAAGGAAGATCAGAAATCATGAATTTTATTTCACTGCCATCTTCAGACATTTATGATTTAAATACACTGTACGCTGTTGATGAACAAAATATACTGTGTTATAGGAATACAGATACCCCTTTTTAGTCAGTATTCATTTCATTCCATCACTCACAGCTATGCCGACACATTGATTTTGGCTAGCTGACTCATCTGAACTTTGTGAAATTGATTGTCCAACTACATGCAGTAGGTGAAAAACGTTTACGGTTTGACTGTGCAAGGTGCAACATATTATACGCTGGGTCAGTAAAAACACAATACCACCAGATCCAGTGGCTGTTTTTGGGAAGTTGGAAACCCCTTTTTTTACTTTCATGTAAAAGTTGGCAAAGTATCCTGGCACCCCAACTTTTCTGAAGATCACCTTTTTTTCAAAATGTCTGAACGGAACCGCCCTGACACCATCGCATATGTCAAATAAAAGCATTCAGTTTAAGAAATTTTAAAAGGAGATGTGTTCCACAATCAGGTTTTGACAGAAAAAAATGAAGGTGTCTGAACATAATTACTTGCCCTTTATCTTCCTAGTTTTTCATGAAATTACCATTTTTTTTTCGAGACAAAATGGGCGAAACAAGTCCATGCATCCATTATGGCCACAGCGGTTCGACTGGCCGTAAGGGTCTGATTTTTAGATCTAACAAAAAATGTCTTCCAACCAATGATTTTCAAGGTATGTTCGTTTTTTTATCGAAAATATATAATTGCTATGTTTATTTAGACAAGATAATATTGTTCTGAATTTAGTTTTTGTTTATTTTTATGTTTTTCTCTACACCAGCTTCGGTTGTAAGTACGGAAACCCAGTTTTATTATATTACTTATTTATAGCACATGTAACGAATAAGACACTCAATTGGTGGAATATATATAGTGTGGGCGTTCCTTACTAAGAAACGAAACAATATGCATGATTAATATAACGAGAATAGGTATGATGTATATGTCAAAAAGACAACTACCCCATCGGGATGAAAGTGTCAGCTCAAGACAATCCATTGATCTTCAAAGAAGGAATGAATTAGATACTTTTGTCTGAATTTTATTGGTTCATGTTCTTGGTCTCAATTTCTGTTATATGGATGACACTCAATCTTTAAACAATCCTAATTTCATGGATTTTATACATTGCATCAACCCCAAAGAACTTGAGATAAAGGATACTACATACAAAGTCAACCTACACTTTAGGATCGATAGTAAATGAAAGCTATTGACCAAAGTATACGACAAACGCGATGACTTTTCATTCCATATCGTCATTGTTTTCAAATTCCCTTTCGTCTACTTCAGACTTGACTTTTTATGAGCAGCTCGGCGGGTGTTTATAGAAAAGCAGAGGACGCTTACCCTGCCGGTAAACCAGATCATGCTTCCAGTTTTTATTGGAGCCCGAGTTGCTCATTTACTTCTGTTAATTTGTACGTATTATCTGGTTATTCATTTGTGTGTGTGTGTGTTTGTGTTTGCAATGTCTAGCCGTTATTCCTGGATTACATTCTTTTGATTTCCATTGATTACTATTTCAAATTACTTATTAAGAAATACATAAATAAGAACTACAACCTATAAGAAATTTCAAGGTTGGTTATGCATTATGTTGTTTTAAACCACGCTTTTTGTCACCAAGGCGATCTTTGGTAATAAGTGATTTGACTATAAACCAAGTTTTCTGTTCTTTTGCGGGTATTTGTCGGTAACATTTTTAAATCTATATCTTCCAGTTGCGGGGATAAAACATTATTACATCGATTATAAGAATCATGTTAACATTTATGATTTCATTACATATTACATATATAATTCGGTCAGATTTTGCAGAAGGGCCTTATGTTCTGTTTTTATTCTTAAACAAATAGCAAATAAAATAGCTCTGGTAAACAGAGAATAAGCCTGTTAAGAAAAAGAGAAAAAAAATGAATCAGACAACGCGATTCTACTGTTAAACTGAGTATATAAAAACATTTAAAAACAAAATCAACGAAAAAAGGAGTTTATATGTGGATGATGATTTTGATCATTTAAGTAGCTCTATAAACACAATGGCACTTGTACATGTATCATAATACTAAATGTAACATAAACGTTTTTTAATGTGATAAAATTGTGGTGCTTCAAACCTAACCAACGAATTGTTTATGCATTCATACTCGAAATTTAACAACGTAGGTTACACTCAAATAACTGCGCAAACATTTGCGATTTGGACTTATAATCCACATTTTCTTGTCTTACATATCAATAATTGTAAAGGGGTTTATTACATATTTGTGTGTGAATTCGATTCTAAAGGTTTTGATGATAGTGTTTTATTACATATTTGTTGTCTGAATTTGAATGCTTAATGTTTTTAACAGTACTCATAAAACCAGTACTGTTATTATGCATATATTAATAAGTGTTTTCGAACAAAAGATTATACACACTTTAGTACAGCGACAGGTATGTTGCCATTTTAACTCGATTCTTGTACATGCGTAAACGAACCGGGCAATTACTAGCCATATTTGTAGGACTCAGCAAAATTGACATCCGTTTTGTACTCCTGATTTGAATCTTATTTATAACTGCAACTGGTAAGATAATTGTTAATGTATAGTATTCTTTAAAACGACGCTTTCATTTACGTTTTGATGTTGTGTGTTGAGAACGAAATGAGTTTTAAATACTTACATATAGCTTTCAAATATTGTTATGTTTTTTTTATGCAAAGATTCATCAAACAAGTATGCCTTCATGGATATAAAGTTATTTAAGTAGTACATATCATTCCCGACATCATGAATTTTTCACTGACAAACAACCATTTAAAGAAGTTAACGAAAACTAGGCATAACATGTCACATCATGAATGAAAGAAAATATTCGCGAGTTGCTGTATATTTTTATTCTGTAAGCCAACTTTATTATTATGGTGTTAAAGTACAATGTAACTGATTTAGTCTAAGGTCATCGGCGTGTTATCATATGAGCCGATATATAAAACCTAAATTTGGCTAAATTTACCCCCAGACTGAATATAGCCGTTCATAAATCGGACATACAGCTCTGTTACCAATATGGTGCTTGGTTGTAAGTGATTATAAACCAAGTGTTCCATTCTTTAGCGGGTATTTGTTGATACCCGATTTACATCTCACTTCGAAGTTGCAAGGAGAATAACATGACTTGACTGCAAGATTGAAGTCATCACTACAGAAGTTTTATGGTCGTCATGATGAACTCGTGGATCGTTATGATGTATCCATCAGCACCATGAAACTTAATTTATTCAACGGGTCATAGTTTTTCTTTCCTCGTTTGTCTACCCCGGACTTGACTTTTTATGAGCAACTCGGCGGGTGTTTCTAGAAAAGCAGAGGACCCTTACCCTACCAGTGCACCTGGTCCATGCTCCCAGTTTTTAGTGGAGTCCGAGTTGCTCATTTACTTTTGTTACTTTGTATGTATGATTTTAGTTACTTCATGTTCTTTGTAGTGTATGTCTGTTTTCCATGTCTGGTCTTTGTCCCTGGATTACATTCTTTTGATTACCGCTATAACCTTGGTTCCCTTGATTACTCTTTAAAACAATAAATGGAATGCTCCTGTTAGTGATAATATTTCGGGTTGATTTTACGAATCGTCCGTACACTTTGGTTTATTTTGTTGTTTTTTCGTAGACAAACAACAAAAAAGATAATTCTGATTGATGAAGAGTTAACCTGTTTATGTTCATTGTTACTCAATGTACGTTTTTTCTCTATACATAAGTTCAATTGTCCTTGTTTTCAACAGCTTCACCTAAAAAATTTTGGGGATTTTTACAGTTTGTTTATGGTATACGTTTTACCCATCATTGAAGAGCGTGTGGTGACCTGAAGAAGTTTAAAATTCATGTCAAGAAATTAGGTAATTTCGGAACTCATGATTAGTCTTGATAACTTGGGCATTGTGGAAAAATATCAGAATTGAGAAAAGTACATTAAGGTTACAAGAAAGCATCATAAAACATATACCATTATCAGTTATTTACTTTAAACCGCAGGAGTTTGATCTTCAACGTGTTTACCAATATTTAATGCGATAAATAAATAAATAAATAAATAAATAAATAAACATATTCACTTGAACATTTTAAAAGAAATATGTGTATGTCTCTGCACCCACTAACACGATTGCACGACATTTCCAAAATAGCAAATACTGATATTTATTTTAGCCCGCACCTATATGTGGATATTGGTATACCTTAAATATAGGACATACTTTACGAACATTGTATTTAATTTAGTATAGACTAAAACTCAAAATAAAAAGCATTTTGAAAATTCAAAGCCATGGTATGAAAACAAGAGCACAGTCATTATCATTTTAATTTTCACGATTACAAAATTAGTAGAGTTATGTAACAAGTAGTCGTATGTTACATGTACATGTCGCTGTACGATCGTGGTAACAATGCTACTACACTGGAAACAAATCATCCATCTACTCATAAATTTACTATATTATATGTTGTTTCATTACAGATAGAGTTTTATTGGACATTTATTTTGTCTGAATTCCTTCGTCAAATGTTTTTTTTTAAATTACTTACAACATAACCATCTATTTTAACATTCATGAATAATTATTTTCGAACAAAAGATTATTATTCTAAATTTTTACACAGCGACAGGTGTGTTGCCATTTAAACTCGATACAGGCATGTGCATATAAGAACAGAGTAATTGTTAGCCTTATACATGTATGCAAAATTTAACAAAATTGACATCCGTTACATATTTTAATCTAACAGGAAAAAGTAATGGATAGAAAATTTCCCGCAACATAACGATTTTGTTCACTTAGTATGCATTGTTACGTAACAAAAAAAAAAAACAAAACAAAACAAAACAAAAACAAAACAAAACAAAAAGCCGATCATTTCAAGAATGACAACAAGTCATATCATGAATGAAAGGAAACATTTGCAATTGTACATATTTTTGAAAGCAAACTTTATACTCTAATTCTTTTTGTCGTATTGTGGTGTAAAAATACAAAGTTACTTGCTTTATGTAAAATCTTTGGCGCGTTGTCATATAAGGTGTTGTTGTATAAAAACTCTACTATGTTTATCTTCAAACTGGTTATAGCCATTGACAGGCCACGCTTGTTTTGATATCAAATTAACGCATGGAGGCTTGAAATTCTAAACAAACAGCTTACATTTGCTTCATCTATATACTGAAAGGCCGGAAAATTAGGCCTTCTATTCTGTTTATAAAAAAAAACATTTTTATAGAGTTCCTTTTCGCCTTTTAAATGTGTCAAACGTTCGATTGATCCACTTAACTTCTATTTCTTTATAACGCTAGTGAATTACCAATATGATGATGATTGCATGAATAAAATTCCAAACAAGTATGGTTAGAGAAAAAGTGGTCAAGGGAACCAAGATTCTGGCGGAAATCAAAAGAATGTAATCCAGGGACAAACACCAGATATAAAATGTAGATACACATAACGAAGAACATTAAACATAAAGTAACCAAAATAATACATTTACAAGTAACACCAGTAAATGAGAAACTCGGATTCCACTAAACACTGGTAGCATGGTCCAGGCACACCGGTAGGGTGAGCGTCCCATCCTCTGCTTTTCTAGAAACACCAGCTAAGCTGGTCATAAAAAGTCAAGTTTAGGGTAGACAAAAGAGGAAAGGAAAACTATGACACATTAAAAAAAAATCAGTTACTATGATGCAGTAGATACATCGTAATGATTCACGAGAATATGTATTTCAAGTTTATCCATATTAGAAAAGACCACAAAGGTACTATTATTAGGTGCATATTAAACACTAATATAAGACGCCTGTCCTATTTGTGTGAGTCCCTGTCCTTAGTCACGAAATAGCTTGCCAACCAACTTTAAACATTACTGGTGTAGGGGGTAGATTAACCCAACTGATAACTCATAGACTGTCTATTGTCTATAACGGACATCCTTAGCGATCATATGTTTGAAAAGTGTACACATCCAAAATGCCGACACACTTCTCGACGCGTGACTGCTTATACTGTCTATATTTTACTAATTCGAATAATTTGTTTGAAAATCTACATGAATTACACAAGCTTGGCAAAAGACAATTGTTTCCATCTGAGAGTAACATTTCAAAGTCCCAAATCACATGTTGGCCATCATGCTGTGGATACTGTCATCATTGCTGCTGTTTGTAATTCTTGTATTATGTCAACGTAAGTTTATTTTTAAAAGACACAGTTTTCCCATATCATATATATTTCTTTATTTAGTCTTCAAAAAGTGTTCAGATGAACATGAGGTTGCCATTAAATTTTAAGATTTATGCTAAAAATAATTTGTTAGCATTAATGAACATTCTAGTCCAATATATTTATTGATGTACACTAAATGGCATACTGAATTTATCATTAACTATATACAACATGCCCTGAATTGATCTACAAATGCTTTATAAACACAACAACTCATTGTAATGACTAGAATATAATAATATTTTATTATTTAAACTCAGTAAAGACATTCGCTGCTCTGCTTAAGAATTTCAATGATTTGGAAGGGCTGTTAAGACTTGTTTCTTATATTGGTCTTTAGATTCGATTGTTAGGAGATAAATAATAATAATAAAAAAAAACATTTCAAATATTTACTGCATTTAATTTATGTATTACCGTTAGACTTCATTAAACAAATTCCCCTGATTTGCTATATTCCTGTTACCTTTTTATGAAATAAAGCTTCATAATTTAGTGGAAATATTGTACTATTTTTCATGAGTCATTTTCACTGTGGCCTACCACCACCCCTTTTTGATAATTAGTCTCATTAGCATTTAATTGAGTTCTACACTATTTACATTTTGACAGCATTTCACAAAATAATTGGCGTTAAGTCAATCTCCTGTCACTTTTTTCTTTTTATTAAAGGAATAGAATTGTTGACAAATAAGATTAAATCCAGTAGTTTTATTAAAAGAATTATTGTTGATAAATATGTAAAGATGTGATTCTTCATTACCTCTAACATCCAAGGTAGATGATATAGGAGGTACTGTAAAAATCCTGGCTGAGAAAGAAACAACAACAACAACAAATAATAAATAAATAAATAAACAAATAAAAAAAAAAAAAAAAAATCTTGTATAAAAAGTATTGTAATTTTCCAGTTTTAAATGTATTTTGCTGGTGATAGAATATGTTTATACTATGTACATATGTACAAGTTTAACAAAGTTAATATGAAAATCATTTGGAATTACTTATGATAAAAATATAAACTTTGCAATGTGGATGAAATGAATAATTATTCAATTGGGGGAATTTCAGAAACAATTAAGATGATTATTCAATAATTTCAGTCCCACCTGGCCCACCACAGATTGTAGGCTCCAACAATTATATTGAAGGACAAACCGTAACATTAGAGTGTTCATCAAGTGGAGGCAGTCCTTCACCATCAGTCAAGTGGTATGAGGGAAGCACTCTCCTCGATGATACCTTTGTGTCTCTTGGTAGTAATAAAGTACACAATACATACTCATTTGTCGCGAATATGACGATGAATTTTGCTGTATATGTGTGTCACGTAGATAATGGATTGTTACAGAGTCCGTTGCTCACTTCAGTTTACATTCAAGTGAAGGGTAGGTGATTCTAAAGAAAGTTTTATATCTTACGCATTTATTTTACTTGTTCAGCTCACAAGTTAAATCTTAATGCGTTTTTGGGACGAGTGATAGTATTTTGGTTATTTACAATCACATGATTAAGGATTTAATGAATGATCGGGGTCACTTGACAACTAATTTCCCAGACCGGATCTAACAGTATTAAGTATGTATGTCATCACAAAACAGCAATTATAGCCCATTGAATCTAGCACAGTCTTGTAACATGTGATATTTAAGTTCTAAACTATAGCATTATGAAAAAAATATATATATATATACAAATGCATATTATATTGCCTTATCTGATAAATAAAATGTAGCGATAGTAGACTTATTACCATTGATTAAAGGATAATAAACATTTTTGTTCATATTTTTGAAGTTGTCATATTTGTACATAGGCAGATAAAACCACTTTTGAGCTCCCAATCAACAACCCCTAGAAAAATAATCTCAGTTTCAAACAAAATTATCATTCAAAACATACCGACACGGTAAAACTCCAATTTTAGGCATTAATAATTATAATAATGATATATCCAATATATCTGATAAATTCAGCCGCTTAGATTGTCCCTTTGGGGATACATTATTATAAAATGTTAAAAATATAAATTTTCAGAAGTTCAGATTTAATCCTACATCATCCGTTATAACAAGCCTATGTATGACACAGTACATTTATACATAGTATCTTAGCTTTCAAATGAGCCCAAATTATGTATATTTGAAGTTTTCAAGTCCAATAAGGTGAAAAAGTGTCATCCTACCGGGAAAAATCACTCAACATGGAAAAATGTTCATATTTATCATATAAGTGATAAGAACGTGTTGGGTTCTTTGTTTCAACTATCAATATATTCAATATATCTCCTAATTCCATGCGGTAATTTGTCAATCTCAAGGTGAAAATAATGATTTTTGGAATATCTTATTATCTTCTATTTCACCTGTAATTGGCTATTGTTTTAAATACCGTACTTCAAATAACAAGCTTTTGTATTTTGAAATAGATTTATACAGGATTTAGCTTTTTAATGTACCGAAGAAAGAATGTTACCCTCTACCCCAGTATAATCTGTCCCAATATGAAAGAAAATGATTGTTTTTAACAAACAGAAACTGTACAATGTACATAACGTCTTTCTGGCATTCATCAATACAGATTATCACTTTTTTTCGTATATTGTTTTTTTTCTGTGACAAAACTCACTGTTTTAATATGATTTGCTTTGCTATCACTATTTTGATAGCCTGTTGAAATACCAATACTCGTCGCTTTTAAAAATGCAAACCTTACACATAATATCTATATGTTTTTCTTAAGGAAATTATAATTATTTTCTCATTCAGTCAATTAGAAAGCACATGTTTTCAATTAATTGTTTTTGTCAGTTCCTTTTTTGTCCCTTTTTCGTAATTAAGATTCATACAAACTGAACAGTTTCAATCTAATGAGCATAGGGATTTTTCTTTATAAATGATAAATGGACGACGTTCCAAAAAATAAATAAACATGACTACCACGCTTCGTCAAAAATAAATATATGATTAAAAGCAAAATATTATTTTGTTTTTTTTTCATTTTCGTATCGTAAATTCAGTGCTCATTACCATGTTTACTTTTGTTACATTGTATGTATTATTTTAGGAAAACTATTGACCAAACTTTACGACAGACGTAATGACTTTTCAATCAGCATTGTCAACTTTTTTTTTCATTTGTGATAATATTCCTTCAGCATCTGCGTATGGAGTTTTCCTATCACAACTCATACGTTTTGGCAGAGCTTGCCGTAACTACGCAGACTTTTTGGATCGCCGCCAGACTTCTTACAAGTAGACTTCTGGAACACGTTTTGTTGCTACAAGAATGAAGTCTTCACTACAGAAGTTTTATGTTTGTCATCATGAACTCGTAGTTCGTTACGGTTTCTCCATCTGTGCCATGAAATCTTATTTGTTCAACGTGTCAAAGTTTTCCTCTCCCATTTCGTCTATCCCGAACTTGACTTTTTATGAACAATTAGGCGGGTGAAGAGGACGCTTACCCTACGGTGCACCTGGTCCATGTTCTCAGTTTTTAGTGGAGTCAAAGTTGCACATTTACTTTTTTTACTTTGTTTGTATCATTTAAGATTCGTTTTGTTCTTTCTTGTGTTTGAATATTTTCCATGTCTGGTCTTTGTCACTGGATTACATTCTTTTGATTTCCGCTAGAATCTTAGTTCCCTTGATTACTCTTTAGTTACTTTATGTTCTTTGTTTTTATTTTTGTTGTTTGTCTGTTTTACATATCTTGTCGTTGTCCCTTGATAACATTCTTTCAATTTCCGCTAGAATGTTGACTACTCTTTCAGAAAAGAAAAACGATATCCCTATTCACTTCGAATATTGCAATTCATAACCATGTCACTCGTTCGGTTTGAAGCCGCCATTTACATTGTCAATTTTACTGCATGACGATCTCGACGAACAATAATGACAAAATCCTTTCATCTATAGATATTTTGAAATTGGAATTATAAGGATTAAACACATCGGTAAATTCTGGAAAAAAAAACACTTTATGATCCTACACTGCAGTCTTGTAATTGTGTCATTTCAGAATCTCATTGATTACAACATGATTTCGAAATTCCAATCGACTAAATAGATAGCTTTAGAGTTATTTTTGCGAAAGAGTTTTCTTGGTAGTAATTGTGAATCACTATATTGACTATAATTTACCTTTTAATAATATAAAACGGACCTAACTACACCAATGCAGCTAAGATCAAACCACGGATTCTTAATGATTTATATTACAGAAAACCACTGTGCACTTTCTAGTAAAGTAGGTCCTTGTCAATCAGAACATAAAAGGTTTTACTATGACAATAGGTTTGGGGAATGCAGAATGTTTCACTATGGCGGATGCAAGGGAAATGCCAACAACTTTGAAACACTCCAGGCTTGTTTGACTGCAAGTAAACATTGTCAACGTTAAGGTAAATATCTCAATCGCTACATATTCAATTTTATTGGAACAAATAGAACTTGAATAATAAACAAATATGCAAGTGCAATATTTGACAAAAATGTATAATGACCATCCTTTAGATAGCAATGGGAAAACATATTTTTTGTAAAAAATATTGAAATATAAGAAGGTAAGTAAAATCTATAAATACAATCTTGTATAAAGAAGTTTGGTTCGATTTATGCACACTATACCAAATGGTATGTTCAGATAAAAGTTATATGTCTAAAAAATGACATGCATGCGTTATATACCTACCGTTAATAAAAGAAGACAAGTGGTGGTTTACCCTTTTTACATATAGTTCACGGAAAATACATACTGTGAGAGTGGTAAACAAAAAAGGCCACCATAACTCTCCCCCTTTTATGCTACAAAAATTTGGATGATTAAATATAAGTAGTAATAATTCACTAAAAATTACCCTGCTTATGATAAGCAGTGCCTATGTGTTAGAAATTTCTGCATGTACAAATGCCAACATTATCAATTTTTTTTTTTCAGAAACGATTATGGCAATGACTGTTGAAACCCATTGGAACCTTGGTTGTTGAAAATGACGCTTACAGATTGCTATTAAATTTCTAAATTTGAATAAACAACATGGCGTGTCTTTTGGCAAAAACCAAATCAAAGAAATTTCTCTTAGAGTTTATTGATGTCACACTAAACTTATTTGACTTCCCTCTTTCCATTCCTATATACAACCATACACTATTTAAGAAAATTGTCGAAGACAGTAATAAGTAGTTCACTTACTTGTTTTGACTTTTGATCTTAATGAATTTCGCATTTTCTTGAGCTAAAATATGGGCATCGGTATAAACTTTAGTATGAGGTACCCATTTGATATTATTTTCTCCCCAAACTATATAGAAACATAATTCTAATAAATTGTACAGATGAGTTAGAGTGGCTACTAAATTAATAAGGACTTTGACATTGGTTATGAAATTTTGTGTGCTTTTTGAAAGTTCTTACACGTCCTTCGGCTTAGTTCATTACCCAGTCTTTTTATGTTCATTGGTGTGGTACATCGGAAAACGTTTCACATGGTCTAAGGTTAGTAGTGATTTTGAAAACAACATTCATATCCATGATGGTAGTGCTAATTACTATATAGCGGTCTTTAAAAAAATCAGACACGTGGAATTCATGCATTTAAAAAAAACCCACATTTCGTCAGTCACTTTTGATATAAAATTATATTGATTGTGTCTAAAATTGCTACTTTGCAAGAGTTATTGTTCTGGATTTAATTGATTGATTTCTAGAAAAGCAGAGAACTCTTACCTTACCGGTGCACCTGGTCCATGCTCTCAGTTTTTAGTGAAGTCCGAGTTGCTCAATTGCTTTTGTTACTTTGTATGTATGATTTTAGTTAATCTATGTTCTTTGTTGTGCATGTCTGTTTTCCATGTCTGGTCTTTGTCCCTGGATGTTAAAGGATTGTTTAACGATAATACGTCATCCATATAGTGGAAACTGAGAACAAAGGACCTGTCTAAACGATGTTCTTTCTTTTGGATAAGATCAGTAATAAAGTAAGCCTCATAAGCGTAAATGAATATGTCAGTGTGCAGAGGAGCATATATGTTCCATTAGAATGCTATATACTCTTAAAATTTTTCCTATCAGATGTTTTTTTAAAGATATAGACACAAGTTCCATTTTTTTCGTTTGTGTATCTGCTCTGTCGGTACAATAAAGTAAAAAAAATATAACAAATATATAAGGCCCATACTTTTCCCGAACCTGTATATTCTGGTTCCACTTCTAGAATGAGATCAAACAAAGCTTTATTTCTTTTATTCTAAATAGTGAGAATATTCTATGTGATAGCTACATGAAGTGGTATGTTTTCTTCCTAAATTATGTCCTTATTATAAGAAACATAAATATAAATCAGAATTTATGGAATTGAACTCCAGTCAATGATGAATTTATTTTCTCAACAAGATACATGTAGTAAACTGTCTCGTCAATAAAAGTCTTGCCTTTTTCCTTGGGTTTAATTGGGTCTTAAGTGCTTACTAAAAGTTAGCCCATTTTTTTTATTTTATTTATTATTTCTGTCATAGTTTCCCTATCTTAATTTTTGCCTCTTGATAGTCATGATGTAATTAATTGGAAAGAGTAAATAACCAAAATAAAATCATATCCCGGGATGCACATCGCCTCACACTTCATCACGATAATTGAAAAGTTTGCGGCATCGCTATGTTTCAGAGGATTCATCTGAGTAGAAATTTTTAAAAAATCTTCGTGAAAAGATAGTAAGAATAGATAAAGCTTGATTTGTGTGATGATGTTAGATCATTTTCATGCTTTGTCAGAGAAGTAAAAACAAACTTTCATAAGAAAAAGGCATCGATTGGTACAGAATGATAACTACTTATACTTAAAACAAGTTCAAAGATTAATTCAATGGCAGCAAAAAGTTGGCATGTTTTAAATGAAAAATTATCTCCTTTGGAATACACAATTATCGGGAGAAAAGTAACGTCACCGTTTAACAGTCGTCAAGATGTTAACACATACAAAGGCAAAGATGTACAAGACACGATACCAAACTTTATGCACATTTTATAAAACAATGCATGCACATGTATGCCTTTTCATAAGCTTCTACATGCACGAATGGCGAAGGCAAATGGATTTTTCATAACCTTTTTTTTCACGAAAGCATATCTGTTGAAAACTTCTGAAGGTGTCCGGTTCTAATAGTTTAAAAATTATTATTGCTTATCAAGAGATAAATGTTTAAAAAATGCATTATTGATTAATTTAGAATAGTTATCATTTAAACGAAAACCTATTTCAATCTTCTTTGTTTCTCTAAACCAAATTGTATATATGAAAAATATTTAGAAAAATTAAAATTAGAAAAGGATGATAACAGGTTCGCGGCATACAGAAGCTACCAAACAACGTATTCGGTATAGGAATGGCATGCCTATATGCGAGCAATTGTTTCTATTATCCAGCACATGAATAAATTAACTCGGATTAGTAAAAAGCAGGGTCTGTTCAATTTATCAAACGTTCGCATTTTGAAATGCCTTGATATACTGCAATATGACTAAAAGTCAACACTTCACTACTACTACATTCCAGTCCAATACTTTTTAACTCTGGTATTCTTGTTTTGTTCGTGCCGGCGTGACTATTATATTCTTCATCTTCGTACGAGAACCCAATTTCAAGACAATTGAGTGAAAATATAATGATAAATTAGACTTTTCCCCTGCCCCAATGTTTAACAGTAAATTGTCCGTTATAGAAATTCAAGACAATCGAAACTACTGCTATTTTAGCGAAAATTGCCGGATCAGAAATTTAAAGATGATACAGCCTGTAAATTAACGATAATAATGAATCACTTCAAAACACGATTAAGTATTACTTTTTTTTTACAAAAACATTTAAAGTTGCATCATATTCATGTCACATTTTAAAGAGCAAGTTCTGTTAAAAATGAACTAATTATCTCCTCGGAATTAATTGTCCCTCTCATATGAAGATAAAAAAATACGTACATTTAAGACAGTGAAAGTTAATAATTGCATTTATTGTAATAAATCATGTTATCCGGTTATCAAAGAATTTGGACATAAAACATTATATTGATGTATAGTTTCGCATTTTGTGTACGCATTGTTTACGGGGTACAACAGTTATTTATTTATTTGTTTTTGTTTGGTTCTATACTAAATATGTTACTATCAAGACACTACATACTATATTGAAAGCCAAACCATTTTACAACCCAGGGGTGGATCTCGGATGTCAGGTAATGGGCATAAATGAAATTAAAGAGCGAACGAAGCAAGGTGAAATAATTTCGAGGGATAAGATTTGAGGGAAAAAAATCAGGCAAAAGAAAAAAAAGTTAGGTGCGAAAATGCGGGACATCATTTCTTTGGTTCGCGCCTATTTATATAAAAAATGCCATTGGAAACGTTGCTTACAAGCATACATGTACATCGTTACGTCGACTTTGACGTCGATTACTACGTTTGCCGTCGATGAAATTTTTGTATCTTTTCACATATGTTAATAAGTGATAATTTGAAATATAAGTTAATGTAACATTTTTTTAAAAGAAAAAATAAAAGGAACTATAAATTATTAAATAAAAAAGTAAAGTTGAAAAACAACAACCAGCTAATAAAAAAAAACAAACAAAATTAAATGTAAGGACCTATAATAAAACAATATGAGAAATTCAATCAAAGTGCGCAGATTGGTGAAGTTGTCAAATATACTGCTGTCTAATACAGAAATCGTGTTTTTATTTAGATATCAGAAATGTGTAGTAAAAATATCGTATTATATGGACAAACATACTCAAAGAAGAGGCTATCAAAATGCCTGGATCGCTCTCTTGGCAAACCATGCCCTATTAACTACGTAAGTAAAGGTATCTGGTTTTGTTACGATGTTTGACAAAAAAATTATTGAAAAATCATATATAGACGAATGTTGTATATTTAACTGAGTAGCTTAAGCACTGTAAAATGCTGGAAATGCCTTCAAAGTGTTTTAGAGCCTCTAACAAAATTTTGGCAGAGGTCCCCCTTTGCACTGTTATTCCAACCGATCTTAGGCGGCATTAGTAAACATTTGCTGAAAAGGGACATAAAATGAACTTAAATCTTTTTCATCATCACCATTCAACTCAAAAGACCATATTTACTTTATAAACCTAATATCGTTGATATCAAAGCAAGTAAAACAATTTGCGGAAATGTCCACCCAGAACAAACATTCGTCACCACCATTCAACTTAGAACACATTATGTCCATAAGAATAAAAAATCATTGGAATCCGAGGAACTGGTAAAAATGGTCATAAAATGTCCCCTTAAAAAAATAGGCCATTTTGACCCCCATGTTCTATTTTTAGTAACAACGGCCATGTTTTATGACTGATGAAGATTTCAAACAGTTTATGGAGGATACACTAAAAAAAGTTTACCGTTTTGTCGCATGGTTTCAGAGATTTTCATAGCCGTACACGTGAAAAACGACAACAAAATCTGTTTCAGTAGCCATAACTACTAAATCGGTTGACAAACCAGATCAGCCAAAAAAGTAAAGTAAGCACATGATCACCAATTTAAACTGCATGTGATGGAAATGTATAACGATTGAATATTAAGGGCAAAGTGTTTCGTAATTTGGAACATAACTTCGAAGGCTGCAAATCGTGACAATCGGTTATTTTCTTCTCTAATTTTCAAAACTTTACTATAACATTTTTAAAGAATTTGCAGAAGCAGGTAATAATTTTTTTTTTCAAACGTATGATAAAAAAAAATCATTTCAAACTCACAAGAGTCGACGTAGATGATGAAATTGTCAAATTTTCAATTTCAATTCTAAAAATTTGTTATTATCATTATGACTTAAAATAAAAGACTTTCTCATTGATTGAAATATACTTTTCATCTCTTATAGTTTGAAGCGTAAATATTTCTAGCTTTCAAGTAGATTTAAAAAACATTTATTGTTATCATCATTTTCTTAAATGTAACAAGAGAATAACCATATGTATTTTGTTGTCATATTAGTGTGAAGAAACAAAGGTCAGATAACCCATGTAGTTTTATTGTCATTTTGTAAGACATGCATGTTTAGTAAAAAATATTTTTATTGTCACTTGTCTAATTAATTTGACGAAACCAAAAAAAAAAACAAAAATATTTATTTTTCAACCTCATGTTTTCTAATAGATGAGAAGAAAAAAGGAGAAAAAAAAAACACATCTATTGTGTTGTCATGATACTCCAATAAATGTGAACAAACAAAAGAGTAATCAAAGGCAATTAAGTTAAGAAGAAACAGACAATAGAAATAATAAAAGTAAAAACCCATAAATAATAACCCAAATATACACACAAAAAAAACACACATAAATACCCAAATATAAAAGAAAAATGACAATGAGGCCAAATGTAAAGATTAAAATAAAACAAAATTTATCTGAAGTACTAATATGAATAAGTCAACAGAATTACTGATACTCACATTTATTGAAGAGAGTGAAGATTTTTTAATACACTACTTCCTACTATGAATATTCTGCTGTTACTAAGATCTTTTCTTGAATATGTTGAAATATACAATTCATATTTGTTCCCTTAAGGAGGTAGACCTAGGGTAAGGGACAAATCTCTTAAAAATCATTGGAACGTTTGTATTCAGCATTTTACATCTATCTTATGTAAGCTTCTTATTAACTTAAATTCATTTTATTTTGCTACAAACAAAAGCTTGAGAGGCTTTGGTGAAATTGAATATAATACAAAAATATCACTGACTTCATGAGTTATGTCCATTACCCTAGGTCTACCTCCTTAATTAAGTCACTAACCACGAAGTTGTGGTAACTTATTTTGGGTTTGTTTCTATATTCCACATAATCATTTTGCATAACGATTCCATGCACAAAGTTTATAACTTTATAAAGCACATGCAACCGCACAATGTTATCTGAAAAGTGTGAGAACAAAGGACAAAATTTTGTAAATGAAAAAATAAACGTAAACATTAATTACATGATGGTTTAGTTAATCTAAAAGTAAATTACTATCTTCCACTTCATACATCTGTCCCGTTTGCTTTATCCCCAGTGTATTCTATAGCCCTTTTTGTGTATATGCATAAATTTGAAAATGAATCTGATTTATTTTGAGATATTAAGGATTTTAAATACTAAAAATATTTTCACATTTAAGGAATGACTGTGATGATTTTCTGTCTATGAAGAAAAAAACATAATCACGTTATGCACACTAAATAACTTGCCTAGCAGGTTATTTTCAAGTGTGCACCACTGGCATTGGCATTATTTCAAAAAGACCGAAAATATGTAACAGTCATTCCTTATAATTTAATTCTATTATCAAAATCCAACGAGTAAATCTTAAAAATGGTTGATGACGTCATATTTACATTACAATTTTGTGTCTTTGAGATTATGGACGAGTAGTTCTATCCAACCAGAAAGCATGTTACCTCTGAAATCAAATTATGACACAATAACGATTTTTTGTGTAGTGCAATATTATTGCATAATGATCTTTGTTCTTGAATTGAAAGTCTGCATTGAGACAATATGAAAACATATATATATATATCAACATGTGGTATGTTGAAGGGAGGAATGAACCAATATTAACGCTTACATAAGAGGGGGTTATACATGAAAGGTATCGAAAATTATCGAATAAGGAATTAACATAAACAGGGATAACGAATAGGGGGCAAACCATAAAAACAGAATAAGTGGAATATGAAAACAAAGAAACAATAAAAATGAAGATAGAGGAGTAAGTAGACGACTCGCCGAGTCTTTACATTTTCCTATATCAACCAAATATTACTACTAACAATTCTAACTCTGCGAAAAGGAGAACTGATGCAATGTACAGAAAATTCAACCGAACAAACGGTGTATTTGGTTAACACATACCGGATTTACGATAATATAGCTATAATGTATTCAAGTCTTTGAGAAAAAAGTATCTTTTTTGAATCAATTAAATTAAGAACAATAACTCTTGTCAATTTCGTCAAGAACTAAAAACTGCTTATTTTTTCTTACTGTAATTGTGTAAAAAGCAAATTCCAAAGTAAAACTAATTATGTGGACTGTAGCTATATCAAAATTAGAAATAGAAGTAAGTTTTTGCATTATCTCCTCTTGTCTGTTAATAAAAATGTCAGCTACTTGAAAAATACCAAACACTCGATTAGCTGAAATCGTAGTTCAATCAACAAAATGAATGATAAATAAATAATACCAAAGTTAAAAAAAGTAGATATTGGCCTTTTAAAATATTCAAACTTACATTCAATCCGAAGTCATAGATTTCTATATAAGATAATTTTCAAACGTTCGGTAAGACGATTGTAATCTTCATAAGTATGGAGATAAAAATTTGAACGGGCATATGAGATGTTGTTTATCAGCGGCGGAGATGTCAGTTATCTTTACCATCTCGTGATTGTTACAAAAGTAAAATTGTTATTATACATGTTTATCTCTAATGGTATAAAAACATACATTTTTGCATATATACAAACGGACGCATTACATTTACACGTCTCTGGCACTACACGTTGTTTTATTCTATCGTTTCAGTATATTTTTTTGTAATTTCATTGCCCTGTTTGCTTTGAAACTATATTTGGTACTACATTATCTAAGGTCAAACACAATTGTCTTTTAAAAATGTGATATAACGAATATTGAAGTTTTTGTTACATTTACCGACGAAATTTATGCTAATAATTTATACAACAATGGCTTATTTGTCGAAAAGTTTATAATAATTAATATTAAGATATTTCCATACAGAGGATGGATCTTACTGCAATTCCTTTGTTTACTATTTTTTCTATTTTTATTTTGCCACTTCGTTAAATGGGTTTGGATTCGAAAGTTCGTGGCACATGGTCACAACACTCCATTTCAGTCACAACAATTAAATGTTACCGGCTTGTGGGCGATTGACAAATTAACGACCTTTGAATTATCTCCCCTAACACCGATTTTTTTCATTTTTTGTATATGGAAAACACCGTTCCAACAGAGACATTCTGAAAGCATAATGTTTGTTCAGTAAATGGTTTGGTCAAAGCAATGAAACTATTCCTTGTAAGTGTTATCTAACTTTGACCGAAATCCGCTTCCTTAATTTCTTAATTTCGAAAACATAAGTCGTAGCAACATAATACTCTCACCGTTTATCCTAAAGGACATATGGTGTAACCACACATGTATCATTCGATGACCTACGGTGACCTTGATCGCTGACCATGAGCTATGTCATTCTAACTACCAGAAAATCTACAATAATTCCTTCTATCATCACAAATCTTACGACCACTGTTAGTGAAAGATTGCTCATAAATCGATTTGTAATTCAAAACTTCCCATGTACAGAGCCAAAACCAATAAGAGATAGAGGTGTTATGTTAAGAACAATGTTGTCCAAAAGAAGAATTTATTTTTCAATAACATTATAAGGTTCAATTCAGTATTTTGTAAACTGAAGAAGGTTTGGTCCAATTGAGGAATGGCTTTTACTTGGCAACAGCCACATCATTGATAAGTGCCTCCTTAATTACTATATACAGATACCAAGGTTAAAGATCAAAGTCATTCGAAAACCATTTATCGAATCAGTTTTTAGTGTGAAAAAAAGATAAATGACTCTAACTGCTTCCAATCGATCTTTCTGCGTCGGTTGATATTCGAAACCGTATACGAAGTTATTTCTAATACAAATTTTAGATGAGAACATGCGAAAAAGTTTATTATTGAACGAATTCAAGAACCAAAATACATGTAGGAAACGAAATATAACATTTTGCATATTCATATGAGTAATAGTAATGAAACGAAATACTGAAATAGAAGAAAACCATTGTGTTTCGTTTGTTGATAAAGTAGTCCTCTTCGGAATATTCCTTGAAAATGTTTTGATTTATAACACATCACTTAAACATTATGGTTCTAATTCTATTCTTGTCTTAAATTTAATAAAACCCTGAAAGTCAATTGAATAAATACCTTCGCAATCGTTCACGAACGACTTTATAATGATAAATGGGATTTGATTAGATCGCCCTATATCATGTACACCTTTTTAGAAAACTGTTAAAAATGCCCAATCTGTATCGCAATAACTGTTCATTATTTCTGCGGAAGAAAGTAATAAATAGTTGGACGTTGAACTGCAAGTGATCAGCATATCCCACTCAATACTTCAATATTATTGATTCAGACAATTCAAATAAATATAGAATATGTGGAAGATGAAAATTTGATTTATTTGTTGGTCTGTTTAGGAAGATTTCCTTAAAAAAATGATCTACTATTCAAATGGACAAAAACTAGACAAACTTCTGTCAACACAAGTTGCAGGAAACCAGACAGATTCCATTCTATATGACCGGTAACATGTTGCATAAGCTGTATTTTTATTGACGTGCAATTATTACCAGTAGCAACAAATAAGTAGCTTTTATCTGCACAAATAATCAAATAAATGTAAAAATGTGAAAGATGTGCTCAAAAATCAATATACGTACTTTGCTTACTAGAAATATTAAGTTGCAACAACTGTCATTTGTTCGTATATTACATGACCTGACCGTTCGATATTAAGGGTGTCTACACAAGTGTGGTTGTAGAACAATCATAGCACTCTTACACCAATAACCATAAGGTAGGATATTGTTTCTTGTGACTATTCCACAAAGACTACATTGAGTCTATACTTTCTGCTCATAACGTTTCCTGGTCTATGTGAGAAAAAATGTTTCCCTTGAATTTTGTTGTTCTCGACAGACAATTTGTTTCAGGTCCACTGTAATGTTATTAAATCAAATTGCTTCACTTGAAGGTTGGGTGATTTTGACATCACCTTCAAATTTCGTGTTATTTAAGTAAGAGGATGGACATTTTACAATATAACTTGTGCATTATGAATTTTCTCAAATATCTTAATTATTATGTGGCAGGGTTTTTACTATCTCATAAGGAGAATGAAGAAATAAATCAGAGAAAATTTTATCATTTACCTCGGGCGGATAAAACAATGATAAAATGGAGTGTCCATGATTTATTTCCATTCTAAGAAGACTAGTTTCTTCATATTGTTGAATAGATGCAGGCTATGTGTCGGACGAAATGCTTTTATAAATTTTATTGTCCATGGCTATATGGCTATGGTTTAAAAGGTTTGAAGCACTTCAAATAAGAATCTGATTTTGTACTTGCTGTAATGGACTATACTTCTTAACCTTCCTACTTGGTCTTGCGGTTACTGTAAACTTATTAATTTTCGCGGTTGCTAATATAATTTTCGCAGATCTTGTAAAGTGAACATACAGGTATTCGCAGGTATCAATTTTACTGTTTCAAAAATATGATTAACGTTATATAGTGTTAAAAATAAATTTTGCGTGTACATTTTTCACAATTGCAATTGATTTTTTTGTATTTCATCTATAACGGTACGATTTTACGTACATATCTTACTTTGCTGTTTGATATAGTTAACCTTAAACTGAATAAAGGCATTATCAGGATATATATTTCTTTTTTTATGTTTTATGGATATATTGTTGCTTTTTTTAATTGCACTTGCTCCTCGGTGTCTTTTCAAGATTTGGTGTTGTTTCTTATTAGATAGTAGTCTTTGTGAAAATCATGCAGATTCTGTAATATTTGATACATCCTGAGAAAGGTTATTTATACTTATAGATCTTTACAATGAAATGTATAATTATTCATTCCAATCTGTCTGCAATTAGGAGATAATCCACAATGGAAATCAAACCGTTTCTATTGTATTTTCAGTGTTATTTACAGAGTTGTTCCCCTTAATGTTGAATTTCTCAGTACATTCTTTATTATGTTTTTGTTTTTTATCTCCTTAGGACAAGGGTTATAATTGTATATTATATATATGAAAAGCCACATGTTGATATCTGTTTACTATAACATTTTTAACAAAATATAAAAAAATAATAAAAATATGCTGGTTTTAACAACTCTGAATAACATTTTGCATGATTCTTATCTTGAGTGCTACATAATAATTTGTTTCTTTTTACAATGTACAATCGCGTATAACTGATAAGTCCATCTATGGAAAATTTTCTGAGCAAATCCACTCATAAAGAGGTCAAATAATGGTCAAATAGAGAAAGCATTCTTGACTGAAGTTATATTATCAGACCGTTTGAGTTTTGATATGCATGTTTCTGATTTTTCGAATTCTGTCCGATTCTTAAAACATTATATCTAACAAAATGTCTTACATATATGGCTAAACATTTTTTGTAACTTTTCACAAATGTACTTCCTGTGAGCCAATAGAAATATATATTCGAAAAGAACCTCACCAATGACATATAAAATTAATGTGTTATCTTTTTTTGGAAGTACTTATACATATATTTGATGCTTTTTTAGAACATATAAACATAAAACGTAATGTGTGACCTATAAGAAGCGAAAACATTTCTTACCTTGGTTCACCTTTTCTTTTTCTTTTCCGACGTTTGGTTTTTGGTCTTTTCTTTTGTTTAATTTTATATGTGTGTTTTGTTTTTGCTTTTTGGGAAAAAGAGCTTGTTTCTATGTGCTTGTTTTAATCATTGAAGCATAGAAATTTATTCATTGAATGTGGCCTTTTTTAAATCTAACTGCTGTACTTCATAGACAAAATTTCCATTATTTGCAACCTCTTCCGGTTACCCAAGACTTGACCTTTTATTACCAATATAACACAATATTTGATATATGAATTATTAATCAACAGACATGTGGCAGCAGGCCAAGACAATTTTAAACAATGGATTTTAGTGTAATATATGTAAGCACAAGTAGTGCAATCGAATATAAATGATTTATTCAACGGGTCATAGTTTTCCCTTCCTCGTTTGTCTACCCCGGACTTGACTTTTAATGAGCAATTCGGCGGGTGTTTCTACAAAAGCAGAGGACGCTTACCCTACCGGTACACCTGGTCCATGCCCCAGTTTTTTAGCGGAGTCCGAGTTGCTCATTTGTTACTTAGTATGTATAATTTTAGTTAATTTGTGTTCTTTTTTTGTGTATGTCTGTTTTTCACGTCTTGTCTTTGTCCCTGGATTACCTTCTTTTGATTACCGCTATAACATTGGTTCCCTTGATTACTCTTTCACATCACTGGGTCGATACCTCTGCTGGTGAATTTCGTCTCTGAGGGTATTATCAACTCAGTAATACATTTTCAACAAATCAACAAGAGAAATGAAATACTGGACATCGCCCAGTATAAAAAGGTCCGAACCTGACAGCAGATCGGACACACTGCTGTCTTGTAAGAATGTGGTGTCCCCAGATTTGAATCTTATCACGCTCACATTTGGTATGGAAAGCGGCCCGGCTATTTCAACAAAAAGTACTCAATCATACGTTTAATCTGCAGACCATTTATTCCAGTACAATAAATCTGACTATTTCAACATTATCAAACCATAATTCATCACTTTAAATGAAAATGTTTTGCATCCAATATTAATTATCAGAGGTAGACGTAGAAAATAAAAGCATTGATAAGATCTATACTGCTCCCACATTCGCCATAGAAGAGATTGTGGAAAACCATAAATCTGTGCCATCCTCTTTTGGTCTCTCTACCAAATTATGATAATTGCGATTTACCATCTATGTAGGATTCCTAAACTTCTAAAGAATCCATACAAACAACGTTTCATAGCTGGATCTGCAAAATGTACCACCAAACCTTTTTTCAAAACTTTTAACTTCTATACTCACAACTGTCAAAGAGGGTTTGCAGTCCTACCACAACACTTGTAACTCCAGTAGTGGTATTAATTCAATGTGGATCCTGAAAAATTCGAAAGATCTTTTGCAGACAATAAGTTCAAGACTATTATCTGAATAGTATAGATTAAAACCTATGATTTTAACACTGTATACTTCTATTTCCCATACTCAGTTCAAATCCCGACTTAAAAACATTATACATCGTTGTTTTTCCAAAAAACAAATGGTACAGCTAGATACAAATATATAGTTCTTGGTAGAGATTCCTCATACTTTGTAAGAAATAATTCCATATCATCTTCCATATATACAAGGGGAGATGTTTAAACAATGCTGCAATTTTTATTCGATAACATATTTGTCCAGTGTGGTGGACGTTTTTTCAACGAACGGTCGGCATTCCAATGGGAACAAATTGTGCTCTTTTATTTGCTGAACTATTCCTTCACTCTTTTAAGGCTGACTTTATAGTTGATCTGATCCGAAAAAAAAAAGAATAGCGTTTGCCTAGATCCTATAATGACAGTTTCCGCTATGTAGATGACGTATTATCTTTAAACAATCCTAATATCAGGAATTGAAACATCGCATCTACAACAAAGAACTTGAGATAAAGGATACTACGGACACTGTGAAGTTTGCCTCATATCTTGACCTACACTTAGAAATCGATGGTGAATGAAAACTATTGACCAAACTTTACGACAAACGTGATGACTTTTCATTCAGAATTGTCAACTTTCCTTTCATCTGCGGCAACATCTTTTCAGCACCTGCGTATGGAGTGTTCATATCACAACTCATACGCTAGAACTCTAACAAATAGGCTTCTTAACAGGGTTATTTTGCTACAGGGTTGAAGTCATCACTACAGAAGTTTTATAGTCGTCATCATGAACTCCTGGAACGTTATGGTGTATCCATCTGCACCATGAAAACTGATTAATTCAACGGGTCATAGTTTTCCTTTCCTCCTTTAGTCTACGCCGGACTTGACTTTTAATGAGCAACTCGGCGGGTGTTTTTAGAAAGGCAGAGGACGCTTACCCTACCGGTACATCTGATCCATGCTCCCAATTTTTAGTGGAGTCCGAGTTGCTCATTTGGTTTTCTTACTTTGTATGTACGATTTATTGATATTTTTACGACGACCTTATTAATATGAATAAATGAAATCAGAAGTAACACTCAATTGCCATATAAGGAAATGCAACGACATTTTCGTAAATTGAAAATGTATACAAGTGCCCGAAAAAATTAATACATCTTCAAAAAAGATGGTATATACGGTGAAGACTAGGCCACTTATCTGTGTATCGGTGCGATAATTGTGATTAGAAAGCAAGAATACTAAAGTTCATCTCGTTTTCTGTCAGATTTCCATTTTTGTCAGGCAAACATCTTATTGACGAATCCACAACCATTTTACACACTAGATTTTAGGACTTGAATAGGAGGGTGCAAATTAAATATGGCAATCTATATATCGTTCTTTGTTTGCCACTTCGTTATATTAATAACCAAGCTCGGTAGACTTAATTATATATGACCAAGAGAGAGCGTGGGCGGCTTCTTTCATCTTTACAAGGTTTGGCGTTCCGTGACACAGGTGTCGACTTGCGATTGACATGCCGGTGTGTTACTTCGATAATAATTGAAACAAAATTGAATTTCTTCTGTCCTACGGAATGTGTAATAAAACATCGAGAAGTTGACACATTACACAGTGTATAATAAGTGACCTCAGGTGAGTTTAAAGGAACTTTTTTGGTACGAACAAAGTTTTTTTTTATAGGTCAGTTAAAATATTTAACACAGAGAAGCCTCAGAACGATACCCTTATGAGTAGATCAATTAATCATCAAAAACCAATGAAAAAAGCCAGCTTCGTATTAAACTTACATACACAATCATCTGCACTCGTAAATTTGCAAGGAATATAGACCTGTAATTAGATTTAATTGCAGGAGTTACATACCGAAAAAAAAAATGGTAAAACCAATATTTTCAAATATGATCGAGATCGGACAGAGGTGGAATTATCACAATGTGGAATCAGTGGTCTTCAAAAGAATGTAATCAAGGGACAAAGACCAGACATGGAAAATATACATACACAACAAAGAACATAAAGTAACTAAAATCATACATACAAAGTAACAAAAGCAAATGAGCAACTCGGACTCCACTAAAAACTGGGATCATGGACCAGATGCACCGGTAGGGTGAGCGCCCTCTGCTCTTCTAGAAACACCCGCCGAGTTGCTCATAATGCAAACATATGAAAATCGTTCATATGGGAAAATTCTAGTCAATTACCAATTATTTATTGGTTTGTTTATTCCTATTATTCTCTTGTTACTGTTCTAACAACATCAGAAACATGCATTTCAAAACCCCACCGATCTGATAATGTAATATCACTCAAGGATATTTGCTCTGTTTGAAATGGTCATTAATTGATCTCTGCATCACTGGCTATGCGCAGCTTTTTTCCATGGAATCTGAGAAAAATGAGGTTTTTGACAGCGTTATCTGCTCATGTAATGTTCATTTTCAGTGAATTTCAATGACATATTAACTCAATGGGCCAGCATGATATGGAGAATTTTGTCTGTTTTCTTGATTCTGGTTGTGCAAATAGTCAAATTACACTATCAAATGATAGGTTTCTATACCCTGTTCCACCTACTGCATGATTCTAACATGGCTTGACACTTAAATATCATAGAATTGTTCATACTGGTCAGTAATAAAGCGAGAGGGCACCAGGCAAAAGAAAATATGGAGGATAAATAGCTGAAACAATAAAAACAAAATTAAAATATTTGAAAAAAAAAATTATTTATTTGAATATGTTTGTTTGTCCGTTAAAGGATATTTCTTTTAGAAATGATTGAAAATCTCAGAATTCGTTTGCATTATTCAGATGAACAAAAAAACTAGACAAACTTCTGTCCCCACAAGTAGGAGGAAACCAGACAAATTCCTATCTATATGACTATTCAAATGTTGAATCAGCTGAATTGTGAGTGACGTGCATTTATTTCAAGTAGTATCAGATAAATAGCTTTTATCTGAACAAATAATCAAATAAATGTAAAAATGTGAAAAGATGTGCCCAAAACTCAATACATGCACTTTGATAAGTAGAAATATTAAGAAGCAACAACTGTTATTTGTTCGTATATTTTATGACGTAACCGTTCTATATCACAAGTGTCTACACAATGTGATTGTAGAACAATCATCGCACTCTTACACCAGTTACCAGAAGGTATGTAGAACAATCATAGCACTCTTACCCCAGTAACCAGAAGGTATGTAGGACAATTATAGCACTCTTATCCCAGTAACCAGAAGGTATGTAGAACAATCATAGCACTCTTATCCCAGGAACCAGAAGGTATGTTTTGTTTCTTGTGTGATATTTTATAATATTACTAAATCAGGAATTTGTAATATTAGAAAAAAAAAATAACATTACAAAATGAAATTCTAATATTACAAAATGAAATTCTAATATTACACAATCTTTTCTAATATTAGAAAAATGATTTTGTAATATTAAAAATTCATTTTCTAATATTACAAACTATTGATTTTTGTCCACCTTGGCTTGCCATATACGTGTGTGATAATTTCAAGCGTTCACCAACATTTATTCCTGATATTTTAATTTTAGTATCAAAGTGAAAAAGAGTAAATGGGAAAAGAGAGTTTTTGAAGAGTAATTTAAGGGAACCAACATTCTAGCGGAAATAAAAAAGAATGAAATATGGGGATGAAGACTAGACTACGAAAGCAGACATACATAACAGATAGAAGGAAATAACCATAATAACACGTACAATAAACAAACGTACATGAGCAACTCCACTTAAAAATAGGAATATGGATGTACGGGAGGTATTCACGTAGAAAAGGTTGGTTTATGATATAATCGACAACTTTTTTTATTATCTAATCATAATTCGTGAAACTATTTTTAGGCGAAATTACAAGTACAAAGATGCAGTTTATCTACATTTTTCATGCTATGTTACTCCTAACGAGGACACTGCAAATCTCAGCATCAAACACCATCTGTAAAACATGTAATTGTAACAGTAATACAATAACTTGCAGAAGGAAGAGTTTAACCAGCATTCCGAATGATATAACGTCTTTCAAGGGCTTATTGTATTTGTGAGTTTATGATGAAAGAACATTATTTTATTAAGTAAAATCTTTGTAAGAATCTGGGAAAATGTAAGAAATGCCCGCTACAAGATTAACAATATGGTTCAGACGTTGTATGATTATTAATTGATTATTATGTGGTAAATATTAGTTTGTTACAAATATATTATAAGAATATGTAAGCAAGAAACGTTTACATATGATATATATATATATTCATATGATTATAATATGGATATCATGTTTAAATTATCATTTAATCATCGGATGAATTTAGCTGTTAATGTTTTACAACACTTTTGTTGTAAACGATATGAGACAAAGTAATTTCTTCGGGCCAGATAATAATAGTATAATTAATTGGAACGTGAATAACCATAATGACCACGAGTGCCGAAAAACGCGTAGATTTAACGAGTGTCCGGAACCTGTTCTGTGCACGAGTAAAAAAATACTTAAAAAGAAAACGTTGACATATATTGGGAGCGATATGCCATCTATATTACTGATGTCGTTTCAGTGACTATTTCATGGTCACCTATGTTACCTCAGTTTATATAGAGACAACGAAATACTAGCCTTTGTATACCGTAGTGCTGGTATGAAACCACATAAAGCGACGTAGAATGGTAAAAAGGACAAAAACGCGTCTAATAAAATTTGATAAGATTATAATATAAAATAAACTGTATTGGTGCATATACAAACATGTACTTGTAGGTATTTCAACGATAACCAGATATCAAGCATAAATGAAAACTCCTTCAAAGACCTCGCTAAACTTCAAGTTTTGTAAGTTAATCAACCTGGTATTATGATTGTTAAGTAAGAGACGTTTGTTTTCAAAGACCAAAATGCAGTACCTACATTTGAGAAAAATACAGAATAGGGATAGTGTTTTGGAGATGGGGATCTAGAATTTGGAGAACGGAGAAATTAACTTTTAATATATTCATTGATATAAAAAGTGTAATAATTTAAATAAAAAGGACACACAAAATGTCGAAGCCTTAAAAAATGTAAATTTAAACGTGGTAATATAAATAGTTGAAAAAGAAAAATGCAAAGGGGATTGGAATTTTTCAATTTATACTGGAGAATGGTTTGTGATATTAATATAAATGACAAGTTTATAACATTCAACATCTATGTCTAGCATCTATTACCCAAATTCAATTTTGTTTCAGTTCATAGACTGATTTCCATTCAGTACATTTGTTAATATTATCAGGATCAGTCCAACTGAATATCAGGAAGCGAGATTTTTGATGTTATAGTTCACAAACGTTCTCTTGCTTCGTGAACATTGGTGTACTCTTTACATTTAAACAGTAGCGACCAAGAATTAAAAAGTAGATTGATGGGGCGCACACAAATCTACCTGTAATATGTAATATTAGTACTTTAATATATGCCATATTAATATATTGAAACAAAGTGGCGTCCTCTTTCTGATCATACAATGTAAAAATGATTAGCTGACCACTATTCACCAATAAATCATTATATGTCGAAGACAATATAAAAGTCTCAATGCACTGTAATTGTCAAATTAACATGAATGTGTTGGTGTATTTTAATTTGTTTTAGGTTCCTGGATAGGAACATGATATCAACTGTACCAAAAGATTCATTTAAATATTGCACAAGTCTAATAAATTTGTAAGTTTTTTTTCACGTTTTTTATTTATTTTGGTTTTTTTGTCGTGTTTTGTGTACCTTACTTTATTTTGCATTTAACATTCGTATGAATATTTCACGTTTTACGAAATTATAGTAGTTTTCATAGTAAATGCATGTATGGACTTCTGACTATCAAATGTTCATCTCATCTAACACGTCTTGGAGTTTTCCATGAAAGTATTTGAATGGCAGCATCTAACATGCGTTCGAAAATTTCAGACAAATTGCAGATAATCAAATATCCGATATAGATACAGATGCCTTCAGTGGACTTGTTAGTTTGAAATCTTTGTAAGTGTTACGGTATATTTCACGACTCCTTTTAAAGGCAAATCTATTTGATTGCTTAAAAATGGGTTCGTTCGTTCAAAATCAAATTTGGTCATAGGAAAAAAAACCTTTGTAATGTTTACTCGCGAATAACAATTTCGCCTTTGTATTAGTTACAGTCACATTCTTTCAAATTTTTAGGAAAAGAAGATTGTAGCGTGGTTATCTGGATCGAAAAACCATCAGCAAACCTATTTTGCATGAAGCAAAAATGATAAAATGTGTATTGTGGCATTTCGACAAGAAAACAGCTCGTTAATTTTTTGTTTGATTTCAGTAATATTTCCATCACAAAAATAAAATAAGTCCTATGTGACAGTAAGCTGAAAGTTTTAGTCATTTAAAGGTCGAAAACTAGAACAAACGAATATGCCCCTTGAATGCGTATCTTACAGATTAAACATTTATACCATAATAGTTTGAAATAAAATACTGAATTTTGACACGTGATAGAAATCTGTTTTTATACACTGAATTTCTTACCCATTAAAACAACTGAAATTCTTCAAAATACTATAACAATACAAAAGCATATCCAAAAGTAGGTGAAACTGTATTACTTTGACAACAACACAGCGGATATTGAAAACATTTTTTTTTTATTTCCAGGAATTTACGTAACAACCTAATATCTAGTCTTGAAGTTAAATGGTTTAAAGATCTAGGAAAGCTTGAATGGCTGTAAGTATAACTGATATACGACAAATTTGGAAGATTAAACGATCATATTACTGTTTAAAGTGGTATATCAAATTAATTGTTTTAATATAAAGTTACAATCGTATTCATGAGATAACGGGATGATGGAATAATGGCGTTAAATTTCAGTTTTGAAACTGGCTGACCGGTCATATGGTAGTCGTTTCAGCCAAAATATTTCTGTTAGTACATGTATCTCTCTTTCTTTGTTTTTGAGTTATTCCTTGGTGGAAATGTTCTTATGTACTCTAACGTTGATGTGTCTAAAGGTTGAGGACTGATTACAATGTATTATGTGTGATTTAGTTGTTATTTCAACCTGAAAATGTCAAAAACAATCACCACCTAATGTTGAACTTAAAGTTATTTAAAGAAGTATTGATTGACTTTAATTTCAGGATTGTCGCTGAGAACAAAATTCCAAATAGCAACCTGGACGTAATTAAATGTCTCAATTCTGTAACAG
The DNA here is from genome assembly GCA_037379345.1 of Perna viridis. Lineage (NCBI taxonomy): Eukaryota > Metazoa > Mollusca > Bivalvia > Mytilida > Mytilidae > Perna > Perna viridis. Next base: position 28,150,878 of record CM074517.1, on the reverse strand, counting down.
TAATGTGAGCAAATTAGAGATGAAGGGAAAATGTTCCATTTCTCTTTAAAAGAACAAAATCTTGTATCGCTGTCTTTTATTGTGTTAAGATTATTTCACAGTGGCTGTCAATTTCTTATCTCTTAAATTTAGTAAAAGCCAGTTCATATTTAGAAGTAAAGTGGTTGCCAAGAACACAAAAAAACTGGAGGATAAATGTTTTTACAGGCAACAATACATGTTATACGTTTATATATGAAAATCGAACCTAACATTGTGTCAAAATTGTAGTTTTATTCATTATTTATATGTTAATTTTTAAGACTTAATTGAGTAGAAAAATCTATTTTCAAAGATTTGGTCCTCTTAATGGCCCTGAGTCAGAACGATATGTCCCGGAATGATGCCACATATAAATGGAAACAAAGTAGAATTTATATATTTGATCGACCGTTTCCTGGTCCATGTTCCCAATTTACAGTTAATGTCATGCTTTGTACGTAATATTTTGGTTATGTTATGTTCTTTATAATGTGTGTCTGTTTTCCCTAACTGGTTTTTGCCCCTTGATTTCATTCCTTTAATTTCCGCTAGAATCTTGATTCCCTCTATTACCCCTTCCGTCTTAAAATGTATTAAACTTCTTTCAAAGGAAGTCAAACTCTGTTCGTTTGATCTGTTTCTTTGTATTATGTCCTTAGAAATCGAGTTTCAAAATTATTTTCTTTGTCTAATTCATTTTTTCAAATCACTTTATAAGATAATACTATTGTAGATTCATTTACGGGAACCTAATTACCTGCGATAGTGCGATGATAGCATTCCTGGCTTGGTTGGATACAAATAAAAAACGAGTTGATGTGAAATGTGATGGTACGGTATTAAAAAGACTGGATCCTTTTCCAAGGAGAAAATGATGTTATCATATGTAAGTATCGGTCGGACTTTATTTATATTATCTCACATATCGGTTGAAATTGCAAGACGGTATCATCTATGTAAGTATCGAACCAAAATACACATGTAACTATTGGTTGGAATTATAACAATTTTTCCCTTATATATAGTAGTTGATCTGTAATTATTGGTCGAAAATATAATGATTCGGCGATAACACAATATATGATCAAATGTGTAGTGATTGATAGAGAATAAAATATATCATCACATATGGACATTGTAATTATTTTGCCAAAAAATACAAAACATTGTATTCTAATGTTTGTAGTTATTGGTCGGAAACACGATATATTACAGTACCTGTATGGGATAAACTTCCCATTTTATGGGGTATAGGGTAATGGGGCATAGGGAATGGGGAATGGGGGATGGAGTATATGAATAAAGCAATGGGGAATGGGGCGAATGATTGATCTGATTGGTCAATAAAAAATAATTGTTCTGCCTTTTTCAGCAAGCAAATTACCTATCATAATTCTATCCAAAACAGCATTCCTACGTTGGGTCAATGTAGGGAACCCAATGTTGACCCAATGTTGTTAGTGCAAAGAGAGCTAACGTTGGCCCAAAAGAGGCAGACAATAGTTGGGGCAACGTTGACCCAACGTAATGCCAACATTAACCCAATGTTGGCCCAACATAAACCCATCTTTTACCGAACCATATGGTCCGACGATTGGATTCCTTAAGATATTAGAACAGAATTGTATATTTTGCTTTCCTAGTTCTGTCGCAGAGTACTTATTCTATGCACTCCTTCAGAGTATAAGCGCTTAAAATTCCCCCAGTTTATCATAAACAAAATTACAGGAACAATATACCAATGACAAGCTGATTTTAGTTTACAATATTAAAACAAAAAAAATCTATTATTAAGTCAGCAGATACTACAAGTACATGAAGTATACTGAAATTGATATGAAAGTATTTAAAATTTCAAAATTGCTTGTCTACTAGAAACCATTTTGGAAAAATTAATCAAAAAGAGATATTTCCATAACCACCGACTAGTACATTGGACCGACGTTGGGCCAACGTCGTCATGCCATCGCAGCTACCATTTTTTTTTTTTGATAAGCATGTTTTAGAGTAATTTTTAATGATCCCAGGTGTCATAATTTGTTGACATTTTTTTTTTTAAATATTTACCGGAAATACATTTTATTTCCGGTCATTACAGATTGAAATGTTGATTCCCTTTCAATTGGCAGAAATATGTCATTTGTCGCAACCTCGAAAAAGATAATAATATTGTTATTTTTATATTTTTAACAATACTTTTGGAACATTATTGAAATTAAAATTGTTCGCACCCTAACAATCTGTAAAAATAAGTCATTTTTAAGCAATTAGACTAAAATTAATGTGCCACAGCCACACATACGATCTATATTTTGACAATTTTAACATTTTAAACAATTATATAAGACCATAAAGGTAATTCGAAGGGATAACACTCATTTGATCTGCAAAAATATCTCATTTTCAATTATTTGGTTTGAAATATACGTAGTACAACCATCAACATAATATGATATTGACAATATTAACATTATTGAATATACTTTTAGACTAATATGTATATTAAAAGTGTTCGCACACATACACTTTTCAAAAATATATCATTTTGAAGATTTTTGACTGAAATATGAGAGTCACAACCACCAACCGGATACTAATATTGCCATTTTTAATATTTTAAGCAATAATTTTGGACCATTTTTTAAATCAAAATTGTTAGCACCCTTACATCTGCATGAGAAATTGGACTGAAATTGATGTGTCACAACCACATATATGATGTTTATTCTTGCCATTTCAACATTTTAAACAATGATATAAGACCATTAAAGTAATTTCATGTGTTCGCACTAATCGTATTTGCAAAAATATCTCATTTTCAAGAATTTGAATTGAAATATATGTATCACAACCATCAACATAATACTGATATTGACAATTTTAACATTTTTTACAATAATTTTAGACTAACAGGGACATTAGCTGGCCGGGTCATTCCTTCTCGTAGGATATAGCTAGGATATATTAGTGGTCTAGGGCGCTGGACTTAGTGCAGGCGGTGTTGCCATAGATGCCACAGCGGTACGAGTTGGAGTCCCGCGGAGGAAACGACCAAAAATTTGCATCGCAAATTTGACAGTTCTTACATCGTTGGAATTTTTTTCAGACCCTTCTATATATATACAGCATGTGACGACTTTGTCGGATCAAATTGATACAGGGGAAAATAATGTGAACGTATAGAAAAGTCTGAAAATTCCAAACGATGTTAGAACTGTCAATGTTTTTGTGGTTTCCCCCGCGGGACTCGAACTCGTACCGCTGTGACATCCATGGCAACACCGCCAGCACAATGTCATAGACCACTCGCACAGCTAGGCTTTATAAAAATATAGCTTTCGCGCTGGCCGGGTCATTCCTCTTCATATGATTAATCTTGGGCTGTAACTTAGTACACGATGTATTTTAGTACGGTACAGCTCATTTAGATGGTCTTATGTAGGATAGAGGATCGAATTTATGATGCATGTCAAACAAATCAAATCAAATATATATATATATATATATATATACGTCTCAGAATGTGACGACTCTATTCGCTACACGGCTCCAACGGATTAAATTGATACACGGAAGATACATAAACGTATAGAAAGGTTTGAACAATTCTCAACGATGTTAGAACTGTCAAATTTGCGATGCAAATGTTTGGTCGCTCCCTCCGCGGGACTCGAACTCGTACCGTTGTGACATCAATGGCAACACCGCCTGCATTAAGTCCAGCGCCCTAGACCACTCGGCCAGCTAGGCTATATAAAAACACAGCTTTCGCTGGCCGGGTCATTCCTCCTCGTAGGATTAATCTAGGGCTGTAACAGTATACGATGTATGGTAGTACGGGACCGTTCATTTTATATGTTATTATGTAGGATATAGGATCAAATTAATGATGCATTTCACAACAAATCAATATTATACAAACGTCTCAGAATGTGACGACTCTATTCGCTACACTGCTCCATCGGATCAAATTGATACAGGGAAGATACATAAACGTATAGAAAGGTCTGAAAAATTCCCAACGATGTTAGATCTGTCAAATTTGCAATGCAAATTTTTGGTCGCTCCCTCCGCGGGACTCGAACTCGTACCGTTGTGACATTTATATATATATAGTTTTAAGAATGTTTTGGATGATAATTTCTCATGAAAACAATACAATTATCGCGTGATCTCGAACTCGGCAAAACTTTTACATCCTTATTCATTATATGTGTTTGATAAAACATTTACTAACTTTCTGTTCGAAATGCGTCGATGCAATAGGAGATGGAGCAGTGGGAGAATGGGCTATTGGAAATGTAATATGGGGCAATGGGGGTTGGGGCTATGGGGCGTGGGACAATGGGCAATGTGTTATGGGGCAATTGGGGATAGGGGAATGTGGTATTGGGCTAGTAGAAATTTTGTCCCATACAGGGACTGTTTTTCATATGTATGGATTTGTCGAAAATACAAAATATAAACTCATATGCAATGAATTGTCGAAAATACAATAGATTTTCTCATATACCACAACAATTGTAAAATTGTCCCTCCGTCATATATTTAATTTTTTTTCTTCTTTCTTTTTTGGTTTAGAGAAAGTGGATCTACGTCATCGATTGAACAACACAAACACACTCCTTTGAGCATCCACGTTAACGTTTTCACCTACTGAATTTGTAGTTTGTAAACTGATTACATGCCTATCAAATATCTGCTTTGATATCAATAAACATTACACTGATGGAGATGGATTATAAAACGCATAATTTCAACTTCTTTCAACTTCTACTAAGTCATTGTGATTCATACTGAAATAAAGATTTATCACAAAACTCATTCTCAAGAATTCATTTTTTTCCTTACTTTTCCTACTGCCTGAGGCTTACTTAATCCATATTTGGTCAAACGTGTTTTGTTAATGATTTCTTTATGAAAATGTCAGTTCGCTTTACACACATATTGTCCGTAGTTAAAGAAAGGCAGCAAGCAAGCTGGTTTCAATACATGTACCACACATTATCATGGTAAAATTAATCTTAAGTGGATAATTTAACATTCTAAACATTTATGTGAAATCTCGTACAGAATTAGAATATGAAAGATGGTAAATACTTCAATTTCACGTACAGACATATTGTCCATTTACAATCATGCTTTTGGTCAGAACTTATCTTCAATATACCCACCAGAGATTGAGATAAAAGAAACAGCTTTTTTCAGCAACTTTTATGGAATAACAACTCGAATTCGACAATAGTGGTCATCTCAGTAATAACATTTATGGAAAAAGAGACGACTTTAGTTTAAAATCATAAATTGTCTTTACTTGTGCAACAACATACCTTCATCGCCTGAAAAATGGATTTACATGTTACAATTGACTCCTTGCCCTCCAGTGAGTACTAGCTACTCTGATTTCATTGAACGTCATAAATATATACGAATAACAGACTCTTGAATCATGATTCAGAGGTATGAGGAAAAGTGCATTTTATAGTTGTTATTTAATCACCACTGGTATATTCATACCTCAATGGGGTTTTGCATCGTAAAACTTAGGTTTAACCAAACTGTTTGTTTGAAATGCTTGCACCAAGTCAGGGTCATTGCGGTATCAGCTACTCCAACGTTGTAGTGTCTATTATGTCTGATTTAGATCTTGACGTTGATTATGAGTCGGATGGTGATATTGTTGTTCTCTTATTGATATGATGAATAAAAGCAATGTTGTTTCTAAAACTTATAATCAAGACAATAATGACGACATTATGTTTTTATTTAGTGTCAATTTATATTTAAAATGTATTTGTAATTCGGAAGAAAATGTTTAAAAAAAAACTTTCTCAAACATTTTCTTTACTCGAACTTGATGATTTAAAAACAAACACAAGGATTATATGGAGCTCTCAATTTGGTATTTTATAAAACCAATACAAGACCTATTTAAAAATAATACCACCCTGTACTCAGCTCAGTCGTAAAGAGACAGCTCTACATTGACGAAAAACGCTCAAGTGTAATAATGTATGGTATGCATATTTGTTGATATAAGTGATATTCTATGCTAACTCAGTGTACAAAAAAAAAATGCGTCGATGAGAGGTTAAACCTACATGTAGGGTGCTTCTTATGTGCGCCGGGATATGTCATGTTTGATAAATTTGTCTACCGTGCTCCAATAATTCTGAATAATATTATATATTATAATTATCAATCAAGTTATTGATACCAAACCCTGACACTCTTCAGAATGAAATACGGAAGTGGCAAATGAACGGAATTTTATTGATATGAAGTTAGTTACATTCTAAAAGGCAACATACGAAAGAACAGGCCACAATACACTTGGATAAAATAGTAATGAAAGAAAGAAGCTGATTGATTTCTAAACAAAAAAAAAACAAAGACGAAACATAAAAATAACTCAAACAGAATAAAAATTAACTTGAACTTAGGTGATCCGAAAGGGATTTAGTTATTGCAAATTATATTCCTCAAATCGAGTTTTTCAAACTCCTGTTTTCTTTTTTTTATGCTTTACTGGATAGTGATCTAGCTGGTCGCAAAGATAATACAATATGGGAAAAGAGGCCGTGAATACATCGAGAAATAGGATGGTCGTGAACAAACTAAACAAAAAAAAGATAAATATTTAAGCGGACACCTTGGAAACCAATATTATGTAAGCAACATTGTTTCAGAAAAACTGGGAAATAAAAATGAGTATATGATATATAGTGACCGATGAGTATACGACGTCGTCATTAGTAAAAACGTTTGAAGTGATGACTTCTGAATTATTCCTAATGTAATGTAATACAAATATATGTTATGTAGTAGAGAAGTTTGTTCAATTACTGCTGTTGTATACCAGCAATAAGATATGTTTAAATTAAATTAGACAGACGCCAATGTTTGTAGTTCAACACTCAATCAAGTAAATGGTTCACGATGCAAAACATATTAATCACCACCTTCACCATCATTGTACGTATAATTCGGACTTTTTAAAAGCTTATCAAAAGAATAAAAAAACAATATTATATACCATATCTTACATGTCATTCCTCAATAAATAAAACACGGACTGTAAATCTATAATTGCCTGCAAAGTTGTAGAAATCTTTATTGTAGAAAAAAAAATATGTTCATTCTCATGACAAAATGCATAGAGCGAAGTTTGCGAATGCACTTTCAGAAAACAAAAAAAAAAAAACAAAAAACAAAAAAAAACAAAAAACAAAAAACAAACAAAAAAAAACAAAAAAAAACCCACATTTTTATCAAAATCAAAAAAAGCATGATTTTCTGTACTTCGGTGATGGTTGTAATTTCAACAGACACAGTTGCTTTGTTTTTTATAGTTGTATTTTGCTTTCATTACTGATAAAGGATACAAATGAATTGTAAAGCTCCAAATTAGTGGTTAACGATTCTTTTAGTAATTGACTCATATCATCGATCAGTTCACGTTCATTTCTCTCACTTGTCAGTGCGACGGGCGTGCCTATAATATGTTGTTATTCACAAGAAACCTAACACCCTGTCTGGTAAAATAAATATATTAATCAAAAATAAAAGTAGATACTTGGAATTACAACAACAATTAGGGAATGTAACGGAGCCTTGCGGTTTCAAGAGAACGCATCTTGCACTCTTTTGAAAAATATAGCAATTGTGAGATTAAGCTTAAAAAGTTAACAGTTTTGTTATCTTTTTGATAGTAACTTTATTAGCATAAATATTTTGTTGATCCTTCCATCAGAAGAAAATGTGAAATATGAAATAAGTGCTACTGATTACACTTTTGTTGTGTATTACATTTATATATATGTGAATTTAATGAATATCAAATATGACAATTAATCTTCAATATTCGTACCATTTAGAATGTTTTTAAATTTTCTTAAGCCCTGATATTTTAAAAGACGAATACTCGAAGAATCATTATTTTCAATGAAAAGTTGTCATTTTTTAAAATACTTTTTAAAATTGCAGTTTGTTCAAATATCTAAGTCCACTTAAGGTTCCAACATTAAGTACAGGAAGCCTACTGCTTTGACGATACCTTGAATGAAAGTAACATTTATATAATGCAGATGAAGAGCAAAACAAATATTTCTGCAGTGTTAACATTTTTTTATCGGTACACTAGTACTGAGGAATTAATCTTTGCATGGCTTTGTGTAAATTGTATTCTTTATCTAATCAACAAGTTTTTTATCTCATAACAGACGTGTTTCCATCGTATTGGATATGCAATAAACTAACGAAACCATGATGACTAAAATGCCATTTATTAAAATCTAATGCACGTAAGTATCTCGAATCATCTACATTAAAACCTAAACATTATTTTACGAAAATTTTGATAATTCATTTAACCGCGAAGGTAGGTATATATATTTGGCACTCTCAGTTGTCCGTTTAACATTAGATTAAAATTTTACAAATATTTATTTTTAACACTTCTCATACTTAGTGTTTACGTAAAGATGTAAGGTCCCTAAAGGTTCCATCGTAAAGTACGTTAAGATATAAGAGCCCTAAGGATTTCATCGTAAAATACGTACAATCTATTGTTATGAAGGTATCTGAAACAAATATTTAAATTCTAAAACTTTTTTGTTTTGCATAATGCATACAAAATTTAAAACTCTAAAATTCACCTTCGGGTGCTCCGTATTGCTGAAATTTGAGTTGAGAAAGGATTTGAGGATTTTTCTAAATTTGAGAGGTTTTTTTATGAAACATGCGTCTTTATTACTGTCTTTTTAATTTTGAATAAATTTGAACAAAGACGTGTTCTTGATTGTCAGAAATCAACAACCGAAATGTAAAAACAGCTCATGTCTCATTCTAAAGGAATCATGGTTCCTTTACATTGGCAGAATTGTAATTTTTCTTCAGATTCCAAGTCTTACAAAAATGAATATACGATTTTTTATTGTGTTGTCAAAAAGAGTAATCAAGGGAAATGTGTGACGAATGGATTTCCATAAACATAAGAAATATTATCATTTTAAGCAAGCTACGCATTGGGTTAGAAAACATTATTTTATGAACTTATTATCACTTTACCTTAACTTAATGGTGTTCCAATTGTCCAATGGTTAACATGTACATAAGGGACAACTGAAATCAGTCTAAATATTTTCAACAGAAAACGCGACTTGGTGTGAAATATTCATATAAATAGAGTCAGGTCCTAAAATGAATGCCAATAATATATATTTACTACACTCGTGTAACAATTCTCATGTTTTACGTATCTAGGTATTTCAACAGCTAGCTAAGGTCATTGCTGGTATATCATTTAGAAAGAAGGATACTGTGTCAAATTAATGAAATATGAACTCTTGGTGGACTTTCAAAAGATTTAGAAACCAAACCATGTATATTGTATAGACTTTATCTGATAATCTTATTGGAGATATTTTCACTTCTTATTGTTAATTCTTTTGTCATATTTAGCCAGGAAGAGATAGAATAAGACAATTTTGTATTTATATATGTAAGACTCGGAACCGCAATGGGAAGCGGAGGTCCGATGGTCGCGCGAAAGTGCGATGGTAGTACGCCGAGGTGCGTTTATGATCAGGCTGAACTGCGATGATTAGACATGATTGTTGACTGCCAATAGCAACGCTGCAATGCGTTGGCCACTACGAGGAGGTGCGTTTTTTTCTTATGTGCTTCGCTAAAATGTTTTGAATATCATGTAGATTTTTTCCGTTGAAACCGTAAAAATACGATTATCTGTAAATTCGACAGATATGATATTAGTATGAATGCAATCAGAAAAGCGCTTGCTTTCTTTTCGTTCATACTTCCAACTACTGAGAAAATCTGAAGAAATTATAGAAACCAAATTAATAATTTAACTTCATTTTTTCCGACACCCAGTGGAGGACGAGTACTCTTAAACATATTTTTATTACCTTAGCTCTGAACGTTTGTGAATAGCTTTAATACTTCTGTATTAGCGTATAAACTACATGTACTACATAAATGACATCTGATCGATAATACCTGTAGAAGTTGCAAATATAAATGTAATGTAGTATAAGACGGTGCTTTCTCTCTCTCTCTCTCTCTCTCTCTCTCTCTCTCTCTCTCTCTCTCTGTGTGTGTGTGTGTGTGTGTGTCATTCTATACACTGGCTAAGGTTATCAAAGATTATTGATGCTACAGAGGGTCTAGATTTGATGGATTAACGGACTTGACGTAATATGAAGAGAAACGTGCTAGTCTGGTCCACCGGAACTTAATTCGTGTCTTCGACATTCTAATACTCTCTTTGGACTCGTATATTGCAGTTTCTATTTCACCTTTCAACTATGGAATACGCTCCATGATTCGGTGTCTTTCTTTTCTAATGGTAAAAATCCATGATTTCAAAATTTAAAAAAAAAGCAACATTTTTCAGATTTTCAAAACAATAATAACAAAGTTGTCCTGGTAAATCTTTTATAGTTTCCACGACTTTCAGTATCCGCTATATTTTGTAACCCGTACCTACAGTTAACGTTTCTCGAATTACCTCGAGTAACGTAACGTATATTTTACGTTTTGATACTGCATTAAATACATGTAATGTTAACACTCAAAATTAGTAATTATGTACGCTACGTTTGTTTATACAGGCAACAATATACTAGCTACTTTCATGACTTTCCTTTCAGTTTGTTATTTTTCTCTGTAATATTGTACGCGTTTATGGACGTAAAATTTCGTAGCAATGTTGAATGGGGTATACCAACGCACTTCCGCGCCTTTGCGTTAGACATCCAACGTACTACAGCGTTGACCATCGCAGATCAGCGCGACCATCACACTTCGGCGTCCCCATCGCACATCCGAGCATATATATATGTACTTTATTAAAGTGTTAACATCTTTATCGGTATCGTTGTACAATCCTTTAGACTTATATAATTATTTTTGTTTGTGCTGCATCGTCATGACTGGACGATCCGATACCCATTAAGTTTGTTGGTTGGCAGATTCCTTTAGACTTACATATATATGCGCCTTTGCCAATTTTGAAGAAAAAATTCATTCAAAATATATGTCTTTAGGCGAAACTTTTATTTAGGCGAATAAAGTGGTGTCACCCTTATTTTCAAGTGTGTAATTTAAGTTCTTTTACATGTTTTTATGCCTTTTCCTTTTGCATGTGAGTACCCAGTATGCCAATTTATAACATATCTTAACCTGAAACTGATTTAGTCACCCGTTTCGATTTAATGCCCTTTCATCTGCTTGTCTTTGTATACTAGGAATAGAACACTGTTTACAAATTCATAGTTTCTAATTTGTTAACACGTGAGTAAGCAGAATAGTTATCTTTTACCCCAACTGCTGGTCAAATTATTGATTATCGATATCTGTAGAATTAGTTTAGTTATATGTTCTATGTATGTCCAATAGTCATTTCGTATAGTCGAAAAATATTTTATTACTGATAGAAATGTTTAGTTTTGTTAAATGATGTTTATATCTTTAGGGGAGATGAGCATACACTCTGCATTGCGAAGTCAAAAATGCGCAATATCCAATAAACGATATCATCAATCACAAATAAACAGAAACATTGAATAATCTTAATAATGTCGTTTACAATCTTGAAATAGAATTACTATAATTTTTTTGCTCAGCTTCAATTTCTATAGAATATTTTGAAATGTGGTAGCAAATATATATTGAATTCAGACAACATATTTAAAAAGCATATCTGTAAAAAATGAAAAGTATATTGTTCATTTCAAGACATTAAAAGGGATATTTTTAAATTTGTACCTATCTTCTTATGCATCTGGAAAATGTTATGAAAATACTTTTTCAAGAAAAAAATGAATGTTTTTCTAAATATATCTACATTATTTTCATATCATGAAAGTTTTTCTGTTGATTATGGTTGGAAACCTCTCCTTTTTAAATTAAACAGGTTTCTGCTTGCTTTGATTTGAAACCAGATCGGTATGTTAAATAAAATGAGCTCAAATATAAGATTGTAACAACCTTATTTCTATTTCTTAAAACTGTTTCTCATCTCTTCAAAACTTTTAACTTCTATACTCACAATTGTCAAAAAGGGTCTGCAGTCCTACCACAACACTTGTTACTCCCGTAGTAGTATTATGTGAATCCTGAAAAATTCAAAAATTGTTTTGGAGACAATTAGTTCAAGCCTATTATCTGAATATAATATTATTAAAACCTTTGATTTTTCAACACTGTATACTTCTTTTCCCAATACTCAGTTAAAATCCCGACTTAAAAACTTATATATCGTTGTTTTGTCCAAAAAGATAGTGCACCTAGATACAAGTATATAGTTCGTGGTAGAGATTCCTCATAGTTTGTAAGAAATAAAATTCCAAATCATCTTCCAAATATACATAGGAAGATGTTTACAAAATGCTGGAACTTTTAATCGACAACATATTTGTCCCGTGTGGTGGACGGGTTTTTTAAGGGAACAAATTGTGCTCCTTTTACTTGTTGACTTATTCCTTCACTCATATGTGGCTGACTTTAAAGGTGATCTGATTTGAGAGAAAGACTATCGTTTAACTAGATCTTTTAATCTCAGTTCCCGCTATAAAGATAGCGTATTATCTTTAAACAATCCTAATTTCGTGGATTATATACATCGCATCTACCCCCAAAGAACTGGATATAAAGGATAGTATAGACACTGTGAAGTCAGCCTCATATCTTGACTTACACTTAGAAATCGAAAGTAAAGGAAAACTATTTAACAAACTTTACGACAACGCGATGATTTTGTTTTCAGTTTTGTCAACTTTCCTTTCATCTGTGGCAACATCCCTTCAGCACTTGCGTATGAAGTGTTGATACAACAACTCATACGTTGTACCAGAGCTTGCAAAAACAATGCAGACTTTATGTATCGCGCTAGAACTCTAACAAATAGGCTTCTGGAGCAGGGTTATGTCGCTACAAGATTGAAGTCATCATTACGGAAATTGAATGGTCGCCATCAAAAACTCATTGATAGTTATGGTGTATCCATCTGCACCATGAAAACTGCTTTAGTCAACGGGTCATAGTTTTCCTTTCCTCGTTTGTCTACCCCAGACTTGACTTTTTTATGAGTAACTCGGCGGGTGTTTCTAGAAAAGCAGAGGACGCTTACCCTACCGCTGCACCTGGTCCATGCTCCCAGTATTTGGTGGAGTCAGAGTTGCTTATTTGCTGTTGTGACTAGTGTATGTATGATTTTAGTTACTTTATGTTCTTTGATGTGTATGTCTGTTTTCCATGTCTGATCTTTGTACCTGGATTATATTCTTTTGATTACTGCTATAACCATGTGTAACTTTGGTTTCCTTGATTGCTCCTGCCTAAAATCATTAACTATATAGTTTTCTATAAATCGGAAATCAAGCATAAAATGGTCAGTGTATTATTATATGATATTGCCTATGATTAGGATTTTGCAAAATATTAAATATATAATGTATATGTAAAAGGGTGGCTAAAATTAGTTATCTACGGATATGCGTACATGTATAATGTATGTGTAAGAGGGTGTCTAAAATTAGCTTTCTGTGTATATGCATACACTTTTTTCATTGGTACAAATTTATCAACAAAAATTTGTTAAAAATCAAATGAAGTGTTTCCAGCACTTGCATTCTAGCATTTGCAGCTTTTTTTTATCTTTGAAGCTCTTCAAGGAATGTACTTACAATGTACATATTATTCTACATGTACATAAACAGTATATGTATAATGTATATTCTCCTATAACTGTGAAATCAAGGACTTTGTGGTCCAATAATGGGTAGCTCAAACTTAACTGATTCTTCGAAGCCATGTGTTGTGCAACGAAACGCCGGAATTTCAGGCAGTTCATATACATGATATACGTGTAAACTACATCAAATCCTAAGTATGACAGATGCAGAGATTTGTAAAAGGAGAATTGTCCCACTTTATAAATTTGAGAATATATTGATCATATTCAACTTGATTTCTCAATAAAATGCAATTTGAAGAGTCTGTCTACCCACGACTGCGTATTTTGGTTATTTACAATCACTTGATAATGGATTTAATGAATGAACGTGGTCACATAACAACTAATTTCCCAGACCACACAATGACCCAATTAAAAGAATATTGCTGTGCCAGGGGACTATGTAAACGTACTTATGCTTTACACCTTCCATGAACGACCCAAAATGAGGGACAGTGATGTTAAATAAATCCCTCAGTCACAAATGACATAAAAACTGATGAGTGCGAACCGGATTTAACAGCATTAAGTATATATGTTAGCACAAAACAGCAATTATAGTCCTGTAAATCTAGCACAGTCTTGTCCTAAATCTTAACATATAAACTATACCATTATGAAAAAATATATATATACAAAAGCATTATATTGCCTTATCTGATAAATAAAATATAGCGATAATAGACGTATTACCATTGATAAAAAGATGATAAACATTTTTTGTTTTCATATTTGTACGAAGGCAGAGAAAACCACCTTTGCACCCCCGCTCAACAACCAAAATATGATTTTCAGGTACCCTTAGACCTCCCATATCATTAATCGTTTTGTCTCCAAAAAATAATTAAAAAAATAATAACTGAAGCATTTGTTTTAATTATTTGGTCACGTTTTGTTCCCAGTTGAGACCAGTATTTTTGGTATTTTTATTCCAAACGAAACGTAAGATATTTTGCATACTTATGTATCATCAAGAAACCAAACATCTTAGCTTTTAAGTCGTACAACAAATGATGCGGAAACGTTCAAGGTGGTTGAGTAAAATAAAACTCCAAATTTAATATGGGTTTTCGATTTCCTCGTAAAAAGTCGCATAAATTCGACGCTATTACTCAACCAAACCATCATTCGACAGATAATTGCCTTCGAAAAGAACCTCTGAAACCTTGTTTTCATGATTTTTTTCCATTAATGTTTAATTAATACATTTACCCTTAGAAAAATGGTCTCAGTTTCAAACAAAATTCTTATTCAAAGCATACCGACACGGTATCACTCACATTATAGGCATTCATAATTAAAATAATGATGTATCGAAAATATTTGATCAATTCAAACGCTTACATTTTCTTTTTCGGGATACGTTATTATAAAATGTTAAAAATGGCAATTTTCAGAAGTTCAGATTTAATCCTACATCATCCGTTATTGTCATTTTTGTATTGACACAGGAGATCAAACAAGCCTGTGTATGAAACAGTACATTTATGTACAGTATCTTAGCTTTCAAATGAGCCCAGGTTATATACATTTAAAGTTTTCAAGTCCATTAAGGTAAAAAATTGTCATCCTACCGGGGAAAACTCACTCAAAATGGAAAAATGGTAATATTTAGCATATACGCGATGAAAACATGTTGGGTTCTTTGTTTTAACTATCAATGTATTCAATTTATGTCCTAATTTCATGTGCTTATTTTTCAGTTTTAAGGTGAAAATAACAGTTTTTGGAATTTGTTATTGTCTTCCGTTTCACCTGTAATTGGCAATTGTTTTAAATACCGCACTTCCAACAACAAGCTTTTGTATTTTGAAATACATTCATACAGGATTTAGCTTTCTAATGTGCCGAAAAAACAATGGTTCCCCTACCCCAAGTATAATCTGTCCCACTATGAAAGAAAATGATCGTTTTTAACATATATAAACTGTTCATAATGTCTTTCTAGCATTCATTAAAAAGAGCTTTTAATATGTCAATCGTATTGCCTAGCATACTTGCTTAAATTTTCTGCTTTAATACCCCAAAGACTACATATTATTAAGAAAGGGAAATATCAGACTTACAGATTATCGCTTTTTTTAAATAATTTTTTTTTCTGTGTCAAAACTCACAGTTTTAATATGATTTCCCTTACTATCACTATTTTGATAGCCTATTGAAATATCAATACCCATCGCCTTTTAAAAATGCAAACCTAACACATAATAACTATAGGTATCTATAGGAAATTATTATTATATTCTCACTCAATTAATTAGAAAGCGCATGTTTTCAATTACTTATTTTTGTCAGTTCCTTTTATATCTCTTTTTCGTATTTAAGATTCATACTAACTGAACAGTTTCAATCTAATAAGCATATGGATTTTTCTTGATAAATGATAAATGGACGACGTTCCAAATCATAAATAAACATGATTACCACGCTTCGACAAATAAAATAGCCGATTAAAAGCATACTTTTATTTTTGTTTTTGTTTTTTCACTTACGTTATCGTAAATTCAGTGCTCATTTACCGTGTTTATTTTTGTTACTTTGCATGTATTATTCTAGGAAGCCTAATGACCAAACAAACGTCTCAGAATGTGACGACTCAGTACACTATACTACACTGTATAATATTGATTTGTTGTGACATTCATCATTAATTTGATCCTCTATCCTACATAATAACACCTAGATGAACTGTTTCGTACTACCATACATCGTGTACTAAATTACAGCCCTAGATTAATCTTACGAGGAAGAATGACCCGGCCAGCGAAAGCTATATTTTTATATAGCCTAGCTGGCCGAGTGGTCTAGGGCGCTGGACTTTGCAGGTGCAGGTGTTGTTGTCATAGATGTTACAGCGGTACGAGTTCGAATCCCGCGAAGGGAAGAAAGACCGCGAAGACCAAATATTTGCTTCGAAAATTTGACAGTTCTAACATCGTTTGGAATTTTTCAGACCCTTCTATATATATATATTTATATTTATATATACGCAGATTAAGGTCACCAGAAGTTACATGCATACGAATTTATCAAAGGCAACTTTTTGTCGATGTATCTAATGCATTTCATTTGTGTATATCAAAATCATACAGGAAAAGTACATTTAGTAGAAAATATTCAAAGTTAAGGCATCTTCCTAGAGAAACAAAAAATTACGAAAATGACAGTTAATGCAGCTTTAAGCGAACAAACAAATTTTATCATTAAAATATGGCAGTAAAAAGTGTATTTAATTATGCATTCACTCAGACTTTAATAGCTTCAGTCATTATAGAAATGGGATATAATTGTTTCGAATTCCGAAGTTTAAGTGCAAGAAAATCATTCAGGGTTGAGGGTATTACGTAGTTAGTTTGTGGATAACCCTGCAATTTAAGAATAATACCTCCTATAATTGCTCAATGTAATTCCAGTATTCACCGTGTCTAGGTAATCTTTAGACTCGAGGCATCATTCTTCCTTGAACAATAGGTATCAGGTATAGAATAAGAACAGAGTGTTATTGAAATATAGATACATGTATTATTTCTCGTTTTGAAATTAAAAGGACAATTTATTTTAAATTATATTGCATAAAGTATAAAAAATTGTAATAAACATGAAAACCATTTTTTTGTTTTTAAAAGGTAAGAATTGACATTTTGTAGGACCAATGTATTTCTTGTTAAACTATTAAAATAAAAATTACTGGTATACGCTATTGAACTAAATGTACGTCTAAAATGCATTTATCAGACTTTGTTAACAGAAGGTATACATATAAATATCGCTAGTATTATTAAAACATTGAAAAAATACACAGTTAACTTTGACTCAACTAAACAAGAATAAAAATAGTTATTGTACTTATTCTAAAAAAGAAACAATAAACACATACACACAGTCAGTGGATTATTAATTTTCTCTTCAGCAGTAGAATAATATTGCTATCCATGAAAACTGGTTTAACATAATGTGTTGATAATCTTAAATACGAGATTCTCTATATTCTGAAAGCTCCATTTCTGAAACACCAGAAGAAATTGTGAGAAAATAATTTTTCATTACTGAATGTTAACTCATGTAAGACAGACATAAACCAATAAAAGAAAGAGGTAAGCCACGGATTTATTTTTCATGGTATGTTACCTTTAATTAATTGCATGGCTTGGAGCGTGCAAAATCAATCTGAAAATCATCACTCTTCCTGAACATACAAGTTCACATCGGATTTATGGGAAAGTTTGTGCAGTTAATTTCTGTATTTACTTTTCTGTAACTTTTTGCTTTGTTTTAACTTACCCTTCATATCATAGTGTTATTTGAATATTTTATGCAAGCATGTCTGTTTATCCTTTGAAATTTCTTCTTCTGACTAAAATATTCTAAAGACTCTTATAAACCCACAATGACCACATCTACGTTTCATGTCAAATGCGTGAACATCGCATTAGAAACAAGAAGATATTTCAACATCACGTATAACTTCAAAAACGACTGTTAAATATTGTACCGTCCAATATTTTAACTAAGATCAAGTTGTGTGTTGGTTTAGTTTAATAGAAACGTATAAACTACGGTCAGTAATTGCAAAAATGTTCCAAACGAGGATTTCTATAGTGAAAATACACGTATGACATTATTGTACAGTTAAATACCCTATCAACTACTAGAAATGTTTATAAAAAGCAGAAGATATGTTGTTATCATGGTGTCCGCCTGTTCTTCCGTTCGTCCATCTCCTGCGGTAATCAGCGAAACCACTAAATGGAATTTAAAAAAAAAAACTTTGACGGATTCTTTATTACATGATGCCATTGTGCATCTTCCAATTACTCTTTGGGTTTTCTGAGCAAAATATGGACTTCGTCATTTCGAGGTGGTGTACACCCTATTCTTATCCTCTGAAACCGTTGAATGGAATTTGATGACATTTTCGCTGACTCTTTATTACATGATTCCATCTTTTGAATTATTTTCACATTTGTGGGGTGTTTTGTTGATTTCTGGTGCTTAATACAAATGTATAGATTCTGTGATTTTTTGTCAATTAGGGACCATTTTCGTATCCGAAACTACTCTGAAACGCTTAATGTAATTTGTTGCAACTTTCATCTTTTTACATGATTTTTTTTGTGTTAACTTCTCTGAATGCCTAAATCATTAATTAGGTATTCGTATTGCATTCTGAGGAGGAAAGCAGGATATAAACAAATTGGCCTTCTTATTGTTTTTGTTTTTTCTAATCTGAACAGTAAAACTGTTTATTTGGCAATTGCAAATATAGTTTATATATCATTAAGACACGATTCTGAAATTTTGTGTCAGTGGTGTTCTATTATTTTTACGGAATCAACTTTAAAATGGAGTGTTTAAGACTTAATTAACACCTTATCATACCATTGAAAATGGTATCTAGGAAGTTAATAAATCTGAATAATAAAAAAGTGAAATATTTTTGTAGGAATCTTTAATTAGAATTATTGTACTCAGAATGGTAAAACTTTGACATACATTCAATATCTTAAATAAACATACATTCATAAATTACCTGTATCGTGTTGTTCGGTAATCTTATGAATAGCTAATGAATGAAACCACTGTTGAAATCAGCAATTAAGTTATCTTCGGTCACTGTCAAAGTAACTGAATGTATTACCTATTACATTACATACATTCTTAATTAACCTTTTATTAATGGTAATATTCAATAGGATTACAAAACGATGCCTGTGATTTACTGTCTACATACTGGATTCCTAATCCCCAAGAGAATCTATACAAACAACGGTTGTACAAAATGTATGGTAGTAACTTGACAGCAAACATTCAAATCTCGAATATGTATCAACTTTGTTGAATATATCTAACTTCGTAATTTTATTTTTATTTACTACTTTGCCAGAAACTGTATCGTCGGGTATTAGGGCTGTGTTTATTTAGCACGCACGTACATTTCTAGGAAGCAACTTGTTAAAAATATATTTTAACTTTCGAATTATTTTTTTATTTCATGTAACGTCCGGGAAGATGCATATATCTATCCACAATCTTTGTACAAAGTTTTCAGGACTGCCGTACTTTACCGGAGTTATTTTACTTAAAAACCAATTTTTGACTCAGTTAATTTCAACATTATATAATGCTTAAATCAATCGATACCACAATGTTATTGTATTTTGCTTATGCTGCACCATAATATTTTGTCTGTGCACCCAATCTCGGGTATGGTGCACGTTCTCCTGAGGAACGTATGATCCGAACTGAACCTTATTATAAATAAGCATCTTTAGATCTTTGCTCATAGAAATACAAAGCATATTAAATAAAGGAGCAGTGCTTTTATGTATCTTCTTAGGTCTCGCTATAGTATATAGTGTATTGCTCTAAATATAATTGGTCTTTGTACTTAAGTAAACATACATTCATGTTGTAATTTCGTTGGCATCAAAAGTAAGGTGTGAACTTTGAAATAGTCTTGGTGTTTGTCTGCCCAAATTAATGTATGATTAGTGGTAAAATTATAAAGCACAATCGCAAACCCAATCTTTTGAACCCAAACATTAAAACAGTCATAAGGGATGTGTCCGTTGTCCAAGTGCTGGTATTGCGCTTCTGTGTTATAACCCACACTGTTGGCGACATAACACTACATAGTTTTTATTTTGAGCTAGACTTCTTACAATCATGATTCTGGAACAGACCTATGTTGCTACAAACTGAAGCCATCACTACAGAAGTTTTATGGTCGTCAACACGAACTCGTGGATTGTTACGGTGTATTCATCTGCACCATGAAAACTAATTTGCTCAGTGTGTCATTGTTTTTCTTGCCTCTTTCGTCTACCTCGGATGGACTTCATGAGCAGCTCGGTGGGTGTTTTAAGCAAAGTTTATATACTAGCGCACCTGGTCGCGTTTTAGGCGGAGCCCGAGTTTTTACTTTTGTTGCTTTGTGCGTATTATTTTTGTTATCCTATATTCTTTGTTGAGTGTCTCGTTTCCATGTCAGGTTTTTGTCCCAGGATAAATATTTTTTTATTCCCGCTAAAATTTTGGTTTCCTTGTTTAACCTTTAAGGGACCTTTTAGTCATGTCATTGTGAACTGTTATTTTGATTTTATTAACCACATACATATGGAACCAATATTAGAATTACACAAAACATTTCTATTTACTCAGATAGATGAAAGTCATTGTATCTGAATAAATTTCCTTATCCACCTGACGGACTTTTATGAAACCACCAGAGAACGTTTTCAAGTGTCTCGACAATGAGATGAATCGATATAAAGTGGGTTTGCATTTATCATCCGCAACAAACAAACAAAAATTATTGAGTAACCTATATATAATAGCAGTGTCAATCTTCAATTTTGGTTTTGATGTGTATTGATTTACGGATGTCTGTTGTATTTAGTCACATGGATACATGTAGTAATTCGGTCAATTGTTCATGTTTATCTGCAACTCTGCGTTAATATGTGAATGGATTATCATAACAGGGAATGTAAGGAAAGGAATTGTGTATGTCATTGTGCTTATTTCTTTTTTTCATAAATGGGTTTTCCATTTGTTTATTATGAAAATCATTTACTCAGATTACGATGGCTATACCAATTTTTACCATAAAGCCTCAATATTTGTTTATGAAAAGGTTTAAATCACACATTAAACCAATTTATCCGCCAATTTCAATATAATTATAATCATGATTTTGAGATAGATGTTAACAATTAGATGTTTACAAAAATACAAATCCGCAAATGTTTTCCATAATTAGTACAAAAGAACTAATTGATTTCATGAGACATCTGTTTTACCGGTAATAGCTTGCACACCGCATACAGACTGCAGTCCATACAACAAGAGAAGAATACATAATGATAAGAGTCTGAAAAAGTATCCTATATATTGGACTATTAAAAAAGTATACAATGATGACCTGTGAAATAAATCGAATCGTTTTTATTTTTTTGTGCAGAACGCACAAATGTATTAACACACTCTTCTTGGTTTTAAAACGCTGTCATTGTATAATATAATTATCATCTGCGAAAAACATGTTTGTGGTTGTACATATATACACTTTAGATCACATAAAGAAAATAAGCAATAAACAATTTATATTGATGTACAGTAATACATCAGTAATAAGTCTCGAAGTAATATCGTTGATAGATTTTCTTCTTCCTACGTGTTTCAAACTCTGGTATCTGAAAATACTAGAGAAAACTTTTAAAGGGGTAAAGTACTTTCGCTGAAAATTTACTTTTAACAAATCAAAAAAGTTTCCGCATAATGCACAGTTATAAATCACTAAAAATCATTTTACTGATTTAAGTTTTATGATTATCGGCACTGAAGTTATTTTACGATTAATTAATGCGATTTTTTCGTATGATTTTTGGAAACAGTAAATCTTTTAACATGTATAATGACATAATATAAGCTTTTTTGCTCGTACATTAAAGTATTCAGATGCAGGTAAGCCGTGCTATGTTCAAAACGTATGCTGCTTCATGTGCACGGAGTAATGTGAAATTGAATTGCAGAGATACATATTGCTGTCATTTGCAGGGACAAGTATATTATTCTTAAAATGTCGTCTACATTCTAGAAACGATCTACGAGTGAGCTAAGTCTATACTGGATGTTACAAATCGATTCTCAATATCTCATCATGGGTATTATTTGAATAGAATTCTTTTGATCTGATTAACTGGTATTAACCTAATGCTACTAGATTAGACAATATTCATTTCAGTTTCGTTTTCATTTTTTTCTCCTGTATCATCACCTCAGATCATTGATCAAGTGTTTATTTTAATGTTTTTATTGTTGTTTTAACATGTTTAATCAAGTCTATGTAACTAACTCTATAATTACCAAAAATACCTAATTGGTGGCAAACAGGGTGATTCAAGACACACATATTTATTAACATAAATTGTTCCGTCGGATCAAATTGATACAGGAAAGAAACGTGCAGGCGGTGTTGCCGTAGATGTCACAGTGGTACGAGTTCGAGTCCCGCAGAGGGAACGACCAAAATTTGCATCGCAAATTTAACAGTTCTAAATGAACTCTCCCGTACTATCATACATCGTGTACTAAGTTACAGCCCTAGATTAATACTACGAGGAGGAATGACCCGGCCAGCGAAAGCTATATTTTTATACAGCCTAGCTGGCCGAGTGGTCTAGGGCGCTGGACTTTGTGCAGGCGGTGTTGCCATAAATGTCACAGCGGTACGAGGAAACGACCCAAAATTTGCATCGCAAATTTGACAGTTCTAACATCGTTGGGAATTTTTCAGACCTTTCTATACGTCTAATTTTCTTCCCTGTATCAATTTGAACCGATGGAGCAGTGTAGCGAATAGAGTCGTCACATTCTGAGACATATATATATGAAAACTGGGTGTTTGCATGTTGTAACAGACATTATAAGATTGAAAACAATATATGAAATGAAATAACACTGTAAAATGTGTAAACTGGGTGTTTGCATGTTGTAACAGACATTATAAGATTGAAAACAATATATGAAATGAAATAACACTGTAAAATGTGTAAATATACAAAATCATATCATGTTCTTTATTTAACTATGCATTTTTTGTTTCAATGAAATACAGAACCTTAGTTATCAATATCATTTTTATTATTATTGAAATGATAACAGTAATTTTCATCTTCATTTTCTTTTAAACTTACCTTGGCATATTTGAAAGTCGGTTGCTGTCATATGTCTTACATATTTGTAATTTCGGTCATAGCATCTGATTGACGTACTTAATATATTACTGGAATTAATCCACACCCAAAATGGATAAATATTGCAACCACATAGCACATCTGCTGACCTACAATAATTTTTAAGCTGCATTAAATGCAAAAATAAGTAAACGAAACCTAAAGTATCTCCAAAATAAACACGCATTACTAAACATTATGAACATTTAACAAACTAGTTTCGATATCCAGTCTTCTCCTTTAATTCAGGGGTAATTAAAATCAAACAATATCATAAAATGTTTTGTACAAAATTATTCTAAAACTTTTGTTTAAACAAATAGTACTCATTTTTAGCTGTCTATGTGGCTAAAATATACACCGATTAAATCAATATTGCAAGCATATTGTTGTATACAAACACTTTCTTATCGACAAGTAATCATTAGGACCTGGATCGTAGAGGAAATCCAATGCAATGACGGGACAAAGACTAGAAAGGGAACACATAACTAAACAACAACACGTACAAAGAAACAAAAGTAAAAACAACTCGGACTGCACGGAGCATGCAACATGTTCACAGGAAGGGTAAGCCTTCTTTGCTTCTCAAGAAACAATAGCCGGATGCTTATAAAATATTAAACCTTGGGTAGACAAAAAAGGGCAGAAACACTACGACACGGTATACAAATCCGTTATCATGATGCAGTTCATGTATCAAATCAATAAAATCATTTAGAGAAAAAACATGTATTATTAAAAAAATCAAATAGCACAAAGTGCTGAATTTAAACGCAACTATACATTACAGATTTAATCGCGTCATTTTATTATTTAGGGCTCGTTAATTTCTTTTTAAAACTAGTATCTTAATTATAATTGCAACTTAATCTTCCTAAAATAGCAATTAACTTCCCAGGAAAGTAAACTCTATACCATTCTCATTACAGTAACACCTAATAGAGAAAGAGCTTATCAATATTCAACGAAAATAATGAAATGAAAATAATTGAAGACAAAAAGCTCAATTAACGCCTTATAGCATTCAAATTTTAATTGTCGAGCTAGCGCTCAACGATAGGTATTTTAATCTAAATTTAATTTGTAAACTCTTAACGGTTTTATTTTTTTAAGGGCAGTTCTTCTAAATATCCAAAAATTATTAAAACAAAGGTATAATCGGGTTTTGTAGAGTCAAGTTTAAACCAAAGAAACATTTTTTATGCATTTGTCGCATATTGATATTGATTTATATCAAAATATTCCAGTGAAAAGTATTTGAAATTTGTATACATGTAGTTCAAGTCATGTGCGTTTGTATCTTCACATAATACTTTATCGGTATCTTTATCTTATTAGGGACAACAAATGAGATGCGTCGCAACTTATTTCTCTTTCTAAAATTAAAACAAATTTAAATGACGACAACACGTAATAAAACCATCTTACTTTATGTCTTAGTTATAAAACACATTCGAAAACATATCCACATGATTGTTTTATTACACAAATGCTTCTTAATTTTGTAATTCATAATATTACAAGTATTAAACTAGTGCGTCATATCGTCCTATGGAAAATGTAAAGGACCATTAAACTAAAGATGCCGGAAATTAAAATTTGACTCAGGCAACGACATATTGGTTCTCTCAAAATGGTCTATTGTTTTAGAAAATTAAGAAAACTGTGGTATAGACTTGATTGACTTATAATTATACAGGTAGTTTTAAATGCATTCTTAGAATTCTGACAACAATGGAGAAAGCATGTTTGTCTGGAATATTTATTTTTAGAAATATGACACTTTACCAATCAATACTTATTAAGCACAATCGATTCAAAGGCAGTCACAGCGACAAAAATAATAATAATAAAAAAAAAACGACTGATAAAACAAAACAAAAGAAAAAAATATAGACTACCATAATCTACATAGCCAATACATAGCAAATTTTTAATTGTAGAAATAATTCAGTAAAAGAACCTGAAAAATCGTTTTACTGTCATTTCATATTTGCATTATTTTCAAACAGTAATGTGTTCAAACCATCTTATTAACATATGTACAGGATCATTTACAAAACATTTCACTCACCAAACGCACAATCTGACTTCCATAAGAGTAACAAGTATTGACGAATAGCTTAAAAGGTAGACTACTTACAAATGCAAATTCGGAATAATAGCGAATTCTTCGGGTTTGAGATTTGATAAATTGTTGTTTTGTAACTCCCTACAATTAAAGTATGATCAACCATTAGACAATCAAAACCTGTGTAATGTTAAATAATACAATTTGATAGTGAGAAATTAAGTCTTACATTTCTTTCATAGTTTTTAAATGAACGGGTCAAGTTTGTAATGTAATGATAAACTATATTTTTATTCATGGGTATCAATTCTCTTCTTTGTAAAGAGTTGTATTAAACATTTTAAAAAGTACGAAAATTTCATTGAAGAATGATCATACATATATTTCTAGTATATACATTTTCCTAGTTCTTCTCAAAGATGACCTTGAATGCAAATACTTTAGAACTTTAATATAAAAAAAACTTGGCAAACGAACTTGATTTCGAAATAGTACAGGCTTTTATAACTAATTAACTGGCATTCTTTTATATTTAAAAAAATACATTGGGGTCACCGAAATCTTTTTCGTGTTATATATAAAAATCAAAATCCCGGTATATGTCAATATAACATTTCCCCATATATCATCTCATCTTTCTAAGAATTTTCTAGCCAATTACTTCCCCTTGAAAAGTAATTTTTTTCACATTTTTCATTTGTTCACATCTATAATATTACCATACAAATTTTTATAATAAACATTCTTTAAAAATATTTTGAAAATATTTTTTTCATTGTTTAAACATTTCAACAATAATGCTCCAAGTAATATGTATTATCTACATGGAGCATGAATAATTTCATGTTAATGTAACATGCACTGTTCGGGTAACATTAAATTCAGAAAGGTTAGCATATGCTGGCTCCACGTGCAAAACTTTATCCAAGTCAATACATATATAACGGAAGTGCAAAGGGACAATTCAATGTCAACCCCTTTAAACTGGCTGTTTGATCGAAACCAAAGATCAAACTATTGATATCCAATGAACATCCTTTCTTCAAAAATGGTTTATGATGATTTTATCATCGTTTTTGTTTTTGTTTTCGTTTTTTTAAATAGAAACGCTTATTCAAGTTGTTATGCAAGTCATACCTGATGTAATAGTCCTTAACACTTTGCTGACAGCAGGCCGATTTATTTACTTGTAAACCCTCAAAATATTTTAAAAAAACAACAAAAAAACCTTAATTTGTGAGAAAAAATAACGTGATTTATTTCAAGATATTTTGCATCAAAACACCTTAAGAGATGCAATTAAAAGACATTTAATTTGGTTTGTTTGTTTGTTGGGGTTTAACGTCCGAGCAGCAATATTTCAGCTTTATTCAGACGATGAACATGAAATGGTTGATAAAATGAACATTAAATAAAAAAAAAAGATGGGACACAATGATAATAGGGTTGAAAAATTTTAATTGCCACTAGAAAAGGGGATGGGTAAGGTCGGGCAATTTAGCCTCCTGTGGCGGAGCGCAAAGGTTCCTACTCCTATCGAATACCACAGCAGGGTCTTTTAACGTGCGAGGTACGTGACATCTTTCCCAACACGGTGCACCACTATGGTTTGAGGTCAGGTTTTCCGTATTATAGCCTGACATCCCCCAACATGTAACATGCCAAGGGTACATCATTCCACCACCTGGGGCACACATCTCAGTTGCTCTTTGGGCAGAGCGCCTAGCCCCCGGCTAGGTTTCTGAGCACTATTTAGCCGCCTTTTATGACAAGCTTAACGCTGCTGCAGGCCTACTTTTTCTAACACCCGGACCTGCACGAAAAAACGAAAACAAAAATTAAATACAATAAAGTCCTCCCCAAAAAATGAAAAAAAAAAACATGCATAAAACTTACGCTAATGCAATTGCATAAAAAACTTACACAGAACATTTGGTGATCCATTGGGTGAGGATGTATGCTTTAACATTTGCTAGCGACAAATTTCAAGTGATTAGTATTCCGGTCAGTGTTAATTAAATTTGGTAAGATGTAAAAACAATTGAAGGGATCTTTCCCATTTGTGAGAACTTTTCAATTTTTATATTTGTAAATCAAATCATGATGACGACAGTATGAATGTTGCAGTCTTTGCATGTAAAACGTCGGATTTTTGGAAATTATTTTTTTTATTTCTTTCACAATCTAATTGGTATAAAGAAAGAAAATTATTGTTCAAATCGTGTTTTCATGGTCTGCAAAAACGCTTTTTTTAATCGTGCACCATTCTACTTACCAAATTTGTCTTTTTCAAAAATAACAACGAGTCAGACATATATAAAGATATCGGTGCCCCCTTCAAAAAAAAAAAAAAAGAAAAAGAAAAACGGAAATTCCAATTTCAGAAACCGACTATTCTTAAAGTAAACATTATATTGATTGTCAGACATTCACCGTTTCTGACAAAGACGAGTCCGAGTTGTATCGTTTTAAATTGGAAAAATGTACGATATTTAGGTGTTTAATTAGTGTTTTGATTTAGCACATATCATACTTACAACGAATGCAATGATTGAAGCTCACTAAATCAGCCATCTGATATTGAAGTGAGCATATGATTTTGTAGAAAGCTAAAACGTAAAGGGATAACATAAATACTCAAACAATGACCAAAATATCCAGATACATTACAATGTTATCTTCAGGAATATGTTTGAATAGTAAACACACAAGCAGTATATTGTACCCTGCTTTCATTGCAAGATATGTTGTTTTATATCAGATTTAAGTATGTTTGTCTATTACCACTGCGTATGCTATTAGTTTTATATCTTTCTGTAGTCTGCATGACATTTAAAAAGAAATACAGGTAGATAATAGTACTGCTATAAACAATTCACCTAACCTTTAAACCAAAACAAAACATTCATTCTTCAACCTTACAGTAACCCTTTACTAGCACAGGTATACAAAATGGTTACAGTGTCAAAAGTTATTATATATAAAGTTCACTTTTGTTTGTGTTTCCCTCTCTATGAAATTGTTTTATCTATTAGTAGTTGTGGATCTAAACATCTACATAATAAATAAATGACACTTACATATATCGTAGGTCTGTCATATTATGAAAAACGTTCGCCTCTAACCACATCAAGCTATTCTGATTCAAATCTCTTTCATAGAAACACAATAAATAAAAAATAAAAAATTTTCTTAAGAGATTCAAGAGTTTTCCAGCGATGACAACATTTCTCACCTGAAGTAGTTCAAACAATGTTCAAGAACTAAATATAGATAATTAATTTACAGATATTCTCTTGGGTCCATTAGCCCAGTAATGATTTTTGTTGTTTACCTTTTATTTCGATATTACATATAGGCTGACTTCATTCGGTTTACTTTTACGACCTTCAAATGAAGTGACACTACACACTGTTTTGCCCTTTCCATACCGTGTTAACCACTGATTTAATTTAAAATCATGTGATTTACTTTTATACTAAAAATAAAAAGTAACTTATCTTAAAAAGTCACTGGCAACGTTTTGCCTTCTCAGGTCAAAATATATTATGATTATACTTCTACTTACAGCCAGTAAAGAAAGTTCAAATGAATTTAAGTGTCTCTATTTATCTCAGTAAGATGATTATTATGTAATGACCTGCAATTTCAGAGTAGATTGCAGGTAATCTTTAAAAAAAACAAAAACAAAAACAAACAACATGAATTGAACACCATGAAACTTTTTTCATTGTTGTATGTAAAGAAAATCAGCTTAACAAGAGCGTATACCGTCCTGTATCAGCATTATCTAACCCGTTATTCAATATACAATATTTTACAAGTATCTGACTAACTTCTGTCGGATAAGGCAAAAAAGACAAATACTGATATTCGTCTATAATAATGACACAATTTGCTTGGATATACTTAAACGCATATTGGATCATATTAGGAAGACTATCGTATGTCAACCATAATAAGAAATTGGATATACTGATATGATTGCAGAGGACGACACAAACACTAAAATGAAATATGAAGGAATTCGTAAATCTCGATGGCAGGCGTGCGATCACAAAAAGTATATAATATAAAATAACAAGAATAGGAATGTTGTTTATATAAAAAGGAGACAAAACCCATTCGAATGAAATTGTCACCCCAAGGCCACCCATTGGTTTTCAATGAACGAGGAAATCCTCATACCACATGGCAGGCTGCAGCTGTCCCTAAAATACCATTATACACGGGTACAGCGAGAGAGTTGCCAATATATACTCAAGCAACATAAAACATTACAGAATTAAACACACCTAAAATCAACATAAAACATCTGTAACAAAATATACCCTACAACAAAACCTAAATTGTAAGAAGTCTTGCGCGGTAAAAAAAAGTCAGAACGTATGAGATATGATAAGAAAACTCCATAAGCAATTGCTGAAGGGATAGTGCCACGTAAGGAAAGGGTAATAAAGGGAACCAAAGATCTGGTGGTAATCGAACAAAAGTTATCCAGAGACAAAGACCAGACATGGAAACAGGCATACCTAACAAAGAACATGAAGTAACTGAAATAATACATACAAAGTAACGAAAGCAAATTAGCAACTCGGAGTCCACTTAAAAGTTGGAACTTGGACCACGTGGTGCACAGGTAGGTTAAGCGCCTTCCGCTTTTCTTGAAACACCCGCTAAGCTGCTCATTAATTGTCAAAATTTGAGTATGAATCTGTTGTTTACAAAAATATGGAAGAGTAATCAAGGGAATCAATATTCTAGGAGAAATCAATAGAATGTAATCCAGGACAAAGACCAGAGATGGAAAAGGAAAAGGAAGTTGAAAATGGTCAGTGATGTTCCTTAACCTTCTATCCCTAAGTGTAGGTCAAGATATGAGGCTGAGTTTTTTTAGTATTCTTTATCTCATTTTTTGGGGTAGATGCGGTGTAAAAAATCCCCGAAACAAAGATTGATAAACGATATTACGTCATTTATGTATCGGAAACTGAGATCAAAGGAATTGGCTGAACGATGTTTCTTCCTTTTTATTTAATCAGCTATAAAGGCAGCTTCATTAGAGATTTAGAAAAGGCAAGAGGGCGTAGATGAGTAGAGATGCACAGTTTGTAACCATTGGAAAGCCGATCGTTTGTTGCAAAACTAGTCCACCACACTAAACAAATATGTTATTGATCAGGAATACCAGTATTTCGAAAACATCTTCTTCGGTATATTTCGAAGTTGAGTTGGAATCGTTTTTTTTTACAAAATGAGGAAGAGTAATCAAGGTAACCAAGTTTCTAGCGGTCATCAAAATAATGTAATCCAGGGACAAAGACCATCCATAGAAAACAGACATACACAACAAAGAACACAAAGTAACTAAAATAATACATACAAAGTTACGAAAGCAAATTAGCAACTCGGACTTCACTAAAAACTGGAAGCATGGACCAGGTGCACCGGTAAGGTAAACATCATCTGATTTTCTATTAACACCCCTCGAGTTTCTCATAAAAGGTCATGTGATGGGTAGACGAAAGAAGAAGGGAAAACTATGACACGTTGAATAAATCAGTTTTCATGGCGCAAATGGATACACCGTAACGATTCACAAGTTCATTATGACGATCATAAAACTTGAACCCTGTTCCAGAAGCCATCGATTTTTTAGTGTAAGCCAAGATATGAGGTTGACTTCACAGTGTTTGTAGTATCCTTTATTGCAAGTTCTTTGGGGTAGATTTACTGTATCAAATTCCCGAAATTAGGGTTGTTTAAAGATAATACGTGATCTCTATAGCGATAACTGAGATTAAAGGATCAAGCTAAACGATATTTTTTCTATTTCGGATCAGATCAGCTTTAGTCAGATTCCGAAAAGCGGAGAAATAGGTCAGCAAGTAGAGGATCACAATTTGTTCCCATTGTAATGGCGACCGAATAGTAATGTTTCAAATGATTAATAAATTAAATCATGTAACTGTTTTAACGATTAGAATGTAAATGATAACGAAATGTATAATAGCGATTCAAGAATTGATAGTTGTTTATTTTGAATTGTGAAGTCTTAACGGAGAATCGGGATTGGGACCATGGGGACAATGGGGAATGATGGCATTGTTTATGGTGATATGGAGGGGGTTTCGTTTAATATATAATATTTCATATATATTTTTTAATGTATATTTTTAAAGTTTTTTTCCGGGTCAGTACTCGTTTTAATAAGATGGAATGCAGTATAGTTTATATAAGTTAGCGCTATAGTTGTATATATTATATCGCAATTCATGAACATTTAAAATACTTACAGGCTTTGAAGCAAATTTGATTTTGAAACAGGCGATTTCAGAGTACAGTTATATTGTTGTGACTGACATCTCTGAAAAAGGCATTGTATTTTTACACTCTAAATTCTAATGTTGATGTCAAAAGATAACCGACTGATTCGATTTGTTATATTCATGAAGACAATTTTTATTCGTCATAAATTCATATTATGTTATAAAGTATATCGGACATGTCTTTTTATCAAATTTGCCAGTGTATAATGCATCTGGGAAATTAATGTATTTTAAAAGCTCTGCACTTGCTCCATTCACAACGATTTAAAAATGAGCCTCCTACACATTTAAACTTATTGTTCCATGCGCGAATTTTCATTTGTTAGTATGTTGATATTTTCGTCTCTTTTAAAATCATGTTTATTTGTCCCTTTCTACAGCTTTGTCACAATCATCGGTTGCCAATTATGCACAGTTCCATCGGACGAAACTTAACTTAACTTAGCAGAAACATGTAAATCAGGACTGTTTGACTAGGCTCGTTGTATACTGTAAAAAGTAAAATTAAAATGACCAAAAAATTAAATTGCTCTATAACTTTTGAAAGTTTTCCTTTCTCTTGTATTTCAATTTTCAATGCAATTGTTAAGCACATTATTGTTTCGTTTTCTTTCCTTGTAATTCATCCAATAAAACTCAAGAGAAAGCTTTGTAGAGTACTATACTTATTTGTTGCATCATGTTGAGGTTATGTATGCGCTTTTCAGCAACTTAAACAAAAACAAGAAGCGACATATGTGTACATGAATATTTGCGAAATTTGTGATAGATGTCAGAGCAAAGAATGATTAGAATACCGCTTAGAAAAAGATCATTGCATCGAAAAATTAGCTTCCACCTAAATACCTTAGTTTTGATTATTATACAATATGCATCCTTGCATCGACTATCTATGTTAATCCTAGCTTTGCCTGTTACTTATATATGTCTAAAATTAACATCAATTACACTAAAAAGTAAGATGGGTCATATCCTTTAAAACCCTTTTACATGTATATTTCAATAGATTTACAGATATAAGTTTTACCCAATATTGCAAAGAACACTATATCGTCTTTACTAGTGAAAAATATTTTATTTTTTTATTGAATTCGTAACATGTGAAAAACGATGAATCGTAGGAAAAAACAATGTTCGTAAAACACATCTCAACAGGTACATACATTTTTTAACCACGTGTTAACTATCGCGTTTCACACCTCAACAAAGGAAATTTCGAAATGTTTACCCAACAATACTAAAACAAACATAACAAGCCGAATCTAAAAACCTCGTTTCGTTTTATTCAATTAAGATTTGATGTTATTTATCGATCAATGCAAAACTGATTGATGCTAAATCTAAATTGTTCTGTATTTCATTTTTTTGTGGTCAACTCTTTACAAAACAAAACTCGTTTTGTTTGTGAACGGCGTTGTTTGTTTGATAGGTGTTTTTAAAGGTACTGTAAAGATATGGGAGGTCAAAATAAACATATATTTATACTTACAGTACATATCTCAGGCATCTCAGTTAAAAAGATAGATTGTTCATACGAACATTTGTATACTACAAGGATCAGTAGATCAGTGACCCAAGACGAGCTCAACCGTTTAACGGTATAGAGTCACCGCATAGCACAGAGTATATTGATGCCAAATTTATGTGAAATTAAAGTCATTAGATATAATGACAAAAAAAAAGAACTAGATCACAAACAAATGGTTTGAAGCTTTGAAGTAACACAGAAGCTTTGGTAGTTATTCTCGATGTTTTATTACGACAATGCCCTTTTCCTTCAAATAATCAATTTCTTGAATTTAAAATTATGTTAAATCTTAAAAAGTTATTTTGACTCTCATTTATACAACATATTTTATACCTTTAAAAGATATCTTGTTTATGATAGGCTAAGCAATCCTCACAAGTTATGAAATAATATTGCTTAAATTATTGCTTTTCCTGCCATTAACATTTGGAATTTAATGTGGAAATGTAAAAAAATCAATTATTGCACTTCAACAGTAACAGTGCATCGTATTTTTAATATTTTTATATTGCCGATTTTCTAAAATATATGATAAATTCATAAAACAAACATGGATACCATAGATTATCTGTAACGAACAACTATGAAAATTGATAACGGGCTCATGACATGGAAACCCATACCACGTTTTTAACTCAAGACATTTGAAATTTTAGATTAGATTATCTCCCCTTACAGGGCTCTCATAATAATGATCCCCCTTCTAGACCATTTAAATATCATTCATATTATTTCTGTATTTTTTTCATTTAAATTCATTGAACACTTTAATAGTAGTTTGTCTCGTTGATTGTGAAATCTGCAAATCACCAATCTCCTATAGTATGCACTATTTTTTTTCTGATTCCTGATTCTGCTTTGGTTGTTTCTTCAGGATAATTTCTGTTTTCATTTTCTGATAACGAGCATTCTAGAAGGAAATGATGAATTACTTATTTTTTCCATAATCACATTTTGGATCCTGTGCTTTGTCAGTTTTATGTTGTAATAATTTAGGCTACAGTTGCCAGTTCTCATTTGTACAAGTACTTTGTTGCCTTGTTGATGTCTCGTATAAGATCCAAATAGTTCTTGATATTCCAGTTTAAAGTCAGAATTCATACAGCAGTCTTACTGTCTGATAGAATGTTCAGACTCTAGATCACTGAATTTATGTTTTCTGTGATAAAGAACTCGGATACAATGAGGATTGCTACTAGTTCTGCAATTTGTATTGAACCTATCTCATCTACTGTTGTGTGTAGCCTGAAAGACAGATTAAGATTTTCGCTATATGCAATACTTTGACTGCTGATCAATGGGCCCACTAGTTAATCTGCAACCTCTTAGCATATATGTTTCTGATAAAATTCCAGTATGATGGTCTCTTTAGGGTCATAATTGTTTTACAGGTTCCCTAGTAGCTTTTGATTGGATTGACACTCTCCTCAATTCATGGGACTATTGGAATAACGTCTGTTTCAATACTCCTCGGTCTGTCATTGAAGGCTCAATCAAGTACAAACTAAGTGCTTTCCGCGGTATTTTATCTAAGCCCTGGATGTTTGCTTGGTGTATGAGTTGCCATGTAAAACAGCCTTATTCTGTTATGTCTTAGTATTGAACATTTCAGACACAAACAAATGAGAAACAGAATGTAGGGGATGGGAACACCTAATTTTCCAACTGATCCAGTCAAACCACAGTAATCTCGTCCCGAATATCGTTTTTATAAAACATATAAATGCTACTCAGTGTTTCTCAGATTTCAATATTTT
The DNA here is from genome assembly GCA_037379345.1 of Perna viridis. Taxonomy (NCBI): domain Eukaryota; kingdom Metazoa; phylum Mollusca; class Bivalvia; order Mytilida; family Mytilidae; genus Perna; species Perna viridis. Next base: position 28,115,673 of record CM074517.1, on the reverse strand, counting down.
ATTGACTCACTTTATTGTATAAATTGTATGATGATAGGCATATGGCATATACAACACCTAAAAACTGCTTAACAAATTTTAAATTTTCACGAAAAATACCTCTTTTTCAAGTGCATATAAAAGTATGAAAATTTAAAACTCAAATCTCGAAAATTTTTTGAAGCTACAGTGGTCTTTTTAAAGTGACATTATTTATTTGAAGCATAACTTCAGCTATGACATGCTTCCGAGTTATCCGTTTAAAAACAAAAGCAAAAATCATACAATACATATAAATTTGGCAGTGTGCCAATGTTCAATGTCAACTATGAAACTGACTTAATTTAGCTTAAAGAAATGTTTTCTTACACTGTTTCAAAATTAGCTTGTATTTAACATTCTAAAACTTTATTATTTTAACAATGAACATAGTCCAAATCTTATAATGAAAAAAGCGTAAAATCAACAATATTATTTAATGAATGTAACAATAGAAAAAACAATGTTTGACAAGAATAATAAGTATTTTATTTGGAAATGAAACATACCATCTTCTAACCCCATCATAGATTTTCACTCAATGCAAATAATGACTTTTGGACAAAAAATGAGTTTTTGTATGGTATTCTTAAGGATGCCAATCACAGCATCGGGTCTTTCCCATACAGAATTGTTGTATCAGTATGCATACCAACATTGTTCTCAATGAGACTAAATTGGCGAATGTGTCTTCTGTTACCAGGTTTATATTGCTAAGATAACTAAAAACAAACATGATTCCGTTATAAACAACTTTTAAGATGACATTTTTTGAAGAACTTCATGAATACATGTCATCTACTAGAATTTACTTCTGTAATTTTATTAAATAATTATAGTTGTGAGTCTTTAAAGATACAAGAACTAAATTTAATTACTTACGACTCTTATGTAAGTTCAATGTAATATACGTTTTACCTATATACAAATAAATGTATAAGACATAAACGAACATTGTCTTGCAGTAAGTCAAAACCATTTTGTGAATCTTGACTAGGTGATAGTTGCAGCAAATACGCAATTTACAATGTAACCAAAAAGTTTTTTATGCTTTGGTCATCATTTCAAGGTATTTGCTAGATTTATCAGCTTATGTAAGTAGATATAGCAATGCTTTATATATTCCAATCCAGCCATCCAGTTAAATTTTAGATTATGAAAATACTTACAGGTTTCGGAAAAAGTAAGATTTTGAAACATGCGATTTCCTAGTATACTTATTCTGTTATGACTGAGATATCTAAAAAAAAAGTAGACGTAATTTATGCATACATTTTTTATTCTTTTTTTCTTTGTGTGCACCATTCTGCTTATATGTCCTTTTACATGCATAGGAATAATATTTATTCGTCACTTAAAATGTCTTAGGTCTTGGTGTATTCATTCTAAACCACTGTTCAATTATCAATCGTGAAGGAAAATGGTAAAAGTAAGTGTAACACCCAATAACTCATTCTAAAGGAATGGTAATTAATAAAAACTTAATGTTATATTATGATCGTTCTCAATGCACTTTCCTGAGATTGTTTGCATTTCAATATGCATAAATTGGTTTTTGAAGGACCCAAAGAACATACATGCATTTGTTACACATACATGCCTAATGACTCAACACTAAAAAAGAGTACACATTTGTTATGAACTTTTACTTAAAACAATACACAAATGTAACACAAAGTCGTACTGTTTGTTCATTCATGTTGTTTTTACGCTTTGTTTGTTAATTATTAAAAATGTATATATGTTAAAAAATATGTAAAATATAGGTCTAAGAGCAGTACTTATACACTACCTGCATGGGATAAATTTCCCATTTCATGAGGCATGGGACAATGGGCATGGGAAATGGGGCAATGGGGATGGTGAAGGGGGAATGGTGCAATGGGGAAATGCGCATTGGGAATGGGGTATATCAATAAGGGCAACGGGGGATGGGGCAAAGGAATAATTCTTATTGGTCAATCAAAAAAAAAATGTTCTTGCCTTTTTCCGCAAGCAACGAACCTATCATTATTCTATGACAGTGTTTGAAAGAGTTTTTATTTTTAAAAAAGCTTGTTTAAGAGTATTTTTTAATGATTACAGGTGTTGCAGTTCATTATTCATTGACATTTTTTAAACATTTACCGGAAGTACAATTATAGATGTTCGCGCTCATACGATTTCTAAACATAATATGTCATTTTTAGAAATTTGGATTGAAATAATTTTGTCTCCGAGACACCCGGATGATTTTAATATTAACAAATTAAACATATTGAACAATAATAACAATACCATTTAAAAATAAATAATAAATATTGATCCCTTTCATTTGGCAGATATATGTCATTTGTTGCAATCTCGAAATGGATAATAATATTGCCATTTTGATATTTTAACAATAATTTTCGACCATTGTTTGAAATGAAAATTGCCTGCACTCTAACAATCTGTAGATATATGTCATTTTTGAGAAATTGGACAGAAATTAATGTCTTACAGCCATACATATGATGCTTATTTTGACCATTTTAACATTTGTAACAATAACAAGACCATACAGATAATTTCAAATGTTCGTAATCATTCAATTTGCAACAAAATATATCATTTTCAAGAATTTGGTGTGAAATATATGTATCACAGCCATCAACATAAACTAATATCGACAATTTTAACATTTTTTACAATAATTTTAGAATAATCGGTATATAAAAAGTGTTCGCACACACATATTTTGCGAAAATATGTCTTATTGAAGTTTTTTGACGGAAACACGAGTGTCGCAAACACTAACCGGATACTAATTTTGCCATTTTTATATTTTAAACAATAAATTTTGCACCAATTATTGATATTAAAATTGTTCGCACTTTAACAATCAGTAGAGATGTGTCATTTTGGAGATATTGGACTGAAATTAATGTGTTATTAGTTTAAAATTATTGTTAAAAATGTTAAAATTTTCAATATCAGTATTCTGTTGATCGTTGCAATTGATATTTGTCAAACCAAATTCTTGAAAATGAGATAGTTTTGCAAATTAAATGAGTGCGAACATTTGACATTACCTTTATGGTCTCATATTATGGTTTAAAATGTTAAAATTGTCAAAACAAGTATCATCTGTGTGGCTGTGATGCATCAATTTTTGTCGAATTTCTCAAAAATGATATATTTCAGCAGATTGTAAGGGTGCGAACAATTTTAATTTCAATAATGGTACAAAAAAGTTTTCAAAAAAATGTTTAGAAATCGTATGAGTGCGAAACTTTTCAATCTATAACCGGTGGGCACTCAACGTTGAATCAACGTACAAATATGGCAGGTATATATTGGTGACGTGGATCAACGTCAATTCCACGTAGAATCCACGTGAATAATTTCCAAGTTGATTGTTCGGACGAAATGTCTACGTTGTCTCTACGTCTATGAAATCGTTGTGGATGTGTCGACGTTGTATGAACATAGAATTCGTTTCAATGATTCCAACATTGTTTCATTCACGGTTTTTCGACTTCAGAGTCATCTTATAGAAATAATAAAAAAAATCTTACTGTTACAGAAAAGTTCCGTATTACAAACTGACTATAGTGATAGTTGTAAAGTTTTGTAGTGTTGTAAAGCACTGCAATTACACTAACACTGATTACTTGTCAAATGTGATAAAATAACCTTTTTAAATGATTTTGAAATTTACCGCCAATGTGTACTAAAAGCAATTGGAACTACTCGGCCTTGCAGTTTTTACGAAATAATCTAACGGAAATGACTGAGGATTTCCGAATTTTAAATTTCACTCCGTGCATGCGCTTTTCGACAGTATGCTTTTATTTCAAATCTGAAGATGTAAATAAACACGGATTGCGAAGAACGAGCACAAAACGCCGATTACATATCATATTGAGCATTTATTTCACAGTATGTGAGTAATTCTATTATATATATGACAAAATTGCTTATTTATAATCTAAGTTTGTGTTAATAATGATAAATTTAGCATAATTATGGTTATTCGAAAAAAAAGGAATCCTGTTTCGTTGATGCCATAAATTATGTGATTCAGATTATTGTAAGGTGATGTTGTTTGTTTTAATAGTTTATTTTGCTTTTAATCGAAATTTATCAATTTACCTTTACTTCCATGAGAATTAAGTAGTATTGAGTTGCTGAAAAGAAGATGCAGTCTTCAATGCTATAGAGAATAAAGAATGTACATCAAAATATGTAAATGTAGTAATGTTAAAAATCAGAGTTTATAACATTTATTAGATGTTTATTTATCTAAAGCATTGTTGTAAAGAAAATATACTTTTATTTCAGAGGTACAAGGTCAGAGTTTTCATATTGATTGATTAAGTAACAAGTTGTTACACAAGAACTTTTTATTCACAGATCTCATAAGAAATATTTTTGATACACGTACATTATTTTTCACATATAAACTTTGAAAGACTATTGCCGTTCATTTTATGTTGAACTAGTCAAATTATAACTAGTTATTACAATTTTTAAAAAATGAAGGTTTACAAAGTTAAAATATTGACATATCTGTTTAAATTTTCAAAGATATAAAGAATATACTTTCCTACCTTTAGTTATTTGTTGCTAATATTGCGATTTTGATTGGTATGCTGTAGACAGAATGCTGTTTTAACTTAAAGAAGAAGTATATTATTTCACACATGTTCCAAAGGCATGCGATGTTGAGTAAGATTCAATAAAATATACGAAATATTTTGTTATATCACTTACCTAAACGAGCAATGAATAAAAAAACGTCTTGATGATAACATGGCCTATTTCACTCAATCACTGCGGTTAAGGATTAGCCTTAATTCAACGTGAATATCATGTAAAGTTGCAACTTTCTTTATAAGTGGATATTAAGTCATAACGTAACATTGATTCTACGTTACATTTCTACGTCATTACAATTCTCATTTCAATACCATTTTTCAACGTTGGTTTCACGTTGAGAACTAACGTAATTTCAACATTAAATCCACGTGGCGTTCCCGCTGGGTAATAACCAGACATTAAATATTGTACTAATGTATTTCTGGTTAATCTAAAAAAAAATTGTCAATGAATAATGAACTGCGACACATGTAATCACTAAAACTTACTCTAAAACAAGATTTTAAAAAAATAAATTGCTGTAATAGAATTATCATAGGTACGTTGCTTGCGGAAAAAGACAAAACAATGTTTTTGATTGACCAATCAAAATTATTCCCTCGGCCCATTTCCTTTTCCCATATTCATATTATACCCCATTCCCCATTGCCCATGCCCCATTGCCCCATTGCCCCATACCCAATAAAATGGGAATTTTATCTCATACAGGTACTGTACAAAAAGGTATACTCACAATGTATTCAGTGAGACCAAGCTGTCGAATGTATCTTCTGGTACCACGGTTAAATTGTTACTGCTAAGATCCCTTAAACCACAAAAATGATTTGGTTGTTTATATAAATATACAATATGAAATTTCTGTTATTTTCGGAAGAATTCAAGGGGAAAAATAAGATGTATTATTCCAAATTCCCATTATCCGATGTTTTGAACAATATTTTAGGAGTTTTGAGTAAAAGTACATGTATATTTATTAACTTTTTTGTTTTGTTTTTTGTTTTTTGGTTTGTTTTTTGCAGAACGTCAGTAAATAGTATCGCCTATCATTTCATTTCTGAATAATTCATGTACATGTATGTCAGTTTTATAATTTTCAAAAGCTATATATTTGTCGTGTTCAGTTAATTATATCGGCATATCTAAGTAACTTATATAGTTTAAAAAACAAACTAAGAAATATCAAAGTAATATTTGGCATCTCTTTTTTTAAAGTGATTTTTTAAAGTGCCTCAGAGAAAACCATGCAAAATGAACAAAATCGTCCGAAAGCAAGGTTGACTATCATGCCTAGGAACTTAAGTAACAAAAAATTAGACCCTGAGAGTGTTCTATTTTTTGAAAGAAAGATTTCTATCTATAGATGCTTGAAACTTGGGAAATGTTTTTTTTTTGCAGCTTTTGAAAAAGCTTCTCTTTCCCCACCAAATATTTACACTCAAAATGAATTTTGTTGATTCAAAGTGGATTATTTAAGAAGTTTGGTGACTTAATGTGAGATTTACAAGCTTTAAAAGTCATTTTAGTCAGAATTGGCAACATCCCAAGTAATGGCAAAAACGGGGTGAATTTTAGTATTTTTTTTTTCACATGGTACCTTCAAAAAGGAATTTCTTCTAAGGAAGGTCGATTTTGTAACAATTCTGACAAATTTATATTGTTGGACAATCAACACCAAAGTATGGACCATGAATTTTAAGTTTAAATGTCTGATAAACGCATTCAAAATGGCCTTATTTTAAGGAAAGTTTATCCGTCTTTTTATTGAATATGCATGTGTACCAATATAAGTTTGAAGCTTTAAAATCTTAAAAAACTTGGTCTTTTTGAATCATTTATGTTGTCAGACTATGAAATGACATATAAGTTTAAAAAACAAATAGTTAAGAATGATTTTAATGATAAAACAAGGTCTCAGTTTAAGAGTGATGACATAAATAAATCATACAAATTAGACCGAAAAGGAAATAAGTTATATTTCACTGATCAAAGAGTTTTTTACACACAACTGGCCAAACAAAATGTTTGGAATATTCCTTTTTCACAATTCCATCTGTAGGGATATATCCGTAGAATATTAAATTTTAAGAATTGGATGAAATATGCCTTATAAAATCTGTTCTCACTCAACGTTCCTTTTCACTTGATCTAATAAATATTTTCAAATTACATTTTGTAAAAGTTTCTCTCAATAGTTTTTCTATCTTACTACAATCAATAATATATACTTTTCTCAATGAAACAAGTACTGACAAGATGAAATCAATACTCATTGTGCATGAAAAGGGAGTTGTGTCCCTTGTTTATTACTCACATGGGTTAGAAAAAAGTGATTGTGAGTTCAAAACAACCATTGCATAATCGTTAGAGCCTATTATTACACCTAAGTGCGCCTTGCATCTCACGCCCCGTTACTATGTGGAAAATCAACTAAGTATGAGGATGAAACATTAATTTTCCCTCTTTATCTTTGTCACTTTGTGACAAGGACACAAACTTCTATTTCCAGAGGCACAATAGCACATGTAATAACAATGTTCCCGAGTCAATTATTATCCTTTATCGGAGTAGTCTGTTTTACCATCTACTTTGAGCCTTAAGATTTGCCAAACACATCGTGATTATTTTGGAATTTATTGGAAAAGAACAAAAACGAAATGTGGATTCCTAAATCATCCAGCATCCAGTAAATGCAAGGCTGACAGAAGTGCATCAGTACAGGGTTGCAAAGAATACTTGATATCAACAAGGTAAACCCTCTCTGTTGGGACAGGTATGACAGAATTTTAATAGTTGTTATTGAGTCCATAATGCATATACATTTTGTACATTTACAATGTGTAACCTGATTTCGTTATCCATATACAAGTATTCTGCAAGGTCTGGCAACCTGCCAATACATGTACACATTGTTCACAATTTTCAATATTGTGAAATAATTTACCATTAATTATATAGCAGTAATTAAAAATGCTGGGACCATATGACATACATGTATATAATGATGTATATCATGTGAACTACTTGTGACCATAAATTCCGTATTGTATAAATTAAAATAAAACATGTTTGAATACTCACACATAATTTTTGACATTACAAAATACATGTACATGTACATTGTATGATACTAAATATGAATAGAATTGCATATCCCCCATTGAAATAATCGTTCTGCTTAGTAATAGCCAGCAGCGATATTATTTATGATTTTTACATACTCTATGTACCCAGGCATTGAAAATACCAAACATTTTTGCCCATGTGGCATGGCACTTGGATGTATACATTTTATACATAAACATGGCCTTTATAATACTTGTCAATATTTGCCCTGCAATGAAGTATCCAATAACAACCTAATATCTGATAACCTGTTTACACATGTGATGGCAGTGTAATTGAAATATTGATACGCCTTGCATGTATATATACAAATGTTCATGGACACAACGTAATCTCATATGACATCGTTTGAAATCTACATGTAGATGGGGTTTTTTTTCATGACATTGATTCTCATTTTACAGGGATTTGCAAATTGTGCTCTGCCAAGCTAAGAGTCTCCTTTCTCCACAGTGAAGTCACAATTAAAAATGTGTGTAGTTTACTAATCCTGTCTTTTTACCAAGATATTTAATGTTTCTATCAGTTTTCAACATTTTAATAACTGACAAAAATAAAAATTAAAAAGTATAAAAATAGAAAAAATTTATCTTACTTTTTACATTGGTTAAGTCACAGTGGAGAACACGAGTGACTCCACATTTCCATGTAATACAAACAGACTATACATGTATATGGCTAAAAATAAGGTCCTACTTGAAACAATAATAAGAATAAATACTTGTATGCATGTATAAGAAGGGTGGTTTTGTCAATACATGTATGTCAGACAATAGACTAGCTAGGACGAAAAGCTTCAGTCTAAGGTGATGCCTATAATGCAAAAAGATAATTCATATAAGTACATGTATGCATTAAATTCAAGTTCCTGTTTGCCGCAGACTTGTCTTTTTTTAAAGATGGTTATCCTATACAACATATGTATGAAATGTTTCCCATTAATCTGCAACTAAACGTCAAAGCCTACTGATACATTGTACATATACATTGTATATTGCATTACTTCATCCTGTCCAGCTTACATGTATCTTATAGTTACACAGTTACGAAAAATCATCAGCATTGTCATGTGTGAACAATTTCGATCACCTCATGTTTAATGATATTGTATTTAATTTCAGACATTTGCTTGAAAAAAAAGCACGAGTTGAGAAATGAAGAGGTGAAAAACAAAGATTCACTGAGCTCTGTCGAGTCGGATATGTTATCAGTAGGTTTTGGAAGTTATACTCTCAAAATTTATGACTGATAGATAGGTACTGATCATTAAAACAGGTTGTTGATCAGGTTAAGCAGTAACCAAAGTATTAGATAACAGATGTCAACCTATCTAATTTGATATGACAAAATATCATTATAACTCCACCAAAAATTTATATTTTTTCCTGAGTCATCATTATAAACACTTACGATGACGATTTATAACATTTTTTGCCAACGTGGCGACGCATACATGTACATAGTCGTAAACGTACAGGCCAAAATTTGCCCAACACCAAATTGACCGATGACAACAGATTATCTGATATAACAGATTATCTGATATTACATTTATCTGTGTGTTCAAACTAACCGTTGGAAATGGATTTGAAAAATATGTACCTTTATGTTTATGGTTTCTAGTACCTTTTTCAATTTCAAAAATCCATGCATTTGGATTCATTTTGAAACGGGGGTTGGGGGGTAAATTTCTTAGTTTCATAGTTACATAGTCTTATAGAGACACACTTAAATTTGCACTGCTATTTACTCTAAAAAAATTGGATTTATGGGGTTATTGAACATTGTTATTTAATTATTCAAATTATATGCGCTTATTTCACAGAATTGCATGAGAACCTAGAAATATCCGAGTCTGATAATGTACACAAGAAAAGGACATGCTTTCATGGAGTACAATAATGGAAAGTAAATGTTAAACAATGCATTGAAAATCTTTGTTCTTGTAGTATTGTCACTTTTGTCCAAATAGTATTATCATTTTCCACATACACGTTCATGTAATGAGGTTTACATTTGAGATGCACAGTCCATGCATGTCCACACCAGGTTTATGATTACATCCAACTTAGCTATAAAATAGCAACTGTATATACCAAAGTCATGTAAATATGCAAGTTTTCGGTCAGCATCCAGATAAAATTAAATCATAATGGCCTATTTGTTATAGTTCAGTGACTTGGTTAAGATTTACTCCAACTTAGCAATTTCTAAGTAACTACACATACTGAAGTAGTGTAAATTTGTCCCATGCAAGTGAATCCATGGTTGTCGATCAACATCTAAATAAAATTAGGTCATTGTGACTTACATTTTTTTTTATTTTGGCTTCGTTCACCTGGCCATAAATCATCTGAGCTAAAGCCATCTCTTGGCATCCGTCATCATTCTTCGTCAATATGATGTGAAGATTTTCGATCCATCGAAAAAACATGGTGGCTGTTACTAAATTTAGGGAATAAACCGAAGTTTTTCTGATATAATCCTTATGATAAGGCCTACAAGTCTGCATTCGATCAAAGATGTCACACGACTCCTTGTTACAGTTATTGTCCTTGAAATGCTAAAAATGACTGTTTTAGCAGTTTTTCAACTAATATCTTGAAAAGTATAATATATAGATGGAAACTCTTCATTGGTGAAGTGATCTTTATGATATGTCCTACATGTATGTATTTAAGTTCTTTTGAGTCCATATTATTGTACAACCCCTTTTTAGAGTTATTGCCCTTTGAGGCAAACATTGAACCAGGTGAGTGATTCATGCTCCTGGTTGAGCGTCCTTTTCAGCAACCACATATAATAGAATAATGTCCATTTTGTAGACTTTAAATTCAATAAATTATTTGATAAATGATAATTTACAAATAAAAAATACTTTTCTCTCTTTAGTATCACCACAGCAATCAAGTCAAAATTGATTAGAGACTCAAATTCACCTAGAGAGAAGCTGAGTTTAGCAATGAAACAACTTAATAAAAACTTTGAACCAATTGAATGTACATTGTCAAAGGCTTGGAGTGATCTGAGCAAATCAACCAAATGTTAAAATTTAAATAAAGGAATGTAATGCATTTCAATTATTCTAAAGATATTAGCACCTGGTCAAGAAGATACATTATTGCAAAATATGACGAAAGACCGCAACACACCAGAAGAGGATATGAAAACAACAGATACTGTGTTAAAGGAATATAAAAAATGTTACAGATAATAAAACAAAAACACAAATACTATCTGTTATTGCTAACAACTACACAGAAGGGGAATTTCAAAGAATGATCCCTGGTTTATCTGTCCATAAAATTGATAGTGCTCGAGAATACGCTAGGATCTTACGAGCTGGACATGTGCTAAATGCACATAAGATTTGCAGGATGCGGTTAACTAAATGTCAAGTTCAGCATTTTATTGAATTTACCGTGAACTCCATTTATTTTTCAATCGTTAGTTTTGGACAAACTGTGCTCAAGTTATGATCTAATGAGAAAATCATAGTGCCAAAAGTGATCAGAGACATAATCAATACAAGGATCATTAGTACCTATGACAAATATTGCAAGGAAGTAAGCTTCAAAGCCTTAAGCAGGGCATCATTAATCAGAATACTCAATGTATGTCGGGCATCCAAATTAAAAGCTCTCCAAGGACTTGACAATATAACAGCATCAGGGATGTCTGCAATAGACTCTATGTTAAAAATTGTATCTAAGATGGAGGCTTTTAGACTGAGTGTACAGAGATTAAAGAGTTTATCTGACGTTCTACATATCGTTAATCAATTGAATACTAGTCACATGTAAATCAGATTGATTCATGTGGTGATTATTGTACTAGTTTTGCATTAAGTGACCCCAAAAATGATAGGTTATCAACACGACGGTGATCATTCTCATAATGATATTTACGCCAAATGTTCTATGGTCGACAAAGTAGTTGATTTCATTAGACAGGAGGTCCTGAGATTACAAATTCCAGATACAATTCGTGATGAATTTGATTATGATTTGAACTATGCCGAGTGTTGTATTCTCTATTGAAAAAAAAATAAATAAAACCTCCTCAGAAATATCCACAAAGACCAGGATAAGAAGGATATGTTATGGTAAGCTCTAATTATAATCATAAATTGAAGAAAATTACCACTACTACAAAACAAAATCAAGCTCATGAGTAAAGTCACAATGATGGTTGTTAAAATCTTTTTATACTTTGCCACAGGTACATTGTAGTGACCTTGTCTGCTTTGTTGTTTCCAGTTTATCATTTGAAGATAATCAATGGTTTTTAAAAGAACGAAAGCTTTGTAAGTTTGCAAAATGTTACTACAAAGCCCAAATTCATTTTTAATGTTCCATTCATGCCTTTTTTCTATCTACAAGTTGAAGAATTTCAAACACCCAAGAACACATGTTATGTAATAGGGTGCAACCAAATAGCAAATCTCAAGAGAAAAAAACGTTACAACAAGACATCACTAACTTGTATGCATTTTGACCTTGAAATAAGAGCTCAAGGTCATTAGAATTTTCTAAATTAGAAATATTTACCTAGAAAATCTTAATGGTATTTAAGAAAGAGACACTTTATTGTCAATATTGAGTAGAAATTCAATCTATGTACTAATTACACACAAAATCAATACAAAAATATACCGCGTTTTTTTTTTTACAAAATGAGCATATTTGGATTCTGCCAAAAATATACATTTGGTTTGAATCCGCGATTGAAAGTTTGAAGAATACAAATATTAGCTTTAAATGGTATAACACTGCAGAATATGTTGCAAAAAATTTCCCACCTGAGAAGATGTAGGTTTTAGAGGCACCCATTAAAAAATGCCAAAATTACCATATTTTTTTCAAAAACTTGGCATATTGCCAATCTTCAATAAAAACAAATACTTGAATCTGATTTAGATAAGCCACATAATTAGAAATTACAAACATCTGGTATAATTTCGGTTTCAAATACTCACAGTCTTGTCAAGTGCAGTAAACTCTGAAATGTTTCAGGGTCTAAAACAGTTAGTGTTCACGTGCATTTGTATAAACTTTTAATCATTTACAAAATATTTTAAAGAATTTCTATAATGTCAGTAAGAAAAGCAATGTGTGAAAGCAAATCATTGCCAATTTATTGTAAATGTTGACGAAAAAACTATGGAATTGACTCATTGTCATATCTGATTAAAAATGAATGAGAAATTGAATCGTAAAATAAATATTACTCATATATTTAAGACTTAATGGTTTGAAAGGTGCCCATTAAACACATTTATATCCTACTGCCGTATTTTGTATATGTGCACATATTCATTACGGAGTTTCATTTCAAACTTTAAATTTATATATCAACGCATTCAAAACAGTACTTTAAACAACAAAGTAAACGCAGTTATAGTATAAACCATTAATCCATAAAAGAAATGGATTCTTATGTCATTGAAGGACTTAACAGCAGTGAAAATTACAAACCACAAACCAAAAATGACGGAAGATCTAGAGGTAGGTTGGAATGAGGGACGAATAGACATCCAGGACTATATTAATCAACTTGGGTTATGCGGAGAAACTAATCGAATAAGCTATACATTAACATAAAATGTTCTCAAAGAAGTGTTATTCCTCACTGTGTCTCTCTTGAATTCAAGTAGATTATTTCCATTCAAATATCTATATTATACAACAATAGTTATTTCACATAAATGCTGTGGTGATATACGACAAGGTTCATTCTCTCGTATAATACGACAAAAAAACGGTTGTAGTTTTGAGCCATTTAAAAAAGAAAATGATCGGCAGGTTTTTTAAAATGTATTTGGTAATATTACAAAAGTATTTATTACGGAAAAAAAAAACAAAAAAAAGAAAAAAGAAATTCGTACAATGTATTTTTAGGTAGTATGCACACATTTAAATATACTATTAACTGCAAATAATATCTAAAAATATTTCCGGCGATAGAAAAGAACAAAAATAGAGATCATGACGTCAAGATATTAATAGACCTATGGATGAATGACGAGAAACTGAGAAATTGTGCTCAATCCAATTAGCAAAAAGTAGTTGCTAACTAGTACCGGTAGCTCAACGTATAAGGGCAGGAACCAATAAGCAAACAAATAGTCAATCTAAATTAAACGGCGCTTATATCAAAATATATTCCCAGTATTTAAATCATAAAACACTGAATACTGTTCAATATGCTACGAGTATGCCATTTGTATGTATAAGTGTTAAATGCAGCAATTTTAACGAAATCAGAAATCCCTCTATTCTTTTTGTCAAACGATTGGTGGATGATAACTTTTCAAAAGACATTCATGTAGGTTACCGAATTAGAGATTTCTGCATTTTCAATGGAAATGTTTTCGTCAATTGTATTTTGCTATAACCTCGGTTCCCTTGATTACTCTTAGAAGAAGCTAAAAACACACAAATTAAGCCAAAATGTCTGCTTTATTTAAAAAAAAACTCCTCCTTGTTTTTTCGAAATCACATTCTTATATGAATTTATTGCATGACTTTTTAAAAATTGGTCGATGCAATGGAATGATTTATTGTTACGGATTGTTTTTTTATCAATTTGTCAGTAAAGTTGGCAGTCCTTTTTCTTATTATCATAAGTGCACATAATAATATTAAATCACAACAATTTCCAACTCCATACATGGCCCAATTATGATACGCACAAGTACTGTAGCTTTTGTAAACTATCAAAAGTGCCAATCTCTAAAGCTGTTATTGAATTATATCCAAGATTCCTGAAAAGATAAGTTATGATCTTTTACATGTAAATCAATATGAAAAAGAGTGCATTATTTCCTTTCAGTACTTTTAATTTAAGTTTTGAAGATAATCGTTGCTTTTGTGAGTGAAAAAACGCAGCATTTATAGTTACCTAAACATTACATTTAAAATTTTAAAGAAAAGAAATAATAAGTCATGCGTACATATTATCATTGGTCTTGTTCGGTTTCAAATACTCACAGTCTTGTCAAGTGCAGTAAACTCTCAAATGTTTCATGGTCTATAGCAGTTAGTTGGTTATTGTTAAGGTCTCAATAAAAATTCAGTTTTATAAATTATACAAAACAAACTTGTTGGTGAAAAGCATGACAAGTTTACTATGAACTATGTTCGTTTTTTAGTAAATTTTATCTGGAACTATAATATGCAATATACAATTGAAAGAGCAGGTGGCTTTTGCTCTCTATAAAATAATTATCCATATCAAATCTGTTAACATATAACGGCAAATGTAAACTAAGTATAAACTCCATACATTCTTATCAATAGATTACTTCTCTACTTTTTGTCGAAACGATGGTTGCATGACAACACTGTAACAAGCGTACATGTAGGTAACGAATTTATTAATCTTACGAGGAGGAAAGACCCAGCCAGCGGAAGCTGTATTTTATAAAGCCTTGTTGAGCGTGTTGCCTGGGGCGCTGGACTTTGTGCAGTCCGTGTTGCTATAGATGTCACAAAAACCAAACATTTGCATTGCAAATTTGATAATTCTAACATAGTTGGGAATTTTCCAGACCCTTCTATAAGTTTCTATTATCTTCCCTGTATCAATTTGATCCCATGGTGCAGTGTAGCGAGTACAGATTTGTTGTGAAATGCATCATTAACTTGATCCTCTATCCTACATAATAACACCTAAAGGAGCTGTCCCATACTACCATACATCGTGGACTAAGTTACAGCCCTATATTAATCCTTCGAGAAGGAATGACTCGGCCAGCGAAAGCTATATTTTTATATAGCCTAGCTGGCCGAGTGCTCTAGGGCGCTGGACTTGGTGTAGGCGGTGTTGCCATAGATGTCACAGCGGTATCAGTTCTGATATCGTTTGGAATTTTTCAGACCTTTCTATCTATCTATCTATCTATCTATCTATCTATCTATCTATCTATCTAATGCTGGGTGAAAGGTCAATGCAAACTACCGAAATGAGTATTGGAAAAGGATCTGAAGAGGACATTAGCGTCGAATATTTTTTTAAATATGAAAAGGTGTAGCAGCCGACAGCCAAGGCCCAGTTAACCAACTCGGTCTACGCCTATGTAGACAATTTTGGTGTGTTAAGACTTCCATAATTTTAAATTTACACAAATGTTTTGATAAAAATAGAAAACATATATACCATTCCCCGTTGTATATGTATTACCGATTTGTGTACATTTGTTCGTACTTGTTTTGTTTGCAGTCCATATTTTGTTATTCTCATATTATATTTAGTGTACTTTAACTCATACTAGAAACTTTGAGCTGAGAACACACAGGGCAATTTTGGTTATTTATTTTACGTAAATGTAAACAAAACATGCCATTATACAATTTCCTGCGCAATCTTTTATTGGTCAAGGTAAGTAAGCCTAAAACATAGTGTCTATGTCACTTACAATTCACCCTTTTTATGATATAGTCCATATTTATAACCTCAAAAGAATATTTCTCCGGCTAGTTTTAATTTCGAATTTGCCAGCTGAGTATCCCACAATACATCATTCAGATAAGGGGCTGTGCAAAGGATAACTGTAAAAACATTGTATTCCATAACAT
Source organism: Perna viridis (assembly GCA_037379345.1). Classification (NCBI taxonomy): domain Eukaryota; kingdom Metazoa; phylum Mollusca; class Bivalvia; order Mytilida; family Mytilidae; genus Perna; species Perna viridis. The sequence goes on along the minus strand of CM074517.1, from coordinate 28,099,330 downwards.
CCACAAAAGCTAAGATTCCCTAGGGACTGCACCTGAAATATCTGTTTAATAAAACATAACGGTTCTTGCAATATTTGTACTCAATTAAGTAATATGTGAAAGGAATTGTTACACTTGAACTGAAATCATCTTCAAAATTGAAAAAAAAAGAAAATGTGATATTTATTCTATATTCTTTCGATGATTTACTTTTAAAGAGTCATCAATTATATGATTTATATATGAATATGATTCCAATTAGAAGATAATAATCTTACATTATGATCGAAAGAGAAACTATGGACGAAGATATAGCTGTACATAAGTACAAAGTCCACACATAGCAACGGGAAGCACAAAAATAGCATACTATAATTAACCTGGAAATTACGTATTGTGGTTAAATGGCGCGTGTAATATTGCAGCTGATGAAACTAACTAATGTAAAGGTTTGATTGTTCATATTGTGATATCTTGAGTAGAACACGAACTTCGTTTAAGCTAAATCTTTTCGACTATTTGAAAATAATGTTAATACACTATGGTTCAAATGTTTTAAGCAGTATGAAGTCGTATGATTCATGTTGTGTACAAAACGTATATTGTCTATTTGTTTACAAAATACATCTCTTATAATTTTGTGCAAAACACGTGATATGAACATTATCAACATATTGTTTGTTATTTTTTAGTCTTTACTTCAAAGATGTATCTCCAATTACATGGATTCAGTTGTACTAAGACACATGTCTTACTTGTAAAACAGTTAAAAACTCATAACGTGTTAGGGAAGTTGTTAACTGATATAAACGTGTTTGTCTTTATTAAGGCCATTAGTTATTTAAATGAATCTATAGCTAACATGTAGAAATATTGGGTACTTAGGTATCCCAGAAGGGCGTTACAGTTATTTACATTTCTTGGTTTAATCTAAGACTATTTAGATATATTAATTTGGAAATGGATTCTCTAGTTATTTATATCTTTGTTCAATTGCATTTTATTATACAATACATAAAAGCAGTATGTGGTACATTATGAAACTTATTAATATAAAGGTCTGATTGTTAATATTGTGACATCTAAGGTAAAACACGAACTGCATTTAAAGCTTAATCGTTTCGAATATTTGAAAATAATGTTAATACATTTTTGTTCAAAAGTTTTAAGGCTATGAAGTTGTATGATTTATGTGTACAAAACGCATATTGCCTATTTGTTTATAACATACGTCTCTCATGTTTATGCGGAGTCACGTCATATGAACACTGCGAACATATTTGTTGTACTTTTTTCAGTTTTGACTTCAAACATGTAGAATACATACTTCTCTGATTAAATGAATGAAGTTGTGATAAGACACATGCCTTACTAGAAAAGCAGCTTAAAGTTTAAGGTAAGTTGTAAAAATTTGGGTTTGTGTATTATTTCATAATTCCCGTGCAATCGCGTGTTATGATATAGTTAAAATCTAATACATTTGAACTTGCATTTTAAAACTACAACATTTTTGTATCATAACAACGATTACACATAACACAGGTGTCTGTGTGCTACTTTTAGGTGCGGGTATCGATGTGATTGCATATATGTTTGTCAAATTGTGATTATGCAATGAATCTGCTTTATCCCCATTATTCTAGAAGGCATCCCGTGTAAATATATAGACTTTGGCTATTATCAGGAATGCAACAATATAAAATTTGTGCAATTAAGTAATTGAATATCATTTGTAGAGAGTGTCGAAAATCTTGGGTAGGAAATGTGATGCATTTGTAAATACAGGAAATAGATAAAATGTTCATATCGTGACTTAAATGGGAGGTACATAGCTATGTTTATCATTTATTAAAGCATATAGACAGAAAATGAAAATATGTGTTAATTTAGTGTGCGTTGTAAAACTAGTAAAGAATTAGAATAGAATTAGGATATTTTTATTTCCAAATTACAGGGCTCATATGTAGTATATACAATGATTAAAGTAATTAAGTAAACAATAAGACATCACACAATATTATAAGTATTATTTTATATTCTAAGCAAATAATATACATTAATGATAATTCTGATGAATTATTACGATTTGCATTTTATCATTTTTGGTTTGCATTATTAGTTATGCTAGTAATAAACCTGTTGTCAAAACGTATATTTGTGTACTTATATGACCTAAGGTTGGAAACACAATCCAAACAACAGTGGTAAATATTAACAAATAGTTAAATTTCACAAAACATGGTTATATCTATATCTGCGAAAAAAAACATGCAGACAAATAAGTCATAAGTGGGTAACTAATATGTAAAACATTATGAAAATAACTTCTATCTGTAAAAAAGTAAATTCCTCGTGTATTAACAACTCCTTTAACTGCCTAAGTAAATGTAAATGACTACAAATGATTGTGCTCTTGTACTATTTTACATTTTAAGAGCATCACCATTCTAAAAGTCAAAACATATGCAGCATTTTGGCAAATATCGCATTTAAGTAAGACATGTATTCAACAGAAATTTAAAAAAGCATGTAATATTGACTGCCTTTTTCAATATTTTGCGTATTGAGTAGATGTATACAATAGTTTTGATTAAGATTTTCCGGTGTATTTGGTTCCAATGACTCTGTTAAGAGATCATGGATGAAAACAAATGTACAGCAAAGTGAAAATGGCAATACTTATATGATTTTTTGTACTTGACAAATGAAAATATACTTCACTTTTAAACCACATCTTGTTTTATAAAGATCATTGAATTCCTACAATACAAAATTAATGTTTGTTTTTTCTTATGTTCATTGCAGGAAATAACAAGACAGCCATTAATGCCCTTTTAAAACCTGACAACACTTTGTTTATGTTTTGCCAGACTACACTTAGTAATTGAGACAGGGTTGTCTGATTTATACAACTGTTGCAGAGAATAAAAATAATTCGTGTAAAATACTACCTGTATGTACATTAAGACGTATATGAAACTATAGCTCTTACCATTTAACCGAAAAGATAGAATGTATTTCTGAGAAATGTAAAAGAGGGTGTTTTCAATATCCCAGCTTAGTACAAGTCTACTTGTGACCTGTGCATTGAAATGAACAATGCGCCGAGAAAATTATGATTTGTAATGGACAAAATCATAACGTACTTGTAGAAACAACTTCACGGAATACACTTAATACTTAATACTGAGAACAGTAAAATATGTTTTTATGGACTAGGGGAGGTAATAAATATTCAAGCCCACAGACTGCCCACGTTTTCACCCAAACCCACCACTTCTCCCATCGATCCCAACTCTTCATATGTATACAACGATTCTGCTGCTGTTTTGTTAATTTTTCAGAATTGATAGCCATGATCTCGATCGTCCTACCAGTGCAGCGCAAAAGACATTTCAGAAACGTGAAAATGAAAGATGAATCTAAAGACTGACAATTAGAAATTCGCTGCTCGAAGATTGTATCCATACCCATGGAGTTGAAGATTATGGACTTTACTTCTATGATGTGAAAGGTTGAATTTGGACGGTTGAAGTAAATGATGTGTTTAAAAATATGAACGTTTAATATTCCTAATGTTTACCAGAATATACATATACATTTATTATTATTTTTAATCATAATATATATGTCACATCTTTGTTCGGGCGATATAAGCCACAATAATATATGGGACTTGTCGGCAGCCCCAAAATTGTACAGAAGGTTATATTTTTTTGTTTATCTTGTGTTAACGCAAAGATTGGTATTTACTGTAATGTAAAATGGTGGTCTTCTTTGTTACCAGAGAGACCGGTTCCTGAATTGTTACCTATCGTCTGAATATAGCTGAAATATTGTTACTCGGACGTTAAACCCCAACAAACAAACCTATTCGGAATTTGAACTTCTTCGAAAACCCCGGAGAGTCCGGGTAAATATATCTATTGTATCGGGGTTTGTGTTCCTTGGTCTCTCTCTTACCGTATGTTATTATGGTAAGGGACCAAGAAGATTGTAGCTTTTACTGGTACCAGTAAAGGAGGTCTAGGCTTGCTCTATCACTAATATAAATGGGCGGTCTAACTTTTGTCATCTTGCCATATCCTTTTCACACAATTAATTTTCACTGTGGCCGTATCTTCCACCTAAAATTTGTTTTTTGTGATGAAAATCTTTCACAAACCCTCAATGCAGAGCTGAAAATCAAAGCACTTAACACATAATTACATTTCTATTGAAATAAAACTTCAAAATCTCCATATAATTCCATTGGTAATTTGCACTTAATGCCAAACTGTAATTCAACTAAAAAGCATTCAGTTCAAGTTTGTAATTTTAATGAAAACCATTGCACTTAGTTCCAAACTGCATATAACTTTAATGAAAAGAATTACACTACTCGACAAAAGTTCCAATGAAAATATTACTTAATTCATACCTTAAATTTCATTGAAAATCATACCTTTCATACTCCAAAGTTGCATTTAATTCTGAAATATTAAAACCAGTGCAGTAAATCTCTAACAATATTGTTAATTTGGAACTGATCACATTTTATAAAGCACTACATTAACAACTGCGCATCTAAAAATCATAGAACCTATAATATTCATGAAATTCAATTGGTATGCATTTTATACAACCCTTGTTCTTTAACAATAATAGGAATCGTACTTATTTCTTTAAAAGGGCACCTTGAAAGGACTACGTTTTATCATGTTACAGAAGAAATATGCGAAATGGGGTTGATAAATGTAATAATTTTAGTTTGCTTTACTGTATCATGTTTTTTTTTATTATTATTCTGCATTTAAAATAAAAAAAAAAAGTATGCATCATAATTGAACTCACCTAACAAATGGCAAATAGAACAATCAGAAGCTGAGTATTCATCAACTCTTTTAATGTCGCAACCAATAGCTTTATCTATCCTTTGCTTTATTACAAAAAATATCCGATAAAGTATAACTACTATTGAAAGAATGACAAAAAGTAATAACTGATTTCGAAATGCTGCCATTATAGCCGTTTGAAAAGACAAGTTTTTGCTAATTAGGAGAAAATTCCTGGTGTGTACATGTCACCACAAAACTAGTTATGTAGAAGTATTTGCAAGCACAATTGTGTTCTATAAATCAATGACCCTTCCACTACATTTTAGAGTATTTTTACCTTGATTATTGTTCTGTGTATGTTAGATGTCTTAACAACCGACATTCTACTGACTAGATACATTTATCAGATTAATTGCGAGATTGTTTTTTCTATATATGGTTGCCCTGTTCAATTTTTCATAGTTCTTTTCCAGGAAAGACCTGTTTGAGATTTGCATAATTTTGGAAAGGAGTAATCAAGGTCACCAAGCCTTAGCAGAAATCAAAAGACCGAATGTAATCCAGGGACAAAGACCAGATATGGAAAACAGACACGTACAACAAAGAAACAAAAGCATAAAATAGCCAAAACAGTACATACAATTTCAAGTAAGCCAAGTAAATGAGCAACTCGGAATCAACAAAATACTTGGAGCATGGACCAGACACCCCGGCACCCCGGTTGGGTAAGCGTCCTCTGCTTTACCAGAAACATCCAACGAGTTGCTCATTAAAAAATAAAAACGAAAGAGGAAAGAAAAACTATGACACGTTGAACAAATCGGTTTTAATGGTGCAGGTGTATACACCTTAACGATCCAAGATTTCATGATGACGACGATACAACTTCTGTAATGATGACTTCAATCTTGTAGCAAAATAACCCTATTCCAGTAGCCTAATTGTAAGAAGTCTAGAGCAATACAAAAAGTTTGCGAAGGTACGGCAAACTGTGGTATAAAGTATCAGTTGTGATATGAATACGCAATTGCTGAAGGGATGTTGCCACAGATGAAAGGAAAGTTGATAATACGGAATGAAAAATAATCGCGTTTGTCTTATAGTTTGGTCGAAAGTTTTGCTTTACCATCGATTGTTAAGTTATGGTCAAGATATGAGACTGACTTCACATTATCTGTAGTATCCTTTTTTAGCTAAAGTTATTTTGGGCAGATGCGATGACTGAAATCACCGAAACTAGATTTGTTTAACGATAATACGTCATCTATGTAGCTGAAACTAAGTTTAAATGATCTAGCTACACGATTTTCCTTCTTTTGGATCAGATAAGCCTCAAAAGAGTGAAGGAATAGGTCAATAAGTAGAAGGGCACATTTTGTTCACATCGGAATCCCGACCGTTCGTTGAAAAATGCATCCACCACACTGGACAAATATGTTGTCGACAAAAAATTCCAGCATTTTGAAAACATCTTCTTCGGTATATTTGAAAGATGATTTTGAATCATTTTACGAAGTATGAGGAATCTCTACCAAGAACTACATATTTGTATTTGATGGTACGTACGTTTTGCAGATTCAGCTATGTATGGAGTTTAGTAATCCAGTACATAGATGGTAAACCACATACATCGTATTTGGTAGAGAGACCATAAAAGTGACATTACTAAATGGAAGGTGTAAATGTTACCAAAATATCACAAGACATAAACATCAATTATCTGTATTTTTCTGTAGACTTATTGGGACCATATTTGTTTTTACTTTCTTTATCACTGTTTTAACGAGAGTTGGCTTGTTTGCAAACTTGCAATTACTGCAAATTATGAACAATTTGTAGTTACAACTGACGTGACTTTTTTCTCACTGTTCACATTAACAACTATAATTACAGTTTCTTTGTCCATTTACTCTAGGCTATCCTCCAATAATTCTGCTTTAGGATGAATCCAAATGTTTTAACGTTTATACATGTATAATTTCAGGAAAAAAAGCTACCCCTACCCCAAAACAAGACAGTAATTTTATGTATACAAATACTTGTTTGTACCCGTAAATAATGTAACTTCTAAAAATAAATTAAAACTAGATAACATGGAGTTAAAACATAAATTTGAATATACAAGACTTAATACAGTTTAAAATATGAAAGCATGAAAATGTAGCAACATTTTGAAAAATGATCAAATTTCATATTTAAGAAATTCGCACGAAGCATTGTTTTATAAATTGCTTTGACTTTTTATTTTGTTGTTGTTGATTATTTTACTTTTAATATAGATTTAAATCATATCTCATGTCGTTTCCAACCTTGGACTCGTTTTTTAGCAACTCGGTTGGTGTTTCTAGAAAAGCATAGAACGCTTACCCTACCGGCACTCTGCTTCTTACTCTAAGTTGTAAGTGGAGTCCGAGTTGCTCATTTACTTGTGTAAATTTGTTTGTATTATTTTGATTATTTTATGTTAAGTTGTTCTTTGTTGGGTGTCTGTTTTTCATGTCTGCTTTCTGTCCCGGAATTACATTCTTTTGGTTTCCACTGGAATCTTGGTTCCCCTAATTACTCGTTAAGCATATTAGAAGAACAATTGTCATCTCTTACGATGAATTTTAAATTTTGTTGTGGTCTTGGTACAACCAGTGTTTGTATAAATACAGTTAAATATTATCTCGAGTAGTATTGAGCGCATACTACGAGGAATAACATTAATTTATTTTTCATTTGTTTAATGTGATAGCAAAGCTAGAGTTTTGTTAAATGTCTAAATGCTGCCGATATCAATAATTTCATCAATTTTACGTAGTATTATAACAATATTATTTTGTTTTATGTTTTATTACTGTTTTGGTAAACATGAAAGCACTTAACACTTATACGTTTCTTTATTTTGACGAATTTATATTGTATGACACTTATCACCAGTTGACAAGTGATGAAAAAAATACATCGCAAGAACTGCAAGGTATATTTTTCAGGATAAAAAAAGATAAGAATTATAAGCAAATCGGTTCAGCTGTGTTTGAAACTTAATAATTCAAACTTTAATTATGAATTATCATTGAATTGTCGACCCAAGCGCAATTTGTGTTCACAACACTATCCTGGAAGCCATACCTTATAATATTTTCGAAATATACACGTCATCTATATTTGAACTGTAAACTGTACAATAATTTATTTTCGTCCGGATAAAAAATCGTGGTTTTGTCTTAGAAATTAATTTCGCGGTTACAAATTTAATAGGAGTTTCGATTTATTTTGTTAATTGAAATGCACTACTGATTCAAGTTCTTTGATTTCGCGTGTTCTTCCGTATAAAGTGCACAATTCCCAGTCTCATTTGGCAAGACATATTGTCGACTCGATTGAATTCAATATGTTTTGCTGATACTACGTTCAATAATTAAAATAATACGATGTTGGTTCATTTTATCTAAAATATTTAAGTTTCCTTCTCTTTCCGGTTATGTGCCAATCAAGAGTTTTACTGAAACAATTACATCGGCTCCGACATCGTCACAGTTGATGACAAAGTTATTTTGAATATGACAAGCTCATTTGTTAAAGTTTTGACATCTGCAGACATACAATTAAGTGGATTAAAGGATTAGGGAGAATTGTTTTCAATTTTGCAAACAATGCTTTATTATCTGCTAATTAGATGACAAAAGGCTTAAGGAGAGCTTTGCACCCCATTATTGTTTCTTTCACATTCTACCACACAAGTAGATGAAGTAAATTACGGCCGCGTGTTTTGAGGGAATATAATTAGAATAATTAATTTTATATACATAACAAAAATATGTATGGTGTAAATGACAAAAACTCCACTGTCAGCCCAAGACTACCCATTGAACTTCCATAAACGAGGAGGAAATCATCATACCACAGGGCCGGCTGCAGCTTGCCCCAAATATCATTATACACAGGTTCAGCGAAAGAGTTGCCGCTATGTACTCAAGTAACATACAAAAATATACAAAATATACAGAGGCCAGAAATTCCTGACTTGTGCCAGGCGAAATAAATGCGGCGGGGATAAAGTCTTTTGGTGTGATCACAATTTTCCCCTTTTAAAATCTGGCCACTGTGGAAAAAAAATATTTAACAATTAAACACACCTTAAAATCAGTTTAAAAAAGTCCTAGTTCCTTGTAACGACGGAAATAAAGGAAGGAACTGAATATGCACAAATGTACTAACTGAGGACTAGTAGCAGTTAACTGATATGCCAGCTCCAGACAAGTTTAAACCTACAAAAGGGTTATGTTCCCATCGTATGTTAAATCAATTCCGATTCTTGTCATGCAGGGTTGAGAATCACGGTACATCATAAGTCCTACAATAATGGCACAATCCATGTTATGCCAAAAACTGCTTTAAAATATAGTGTTTTAATTGTCTGTGTAAATACCTAATAAATCTGTGCTATCCTCTTTTGGTCTCTCTACCAAGGACGATGATTGTGATTTACCGTCTATGTACTGGATTCCTAAACTCCACAAGAATCCATAAAACGTTTCGTAGCTGCATCTGCAAAATGTACCACCAAACCTCTTTCAAAACTTTTAACTTCTATACTCACAACTGTCAAAGAGGGTCTACAGTCCTACTATAATACTTGTTACTCTTGTAGTGATATTAATTGAATGTGGATCCTGAAAAATTCGAAAGATCTTCTGGAGACAATCAGTTCAACACTATTTTCTGAATATAATAGCATTAAAACCTATGATTGTTCAACACTGCATACTTCTATTCCCCATATTCAGTTAAAATGCCGACTTAAAAACATCATACATCGTTTTTTTCCCAATAAAGATGGAACACCTACATACAAATATATAGTTCTTGGTAAAGATTCCTCATACTGTGTAAGAAATAATTCCAAATCATCTTCAAATATACAGGAGAAGATGTATACAAAATGCTGGATTTTTTAATCGACAACATATTTGTCCAGTGTGGTGGACGTGTTTTTCAACAAACGGTCGACATTCCAATGGGAACAAATTGTGCTCCTTTACTTTCTGACCTTTTCCGTCACTCTTATGAGGTTGACTTTATAGTTGATCTGATCCGAAAGAAAGAATATTGTTAAGCTAGATCTAATCTCAGTTTCCGTTGTATAGATGACGTATTATCTTTAAACAATCCTAATTTTGGGGATTTGATACATCACATCTACCCCAAAGAACATGAGATAAAGGATACTACAGACACTGTGAAGTCAGCCTCATATCTTGACCTACACTTAGAAATCGATGGTAAAGGAAAACTATTGACCAAACTATACGACAAACATGGTGACTTTTCATTCAAAATTGTCAATTTTCCTTTCATCTGTGGCAACATCCCTTCAGCACCTGCGTATAGAGTGTTCATATCACAACTCATACGTTATGCCAGAGCTTGCTGAACCTACGAAGACATTTTAAATCGCTCTAGAACTCAAACAAATAGGCTTCTGGGACAGAGTTATGTTGCTACAAGATTGAAGTCATCACTACAGAAGTTTTATGGTCGTCATCGTGAATTCGTGGATTGTTATGGTGTATCCATTTGCACCATGCAACCTAATTCATTCAACGGGTCATAGTTTTCCTTTCCTCGTTTGTCTATACCGGACTTTACTTTTTATGAGCAATTCGGCGGGTGTTTCTAGAAAAGCAGAGAACGCTCACCCTACTGGTGCACCTGGTCCATGCTCCCAGTTTTTAGTGGAATCCGATTTGCTCATTTGCTTTTGTTACTTTGTATGTATGATTTTAGTTACTTTATGTTCTATGTTGTGTATGTCTATTTTCCATGTCTTGTCTTTGTCACTGGATTACATTCTTTTGATTACCGCTGTAACCTTGGTTCCCTTGATCACTCTTCCTTTTATCGGTTGAAAAAAAATATACTTTTCACGAGCTTGAGATATCGAAACCCTTGACGTAGTAATATCTCTATGTAAACACCATATGATTGTCATAAATTGTATTTAAAAACGGATAGATTACAATACAGAAAGAAAAATCATACCTTTTATATTACATTTTATAATTGAGTTAACCTTTATGGATCAAGAAAAGGACATTCTTTTTTTTCAAGACAGTTCTAAAGGTTATATATATTTACTATAAATATTAAAGTCATCGTTGTTTACAACCAACATATCGTCCAAATATCTGAGGGTTGTTTGGAAGGGTCTTTATGTATTCTAGCCATGTAATTATGATTCGTAACAGTACAGAAAGAGGTCTGCAATAAGTGTTGCACAATTGATCCCCATGAGAATTCCAATAACTTGACGATAAATGGTTTCGTCGAAGCGCACAAAAATATTGTCATACAGGAATTCGAGTGCTGTAAGCATATTACAAAAAGTCCAATATACGTCGTTTTTTATGTTTTTCGTACCTAAAAATGATTTAAAAGAATTCGAACTGATATATTCACATCCCACATGTTTTTTGTTTAGGTATAAGTGCATTTGAATTATGTTTTATTTGAAATATATATTTAGAGATAATTTGTATGGTGGGGACTTGTTTTAGTGAATTTGTTCCATCCAGGAAATAAACGAACTAAAAATTACCAACGAAAAATTCTGTTTTTTACAGTATATGTTAGCTCCTGTTACAAATTTCGTGTGCGCATGAGTTTCTTGAATAAAGTGTTCAAAACAGTGTTCGTGTATCGTATAACACAAAATAAAATACACCATAGACATATCGACAAAAATAGAAATCCTATATGATAAAGGTAAAAAACATGTAAATAAGTAAGAGAGAACATGTGTTAAAATCATTGTTTGAAAGAATGAAACATAGAACAAGTATAAAAATAAGTTGATATCGTTTTATTATCATTTCTAAATATCAAACGTCATTTTTTAAAATTTTACATTAATACTTTATTCCTTGTTTTAATATATATCTTGATTGTCCATTTGTTTAATTTTGTGCAATTAAAGATACTTCATTTTTGTAACAATCCCGTTGTTCAAAGTATATCATAAATATCTGCTGGATAGCCTGATTTCTTAACAATGATAATAGCATTATGATAAGATTATAGATTAAAACATCGTTTCTTTAGCGTTGCCCAAGCTTTATCTCGAGAGGTTTCGCAAAAGGGCTGATCACAATGTCACCACTAAAAAAGTCATGTATTAATCTGTTTACAACTATAAATGTACAAGTAATGATTGTTTACCCATTTGTAGCTCACCTGGCCTTCGCCATCATAAACTCGTGGATCGTTACGGTGCAATCTGCGCTATGAAAATTGTTTTGTTCAACATGTCATAGTTTTCCTGTCCTCTTTCGACTTCCCCGGACTTGACGTTTTATGAACAACTCGGCGGTTGTTTCTAGAAAAGCAGAGGACGCTTTCCATACCGATGCTCCAGGGCAATGCTCCCAGTGGTTAGTGGAGTCCGAATTGTTCATTTGCTTTTGTTACTTTGTATGTATGATTTCAGTTACTTTTTTTTCTTTGTTGTGTATGTCTGTTTTCCATGTCTGGTCTTTGTTCCTGGATTCCATTCTTTTGATTACTGCTATAACATTGATTCCCTTGATAAATGCAATAACGTCGTTTAGGGGTTTTATAAATCATAAAAATAATGGTTTTTCAAAACCATCCAATACCGTTTGTTTAGTATTGTATATCCTTATGGACCCAATAAAAGACAATAAAAGTGCACTGACAAGTTATGCAAAGCATTTTCACCGGTTTGGGCCGAATTCGTATATTAAAGTTTTTGTCAAGTGAACGCACTTCATTCTCTTTATACTGCAAAAAGTTCTTTCAACTAAAAATGACGTTTAAGCAAAAGAAACATTTGTTATTCGAAGCGGCTGACATCCGAGCAACCTATAAACATTGTAACGTTTGTGACGTCACAACGGAAAGTTATATTCAGTCAGATGTTACTTTTAAATATACAGTCAATGCATTTTGACTGCTCAAATAGAATGGTTGCAGTATAGAATTAATACAACAAGAGGGGTGAAAGGTAACTATGTGCACATCCATATCCTTGGTGAAACATGTTTCAACATCTGCGACACAATGTGTTCATTTTCTTCCAGATCATTCTACTTGCTTTGCGTTTTTCTGATTAAGTTAATTGGACTTTGAACTGCACAAGGCAATCCAAATTTATCAATGCATAGCTATCAAGATGTAGAACATCCATATAGTTGAGTTGTCTAATCTTTATACGTCCAAAGTTTAATACATGTATTAAAACTCAAAACTATCTTTGATACTTTTACCAAATATATTAATCAGAAGTAGTAGTACTGCGTTATAGGCAATAGCAAATTTCGTCTTACAAAAAAAAAGAAAACACCTTAAATCGCCAACAAATATAAAGATGACGAAAAATTAACAATGGCCAGTCTATATTTCGTTTTTTTTTATAACGTGCACCAAAAATCTATATAAATTAAGTTTTCCTTTTTCATTGAAAATGAAAGTAAGAAATATTAAGACGAATATCAGCCAAAAGCAGTAGGTGTTCGGCCTAATAAAGCACAACAATCCCTTTATTTTTGTTGTGTTCTGTTGCCTGTATCAATTTTAAATCCTCGGGTTCGTTTATATTAAATTCAATGTCAGTTAATTGTCTTTTCTAGTGTTACTTGCTTGTCAATTTCCATTTTTTTTTGTCATTGCCTTATTAAGGTAAAGTTGAATTGTCAACTAAAGTGACTGAAAAAAGTTCCTTCCAGTATACCTCCGATTTTGTTATCTTAATGTATGAGTTAAACGCATTTGGAAATACTTTGTCACTAAAGCAAAACATTTGTGGAACTGATTTAAATGTATATGAATATATGGAACGTGTAAAAAGAACTGATGCGTGTAGGTAATATTGGCACTACCATTGTAAAGTGTTAAAAGGTCAAGTGATATCATATACAGTGAAGAGTAAGATATTTATTTTCATAATCATGTTTTCGCTCGAAAATATGGTATAATTACATGATCAAACCAAACAATATCTTAATAAAACACGAGAGGCACTTATTTTATTAAATTTCTGATGAAACAAAGTTATTTTTCAAAATATGTTGTCACTCCAAAAACAGTCATGTATTCAATATGATGATGATGAATGTACTACAGGAAATAGCAATCATCGAAAATTGATATCAATATGAGTATGAGTATTGTTTTGTTTTAGTTTATGTCCGCAAATATATCAATAAAGTAAATTTTCTGTATCCTGTATATACTGTAGTCCTTTATTTCCGTATGATTTATAAATCAACTAGAGAGAAGGGCTTACATATTTCTTATCGAATTTTATACTCTGAATTGGCAGGTAAGTTGAAAGTTGAATTATTTCTACAAAAATCAACTCCAATAAGATAACAAAATCTTCTTTCTAATAAACGTCGAGAAATGAACTGTAAAAACATCATTCTGATATTTGGAAAAGACGGATTCTGGAGGTCAATCATGGTGTATATGGCTTATAGGATATAGAAAAAAAAAAGATTAACTCGACAGTCTAGGCTAACAAGGCGTATTTCCGTTAAAATATGACAAGATGACTACTAAGATATAAATTCCTCTCAACATGATTTTCGAACAAATAATCACCAGAGGCTTTCAAAAAATGTATGTGAAAACTAACTTAATCTGCTTTTAAAACACTACAAAAGTTATTTTATTTTGTTAAATTTTAAACTTTTGCATAAACCAATTTTTCAGTTTAATTTAACCAATGTCTTTTATCATGAGACTGCTAATTTATCAAATATACTGAAAATTCCATTATGAGCGTTAAGCACCATATTTAAACACATCGTTAAGAATCAAGAGGAACAGTACTCCCAACGTCTGGAAACATTTCTGATACTTTGGAGCCACACTTTGAACATTCTGTTATAGCATGTCTTCCTTCTGTTAAATGTCCACATGGGAACAATATGACAGTCCTCAGCCTATGATTACTATATTGTTGAGTATATGAATACATTAGTCTGTTTGAATTTCCAGTCCAAGCTTCACAAAAAAGAACAAAAAATCAAATGACGTTTGAAAATATTTTACTAATTCAAGGAGTTTCTAATTTAATTTTGTTAAAAATAAAAGTTTATGTTTATTTTATTCGGATACAATAAAAAAACACGTTTAGTTACGATGTGTATCACATGATCAAATCAGTTTGTTTTTGCACATGGCTAATTCAACTATATAATAAATACTTCTGTGTCATGATTCTTTTGAATATTATTTCTCTTTTTGTTTTTATTTCCTTTTCAAATGTTACATCCTAATTAGAATTTGATGATTACACTTAAGCAAGCATTTGGTGAAAGACAATAGGTACAAATCTTCGAAAATACACGCATTTAAAACAATATGAATCCAAAGACTTTATGTTTTTTGTTGTGTATGTATGTTTTCCATGTCTGGTTTTTGTCCCTGGATAACATTCTTTTGATTACTTCCCTTGATTACTCTTTGTACATCTTGAACTTTCATATAAAATATGCATTTTCAATATGGAAATATTTGTTTTGGTATTGATGTGATGTTAAAGATCATCCATCTATAAATTAGTTCTTTAAAAATTTATGCGTTCAAAATACAAGCAGTTTTCTTTCTAAAAAGCCTCTTCCAAATTGGAGATTATTGAGAGTAAAATACAAATACCCTTTCCATCCGAAATTTGATGAACTACAATTTTTAATTTGAATATTGTTCCTTTAACATATAGTTAACATTATATTGGTTTTTCACACCAAATTTGAGATATTTATTAAATATGAAACAAAAACAACAACAAAAAGACAAAAACAAAAACAAAAACAAAAAACACAAACACAAAAAAAGGACAGAAAAGCATACACGGAAACAACAAATAAACTGCCACAAACAGAACAGAAGTAAACGAACAAACAAACGAAATGATCCAAAAAGAAATATTCCTTAATTAAATTACGTGGGCTGATTGTGTCAGAATTATTGAAGTAGGAATGGGTTTCATCATTATTTTTTTTAATGATATTTTTACTTTCCGTTTGTGTCTAAATATAAACTATGTGTTATTCAAAATATTAAATGATTGTGCGATTATTCATATTCAATCTTGAAGTTTGTTAGTTAGTTTGTTTGTTTGTTTGTTGGGGTTTAATGCCCGAGCAGCAATATGTCAGCATTATTCAGGGGATGAGCATGACAGTGATGATAAAATGAACATGCAAATATGATGATGAAATGAAAAAAGAGGATGGGACACAAGGATAATAGTGTTTACAAATTTTGATCGCCTCAAGATAAAAGGGGGATGGATAAGGTCGGGCAATTAGCCTCCTGTGGCGGAGCGCAAAGGTTCATACTCCTATCGAATACCACAGCAGGGTTCTTTAACGTGCGAGAAACATGGCATCTTTCCCAACGCGTTGTACCTCTATGCTTTTCCGTATTATAGCCTGAAAACCCCAGCATGTAACACGCCAGGGGTAGCCCATTCCACAATCTGGGGCACACATCCCAGTTGCTCTGTGGGCAGAGCGCCTAGCCACCAGCTAGGTTTCTATGCACTACTTGGTCGCCTTTTACGACAGGCTTAGCGCTGTTGCCGGCCTATTCTTTTTAACACCCGGACCTGCACGGGGCCAATCTTGAAGTGGAAAAATATTTGTTATATTTTTTAGATATTTGAATGGGAATGACTTGTCAGTATTCCATAAAGAAACATTGAGAAACAATTCTTCTCTGAGAACACTGTATGTAAATATACAGCTTATCTCATTATATTCCTGCTGAAGGCAAACCGATAATAAAAAACTCAGGATGTCTGTCCGTCTTTCCATCCGCACGATGATCAGAATTTTTGTAAAGAAATTGGACTTAAGAGAACATAATGTGGATTTTTAATCTAGCTGTTCAATCCTAATGTTTGTTTCAAGTGTTTGAAAAAGCGGTTTTGCAATTTCAGGTTTCATTTGAATGCAATATTTGGCTCTGTATGCCCAGAGTCTACTTTTTCGTTGTCTTAGATAGATGATAAAAGGCACTTGTTACATACTCACACATTTTCAAGGCTTTCTAGGTACCTCTACTACGCAATAAAACCTATTAAGATAGACTACACCTATTGCATCGACTATTTAATACTCATTCAACGATTTCTTCAAATAAAAATATGCATACGAAGAGGCAAACACGTGTTTCAGATGATACACAAATTTTAGTTTAATTTTGTTCTTATTTGTTTTTAGTAATTTATTTTTTTTTTAAGAATTATTTTACATAACAATCTACATTGATTAGTCAAAACATTTACTAAGGAATATGAATAAGTCAGCAAGCAGAGGAGCACAATTTGTTCCTATTTGAATACCGACAATTTGTTGAAATAACGTCCACCACACTGGACAAATATGTTGTCCATTAAATTGAAACACTGTTTATTTTAAGACATGCCTTTTTATACAAATCATGTTCTGGTTTGTTTTTTCATGATTTTTAGGGATCTCAGCAAAAATCCGATAAATGGTCTTGACCCTGAATCATTTGAAAGTTTAGCACAGTTGACAACCTTGTGATTACTTTAAACATAGTGTAAACTACAATGTTATGTCCCATAACCGAAATTTTTGTTTGAAGAATTGTTTACTTGCTTAATTATTGTTTGTACGGCTATGTCATTGGCAAATTTTAATCGCTTTATCTTCAAAGAAACTTCATTGTACAATAAAGAAATATTGTACTGGAACTATTTATAAGAGTTCCACATATAGATAAAATTAAAACGCTTTTCATCTTTGAACTTGCCCGTTTTGATCCAAATTGTTTCATGGTATGTTCTACATACTGCTTTTGTAGGAACCTTGGCGGTAACCATATAAATGATCTACACAACAAAACATTTGAGAGTTTAGGACAGTTGACATCTTTGTGAGTATGTTAAAATTAGTTGTTAACTACAATGGTATCTTTAAATAACCAAATTTTAACTTGATGACTTGTTTAATTTTGAATTGAGTTTACATCAGTTTGTTTTAATGATTTATTGGAGTCCCGCGGAGGGAACAACCAAAAATTTGCTTCGCAAATTTGACAGTTCTAACATCGTTGGAAACTTTTCAGACCCTCCTATAAATTTACGTTATCTTCCCTGTATCAATTTAATCCGATGGAGCAGTGTAGAGAATAGAGTCGTCACATTCTGAGACGTTGTATAATATTGATTTGTTGTGACATGCATCATTAATTTGATCCTCTATCCTACATAATTACACCTAGATGAACTGTCCCGTACTACCTTACGTCGTGTACTAAGTTACAGCCCTAGATTAATCATACGAGGAGGAATCACCAGGCCAGCGAAAGCTATATTTTATATAGCCTAGCTGGCCGAGTGGTCTACGGCGCTGGACTTAGTGCAGGCGGTGTTGCCATAGATGTCACAGCGATACGAGTTCGAGTCCCGCGGAGGGAACGACAAAAGTTTGCTTCGCAAATTTGACAGTTCTAACATCGTTGGGAATTTTTCAGACCCTTCTATAAGTTTACGTTATCTTCCCTGTATCAATTTGATCCGATGGAGTGTTTGTCAACTTTAATTAAAAATCAAATCAAAGGTTGGCTCGAAAACAAAGTTATTGTTTCCAAGAGAGAGTACTACTTAATTTTATTCACTCCCTTGTTATTTTTCCGACCTTTTAAATATCATCCAGTCAAATTCTTAAATTCATTAATAACTTTTTTCAACGTCATATCATGCAATGGTATATACTGTATTCAAATGGTAAGACGCCATATTTTGTTTTATATTTGTGTACAGTTTGTTGATCTATAATGTCTGAACATGTTCATCAGACAATATAGATCAGCTTAATTTATCATGTAGAAATATGATCTGATGTTCAGAACAACATGCCAAAACGCCATATCAATTTATGAACGACTACAATGTATTTATATAGGTAATTTTATTGATTGTTTGTGTTTACTAAATGATAAATAAAAAAAAACAAGTAAAGGTTTTGGCAATATTAACGACATGATGATAAGAAATCAGGAAGTGAGATATCAAAAGTTAAAATCAAGGAGAAATTGAAAACATGAAATTATGTTTACACTACATTCCTTATTTGGTACAGGCAAATCACAAAGAAATTACAAGCAGTATTCCAAAAGGTTCTGCTCATGCCAAATAAGAACTTTAATTTAGTTCTTTTCTTGCTGTTTGAATATATTGTCAAAGTGCAATATAATCCAAATGAGAAAAGCGCCATATAAATCAATCATTAGTTTTCATCACTTCCGTCGTATTATCAAGACCAATGTCGTCACGTCCGAAACATGAATAAGTATAAACAACTTGGATTATTTTAAGATTTAAAATTAAATACTTTTCCAACAATTCTTTTTAAAATGGCAAATATCTGCAACATGTTATGACTTGCTAATGCTATTTCGAATAAAGTCAAATCAGTCTGATGATGTATATATAATTTCTAAAGATATATTTCTTCTGTCATAACAACTAGAACTTTATTTTATCCGTTTTCCAAAAGAAAGACAACGCTATCACAGTGAGAATATATGAATTTACTTTACAGCAGTGCAGTAGGGATCACTCATGTTTGCTTAATTTCACTTTTTCAAATAATAAAAAAAGATAAATAAGATATGACAAAATCGCAAAGCCAGTTTCAAACAGTGTTATTTCAATAACCCTATATAAACGTTCAAAAGTCTGTTCAAAATTACGTTTATGCTCGTATATATAACAGAGGGATTTATAAATAATTAAAAGTAAATAACAGAAACTAAACTCTGAACATTGAAGTTAGTCTCAAGCATTTTTTTTCACTTGCAAAAATTAATTTGCCAAACTTTTTAGACGTTCTAGTACAAATGAATTAGCTTGACTTACCATCGATGATGGTAATACCAGTAGAATTTTGTATTAGTCCTGCTCGTCAACTTACTATTCAATTACGAGTATAAAATCCTAAACGAACTATATCTGTCATTTAATTTTGTGAATATGACTGGATTAAAAATTTCGGACTAAACCTTTGTGTAAACAACTGTTTTTACACATATATGCGGAAAGAAAACTGTTAATCAATTTTGGATGATTGTCATTTCCTTATGTATTGCCATTTTCATATTTATGAATATGCAAATACTGATGACCGAGAGTAATAAGAAATGTAGAAACAGTTTATATACATAAGAAAAAGTATGTAACCATCACGTGATATTCTATTTTAAAGCTAAATCATGAAAAATAAACTTTGTACACTTTGTTATATTTAAAAGTAGTAAACTTGACTATTTTGTCAAAACCTTAGCTACCCACAAGAGTTACTAAGATTTGATTAAAATGGGGATCAACCAGAAGCCAAAATGATATGACTTTGTAGCAAAAATATTTGTTAGAATACATTTGACCTAAATTGAAGCAATTTACAATAAAAATGCTTCCAAATTCGTCTCTATGCTCTAATATTGTAATAAACCTCTTAACAATTTTCTTACAGTCAAAAAAGACACTTAACCATATCCTTAAATGTATTTGCCCATCTCAGGGTGTACAAAAATATACCTGCCTGCCTGTCGTATTCATAGCAAACGTCCATCAAGGCAAGAAAGGTGCACAAATGACACACCCAACATGGTAAGTGACACAACAAATACAATAGATGAGGTCCAAGGTACAAATAACACGAAATGAATCGAATGTGGTGTTAACGAGCAGAACAAATTTAGACACACATATGCTCTCGAAGGGGAACAGTTTTGTGTTTGACCGGCCTCTGTTTTCCTTATTAACTTTCGATCACAATAAAAGTCCTTTTGTCATTTAAGTCAATCTCTCAAGCAGTCAAACGGACCATCTAGATGACGATAACATCTTTGAAAGAACGACCGGTCTTAAAATACATATGTGTAGGAAACACTTTGATATAAAAAATATCATTTATACCAAGACAAGAAATTGGACATAACTGGTCCTTTTTGGCTTAAAATACAACAACATTTTACCGTTAAGTGTTAAAACTGCTCACTGTTAATTTGGAAACTTGAATCCATGACAACGAGGGATGGTTACATGAAGTAGGGCTTATAAAGTATATAATGTGATAAATACTATGTAGTTATAAGTTTATCATATACTCCAAAACTAAGTCAAATGCATTGGAAAATATAAAGGAAGGCTCCCTCCATTGTGTCAATTTCCTAAAAAGTGTCTGTAAAATCGTTAATGAAGAATAAGTGGATACACTTACACATTCTTGTTATGATGACGTAGGGGCCTTATCAAACAGGCAATAACAGAAACAAGACAAATGAAAGTAAACAAGTGAAAAAAGTAAACAACTGCTTTTATATCAATATGTATGTACCAACAGGGGACCATGGGTAATCCGGTGTTATATCTATATGTATGTTCCTAAAGGGGACCAATGGTCATCCAATGTTATATCTATATATATGTTTCTTTAGGGGACCATGGGTAACACAGTGTAATATCTATATGTATATACCAACAGGGAATCATTGGTAACCCAGTGTTATATCCATATGTATATTCCTATAGGGACCATGGGGAACCAAATGTTATACCTTTATGTATGTTCCAATAGGGGACCATGGGTAACCCAGTGTTATATCTGTATGTATGTTCCAATAGGTGACCATGGGTAACCTAGTCGTATATATATATGTATATCTCTATAAGGGACCAATGTTCATCCAATCTTATATCCATATATGTTTGCTTCTGTAGGCGATGAAGGGTAACTAAGTGTTCTATCTTTATCTGTGTTCCAATAAGGGACAATGGTTAACCCAGTGTAATATCTATATGTTTGTTCCAATAACGGACCAATTGTAACCCAATGCTATATCTATATATGTTTGTTCCAGTAGGGCACCACGTGTAACCAAGTGTTATATCTATATTAATGTTCGAATAGGGGACCATAGGTAACCCAGTGTTATATCTATTTGTATGTTCCTCTAAGGGACCAATGGTCACACAATGTTATATCTATAAGTATGTTCCTACAGGGGACCAACGGTCAGCCGATGTTATATCTCAATATATATATAGTCCTATAGGGGACCATGGGTAACCCAGTGTAATATCTATATATGTATATTTCTATAGGGTACCCTGGGTAACCCAATGTTATATCTATGTATATGTTCCTATAGAGGACCATGGGCAACCAAACGTAATATCTGTATATATGTTCCTATAGGGGACCAAAGGTAACCCAGTGTTATATCTATTTGTATGTTCCTCTAAGGGACCAATGGTCATACAATGTTATATCTATATATATCTGTTCCTGTAGGGGACTATGGGTAAACAAGTGTTATATCTATATCTATGTTCCAATAGGGGACCATCGGGAACCAAATGTTATATCTATGTGTATGTTCCTATTGGAGACCAAAGGTCACCCATTGTTATATCTTTATATGTATATTCCTATAGGGCACAATTGGTAACCCAGTGTTATATCTATATGTATGTTCCGACAGGAGACCATGGGAAACGCAATTTTATATCCATATTTATGTTCCCATAGGGGACCAATGGTCACCCAATGTTATATCTATACATGTTTGTTCCTGTAGGGGACCATGTGTAACCAAGTGTTATATCTATATTAATGATCCAAAAGGGGACCATGGGTAACCAAGTGTTATATCTATATTAATGTTCCAAAAGGGGACCATAGGTAACCCAGTGTAAGATCTATCTATGTATGTTCCTACAGGGGACCAATGGTCAGCCAATGTTATATCTTAATATATATATGGTCCTATAGGGGACCATGTGTAACCCAATGCTATATCTATCTGTATGTACCTATAAGAGACCATGGGTAACCCAGTGTAGTATCTATATATGTATATTCCTATAGGGGACCATAGGTAACCAAGTGTTATATCTATATGTATGGTAAATGTTCAAAATAGAGGACAATGGGCAATAAATGTTATACCTTTATTTATGTTCCAATAGGGGACCATGGATAATTCAATGTTATATCTGTATGTTTATTCCAAAAGGGGACCATGGGTAACCTAGTCTTCTATCTATATATATATATATGTTCCTATAGGGGACCAATGGTCATCCAATGTTATATCATAGGTGTTTGCTTCTGTAGGGGATCAAGGGGAACTCAGTGTTATATCTTTATCTATGTTTCATTAAGGGACAATGATTAACACAGTATAATATCTATATGTGTGTACCAATAACGGACCAATAGTCACCCAATGCTATATCTATACATGTTTGTTCCTGCAGGGCACAATGGGTAACGAAGTGTTATATCTATATGTACGTTCCAATAAGGGACCATGGGGAACAAAATGTTTTATATATATATGTATATTCCTATAGGGGATAATGGGTGACAAAATGTTATGTCTTGATCTATGTTCCAATAAGGGACCGTGGGTAAACTTATGTTATATCTATATATATGTTCCCATAGGGGACCAATGGTCAATCAATGTTATACTTATCTATGTTTGTTCCTGTAGAAGACCATGGGTAACCCAGTGTTATATCTATGTGTATGTTCATAAAGGCGACTATAGGCAACCAAATAATATATCTATATGTATGTTTCAATAGTGGACCATGGGCAAGGAAATGGTTTATCTATATATGTATATTCCTATAGGGGAGAACGGGTAACCCTGTGTGCATATGTATATTCCTATAGGGGACCATTGGCAACCAAATTTTATATTTATGTGTATGTTCCTACAGGGGACCATGGGAAACCCAGTGGAATATCTATATGTATGTTCCAATAAGGGACCATGGGTAACCAAGTGTTATATCTATATGTATGTTCCTATAGGGGACCAATGGTCACCTAATGTTATATCTATATATGTATATTCCTATAGGGGACCATAGGCAACCCAATGTTATATCCGATAGGACAGCATGGGTAACGCAATGTTATATTCAAATGTATGTTCCCATAGGCGACCAATGGTCTCCCAATGTTATATCTATATATGTTTGTTCCAGTAGGGGACCATAGGTAACCCAGTGTTATATCAATTTGTATATTCCTATAGGGGATCATGGGTAACACAGTGTAATATCTATGTGTATGTTCCAAAAGAGGACCTTGGGTAACCCAATGTAATATCTATATATATGTACCTATAAGATACCATGGGTAACTCAGTGTAATATCTATATATGTTTATTCCTATAGGGGAACATGGGTAACCCAGTGTTTTATCTATATGTATGTTCATATAGAGGACCATGGGCAACTAAATACCTTTATTTATGTTCCAATAGGGGACCATGAGTAACCAAGTGTTATATGTATGTTCCGATAGGAGACAATGGGTAACGCAATGTCATATCAATATGTATGTTTCCATAGGGGATCAATTTTCATCCAATGTTATATCTATATATGTTTGTTCCTGTAGGGGACCATGGGTAACAAAGTGTTATATTGATATTAATGTTTCAATATGGGACAATAGGTAACCAAGTGTTATATCGATATTAATGTTCCAATAGGGGACCATAGGTAACCCAGTGTTATATCTGTATATGTATGTTCCAATAGAGGACCATGGGGAACCAAATTTTATATCTATGTGTATGTTCCAATAGGAGACCATTGGTAACACATTGTAATATCTATATGTATGTTCCAATAGGGGACCATGGGTAACCCAGTGTTATATCTATATATATGTCCCTATAGGAGACCATGGGTAACGCAATGTTATATCTATATGTATATTCATATAGAGGACCATGGGCAACTGAATATTAAACCTTTATTTATATTCCAAACGGGGACCATGGGTAACCCAGTGTTTTATCTATATGTATGTCCATATAGAGGACCATGGGCAACTAAATATTAAACCTTTATTTATGTTCCAATAGGGGACCATGGGTAACCAAATATTATATCTTTATCTATGTTCCAATAAGGGACCGTATGTTACCAAGTGTTTTACCTATATGTATGTTCTTAAAGGGGACCAATGGTCATCCAATGTTATATCTACATATGTTTGCTCCTGTAGGGGATCAAAAGTAACCAAATGTTATATCTATATGTATGTTCCAATAGGGGACCATAGATAACCCAGTGTTATATCTATTTGTATGTTCCTATAGGGGACCAATGGTCACTCAATGTTATATCTATCTATGATTGTTCTTGTAGGGGACCATGGGTAAATAAGTGTAATATTTATATGTATGTTCCAATAGGGGACTATAGATAACCCAGTGTTATATCTATCTGTATGTTTCCATAGGGGACTAATGGTCACCCAATGTTATAACTATATATGTATATTCCTATAGGGGATCATGGGCAACCAAATGTCATATCTATATGTATGTTCCAATAGGGGACCATGGGTAACCCAGTGTAATATCTATATGTATGTTCCAATAGGGGACCATGGGTAACCCAGTGTTATATCTATGTGTATGTTCCTGTAGGGGACCATGGGTAACCCAGTGTAATATCTACATGTATGTACAAATAGGGGACCATGAGTAACCCAGTGTTATATCTATATGTATGTTTCTATAGGGGACCAACTTTCATCCTGGTTTGAAGACTCCCCTTGTAACACATAATGCATGGCTCTATGGTAGGTTGGGTGTTAAAACTATCCCGTTGTTGGAGCAGAAAAACAATGCAAAAACAAACAAAACCAAAAGATATTATTTGGGTCAACATTTATTAAGGATCCATAACATGTATTATATCAACAAAATGCTATATTTAGCGAAATGAAATATCTCAAATTCAGACATAAATAATCAAATTACTGTTATTAATTATAACTTGATTAATATACACCCTTACATGTAATTTAATCATAGAAAATAACTTACAAATTCAGATTTTTTAAATTTTCCCACTTTTCAAATATTAACTGCTGATCAGAAAACATGGCTGACAAGGTTAGTCCTCGGTTAGTTGTAGCAGTTGGCTGGGAGGGAATAATATGTTTGTGGAAGAATTGTCAAATGTGTTTCTGGTTCATGCTCTGATGTCAAATTGATCTTTTAAGAGTCAGGTCATAGTATGAACACTTGCAAAGATTGCGGGGATAATGCATGCAAGTTGGGCGATCTCTTTAGATGCTTCTTTAAAATTATGCTGTATATTCGTAGATTCCAACCTATTGTTAGTATTGAAATGCTTGCTAAAGTTCATTCATCATATTTGAATTAGAATATATCATTTGAATGGGAAATAAATACACTTGACGAGAAACAAATATGATCGGGATGCGGAAGTATTTTTATATGGTTGGATTGGCCATATAGAAAGACATATTGATTTATAATGTTAGATACGTCCTAGAAGTTCAGACAAAAATATGCCAAATAACACGCAATTAATTTTCAATACATACACCAAAAATCCTGATGACTTATTCTATAAATATATTTTTGTAGAATTGTGTTATTCAATTTTTGTTGTCTGTTGTCATATTCTTAGGATTTAAATTCAGGTATTGAAAATCTGTTTCCTCATTCTACAAATGATCTCTTTGTCTTTACTTAACTTTAAACCTCGTTCTGATGTAATTTTATAATAATAGCCTTAAGAGAATATTTTATGAAACAAAAATCATATCTTGTTCGAATACTCTAATGCTGCGACAACTATACTCGAATTCACCTCAGCCAATTTGCAGTTGTTTTAGATTAATTATTTTATTACTCAAAAGTCCCTTTAAAAAAATTCAAAATTTATTTCTCCTACGAGAATTGTGCTCTGAACGTATTGTTTATCCGCCATCGTGTTTCTATGGATATTTTGATATGTTCCCTATTACCTCACAATTGAAGAGCTGAAATACCATGATTTCCCGCCATATTTCTGGTTCCCTGCCAATTCCATACTTTTGTGGTAAGTCTCATATTAAGTACCAGTTGTAGCATTTTCATTCGGAACTTCTGGTTTTTTTCTTTTACTGAAGATGAAGAGCAGAAATATGGCGGGAAATCATGGTATTTCAGCTCTTCAATGGTGAGGTAATAGGGAACATCTCAAAATATACATAGAAACAAGATGGGGAATGAACAATATGTTCAGTGCAAACTTCTCGTAGAAAAAATAAATATGGAAATATTTCGATCTTGGAGGTAAAAACGAGAAATAATTGTATGAAAGTTGTAGTACGGAACAACATGAATTAAATGGCAATTTTAAAAAAAAACTGATGAGTATCTTAAAAGATAAAAAAAAATGCGAACAGGCTGAGGATAATTCGAGTATAAGTTTTAAGTTAATTATTTCCGTAAAAAATGTTTGTATCAAGTACGTTGGTGTTAATCCAAGATGGATGAAAAAAATATCAGTATCAACTTACCATTTAATCAGAATAACTAATGCAAAAACACAAAACTTCTAACATGAAGAGCATTTGGACGTGTAAACGATCCATTCTTTTGTAGTTCAGGTTTTTGTATACCTAAAGTTTTTCTATCTATATGTCGCTTATATGTAAAATTTAAATATCTCAATTATATTATTTTCCAAAAAAACTTTCGAAAAGGCGTATTGAATTTTCTATGTCATTTAAAATTCATTTTGAAAATTTTCTTTAGATTTGTTTAGTGAATCATTAGTTATTTATATACAGAACTTAGTAAATAATTATATGTTAGTGGTATGTTAGGTTTCTGGTTTGTATACAGATTTTTAAAAAGGCATTTGAGCAAAACCAATATTTTAATATTGTTAACTGTATACTGTAGATATATAAAGACTCCTATATTACCCCTTCCGTATATCAAATTAATGTTTGATTTAACTTTTTACTCCGAAACTTATCTTAAAGAAGAGTTTGTTAGAGTTATCTTATTAAAGGTATTTTTATGTAATGGTAGCAATAACAAAATATTTTCAAATCAAGTTGAAATAAATTATGTGTATACGAAACGCATTCAATCCTGTATGCATTCGAACGACACTCGGGTTGATAAATGACTAATTCAAGGCTATAACTAAATATCTATGACTTAAAGTATGCATTTTGCAGTGGCGGATCCGGAAGGGGTCCGGGGTATGAAAACCCTTTACTTTTGGAAACGTTTCCTAACTTAATGCACAATTAGGACAAAACAAGCCATTCATACCTTGTAGCCCGCTTTTTCTCCCGTTCCCCCTCCCTTTTTTAATCACTGGAACAGCCGCTGCTGTCGCATTTATCTGCTTATCGGAAGAACTGCACATAATATGAGATTTAATATTGTTTAATATTGTCTCATTAATCTATGGAACAGATATGAATATACTAGATAGTCGTCATACATATTAGACACCCTTGTGAAGTTTACAGGGCTCTCTGATATAAGAAATGTCCACTCCATTTCAAAATATTTTCTTCTATATTTGATGTTTATTTCTGATATGGCGATTGTCACTTGAATTGTGAAATGCATCAATATTCACTGAATGATTAGCAATGAGAGATAAACTTTGCATTAAACCTTTTTTGTAATGCCTTATAATAATAGAAAGTTAAATTGTCCTTGTTTAGTGTTTAGTTAACTACATGTTATATTCTACATTACTTAATTTTATATTGAAATTAGTTTTAGTAATTTCATATCCTAGCCGTATCTCAAAATAGAATCTCCTCTGATTATATTGAGTTATAGTTAAAGTTTTAGTATCATAAATATACGTTTCTGATATAATTGTAGGCTGACCTTCTTGACCCTTTACCAAACAATGGAAAAACATTTCCTACTGCCAACAACGGAGGGGACCTTGGCTACACCGTAGGTAAGTAATCTTTAATTTTCAGAGGTTTTGTGCTGGTGCGCATACATAAACATCATAAGCAACCTCTTCGTATTGGTATTAACACGCCAATATACACGTAGTATATCTTTACTTGTACTGTGCCTTTCGTCAACATTTTAAGCATAAATTATAAACATAATATATCAATGTTAATAAAATACATTTTACTTATGTGCTACAACTGTCTTGCAGATTGGTAAATCAAACAAGTTGTATTATAATGTAATGATAACATAGCTTCACCTGTTCGTTTCTTTTTTTGTTTCACATAGCTCGAAGAAGAGTTAATAGTCCACGGACTACTATTGTGTTTCCGTGTGGGCATAGAACGGGATACAGACCTGCACTATGGGCAGAGTGCTCTTTTTGTGGATCCTCAATAAAAGCAGTATTTTCAGATGTTGGAAGCACTATCCCGTTCAATTCTTAGTCATAACTACAAATATGAGGCCATTAAATGGATGCATATATAGAGACGATCTAGGCATTTTAACAACTCAGCTGCCCGAAGATTAAAAGGACACACCAATAACTCAATTGATAGAAAGCAATAAGAATCGGTTGTAAGCGTTGAATATCATATTCATGACTTGGTTAAATTATAAAACAATTCAAAGTAACGCATGGTTTTCTCATTTTAGCTAGATCTGCAAAATGTACTACCAAACCTCTTTCAAAACCTGAAACTTCTATACTCACAGTTGTCAAATAAGGTCTCCGGCCCTACCACAAGACATGTTACTCCCGTAGTGGTATTAATTTATTTTGGATACTGATCTTCTGAAAATTTTCAATTCAAGATTATCATCAAAATACAATACTAGTAGCATTAACATCTACGATTTTTCAACTCTTTATACTTCTATTCTCCATATTCAGTTAAAATCCCGACTTTAAAACATTATACATTATTGATACTCCAATCAGACGGTAGACCTAATTATACTTAGTTTCCTCGTATTTTGTAAAAGATAATTTCAAATCATCTTCCAAATGTACAGAAGTTGCATTTGATTTTTTTTCATTGACAACATATTTGTCCAATGTGGTGGACGCGTTTTTCAACAAAGGTCAGCGTTCCAATGGGAATAAATTGAACTTAACTTCTTTTTGACCTATTTCATTACTCTTATGAGGCTGACTTTATAGCTGATCTGACCCAAAAGAATGAAAATTGTAGATCCTTTAATCTCAGTTGCCGCTATATAAATGACGTATTATTGTTAAACATGTTAGTTTTGTGGATTTTCGGTGATTTTATAGATCGCATCTACCAACAAAGAACTTGAGATAAAAGATATTATATACCCTGCGAAATCAGCCTCATATCTTATCCTACACCAATAGATCAAAGGTAACGGACCAAACTATAGGACAAATGCGATGAATTTTCATTCCGTATTGCCAATTTTCCTTTCATATGTGGCAGCATCCTTTCAGCACCTGCTTATGGAGTGTTCATATCCCAACTCATACGGCATTCATTGGCTTGTTTATTTACTTTTGTTTCTTGTATGTATTTTTTTATTTTTTTGGTCATTTTATGTTCTTTGTTTTCAAAGTTTGGTCTTTTTCCCTGGATTACATGCTTTTGATTTCCGCTGAAGTCATGGTTCCACGAATACTCTTGTTCTATATCCTGATCTCATTTTAGGCATATATTATAAACTTATGAATTTCCATAGGTGAATCCAATACTTTTTGTCAAATTATTAAGCATTTAAACTTTTAACTGGTTATGAAAACAGTCACTCATGCAGTGTTACCATGTAGTCGAGGAAATAACGATAACACAAGATTTGTATATTTGACTCATCTCTGTTGTTTATGTTTTCAACGGAACATACTGTGAGACTCGATGGTCACCGAATTTAATTCAAGTTTGATTCAAGTACGGGAGACAAAAATGATTAATTGCCTAAAGGTTTCTAAAATGTAGAAGTAAAGGTACGAATGCAGATATTTTTTTTAGCGCTGAGTGCTCGTTTGTACCAATTTGGAACTACCCAACGAACTATTTCATCAGGTACTTAAGATAATCGATATAAATATATGCGCTTATATGCCTCCTCAGTTTGAAACTTCAATGCTCAATTCATGTGCAGACATAAACACTACATAAAACATTTTTCTGGCCAATTCTAAAACGCAAAATCATTAAATTTTAACATTACATGCATGGTTTATTAAAATATAGTGTTATCAGAAGTCCATTCATCTTAATTTTTTTTGTCAGCAAGAGTATCGGATATTTAGCTGATTCATCAATTGGTGCATTTTGTATTCTCCCATTGCATCAGATGATTTCATTTTCCTCGAGGAGCTTCAGTTGTTTCGCAAGGCAGTTGTTAGGTTTTCAATTCGTGGTCAAGTCGTTTAGTATGTCCGCAAAATGTTGTTGAGCATATTTAAATCCCCTTTCTTTCACACGTAATGTTCCAGTACATCTGTTGTATTTCTACAATTTTTTACGTGCTTGATTAGGAAGGCTGTGACTCGTAAGAGTTTGAGGTAACTGCTATGTTTGTTATATATATTAACTTGAAAAAATGTAAACCTATGTTGTTTTTTTTTAAATGTAGATCGTATTATTTTGAGTTGCATCATCATCTACTAAATTTGCTTGAGTTAGCGTTTCGTTCCATGCTTGCCATTTTTTTTTTTTTTTTTTTTTGGTTTTTGTTTTTGTTTTTGTTTTTGTTTTTTTGGGGGTTTTTTTTGCTTTTTTTTTTTGCTTGTTATCCATTCTGGTTCTTTGAACCATAAGGTGTTCAGTGTAAGTTTGTCAGCTGTCATACCTCGTGTTAGTAGATCAGTAGGATTAGCAACTCGATTTATCAAATTTAGTTTTACTTGACTGTTTGTCCGATACCTTGTTAAATTTTGAATATTGCTATTCGTTATGAATTCTAGAATTCTGGCTCCAACTATGCTCCGATATGCTCAAGCTTAGGTAAAGTCATTTTGTTTGCCGTAAATAAAGAACTCTGGTCGTGTGTAGTTATATAGGTGCATATGCTATAGGCTTCAATGCTTGAATTAGTAAATATATGCAATATTTCATATGTTTTGCTTGATTCCATTTGAATATAAGAACGGGGTAGTTTCAAACTTGTCACATTCTCCGTGTCAGAGGCGATATCGGCCCATTCTTGCATAAGGTCTAGAGATAATGATTGGTCTCATTCGAGTACTTTTTTCCATAATTTTTGAATTATTTTGCTTCTTGTGTTGATACGGCTGATGAGTTGCAACGGGCCGTAGATCTTGAATGCTTGTTTCTACTCTTTTCGTTTTGCCATTCTTGTTGTATCAATTGGTTTCTGCCAAGCAAACGAGAGCAAATCGTTCTTTACATTTAAATACATGCCTAGTACTTTGGTTTCCTGATCGTCATCCAATACATTGTAAGTTATTGCTTTGTCTGCTAGTGCTTTGTCGTTGGACGCCCATGATCTAAGGATGAAACCAGCTTTCGCAAGTAATGTTAGGTGTTCTTTGTAGTAGTTCTCCAATAGCCCTATAGTTGGAAAACTCGACATTAAATTGTCAACGTCCAAGGCCTGTGTAAGTCTCTCTAACCATGGACAAGAGTTGTCTTTCAGGTGTTTCATGATTACGGCATTTAGAAAAAAAATGGAGAGCATTAGGAACTAAAGATAACACATTTAAATCTGAAGAATAATAATTCAAGTGTCGTATCTGTAGGGTTTTCAACCAGAAAAATTAAGTTACGTCCCTCTCCTCCTTTTCATGATCTAAATTTTCTATTTAGCAGTTGCGATGGCATATTAGTCACATCGGAATCTCAAAAGAATTGATGCAGCATCATTTAGTTTTGTAGGAATATTCATCAAGCCTCCTCTATCTTGTTCCTTGATAATCTCTCCGTAATTTGTAAGCATTTAAGGTTTATTACCTTAGACGTTCGAATACGTTTTCCTGTTCTTCGAATGGCTATTTGTCGGTTCACGTGTAAAACATCAGGATCTTCCTTTCATGGCAATTTGGCGTAATATTTGTTATCGTCTTTGCAGATTGAAGTTTTGTCCTACGATTTCTGAAACTCGGTGTTTTGTGTGGAAGAGTAATCACGGGAACTAAGACTCTAGCGGAAATCAAAAGAATGTAACCAAGGGACAAAGACCAGATATGGAAAACAGGCAAACACAACAAAAAACATAAAGTAACTAAAGCAATACATACACAGCAACAAAAGTAAATAAGCAACCCAGACTCCACTACAAACTGGGAGAATGGACCAGGTACACTGGTAGAGTAAGCGTCTTCTGCTTTTCTAGAACCACCCATCGAGTTGCTCATAAAAAGTCAGACCGGGGTTGGCTGAACGAGGAAAGGAAATAACCATATATTCAGCTCCCAAAAATTGAATAAATTAAACCATACTAGACTAAATCAAAAAAAATATTTCCCTATTTTTGATGAACCGCTGGACCAAGTGATCTAAAGTAATTAATTCCCTGGGAAAGCATGGTGCAGTTGATTTACTCAACAAACCAACATTCAACAGATAATGTTCTACGAAAAAACCCCATAAACCTTATTTTCATGATTTATTTCCATCAATGTTTAATTATTACCCCTACCCCTAGAAAAATGGTCTCAGTTTCAACCAAAATGCTCATTCAAAACATACCGACACGGTAAAACTCATTTGGCATTCAATTGAAATAATGATGTATCCAATATATTTGATCAATTCAGCCGATTAGATTATCCTTTTACGTTATTATAAAATGTTAAAAACGACAATTTTCAGAAGTTCAGATTTCTTCCTACATAATCTGCTATTGTCATTTTTGTATTAATTCAGTAGGTAAACAAGCCTTTGTATGACACAGTAAATTTATATATAGTATCGTATCCTAGCTTTCAAATGAGCCCAAGTTATGTATATATCCCCTAATTTCAGGCGCTCATATTTCAGTTTCAAGGTGAAAATAATGATTTTTCGGAATGTCTTATTGCCTTCCATTTCACCTGTAATGGGTAATTGTTTTCAAAAATCGTACTTCAGACAACAAGCTTTTGTATTTTGAAATGCATTTATACAGCATATAGCTTTCGAATGTGCCGAAGGTTGGTACCCCCTACCCCAGTAAAATCTGTCCCAATATGAAAGAAAATGATCGTTTTTAACGTACATAAACTGTACATAATGTCTTTCTGACATTCATTAAAAAGAACTTTAAATTTTAATGTGTCAATCGTATTGCCTAGCATACATGCTTAATTCCTCTGCTTCAATACTCCAAAGACTACATAATAGTGAAAAAAGGGAAATTTCAGACTTACAGATTATCACTTTTTTTAGTACATTGTTTTTTTTTTCCTGTGTCAAAACTCAGTTTTAATATGATTTTCTTTGCTATCACTATTTTGATAGCCTATTGAAATATCAATACCCGTCGCCTTTTGAAAATGCAAACCTAACACATAATAACTATATGCTTTTTTAAGAAAATCAAAGTTATTTTCTCATTCAGTCAATAATTAGAAAGCACATGTTTTCAATTAATTATTTTTGTCAGTTCCTTTTTTGTCTCATTTTCGTATTTAAGATTCACACAAACTGGGCAGTTTCAGTCTAATGAGTATAGGGATTTTTCTTTATAAATGATGAATGGACGACGTTTCAAATCATAAATAAACATGACTACCACGCTTCGACAAAATTAAAAAGCCGATTAAAAGCATAAATTCAGTGCTCATTTGCAATGTTTACTTTTGTTACTTTGTATGTATTATTTTAGAAAAACTATTGACCAAACTTTAAGACACACGTTATGACTTTTCATTCAGCATTGTCAACTTTCCTTTCATCTGTGATAACATCTCTTCAGCATCTGCGTATGGAGTTTTCATATCACAACTCATACGTTATGCCACAGCTTGCCGTAACTACGCAGACTTTTTGTATCGTGCCAAACTTCTTACAAGTAGACGTCTGGAACAGGGTTATGTTGCCACAAGAATGAAGTCATCACTACTGAAGTTTTATGGTCGTTACGGTTTATCCATCTGTGCCGTGAAATCTGATTTGTTCAACGTGTAATAGTTTTCCTTTCCCTTTTGTCTACCCCGAACTTGATTTTTATGAACAACTAGGCGGGTGTTCCCAGAAAAGCAGAGGACGCTTACCCTACGGTGCACCTGGTTGATGTTCCCAGTTTTTAGTGGAGTCCAAGTTGCACATTTACTTTTGTTACTTTGTCTGTATTCATGTTCTTTGTTGTGTTTGAATGTTTTTGCATGTCAGGTCTTTGTCCCTGGATTACATTCTTTTGATTACCGCTGTAACCTTGGTTCTCTCGGTTACTCCTTCAGTGGAAAATGAAGATATGGTTTTCACAAAAATACAGATCTAATGAAAAGGAACGTAATTGTTATGTAGATACCCAAAATAAAATTGTTTTTTTCAGTAATTTTTTTTCTTGCACCATGAACCACCTCTGCCATAAGCAGTGTCTATTCTTTTTTACCAAATTACTGAATTGTTAAGCAAACAGGAAATGCATTATTAAGCATGACAGTAATATAAAGTATATTTTTAATAATGCATTCATTTTATAGTATAATTAAATCCTCATAACGGATTACTAATAAACGTATAAGAGCAGGCATACAATATATTACTCCGCACAGCGATTTTTTCTTTCAGGAATAGGTCTATATCCATTTCAATAACTTTAAAATTTAAGTATAGCATAAAGCCATCAAAGAATAAATTATATATGTATATTTAATTGTAAAAATAATTTTAGTAAACAGAATCACTAAAATACTGGTTTTACCATAATCAAATTTTTATATTTTGTAATATTTTCAAAACGAATGAGCGAACACACCAGAAATATGAAACAATATGTAGGTGTGTTGCTTAACTATTTACAAATTCAGAAAATGCGTAGTGTTAGCAAATTGTTCAGGATTGAAATGATTGCGTTGTTGGATTTTAGATAGCCCTGCAGTTTAAGAATAACAATAAGCATTTTGTATTTTTTGGCTACTTTTTATACCTCGTTGAGGCAAAAATCTATTTTTATAGTTTTTTTTTATTCTACGAACTTCTTCTTTCTACAGAACGAAGTAAACTGACAAATGTATGTATCATCATGTAGCTCAATGTCTCAGCTTTGCAATAGTGCTAGGAAAATTGCGGTAACACCTAGGTTTTAGCGGTAAAGTGAAAAAATGTACCTCTTCTAAGCGAAAAATTGCTTAAATTGACTAAAAGGCATATTTAGTATTTTCTGTTTAGTATTTTTCAACGTCAAAACCCCCAGAGTATTTATGCTCCAGTAAAAAAAGGCTTATTTGGTATTTTCTGTTTAGAATTATCACATTTAATACTTCTGTTGTTTTTCTTTTTTCTTTTGTTTTTGTTTTTTGTTTTTGTTTTTTGTTATTTTTTATGAATTTTGGAGATTTTCGTAGTAAGAATTTATCAAAAAATGGGATTTACGATTTTTCGGTCAAAAGTCACAAAAATTCGACTCTACATTATATTCTCAAATAAAACGTCTTACTTTTGATATCATTCGATAGAAAAATTCAATTTCCTGCATAGATAAATCACGAAAAACTAATTTTCAAGAGTAAAATTTTAACAATGTTAAAATTATGACCTTACTCCTAGAAAACTGGTCACGGTATCAATCATAATTCTCATTCACAACATAATGACACCGTAACACTCATATTTTAGGCATTCATAATTAAGTTAATGATGTACCTAACATATCTGGTTTATTCAGATGCTTAGAGTTTCTTTTCGGGGTGACAATTACTATACATTTGGAAGAAGGGGAACTTTCAGAATTTCAGAATTTCTTCTATATCATCCGTTATTTTTACCGTAGCTCAATCAAGCGTTTTGGTGATACAGTACAATAATACGATGTCTTAGCTTCAAAATGAGCCCAATTAATAAATATTTGAACTTTTCTAAATCACGCTACCCATAAAAAAAGGCATCAACATGAACCTAAATGTTAATAATTAGTATATAAATGGTGTACAATAGACATGTGGGCACTTTTGTTTTATTCATCGATGTATCCAACATATTTCCTGATTTCAGGGGCGTATTGTTCAATGTGACAATAATGAGTTTTTCATAAAAAGAAGAATTTTCAGAATTCCAAATTTCCTTCCATTTTACCCATAATTGGTATTTATTTTTCAAATACCGTACTTCAAAAAAGCTTTGGTATATTCAAATACAATTATATAGTGTCTTAGCTTTGCAATGTGCCCAATTAATAAGCATTTGGAATTTTCCAAGTCCAATTAGGTATTTTTTTTTATTTTAATGTTTTCTTCCATTTCTCCTGTAATGGGCAATGTTTTACAATTATATAGTGTCTTAGCTTTGCAATGAGCCCAATTAATAAACATTTGAAATTTTCCAAGTCCAATTAGGTAATTTTTTTTTTATTTTAATGTTTTCTTCCAATTCGCCTGTAATGGGCAATGTTTTTCAAGTCCACTACTTCTAACAAGTTTTTGTTTATTCAAACACATTTATGTAGCATCTTATCATTCTAAAGACCCAAAGCAAAACATTATTAAACGTATTCCAGGCCATTTGGGCGAAAGAATGGTACCCCTACCCACTAAGATCTGCCCCAATTTTGAAAGGAAATAATCGTTTATAGCATACACGAACTGTACGTAATGTCTGTCTGGCATTTATTATGGAGATCTTCTTGTATAAATCATATTTTCAAGCAAACTTATGCTTTTATTGTCCCGAAGACGACAAAATATTACAAAAAGGGAAAATTTATGAATAAAAGAGATAATCACGCATTTTAGCACATAAATTGTATAGTTTTTGTTTAAAATATCACAGTTTTTACATGGTTTGATTTTGTTTGCTATCATTATTTTTATACATATATGGCTTCAAAGAATCAACTACGATGAATGATTGGCATACATATATCCAACAACATTTAAAAAATGCTAATCTACCACATACGTATTCTGGGTTTTTCACGGAACTTTTAGTGGGTATGGGGTACCATTCTTTCGCCTTTATGACTTTGAATTCGTTAAAGTATGCGATACCTTGGCTCATAATAAAGCTTATAAGCTACGTAGATGTGTGCGTATATACAAAATTTTGTTTGAAAAAAATGCCAATTACCGTTGCAATGGAAGAAAATATGAAAATCCGAAAATTTCAATGCAATGAAAAACGCATTATTGTCACATGAAACTGAAAAATACACCACTGAAATGAGAAAATACATCGATAATTAAAACAATAGCACCCAACATGTCTATTGTTTACCGTTTATACGCCAAACAAAAACCTTTTTAGTTCATGATGAGGCATTTTTTATCATAGGTAGGTGTGGCAATTTTCCACCAAACTTGTCTTAAACAAGTTCAAATATTTATTACATGGGCTTATTTTAAAGCTAAGACATTATGTTAATGAACCGTATCACACAAAAGTTTTTTTAAACTACAGTATTCTGAAAATAAAACAATGTCGGGTGATACAGTAAAAAATTCTAAAATTCTGAAAATTCCCATTTTTTCGATTTTATAGTAATTTCACCCCAAAAGAAAAATCTAAGCGCCTGAATTAATGTTAGGTACATCATTATCTTAATTATGAATGTCTCAAATATGAGTTCTACATTGTCAGTATGCTGTGAATGAGAATTCTGTTTGATACTGAGACAAGTTTTCGTAGGGTTGGGGTAATATTTTTAACATTTTTTTGAAAATCCTGTCTTGAAAGAGTAATCGAGTGAACCAAGAGTATAGCGGTAATTAAAATAATGCAATCCAGATACGAAGACTAGACAGCAAAACAGACATACACAACAAAGAACATAAAGTAACTAAAGTCATACATACAAAGTAACAAAAGCAAATGAGTAACTTGGACTTAAAAAAAACTGGGAGCATAGACCAGGTGCACCGGTAGGGTAAGCGTCCTCTGTTTTTTCTAAACACCCACCGAGTTATTCATAAAAAGTCAAGTACGGGGTAGACAAACGAGGGAAGGAAAACTATGACCAGTTGAATAAATCAGTTTTCATGGTGCTGATGGATACATCATAACAATCCACGAGTTCATGATGACGACCATAAAACTTCTGTAGTGATGACTTCTATCTTGTTACAATAGAACCCTGTTCCAGAAGCCTATTTATTAGAGTACTAGTGCGATACAAAAAGTCTGCGTAGTTTCGGTAAGCTCTGGCATAACGCATGAGTTGTGATATGAACACTCCATACGAAGGTGCTGAAGTGAGATGAAAGGAAGGTTGACAATTCTGAATGAAAAGTCATCACGTTTGTTGTAAAGTTTGGTCAATAGCTTTCCTTTTAATTATTCGATGTTTCATGAAATTGTGAAACCATTATATTTGTGCATTCTACTTTTTGTCTGCGTTGTATCATCGTTTCGTTGTAGCATAAATTGATTTAACCTTTTAGGCAATTGGTCTACGGTAATAGGAAATCCGAAAATACCAATATCTGTCAACAGAATCGCATATATGTCGGCTTTCGAAGCGGAAGTTTATGATTTAAAGGTGTGCCCGATTCTTAACTGTCAAGAGATGGCCTGTACAATTTTAAAAAGGGTCATCACATGTTCGTTCGGATCCTTCGTTTTCCATCTTCCTTATACATCTTTAGAAGACACCGTCTGCAACAGATTTCTACAATCTGTAAAAAAGACCTAATCGATATAATGGAAAAATGATAAAAGGGACAAAACGAATATCAATATACTGGAGTAATGTAAACGTGCATAATAATAACTTTTGTTATAAGAGGAATCTTTATATATCTTGTTCCATCGCACACAACTTTTGTGTGACAGAATAAAACATTGTAGTTGATTTGAAAAAAATCATAGTATAATATAATGAATATACAGTGGAGCCTCTGAAAACCGGCTGCCCATGGGACCAAAGAAATCGACCGGTTTTCAGAGGTGCCGGTTTTCGGAGGTTCCGGAAATTTTCATATCCGTTCCGTATATGGATACCGGAAGTACAATGTTATTGATCTTGTGATCGATCCGATCCTATTGATGATTATCTGATTGCACTGTTTGTATGTTTCTACACACATCCTTTGATAGGTATTTGTGTATGTTTGTGTTCAAATCAAGAATAAACGTAAAAGTTGTATAGTTGTTTTTAATTAAAGAGTAATCGTACTCTTTACAAGGTTCAAAATCTGAGCAAATTTCTGGAATACGCGAGCGATATTCATCAACAGTTTCTTCATTTACACCGGCACTTTCTCCACTAACGGTAAACGCTTTAATAGCATGGCGACTCTTAAATTTTTCTAACCACCCGTTTGAGGCTTTGAAATCGGAAATGTCTAACTGACTGGCAAATTCTAAGGCTTTGCTTTGTAAAATAGGCCCGGAAATCGGAATAGCCTTGTCTCGAGCTTGACGGAACCAGTCCCACATCAGATCGTTCAAATTGTCATGTTCACTTTTGTTACCAAATCTAAATTTCTTCAAATTGTCATTGTTATCATAATTTGCAAGATATTCTGATTTTCTCTTTAAAATATCGGAAACGGTCGTTTTTCCTACACCGAATTTTTCACTTAACGATTTCTGAGATGGTTTTGGAAAACTGTTTTACAGTTAGCATGTTTGTGGTAGTATGCATTCTGACATCAAATAAATAAGATAATTATGGAACATTTTTAAATTTATTTACAGTTATAGATTGGTTAATAGATCCAAAGCAATTTCATCGATATATCTTTCTACGTCCGTTGAGGTCTGTGATCTGAAAATAAAACAAGCAGAAAAGGTTTTAAGAGCGATGAAATACAAGTGAATTATATCATACAGAATATAACAAATGGGTTTTTATAGAAAACAAGGTTCTTTAAACTTACATTTCCATAAAAAGTTGATCCAGGTTTAATAGAATAATTATATAAAACGACTTCTCTGCTTATAATGCAAAGCGTGTAGATTTTAAGAATCTACATATACACTGTAAATATTGACAATAAAACAGATTACTTTTCCTGGTTATCTTCAATCGATGCAATGAAATTTATGGCAATTTAATTTTTCTCACGATTCTTTACAATGATCATTATTGAACTGGTTTTTAATAATAAAATGCGTATTACATGTTATCTCAATTATTTTCTCGAACGTTTTTTTTATATGAAAGTTTTTCTATGCAACAATATATAAGTGAAATTAACGTAAGTAGTAGAAAGCAAACATAATCAGAACTAAAGACAGAAATTATATTGCAGAGTAATTCTTAAACATTTATTTAATAAAATACGAACACAGTTACTACAAGACAGGACAGATGTAAACAGGAGATATGATGTCAACTTTCATTGGTTTAACCATAAAAATCAAAGCATCAAAATGTTTTGCTTATAGGATTGTTTATTTGCAAAACCCTTCAATTCTTATATTACTTTTTAAAAACTACTAAATCAACAAATTAACTTACTTGAAAGCACACAAAAGTTTGTTTGCTCTTATTTCATTCAGTAGTCGTATTTGTGTTAAATATCCACACATTTATCTGGGTAAACCGATTAAGTTTACAGCATTGTCAATAAAGAATGTTTGTTAAAAAATGTCTCATAAATCATGAAATACGTGTATGTAAACATGTCATATCAGATCACCAACCAAAAGGATATATCTGATCTTCATTTTAACTTGAAGCAATACATAAACTAGTGCTTAGAATAATGGAACTTACTAATTCATGAGGAATAATTTATCTTTTTCTTGAACAATTCATAAACGTTCTTAATTTTATTTTCAACTCATTTACGTTCTTGGAGACATATTAACTAATATGAAAAAGCAAATTAAACAAAACAAATTTAGAAGTTCAATCTCATCCATTATTATTTTTACCTTAGCATTGTTGAAAGTCGAATGAAGTCAAACTGGTAAATACTGGAACTTTCTGTCATAGCATCTTACAAGGAAACGGAGGGATATTACTAAAACATCATGACCTTTTTAAATATTAGTAGTAATATTTCTCGCAATTGAATTTTTAAACCGAAAATTTTGTTGCCAATTCACTACTCGCTTATTTTGTTAAGTGTTATGAGAAAACGTTACTGTCCATACATTGACACACCTGGGTCTTTGCGCATGAACCAAATTGAATTACCGCCTACCCTTTTAAATTTGGATTAAACTTTTTTTCATGTCTATTAAACATGAACTACAACTACCAAAAACAACAGGTAATGACGAAATACAGCAAACATATTAGGTTACTTACAAATATTTTAAACTTGTTAGGTCAAAGAATTCATCAGGTTTACGATTACTTAGATTGTTGCTTTGTAAGTATCTGTTTAAGTGTTGAATACTATCAGTATGATACCCTTAAAGGTCTTGAATGAATTCATATATTTTGTATATTGAACAACACAGCATAAAAAAATAACCATAAACATGTTTAAATTGTTCTTTGCTTGACACAGTTATGTAATAAATTTGAATATATCTAACATCAAAAATGTAACGCTTGTATTTGCCAGTACAGTTAGTAAAATGTGTCGAATATATTATTTAGAATCTATTCATAATAGTTTAAGAACATTTTTAATTGGGGAAAGTAATAAAAAATGAATAATTCAGCTTAAGCTTTATGACAACTATGCCTCACTTTCTTTTAAACATACAAAAGTCAGTTAGAATATGTATTGACGATTTTGCACTAAAATATTACACATTGATAAAAGCAATGAAACTTGTATAATTAAACTTGTATTTTTGTCCTCAAACGAGTTCAAAAAGTAGGAAAAAAGGTTATATCAAAATATCATTTTCTTCAACTTAAAAAAAAAAAACATTATCAAATGTTCAAGTATATGTGGGTCAATAGTCACCTTACTTAAAAAAGTAACAAGTACGCATGCTTAATATATCAGTTACATTAGAGCATCATGAACATGTTTGAAAATCAAATTCTCAGACAAAATGGGGCTATTGACCCAATGAGCAACAACAAAAGTAAATTGATTTTGAGTGCTTTCCTAGTGATATCGGGAAATCCAATCAACGCTGAGATTTTGCTTCTCTAATTGTAATCATGAAATAACATAAAATGCTAGCAAATATCTCTATCATAAATTTTTGATTGTATTGTAGTCGCTATGTATTTTTAATTGATGATGTACAATGTACGCTAGGTTATACATGCATGGTTAATAATGGTATACGATAGAAGATCTCCAAAGCGAATCTCGGAGGACTTCTTTTATCCACAGTAAAACTGTTTTAGCTCATAACTTTTTTGACTTTTCATTGATGATTAATGATTGGGGATTAAAAAGGGATTACCATTGGCATAGTACAATAGTTCAGAAAGTTCATCTGAAAGGGAAATATTTGTTGAATATTTATACTTGCATTGAGCATGTGAGATGTTTGATCGAGGTAATCAAGATTGTCTATTTGTAATTAACGTGGAAAATGCTTTTAGAATGTATTCAAGATTTTATTGTTATTTTTTAAGTTAATTTGCTGTTTAGCTGTATTTCAATTTGACGGAATAACGTAACAAGGGTGCACAAATGATTTCTGGTAATGGGCGTAAGTAAGACAGAACGAAGCGAAACAAGACAAACTTAGGGTAGAACTTGTGAAATTGCGTACTCAAAATCTACTCTCTATGAACTCACACCTGCACATGGCGGATCCGGAGAATTTGAAAGAAGTGTGTTCAATGCTATTTTTTCCCTTAAAATTAAACTTTTGCTTTGAATTTAGTAACATTTTCGAAAATCCCTTGAGATGCCACTGCATATGGATTCAGTTACTGTAAAATGCTCTTTTTTTAGTTGTTGAGTGGAATGTCAACATACATTTGATTGTTTTGAAGGATTGAATATTTTAATTTTTACAGTCTA
Organism: Perna viridis; assembly: GCA_037379345.1. NCBI lineage: Eukaryota > Metazoa > Mollusca > Bivalvia > Mytilida > Mytilidae > Perna > Perna viridis. The sequence goes on along the minus strand of CM074517.1, from coordinate 28,055,748 downwards.
AAATCTATTTTCAATTTAATTCCAAGAATCTATTGTAGGATTGATATGTAATTCAAACACTATTCAAGTGGTTATATGTCATTGAGACTTTTTATCGGTTTTTTGGATATATAAATACCCATGTACAGACCCTCCAAATCATATCTAAAATATACGTGAAATAAGCTGAAAAAACTTAGTCAAGTACTTTCCTCCGGAAAAATCCGATGCGATCTATAATTTTCTAATTAACAAACAATGCGGCATAGTATTCACTGAAGCTAAACACGACCAAAAATGTACATCTATAGGCGCAACTAAATCTTCCAAACTGTAATAACATGAAAGTTTTGTCTCTTTTCTAAAAGGGGACTTTGGTTTGGCTTTCTCCATAAATGGACGTTGGGTAACTTCAATAATGTTACACTTGTTGCTCACTCTGGTTGTGCTGAACGACATTAATATGGCAATGGAAAAACAGTTTGAGCCCGTTAGTAGTCATAGCATTTCCTTAAGTGTAACCCCGGTAAAGCAAATACATAATACATGGGCAGATCCAAAGACTCTGAAAAGGGGATCGAGCTAGGTAACTGGCTGTTGTATTTGCACATTTTTGCTCTAATTTTACACAAATTAACATAATTGTAACAATAAATATAGAGTATTACACTAAAACCAACGGTATCTGCCACTGGAATATGTCATAAGAATTACATGCACATTATTTTAGTAAATTCTCGAAACATCGGTTGTTGCCAGATTAACAGTCTAAGATGAGAAGTATAACTATAATGATGTTACTAATACATGCACCTTGCATGCGTAGGAATGTTGAATGTTGTTCTTGCTGAAATTTCTTTGAATTACAGGATGTCATACAATGTTTAATTAATACGTCACAAACGTTGCGTGTTCTCATCTCATGAATGGGTGAGGTAAATACATCTCACGTGGCTAGAAATAGGAACATAATTGTCTCCTTAGTGAGAAATATAAAAAGCGACAAATGTGTCTGAAAAAAAATATATCCCCTTTATATATCGCTGGGCTTTCCCTGTGTTTTATAAAACTATAAGATATTCAAACAATTGTCATCTCATTGATAGTAAACCAATACAAACATAGTTTAAACCAAATGCGTAAATTAATATACATAATTAACTCTTCGAATAACATAAAGAGATGTAAAGGGCTTGGTTTTTATACATGATGATATACCTTGAAGTTTGCTTTGTTTGCTATTTCTAGTTAGTAAATCAAATGATGATGTTACTTGATTTAATTGATAAATCAAGTATTACTTAAAAGTATTGAAGACCAGTCAAATTCTTGACTGCATGAGACATATAAAAAAGAACTAATTAAGAAGACTAAGTGGTTCTTACAGTTATGGTTAGTCTTTTCAATCTTACTAGTGTCAAGGTTGGAGTGTAGTGTCATTATCGATATCAATAATTAATATCAATATTTAGTATTATGCTAAAGAGGAACCTTCAACACAGATAAATAATTTAGTTTTCTTTTCTCATAAATAACAAATATAGAGCAACAGAGGCGGTCAAAACACCTTCCACAATACTAAACACAGCAGATAAACGTATCGACATTCGTGGGCGTGATTAATGAAATATTATATTTTTCCGCGTTGCTTTTATACTAATTTCTTCTTCAATTGAAATGCTTTTGATCATGTTTATGTCATTAACTAAAATTACATTGTTTTTATTGTAAAGTTTCCTAAATACATGGGAAGAAAAAAGCCGACAACATAAAACAACCAACACATTAGAAAGAACTGAGAACCCATAAAAAAACCAAAAATACCAATAGATAAAAAAAACCATAACAACCAGAGAGGTACACATGACAAATAAAAAATTGCATTAAAACCAAATATGGCAGTTCAAAATATACACTTTATTCTTGGTAAGAGCGTGAAAGGATATGAAATATTTGATTGACACACAAATTTAATGCAGGAGAAGCCCAATAAAACTTTACTAAATATTACAGTTTTTATGCAAATTTCAAAAGAAGTAAACTGCCAACCATATTCTTTATCATTTATTTCGATGTATACCATTCAGAAATGCTATTGTGTGAAAAATTTAGCAGATCTGGATACATGTCATTGTGTATCCAACACTGTGTATTTCATATCCACAACTAAAATAATCAATTGATATCAGCAAGTCATATTTATGTTATTCTACTACATTTTGTACATATGCTGATGTTTGTATGAAAGAGGAAATAGTGACACTTGTTTTATTTTTTGTTTTGTTCTGTTTTGATTGTGTTTTTATTTGCCAGTGTTTAGGATATGTCGTGGTTACAAAACATAAGCAAACTGTGAAGAGTACTTTCAAATAAACATTTACATTAAAGGAAACAAAAGAACGTTTTAACAAATTATACAATAAAATGTTGTTTAAAAGGGAAACAATATACTATTGCGACCCTCCGAGAAGGTGAATATCCAAAATTGTGAACCCAAGCAAGGGTTGTTTCCCTGAGGGCTTTAGCCCTAGGGGAATAATCTTAATAAGGTTGAGAACTTTTGATATTTACCGACTTATACTGCCGTAATTGTTTTATTATACCGAACAAATAAAAGACTGACAAAAAATGCATGGTTTCAAATGTGCCAGGCCATCGTAATTTGCAAAGATAGGCTTTTCACAAGCTCTTGTATTTTTGATGGGTTATTCACCGGTGAATGATAGGGTTATTCAATGATGGCATGAATTTTGGGGGTTATTCAACATTTCTTGCGATTAAACCAAGAAAAAAAATCCAAATAAATCTATGCCACGTGTGTTTATTTCATCCAATAGAATTAGTCCTTTATTATGTAGGGTATAATAATAGGTGATATTGTCTTAAATCCCGAGATTTTATACAGAAATTGAGTATAAATCATAAAATGACAACTTCACATGAACTAATAACAAACATTGAATTGAAATAATTTTACCAAAACAATAAATTAAATAAACTGAAAATACCAGTCATTGAAGAAAACTAATTTTACAATTATTTGCTAATGTTAAATCTGCTATGCATGAACTTACAATGATCGTAGATTTGCAAGACTGTAAAATACACCAGTGTCTAACATTCAAATTGTGTTATAATGTATCTATCTGAAAGTATTTAGTCAATACATCCGAATTATAAGATCACATTATCCGATAAAAATCTTAGAAAGTGACATTAACTGATACAAACATATCTAAAAATTCAGTCGTTATTTTAACAAACTTGGAAAACTATATGGACAATAACAAAAGCATACATTTTTGTGATTGTTTAGGGAACTGGAGCACCGATTTAAATGCATCCTATCTCGTTGACCAAGATTCATCAATGTAAACACTAAAAGTAATCGCTAATAGGCTATGGGTTTTCTGCGAATTAGTTTTGTTTGCTTAGACTTTTTAGGAAATTGCTTGCTAAGTCGATGATGCAATCATGCTTAGTTACGATGTTTGACAAACAAAATGCTGCAAAAGTATATATTGATGAATGTTGTAAATTTAACTGAGTGGCTAAGGCACTGTAAAATGCTGGAAATGCCTTTAAATTGTTTTAGAGCCTCTGCCAGAGGTCCCCCTATGCCCTGTTATTCCAACCGATTTTAGGCGGCATTAGTAAACATTTGCTGAAAAAGGACATAAAATGAAGTTGAACCATGTCTATACAACATTTTCATCAGCACCATTCAACTCAAAAGACCATATTTACTATATAAACCAAATATAGTTGATATCAAAGCAAGTGAAACAATTTGCGGAAAATGTCCGCCCAGAACAAACTTTCGTCATCACCATTCAACTTAGAACACATTATGTCCATAAGAATAAAAAATCATTGGAATCCGAGGAACTGGTAAAAATGATCATAAAATTTTGACCCACAAGTTTTTTTTTAGTAACGACGGCCATGTTTTTGACCGATGAAGATTTCAAACAGTTTGTGAAGGATACACTAAAACAGTATGCCGTTTGTCGCATGGTTTCAGAGATTTTCAAAGTCATACACGTAAAAAACGACAACAGAATCTGTTTCAGTTGCCATAACTACTACATCGGTTGACGAACAAAAAAGTAAAAGAAGTAAAGTAAGGATATGATCAACAATTTGAACAGCATATGATGGAAATGTATAACGATTGAATATTAAGGGCAAATTGTTTCGTAATTTGTAACATAATCTTTAATTTCGCTGCAAATCGTGACAATCTGTTTTTTAATTCTCTAATTTTCAAAACTTTACTATAAATTTTTTAAAGAATTTGCAGAAGCAGGTAATATTTTTTTTCCAAACGTATGATACAAAAATCATCTTTAACTCACAAGAGTCGACATAGATCATGAGATTGTCAAATTTTCAATTTTCAATTCTAAAAATGTGTTATTATCATTATGACTTAAAAATAAAGGACTATTCTATTGATTGAAATATGCAACTCGGCGGGTGTTTCTAGAAAAGCAGAGGACGCTTACCCTACCGGTGCACCTGGTCCATGCTCCCAGTTTTTAGTGGAGTCTGAGTTGCTCATTTACTTTTGTTACTTTGTATTTATGATTTTAGTTACTGTATGTTCTTTGTTGTGTATGTCTGCTTTCCATGTCTGGTCTTTGTCCCTGGATTACATTCTTTTGATTACCGCTATAACCTTGGTTCCCTTGATTACTCTTTTACCTCTGATAGTTTGAAGCGTAAATACTTTTAGCTTTCAAGTAGATTTAAAAAAACATTTATTGTTATTACCATTTTTTTAAATGTAACAAGGGAAAAAAACATATGTATTTTGTTGTCATATTTTCTTATTAGTGTAAGGAAACAAAGGTCAGATAACCCATGTAGCTTTATTGTCATTTTTTAAGACATGCATGTTTAGTAAACAAAATATTTATTGTCATTTTTCGTCATTATTTGTCTAATTAATGTGAAGAAACCAAAGTAAATTTTTTTTCAACCTCATGTTTTCTAATAGATGAGATGATACTCCAATAAATGTGAACAAACAAAAGAGTAATCAAAGGCAATTAAATAAAGAAGAAACAGAGAATAGAAATAACAAATGTAAAAAAAAACCATAAAATAATAACCCAAATATACAAAACAACCACACACACACATATAAATACCCAAATAAAAAAATGACAGTGAGGCCAAATGTAAAAATTAAAATAGTACAACATTTAAAGTACTAATACAAATAAGTCAACAGAATTACTGATACTCACAGGTATTGAAGAGAATGGAGATTTTTGAATACACTACTCCCTATCATGAATATTCTGTTGTTACTAAGATCCCTAAATTATGAACATTGTAGACCTAATAATTGTTTAGTAGAAGCTACTAAGAAAAAAAACAAAACAACTGTACAAAAGAACATGCTCGTTGCCAGGAACTAATTGCCCGAATTGGATAGTGTATTAAACAAATGACAAATGACCTCTGTTTATCATTGAGATTTTTCCTGTTTCACTGTAAGGGTTATTGAAGCACGGAAGAGCTATTGCAAGGGAAAAGAGCTGATTACCAGTCCTGACCGCCTAATATCATCTCTGTTAAGATGGGGTTTGCACTGTTCATGTTTATTGTATTTAAGGAGAATTGATATGGTGAATATGTCAAAGATACAATCCCATTGGAACCCCCTAACCTGATTGATAAAGTATGATATTTAAGAATATTTTAATATTATAATGTGACGAATCTATGATAAGCGAACTTAAATCACATTTGAAAGCTTAGTAATATGTAATCTGATTCATTTTGTGATTTCCAGAATTTTAAGTATGTATGATTTAATTTTCTTTAGGTGTGCAATGTGTCCTTCGTTTATGGTAATATTACTGTTCCCGATATAGGTTTTACCCAGCTTACCACTCGTTTATACCTCAGGAATTTTAATTCGTTTAAACTAAAAATTAACTTATTTATTTCAATTTTCATGATTATTTGTTGAACAACTAGCCAAATGTACTTTATTAGATCATTTGACTCATTTTGTATAACGATTCCATGCACATAGTTTTTAACTTTTTAAAGCACATGCAACCGCACAATATTATCTGTAGAGTGTGAGAACAAAGCACAAAATGTTGTAAATGAAAAAGTAAATGTAAGCATAAATAACATGATGTTTTAGTTAATCTAAAAGTAAATTACTATCTTCCACTTCATACGCCTATCCCGTTTGCTTTATCTCTGATGTTTTCTACAGCCTTTGTTGTGTGTTTATCATAAATTAAAAAAAAAGTAATTTGCTTCATTTTGAGATATTAAGGACTTTAAATACTAAAAATATTTTCACATTTAATGAATGGCTGTTATAATTTTTGGTCTATGAAGAAAAAAACATAAGCACGTTATACACACTAAATACGGCCATTGGCGTTATTACAAAAAGACCGAAAAAATATAACAGTCATTCCTTATTTTGAATTCTATTATCAAAATCCAACTATTAAATCGTAAACAAATGGTTGATGACGTCATATTTACTTTACAAAATTGTGTCTTTCAGATGATGGACGAGTTGTTTTATCCAACCAAAAAATCAAGTTTCTTCTGAAATTAAATCATAACACAATAACGATTTTTTTGTGTAGTGCAATATAATTGCATAATGATATGTGTTCTTGAATTGAAAGTCTGCATTGAGACAATTTGAAAACATTGTCTACCTGTATTTCTATATATATATATACTGCAATTCCTTTGTTTACTATTTTTCTTTTTCAACAAATGTATTTAGATTCGAAAGTTCGCGGCACATGGTCACAACACCACAGTTTATGTATCTCAGTCACAAAGTTTAAATGTTACCGGCTTATGGGCGATTGGCAATTTAACGACCTTTGAGTTATCTCCCCTTACACCGATTTTTAAAAAAAAAATTTTATTTTATTTTATTTTATTTTTTTGTATATGGAAAACACCGTTCCAACAGAGACAATTTGAGTGCATATTGTTTGTTTAGTAAATGGTTTGGTCAAAGCAATGAAACTTATCTAACTTTGACCGAAATCTGCTCCCTTAATTTCTTCATTTCGAAAACATAAGTCGTAGCAATATGATACTATCACCATTCATCCTAGGGGACATATGGTGTAGCCACACATGTATCATTCGATGACCAACGGTGACCCTGATCGCTGACCTTGAGCTACATCATTCAAACTACTTGAAAATCTGCAATAATTATTTCTATCATCACACACTTTTCGACCACTGTTAGTAAAAGATTGTCCATTAATAGATTTGTAACTCAAAACTTCCCATGTATAGAACCAAAAAAACAATACGAGATAGAGGTGTTATGTTAAGAACAATGTTTTCACTAAAAAAAATTTTTTTCAAGAACATTATAAGGTTTAATTCAGTATTTTGTAAACTGAAGAGGGTATGGTCGAACTGGGTAATGTTTTTGACTTGGCAACGGCCATATCCATTGGGAAAAGTACCTAGCATTTATGCACATCACAGATACAACGGCTAAAGATCAAAGTCATTCGATAATTCATAAAAAAAAAACATATCGAATAAGTTTTTTATTTTAAAAAAAAAAGATAAATGACTCTAACTGCTTCCAAGCGATCTTTTCTGCGTCGTTTGATATTCGAAACCGTATTCAAAGTCATGTCTCATACAAATTTCAGATGAGTACATGCGAAAAAAAAAGTTATTATTTAACGAATTTTAGAACCGAAACACATTACGGAAACGAAATGTAACATTTTGCAAATTGATAGTAATAGTACTGAAACGAAATACTGATATAGAAGGAAACCATTGTGTTTGGTTTGTTGATAAAGTAGTCCTCTACGGAATATTCCTTGAAAATGTTTTGATTTATAACACATCACTTAAACATTATGGTTCTAATTTATTTTTGGCTTAAATTTAATAAATCCCTGAAAGTCAATTGAATAAATACCTTCGCAATCGTTCACGAACGATTTTTTTAATGATAAATATGATTTGATTAGATCGCCCTAATTTATGTACACCTTGTTAGATAACTGTTAATAATGCCCAATCTGTATCGCAATAATTGTTCATTTTAAACTGCGGAAGAAAGATAGAAACTATATATTACATTTATAACAAGCAATTTATGGTAAATACTTAACAATATCCGTAATATATAGTTGGACGTTGAACTTCAAGTGATTAGCATATCCCATTCAATACTTCAATATTATTAATTCAGACAATGCAAACAAATACAGAATATGTGAAAGATGAAAATTTAATTTCTTTGTCTGTATAGGACGATTTCCTTAAAAGATGTTGATTTTCACAGAATTCGTTTGCACTTAAGAAAATGTTTAACTATTCAAATGAACAAAAACTAGATTTTGTTTGTTTGGGTTTAACGTCCGAGCAGCAATATTTCAGCTATATTCAGACGATCAAAAACTAGACAAACTTCTGTCAACACAAGTTGCAGGAAACCAGACAGATTACATTCTGTATGACCGGCTTCATGTTGCATAAGCTGTATTTACATTGACGTGCAATTATTACCAGTAGCAACAAGTAAGTAGCTTTTATCTGCACAAATAATCAAATAAATGTAAAAATGTGAAAAGATGTGCTCAAAAATCCATATACATACTTTCATTAGTAGAAATATTAATATGCAACAACTGTCATTTGTTCGTATATTACATGACATAACCGTTCGATATTAAGGGTGTCTACACAAGTGTGGTTGTAGAACAATCATAGCACTCTTAGACCAATAATCATAAGGTAGGATATTTTTCTTGTGACTATTCAACAAAGACTACATTGAGTCTATACTTTCTGCTCATAACGTTTCCAGGCCTATGTGAGAAAAAATGTTTCCCTTGAATTTCGTTGTTCTCGACAGACAATTTGTTTCAGGTCCACTGTAATATTATCAAATCAAATGGCTTCACTTGAAGGTTGGGTGATTTTGACATTACCTTCAAATTTCGTGTTATTTAAGTAAGAGGATAGACATTTTACGATATAATTTGTGCATTATGAATTTTCGCAAATGTTTTAATTATTATGTGGCGGTATTCTACTATCTCGTTAGGAGAATTAAGAAATAAATCAGAGAAAATTCCATTTTATCATTTACCTCGGGCGGGTAAAACAATGATAAAATGGAGTGTCCATGATTTATTTCCATTCTAAGAAGACTAGTTTCTCCATATTGTTGAATAGATGCAGGCTATGTGTCGGACGAAATGCTTTTTATAACTTTTATTGTCCATGGCTATGGTTTAAAAGCTTTGAAGCACTTTTGATTTTTTACTTGCTGTAATGAACTATACTTCTTGACCTTCCTACTTGGTCTTGAGGTTACTGTACTTATCAATTTTCGCGGTTGCTAATATAATTAACGCGGATCCTGTAAAGTGAACATACAGGTATTCGCAGGTATCAATTGTACTGTTTCAAAAATATGATTAACGTTATATAGTGTTAAAAATAAATTTTGCGTGTACATTTTTCACAATTGCAATTGATGTTTTTGTATTCCATCTATAACGGTACGATTTTACGTACATATCTTACTTTGCTGTTTGATATAGTTAATCTTCCAAACTTAAACTGAATAAAGACATTATCAAAATATATATTTCTTGTTTATGTTTTATGGATATATTGTTGTTTTTTTAATTGCACTTGCTCCTCGGTGTCTTTTTAAGATTTGATGTTGTTTCTTATTAGGTAGTAGTCTTTATTAAAATCATGCAGATTTTGTAATATTTGATACACCCTGAGAAAGGCTATTTATACGTATAGATCTTTACAATGAAATGTATAATTATTCATTCCAATCTGTCTGCAATTAGGAGATAATCCACAATGGAAATCAAACCGTTTCTATTGTATTTTCAGTGCTATTTACAGAGTTGTTCCCCTTAATGTTGAATTTCACAGTACATTCTATATATGTTTTTGTTTTTATCTCCTTAGGACAAGGGTTATACTTGTATATTATATATATGAAAAGCCACATGTTGATATTTGTTTACTATAACATTTTTAACAAAATATAATAAAAATAAAAATATGCTGGTTTTAACAACTCTGAATAACATTTTGCATGATTCTTCTCTTGAATGCTACTTAATAATTTGTTTCTTTTTACAATGTACAATCGCTTATAACTGATAAGTCCATCTATGGAAAATTTTCTGAGCAAATCCACTCATACAGAGATCAAATAATGGTCAAATAGAGAAAGCATTCTTGACTGAAGTTATATTATCAGACCTTTTGAATTTTGATATGCATGTTTCTGATTTTTTAAATTCTGTCTTATTCTTAAAACATTATATCTAACAAAATGGCTTACATATATGACTAAACATTATTTTTTTCACTTTTCACAAATGTACTTCCTGTGAGCCAATAGAAATATATATTCGAAAAGAACCTCACCAATGACATATAAAATTAATCTTTTTTTTTTTTTGGAAGTACTTATACATATATTTGATGCTTTATTAGAGCATATAAACATAAAACGTAATGTGTGACCTATAAGAAGCGACAAAATTTTCTTACCATGGTTCACCTTTTCTGTTTCCTTTCCTCCTTTAGTCTACGCCGGACTTGACTATTAATGAGCAACTCGGCGGGTGTTTTTAGAAAAGCAGAGGACGCTTATCCTATCGGTACATCTGATCCATGCTCCCAGTTTTTAGTGGAGTCCGTGTTGCTCATTTGGTTTTCTTACTTTGTATGTACGATTTATTGATATTTTCACGACGACCTTATTAATATGGATTAATGAAAACAAGAAGTAACACTCATTGCCATATAAGGAAATGCAACGACATTTTCGTAAATTGAAAATATATACAAGTGCCCGAAAAAATTAATACATCTTCAAAAAAGATAGTATATACGGTGAGGACTAGGCTACTTATCTGTGTATCGGTGCGATAATTGTGATAAGAAAGCAAGAATACTAAAGTTCATCTCGTTTTCTGTCAGATTTTCATTTTTGTCAGAAAAACATCTCATTGACGAATCCACAACCATTTTACACACTATATTTTAGGACTTGAACAGGAGGATGCAACTTAAAAATTGGCCATCTATATATCGTTCTTTGTTTGCCACTTCGTTATATTAATAATCAAGCTCTGTAGACTTAATTATATATGACCAAGAGAGAGCGTGGGCGACTTCTTTCATCTTTACAAGGTTTGGCGTTCCGTGACACAGGTGTCGACTTGCGATTGACATGCCGGTGTGTTACTTCGATAATAATTGAAATACAATTGAATTTCTTCTGTCCTACGGAATGTGTAATAAAACATCGAGAAATTGACATATTACACAGTGTATAATAAGTGACCTCCGGTGAGTTTTAAGGAACTTTTTTGGTACGAACAAAGTTTTCTTATAGGTCAGTTAAAATATTGACACGGAGAAGCCTCAGAACGATACCCTTTTGAGTAGATCAATTAATCATCAAAAACCAATGAAAATAACCAGCTTCGTATTAAACTTACATACAAAATCATCTGCACTCGTAAACTTGCAAGGAATGTAGACCTGTAATTAGATTTAATTGCAGGAGTTACATACAAAAAAAAAATGGAAAAACCAATATTTTCAAATATGATCGAGATTGGACAGAAGTGGAATTATCACAATGTGGAATTAGTGGTCTTCAAAAGAATGTAATCAAGGGACAAAGACCAGACATGGAAAACAGACATACACAACAAAGAACATAAAGTAACTAAAATCATGCATACAAAGTAACGAAAGCAAATGAGCAACTCGGACTCCACTAAAAACTGGGATCATGGACCAGATGCACCGGTAGGATGAGCGCCCTCTGCTCTTCTAGAAACACCCGCCGAGTTGCTCATAATGCACACATATGAAAATCGTTCATATGGGAAAATTCTAGTCAATTACCAATTATTTATTGGTTTGTTTATTCCTATTATTCTCTTGTTACTGTTCTAACCACCCTTTCCAAATGGTTTGTCTCCCACAGTGTTCAGTCTATAATTCAATTGAATTAAGTGTAAGTGTAAAAATCAGGCAAAACGAGAAAAATCAGAAACATGCATTTCCAAACCCCACCGATCTGATAATGTAATATCACTCAAGGATACTTGCTCTGTTTGAAATGGCCATTATTCGATCTCTGCATCACTGGCTTTGCGCAGATTTTTTCCATGGAATCTGAGAAAAATGAGGTTTTTGACAGCGTTATCTGCTCATGTAATGTTCATTTTCAGTGAATTTCAATGACATATTAACTCAATGGGCCAGCATGATATGGAGAATTTTGTCTGTTTTCTTGATTCTGGTTGTGCAAATAGTCAAATTACACTATCAAATGATAGGTTTCTATACCCTACTGCATGATTCTAACATGGCCTGACACTTAAATATCATATAATTGTTCATACTGGTCAGTAATAAAGCGAGAGGGCACCAGGCAAAAGAAAATATGGAGGATAAATAGCTGAAACAATAAAAACAAAATTAAAATATTTGAAAAAAAAAAGATTTATTTGAATATGTTTGTTTGTCCGTTAAAGGATATTTCTTTTAGAAATGATTGAAAATCTCAGAATTCGTTTGCATTATTCAGATGAACAAAAACACTAGACAAACTTCTGTCCCCACAAGTAGGAGGAAACCAGACAAATTCCTATCTATATGACTATTCAAATGTTGAATCAGGTGAATTGTGAGTGACGTGCATTTATTTCAAGTAGTATCAGATAAATAGCTTTTATCTGAACAAATAATCAAATAAATGTAAAAATGCGAAAAGATGTGCCCAAAACTCAATACATGCACTTTGATAAGTAGAAATATTAAGAAGCAACAACTGTTATTTGTTCGTATATTTTATGACGTAACCGTTCTATATCACAAGTGTCTACACAATGTGATTGTAGAACAATCATAGCACTCTTACACCAGTTACCAGAAGGTATGTAGAACAATCATAGCACTCTTACCCCAGTAACCAGAAGGTATGTAGAACAATCATAGCACTCTTATCCCAGTAACCAGAAGGTATGTAGAACAATCATAGCACTCTTATCCCAGGAACCAGAAGGTATGTTTTGTTTCTTGTGATTATTCTACATAGAACACATTGATTCAAAGTTCAAGGTTCTGCTCAAAACGTCTCCTGGCCTTTGTGACAAAAATAATGTTTCTCTTGACATCTTTTGTTTTTGACATATGATTAGTTTGAGATCTAGTATTATATAATAAAATCAAGTTGTACACTTGAAACATTACACACAAAGTTGGGAGATTTGGGACTTCATATTCAAATTTTCCTTTTATAAGTAAAATAAAGGGCGGTTTACAATAATTTTTTAATAATAATTTCGTGCATAATAAAATTTCTCATATCTTAACTAATATATGGTAGTATTGTAACTATCACGTGTGGAGAATTAAGAAATAAATGACGGAATCCAAGTTTTTCATGTTTTATCAGAGTAGTGAAAAACAATGAAAAAATTGGGTTTCCGTCAATTATTAAAATGATTCGTTTCTTCCTTTTTTGAAAAGACACAGCCTATGTGTTGCAAGAAATGTTGGTCATGTGTTAATCACTCTTTTACCATATGGCTTTGAAGCTCATCAAATTAGAACTTGGTATTTTACACGCTGTAATGAACTATACTTCTTAACCTTTCTAATTATTTTCTTTTGTATGCCACCTATAACGGTACGAATTTGCGTACATATCATATTGCGCTGTTTGGTAAAATAAGTAAACCTTGCAATTTGAAACCAAATATAGACATTATCACAATATATATTTCTATATTTCTATAGTATGTTTTAATGTTGATCGTAATTTTTTATCATTATTGTCGCTTGCCTCTCATTGTCTTTTCAAGAGTTGAGGTCGTTTCTTATTAATTATTTGATTTTTTTACAACAAACGAAGCATTAAATCTGTATTTCACAAATGCGTTTCTTAATTAATAATACCGATTTCTACTCTTCCGTGTAAGCCAATAGAAACATATCAGAACAGAACCTTACCAATCACATGTAAAATTGTTATCTTTTATTTTTTGAATTTTTAAATTATTTTGTTAATATTTATATTTGATAAATTGATGGTTTGTGAGTGTATATACAAATGAAAGGTAATGTTCGAACTGTATCAAGTGATAAATGTTCAAACTATCGTTCACCTTTTTTACTATCTTTTTTTTTTTTTTTTTTTGTTTTGATAAGTGTGTCTATTTTCCATATCGGGTCTTTGTCCCTGAATTACATTCTTTTGATTTCCGCTAGAATCTTCTTTCTCCTGATTTCTAATCAACATATTTATATAGACCGTTGTGTTCTTATTGACTGTTTTACAATTATTTGAAGCAATTTTGATATTTCATGTCCTTTGCTTATGTGATGCAAAAAATTCTCAATCTATCAAATACAGGAACTTGTTTTTCATACATTGAACTGTTAACTGTTTCATGTTTTTTATGACTTGTCTATTCGACGTAGATATATTTGACCAGGAAAAGTTGATTGATAACTACAAATTTCCTGAAAACATTTTATACTATAGAAAATGGATTTGTCGTATTGAATGACGATTTTTTAATATAAGACAATGATTTTGTATTATTACAAAATGTGACTGATTTTCTTATATTACAAAATGTGTGATATTTTATAATATTACTAAATCAGGAATTTGTAATATTAGAAAAAAAATTAACATAACAAAATGAAATTCTAATATTACACAATCTTTTCTAATATTAGAAAAATGATTTTGTAATATTAAAAATTCATTTTCTAATATTACAAACTATTGATTTTTGTCCACCTTGGCTTGCCATATACGTGTGTGATAATTTCAAGCGTTCACCAACATTTATTCCTGATATCTTAATTTTAGTATCAAAGTGAAAAAGAGTAAATGGGAAAAGAGAGTTGTTGAAGAGTAATTTAAGGGAACCAACATTCTAGCGGAAATAAAAAAGAATGAAATATGGGGATGAAGACTAGACTATGAAAGCAGACATACATAACAAATAGAAGGAAATAACCATAATAACACGTACAATAAACAAACCTACATGAGAAACTCCATTTAAAAATGGGAATATGGGTGTACGGGAGGTATTCACGTAGAAAAAGTTGGTTTATGATATAATCGACAACTTTTTTATTATCTAATCATAATTCGTGAAACTATTTTTAGGCGAAATTACAAGTACAAAGATGCAGTTCATCTACATTTGTCATCCTATGTTACTCCTAACGAGGACACTGCAAATCTCAGCATCAAACACCATCTGTAAAACATGTTATTGTAACAGTAATACAATAACTTGCACAGAGAAGAATTTAACCAGCATTCCGAATGATATAACGTCTTTCAAGGGCTTATTGTATTTGTGAGTTTATGATGAAAGAACATTATTTTATTATGTAAAATCTTTGTAAGAATCTGGGAAAATGTAAGAAATGCCCGCTAAAAGATTAACAATATGGTTCAGACGTTGTATGATTATTAATTGATTATTATGTGGTAAATATGAGTTTGTTACAAATATATTATAAGAATATGTAAGCAAGAAACGTTTACATATGATATATATATATGATTATAATATGGATATCATGTTTAAATTATCATTTAATCATCGGATGAATTTAGCTGTTAATGTTTTACAACACTTTTGTTGTAAACGATATGAGACAAAGTAATTTCTTCGGGCCAGATAATAATAGTATAATTAATTGGAATGTGAATAACCATAATGACCACGAGTGCCAAAAAACGCTAAGATTTAACGAGTGTCCGGAACCTGTTCTGTGCACGAGTAAAAAATACTTAAAAAGAAAACGTTCTATGCCATCTATATTACTGATGTCGTTTCAGTGACTATTTCATGGTCACCTATGTTACCTCAGGTTATATAGAGACAACGAAATACTAGCCTTTGTATACCGTAGTGCTGATATGGAACCACATAAAGCGACGTAGAATGGTAAAAAGGACAAAAACGCGTCTAATAAAATTTGATAAGATAATAATATAAAATAAACTGTATAGGTGCATAAACAAACATGTACTTGTAGGTATTTCGACGATAACCAGATATCAAGCATAAATGAAAACTCCTTCAAAGACCTCGCTAAACTTCAAGTTTTGTAAGTTAATCAACCTGGTATTATGATTGTTAAGTAAGAGACGTTTGTTTTCAAAGACCAAAATGCAGTACCTACATTTGAGAAAAATACAGAATAGGGATAGTGTTTTGGAGATGGGGATCTAGAATTTGGAGAACGGAGAAATTAACTTTTAATATATTCATTGATATAAAAAGTGTAATAATTTAAATAAAAAGGACACACAAAATGTCGAAGCCTTAAAAAATGTAAATTTAAACGTGGTAATATAAATAGTTGAAAAAGAAAAATGCAAAGGGGATTGGAATTTTTCAATTTATACTGGAGAATGGTTTGTGATATTAATATAAATGACAAGTTTATAACATTCAACATCTATGTCTAGCATCTATTACCCAAATTCAATTTTGTTTCAGTTCATAGACTGATTTCCATTCAGTACATTTGTTAATATTATCAGGATCAGTCCAACTGAATATCAGGAAGCGAGATTTTTGATGTTATAGTTCACAAACGTTCTCTTGCTTCGTGAACATTGGTGTACTCTTTACATCTAAACAGTAGCGACCAAGAATTAAAAAGTAGATTGATGGGGCGCACACAAATCTACCTGTAATATGTAATATTAGTACTTTAATATATGCCATATTAATATATTGAAACAAAGTGGCGTCCTCTTTCTGATCATACAATGTAAAAAATGATTAGCTGACCACTATTCACCAATAAATCATTATATGTCGAAGAAAATATAATAGTCTCAATGCACTGTAATTGTCAAATTAACATGAATGTGTTGGTGTATTTTAATTTGTTTTAGGTTCCTGGATAGGAACATGATATCAACTGTACCAAAAGATTCATTTAAATATTGCACAAGTCTAATAAATTTGTAAGTTTTTTTTCACGTTTTTTAGTTATTTTGGTTTTTTTTTTTTTCGTGTTTTGTGTACCTTACTTTATTTTGCATTTAACATTCGTAAGAATATTTCACGTTTTACGAAATTATAGTAGTTTTCATAGTAAATGCATGTATGAACTTCTGACTATCAAATATTCATCTCATTTAACACGTCTTGGAGTTTTCCATGAAAGTATTTGAATGGCAGCATCTAACATGGCGTTCGAAAATTTCAGACAAATTGCAGATAATCAAATATCCGATATAGATACAGATGCCTTCAGTGGACTTGTTAGTTTGAAATATTTGTAAGTGTTACGGTATATTTCACGACTCCTTTTAAAGGCAAATCTATTTGATTGCTTAAAAATGGGTTCGTTCGTTCAAAATCAAATTTGGTCATAAGAAAAAAAACCTTTGATACAGTTAACTCACGAATAACAATTTCACCTTTGTATTAGTTACAGTCACATTCTTTCAAATTTTTAGGAAAAGAAGATTGTAGCGTGGTTATCTGGATCGACAAACCATCAGCAAACCTATTTTGCATGAAGCAAAAATGATAAAATGTGTATTGTGGTATTTCGACAAGAAAACAGCTCGTTAATTTTTTGTTTGATTTCAGTAATATTTCCATCACAAAAATACAATAAGTCCTATGTGACAGTAAGCTAAAAGTTTTAGTCATTTAAAGGTCGAAAACTAGAACAAACGAATATACCCCTTGAATGCGTATCTTACAGATTAAACATTTATACCATAATAGTTTGAAATAAAATACTGAATTTTGACACGTGATAGAAATCTATTTTTATACACTGAATTTCTTACCCACTAAAACAACTGAAATTCTTCAAAATACTATAACAATACAAAAGCATATCCAAAAGTAGGTGAAACTGTATTACTTTGACAACAACACAGCGGATATTGAAACCATTTTTTTTTTATTTCCAGGACTTTACATAACAACCTAATATCTAGTCTTGAAGTTAAATGGTTTAAAGATCTAGGAAAGCTTGAATGGCTGTAAGTATAACTGATATACGACAAATTTGGAAGATTAAACGATCATATTACTGTTTAAAGTGGTATATCAAATTAATTGTTTTAATATAAAGTTACAATTGTATTCATGAGATAACGGGATGATGGAATAATGGCGTAAAATTTCAGTTTTGAAACTGGCTGACCGGTCATATGGTAGTCGTTTCAGCCAAAATATTTCTGTTAGTACATGTATATCTCTTTCTTTGTTTTTGAGTTATTCCTTGGTGGAAATGTTCTTATGTACTCTAACGCTGATGTGTCTAAAGGTTGAGGACTGATTACAATGTATTATGTGTGATTTAGTTGTTATTTCAACCTGAAAATGTCAAAAACAATCACCACCTAATGTTGAACTTAAAGTTATTTAAAGAAGTATTGATTGACTTTAATTTCAGGATTGTCGCTGGGAACAAAATTCCAAAAAGCAACCTGGACGTAATTAAATGTCTCAATTCTGTAACAGTAATGTGAGCAAATTAGAGATGAAGGGAAAATGTTCCATTGCTCTTTAAAAGAACAAAATCTTGTATCGCTGTCTTTTATTGTGTTAAGATTATTTCACAGTGGCTGTCAATTTCTTATCTCTTAAATTTAGTAAAAGCCAGTTCATATTTAGAAGTAAAGTGGTTGCCAAGAACACAAAAAAAAACTGGAGGATAAATGTTTTTACAGGCAACAATACACGTTATACGTTTATATATGAAAATCTAACCTAACATTGTGTCAAAATTGTAGTTTTATTCATTATTTATATGTTAATTTTTAAGACTTAATTGAGTAGAAAAATCTATTTTCAAAGATTTGGTCCTCTTAATGGCCCTGAGTCAGAACGATATGTCCCGAATGATGCCACATATAAATGGAAACAAAGTAGAATTTATATATTTGATCGACCGTTTCCTTGTCCATGTTCCCAATTTACAGTTAATGTCATGCTTTGTACGTAATATTTTGGTTATGTTATGTTCTTTATAATGTGTGTCTGTTTTCCCTAACTGGTCTTTGCCCCTTGATTTCATTCCTTTAATTTCCGCTAGAATCTTGATTCCCTCTATTACCCCTTCCGTCTTAAAATGTATTAAACTTCTTTCAAAGGAAGTCAAACTCTGTTCGTTTGATCTGTTTCTTTGTATTATGTCCTTA
This sequence comes from Perna viridis, assembly GCA_037379345.1. Classification (NCBI taxonomy): domain Eukaryota; kingdom Metazoa; phylum Mollusca; class Bivalvia; order Mytilida; family Mytilidae; genus Perna; species Perna viridis. The sequence goes on along the minus strand of CM074517.1, from coordinate 28,036,499 downwards.
GAAATCGAGTTTCAAAATTATTTTCTTTGTCTAATTCATTTTTGCAAATCACTTTATAAGATAATACTATTGTAGATTCATTTACGGGAACCTAATTACCTGCGATAGTGCGATGATAGCATTCCTGGCTTGGTTGGATACAAATAAAAAACGAGCTGATGTAAAATGTGATGGTACGGTATTAAAAAGGCTGGATCCTTTTCCAATGAGAAAATGATGTTATCATATGTAAGTATCGGTCGGACTTTATTTATATTATCTCACATATCGGTTGAAATTGCAAGACGGTATCATCTATGTAAGTATCGAACCAAAATACACATGTAACTATTGGTTGCAATTATAACAATTTTTCCCTTATATATAGTATTTGATCTGTAATTATTGGTCGAAAATATAATGATTCGGCGAAAACACAATATATGATCAAATGTGTAGTGATTGATAGAGAATAAAATATATCATCACATATGTACATTGTAATTATTTTGCCAAAAAAATACAATACATTTTATTCTAATTTTTGTAGTTATTGGTCGGAAACACGATATATTACAGTACCTGTATGGGATAAACTTCCCATTTTATGGGGTATAGGGTAATGGGGCATAGGGAATGGGGAATGGGGGATGGAGTATATGAATAAAGCAATGGGGAATGGGGCGAATGATTGATCTGATTGGTCAATAAAAAATAATTGTTCTGCCTTTTTCAGCAAGCAAATTACCTATCATAATTCTATCCAAAACAGCATTCCTACGTTGGGTCAATGTAGGGAACCCAATATTGACTCAATGTTGTTAGTGCAAAGAGAGCTAACGTTGGCCCAAAGGAGGCAGACAATAGTTGGGGCAACGTTGACCCAACGTAATGCCAACATTAACCCAATGTTGACCCAACATAAACCCATCTTTTACCGAACCATATGGTCCGACGATTGCATTCCTTAAGATATTAGAACAAAATTGTATATTTTGCTTTCCTAGTTCTGTCGCAGAGTACTTATTCTATGCACTCCTTCAGAGTATAAGCGCTTAAAATTCACCCAGTTTATCATAAACAAAATTACAGGAACAATATACCAATGACAAGCTGATTTTAGTTTACAATATTAAAACAATAAAAATCTATTATAAAGTCAGCAGATACTACAAGTACATGAAGTATACTGAAATTGATATGAAAGTATTTAAAATTTCAAAATTGCTTGTCTACTAGAAACCATTTTGGAAAAATTAATCAAAAAGCGATATTTCCATAACCACCGACTAGTACATTGGACCGACGTTGGGCCAACGTCATCATGCCATCGCAGCTACCATTTTTTGTTTTTGTTTTGATAAGCATGTTTTAGAGTAATTTTTAATGATCCCAGGTGTCATAATTTGTTGACATTTTTTTTTTTAATATTTACCGGAAGTACATTTTATTTCCGGTCATTACAGATTGAAATTTTGATTCCCTTTCAATTGGCAGAAATATGTCATTTGTCGCAACCTCGAAAAAGATAATAATATTGTTATTTTTATATTTTTAACAATACTTTTGGAACATTATTGAAATTAAAATTGTTCGCACCCTAACAATCTGTAAAAAATAAGTCATTTTTAAGCAATTAGACTAAAATTAATGTGCCACAGCCACACATACGATCTATATTTTTGACAATTTTAACATTTTAAACAATTATATAAGACCATAAAGGTAATTCGAAGGGATAACACTCATTTGATCTGCAAAAATATCTCATTTTCAATTATTTGGTTTGAAATATACGTAGTACAACCATCAACATAATATGATATTGACAATATTAACATTATTGAATATACTTTTAGACTAATATGTATATTAAAAGTGTTCGCACACATACACTTTTCAAAAATATATCATTTTGAAGATTTTTGACTGAAATATGAGAGTCACAACCACCAACCGGATACTAATATTGCCATTTTTAATATTTTAAGCAATAATTTTGGACCATTTTTTAAATCAAAATTGTTAGCACCCTTACATCTGCATGAGAAATTGGACTGAAATTGATGTGTCACAACCACATATATGATGTTTATTCTTGCCATTTCAACATTTTAAACAATGATATAAGACCATTAAAGTAATTTCATGTGTTCGCACTAATCTTATTTGCAAAAATATCTCATTTTCAAGAATTTGAATTGAAATATATGTATCACAGCCATCAACATAATACTGATATTGACAATTTTAACATTTTTTACAATAATTTTAGACTAACAGGGACATTAGCTGGCCGGGTCATTCCTTCTCGTAGGATATAGCTAGGATATATTAGTGGTCTAGGGCGCTGGACTTAGTGCAGGCGGTGTTGCCATAGATGTCACAGCGGTACGAGTTGGAGTCCCGCGGAGGAAACGACCAAAAATTTGCATCGCAAATTTGACAGTTCTTACATCGTTGGAATTTTTTTCAGACCCTTCTATATATATACAGCATGTGACGACTCTGGCGGATCAAATTCATACAGGGGAAAATAATGTGAACGTATAGAAAAGTCTGAAAATTCCAAACGATGTTAGAACTGTCAATGTTTTTGTGGTTTCCCCCGCGGGACTCGAACTCGTACCGCTGTGACATTTATGGCAACACCGCCAGCACAATGTCATAGACCACTCGCACAGCTAGGCTTTATAAAAATATAGCTTTCGCGCTGGCCGGGTCATTCCTCTTCATATGATTAATCTTGGGCTGTAACTTAGTACACGATGTATTTTAGTACGGTACAGCTCATTTAGATGGTCTTATGTAGGATAGAGGATCGAATTAATGATGCATGTCAAACAAATCAAATCAAATATATATATATGTACGTCTCAGAATGTGACGACTCTATTCGCTACACGGCTCCAACGGATTAAATTGATACACGGAAGATACATAAACGTATAGAAAGGTTTGAACAATTCTCAACGATGTTAGAACTGTCAAATTTGCGATGCAAATTTTTGGTCGCTCCCTCCGCGGGACTCGAACTCGTACCGTTGTGACATCTATGGCAACACCGCCTGCATTAAGTCCAGCGCTCTAGACCACTCGGCCAGCTAGGCTATATAAAAGCACAGCTTTCGCTGGCCGGGTCATTCCTCCTCGTAGGATTAATCTAGGGCTGTAACAGTATACGATGTATGGTAGTACGGGACCGTTCATTTTATATGTTATTATGTAGGATATAGGATCAAATTAATGATGCATGTCACAACAAATCAATATTATACAAACGTCCCAGAATGTGACGACTCTATTCGCTACACTGCTCCATCGGATCAAATTGATACAGGGAAGATACATAAACGTATAGAAAGGTCTGAAAAATTCCCAACGATGTTAGATCTGTCAAATTTGCAATGCAAATTTTTGGTCGCTCCCTCCGCGGGACTCGAACTCGTACCGTTGTGACATTTATATATATATATAGTTTTAAGAATATTTTGGATGATAATTTCTCATGAAAACAATACAATTATCGCGTGATCTCGAACTCGGCAAAACTTTTACATCCTTATTCATTATATGTGTTTGATAAAACATTTATTAACTTTCTGTTCGAAATGCGTCGATGCAATAGGAGATGGAGCAGTGGGAGAATGGGCTATTGGGAATGTAATATGGGGCAATGGGGGTTGGGGCTATGGGGCGTGGGACAATGGGCAATGTGTTATGGGGCAATTGGGGAACGTGGTATTGGGCTAGTAGAAATTTTGTCCCATACAGGGACTGTTTTTCATATGTATGGATTTGTCGAAAATACAAAATATAAACTCATATGCAATGAATTGTCGAAAATACAATAGATTTTCTCATATACCACAACAATTGTAAAATTGTCCCTCCGTCATATATTTAATTTTTTTTCTTCTTTCTTTTTTGGTTTAGAGAAAGTGGATCTACGTCATCGATTGAACAGCACAAACACACTCCTTTGAGCATCCACGTTAACGTTTTCACCTACTGAATTTGTATTTTGTAAACTGATTACATGCCTATCAAATATCTGCTTTGATATCAATAAACATTACACTGATGGAGATGGATTATAAAACGCATAATTTCAACTTCTTTCAACTTCTACTAAGTCATTGTGATTCATACTGATATAAAGATTTATCACAAAACTCATTTTCAAGAATTCATTTTTTTCCTTACTTTTCCTACTGCCTGAGGCTTACTAAATCCATATTTAGTCAAACGTGTTTTGTTTATGATTTCTTTATGAAAATGTCAGTTCACTTTACACACATATTGTCCGTAGTTAAAGAAAGGCAGCAAGCAAGCTGGTTTCAATACATGTACCACACATTATCATGGTAAAATTAATCTTAAGTGGATAATTTAACATTCTAAACATTTATGTGAAATCTCGTACAGAATTAGAATATGAAAGATGGTAAATACTTCAATTTCACGTACAGACATATTGTCCATTTACAATCATGCTTTTGGTCAGAACTTATCCTCAATATACCCACCAGAGATTGAGATAAAAGAAACAGCTTTTTTCAGCAACTTTTATGGAATAACAACTCGAATTCGACAATAGTGGTCATCTCAGTAATAACATTAATGGAAAAAAAGAGACGACTTTAGTTTAAAATCATAAATTGTCTTTACTTGTGCAACAACATACCTTCATCGCCTGAAAATTGGATTTATATGTTACAATTGACTCCTTGCCCTCCAGTGAGTACTAGCTACTCTGATTTCATTGAACGTCATAAATATATACGAGTAACAGACTCTTGAATCATGATTCAGAGGTATGAGGAAAAGTGCATTTTATAATTGTTATTTAATCACCACTGGTATATTCATACCTCAATGGGGTTTTGCATCGTAAAACTTAGGTTTAACCAAACTGTTTGTTTGAAATGCTTGCACCAAGTCAGGGTCATTGCGGTATCAGCTACTCCAACGTTGTAGTGTCTATTATGTCTGATTTAGATCTTGACGTTGATTATGAGTCGGATGGTGATATTGTTGTTCTCTTATTGATATGATGAATAAAAGCAATGTTGTTTCTAAAACTTATAATCAAGACAATAATGACGACATTAGTGTCAATTTATATTTAAAATGTCTTTGTAATTCGGAAGAAAATGTTTAAAAAAAAACTTTCTCAAACATTTTCTTTACTCGAACTTGATGATTTAAAAACAAGCACAAGGATTTTATGGAACTCTCAATTTGGTATTTTATAAAACCAATACAAGACCTATTTAAAAATAATACCACCCTGTACTCAGCTCAGTCGTAAAGAGACAGCTCTACATTGAAGAAAAACGCTCAAGTGTAATAATTTATGGCATGCATATTTGTTGATATAAGTGATATTCTATGCTAACTCAGTGTACAAAAAAATGCGTCGATGAGAGGTTAAACCTACATGTAGGGTGCTTCTTATGTGCGCCGGGATATGTCATGTTTGATAAATTTGTCTACCGTGCTCCAATAATTCTGAATAATATTATATATTATAATTATCAATCAAGTTATTGATACCAAACCCTGACACTCTTCAGAATGAAATACGGAATTGGCAAATGAACGGAATTTTATTGATATGAAGTTAGTTACATTCTAAAATGCAACATACGAAAGAACAGGCCACAATACACTTGGATAAAATAGTAATGAAAGAAAGAAGCTGATTGATTTCTAAACAAAAAACAAAGACGAAACATAAAAATAACTCAAACAGAATAAAAATTAACTTGAACTTAGGTGATCCGAAAGGGATTTAGTTAATGCAAATTATATTCCTCAAATCGAGTTTTTCAAACTCCTGTTTTCTTTTTTTATGCTTTACTGGATAGTGATCTAGCTGGTCGCAAAGATAATACAATATGGGAAAAGAGGCCGTGAATACATCGAGAAATAGGATGGTCGTGAACAAACTAGACAAAAAAGAGATAAATATTTACGCGGACACCTTGGAAACCAATATTATGTAAGCAACATTGTTTCAGAAAAACTGGGAAATAAAAATGAGTATATGATATATAGTGACCGATGAGTATACGACGTCGTCATTCGTAAAAACGTTTGAAGTGATGACTTCTGAATTATTCCTAATGTAATGTAATACAAATGTATGTTATGTAGTAGAGAAGTTTGTTCAATTACTGCTGTTGTATACCAGCAATAAGATATGTTTAAATTAAATTAGACAGACGCCAATGTTTGTAGTTCAACACTCAATCAAGTAAATGGTTCACGATGCAAATATATTAATCACCACCTTCACCATCATTGTACGTATAATTCGGACTTTTTAAAAGCTTATCAAAATAATAAAAAAACAATATTATATACCATATCTTACATGTCATTCCTCAATAAAAAAAAACACGGACTGTAAATCTATAATTGCCTGCAAAGTTGGGGACAATTGTAGAAATCTTTATTGTAGAAAAAAAAATATGTTCATTCTCATGACAAAATGCATAGAGCGAAGTTTGAGAATGCACTTTCAGAAAACAAAAAAACAAAAAACAAAAAACAAAAAAAAAACAAAAAACAAACAAAAAAAACAAAAAAAACCCACATTTTAATCAAAATCAAAAAAAGTATGATTTTCTGTACTTCGGTGATGGTTGTAATTTCAACAGACACAGTTGTTTTGTTTTTTTATAGTTGTATTTTGCTTTCATTACTGATAAAGGATACAAATGAATTGTAAAGCTCCAAATTAGTGGTTAACGATTCTTTTAGTACTTGACTCATATCATCGATCAGTTCACGTTCATTTCTCTCACTTGTCAGTGCGACGGGGGTGCCTATAATATGTTGTTATTCACAAGAAACCTAACATCCTGTCTGGTAAAATAAATATATTAATCAAAAATAAAAGTAGATATTTGGAATTACAACAACAATTAGGGAATGTAACGGAGCCTTGCGGTTTCAAGAGAACGCATCTTGCACTCTTTTGAAAAATATAGCAATTGTGAGATAAAGCTTAAAAAGTTAACAGTTTTGTTATCTTTTTGATAGTAACTTTATTAACATAAATATTTTGTTGATCCTTCCATCAGAAGAAAATGTGAAATATGAAATAAGTGCTACTGATTACACTTGTGTTGTGTATTACATTTATATATATGTGCATTTAATGAATATCAAATATGACAATTAATCTTCAATATTCGTACCATTTAGAATGTTTTTAAATTTTCTTAAGCCCTGATATTTTAAAAGACGAATACTCGAAGAATCATTATTTTCAATGAAAAGTTGTCATTTTTTAAAATTCTTTTTAAAATTGCAGTTGGTTCAAATATCTAAGTCCACTTAAGGTTCCAACATTAAGTACAGGAAGCCTACTGCTTTGACGATACCTTGAATGAAAGTAACATTTATATAATGCAGATGAAGAGCAAAACAAATATTTCTGCAGTGTTAACATTTTTTTATCGGTACACTAGTACTGAGGAATTAATCTTTGCATGGCTTTGTGTAAATTGTATTCTTTATCTAATCAACAAGTTTTTATCTCATAACAGACGTGTTTCCATCGTATTGGATATGCAATAAACTAACGAAACCATGATGACTAAAATGCCATTTATTAAAATTTAATGCACGTAAGTATCTTGAATCATCTACATTAAAACCTAAACATTATTTTACGAAAGTTTTGATAATTCATTTAACCGTGAAGGTAGGTATATATATTTGGCACTCTCAGTTGTCCGTTAAACATTAGATTAAAATTTTACAAATATTTATTTTTAACACTTCTCATACTTAGTGTTTACGTAAAGATATAAGGTCCCTAAAGGTTCCATCGTAAAGTACGTTAAGATATAAGAGCCCTAAGGATTTCATCGTAAAATACGTACAATCTATTGTTATGAAGGTATCTGAAACAAATATTTAAATTCTAAAACTTTTTTGTTTTGCATAATGCATACAAAATTTAAAACTCTAAAATTCACCTTCGGGTGCTCCGTATTACTGAAATTTGAGTTGAGAAAGGATTTGAGGATTTTTCTTAATTTGAGAGTTTTTTTTATGAAACATGCGTCTTTATTACTGTGTTTTTAATTTCGAATAAATTTGAACAAAGACGTGTTCTTGATTGTCAGAAATCAACAACCGAAATGTAAAAACAGCTCATGTCTCATTCTAAAGGAATCATGGTTCCTTTACATTGGCAGAATTGTAATTTTTCTTCAGATTCCAAGTCTTACAAAAATGAATATACGATTTTTTATTGTGTTGTCAAAAGAGTAATCAAGGGAAATGTGTGACGAATGGATTTCCATAAACATAAGAAATATTATCATTTTAAGCAAGCTACGCATTGGGTTAGAAAACATAATTTTATGAACTTGTTATCACTTTACCTTAACTAAATGGTGTTCCAATTGTCCAATGGTTAACATGTACATAAGGGACAACTGAAATCAGTCTAAATATTTTTAACAGAAAACACGACTGGGTGTGAAATATTCATATAAATAGAGTCAGGTCCTAAAATTAATGCCAATAATATATATTTACTACACTCATGTAACAATTCAAGCTTACTAAAGGCTCGCTAATCAACAGATATAACATTGTTGTAAAACAAGTACCTGAATAATAATTCGAAGTACATACATATTTATGTCCACGTTTAAGACTTTTAGATGACAGTATCACTTTTAATTGATATAGCTTGACAGGTATGGCGGAGCAGCATTATTTCCATTGTTGCTGTTGTTAGATAATTATCTTATTATAATCACTTGCAATGTGACGGGTGACGATGGTAGAGCAGGACATGCTTACTCTTCCTAGGCACTTGGTACTCTTTGTGGAAGTTCATATTTCTAGTCCTTTATTTTTTGTTGGACCTCTTGTTTCCCATATCTTCCGTTTTTAGGTATAATTTATTATATTCGGTTTGCTACATTGACGATCGTCTATGGTTTATGTGTTCACGTTTAAGCCACTTTTTATGGTTTTTTTTATAATCATCTCAATACTGAAGTGTCGGCATTTTTTGCCGATATTTTGAACACGAAGTTTATAATATTAATCAAAAGCAAAATTAAGAGCAATTGCGGCATTAAAACATAGAAAAGAACATATTACCCCACCTCAGCACAAAAATATTACATTTATGGACAATATGTTATCATCAGTATGACACTCGTCTTCTCATGTTTTACGTATCTAGGTATTTCAACAGCTAGCTAAAGTCATTGCTGGTATATCATTTAGAAAGAAGGATACTGTGTCAAATTAAGAAATCTGAACTCTTGATGGACTTTCAAAAGATTTAGAAACCAAACCATGTATACTGTATAGACTTTATCTGATAATCTTATTGGAGATATTTTCACTTCTTATTGTTAATTCTTTTGTCATATTTAGCCAGGAAGAGATAGAATAAGACAATTTTGTATTTATAAATGTAAGACTCGGAACCGCGATGGGGAGCGGAGGTCCGATGGTCGCGCGAAAGTGCGATGGTAGTACGCCGAGGTGCGTTTATGATCAGGCTGAACTGCGATGATTAGACATGATTGTTGACTGCCAATAGCAACGCTGCAATGCGTTGGCCACTACGAGGAGGTGCGTTTTTTCTTGTGTGCTTCGCTAAAATGTTTTGAATATCATGTAGATTTTTTTCCGTTGAAACCGTAAATATACGATTATCTGTAAATTCGACAGATATGATATTAGTATGAATGCAATCAGAAAAGCGTTTGCTTTCATTTTATTCATACTTCCAACTACTGAGAAAATCTGAAGAAATTATAGAAACAAAGTTAATAATTTTACTTCATTTTTTCCTACACCCGGTGGAAATTTTAAAAAAAACTTGTAGTCTCTTTTAGAGGACGAGTACTCTTAAATATATTTTATTACCTTAGCTCTGAACGTTTGTGAATAGCTTTAATACTTCTGTATTAGCGTATAAACTACATGTACTACATAAAAGATATCAGATCGATAATACCTGTAGAAGTTGCAAATATAAATGTAATGTAGTATAAGACGGTGCTTTTCTCTCTCTCTCTCTCTCTCTCTCTCTCTCTCTCTCTCTCTCTCTCTCTGTGTGTGTGTGTGTGTGTGTGTGTGTGTGTGTGTGTGTGTGTGTGTGTGTGTGTGTCATTCTATACACTGGCTAAGGTTATCAAAGATTATTGATGCTACAGAGGGTCTAGATTTGATGGATTAACGGACTTGACGTAATATGAAGAGAAACGTGCTAGTCTGGTCCACCGGAACTTAATTCGTGTCTTCGACATTCTAATACTCTCTTTGGACTCGTATATTGCAGTTTCTATTTCACCTTTCAACTATAGAATACGCTCCATGATTCGGTGTCTTTCTTTTCTAATGGTAAAAATCCATGATATCAAAATTGATAAAAAAGCAACATTTTTCAGATTTTCAAAACAATAATAACGAAGTTGTCCCGGTAAATCTTTCATAGTTTCCACGACTTTCAGTGTCCGCTATCTTTTGTAACCCGTACCTATAGTTTACGTTTCTCGAATTACCTCGAGTAACGTAACGTATATTTTAAGTTTTGATACTGCATTAAATACATGTAATGTTAACACTCAAAATTAGTAATTATGTACGCTACGTTTGTTTATACAGGCAACAATATACTAGCTACTTTCATGACTTTCCTTTCAGTTTGTTATTTTTCTCTGTAATGTTGTACGCGCTTATGGACGTAAAATTTCGTAGCAATGTTGAATGGGGTATACCAACGCACTTCCGCGCCTTTGCGTTAGACATCCAACGTACTACAGCGTTGACCATCGCAGATCAGCGCGACCATCACACTTCGGCGTCCCCATCGCACATCCGAGCATATATATATATATATATATATATATATATATATATATATATATATATATATATATATGGAAAGGTATGTATATAGCCTAGTTGGCCGAGTGGTCTAGGGCACTGGACTGTGCAGGCGGTATTGTCATAGATGTCACTGCGATACGAGTTCAAGTCCCGCTGAGGTAACGACCAAAAATTTGCATCACAAATTTGACAGTTCTAACATCGTTAGTAATTTTTCAGACCTTTCTATACGTTTATATGTCTATCTTCCCTGTATCAATTTGATCCGATGGAGCAGTTTAGCAAATAGCGGTCGTCATATTCTGTAGGGTCTGTTATTATGTAGGATAGAGGATCAAATTAATGATACATGTCACAACAAATCAATATTATACAACGTCTCAGAATGTGACGACTCTATTCGCTACACTGTTCCATCGGATCAAATTGATACACGGAAGATAACGTAAGCTGGTAGGTGGGTCTGAAAAATTCCCAAAGATGTTTTTTTTTTTTTTTTCACAGTTAAGTTTTTGTATTGCCGTTTTGATATTCTATTTCTTCTTTCTGTGTCAGTGACTATGACATAATGTTACATAACATTTGCAATAGGACACTGCCATTGACCAAACAAACTATAAGCAGAAATGAGGCACACATGTGATTATCTTTCTTATATAATCGGTAATACCCGCATTTTAAAGAGTTTATACCATCAGCTAGTTGATATCTTTTCATACCACAAGTTCGAAAAAATTCTTAACTTAAGTATTTTTCAGATTACTGTGAATATGGTTTAAATGTTAGTGTTTCTTTAGGGGGGAATGATAAAAGGTTCTTTTTCGGCGGATACAGTTCATTGCATTTTTTAAATTGCTTTTAGAATGAAGTAGAAAAAAAATCCAATCTAGTGGTGTATGGCATGTGTAAGTCGTAAAAATATTGACCGCGTCTGAATTGAATTCGGAAAATGACTTTTACTCCCGACTTTACGAATTTTTGGAAGAGTAATCAAGGAAACCAGGACTCTAGTGGAAATCAAAAGGATGTAATCCAGGGACAAATACCAAACACGGAAACAATAATTACATCGAAGAACGTAAATTAACTTAAATAATACATAAAAAGTAACAAAAGTAAATGAGCGACTCGGACTAAAGAAGGGTGAATAACCAATATATGATCACGAATGCCAAAGAATGGTTAGAAGTAATGAGTATGGGAAACTTATTCCGCTAACAAGTTAAATTATAATGCGTTCTTGTCGCGAGTGATCATATTTTCGTTATTCACGATAACCAATCGATTATCCTATTTATCAATATATTTTCACCGTTATTGGTAGCTGGTTTCTACCTAAATTGTACCAAACAGGTACAAATCACAAAACAAATTTGAATTTGTTATTGGTTCGTTGCACTTTTGAGATAAACATCGTATATTATAAGCATTAATCTGGCACTTTGCAAGAATTATCTTTTCATAATTTGTTTAATTAAAACAGTAGACCTGAGTGCCACCAATATTTTTCCATAATGTTTGTACATGATGTTAAACTGATTGTACTACATCTTTCGGTAATTGATGCTGATCCTCGTCGTGCATGACATGTATCTACATGGTAATGTACTAGCAAGTTAAAATGGTAAAGTTGCCTCACTCCATTAGACTTCTTACATATACTATATACTTATTGTGGATGTAGTTGTATACTGTTACAAATCCTAGAGCATTGGACTAGGTGCATGCGGTGTCGCCATAGATATCATAGAAGAGAAGGGTTCGAATCCCGCTTAGGGAGTGACCATATTTGCATCGCAAATTGGCAACCTTGCATCGATTATAGAGTTGGCGTGTAGTTCGGATCGAATTTGGTACAGGGAAGATAATGTAAGCATAGAGGGGTCTGAAAAATTCCCAACTTTGTTTGAACTGCGAAGCCAATTTTTTGGTCGTTCCCACCGCGTGCTGCTGTGACATATTTTGAAAAACTAGGCTATATAAAAATAGAGCTTTCGCTGGTTGGGTCAATCCTCCTCGTAGGATTAATCTAGAGCTGTAATTTAATTAACGATGTATGGTAGTATGGAACAGTGCATCTAGGTGTTACTATGCGGGATAGAGGATCAAATTAACGATACATCCACAACAAATCATTGTTATACAACGTCTAAGAATGACTTAAGATTTCAACTGCCTGGAATTTACTACATTCACTTTTTTCATTTGAAGAGAAATATTAATACTGTGTATCTTCGAAAGCATTTTAATCGATATGTAGTTCAAGTGGTATTCAAATAATCGTCCCTCTCTGTTTTTAACTGTGAAGTTGTGTTTTTAATAATTTATTTATTTTTCCCAAGTACCACACATATATATAACGTTTGTCATAGCAAGTGTCCATTGTCTGCCTGGTTGGGTATAAAGTGATAGATTTGGCTTTGAGTTCTTCTTGTAAACAATTTTGGTTTAATTTAGGTCTTCCTTTGTATTTGAGTATCATATTCATAATGGGAGGTTAAACCTTGAAACATGTATACGGCAAATCAAATTGATTATTTATTTATCTTTCTACATTGCTTCTACCATAAATTGTGGTGTTTTGTATGCACTGATAAATGTACACTGCTCTTTTAGTTAAATAACAAAGACATACATATGTACTTCATTCATTCCACACTTTTAATAGCTATAGATTGTTGTTATGTGTACAGTTTATATTGAACGTTCTCATAATAACATTAAAATATAATTTAAAAAGGTAAATACAGAAAAAAAAACAAATGTATTACTGTAGTTTGTTATCTCCTGAAGAAGTACATTTTGTGTGAAAATTCTTATTGGAGTATAAAATAATAAACAACAAAGAAAGTTTATTCCAAGAATAAGTCTTACATGTGACTCTTGGGCTTTTACTTTACTGTATCAAAGGCTTTTTTAAATTCTTTTTTTTTGGAAGACCTGACAATTTTGTTTTCCTATTCTAACTTGTCAGATTGCCTCTTTAGTTGTCAAAACTCGAAAATCCACATACGCCATATGTAAATTCACGTTTTTATCATTAAAAAATATCGTTTAAGGTGAGGTGAAGCTTTGTCTAATTTGTCATTTGTATATTCCATTGATATAGAGCACAAGCAACAATATTCTTTTGCATCTTAAATGATATAGTTATCAAAGTAGCTGGCAATCAGTAACAAAATTTTAACTGTATAATAAATATTCCTATATGAATCATGTATATCCTAGTCCACTTCACGTGGTAAATAGTAATTCTGCAGCAAATTTTCAATTTGAACTGTCTAATAAGTTCAAGAAAGGCTTGCTAAACATTATTAAGAGCATATGTGTCCCTTAACAGATTTATAATGAATCTCCGTGTACCCCGCATACATACTTGATTAGTGATTCCAAAAACAATTGTAGACATTTGAAAACTTAAAAATCAAGTTTCCACTCATTTTAGCAGGAAAGCATTTTACTCCAAACTGGCACATACAGGTTCACAAAGCTAAAAATGAACTCACTTTATTTTCTTCTATAATAATAATAACAATGAATTGAACAAAATAACAAACCAGATTGTTTTTTTTTTTTATTTTCACAGAATTCCAATTTTATCATTGTTTGTCTGAATTGCTCTTAGATAGACAGCTATTTAAAGTGTATAAATTATCTAACCCACATTTATGTATAAAAACACAACAAAATGCTAACACTTTTTGTAGAGCATATTATTCAACTCTACCGGATTAATTGCTCTAAATAAGTTTCAATACTCAAGTACATGGCAAATCAGTTTGTGAATATAAATTAATCACAAGAAAAGCATTCTGTATTTGAAAGAAATAAGTTCTGATAGTATGCAATGATATACTAGAAATGCATGATAAATTACCACAAGTTCTTAAGTTGACAATAATATCGCAAAATCGAGTCATAGGACGTGTTCTGTTTAACATTGAACAAGTAAGTGATAACTGCACAACCAACAATCATTGGTATCAACATAGCAGCAGTTTTGTAACCCCCTCCCCCTAGCAGGCCTTGCATCTAAGTTCTGTTTACTTTAAAATACAGTTTAAAACAAGTATTTCGATACATTTGCAAAATTCAAAACCATGATTTTCTCATCAAAAAGATAAAGATGTTTTATAATCTTCATATTATAATTTTTTTTTAAGAACAAACATAATATTTAATTTTCGATGGATAGGGGGTGGGGTGCTCATTTATACAAGGAATGATCTAGGTCAATATGACCTCTGACCTCAGTTGAATCGACACAATTAAGTGAAGTGTTTTATTCTGGATTACACTATCCAAGGACCGTTTGAAAAAATTGTTTTGTGACACTTTTTTTAACAAAATAAAATCCAGTCTAATGATGGTAAACTGATATTCACCCTTATTCGAAAGTAACCGGTCGACGCCATATGCTTTATTTTAATAAGCAGGGTAAGTATTCTTTAAAGTTTTTCTCTTTTTATACAGACTTGTTGGCTAACGTTCTTGCATAATACAACTTGATATAGATTCATCATAATACTGAGAAATACTGGCTTTTACTATGCATCTTTCCATGCATCTGCAAATCCAATGTTAGTTTTAAAAATACCTTTTGCACAATTTTGTTTATATCCAAATTAATAAGTTTCTACTATTATCAGTTATGTATCTGGTAATTTGAAAAAGGATAACACAAATTTGATTAAAAACAGCATTGTGAAAGGCAATACTTGAGAAAAAGGCGAGCGAATTAAATAAGCAAAACTGCAACTCCGTAGATGCTCTATTGGTCAAATTCTACCATAAATTGGCATTGACCCCTTACTTATTACAAAAACTATGCAGGACTTTTATTTTTATGTATTTTATGGACAGAAATACTTTATTATGGTGGTAATTTATTAAATGTTCCAAAATCATATTTTCTGAAACCAAAATAAAAAAAAATATGAATACGTCTTGAACCCCTTTTATTTAGAATTTTTGGAATGCTTGGACATTTTTATGGTAAAGATATTTTTTCAAAATTTCATCAGCTGACCATTTTCCCAAATTGCAACATAGAACGCCCTTTAGTATATTTCTAATTTCTAACAAGTTTTGATATTTTGATAACACAAAGAAGTACATTTTACAATGTTTTCCATGTTTTCGCAATTCCGAACGCCATTATACTTGGATTCGTCCCGCGATTCAGCTGACTTGTTAAACATAGTTTTTGTAATTCTATTGAAAATGTAAACTTCGTTCCCCTCGCATGATTTTTTTCTCTTTAAATCATTTGAATATCAGTTGAATAGATCATTATTGTCGAAAGTTTTTTTTTGGTTTAAATTTTATAATTACTTATATAAACTGTGTACAAGATATATCCAGTTTAAAGTTTTATCTACAAAAAAAATCAATATCAAATTTTAATTTGGAAATGAATCCACATTGCTACAAATTTTGATTGAGATTAACTTCAACACATGAAATGCGCATCATGACTATTTGGATGGATATATATTTTTATGTTATTAATCGTTCAATGAATTTTTTTTTCTCTTTTCTCGTTACATTTTTTTTTTTCTGAATTCTACTTTTATTTTATGGGGTATGCATTTTTGTTCAACTACATATATCCATGGTGTTTTGGGAGGTAAATGTTCTACTCTTAACTCATATCGTTGCAGTCTTTGAACCGATCCGTGCAACGATTTGACGGAGGATCGATGGCCGCTGACTGATTAATCGCTGACGGATCGATAATCGGTTACCGGTGACCGATCTGATCGCAAATTGGTTATCTTAAATGACGGATGATCAGTTGAAAATAAAACAAATGTAAAAATAAAAGTATAAATTGTTGTTTTAATTTATTGCATTATGTCTATATGTGCAAAATTGACAACAAAAACAATGGAAACCGTAAAATACATAGACCGCTCTGTGGTCTCGGGATTCGATCACCGGTTTTTTGGATCAGTTGGACGGATCGATGACTGATCGGTGATCGATGACGCATCGCAATTTTACTTGCACGGATCGGTTCAGGTACTGTATCTGATTTGGTATACCCGTTTCTAAAAATCATGTCAAGTGGGTAGTTGAAGTCTCCGTTTTATTTCATCTGTATATTTAATGGTAAGCGTGTATAAGCACCAATACCGTTGCTACATAGAGAACACATTCTGTCTTGTCTATTTGCAGTGGTCCACCTTCCTGATTCTATCGGATTTTTTTTCAATTTTTTTCATAAAACTGACCACGCAATAAGTTGGACATTTAACTAGACCATGAAGTAATGAATTGATCACATAAAAGTTTATTTAACATAATTTTTATCAAAATATCCGTCCTAGAATGAAATTTTGACTAAGACAAGCATACGTAAATACAGGGTCCACGATGCGACTCTATTTAGAAATGCTCTGACATTGACGATGCAAGCTAAACAAACGTTTATTCTCTAAACTCCTGAGCTTGTTATCATTATTAACCAGTTTACAACAAAATGACAACATTCTGATTTTATTTTTTTTTAATTAATTGTGGCTTACCAAATAAAAACCGTTAAAAGTTGTAACGTCACCATGCGGGAAACGTCTTTAATGCTAGTGCCATCATATATTAAAGGCAGAAAGTAATACCCTAGGAATACCAATAACAACAAAAGTTCCAGTCAGCTATAAGATGCAATAATAAACCTGTGTGTTTCCGCAAACTGAAGTACCCGATACTTATTTTTTACCCATCCGTATTCCGCCCAGAAACTGTCTCAGACATAATTTAAGTTACACTGTTACGTAGAACCTTAAAAACACATATTCGATCTATTAAAAGGTTGTCCATGAAAAAGGCAGACAAGTGTTTTGATCTTAGTGGCATTGTTTTTGTTCCAATGCAATTTATATATCATACGTTTTTCAAATAAAAATTTGCTTTAAATCGAAAATGGATGGCTAAGAAAATGTTCGTAAATTTTCATACAATGCAACCAAAGATGTAGGAGCATTAAGCAATAAATATTGCAAAAAAAATATCAACTTAAAAGTCGTTCATAACATAGTATACAAACATAAGAAAAAATAATCATTTGTGGCATTAGTTTATTGTAATGACGTCATAAGGGTGCCATAATCATACGTCATTTAGCAAAAACTGCTGAGAATTGTAAGTTTTTGGAATCTTTTTTTCAGACATATTTTATATCCAGATAACTATGCCCTCTCCCAAAAAAACCCAACATATTATTTTCACGTATGATAGTATGATAAGCTATGTAATAATGAATGTGAATGTATTTACTAAACGTGAAGTTGTTTCTTGAATGTGGACACATAGTTCCTTCCCAAAATATGACAAAAATTTGGCAGTACATCTGAATATTGGTAAACTTCTAGTATTTTTCGGTCTATTTAATGCAAGAAATATCTGAGGTCCTTATATTTTCTCATTCTTGATAGATTCAAGTCTCCAACTTTACAATTAAATCAGTCAACACTTTATTATAAATTTTAGTTGAATTTTAGGTCAATAAGACCCTTTATCACCCCTTCTCCTTTTGTTCAAATTAAAGAGTAATCTTTTTTTTTCAAAGAATGTCATTGCATTCTGTGTAATTTATTTCTTTTTAGTCGTTGAACTTAATCAAATGTTTTGAGAAAGGATGCATTTGTGATAAGAAATACGGACAACCATTTTGAAAACAAAACTTGGCATGTGCCATCAACTGCCTGGTTTTTGCACGGACATCATCTAAAATGTTATTGGTATTAATTTAAATATTGTATCATTACTTGTATTTACTTGTATATTTGAATATGTCAGAACGTAATTTGTTTTCATAAAAATCATAAATATAAGGGAATTAACGTGAATATTGCACAATATTTAATATTACAGGCTGAAAGTCTGGATCCAATTCCAGAAAGACGAATTACAATTCCAAAACTAGGGCATACTATACCGGTTCTAAAAACAGGACATTTGTTTAACTCTGGTGCTTACAGGTGCAATAAAGGTTAGTTTTGAATAAACTGTAAATTATCTCTTTCATGTTTAAATTCAAGTTATGTATAGTTTGGAAATTAAAACAAACTTCCGGAAATGGCTAGTTTTTATTGACACATAGCAAATCGATTTGCTCGAATTGATGTTACATGGCTTTTCATCTCATTTTCAATGGATATTTTTAAGACGTCAAAAAAATTATAGTTCGAATACAGACTGGTATATTCCATGTGTACAAGGAAATAGACAATGTGTCGGGTTTCTTATTTTTGTAATGTTTTATCAAGAGTTGTGTGACGGTGGTTTCCTCTCGCTGGATTATCTATGACATGAAGCTTTATTCAGAATAGATTCTAGTCACACGTCGCGTCACGTGAAACCACTGCCAAAGAAAAAGTAAAAATACATAGTTTGTATAAATTTTAGCATATGCTCCTTTATAATAAGGAAATACACTCCTTGAAACGTTCAGGTTTCCCATTTTAGCGTTCGTGCATCATTTATCGTGCGTTTACACATCGTTTTGCTTTCGTTTAAAAGCAAATAAACGCACGATAGAAGCTTTCGTTCAAACGAACGATACAAGCGTTCGTTTATTTTTGTACTTTGATTATTTTCTTGATTTAACTTTTATTTTTATATTGTTTGCTATTACTAATCTTTATATTCTCATTACTTTCAATTTCTATTTTTTCTTTCGTCATTATTTTTTATTATTATTATTTTAATCGTTCGTTTATCGTGCATGTAAACGTTTTTGCTTTAGTTAATTGTAATGACGTCAAAATGGTATCACAATTTTACGTCAATGAGCGGAAATGGCTGAGAACCGAAAATTTTGTTGTTTTCTGGACATATTTACATCTAAAAAATTATGCCCATTCCAATGAAACAACTTTAATTTTTCACATATAATAGACTATATTATAATGTATGTATTCACTAAATATGAAGTTCTTTCTTTGGTGCGGTCACCATTTCTTTGCCAAAAAACATGACCAGAAAGTGACCAAAGGTATCAACTTTGAAGAAAAGATATCTCGATAAAGTTCAAGCAAATTTTCTGTCCATTCAATACAAGAATAATCCTTATGTTTTCACATTTGTGACTGGTTAAAAAAATATAATAAATAATAATTAAATAGATTTATTTTCAGTCCAATTTTATGCCAATAAGATCCTTTATCTCCCCTTCTCCTTCCATCATTTTGGCCAAATAAACACTTTTGTTTTTCGTACAGGTATATTTTAATTAACTTCCTTTCAATTATGTATACATATATTGGTGATTAAAGAATAACGGAAAATAAATACCATACTAAACAAGTTACAAACTATGTTTTGCTTAGAATATCACCTCTCAAACAGTCATTTACCCAACTGAAATTATTTGAGAATTAAACTTGCCTTGTTTGTGTCTCTGGATTACATTCTTTTGACCCAACCATGACCCAGTATCTATTGTTTTAATAAAAAGGACAAAAGGGAACAAAACTATAATGAGCATGTTGTGTTGGTTTTGTTACTTTGGAATTTTACTTGTAGAGGAAAAATTAATTGTATTAATAATAAAATAAATGAATAATTGATACTCCTCCAGATCATCGTTATTTTTTGTAAGCCTTGAATAATTATACTAATTTCCATATCAAATTGTTTCCCATGTGTTTGTGAAATTTGGCATCCTCGTTTTGACCCAAAGTTCATGTAAAACTCTAAGGAATTGCAAAGCCCACAAGTAACCACCATTTCATCATTATCATCATCATCATCATCACGCAAAAATTTTTTATGTTTTCTGTACAACACTGCAAAATAGACTTTTGTTTTACTAGAGGTTTTTTGTGCATACTAAAGGGTTGGTTGAAAAATAATTTCGAGGTTTTCTGGGATCACCAAACAAAGTTTTTGCGAGGTTATGAAAAAAAAGTCATGTTTTATCAGGCGAATAAGGAAACGCGAAATACTTATACTGCAGTGTATCATGTAATGAATAACAGTTCGTTGTTGGTTTTCAGTTTATATACGGGAGGGTAAGCTGGAATCTCAGGCATGGCGTTCAATGTATTTCTTGACTATATAATATCTCCCCAGTCGTGGATCAACTTAACATTTTACACGAATAACACTTAATAACTTTTCAAACAGAATCAAAGATAAGTTTCCGATCAACTTAGTGGATGGCTACTAAAATAGATAAATAGCTGAAACAAATCAAATATAAAAAAAAAAAATTTATTCGTATAAGCTTGTTTACCTGTTCCGGAACATTCGCTTTGTTTAAAAATAAATGAATGTTTCCGAAATTGCATGTGCCTATGGAATTTAATGAGCTTTAAAATGACTTTAAAAGACAAACAACTGTCAGCATCAGTTTCTTGAAAACAGACGTATTCCAATCTGCTATAGTATTTGAACGGTCAAATGTTGCATGAACAGAATGTTCAATTAATTTATTTCAAGTAGCAACAAAATGACAGCTTTTATTGCATATACATGAAGGTTAATAGAAATCAATACATATACTTTGAAAAATAGAAATATTATCAAATTGCAAAAAAAAAGTTATATGCAATATTTCTTATTTGTTCGTATATTTCATGGCATAGCCGTTTGATATCAGGTTTTTACACAAATATGGTTGTAGAAACATCGTTACAATGTATACAGTACTTGTATAGGGAAAACTTCCCATTTCCATATGGCATATAGGGGATGGGTAATAGGGGATATGGAATGCAGATGGGGGATAAGTTTTGAAGAATTTAAAAAAAAAAAAAAACATAATTCAATATGATCATGTAAATGTTTGATAGGAAATACGCAATTAGGATTCAATGGGGGAATGGGGATTTTGAATTTTTCACTGGGGAATAAGAGATGGTATATGGTGTAAGTGGGAAGTTCATACCATTCAATATTTGTACATGTATCTTTACGACTTTTATAAACATTACGCACGCTGTATTATTCTAAATTCGACTTTTTCTTGATTCGGTGATCATCGAGAGTGTTCCGCTGAAAACGGAATAAACAGAGAAGAGACAAAAATACAAATTATGTGTTACCGTTGTCTCCTGAACTACATGGTAGCACTGCTTGAGAGACTGTATCTTCAACATATACAGTTATAGTCACTGATGTTTATTGTACTTAACTACTCACAAATGGACAGATAAAAAGATCCCTGCTGTAATGTGCTTAATATTTTAAATTTTTAAATTAAAAAGGTGCAATATAATTTATTGGATTTTCGAATTTTTTTTTTTTTTTTTTTTTTTTTTTCAATAATAGATTGAAATGGATAACTACACATTTCATCACATACACCCAAAAAGTACCTTACTGACAAAAATTGAAATGTGTTGCTTGGGGGAGGAGGGGTAATCATATATCTGATAATTTGCATGATTCTTAGTAACACTGCTACTTAGAATATAAACATAAATATATATTTAATATATATAAAAATTCAGATTTTCAGACATTACGTACATATACAGTAATACATCAGGAATTGAGTAGCTTGATCTTGCTGATCATAAAGAAAAATCATCTATAGAACAATTGACAAGTGGTAAGAAATAGAATGTTGTTGCTTCTGTGTGTATTAAAAGACTTGGGAGGCCATTTCACTTATCAACATTACTTTTCCTCCATTTCTGTCACTCAATTACAATAAAAATATTTATCGTCAGAGCCGTTTGGATAACTGTTGGCACCAAACGTTGATACAAGGTACTAGTACTAATAGAAAAACTTCGAAAAATTCATTGCTTAAGATTCATGGTTTGAAAACCTAGTAAACAAAAATTAACATGTTGAACATCATGGAAACTTTTTTGTAAGAGATACAAAAATATAATTGTATTGTAGATTTCATAATTACGAGAAATAACCCTGTAAATGACACTGAAATACAATAGAAAGAGTAATCAGGGGAACAAAGCTTCCAGCGGTAATCAAAATAGTATAATCCATGGACATGGGCCAGATTTAGAAAACAGACATACACAACAAAGAACATATAGTAACTAAAATAATACAAAGTTTCAAAAGTAAATGAGCAAATCGGACTCCACTTAAAACTGGGGCCAGGTATATGTGCATCTGTGGGAAAAACGTCGTCTGCATTTCTAAAAACACCCGTCGAATTGTTCATTAAAATCAAGTCCAGGAAAGTGGAAAGATGAAAGGAAAACTATGACATTTACTTGAACATACCAGTAAAGTGAATCAGAAAAAACTACCTTAATCAGTGTTCTAGGATTTTTCAGAAATTGAGGTTTCCTCTGGGAAAAATCCATATAAAATCAACCTTCCCACAGTCATTGACTGTTTTCCGAACAAAACAAATCCATACAGTATATAAAGTTTTCAACTTGCCACGGGAAAGTGTAACTAAGTAGCTAAATTTCCCTGACCCAAATTTCACTTGCCCCGGGTAACGGGAAATAGGAATCCTAGAACACTGCCTTAGCGCTATTAAGTCAATTCTGCATTGTTTAATCTCATTAAATCTGCTATTAATAATCTGCGTTCACTTTCAATGAGGATATCTTTAGGTTGTGAGTAGTAAATTATAGCTTTATCATCAGGGTGCAGATCTTCATTCCTTTTCAGTTTCTGATAATGTTTCCAAGTCATCTCTAACACAGTAAAAAACACCTACAAAAGTAATATAATAGATTCGTATAGTGAACGCCACATAACAGTAACTATGGGCAAAAGTAACGTCTTCACAGAACTAGGGGCTCTAGCGAGCTTGAATTGCTCACCTGGTCAAAAATAGTCTTTACAGCTTTCTAAAGTTAGACTCCTGACCTTACCCCACTTTTGCCAAAAGAATCATTTCATCAATACCGACCACCTTAATTATCCACCCAGTTTTCATATTATAAAATAATCTCTGATAGTATTTTTTTACTCTTCAAGGGCAATAACTCCAACATTGAACAACAGATTTTTATGAAAATTTCGGCATAGGTCCGCTTTACCATGCTGATCATTTTTTTCCCCTAGACAACCAGGATAAACCCTTTGTTTTTTTTTTTTTAAGTAATTTCAACAAGTCGTCAACTTTAGTAGTGGTGGCCATGTTTTCAACAGATAACAAATTGTTAAAGATATCCTAACATATATTAATGCCATATTTGGTTTCAATCCATCCAAAAGTTGTCTGAGAGGAGATTTAAAAAAAAATAAAAAAATCCATTTCAGGGCCAATAACTCGTTCATTCTTCAAAGGATATTTCTAAAAATTTTGGCATAGGACAATCCCATCATGCTGAACATTTTACACCCTGCTGAATTTAGCTAAGATAAAAAATTCCCATGCAAAGATTGTTAAAAATGTTGTTCTACATAACATTCAAGCATAGTTATGTTTCAATCGTTTCGGAGGAAAAGATTTAAAAAGTTAAAAATGTTAAATTGGGAAAAAAAGAAGTCCATTTCTTGACCCACAACTCATTCATTCTTCAACAGATCTTTCAAAAACTTTGGCATACGTCCATCCCATCATGCTGAACAATATTACCCCCTACCAGATTTTAGCTAAACATTACTGTTTTAAGTTATCTGCATAATTCTACAATTTGACCCCTATGGTCTATTTTTCTGTAACTGTGGCCATATTTTTTGCCAGATCAAAAATCCCTACAAAAGAATTGTTGAAATACCATAAGAAACATTCAAAAGTTTTGTTAAGATCTGTTGGGTAGTTTCAGACGAGACAATGTTTGAAAAAATAAGTAAACAGACAAAGACGGACACATGGTGATTGCAACAGCTCATATGGCCTTTTGGCCAGGTAAAAGGGTGCACTGATTCGCCATTCATCTAACAGTATTAAGGTCATTAACTTCTTTGCTTTTGGGTCTTAATGTAACGATCAAAATAGAACTAGTTTTCGGCTTGCATTACTTTCTTTCATATTCTTATTTAGTATGATGGTGTTTTTTTTTTTTTCTTTCTTTGTAGTGGTAGGACTGGAGACCCTCCTTGACAGCTGTGAGTATAGAAGTTAAAAGTTTAGAAAGAGGTTTGGTGACACATTTTGCAGATGCAGCTATGTAACGTTGTGGCTACAATTCAGGAGCTTTTTCAAATGTTCAATATCAAACTGTTATTACCTGCATTCCTAAGGAAGGGAAAGATAGAAGATTCATAAAAAAATGGAGACCAATCAGTGTGATGAACACTCATATGAAAATAGCATCACCTGTCATTTCCTTTTGAATAAAACAGGTTCTTTCTTCCATTATTTGTGATTCTCAAAAAGGGTTTATGAAAAATAGTTCATTGGAGAGAATACCAGATTACTTTATGACCTGATGCATTTTTTTGAAGAAAATAATGAGGAAGGTCTATTGTTACTTATTGATTTTGAGAAGGCTTTTGATTCAATTGAATGGGATTTCATTAAAAAAGCACTACAAAGTTTTAATTTTGGTGAATCTCTTTGTTACTCATGGTTGATATTTTATATAAAGGGGCAAAAAGTTGTGTGATAAATAATGGACACTTATCATATTTCTTTGAATTAGAAAGAGGTTGTCGTCTAGGTAATGCTCTCTCACCTTACTTGTTTATAATTGGAGTCGAACTGTTAGCTATGAAGCTTAAATTAACACTGGTATAAAAGGAGTACATGTGCCTGACAGTAAACCCAAAGTAAGCCAATATGCAGATGATACATTTTTATTACTAGATGGTAGATATTCATCTTTAAGAGAATCACTAAAATGTTTTAATGATTTTTATTTGATATCTGGGTTAAGAATGAACACTTCAAAGACAAAAGTGCTATGGGTAGGTAGTAAAAAGTTTTCTAATTTGATATTATGCCGTAACATTAAACTTGATTGGTCTATTTTAAATTTTAGGTATCTTGGCACAGATTTTTCATTAGATTTAAGAGGTATTATTGAACTTTAAAAGGAAAATAAGAGAATTAAAAGGTTTACTGAAAAGCTGGCAACATAGAAAGCTGCCACTTCAAGGTAAAATCACTGTAATAAAACATCTTGCATTTCCAAAGCTTATACATTTATTTACAGCATTGCCTAATATAAATCAATCTTTGATTAATGACTTAGAATGTTTTACAGTATTATATGGGATGGAAAAACAGAAAAGATAAAGCGTAAAACACTCATAGCTGACATAGAAGATGGGGGATTGAAGATGGTCCATCTACATTCTTTTGTTATGTATTTGAAAATTTGGTGGGTGAGAAGGCTCTTTTTACAAAAAGGAGAGTTGGAAAGTTTGCTTAATATTGAATTAAAAGACTTTTGGGAAGTTGAGAGCCTTTTCTTTACAAATGGGGAAGTTATTAAAAGTATCAAAAAACATTAAAAATCTGTTTTGGAAAGATGTGTTTTATGCCTTATCATTATCTCAACCAATACAAAACCTGATAGATATTAATGAGTGCTTAAGCTTAGATATTTTAAATTTTAAGCCTTTACAAGATTTTTCTTACTTTATTAAGTGGGAAGACTCAAACGTCAAATATCTAAGTGATGTATTTGATATTGTGAGGAAAAATGTCCTCACCTTTTATGGAACTGAAATGCAAGGTACATACACAAAATTTTGTAAAATATTTTTCCTTAATATCAAGTATTCCGTCTGATTTAAGACAATTTATTTAAAAAAATATAGACAACACAGTGATACACACTGTTGAGGATTCATTTTTGAAACTGCTTGTTAATAATAAATGTATTAGATTTATTTATCGTCATTCAGTGAAATTACAATGCTATCTTCCCAATAAAAAATTATTGAAATGAGAAAGTGAATTATATACTGAAATTCCAGATTGGAAAAAAAATATTTTGTCCTGAATAAGAAGTATTGTCGTAATGATTATCTTGCCAAATTCCAAATTTAAGTTTTTACATCGAATTGTACCTACAAATATGTTTTTGTACATGTATATGATTCATATAAAATATTCTAATTTGTGTTCTTTTTGTTATCAGAGTACAGAGACTATAGAACATCTGTTTTTGACTGCTTAGTTACTTCAAATGTCTTATATGATTTTCAGATTTTCTTTAGAAAACACTATTCTGATTTTGTAATGAAAAAAATCACTTTCTTTTTTTTTTGGTGTTCCTGAGCCAGATATCAAATTAAATCTCTTGTTACTTTATTGGAAAAAAGTACATATTCAAATGCAAATTGGCAGAAAAACTGCCTAACATGGTTGGTTAAAAACAAAGAATTCGACATTACTATCGTATTGAACATTTTATTGCCAAGAAAAATAATGTTTTGCATCAATCTGAGAAGATATGGGCCCCTATTACAAATATTTCAGATATTTGATAACGAAAATGTGTTTATTAAACTTTAAAATACAAGACAGTATATTTCGTCTTTTTTTTTTTTTTTTATTTTAAATTATAAATTGAAATGTATATATCATAGAATGATTGTCTTTTGAGCATAAGAGAGTGTGAGAGTGAGAGTGGTTAAGGATAAGTGTAGTCTTTCAAATTATTATAATATAGTGAGGATTATATTGATGTTTACAATACCCTATTACACTCTAGTCAGGTAGTGATGTAGGGGGATGTTGTAAAACCCTGACTATATTCAAAAAGAAATAAACAACAAAAAAATGTAACACTGTTTGTATGGATTCTTGTAGAGTTTAGGAATCCAGTGCATAGACAGTAAATCACGATCACCGTCTCTGGTAGAGAGACCAAAAGAGGATAGCAGATGTATAGTTTTCCACTATCTCCTCTTTCGAGAGTGTAGTTGCAGTATAGGTCTTATCACTGGTAGTATTTTCTATGTCTACCTATGATAATAAACAATGAATGTAATATGTTTTGTAGACAAAAACAATGTTGTGTTTGGCTTTGTCTGCTGGTACATCGGCATATTTGTCATGTATAGTAGACAATGTTTTACCTACATCAGGGTCTTTGAAAACTGATGTAACATTGACACTTATTGACCTACTTAAAGCTTTCATTCGTTTCTGACAAAGAACCAAAGTCGTCTTGTTCTCATTTTACCCATTTCTCATGTAGTCCACGGCATCCATAAGAAAATTAAACCTATAATTCTAATTTATGGAGCATGATTCACGGTACTTGGGACCTTTAGTTTTTGTTGTCAACAATGCTTAAATCTCCTGTAACAACAAGACAGGGAAGTCACATAGTCATTGCCAATTAAATAAGGACGAGATCTTGTTTCCCACTGCATGTTATTGTGAGATTTCAGTTCGTTTCAAATCTCTTTAATTACAGGTCTATGTTCACGCACATTCAAAATTTTCTTTCATTTCAATTTTTTTTACAATTATTAAAACTGGTCTAAAATTGAAAAAAATTATTTTTGCAATCAGAATTACAATCATTATTAAGAAAACAAACTCCTAGACAGATGCTCTTAACTTCCTGTTTATCAATTATAAAAATACTGACGAAAGAATGAAGATTAAGACAGATAACTGTGTTAAATAGAACATGTTTAGCACCTCTAATGCTTCTTGACACATTTTGCAAAAAACAAAGTTTTCCAAAAAGCAAATTTATAATTAAACATCATTCATGGCCAAAATTAGAAAAAAGAAGTCCCTCCAATATTCATTTGTTTTAATTGGCATTTAATATAACTAAGCTAAATGATTGCCTGATACATTTTCAATGATTTTGAAAGATATAAAAGGAATTATACATGGACTAAGTATTCTGTGAATTGTCCAGAAACAGTAAGGAAGTTCCTGACAAAAACGAGCAACATAAAGTATTTTGAAGGACCAAAAATCCCAAAACAATTCTATGGACAGACGCCTTACTGAACCTTGACCTTTAGCTTTCTAAAGCAATAACTCATATTTGTACTCTTGTCATTGCTGTACTATTGTCATAAGAATCATTCAATCAACAGAGAGCATCTTAGTTTATCATTGTTCATGATCCTGTTTTTCAAATTACAAAATAAATCTCTAAAGATTAGTCATTTTTTGACTCTCCATGGGCAATAACTCTTAACATCGGTCAACAAATCTTTATGAAAATTTAGGCATTGGTCCATTTCACCATACTGATTACTTTTACGCCAAAAGAATTTTGTTATACCTGTTGATTTTTGACTTATTCCCAAAAAATCTTCCATTTGATCCCTATTGCATATTTTCAGGAACAGTGGTCATGTTTTCGCCAGATCAAAAATCACAACATACTGATTGTAAAGGACTTTGCAAAATTCTGTAAATTTACCCTCATGGTATATTTTTAGGAACAACAACAATGTTTTTTTTTTTGTTTGCTAAATCAAAATTCCCAACAAACAGAATGCAGAACCTTCAAGCCAAGTTTGGTTACAATTGTTGAGAAATTTCAGAATTTTTGTAAAATTCAAAACAAAAATCCATTTCAGGAGCCATAACTTAAACATCTGTTGGCCATGATTTTTGCCAGATCAAAAATCCCCATACACAGACTGTTTAACATTCCCCAAGGAACATTCAAGCATTGTGCTAAAAAGACAGCATACTATTATCTAGAAGGTTTACACTTTATGGTTATAAGCTCCCAGGTGAAGGTCTATGACTATTCAGCCAGTCTACTGAGTGTCTAAATTAGCATATATGGTTACGGCAGCTTACAATATTTTGTGTACAATTTTGCCTATCTATGTTATGGGAAAATGAATTAATCTTTGTATCGAACTGTATTTCTTCGAAGTTATTTTGGAAATCATTCAGTGGTTACTAGGTAAAATGGTCTATTTTTATCTTGGCATCCAGGCCGAATATACACACTGGCCTGTACTTTTTTTTGTTTTTTTTTTTGGCCAGTGGGGTGATTGAACTAATCAAGTCAAATTGTTTAAAAGTGCATGCTTAGGCTGCAGTGTTTCATTAATAGAACTGTATTAAGTCTCAACATCGTTCTTCAACTAATGTTTTAATTGCTGGATGGATTTTCCTTTTATGGTCATTTGCATATAGTTCATTCAAATATTTTCATCAATAGTGGATGGATTTTTATTTATTTGCATACTGCTGCTTCGGTTCTTTGGACAAATGGTTTTTATCCAATATCAAGTGGTCAACACAGCCCAAAATTGTACAAATCTTGTTGACCTTCACTTATGACATCATTTGTATTATTAAATACTCATACAAACACATGTTCAAATCTAGGTTACTTCTTTTCATGATTTAAGTAGCTGTCTTTGTAAGAATCATGCAAAATCTGAAAAAAATGTGATACACCTTAAAAAAGGCTACATATTTTTATTTTTGTAATTAAATTGTTTTATGGGTCTGTACTATGAAATATGTAATTATTCATTCAAATCTGCCTGCTCTTAGGAGATAATCAGCATTGAAAATCCAGTAGATTCTATTATATTTGAGCATCATTTACAGAGTTATCTCCCTTAATTTTGAAATCTACAGTGCATTCTATACAATTTTTATCTCCTAAGAGAACAGGTTATATGAAAAACCACATGTTAATTTCTGTTTACTAAGACATTTCAAACAAAATATCAAAAATAAAAATATGTAGGCTTTTTACCCAGGAATCACATTTTGCATGATCCATAGCTGGAGTGCTACTTAATATGCATGAACTTGCATACATTGTCATACTAAGGATACCCCCACTTGTACAAGAAGTTGAAATTGGATAGCACCCAAAATTACTTATAACATATGCCCAGTCTATGTACAGCAACATACTAAATCTGAACAACTCCATCTACAGGGAAATAAGATAACTTTGACAAAATCTGAATGAACAGACAAATGGAAAGATGAAGGACAAGGCAAAAAGCATTAAAACTAGAAAGGGGAGGCCATCATAAATGACAAAGTCTTATACCAAAGATGAAATATTTTCCTTCAGTAGAAGTTGATTAATCTTTTAAGAAAATGGGTAAAAGATAGATGGACAGATAAGATGATTGCAATATAGCCACCAATCATTGAGTGGAGGTATAAAATTAAAAAAATAGATGTTTCATACTACTTACACTTGTCCCATCAACAATCATGCCAAAAATATTAAGATTTTTTCCTCCTTCATATTTTCCTTCCTCATCTTTCCGATATTTATCATGTAGATCTAAAAGAAGCTCTCCAGCATGTTGCCCAAGGACTCTGTCATGAAGTTGTAATTCTATGGCGTCCTCTTCAATAATTTTAGACATGGAATCATGGTCTCCAGTATCTGAGGAAGATATTCTATGACTTCCTTTAAATTTCTTTCTTGGTGGTACCATAGGCTCTGGACTATAACAGGAGTCTAGTTTTACCTAGAATTAAACATAATAAAAGAACAACATTTCGTGTCAACTGTCCAAACTTGTCAATTTAAAAGTAGTATCTGTAGTAAGGAGTTGTCATAAAAAAAAAATTTGTAGGCCTTTTCATTTCATCATTCTTTCTGTCAAGGTTTTCCTAGCACTCTGATAAATGTATGCTTACAACCTCAATTTTTTTGGAAAGGACCACAACTGAAGTAAAATTTCAGTGATATTATAAGCAAAAAAAGTCGAAAAAGGGCATTAACTCTATGGCTTTATAGATTAAAATGAAAATTAGACCACAGATACATGTAGATCTCATGCTGAACACTTTTACCTAGTCAGAATTGGCTAAACCTAATGGTTCTGGAGATACATGTATATTAAGAAAACTACTGTCTAACCCATATATTCTACTTTAAATAATGGCATTTATGTGTTTCGACAAATTGAAAATCCCAATGAATTTCTATGCAGGATACCCCAAGAAACATTTATATTAAGTTTGGTTCCAGTTGGTCAAGTAGTGTCAGGGGGGAATATTTTTTAAAGAAATACCATAAAAATAGCAAAACAATATCGGAAAATGGCAATAACTCAAACATGGCTTTACAGATTAAAATGAAAATTTGACCATAGATACATGTAGATCTCATCATGCTGAACACTACCCTATGCCAGAACTTGGCTAAACCTAACAGTTTTGAAGATAAATGCAAAAAACTACTGTCCAACCCCTATGTTCTATTTTTAGTAACAGCAGTCATGTTTTTCATCAGATCAAAAATCATCCTAATCAGAAGCGCGGAAATTGGGAGTAAGAAAATAAAAAAAAAGAATAATAATAATCAGAATAAATACAAGGTTTTTTCCAATGAAATGACTTTCATAAACAAATAAAAGGTCAATCATTTAAGAGCAAGTAAAAGGTCTTTCTCAACCATTGACCTTTCCCAACCAACGCTAATCCTAATAAATATTGTGTTCTGAAACACATAACATATGGCCCACAGTCATATTGGCAAAGGGGATAGCTCCTGATGTATATAGATGTTATGACTTATCTCATGCATATATTTTTAAATTGTAAGGTTTATGACAATTATCTACATTACAAAATAAGAAACATAATTGAAGTAGGAATGTTAATAGAGCATTTGGCTATGTGTACGTATAATGATTTAAGATATTTTTAAAAAATTAGATTTTCTGCTCTCAGACAGACAACTGTTGATTGACAAATGATCCCATTTCAGTGGGTGAATTTCAAAGTTCTATCTTAGATAGCAAAATCTTGTCTTGATGCAATTTAATCAGAAGCTGGGGCCCCCGCCTCATTTGTTAGTAGTGATTTTTTTTTAGTAAATCAAATGTGTCTGTAAGACACTAATGATGCCCCTGTTCCCTAAATTTGCCAAATTAGGAACATGTTTTTTTTTTTTAATGAAGACATGGTTTGCAGATTCAGAAATCCTTCCAAGACTTGTGTTACTCATGGTCTGGGGATCAATTTGGGGATCAGAATTTCCTAAATATATGCATATCTACATACTGTATCCTGGCAACATAGTGTCATGAAATTCTGTTTGGTAGTGTCAGACTAGCTACGATGGAAAAAAGAGGACCAATGGACGTATTAATGGACACATAAAAAATGTTAATACCCCATAACAAATCCCTAACTTTGAAGCTTGGGATATATTTGTGACAAAAATAAAAGAGTCTAACTATCACCCCGTTCAAAAGTATTTCATGAAAATCAAGATCCTATGACCTGGCACACCATCATTATGTGAAGAAACATCCTGCAAAAAACACTTTAGATGACGAGAGAACCATACAATCCATATAGTCCTATTTCTGATAAAATTGACTAAGTCTAACTTTCACAAATTTCTGTAATATTTCACAAAAAATCAAGATCCTATGACTTTGCACACCATCATTATGTGTAGAAACATCCTGCAAAAAATATTTTAGATGTAGTTCAAAATTTACAGAAAGAGATAGCCTGACAAGCCGTATAGCCCTATTTTTGACGAAAATAAGTAAGTCTAACTTTCACCAATTTCCTTAATATTTCACGAAAAATCTAAATCCTTTGACCCTATGCACCTTCATCATGTGTAGAAATATCCTGCAAAATATTTTAGATGTAGTTCAAAAACTGTAAAAGGAGATAGCCAGACAAGCCATGATCCATATATTTCTGAGTAAAATGACCAAGTGTAACTATCACCAATTTCCGTAATATTACACGAAAAATCAAAATACTTTGACCCTGTACACCTTTATCATGTGTAGAAATATCCTACAAAATATTTTAGATGTAGTTCAAAAACTGTACGAGGAGATAGCCGGACAAGCCATATAGCCTTGTTTCTGAGTAAAATGACTAAGTGTAACTATCACCAATTTTATACTATTTCATGAAAATCAAAATCCTTTGTCCATGCACACCTTCATCATGTGTAGAAATATCCTGTAAAATATTTTAGATGTAGTTCAAAATTGTACGAGATGAAAGCCAGAAAAGCCGTGATCATGTGTAATCCGGACGGACTAAGACGGAAGAACCGACAGACACACTGTCGTGGGGGCATAAAAAAAAAATAGTAAAAATTAGAAGAAATACAAGAAGGTCTTCCCCTTGAAATGGGAAAGAAATTTGGTATGTCAACATGAGAACAGTAATGGGGCATCTCAAAATGAAAAATAAAAACATTTAAGAATACAAACAACACAGAGAAGTGGGTGTGGAATAAATTCTCATTTTTGGTCCCTTTCTATGCCCAATGGATGACATTGTGGTTTTTACCTTCACCAGTGCTAGAAGTGGTATGGAATAAAACACTTTATAATTGAAATATTGACTGCAGGTTTGCTTTATGTGGCTTCCTGATCGCAATATGTTTATGCTTGTGGAACGGTCCATTTATACTCGAATACTAAATTGATATTCCAATTCTCACCATAGATACATGTAGACCTCATCATGTTTGCCATGTGTGGGTTGTATCGAATCTTGAACATTTATCGTAATTTTCTCATTTGATTGTGATCTCAATTCTGACAATTTGAAAATTGTGATTGTGTCACATTAGATCATATCTTCTGGTACTCATAACCAAGCACATCTATTCACAACACAATTCTATAAAAAGTTTCAAGATCACTTATAATTTAACAACCATTTTGCAATTAACTGCACAATAGTAAGAACCTAGCATTAATTAAATTCTGAAACTTTTATATTGGGGTACATGTATTTACAAAAGGATTTCATAAATGGCGATAATTTTTAGATTATTTTCGTCACTTAAAATTTGAAAAGTGTATAAAAAAATTCCATACAAAAAGTATTTCAGATAAATTTAGAAATTACCACCCAACAGTTTGACATCATGGAGCAACCACTTATAGAGTTCAAAATTCAAAGCAGAATAGAAGCTAATTCTATTTCTTACTTAAATACAAGATACTATCGAAGAAGTTTACAAATGCTACCATCATTCATATAAACATATGTCAGAGTTAAAAGCTAAGACCACTATTTTTTACAAGGCAGAAAAGAGGATTCAACAGTCAGTGATCTACAGTAACAGAAGTCAAGTAGTCCTCTGCCACCCTAATATAATGAAGTTACTGATGTGGACAACATATAAAGTGCAGAATCATTTTAAGGTCTCCTTCTACTTCTAAAAGGCAAAGTTCAATATCTTTTTTACCTCGACTACAGATATCATGGTCTCAGAATAGGTATCATCAAGTCCACTTTTGAAGAGTCGAAGATCTGGTATTGATGTGACTTTTACTCCTCTTAAATTTTCCCAAACCACCTGGTGTGCGTTATTGCAATATCTGAAACAAGAGACTCCAAGGAGCCTGAATCGCTCACATGGTTGAATTTTACCTTTCAAGGGCAATAAATTTAACAAGTAGTTGTCCAACAATTTTGATTCAAAAAGACTTTGATGGGACTTATCATAAGGATCATTTCAACAATTGAAAGTTTCTTTCTTTCTATCATTGATTTGAAGACATTGGCTGAAAACTGTTAAAAAAAGATAACATCATTTTTCACCTTTCAAGGTCAATAACTCAAACAAAGATTCAAGGAGTCCTCTGACAACTTTTATCCCTGAAGACTTTGTAGTCCTAACAATAAGGATCATTTCAGCTATTTGAAGAATTTGGGCTAAACCTAACAGTTTTGGAGATATATGCCAAAAACTAATGACCCCTATATTCTATTTTTAGTAACCGTGGCCATGTTTTTCCACAAATCAACATTTGCCAAAGCAGTTCTATGCAAAATATCCCTAGGAACATCCGTACCAAGTTTGACTTCCGTTGGTCAAGTAGTGTCAGAGAAGAAGATTTTTGAAAGAAATAACAATAAAAATAGCGAAAAATGTTGAAAAAGGGCAATAACTCCACATGGCTTAACAAATTAAAACCAAACTTTCACTGCAGCAAGATCTAATCATGTGGAACACTTTTCAAACAGTCAGAATTCAGCTAAACCTAACGGTTTTGAAGATATATGCAAAAAAACTACTGTCTGACCCCTATCTTATATTTTAAGTAACTGCAGTAATGTTTTTCAACAGATCAAAAATCCCAACCCCAGACAGATCTCATCATACTGAACACTTTTACTTTGTCAGAATTCAGCTAAACCTAACAGTTTTGGAGATATATGTGAATAACTATTGTTTGACTCCAATGTTCTATTTTTAGTAATGGTGGCAATTTTTATTTCCATGGATCAAAAATTCCCAAATCAATTCTATGCAAGATACCCCAAGTAACTTTCATATCAATTTTAGTTCCAATTGGTCGAGTGGTCGAGTAGTAAAGGAGAGACTAAGGAGAAGATTTTTGAAAATTGTAAACAACAAAGACGATGACAATGGACACCAAGTGATAGCAATA
Organism: Perna viridis; assembly: GCA_037379345.1. Classification (NCBI taxonomy): domain Eukaryota; kingdom Metazoa; phylum Mollusca; class Bivalvia; order Mytilida; family Mytilidae; genus Perna; species Perna viridis. Next base: position 28,000,418 of record CM074517.1, on the reverse strand, counting down.
GCTCACGTTGCCCTCAACCAGGTGAGCTTATAAAAGCACTGGCTATTGACAGTTTGTAAGGTTATCTAAAATAAGATCTTAATACCCTTTGTTTATGCCTTCGGTCCAGGTTGAGCTGAAAATTTGTATGCTACCGTTGCACTGTTTTAATAAGGAAATTAATAAAGTTATTTTAAACATACAGGAAAAAGACCAAAAAATACAAGCTATGTGTAAAATAACAACAGGCTACTTACAGTAGCTGGGAATTTTGTTACGAAAAAGAATGTATTACAGAATGACAGATATGAGTAAAATAATGTATTTAAAAGGCCTAAAAAAACACAACTTTTATTGAATACTGTAAAGTAGTTTCTGAAAAGAGATTGTTTAAGGTACACTGCAATAACACCAAAAAAAGCAAAAATCGTCCAAAAATCATAATCATTTAGTTTTTTGACACATTTTTTACAGGTGAACAGTAACTGGTCGGCTGGAATTGAGAGACTGTTTTTACTTGAATTATGTATCTAAAACTGAATATGTATATGAATATGTTTCTCTGTATATGCAAAAATCTGCCACCTGATCCCTATGTTTTATTTTTAGTAATGGCAGCCATGTTTTTTCATGAATCATTAAACAAATCAAAAATCAAAAGAGTCATTTTGTGCAGGATACTTGTAGAAACAGCCATTTTTAGTTTCATCCAAATCCATTCAGTAATTCCTGAGGAGAAAATGTTTGAAGAAATTGTTAATGATGAAAATGACAGACGCCAAGTGACGGCAAAAGCCCACATGGCTTATGTCCCGGTGAGCTAAAAAGGTTGGGGACAACCATTTCCATAACCAATACCTACTGAACATCTAAACAGCATAGGTCAGCAAATTTTCCTATGAAACCAGAGATTAATCCTTCAAATGGGTGGGTCTTCTTTTTATAGCCCCTCAAATTCTTGAAAAGAATTCGAAGTCCCCTAATAAATGCTTTCAGTTTCATAACTGACCATGACCTAAAACAAACATAAAAAAGCAGCTGAACAGTAAAAAGAAGCTCATGTAACACCTACATGTACCCCTACCATGAAACAATGTTAATTGTAAATAAGACTGTGGTCAATTACATGCAAAGGTAATTAATTTCAAATCAATTACCCATCAAACTCTTCAATTAAATTACAATTACAATAACACAAAATGTGTAAGGTAACTAATTGAATAACAATTACTCTGGTAATGTAATTTTACTTCTCAATTACTGTGCATTAAACGTGACTAGTGCATACCCTTACATCAATTTGACATATTTTGATCTGTTTTGAAAATCTGTTAATGTTTTCTGAATTTTATGACCTTTCTCATCTTGTATTAAAGAAATATCCACGAAAAGTTCTCTATGTTTCTTCTGAGACTTCTGTAGGCATTATCACAAAAAAATCCCTAAAACTAACCATTATGGAGATACAACTGATTAACCTATGTCTAACCCGTATGTTCTATTTTTAGTAATGGATGCCATGTTTTTTTTTAAGGATCAAAAGTCAACACAAGATCTACGCAGAATACCAAAAAGAACATTCACATCAAGTTCAGTTCTAATTGGACAAGTTGAATCAGAAGAGAAGATTTGTTGAAGAAATAACATTAAAAACAGCAAAAAAAAAGTTGAAAAAGAACAATAACTCAAACATGACAGAACAGATCCAAACAAAAGTTTGATCACAGATGCAGTGAAATCTGTCCAAACTTTTAAATTTCAATTATATTGTCCAATGATAAAACAAGTTATGGCCGTCCGAAAAAAGCTGATTTAGCAATTCAAGAAATTTTGAGATTTTCTGATGCCATGCAACTGACAACATATTGTTTCACTTATTTTTGCACTTTACCAAATTTCAAGTATAGTGGAACCTATTTAAGTAGGAGTTGAAGGGATCATGTAAAAATGTTGGAGTAACATTGTATCCGAGGTTCGAGTAATCTGAGGTAAAGGATAAACCAGAAATACTAGAAGTATGGTCAATGATTGTTTCTGCATTTACATCATTTGTTCAGCTTGTACATAAACATGTACTTCACTTTACATGGTACTTCATGATGTCATGCGTTTCATATCGATATTATTTTTGTATGTTGTATATCATGTTTGAAATACTCAATGGCACGGAGTGTTTTAGTGAAATTTCCTTTTGATTTTTTCTACATCAAAAACATCTTTGTTCATAACATGCTGCTATGTTTGACCCACAATCAGGAGTATCGTAAAACAATGTACTCTAAATTATTACAATAAAATTTCAAATTTACTAGCGAAATGAATGTTATCGTTGAAATACACTTACTATCGTCTGTTTGATGTTTCATTTAATAGTCAGATACAATTACAATTCCCCTGTTGTTTTTCTTTTAAATTATCAAAATATCTGTTATCACTGTTAGTATGAACTCCGACATGTAACTAATAAAATTCATTTCTTTTCAATACACTCGCAATTTCAAATTAATTAAATACACAAATCAAACCATAAAGATTGTCAACAAATTATCAAATTTTAAAAGCCATGCTAATCGTTGTTAAAACACATTTCGATCATGGTTTATAAAAAGCAATAAGTTTTCTGATTACTAAGTTGACTGCGAGACATTTTTACAAGTTTTGCATTCGGCACTTTGGAGATAAATGAAAAAAACTACTGTCTCACCCCAAAAAACTATGTTACTAAACAGCCATGTTTTTTGCAAAATCCCCACATCACGTCAGATTTAGTAATTTGGACCTTTGGTGACAGGATGAACTGGACCAAAACAAAAATGGACCATTACAAAATCGGACCATCACAAAATCAGACTAGAAATTAAAAAAATTATGTGCGTGTTCTACTGACATACTTGTATGTTTGTATATGTAGATATATATATCTCTTTTAAATAAAGAGTGAAAGTTAACATCAAAAGTCGTTGGCTAAATGGAACCTTGTAAAATAAAAAACAAATCATCAATAAGAAAATTTTGAAAAATTTTATACAACTTACAGAAGTTAATTACTTAAAGTTTTTTTTAAATTACTTCAATTTTTTTAAAGAAATAACATTAAAAATAGCAAAAAAAGTTAAAAGTGGGCAATAACTCCATTATGGCAAAATAGATTAAAATGAAAATTTGATTGCAGATACACTTTGCAGATCTCATCATACTGAACACTTTCACCCCCGTGTCAGAATTTGGCTAAAACCCAACCCTTTTGGAGATATATGCAAAAAACTACTGTCTGACCTATGTTCTATTTAAGTAATGGTGGCCATGTTTTTTGACGGATCAAAAATCACCACTTCAGTTCTATGCAGGATTCCCCAAGGAACATTCATAGCAAATTTGGTTCCAATTGGTCAAATAGTTTCAAAGGAGAAGAGTTTTGAAAAATTGTTAACAACAACGGATGACGACAATGGACATCAAGTGATGGCAATAGCTCACTTGGCCTTTGCCTTTGGTCAGGTGAGCTAAAAATTGGTCCGATTTTCCGATTTTGTGTAGTCCGATCTTGTCATGGTCTGCTTAGGTTATGGTCCGTTTTTGTTTTGGTCCAATTCATCATGCATTTGGACCATTCAGTATGAACTATTTCAAATGTATGAACAGTAACATTGAGAGCTACTTACTTTTGTTTGGCTTGTAACAACTCAATATTTGTTGCACACTCAATAATTGCTTTCTCTGCATAACCGCTACTATGGTAAAATTGACTTAAAGACAAATTGAAAGTCAAGTACTTGTTTACAAAATCAACATATTCTTTTTGTTCTTCGGTTAGTTCTTCAATAGATCCACTCAATTTGAGGTCTTTCGGTTCTGGAATGTATCTTTTAGCATAGACGATGCCAAGAATGTTTTCAGCATGTTTCCTATTCCACTTCGACACATTGTCCGGTAATAAAGATTTCGATCGAACGCCGTAAACTCTTTTTCGCTTGGAACTTGATCCCGACGACGTTTCGTCCGAACTGCTATCCATAAGGCATAACCCTTCGAATAGTTGGAGTATAATTATTAGCAGGGGATATCATAGGGAAAGGGGAAGGAAACAGAGAAATATCCCGCAAGAAAATGGCATTTTTGAAGAACCCAAAGCTTTTCCGAGCATATAATAATATAATATATAGAAATATGTAAAGTAACGCTGTGTTCTCGCTAACGAGATGTTCATTTCATTGGCTGTAAACTTAGCTGAAACATAACGAATATTGTAATTAGCCAAGTCAATAACAGCTGTGTTCTTTTTTAGGTTAAACCTCTACATGCTGTAGATTCGGCATGCTTTACATAATAATTTACAAATAATATTAAAACCGTAGACATTTCTTTATTTCTTTCTTTATTTATTTTATTTGAATTTATTTTTGTTATCAAAAATGAAATATGGGGTACTGTATATACAAATAACAGATTCTTGTAAGGTTGTATTTGTGTTACTCTATAATCAAGTAATTGTACAACTCAGTCATTGACTCAACGACAACTCTTCATGTCTTTATAAAAATGTCTGTGAGACATGTATACAGAACATGTATAAGGCTTAATAAAGTTTTTTGTGTACCATATCTCCTGTAATTTGAACTGCACTCATTTACTTAGACTACAGCTAATGATTTAGACAAATTATAATTAACAAATACATGGTATATGACAAACACTACTGTAACTGTGTTCGAGCTAAATAAAATATTTGTATTTGTGTTTTCATCATGGGGGCACTGTAAACAATAATGAATGTATATCATTAAAGTTCGTCCGTTTTGCTAATGAAATTTTTGACATATAAAAATATAAAAACAAAAAAAATATAGCAAACAATTGAAATAAAAACAAACTGTCATGTTCGAAATGAAAAAAAATACTCAAATAAAACATTATTTTAGCGACAAATATTCCGAAGTTCATAAGCATGCTGCTGATAAAAAACACAATAAAGAAAATTTTAAATAGTTTGGTGTTTTTAAAAGAAGGGTTGGTATGGTCTCAGACTACGATTTTTAGATTCATTAGTATTTAACTGATTGTGGTACTTATTTCTTGTTTGAATAAATATCCATATGAGAGTACACGAAACTCAAATTCAGACGACCCCCCAATCTGACGGCATGGTTTTTCACAAAATACCGTTCGGAAGTCTGACTTTAGTTCAAAAGTCATGTAAAAGTTTGAGAATCCCGAACTCCTCTTTCCATGGCCTATTATTAGCGAATTTTCATGACGGAAGCCGGACAACTTGGGTATTGTCTAAAATTTGTAACCGTACCCGTATCAATTTTACCCGTACCCACATACTATTTTATCAATTTCTTCATTATTACATGATATTTCCAGCGGAAATTTGGTACATATCTACAAAATCATGTGATGGTTAGGCTAGATTTAAGGACCTGTCAAATGTTTGTCGAAAAAAAATGATTTTATTAGATTTTCACTTTTCAAGAGGTATAAAATGTGTAACCCGAAATTCCCGTCCCCAAAATCAAAGTCCGGTATTTTTGTTATCTGTACAATATTCATGCATATTTGACATGAGAACATCATGATATTATCAAAATGTTCATTGCCGATAAATCAAAATCGCATCAGACTATGTTTATGAGACTTTTTTTCATTCTGGATAAGATCGAACCAATGCTCTCCCCTATTCATCTTTCAAGATATCATTACCAAATTTGAACCATCGATAGAGCTCATTAAGGACTTTTACCAGATAAACCTGTGAAGAATTCCATTAGGCACGAACCATTTTCTTATGGTGGGGGGGGGGGAGGCTATTTTTTGATTTTTTTTTTTTTAAATATTAATATAATATAAAAATATTTTGAAAAGAGCTGAAAAATATAAAATAATTCAGAATTTTCAAAAAAAAAAAAAAAAAAAAAAAGAAGAGGAGGAAGAAGAAAATGAAAAAGAAGAAGAGGAAGAAGAAAATGGAAAAGAAGAAGAAGAAGTGTGTTCAGTGCATTAAATATAGTTATTAAATTTACCACGTGTTAACTTTTTTTACTTTATTTTCTATAGGGGTCCATGTTACTCATGTTTTTTAGTTCTATGTTGATTTTAGTTTTTTGTGTGCTTTATATGTGTTTGTATACATGCATGCTGGTTGTTTTATCTGATTTGCAGGCTATCGTTCATTGAAGATATATAGGTCGCCTTAGGCTGTCGATTTACCATTCCGGGTTGAGTGGATGTCTCCTCGACAAATACCCGATTTCCATTTATTTTATACCTTGGATTTGTAATCTCTTGATAATTTTCTGTTTTTTTTGGTTTTTTTTGGTTTTTTTTGTTTTTTTTTTGTTTTGTTTTGTTTTGTTTTTTGCACCTAGCCTTTGTAATATACTAAATGATTGTACCATAGATTTAATGATTGGATATGAACTGAACACAAAACCAATAAATACCAAACACAAAACTGAAAGAAAAACATAATACTTTAATATTTCAAAAGAAAAACAAAAAAGTAGATCACAACATGTGATTTTGACTAGAAATGAAGGAAATTATTGTAAATGTCTAAAACATAGTCTTCCAAGCAATGCAAGACAATGGCGGAACATAAACATTTTTTTGAACGTTTTCTTTATCTGTTGGTTTTTTTTACTAGGAAGCGGGAAATATTATCTGTTTGAACATTGTTTTGTTTTTCTGGTCTACTACATTTTAAAACTGCTCGAGTTTTCCTCTTCTCTACTTTTTCTTGTTTTTTTTTGTGTGTTTTTCTAACAATCCCCTTTTCTCTAGCTAAAACACCAGACCTTTCAATGATTTTTTCTTCATAATTATATGTTCAGCTTTATTATATTAAATAGCTAAGTTTAGCTAAGATGATTGTCACGTAGCTTTTACCTATGTTTTATTAATATCATTTTATACTCATTCATGTATACATATATTATGGTACAATTTACATTATAGAACTATTACTATTGACGCTAAATATCTCCAGGGATCATTTGTTGTCACTGTTCAAACCTGATATTCTCTGAAACAAAACAAAAATAATGCAAAAAGATGGTTGAGTATATATTTACGTATGATTTTTTCAGGTATTCCTTGCTTGCGATAACATACGGAAATGGAGGACATTTTTAATTGCAACATGAAAATTCAAGGATCTTGGTATCTCTATGATGGTCTAAGGGAGTACCATAGTGAAGGAACTGGCCTACAGAAACTATGCTCACCAAAACCAAGACAATGCTATAGACAAAATTGTTTTATATTACCGTAATAAAATATCACCTTGAACCATGTGCTTTATAATATACATTTTTCCTATAAGCATACGCTTGGATATTGCTCTTGCAGAGATCAAAAAGCATACATTTCAGGAAATTAAAAAAAATAGATTAGTTGCTCAAAAAAAAATATTTGCTGATAGTGTAAAAAAAAAATTCCAATTTAATTTTGGTCTGAAAAAAAATTGTAAAATTAGGAAATCCCAGCCCCCCCCCCCTATAAGAAAATGGTTCGTGCTTTATCCATTGTAGAAGTTCTCTTCCTTTTATTGGCGTTTTTTTTCAACATGGTCCCCCGAACTCATTTTTCAGGATATCATGACCATATTTGGTGAACATGTAGATGTCATCAGGTTCAATTAGGATCATCTGAAACGGACTTAATACCATTAACATCAAATTTTGCAAGTACCCCTGCAGGTCATTTAAGTACATAGAAAACAATAAAGGATACAAATGTTCCCCTTGTCGCACACCAATTTCACTAGCAAATGTATCGGAGACGTTGTTGTTATGAACAATACATGATTTAACATCACTGTACATATTTTGGATTATTTTCAAAAAATTACCATTGACATTATTCAATTCCAGTTTCCGAAATAGAGAGTTTCTGTGAACTAAGTCAAAAGCTTCTTTAAAATCTATGAAAATATAATAAAGTTTTTTCTTCTTTAGAGACAATAATTCAAACAAAGCATACAATGAAAAAAAATATGTTCTGTTGTAGAGTACCCTTTTGGAATCATACACGCTCTCTGTCCGTCTATCCACTTGTCAGTCAACATATCGTATTGTTTGATTGTCTTCACACTACACACAGTTGTATTTACAGTTACAATTAATGGTTTAGAGGTCATAATTTGGTGAAATTCTCACTTTTCTTGACTTCGAGCTTAGTTTAGTAATTTTATATAACCACGTCATATAGCTGCATAAATTAGCACCAACTAAAATTTTACAAAAAAAAGAAGTAAGCCAGGAGAATTTCTAAAGGTATGCATGATTTATGCCTAACAGAACAGTCAAACATTCAGTCAGCCCTTGAAAAGATTGGTCACTCAAGGTCAATTATAAAATAACAAGCCCTTCGGCATATAATGGGTATATACATGATGTCTTCCAACTTTTATCCTAGATCAGGGTAAGTTTAGTTTCGGTCATTGGAATAATGGTGTACATGTAATTATATGCTTTTTAAAATAAACTTATGATATTTAGCACTATTCAAAAATCTTGATGAAATTACTCTATTTTAGGAATCCGCTACACTGCTTTGTAGGGACTTACAAGTACAAATTAACAGTGGTGTCAGTGTATATCAGTGAATATTGGTCCAGAACATACTACCCCATTGTTGAAAATTCTTTCTAAATAAAGCTCAAACTTTTACTTAGTTTGTTTCCAATTGTTATTTAAGAAATTACAGTATAGTACATTATTTTCGTGGGTTGCTAATTTTGGCTTATTTTAGCTGAGCGTCTAAAAACACCAAAATAAATTTTGTCAAATACAGTCTCTTAATTGGTGTAAGTACTTAGCGCACCACTCATCATCTGCAGAAATTGGAAAGACAATTTATGTATATATTTTCGTTTCAAAATCGTTAAATTGTACACCCTCCAAAATAAGGTATTCTATGAACTCAATATTGTCATATATCAATTGAAGAAAATTTAAGGGACGACCTTGCGTAGGGGCTGGCAGATTTTGAAAATGAATAATCTGTCTCTGATTATGTAGGAAATAAATATTCTGGCATCATCATACAAGAAAATAAATTGTCTGACTTTGCAAGTTGCTAGAAAATAAATATTCTGACTTTGGTAATGAAATGAAAAGAAATATTCTGATCCTGGTCACTAAATTGAAAATAAATATGACCTGTGCGAAACATTTTTGAAACGTTTGGCTCGCTCGACTTTCCACATCCTCCTGGCAAGTCAAGGTTTGAGTTCACCTTCGCTCCCTATGAGGGACTAATAACGTTTCCACAAGTCAAGTTGTCATTGGTGATGTATCTATTAATAAAATCATGTATGCTGTAGCCATTGTATTGTTATCAGAAAATGCAGAATGGTTACAAAATTGTCTTGATGGACTGTTTCTTTATTGCTCAAAATGGAAACTTTAAGTAATTGCCGATAAATCCAAAGTTATAGTCTTCAAATCAAGTGGAAGGACATTCTTAAATAAGTTAAGATATAAAACAAAAAATAATAGATTAAAATTTACTAGTACAAAACTCCATTTATACTTCAATCTTCAAAATTAGACTTTTTTCCGAACCACATATAAGATGGGACAAAGACATATGTACATATTGTTGTAAACGTTTCACAACGTGAGGCTATTTCAAAAATACGGTCAAGCTCCTATTGTCTTACGATAGAAAAGGGATGACTTGGAATGTGCGTGTTTTAGAACGTTTGTGTAGAGTATGCAATTTAAGTCATGTTGAAAATAAGGAAATTTCTTACTTCATAGTCCTCATTATGAACAAGAAAGACAGAAATTAATCGAAAAAGTAAATATTTTGGTTCTTGGCTTTACAGATTTCAATACTAGATCTAAAATCAATATTCTTTGAAATAGTAAATCACAAACTATTTTGAGAATGTCCTCCTCCACATTTACAACAGAAATATTAACCAATTATAATGTTATTATCATGTTTCACTATGATGTACATTTATTGTTGTAATAGGCCATAACCATGCACTGTAATTGATTTTGTACCAATAAAGTATTTGTATTTAACTAAAATTAGAATATTTGTAACTCATCTGATGCATTACATATGTTTTAAATCTTTATGATTATTAAAATACAAGAAAATTTGGATGTTCTTACTTAAATTACTAGTATATTAATCCTGCCATTCTGTCACTAAAACATTTGTTATATAGGATATGTAAGTCTCGTTCTAGTTTCATTTTCTTTACAGGAATTTACGACGTGGAACGTACTGAAACCGAAGACCGATCTGCAATTTATTGTCTACTTCCGGGTACTGGGAACGCTGTTTAACAATGCAAAATCTTCTATTTTATGTTTTTTTCGTAATACCTTTAACATGTAGAAATAGATATTTGTTGTTTTAATCGGTATTTTTACACGAAAGATGTTTTGCCCTCAACACTGAACTCAGTGCTCTCTAAATGACAAGTATCCATGCTTTTGAATGGTAGACTAGGACCCGATCTCATGAAATCACGGGGTCACATGAGGATACTTATATACCCTATATAGCAAAGACCTGCATTAAATAATGTACAGTTCATAAAATGCATCGGAAAATCAGTATCACCTAATTTAAGCCCAGGCAACTAGAAAAAAATTTAAATCATCAACAAAACCTGTTAAAATTAACATACAGAATCCTCTTAAGTATGTGCAAGGGGTATATTATTTTGCTCCACATATCATTCTTCACAAAGATTTGCCGTTTGTATGTTATCGATTCCATTTAACATCAAACACTTTTGAACTCTAATAAAACTACTTTACCACACACAAAAAAAAAGATGACAATGATAAGTATATTACATATGAAACCAATTAAATGTTAACTTATCTATAATATAATAATTGAATACATATTGAAAACTATGGCTTCAACGACTATGGCCGAGGTGGACTATGGCCGAAAAGTGCCATTCGCACCATATATTACAATTCAAGATGGCGTTAGCCACGGCCATATCCACATTAGATAAGTTGTTGTCAGCTGATTATGTTTACTTCGGCGACTTTTGGACCATTCCGTATCTACATTTAGGAGTGAAAGACTGCAATGCGAATACATTCGCAAATTTTTCAACGGATGTTACGTTGACATTAGATATTTCTTCGAAATATTCCGAGCGTACGTATTTAGGAACATATTTATCTGAGATCTATATGAATGGATTACTGAAAGTCTTGTGTAAAGCAAAAGGAAATTACTCAAATATTGTCAACCAAAGCCAAAGAAAAGCTGTAGAAGGTCTTTTACAGTATGTGGAAGTTCTGACTTCTGGTAATTATTGTAAATATAAAAGTAGGGAGGTCAGTCAAAATATGAAGTATGTAGAAAATGTACAAGTTTATATTAGTTTGAAAGAGCCCAACAAATGTAACTTTTTGGTGCAAAAATTTTTAAAATCGGTCAAGGGGTTCAAAAGTTATTACAATTTAAAGTTCAAAATTTTGGTCATTTTTCTTGCGAAGGCAATAATGTCACATTTTGGGCACTTCTGTGGCCCACATAAGTCAAACAGGTAAAGAAATTCATACATTGTGTCTTAATCATATAAATAAAGCCATTTCATACTTTGATTTAAGCCATTCAGGAAAATTGTATCTTAGATACAAAGAAAATTACACTTTTTTAAAATCGGCAAAAAAACACTTTGGACTTAGTTTTTTTTTGCTATGTGTCAACAGCATCATGAATTAAAGTGCCATTTTTGGATATTCATATTTGGAAATTGGAAGGTAGTAGAATTCTGATACTTTGCTATTCTTTCAAGAGTAATCCATTAAACAGAAATAAATAAACAAATATTATGTAAAAACCTCTGATTTGTTTTTCATTGGAATCAAAAACGCTGCGGCAGACCCCCTTTTTTTTATATGCGTTTTTTCAACAAAAAAATACATTTTTGCTTACTAAGAATTCAAAAAAAATATTTAATTTTTTCTGTCACTTGTTTTGTGTGGCAATAAAGTTGCTTGACTTGAAAAATCATGTTTTTCTGCTCAAAAAAATTTTTTGAGGTAGAAAATTTACATTTTAGGGTAAATTTTAGAGCTATTTTCAGTGCAAAAAATGGCGAAAGGTCAGACAGAAAAAGACATTTTGAATTTAAAAGCAGTTTTTAGCACATGACAGTTATTGTTATTGTGATTAAATATGTAAAAACACATTTTTATCAAGAAATAATTGAATTATATTTAAAAATCAACAAGCAAATGTTGAAAAATGGGGGTAAATCGAACATTTTTGAAAATTTCAGATTTAAAAAAAAAAACGCATATTTATGCTAATATTGATCAAAATATCAACCTACCATATACTTATGTGGTACCATTTTAAAGCTTAGAATCTAAGCTATCACATGAAGATACTTTCATCTTATTTTGCTATAAAATGTTTAATGTGGATGAAAATTTGTTAGGCCTATACCTTAAATGAAGCCAGACGATAATCAAAATAAACATACATTTTTGCTGCAAAAAGTGGCAAAATAATATTATATCAAGGTCTGGTCAATTCTAAGATTCCTAATGTAGTCTTGTAATGTTTTCTTGTTTAAATAGGGTCTTTAAACATAATAATAATCTCATGATTATGTTAAAATTGAATAAAATTTCAAAAACAAATGCTGTTTTCCCAAGAAATTGAGAAAATTTTTATGAATACATTGACTTGAACCAATGCGCATCCTTTCACTATGGAACTTTGAAGCCCTAGCTGTTTCCTCATGTGTACTATTATGTACATTAAATGATAATAAACAAAATATCATCATTTGATTAAATTTAATGAACTTTTCGAAGTTTCCATTTCAGGCCAGAAGGGTTTCTTCACCAGGATCTACTATGTCTGCCAAATCTACAAAAGAGATTATGTACATAAGGACATTACACCTATTAACATCATTTACCTTATCAATTTACTTACAGTTAGTTTACTTTCTATTAAATCATAATCTGGTTTGCTAACAATCTGAAAAAATGTAAAACTTTATTTGATGTTGGTTGCTCACAAAGCGGTTGACAAAAGATGTGGCGAGGAGTTAAAAACACCAAACTTCCTTTTCCAGAATAATTATCTTCATTTCAAAACAAGAAGATTGTTTTATAAGGTTATATTAATGTTATGTTAAATAACTTAATATGAATAATTTCGCTGCGTGATCCGTCTGGTTCTTCTATCAAGTGTTGAACTCTCTTACCAATCAGGTTATCAGGTTCAAGTGTGTCTGGAACTACCCTACTTACTGTACCCCATATGGTCCTACCTCAGACAGCCCATATTCGTCTCATAGCATAGCCCACTTTGCTCCTCAGGCCATCTGAAATAAACAAGTAGTGGAATTCAATGAATATGTACTGTGAAGCAGTTTTAAAGCAGAGTCTAAACACAAAACTAATCGACAGTTCTTGTAAGTAATATATGATTCAAATGTAAATGCTTATTTGTTACCATAATTAAAAGACTCAAAAGTTTTACTATTAAAATAAATAAAGCTACTAAACTAAATCAAAGTATAAAAACTAACTTACCATAAATTCGAAACATCTCCAGAACTCAACAAAATGAAACTAAAATGATGAAAAACAAACAGAAAATAAAACTAAATCATAATAAAATTTACATCAGTGTTTACTTTTTATATGACAAAATAAAATAAATATTTAGGCAGCCTGTTTACTAATACTTTCTTCTGAAATAAATCAATAATTAGAAGAAAAAACATAGTACAAGTATGTTTCATATACATACAACAAAAGATTGGTATTATGAGTCAATCAATGTGATCCTAAAAAGGCAAAAAAAAAATTAAACCATAATTAATTAAAATTTAATGATAAATAATGTATATTACTAGGATTTTAAACCTTTTCCAAGCAATTGTACATGTATATGAATATTAAATAAGTAGAGCATCTACAATCCTCTAAAAAATGAATATGTAAGTTAGCTGTTAAAAATTGTACAATATGAATATATAAAGTAAACTTAAGAAGATGCAGGTCATATGTAAAATATGCAATTGCCACATATATAAATCTCATCAAATAAGTTCTATTTATCAAGTAAAGTACAAGCAGGGCTACATGATAATTGTTCTAATAAAAGTCATAATTAATATATATTAACTGATAAAATGAAAACCAGAAAAAAAGTTGTGTATCATTTGAAGAAGCAATTTAAGGTTGATTTTTTTTCTACATATGATAATTTTGGATAAATAAAACAGTTAAAATAAATATAAAGAAGGTTTATGCTTAAACATGTGAGTTTCATATAAATTGGGCACTACATATAAATTAAAATTGAATTATCAAGAAAATTAAATGCAATATGTGCAAATTCTCCCAACCAATAGAAAAAAAGCAAGGTAAAATACAGAGACTTCCGATAATATAGGAAAGTCGATAAAGTCCGAAAGATTTTGAATGGATTGCAATCAAACGTTGGGAGAATTTACTTCATTACATATTCATCGTTTAATAAAAATGTTATGGAAACATATTCCAACTAATGCTAAATGAGTGTAATCTTTTTTAAATCAGCTCATACAGAATCAAACGAAAATCAGACCTTCCAAGAAGGTGAATATAGTTTTTAAGCTTGCAGATGATAAAAGGTCATTCTAGAATTTGACCTTACGGAAACAGGGCGATTAGGCTTATATTAGACATAATTTAGGTACTTACCGTAAGTGATTGGCCTCCATGGCCTAGGTCCATCGTTGTCTGCACCACCAGTCAAAAATCCGTCCAGAAAACAGTCGGTAAAAGGCATTTATCCACGAGTGTTCGAAAATCTTAACAGAAGCTATGGCGGATCAGTAACATCCGGTTAGCAAGAACGATAACCGGTCCCGCTTTAATTTTTGTGAAAACCACGCCCTGACCACCCTAATATCCAATCGATTCCGCAAGCTATTATTGTTTTTCTTCTGAAACCAGGGTTACGGATGGACGCAGATAGGATTAAATTTTCGGAATCCGACTGTCAGTGCATTCCGGGTACGCAAAAACTATTTTTTTTCAACATGTTTTTCCTTAAAATTACGTAAAAAATATGTTTTGTAACCAAAAAATTAGCCTGACAACCGGATTATCAAAATTGAAGATATTTCCAAAAATTTAAGCCATAAATGAAGAAAATCGGTCCAGTAATAGCTTGCGGAATGAATTTTGAAATAGGTATGATCTTTGACACATAGTTTTTCAGGCGGCCATTTTTCTCAAAGTATCGTCACTTCAAACGTTTGTACCAAATGACCATCAACTCCAATAACAATTAAAGTTGTATATTTAGAAAGAGAAATGTCTCATCTTCAATTACATATATTTTTTATTGTCATGCAATGGATTTTTAACCATTTTCTAACGTGTTAAAGTTGACTCAAAATTGAGAATTTTGCTCTCGCAAGAATATCGATAAACGCACTACCGACCTCCCTAATAAAAGTAAAATCTAACTGTTTTTCACCTTTCAAAATCACATTATTATACAATGAACATAATAAATGCACATGTACATTGTATATTTTTTGTACTTCTGCTAAAATGGCAGTCTCTAGCTTACATTAAATTTCAATTAAAGTGTAATATGTCACTGTTTACTGCTTGGCTATCACTTGATTAATGATGATTTAATGAATATACAGTCAAAGGTACAAATGCATCAACATAAGATTTTTATACTTCTAATGAAATCAACACAATAAACATTCAAACTCCAAACATGTATTTCTACATTGGCTTCCGTCCAAGCCTTATAAGTGAAATAACCCTAGTATTCCTTTTTTTTAAACTTAACTACATGTACATAGCAGTTCTTCATTGGTAGCTACTATACACCTAAAGAGTATAGATTCTCATTAACTCCCATTTCGGAGTCATTTTTCTGAAGACTCCAGGTAATTCCCCAAATTGCCTTAAAAATCCTAGACTGATCTTGGCGTACTTCCTCCAAAAGGCAATAAAATACTCCTAGCCCCGAGTTTTCTATAGCCATGATTATCCTTTGAAGCACCACCTACATGTACATGTACATCCTGTGTTACCTTATCAGGTGAACATGATAATAATAATACACGAGGTAATATAATACCTGGAGTGACTCCGAAATACTCCCAAAAGGCTATAAAATACTCCCAGATGGAAGACACCGCTTTGAAGATTTTAGGAGTGGACTCTGTAAAACTCTGTGATCCACTGGACTCAGAAATAAAAAGAATCCTCCCTCTCTGGGTGGATTGTACAGTACGTGCATAGCTTGGAGCTTTATTCATATTAACTTTGGAGAACCCATTTTTCTTTCAAATTTGCTTGCAACATTTCTTTCTATAAATGTACTCTCAAGCAATATCCTTTTGTCTTTGATGTGCAACTTCTTTCTTTAGGACAAAATCTTTGTCATAGCTCAGTTCTTTTCAGTTTGTGAGTGATGATGCTTTATTACTGTTAATTTCATTTCAGGATGAACTGAGCATAATGCAATCAATCAAAGACCAGATGGTATATTTATCACCTACATGTATTTCACCTTTTTCTTTAATCCAAACATCAGTGTTCTCCCCAGGATTTTTGGATAGCACTGTATTCAGCTCACGTGACACAACATTACAAGGTCTTGTGTGGAAACATGCCACTTCAAATTTAATGAATTATTTAAAAATTGATCTGTGTACTCAAAATGTACATTGCTGTTTATGTTCATATGAATTGTATATGGGTACGTCTAAACACCTCAAAGACCACGCAAGTAGCTCTAAGACCCATAAGATGACATCTTTCCGAAGTTGAAGTACTGTTTGTACATGTACCTCCACAGGGCATAATCTAGGATTCAGTGAATAGGAGAAGTGACTTCTCCCTTCCAGAAGTGAAAGGGAGAAGTGAGTCTGGAATGGGGAGAAATCATACTTCACTGCTAGAATATTTTATCGCATTGATATGAAGTTGTATCTCAAGGACGTGTATTCTAATATATTGTAAGTAATAAACAAATAAGATAAGTTCAATTCTGTAATTCCATCTTCTATACTTGCAAATGAATAAGTACATTGTACATGTATAATAAGTAACTTTAATTGAATGTAGTAAGTGATCAGATTGTCATTGAGAACTTGTTTCTTATAATAACATGTCCTTAAAGTCTAAGAATGATGTGGTCTCTTCTTCAAAAAGAAAAAGACAATTCATGTAAATCATCCCTGTTCAGGGATCAAATTTAAGGGGAAATACTCGCTAAATGCAAGTTGAAAATCAATTTTGCTAGTAGGAACTATTTCCACTTGGTAAAACTTGTTAGTGGAATTCTGTATGTAATATAGGTAAAGTCCAGAAATAGCCTAAAAAACTTTAATTTAGCGAGTGTAAATTTTCAGTACTTGCTAAATTTAGCTAGTGGAAAAAAATCTGAAATTCAATCCCTGCTGTTCTGACATTATGATGAGTACAATTGAATTGTAATTGATACAAAGCACAAATTAACCTGTACAGACCTGCATGTACATGTACATTGTTTAGTGGGTTATTTTCAAATAATTAATAGTTATGATTTAAATTGATAAATGAATGACTTCATCTTGATATATCACAATGGTAGTCTATTATCCAATAAATTTCCCTGACTTTTTTTTTAATAAGTGATAATAGTTAGCTTAATTATCTTTATTTTTTGCCTTATCCAAACAAAGTGTCACTTCAAACCCACATGCACTCATACACATACATGTAACTGTGATTCAAGCCAAACTTACTAATTATTAATACATGTATATCTCCAAAATCATTAGGTTTAGTTAATTTTGACATAGGGTAAAACTGTTCAGCATGATGAGATCTTTCAGCGGTCAAATTTCCATTTTAATCCAGGTAGCCATGTTGGAGTTATTGCCTTTTTTCAAACTAACATTTACTTTTTTTGCTATTTTAAATGCTACTTCTTTCAAAAGTCTTCTCGGTTGACACTATTTTTCCCAATTGAAACCAAACTTGGTACGAATGTTTCTAGGGGTATCCTGCATAGAACAGATGTGGGGATTTTTGATTCGTGGAAAAACATGGCTGCCGTTCCTAAACACAGAACATAGGGGTCAGACAGTAGTTTTTTGGAAATATCTCAATAATGGTTATGTTTAGCCAAATTCTTTCAATAGGTGAAATGATACTTGTTTTTAGGACTATAGAAGTCTTTAGGCATAAAAGTTTTCAAACGACTCCTTATAAGAGTTATTGCCCTTGAAATAGGAAAAGTTATCTTGAAAACTATGATAGATAGAAAGAAACTTTAAATTGCTGAAATGATCCTTTTGATAAGTCCTACGAAAGTCTTCTTGAGTCAAAATTGTTGGAAAACTTCTAGTTAACTTTATTGCCTTTGAAAGATAGAATTCAACCAGGTGAGCGATTCAGGCTCCTGGGAGCCTCTTGTTGTTCTTAGTGCACTAAGACCGGTCTTTGGGGTATTTAGATTGACCAGGATTATTCATAGGTAAATATTTCAACTTTTTTCTTCAATTGCAGTAATTATAACTTTAATACTGTTTTTCCTTTTTATATTTAACCAAGAAGTTAAAATCTATATTGAACATCTTGATTTAACACAAAAATTGAAAAGATATTCAGTCAAATTATGAAATGTAATTTTACATGAACATTTCCTCTAATTCATTCACACTCTGGGTTTTTCATTGATGTTATACCTGTAAATTTTTGCTGACAGCAGACCCATTGGGAATTACGATTTTTCATTTGTTTTGGGGCATCAAAGGCTCATTTGAATTTGATATTCATTCAGTTAAAAGCATTCTGAATTAAATTTTTTTATAGTCTTTGTAATATTCAATATACTTGTACATTTTGTATTTATAGAATTTTAATTACCTAATCAGGTACATGTAATAGACTACTCAGGCTTTAAAATTCATGTTGGTCAAAACTCAGGTAGTTAGTAGTGTGGAGCTAACGTACAAATGTACATGTAGTTACATGTACCAGGAAAAAAGAAGTCTTATTCTTGTTTTTAAAGTTGACACACTAGTTGTTCTTGTTGTTGTTATAATGAACTTTATCCATGACAGAAACCCCACATCATGATTTAAGTCCATATTTGTTCATTACACATGTGGTGCTATTTTTTAGACCGGGGAAATTTTATTTCTTTACTGATTCTTCCACCAAAAACATGTGCTCTTGATACACAACCACCTTGCAATGTAAACAATCTGGAATTTTAAACTACAATTCTGAGTAACAGAAGTTAGTTAAAAGATAAAGGTCTAAAGCCTAAAAACACTCTTATTCCTTTTTTTATTGGGGCCCTTCCACATGTATTTTACGAAAAAAAATTATTTTAGTATCCAACATGGGAATGCGTGGGGTCTTAAATTATAATGTGAATACCTGATGGAAATCTGAGATGCCCTCTATTGATTATACATGTATGATTCTTATGACAATAGACTGGTACAGTAGAGTCAAGAGTCCCAATTTGGAGTTATTGTTTTAGAAGGTTTGAAAGAATATTTTTGATCAGGTGAGCCATTCAGTGTCTCTAGAGCCTGTAGTTTGAATTTTTGATATCACATTTATTACTTTACTACTAGAAAGCATTTTTTTAAAATGAAAGTTGATACATGTATGATGATTCCATGGTACATGTATAAGCTTTTGAACTTTTATTTGTGAAAAAACATGGCCACTCATACAAAAAAATAGAATGTTGCTTATCAAGCGAGGTGAGCGATTTAGGTTCTTTAGAGCCTCTTATTCCTCATGTTAATATACATGTAATTTGTTATTTTCAGGAGGGAGCCATGTACAGTGTTTGAGAAAATTGCAGTGCTTAATTGATGACAATAAAGCTCTTGATGAAGAATCACTTAAGCATACAGAATCAGTTATCCAAGCAGTTCTTGCCTGTCATGTTTTTTCTCCACTTCTGTGTGAAGGAAGAGTGATTGTTGATAATAGATGTTACAGATCCTCTCATGGCAGTTCTGATAAATATCCAAAACCTGAGACTGAATGTATGTTTTGTAAAAAATGCATAAATCAGGCAAATACAAATTTCGGTAAGATACATATGTATTTAGCTCACTTGGCGAAATGCCTGTATGAGATATCATACATCTAATACATTCTATAATTCTTTAGGTTGGCTAACTGCTGAGAACAGAATTATAAATCACTAGAGGCTATTGATCTTCAAATGTTTATATTGGCTAACTCCATCTTGTTTAGAAGATAGAATACCATATAGCGGGAAATTTTAGCGAGGTTTGGGGAATCGTGAAAATAAAAGATCGTCAAATTTTAGTCCAGATATTTCACAGTTATCTCCCATAGACTGAATCTTTCATCTACCCCGGTATCTTTTGTCTCAATTTCATATATTATATCTTTAGGGCTTTTGGATTATCGACAAGTGAACACTTTTTAAAACTGCATATATCTCATACATGTAGTACTCTTTAATATCAGAAATTTTTTGTGGTTCAAACAGTCAACATGTCCTTGTTGAAATTTTGACAAAAGACAAAGAAAAGAATCAAATTCCCGATGGACCGCAATTCGATCAAACTAGGGAGTTTTTAGACAGTGCCAAATCCCCAACGTCATCTAAAAGAGGATCATATAAAACGTATTCCCCCGAAACAGAGATTTGATATTGGGATATATGCCGCCGAAAATGGGAATTCTAGAGCTTTGACAAAGTTTAGTCCACTTCTCGAAAAAAGTTTGAGTGAGAGCACTGTAAGGGATTCAAAGCTCAATATCGATATTGAGGTACAAAATTTCTTTCAAACTAATTATGAACACGCTAAAATTAAAGATCGCAGAAATTTAATGCCCCCCCCCCCCCTTTATCAAGCATATCACAAATTTTGCCAGCCGCAAAAATTACCTGCAATACGGTAAAATTTGTTTCTGAATTAAAGCCTTACCACTTACAAAATGCCATAAACAATGCTCTTGTTATTCCTAAACCTAAAACAGAACTATTCAGAACTACTTTTGTTTACTCTGGCCTATCTCATTGGATATTCCATCTCAAATGAAATAAGAAGTGCCTATGGAAAAAGTTTTTTAAGCAGAAATTAAAAATCATCTTAATGGAACAACAGGCTGAAGAATTATTCAACTGTTTTTACATGTACTATAATGTAAAATGATAAATTTGTTTGCATGCATTTATATATTTTTTAATAGTACTCATTTATTGGCATTAAAATTAACCCCATTCTGTATTTTAAGCTCACTTGGCTGAAGGCCACATGAGATATTGCCATCACTTGGTGTTCATCATCGTTGTCATTAACAATTTTTCAAGACTCTTCTCCTCTGACACTACTTGACCAATTAGAACAAAACTTGGTGTGAATGTTCCTTATGGTATCCTGCATAGAACTGATTTGGCAATTTTTGATCCGTCAAAAATTTGACCGCCATTACTAAAAATAGAACAGGAGTAGGACAGTAGTTTTTCATGTATATCTCCAAAATCCTTAGGTTTAGCTAAGTTCTGACATGGGTAAAAGTGTTCAGCATGATGAGATCTGTCTGCAGTTAAAATTTCATTTTAATCCATTAAACCATGTTGGAGTTGTTGGCCTTTTTCAACGTCTTTTGCTATTTTTAATGTTATTTCTTTCAAAAATCTCCTTCTCTGACACTACTTGACCAATTGAAACCAAACTTGGTACAAATGTACCTAGGGGTATCCTGCATAAAACTAATAGATCTGGAGAAAAACGTGGTTGCCATTACTAAAAATAGAACATAGGGTCTGACTAGTTTTTGGCATATATGTCCAAAACAGTTAGGTTAAGCTGAATTCTTGCAGAAGACTTAATTAAAAAACATAAACATGTATTTTGTTATCAAACCATACAGGAGTTATATCCCTTGAAATATCATACTTAAGTTTTTGAAAATTCATATGTCAAGAACTGAAATTGTAGAGACAAGAGACCTTCATCAATAATCTTTGGTGCATGTGATCTTTGATTATCATCCGAGGTCAAAGGTCACAGAGTGCTAGTTTTTGTTTTGTTCCAACTTTTACTTTGACATGGCCCTGTTTCGTAATCTTTCATGATATCATTTGAAGTTCAAATTTGGACCATCAATTGAGCTCATTTGTGACTTAAACAGGATGACGAATTTCATCAACCATTGTAGACATTTTCTCCAGTTTATTAGCAATTTTTTCAAAATAGTCAACATGGTCCCCCAAACTCATTTTATAGGATATTTTGATCACACTTAGTGAACTTGTAGGTATCATCATGTTCTATTAGAAAATGACCCTGCTAAGGATTTCATTATCATCTTTTAGAGTTATGTTCCCTTAAAACAATTTCTTTCAATAGCTCACATCTTGAAACCATAATAAATAGAATTAACCTGAAAAAAGTTTCATGCACACCAACAGAAGACCTAACAAATAAACATGAACATGTATTTTGTTATCAAAAGCTATGGGAGTTATATCCCTTGAAAAATCGTACTAAAGTTTTAAAAATTTATATTTTGAGAACTGGAAGTTGTAGAGACATGGGACCTTAATCAATGATCTTTGCTCCAAGTGACCTTTCATTTGCATCCTAGGGCAAAGGTCACAGAGTGTTAGAAGGTCTTCTCACTGCAAAATCCAGGCCTTGATATTAAGAAATATTAAGAGATAAGTGCATACATACAGTATATGAAATGACCCTCTAGATAAGCCTTTATTTTGAGACTAATTTTACATCTGTCAGACTTTCTGTTCAAAGGTTATGACAATTTAAATGTTTTGTGACCCTGACATAATTGTCTGACCTTGACCTTATGATTTAGTCAAGTAATCTTAAGATGTATGGTGGTAGTTTCAAGTCTGTACGACTTGGTTCTGAAGTTTGTTATTGCATCTTATTTCAATAATTGTTGTGCTCAAAATGAACTCAGCAATTGCCCAAATTGCTTTGTAATTTTCTTGCATATCTTCTGTAAATTATCATACAGTTTTTAGATTTGGGAAATATAGTCTAGTTTTGGATCTATTGAAATTTAATTTTTCAGGGTGGGAGTATATATTTTAAAATGCACAATAGACACATAAATGATCAGTACACAGAATGAAAGGTCTGCTCTAGTACAAATGTTTGACAAAATACCAAGGACCAATATAAAATGCCAACGATACTGGAACAAATTAAAATTTTCATACTTTCCAATGGTTTTATATATTTCATCAATACCTACCAGTATTTATAGGTTTGATATTTCATCATTTTTTCAACTTCTTCATAGGGAGTCATGTGATATATCATTTTGAAGGTTAAGTGGGCACATTTAAAAAATCAGAGTTTCAACATGGATAAGTCATACATGTTCAAAGAGTAGGGTCATTAAGTACAAGAAATTAAAGTTCTTAGTGGGTAGTGTTGTTGCATGTCAAATGAAAAGTCTTGAAACGTACATTAGTAATATTGATGTCTTGTCTTGAAAAAAATGAGTTTGATGAGGTCAGTGAGTGCAAAACTTAAGTTTTTTACATACTTGTAGTTAGGACTCTGATATCAAATTAAAGGTCATAATGTGAACATCTCAAATAATCTTTTTTAAACAGAAAAAGAACCCAGTTCGGGTTAATAACTTAAAAATGCTTAAGTCCCCAGAAAGTAAGGTTCTTGTATATCTAATGAAAGATCTTCAAGTTTACATTACACAAATCCTGATTGAAACATCGAAATTGCATTTGACTAGGTTACCAAGTGCAAAAAAAAAAACAAATCTTTGTAGAAGGTTGCATGTTATGTATCAAACCAATGTCTTTACGTGTACATTTATATGACAGAGATAGTTTTCAAGGAAAAAACCTTTTAATTGCTTAACAATTGACGTACTAGTTAATTTTTTTTCTGATTTCGGTGTATTTTTTATTGAACTTAAAAATTTTATATGATCCAGAAAAGACTGTGGTCATTTAATATTATGGTGCAGTTGTCTTTGTTGATTTTTCACTAAAATTTCTGTTTGCATTTTTAATGTATCAGACATTTACTTTCAATTAATATGAGTCTTCAATTGTGGTTATTTGTGTCCTTATCTGTCACATTCTTTATTTATTTCATTAGGTTGTAAAGATTTGTGGCATGGAAGAGCTGATATAGTAATCAAAACTGGGAAGTTATCCCAGATTGTTAAAGTAACTTGTAATTATAAAGAGATGGAAGAGGAAGATGGATCTGGTGAACCTTCATCAAAAAGTACGAAGCTAGAATCTGCTGACTGCTCAACAACAGGAGTTCAGCCAGAAACCTATCGGTTTTGCCTAGCTGAGGTGAAACCTATTTTTGATGAAGATTTTTGTACATATTTAACTAGAAAGGCCTATAAGCAAGTGATAAGTCAGACTATGATTAATTCATTCCTTGCTTCAAAACTACATAGTAGTTCAGGAAACCTGCTTGTTCCTTCTTTTCTGGTATGTCAGAACAGTGTATTTATAAATTTTTTTGATGCAGAGAATGATGTTCTGCTTGTTCAGAGTAAGCCAATGCATTTCTTTGAAGGAAAAGATGAGATAAATATAGATGCCTTTTTTTCTCTGTGGATGGCATTAAACTCTGCACTTTTTCCATCAGAAATATGTGCAGATTTTTATAGAACTGCAGAAAAGTCAGGGTTTAAAGTCTTGCTGGAAAATTTTGGTGTGTTAAAAAAGTATCAGAATGAAATATGCTCTGGTTTTCCTAGAGCACAAGAAGTAAAAGCTGAGAAACTACCCCAAAAATATGGCATAGATCCTGACAAACTAAAGCTTATTGAACCATTTTTCACATCATTAGTGTGAATGGTAAATATCCATAAATGTTGATCAACATACTATATTTATTTTTACACTATCGCCTGAATATAGCTAAAATATTACTGCTCGGGTGTTAAACCCCAACAATGAATCATTCTTTTTGTATCTATTACATGTTTTATAATGATTATATTTTATAAATAAAGAAGTACATTATTTTGCTTTGGTAATCTTGTCCAAACAAGTTATTCAATTATTTCTCAGCGAATCAAAATTCACTAAAAATCATCTTTGAAATGAAGTGTGTGCAGTTTGTAATCGTATACACAGAACTGCTCTCCACCAGAGGGCGAAAATTATTCAGCTGCATACAGTATTCAAGGAACAATTTTAAGAGTGTTTTCCACCACCAGTAAATTCAGTGTCCCCAGTTCTTTATAACGATTGGAGGCAAATAAAGATATAATATGCCTGCTAGGTAAAGATACTTAGTATGGCAATATTTGTTGAACCATGCATATTGAATGCACATATGAATTAAAGATTAATATATGGGTCATCATTCTAGTAGACTATGTTTGACTGATAAACTGTACCGGATATCATTCCAGACTAGAGTTTATCTGAAGTAGAACTGATTGCTGTCACTCGGGCCATTAGCTAGAATGGTGAATATAAAGACCATCAAAATTACATGTCTGATGTTGAGGGCCTCTCAGGGTGCACAATACTATTTTGTTTCATCGGTTTGATTGATGTTTGATTTGGAAACACTCAATAGAAATTTTTAATACAGAGGTGTACAATACTCAAAAGGGTACCCCGAAGTAGGCCCTATATGCTGTAGGGCTTCTTCATTTCTTTTATAACTTTGCGATCTTTAACGTTAACCGGTCTATTTCGTTCTTGTTCACACCTTAATAATAGACAACAACGTTACCCTTAACGTATATCGTCAACATCTTTCAAGACATTTAATTACTTGTAAATCACTATTCACACAACCAACAACCTACATAACGAATATCTAATCGAGGAAACAACGAAAAATGTAATAAAAATGTAACAAATATACCACTTTCGTGCCCAAATTCTCCATGCCAATCACATATATATGATGCGGCATGAACTAACATTGTTATTCTTTTCTATATAAAGATCACTTTTCTACCCAGAACATACATGCTCTTAACATTTGATGCAAACCGTACCGCTGACATGGCCATGCTACGTAAAATAGCACTTTCCTACCGAAAATGTGTATGTTCATTATATATGATGCTTATTATTGCCGAACTACATCATATAACACTTTATTACCTAAAATGGTTCATTTTCATCACACCTGATACAAAGCCTACTCTTCACATGGCCATACGAGTTGAAACCGCAATTTATTCTTGCCACATCCGATTCCAACCGTACTCTTAACATTGTCATAGTCAGTAAAATAATACTTCAACCCAAAATCATTCATGCTTATCACATCTGATACGTATTGTACGCTTGACATGGCCAAACTATTTCAAATATTTCCCTGCAAAAATCTAAAATGTTAATCACTTAAGATGCAAACCGTATTTTTTATATGGCCAAATTACTTAAAATATCCCTTTTCTACCCAAAATCATTCACGCTCATAATGTTTGATGCGTACAGCTCCCCAACATTGACATTTAACAATTCCAGAGATAAGGTTGCGCTATACAAATGGGATTTAGGAGCGCTGTTTCGTACACAAAACTGACCCCGTCTGATTTTGTAAAACTTAAAAAAAGAGGTGAAACTTGGTGGAAATATTGATTGTGGGTAGTAGAGCAATAGTACATAAATAGATCCAATACTTGTGAAGGTAAAGAGGTGTTAAATGCATGCTTTAATCTATCCGGAAAGATTCAGATCCTCACCGCATTGGATCCTCTTCCCTGTACCAAAAGGCTGTTTTTCAAAAATGCAAAATTTCGCACGAATAAAGCTTTATTTCCACAAATTGTCATACAGTTATAGGCAGTGACCTATATATATAGTGGAACCTAACAATACTGTGTGAAATACAATTGTTGTATCCACATTCTCCATGCCAATTCCATATGACGCGGGCTAAACTAAAAAATGGTTATAATGTTTGAAATAGCACATTCTTACTAGAATCATACATGCTCATCACATCCAATTTGATATGTACCTTAAATATGACCATACTACGTGCAATGACAGTTTCCTACCTGAATCATACATCTTCAATCATATCTACATTGTAATTCGTACTGTACTCTTATAATATGACGTTACGACTTGAAAGAGCATTGTCCTACCTAAAACATACATGCCAATCTTATCTGACGCAAACCGTACTGTATACATGGCCATGCTACTTGAAAGATCACTTGTATACGCAAAACATACATGCTTTTCACATCTGATGCAAACCGTAACCCTGGCATGGTCATGCTACGTAAAATAGCACTTTCCTAACGAAAATGTGTTTGTTCATTATATGTGATGCCTATTATGGTCGAACTTATAAGGTTTCAAAGAAGCAACGACGATGAATGATTGGCATACATGTATACAACATCATTTAAAAATGCTTATCAACCGCATACGAATTTTTGGTTTTTCACGGAAATTTTAGTCGGTATGCGGTACATTCTTTCTCTTGGTTTTTGTGCGATAACTTGAGTGTTAATACGTTGTTTTTTTTTAAATAAAATTTATACATATAACGATAAAGGAAACAAACCACCAAGGAGGTTGGTAATGATTTTAGGAGTCGTAGCCCCAACCGTTTTAGAATTAGGAGTCAAATAGAACCCTAAAAAAGCAATGTGAAATTAGTTACTTATTCGACATTCGTTTGATATTCGTTTGCTATTCATTTGGTATTCATTTCACTTTCGATTGACATTAATTTTAGTTTCATTAATGTCTAATTTCGATATAAAGTGTCATTGTAAAGAGTTGGCGGTCAGGGCCGTTTTGACATAAAACCTACATATTTGTATTTGCAACGAATTTTGCTCCCCTAAACCGGAAGTGTTTCAAGTAGCCACTATGCATGTGTTTTAGTACTCAAATATTGCAAAAATTGACAGCCAACCGATATTCGATTTCTAGAGATTGAAATCTCTCAAAAGATGGCGTCGGGATCGTTTTGAAATAAAACCTGTATATTTAACGCCTTTTGCCAACCTTAATCGGAAGCGTATCAAGCAGATTGATTGATTGATTGATTGAGGAATAGGAATCTAGTATCGATTGTTGCCCTAATGGAGTACTACAACCCCTATGTAGTGGCTGTACTTTTTGTACACTTCCGGTTATATATTCCAGACATATTCTGTACCAAATTGGTCAGACTTTTGAGATTTAAGACTTAAACCTTAGAAATAATGGGCCAACAAGGGGGTAACAGAAAATGTCCAGACAATAATTTGACTATTATTCATTTTTGGTTTAATTACAGTTTTTTTATTGGATACCTTATGAAAATCCGCGCCTGTGTTTTCAGATTATAGATACCTCTTAATGGTGGTCAGAAAAGTGTTTGTAATTGATTATTTTATTTGATATTGCCAGGCATATATAATCCGGGGTTATATTTAATAACATGATATTTAATATTTATTAACATGTTGATAATTCGTTCAATTTATTGATATCAATAAATGATTTATCAGCATGTTTATAAATATTTATCAACATGCTACTAATTCATCTATTTATTGGTATCAGTTAATCATTTATGCACATGTTGATAGAAATTTATTAAACATTTATCAACATATTATTAATGTACACTTATAACGGTCATGGCTTGTGAATATAGAGAATCTTTCAATATTCAGATGATTAAAGCTTTTTATTATATAAAGAAGATTGATGGAATAAAAAATTAAAAAAAAGATTTTTCTATTGCAAAAAAGCGGTAATTCTTATGTCCACGAATGTGACACCGTCGTATATTGCTTTAATCTTGACCTAGGGTGAACAGGTAATATTGGGATGAAACGACTCGATATATACATGTACCTTTCATAATATATTTCTCTCCCCTATTCCTCGTAGTATCCCTGAATGCATAATAGGTGTGAAACCACTATTAAAAGTCCCATTTTGGAACAAATCCTTGGAACTCTAAAAAGTAGGATTTATACATTATGATGGTTGTGTACACTGCATCTTCATAGGTAGCATACAATACCGGTACCTTAAAAAAATAAATTCATAACTTAATGGCATAACTCCTGTCATGTCATAATTTATTTATTTTAAGTACACACGCATACACATACTTCTTAGTTTATCTGGCCTAAAAGGCCATGTGAGCTTTTGTCATCACTTGGTGTTTTTCATTTTTGTACGTCGTTATCATTTCTTTTAAAGTCTCTCTCTGAAACCATCTTGTTCACATTTAAAGAAAAATGAGATTTCAAAATGTATGAAAGATAATTTTATCTGGAAAGTCATTATTTATTCAACATCATTATTACATGTATCACATTAAGTATAGACCAACATGAACATGTACAAAACAGTAACAAGCACCTATTCTACATGTACATTGAACTTTGTACTTTTGCATTACATCATCCCCATATTGGTCATTTGTTCCCTAAGAAAACTTTGTACCCGTAGATTCAAAGGTGGCAATGGGTGCATGAACCCCAGTTGCAAAAACTAATGGGCATGGTGATTGTTATATGAGACCATCACTTACCTTCCATTTATTTTCATTTCGAATTATGCCTTAGGAACTACATGTACCTGAATATGTCATTTTATGTGCATTTGCATTTGTACTTCATATATTACACGTATGTGCAGGCCAATTAGATACTGTTTGAGGTACTTGTATTGATGTACATTGTAGCTTACTTATGATGTTGGTAAACTATTTCAATTATTGAATCCTTAATCGCATGACTATATGAGTACTACATGGAAGATTTTTACTTTAATATTTGTCTTCATAAAGATTTGCTGTATACTATAACCAATTTTATTTTCTTTACTATGTCAACTACCTGTACTGAGGGATATACATGTACCTAGCACAACAACGCAAGCAACTTCTTTTTATTTTTGTATTATTACATTATAAATACTTGTATATTCATGTGTGCATTTTAATTTACACGTAAATTTACTTACAGGCATCAAATTAAAGTGGAAATGGGTGGACGCACATTCATGTTTGTGACCAAGTAGATTATGCATTGGTGTACTTAAATATAGCGTAGAATATTGAAATACAGGTATACATGTATAAAACATACATTTATGTTTTTACAGTAAAATTTTATTGGACTGCCTTGACAAAAATAGCAGTACATGCAAGTTTTGTTTTGTATCATATGATTTTTGTGGAAAAAAACATGTATGAGTACACATTACTCAACCCATGTACATCATTGTTGACAATTGTTGTAATAAATTCGGGAAATTCAAACGATCCTTCTATATTTAGATCTTGTAAGCACAACCTTCTGTTGATTTACACATACCACTTCATATGTTACAAGTATATTTAGAAGATATCAGGTTGGGATACAGCTACATATAATGAAAATAAAAAATAATAAAAACAGTCTTATTATCAGAGGATATTCTTGGATTTTAATCACTGGATTTTGAAAATTGATATACTTTTTCTTATGTATGTACTGTATATGTCCATGTACATAGCAATTTTTCTAGGGCTTGTCATTTTCAACGTCGACAAAAGAATTTTCTGGATGACAAAAATAATCCAGTCTCAATTTTTCCACCTGATATATTTGAAAGTACAAAAATCTTTAATAGCTGTAAGCTCAACATTGGTTCAAGTGGGGAAAGTGCCAACTTGATTAACCCAAGCTACATCGTAACTACAACTCTCAACTGGTGTCAGTGTTTCTTGTAAACTATCACCTAATTGGGAAATTGCACTAGCCAGGCACATGGAGTAAATGTCTATCTTTTGATCATGCAAGTGTGACTTTAATGCACATGGTTAAAGGTCTATAAAAAAGTTCTGCCTCTTCTCTTTAACTTTGTTTGAATTGACATAAAAAAAATACTTATAACTTATTTTTGTTTTATACATCAAACTTGAGTGTTAACCTAATGTGCGTAATTTAGTCACTACCCTGATAATTGAGTTCATTGATAGCATAATTGATCTTTTTTCAAGATCGTTAATATTGCCGGAAAAAAGATGGATTTCTATTTATAGCTCATCTGGCCGAAGGCCATATGAGATATTGCCATCACTTGGTGTCCATCATAGTCTGTTGTTGTTAACAATTTTTCAAAACTCTTCTCCTCTGACACAACTTGACCAATTTGAACCAAACTTACTATTCATGTGTCTTTGGTTATCTTGCATAGAACTGATGTGGGTTTTTTTGATTTTGTGGAAAAAACATGGCTGCCATTACTAAAAATAGAAAATAAGGGGAAAGACAGAAGTTTTTCGCATACATCTCGAAAGCCGTTAGGTCAATCTAGATTTTAACTGAGTAAAGGTGTTCAACATAATGAGATCTATTCGTGGTCAAATTTTTGTGTTAATCTGTTTAGCCATGATGGAGTTATTGCCCTTTTTCAACACTTTTTTTTTAAATTGTTTTTTAATTCTCGTTCTAAACCCTCTCATCTGACATGTTTACCACTCGGAACCAAACTTGGAATGAATGTTTTTGGGGTGTTCTGCATAGAATTGGTAAGAATTTAGGAGTCAGACAGTAGTTTTTTGCATACATCACCAAAACCGTAATTATTTCCGGCCTTCAAAAATCTCGAAGGATCAAAGTTGGCAGTCAAATCCATGTTAAAATTATCGCCATTGAAAGATGAAAAAAAAAATTATTATTTTTTTTTACAGTTTTCAGCAAATCATAGACGGAATGAAACTTTAAATTTCTGAAATGATCCTTATGATACGGCCTAGAAAAGTTTGCAGGGATCAAACTTGTTGGACCACTCCTTGATATTGCCCTTGAAAGGCAGAAATTTATATGTTTATAACTTTTCAGCCAATATCTTGAAAGCTATGATAGATAGAATGAAACTCTCAATTGATAACATGAACATGATCTTTATTATAAGTCCGACCAAGTGTTCCTTGAGTCAACATTGTTGGAAAACTCTTTTTTAGAGTTTGACTGCAGATTACGCTCTACAGATTGTGAATATCTCCATAGTACCTTCGTTAAAACTTTACAAAGTTCAAGATTTTACAAATCATTTTCATAGACTACTGTGAAAAATACCAATTGTCATCAAGTAATATAAACAGATCTGGAGTTATTTCCCTTGAAAGACGAAAAATATTTCCTGGTGAGCGATTCAAGCCCCAATGAGCCTATTGTTGATGATTCTTAAAGTTTCTTGTTTAATCAGATCTCAGGTACATGTATGCTATTTTGATATTCCGGTATACATGCATGCATGCAAGATAGTTGAAAATAATGTGCTTTATTTATATGCAATGTACTTACACAGGGCCACAAGTAACAGACAATACTGAATTATCTTATTTCAGATGCAAATTTTACTTTAACTGCAACTAATTTACATAACCATGGAAAGTACTAGTCCCATGGCATCTCAAAAATTTATCCCAATGGAAAATTCTGAATTAGCAAAGTTAAACTAAATCAGCAAAATTCCAAAAGTTTCAAATTTTTGGCTACTAGATTTGCAGTTAATCAAAGAGAAGGAGGCTTTACTAGAGGCCCTAAATATGCATTGCAATACTTAATTGCACAGAAAAAAGTTTGTTCAGTTATCCATTTTACTTATTATAAGAAGTAACATTTATTACTTAAAAGAGGTTAGAATAGCACATATCGCAAGAAGATACAAGAATATCTTCTATGACGTCACATTTGAAATGATGAAACTTCAGAAAATTTGGAATTAATAATTATACACCTCATCATATACAGAATGTGCATGATTCTTTCAAAGACTGCTACTGCAATAAGTTTTCAGTTAAGTGTGTTACTCCATCCATCCATACATGCACATTAATGAGTTTTTTTTTTCAAACAATAATCAATTCGGCATTTTGTTAAACATTTTCAGCTTTGATGCATATATTTCGTGTTTCACTTAAAATGTGTTTGGAATCTATTGTACCATGATTCAGTACAGTCATAGAAACGATCCAATCATGATCGACATATCAATCAGTTTTTGAATTATAAACGGTCAGACATAAATTTCACTAAATTAGTTTTTTTCGACAAAATATCAGATAATCTGTAGAAATCAAATATTCTTTAGGTTTGTAAATCGTCATTTATATGGAAAGAATCTTATCTGTACTTTATCTGAAATAAAAAGGATTAATATATTACGTGACAATACATTGCAAAGAACGTATTCTTACATGTTGTTAACTAATTGATCTGTTGGTATTTGACTGTATGTAAGAAAAATCTATCATTTCTTTTGAATATATGTTGCGGTTTTTTTCTATATTACTTTAGAGGACTCAAGAGAAATCAAAAGAAAGTAATCAAGCGACAAAGACCAGACATGGAAAACAGACACGTATAACAATAAATATAAAATAACCAAACTAATACGTACAAAAAATAAAGTATTTGAGCATCTCGGACTGCAAACTTAGATCATGTACCAGGTGCACCAGTATAACAAGCACCTTGTACAAAAACTTTGGACAAAGAAATTGTCCATTTCTAAATCAACATTGTATACATATAGTAAAACACTAATAAATTTTGTAAAAGATAACTTGATGTAACTACATTTTCTTTTTGCCACGATGATTTGTAATCTAAACGTTGCCCCGAAAAGATTATCCTTTGAAATGATAAAACAAGTGCAAGAACTAAAACAAAATTATCGTATAATTTTTATTATATAGGTCAGATGACATATTTTATTGAACCCCCTTGAACTTTTAACACAATTAAACATATCAAGGAACTTTTTTTTCTTAATATCCAGCAAAAAGACGTTCACTTAGCTTATCCTGTTTTTTTTAGAAACAAAAAATATACAAGGCAACAATTTCAGTTAACTAAATTTATATTGTCTGTAGGTGGGCGCAAGTAACACTGCAAAGGATAGTGTTTTCTCTTTTTATATGCACTGATGCAAGACTTTTCAACAAACGGTGGACATTCCCGTGAGAACAAATTGTGTTTCTCTACTTGCTGACCAATTCCGTCACTCTTATGAGGCTGACTTTATAGCTGATCTGATCAGAAGAAAGAATATCGTTTAGCTAGATCCTTTAATCTCAGTTTCTGCTATATAGATGACGTATTATCTTAAAACAATCCTTATTTTTGAATTTGATACATCACATCTACCACAAAGAACTTGAGATAAAGGTTACTACAGACACTATGAAGTCAGCCTCATATCTTGACCTAAATTTAAAAATCGATGGCAAAGGAAAACTATTGATCAAACTTTACGACAAACGTAATGATTTTTCATTCAAAATTGTTTTTAGTGATTTTAGATGATTTTAGTTACTTTATGTTCTTTGTTGTGTATGTCATTATTTCCATGTCTGGTCTTTGTCCCTGGATTACATTCTTTTGATTACCACTATAACCTTGGTTCCCTTGATTATTCTTAAAAAAAAACATAATTAAATTTGATCATGTAAATATTTGATAGGAAATATAAGACCCGCGCAGGTCCGTGTGTCAAAAGAATAGGCCTGCAGCAGTGCTAAGCTTGTCGTAAAAGGCGACTTAATAATGCTCAGAACCTTAGCCGGGGGCTAGGGCGCTCTGCCCGCAGAGCAACTGAGTTGTGTGTCCCAGGTGGTGGAATGGGGTACCCCTGGTGTGTTATATGCTTGGGTTGTCAGGCTATAATACGGAAAACCTGACCGCAAACCATAATGGTGCACCGTGTTGGGAAAGATGCCACGTACCTCGCACGTTAAAAAACCCTACTGTGGTATTCTCCCAGAGTAGGAACCATAGGGCTCTGCTACAGGATGTTAAATTGCCCGACCCTACCCACCTTTCTCTATTTCTAGTGGCAATCAAAATTTGTCGACCCCATTTTCCTTGTGTCCCATCCCATTTTTCATTTCATCATCATTTCATGTTCATTTCATCATCATTTCATGTTCATTTTATCATCCACTTCATGTTCATCGCCTGAATATAGCTGATATATTGCTGCTCGGGCGTTAAACCCCAACAAACAAACAGCAATGGGGATTCGATGGGGGAATGGGGATTTTGAATTTTTCAGTGGGGAATAGGGGATGGTATATGGTGCAAGTGGGAAGTTTATACCATTCAATATTTGTACATGTTTCTTATGACTTGTATACACATTACGCACGCTGTAACACTTTTTCTACTTGTCCAAGATAACATTTTTCATTTATAATTGAATGAACTACTATTTTTAAGTAATTATGAACCATATCATTGTCTTGCCAAATACAGAGATTCTGATAGTTTTTTAATAGTAGTTTATGATGATCTTGTGATTTCACGGAAAAAAAATCGTCCAATACTAAAAGAGAACATGTGTGGCAGGGAAAACGATATTACTGATTTTCCTATAGCCGACAATACTAACCTTTTCAAGTTTTTCAGCAATTTCTAATTAAAATTAGGACTCGAAAACCATTTTTTGTTGTAATACTTTCATCTAGAGATTAAAAAAATCACCATGGAAATAGAGGTTGACCATCTTTTTTTCAACCACCATCAAAAGTTTGAAGGTACCGGAAGTTTTGCATTTTTTGTTTTGGTTCCGCACTCATTTGTAATACGCAGTCTTTTTAAAATTTCATGAACTATGCATTTTGAAGGATAAAAAAATAAACTTAATTTTTTTACACTTTAATCCTTTAAGAATCTGAGAGAGAAAAATCATCATAACAAACTTTGTCATTACACCAATCTATTCTTTCAAAGTTCTACTTCCTTTCATCTGAATAGGGTACACGATTGGTCAACCTAATGCAGGGAAATAAATACCACTCTTTTTCCCTATACCTCCACTCATCTGAATGAACAAACAGGAAACGTGTTTTTTTTTCACTAAGTACATCCATTTTATGACACACATAAGAAGTTACAGGGCTCTCGTACATTGTTTTGATCCTTGCCAGGGCATATTAGAATCACTGTGCACATCATGCAAAGACAGCTTTTTTCCCTCCTGAAAAAATAAATTAAATGCTGTTTATTCCATAAATAATGAAAGCTGAACAAAATACAACATTGTTTCATCATTAGTTTGACAATGAAGTGTATTTCCTACAGAAACATAGCCCTAATACACAAAAATCTAACAAATAAAAATACTTACTTGAATCTTCTAAGAAGGTTATTTTCAAATCAAGTGTCAAGTATCAAATACATATGGCTGTGGTGCTGCGGCAGGGCACAGTTATTCAGTCAAACCTCTAAACCTGGCCATTGACATCTATTCTTGATTGCTTATACCTATATAAGACAGAATATTGTATTTATTACATGAACAAATCACAATTTGTCACCATATTACCATAATACACGAAATTCATATGTTTTATGCTATGAAAATTAGGCCTCGAACTGAGTCACGGACAATTCAAAGTTTATAGAAAGAAATATCACTAAAGTATGATAAAAAATTATTATTCCAGACATGTCGCAAACTATAATATGTATCGTAACTGTAATTTGCACCAAAACTTTTCAAGAACATGGTCAAAATGAATGAATCTGCTATTAAGTGACCATATGTCATTGGAAATAACTGTTTTTCTTAAAATCCTCAAGAACTGCATAAAAACATTATTTTTAGACAAAAATATCAATTGAAAGGAGCAAAAATACATTAGGTGAGTGATTCTTACATTCAAATATACATAATAAGTGTGCACCTACTTTGAAATCTTCTATATTAAGTCATGCAGGTGTAAGTGCTTGTGTACGCCATGAAGCGGTGTCCGCAGAAAGTTATTCGTTTTTTTTTCCACAGTAACGCACTTATTTCTGCCATTTTTGTGTCTCGAGTTTTTACTTAGTGATACTATGCAAAAACATGCTACAAGTATCAAGACGTTGTATTTCATGTGTTACAAAATTGAAAAACACCATTCAGCTATAGGAAAAAAACGATAGCATTTATTTTCCTATAGTAATATGCAGTCTTTTTACAATTTCATAAACTATGCATTTTGAAGGATAAAAAATAAACTTTTTTTAAAACTTTAAGTTCTACTTCCTTTCATCTGAATAGGGTACACGATTGGTCAACCTAATGCAGGGAAATAAATACTCTTTTCCCTGCATATAACAAATGAAAACTGCAAACTAATTGAGAAAGCGAAAAACGTAGATTTAAAACAAAGAAGGGGTAATACTTGTAATATAATATAAATTTTATTTGCTAATTTTATTTTTATTTGTTTTGAAATATGAGCTATTTTACTCTTGTTCAAAATACGAGACTGGCTGAAGTTAGTTGGTAGGTTTGATAAGAAATGCTCTTTTACTGGTTTAACTTCATGAATTTTCAGAATATTATTTTCCTTAATTTTGATAAAGTCCATATTTAATCCTTTTCTGTTGTATAAGATATAAGCATCGTAACTTTTCGGAGTCCCACTACCTAAAACGACGTTTTTTCCTAATAGTTTGCGTTGTTGATAATCCTGACGTTCATTATGTTACACTTAAATGTATGAACATCGAGCGTAACGTCTGATTATGTCGAGAAGAATAAATCAATTTTCAAATTTCTGTTAAAATTTGACATCTCTTGACCGGTATAAAGAATATAGATTCTTCTTTACTAATAAGTGACTTATTTTTTTTCTACTCTTGATCAAGCATGTTTAAATCTTAATTTTGCCATAGACAATGGAGAAATTATTTAAATCTCAAAAATAGGCTGAAGGGGATAGGTTTCTTTCATGAAGTGGGGAGAAAACTCGGATAATGTAAACTGGAGGTGTATGTACGGGAAAAATTAGACACGTATTTTTGTGCAAATTGATGATTTATTCACAGCATTTTAACTTGCTAAACAAATTTTTTTTACAAAACGTTGAATTGCCTTTATCTTTAACTTATCTGTACTGCACATTTTGCAGTACCAAAATACCATGTTTTCTTAACCTTTACAAAACCACGATTTAAACTATTCATTCTGTGTAAAAGGGGTAATTAAGGGAACCAAGATTTAGCGGAAATCAAATGAATATATATATATATGTATATATGGTATTTCCGCTCAAATCTTAAATTAATTTGTCATATCGTAAAGTCAGGTTCAAAAACTATTTTAGTTTAAATTTTACGTTGATATTCTTACCACAAGACTTCAAATTGTTACCGGCAAGGCTACGCTTTTATAATTTAACAATCCACAATGTATTGTCGCGCCTCTCCAAATCCACGACCATGCCGTTGCTTTTCAAGATTTTCAAGAGGCAGAAAACTAATTTTAAATGACATAAATTTAAAAGAAACGTAACACAGGAAGCAGATGACTGAAATAAAAGACCACTTTGTTCAGCACAAACTATAGCCATATATACAAACAGATTCCAAAATACGACCAAAAGCTGAATTACAACAACAAATAGCACGATGGGAGCGCTTTGACCCAATATCAGTTTATACAAATACTAAACTTAGATGTAGATATTTACACATGACCGTTGAAAATTTACATCTACGTTCATGTACCCCATGAACGGTGTTGCAAACCAATTCATCAGGTAACACTCCAGGTTTGATATAAATACGGGTCTGTGTTGATGTATTAAAAAAATGTACACGGAATACAAAAGAAACGCTGGAAGTTCAAGTGACAAGACAAACATCTTGCATATAAACTTTGCAGTATCGAACTCATTACTTGCATGGACATGTTTGATATGTGTACATTGTACATATGCATGTATTGGAAATATTTTTCCGGAAATAGAAAGTGTTTTCAGATACACAAATCTTAATCATTTCATTAGATAAATACATAGAGTGTTTGCCTGCAAAACTAAAACTCAGGATAGAGTTAAATCTTTATTTGCCTATAATATCAAAACAGTGTTTCCAACTTTGTCGGATAATATTAGGAAATTGACTGCGTTGCTGCATTTATTACTACAAAATTATCTTGAGAGAGCGTGCTACTAGTTTTTATGCACCAATGTATATACTTGTACCAGATTTTTAAAGGCCTCTCAGTCAACGCAAAAAAATAATAATGTAGAACAGATACTGAAACAAGTATAAAAGCAATCGAGTAATTAGGTAAAACTTACGGTCAGGTTTTCAATCATCAGACAGTAAACAATGTCAAAGAGTAATCAAGGGAACCAAGATTATAGCGGTAATCAAAATAATGTAATCCAGGGACAAAGACCAGGCATGGACAACAGATATACACAACAAAGAACATAAAGTAACTAAAATCATACATACAATGTAACAAAAGCAAACAATACATGTGCAGCTAAAGTTGGATTTAGCGTGACGTTTGATGTTTTAATAAATGGACATAGAGATCAAGTGTTAATAAAAAATCCTTTCTCCTGTAAAAAGAATGAATAAATGCACACTTACAATCTTGTTGTTTGTTAACGCTGGAAAGTATGTTGCAAAAGAGTGGGAAAAAAAGCTATTTTGTTTACTAAAAAACCTCGAGGATTTTTGTGCAACCGTTTCTCAATCGTTACTTTTATAAATTAAAAACTGTGGTTCTAAAAAGTGCATAGAATTGAAAATTCCCAATGTAAATTATGTAATTATTAAGTTTTCTTCCGTGTTTTGACAATTGTTTTTACCAGTAATTTCAGTAGGCAGAATAAAGCCTTTTGATTCCTCATCCTTTGCTTATTGGTTACATTATGTTGCCATATTAAGAAATTTAACCTAGTAAAGTGCCAAAACACCTCTTAGCATACCTTGTAAAGTGCATTTGTAATCATTGGTCAAGAATAGGAGAAAAACAATATTTTTCTTCTTGATTCGATCTTGATCTAGACTAACGATTTGTTTACATTTAAAAGATTCATCCTCTAAACAATTTTTTGTTCTTGGTGACATTGTAGGGTCATTATGACACAATTACAACGATGTGTTTAAATCAGTTATTTTTCAATGTGTAATAAGTGAAAAAAAATTTTTGTTTTTGTTTTGGGTGTTCAAACTAGATCTTGTCACTGTTGCTGTTAAAAGGTACCTATGGTAAACTTAATCTAGGTTAACTTTTCAGCAGTTAAACTACAAATCATCCTTGAATGAGAAAGATTTCCAAGGAATGATAGTGCAAGATTTTTGTTTACACTCCTGTCGTTTCGAAAATGTGAGAGTGGTGAGGAGTAGAAACCAAAAGTAAATATTTCCCACTATTCAAAACTATCCCAGCTTTCAGGTCGTGCTCATGTTGATGTATTTATTAAATATTGGTCTTAAACAATTTGATTTACATTTTTTACAAGCTGAGCAAATATTAAAATTTTTAGAACTTATAAAGTTTGAAGGAAAACAGGTCCCTTCAACAAAATTAAATTAAGTATTACAAATCTATTCGATGTGAGTAATACATGTGTAGTCTCATCACAATTTCAACTAGTTTTCACTGAATCGTTACAATCACAGCCATGTCTTGAACAGTCCCAACACAGTTTATTGAGTTCTTACTATCTTAAAAGTCTCATATACATGTACATGTAATCTAGAATACGCTTGACCAGTTTTCTTTATGTCTAAGTTTATCACCTTATCGCTAAATAATAATATTCCATACTCATTCTACTTGCAGGTAATCCTGATATAAAATCACCTCATACACACCCTTAATTCAATGTTATCATGCAATCTTCATACAAAATTACTCCACACTAATTTTACATTTAATTTTATCATGTAAACCTTTAACAGAATAACTCAATACTCATCCTACATTCAATTTTGTCATGTAATCTTTATATAAAATCACTCCATACTGATTCTACATTTAATTTTATCATGTATTCTTTGTATAAATTCACTCCATACACATTGTACATGCACTTTTGTTCTTTTATGTAATCCTTCATTCGAATCACTGCAGAGGCATTTTCTGCTTACTGTAGGTGGAGATGTCAACAAACATTTTTTAATATTTGAATAAAATACAACAAAGTAATCCAATGGTACCTATCTGACCTTCCGTTTTATGGCACACATATATATATAAAACAAAAGATCATTGAACGTACAATGTTACTTATTGATTTCATTGGTTTTGTAACAGTCTAGAGCTAACCAAATACAATGTATCAAAGTCCATCAGTTAAAGGAAAAATATTGTATATGAAAACCATACTCAAAAATTAAAACGCATTTTCCGCTTATGTGGCCAAATGGTTAGAACATGGCAATCTTTGTATCACATCACTTTATTGTCAGCTACCCATTGATGGCAATAATCAAAAGTTTGACTAAAAGATTAAATTACAAAAATGCCTAATATTAAATGTGTGATAAATATTTGCACGTATAGAGTTATTCTTGGTCTGGCTGAAATAGGAATCAATTTTCAAAAAAAGGCTGTGATTTTCCAAAAATCTCTTCATTCAAATATTTCAAGTAAAACCTTCTCCCATATGATTATAATTACAAGCCATATTCAAACTTTTATTGAAATCTATCAAAAACTCAAATTACTGGTCAATGGGATTCAAAATCTGTGATTTTTAAATAAAAGCCTATGTTTTTTCCCTCAAAAAATGTTTTTGTTTAAATATTTTCATCAAGAACTTCTCCAAGATATATATAATCACAAGCCAGATGCAAACTATTATTACAATCTATCAAAAATGCAAGTTATCAGGTCATCGGGAAAATGCTCAAAATCAAAAAATCCTTTTTTATTCAATATTTTACATCAAGAACTTCTCCAATATAATTATAATCATAAGCCAGATGCAAACTATTATTGAAATTAATCCAATACTCAAGTTATCAGATTAACCGAACTCAATTATCAAAATATGTGATTTTTCAACTATCACTTTCCAATAAAGACCTCATTCAGGAGAATGAAAGTAATATGCAACATACAAAATAGATTAATAAAATGTATCTATGTATTGCCTTGAGTGATAATTTAGTAAGACTAAGATGTAGAAAAGGACTGATTTTGACCCAGAAAATGTCTCTTTTTGTTGCCATGGGATCCCAATATTTACCGTTTATTTCTTAAAATCAGGTAATAAAACGGGTGAAATACCGAAGCCATATCATTAATCAGTAAATCGCTATAATCTTTGTTCCCTTGATGATTAATCTTTGAAGTATCATTTTATATAAGTAGTTACATGTAATATTTGCCTCATCACTAAGAAGATAGTTTTAATTGAACAAAGCCCTGATCGGTGTTCGAGAATTTTCTGAAGTCGGCATGATGGAAAATTCAAAGAAACATATAATGAAAACGTATTATTGACCCACAAATCCGAACTGTATAAGTTTTTTTAAGCAAGCACAGCATTTTTATCGTCTACAAATCAACACAACATTCTACAGAAAATCCGAAGACAAGTCCGCATTTTATTGTTTTGAAAGGTTGCATTAAAATGAAAGATATCTTTTTTATTGTTTTCCCTAACACTTGTATCAAGTAGAGATAAATTTCGTTATTTTTTTCCGTATCTTTACAGAGTGTCTGAATTCTGTAATTGGAAAAATTCAATGCATTTGAATGGTAGATTGTGATCCATAGTCGTGAAATGATTGAGTCGACTGACGATACTTACATACCCTTTATCCAGTAGTATGATAATATGTATGTGAAAAACGAAACGGTATCAAATGAATGAACAAAAAAGTTAATGCAAAGTGTAACATGTTGCATGTGTCATTAATTGTGTTTTCCATCCATATTTTATTGCTGTAAATTCCGAAGTTATTGCCTGTATTGATTATTTTAAGTGTTTAAATCTAGCCAAACACGTTATTTTCATAATTACTATTTCGAGAAAAAATCCCACAAATTCCTAGTTATAGTATGGTTTTAGGCTTTGCCTATGCGGGCAGAGCTACTTTTACTCAAAATACATGTGACTAAGTAGATAATGCACCGTTATGTTATCATATCACTGATGTCTCGACCAATGGAATATGCGATACTCTTGTGCGCCCCTGTTAAACAGTTTCAAACAGTCACTTCCGAACTGCATATGTCATTTCTGATTTAAATCGTTATTCAATACCGACAAAACGATTTTCACTCATTCATGTATAAGAACATCTACATCAATAGAACGTTCTGTTCCGAAACCTTAACGAAGTAATTTTAACAATTTTTAAATTGCAAGTTCTTTTGTTCATATAAAGAAAACATTCCCTAGATATCGAATATGAGAACTTGTGCTTCATATATTGAACAGTGTACCGTTTCATGTTTTATGAACTGTTCATTCGACATTCATATATTTGCACTTATTTCTTAATTTAATGTTTCCACTCGAATATGAAAAAAGCATTTATTGATTGGCTGTTATATTTTGATACAACAAAACATAAGAGTTAGATTTTTGTAAACATAGAAAGAAATTATAACAGTTATTCCTGATATCTTAATTTTAGTATCGTATCAAGCCTTAAGGAAATAATCGTCATGTAGAGTTGGAGAGGAATAGTCAAGGTAACCAATATTCTAGCAGAAATCAAAAGAATGAAAACCAGGAATGCAGACTAAACTGGGACATCAAATAAAAAGAACATAAATACCAAAATAACACGGCCAAGAAACTAAAGTAAAAAAGCAACTCGGTCTCCACTAAAAACTGGGAGTATGAACCAGGTCCACTGGTAGGAGGCACGTAACAAAATTTGGTTCATGATTTGATCGACATTTTTTTTTATCTAATCATAATTCATGAAATTAATTTTTAGGTGACATTACAAGATCACAGATGCAGTTCATGTTCACTTTCCACGCTATATTTCTCCTCATGGGGACACTGCAAATCTCAGCATCAAACACCATCTGTAAAACGTGTCTATATGATGATGCCAATTCTGATATATATTGCTATAGAAAATATTAACCAGCATTCCGAACTATATAACGTCATTGACGGGCATATTGCTTTTGTGAGTTTATTATGAAAGAGTATTATTTTACTTAATAAAAAGTATTTGTAAGAATCTGGGAAAATCTGAAATTTTGAGATATAAATGTAATGAATGTAATGAATGATTAAGAATATTGTTGATGGTAGTGGTAATCATGTGATTTTCACGAATATAGAATGTGAAATTACAGACTTTATCTCACAGTGTGAATGCTATCTCATCTATGTCACACTTCTGAATGAAGCTTCTCAGTTTGTTTTTTATTAAAGGAGACGTGACACAAAAAATATAATTTCATAAACTTTTATATTTATTAAACCAAAGTATGTTTAGATACGAGTGTAACAAAGGTTTTCTTATCAGGTTAGCGATAAATAATGTTAAATGATTTATTTGTGTTTTCATGACGACCTAATTAATATGCATAAATGAAAACCAAAAGTAACACTCAATTACCATATATGGAAATGCTACGTCGTTGGTTCTCAATCTCCATTTGGGTACAATCAAAATGTATACATGTGCCCAAAAAATTTAATTCGTCACCGAAAATAGTATGGGTGCAACAGTCGTGTTTAGGAAAGACTGAAGTTCTTCTCGTTTTTTGTCAGGTTTTCATTTTTGTTAGGCATTCATC
Source organism: Perna viridis (assembly GCA_037379345.1). Lineage (NCBI taxonomy): Eukaryota > Metazoa > Mollusca > Bivalvia > Mytilida > Mytilidae > Perna > Perna viridis. The sequence goes on along the minus strand of CM074517.1, from coordinate 27,955,925 downwards.
CCTGTGGTGCATACACAACTTCTTTTCACTCTATTTTGGACTTGAACAAGAAGGTATAACTAAAATAGTAACACTCTGTGTAGCGTTTTTTTCTTAGCCGCTGGGTTTTATTAATAAACAAACCCGATAGACTTAATTATGAACAAGCGATAGCATGGGCGACTCCTTTATCTTTACATGGTTCAGCGACCCGTGACGCAGGTGTCGACACATGTGTATGACATAAATAAGAATTAAAATTTAGTTTCGTTTGTCTTACGGATTTTGAAATTCAATTAACATGGGGAATTTGACATAATTTGACATAATTTGAATTATATATATATATATATAATAGGTGACCCCAGTCCGGGCAATATATTTTTATAGGTCAGGTAAAATATTCATATTTAGCAAAAAAAAAAGATTTACAACACGAGGAAGCCTATAGAAACCCTAATCGTTAATCAAATGAAATTTTCAAAAACCATAATATAAGTAAACAGGATCGTATTATCCTCTATACTGACAGGGATTTATATTACACTACCCTGTACTGGTACTCTATTCGGGAGTAACGTTCCGTCAAAAAAGGTTGAAATAATTTTTAATTGAAGATCGATATCGGAACAGTTTAAATCTTAGAATGTGAATTTAATTTGCTTTATGTAAAAAGTTCAATCTTACATGACAGAACATAATGAAATATTTCTATGTAACAGAAGTAGTGTGTCTCACAGTGGATAGTCTAGTCTTCAAACATGTAATAGTTTAATATTTTCGACATTGTTTATCATTTTCATCTCCAACTGGTTTTGATTGATACATGTAAAACTGTAAATATGCATTCGTTGACAAACCAAAATCTTCAGTATTGTTACGTCCAGTTGTAGACATTATGCAACAAATGCAGATGACCCATGCATTTCAACCAATCGGTCTACTTAATTGAAAACCAAAACATAACACGGTCACGTGATCTCATGCTAATTAAAATTCGATTTTCAATAATTGTATCTTCAATTTAACGACATAAGTGACTACAACGGGCGTTTTGATTATATAAATTAGATTATATAAGTCAAAAAACTAAAAATTAAAAAAAACAAAAACTTATTTTTTGTGTCACGTCTCCTTAAGATTTAAATGTGGATGTGACAAGTCAGCGACAAGAAATTATTCAACTAAGGAATACCAGAAATCATTCGCACAAGCAAATTTGTCGGACAACTTGGAAAACTTAAACATCAAAATCAGGTTTTGTTATCAACGAGTACTACTACTTTTTCAAACTTGCATTTTCATTTTTTTAAAGATTTATCAATATGACATTTATAAAGAACTTTTCTAATATTATCATGAACTTGTTTTAAGGGATCTCGGATTTAACCAGATTTCTACAATTTTCTACTAGAATTTCTGTTATTATTTTTTTCATATTATTTTCTATGAAAAAAAGAACCTTAATTAAGTGGTGCACGCTAAATATCCTGTGCTATTTTCAATTGGGTACCTTCCGTATTAAAATCCTCATAATTTAATTTATGTAAATTCATATCAATTTAAAGAGTAAATCACCAAACAGGTTGATGACGTAACAATAACATAAAACAATTTGGTCTATAAGATATTACATACAAAAATGTTTATCCAAAAAGAAAATGTAATGCATCTTAAATCAAATTTTATATCAAAGATTGTGTTTCTATTGGCATTAATTTCGGTTTAATCATATTTCTGAAATAATTCTAATGGTAATTCTATCTATTTTATATTTTTTTATATTCGTTATCGGAGATTGATAATCTTCATTTTCATTATAGACGTTTTTTTATAACAAAATCACGGATGTTCCGGATAGGGTGTTTGAAGCCTGCAATAATCTGCTATACATGTTAGTATGACAAGATATACTTTATTCTTTTCTGGATATAACAAATACACCTTTGATCCGAACAAAATAAACATTAAGCAATTGTTCAAACGATTATAATATATGGACAAAGTTACGTAAGCTTCAAAATTACAAATTAAGATATGCATTGATAACATCCTATTGCTAACTTGTAGATATGTAGTAAAGGCAATTAAAGAGAAATTTGTATTTGAAAAAAATCAACGACTCAGGTAAAGGAAATAAAGTGGTACAAATTAAAAAAAAAGAAAGATTTGGGACCAATGTGCCACCTATATTAGTGGTTGCTCATATCATGGCCACATATATAATGTCATATCATACAGAGACAGGAAAGAATAGAAATGATACACCAATGCTGATATGGAAACATACAAACTGATGTAGAATGCAGTTGAACGACAAAAATGCTACAAATCGAAAATAAATTATAAAGTTTAATAAAATAACATAAACTGTACGAATTCATATAAACAAATATACTTGTAGGTATATGAACAATTACAGATATCAAGCATAAATGAAAACTCCTTCAAAGGCCTCGTTAACCTTCCAATTTTGTCAGTTTTTCAACCAGTAAAGTATGTGTTACGTGTTAACCACAAAAATACAGTTCAACGCCCGAGCAGCCATATTTCACCTATTTGCAGGCGATAAACATGAAAGGGGTGATAAAATGAACATTTAATGATGATGATGCAATGAAAAAAGGGATGGGACACAAGGATAATAGGGTCGACAAATTTTGATTGACACAAGATAAAAGGGAGGGATGGGTAGAGTCGGATCGGGGAGTTTAGCCTCCTGTGGCGGAGTGCAAAGGTTCCTACTCCTATCGAATACCACAGCAGGGTTTTTAAATTTGCGAGGAAAGTGGCATCTTTCCTAACACGGTGCACCACCATCTTTTGCGTTCAGGTTTTCCGTATCATAGCCTGACGACCCCAGCATGTAACACGCCAAGGGTACACCATTCCACCACCTGGGGCACACATCCTAGTTGCTCTGTGGCAGAGCACTACTTAGTCTCCTTTTACGACTGCTGCAGGCTTATTATTTTCACACCCGGACCTGCACGGGGCGGATGGCGAATGGGGACAGAGTATTGGAGATGCCTAGTTGTTAGAGTTCTAGCGCGATACGAAAAGTCTGCGTAGTTTCGGCAAGCTCTGGCATAACGTATGAGTTGTGATATGAACACTCCATACGCAGGAGCCAAAGGGATGTTGCCACAGATGAAAGGAAAGTTGACAATTCTGAATGAAAAGTCATCACGTTTGTTGTAAAGTTTGGTCAATAGTTTTCCTTTACCATCGATTTCTAAGTGTAGGTCAAGATATGAGGTTGACTTCACAGTATCGTAGTATCCTTTATCTCAAGTTCTTTTGGATAGATGCGATGTATCAAATCCCCGAAATTAGGATTGTTTAAAGATAACACGTCATCTATATAGCGGAAACTGAGATTGAAGGATCTAGCTAAACAATATTCTTTCTTTCTGATCAGATCAGCTATAAAGTCAGCCTCATAAGAGTGAACGAATAGGTCAGCTAGTAAAGGGGCACAATTTGTTCCCATTGGAATACCGACCGTTTGTGCAAAAACACATTGATTTGTCGATTAAAAATTCCAGTATATTGTAAACATCTTCCTCTACATATTTGGAAGATGATTTGGAATTATTTCTTACAAAGTATGAGGAATCTCTACCAAGAACTATATATTTGTATCTAGGTGTACCATCTTTTTTTGGAAAAACAACGATGTATAATGTTTTTAAGTCGGGATTTTAACTGAGTATGGGGAATAGAAGTATACAGTGTTGAAAAATCATAGGTTTTAATGCTACTATATTCAAATAATAGTCTTGAACTGATTTCTCCAAAAGATCTTTCGAATTTTTCAGGATCTACATTGAATTAATACCACTACGGGAGTAACGAGTGTTGTGGTAGGACTGTAGACGCTCTTTGACAGTTGTGAGTATAGAAGTTAAAAGTTTTGAAAGAGGTTTGGTGGTACATTTTGCAGATCCAGATATGAAACGTTGTTTGTATGGATTGTTGTGAAGTTTAGGAATCCAGTACATAGACGGTAAATCACAATCATCGTCCTTGGTAGAGAGACCAAAAGAGGATAGTACAAATTTATGGTTTTCTACAATCTCTTCTTTGGAAGGAGTGGCAGCAGTGCAGGTCTTATCACTGCTATTATTTTCTAAGTCTACCTCTGATAATAAATATTGGATATAAAACGTTTTGCAGACAAAAACAATGTTGTTTTGGGCTTTGTCTGCTGGTACGACAACACACTTGTCATGTATAGTAGATAATGTTTTTGCTACATCGGGGTCTTTGAAAACTGATGTAGCCTTGGCACTCATTGACCTAGTTAAAACTTTCATTCGTTTCAAAATTAAAGACCTAACGGCCTTCAACCACTCTGACAGAGAATCAATGTCTTCTTGTTCTTGTTTTATCCATTTTCTTGCATAGTCCTCGACGGCATACATAAGAACTTTAAAGTTATAATTCCAATTTATGGAGCGTGGTTCACGGTACTTGAGACCTTTAGAAAGGATATTACGCAGAGATTCTTTTTCGATAATGATTAAATCTCCCGTAACGACGTGACCAGAAGGATCATATTTGAATGGAGAAGTTTTGCCAGAACAGTCAGGTGGTTTAGCCTTGAAGTCCTCAATCTCGAGGTTCTGCAATAGCCTTTTATAATTGAAAATTTTGGATGCGATGGGTGAAGTATAGGAATGTGAAATAATTGGTATGGATTTGTCTTTGAAATATGGGGGAACTTTGTTGGTAACGTTTTTGTGATGGAGGATGTTAGCCAAATTAATTGCATCAATACCTTTGTTGACAAACGGTACTGGAAGAAATAATCGTTTTTCTTCATCTTGACTTTTCACACAAACTGGTTTAAAGAGTCTGTGGAAACCAATATCCAAAATGATGGAAACAAGTCTGCATAATGATGAGGTAGGGTCAGAAACAGGAGTGTCAAGACTTGTTTTGTAAAGGGAGTGTAGTAGAGTGAGCGGTATAGAATAAAGTTTGGTTCTAATGTGATGAAGTCCAACAGGATTTGTATGAAAGGAAGGAGACCATCTATGGAGACATCATGTAACTTAGGTGACGTATAGTGGCGATGGCCATGACTCCTTTACCGTCTTGGATTTTTGTCAAATAAATTCATCACATTTATGTTATTGTTATATTGGCTTGAAAGGTTTCCTATACTTTTGATGTTGTCATTGCATCCGTAAGGTATTGCAGTACCTAGTCTGCGTATCCAGTACTTCTCTCTTTCCCTACGATAGTTTTTACTTAGAACGGGACTGTTCGTAGGATGGTAATTTTTTTTCTAAAATACGAACTTTCATGGAGAGGATTGAATGATCTTGTTGATTAAAGTCTTTATAAATTGTCGGGAATTTGGTGGTGTTAATTCCCGAACGATGACCGTACATTCTTTTATTTAATCGATCTTGCGTTTCTCCGACATATATTAAACCACATAAGTTGCATTCTAATCCATATATTAAGTTTGTTGATTTGCAACTTAAGTCATCGTGACTTCTTGTATGGAAGGTTTTGTGTGTAAGGGAACTGGAGATGTAAGGGTCGGTTATAAGAATGTTGCATGTTTTGCAATTTTTTATACCACATTTTGATATGGTACAATGTGGTTCGTCATCGTTGTAGTCAAATATATCGTTTAAAGTGATGGAACATGGTTTGATAATTTTAAAATAGTCAGAATTTTTGTACTGGAATAGATGGTCTGCAGACTGAACGTGTGATTGGGAACTTTTAGTTGAATTGGTCTAATCTGTAACGAAACCTTTTATGCAGTTTATCAACGCATAACAAGAACATCTTTGTACGAATTACAGCAAAATTATTTAAAAGTGTTTCTTTGCAAGAAGTTATGACCAAATCAACAATTTAAATATTTTGAAATAAAATCTTTTTGTATCAAGGCAACTATCAACAAAATAATTAGTCGCCAGAAGACTGTAGCCTGGTTGTTCGGTTCTAACAACTATCAGCAAATGTCTTTTTTATAAAACAAAAAAAAAGAAAATTTTTATAAAACTATACTTTGTTGCGGAATTTCAAAAAGTACGCAGCTTAAATTAACAAGATTAATCTTTTTGTTTAATTTAAGTAATATTTCCATCACGAAAAAAAGTCCTTTATGACAATGAGCTAAACGTTTTAGTCATTTAAAGGTCAAAAACTAGAACACATGAATATACCCCTTGAATGCGTATCTTTCTGATTAAACATTTATATTGTAATAGTTTGAAATAAAATACTGAATTCTGACACGTGATAGAAATCCGTTTATATAAAGTGGATTTGTTACCCACTCAAACAAATCAAATTACTTTGACAACAATACAGCGGGTATCGAAACCATTATTTTTTTTATTTTTCAAGGCTTTATATAAGAACGAAATATTTAGTCTTGAAGTTAATTGGTTTAAAGATCAAAGGAAGCTTGAATGGCTGTACGTATAACTGATATACGACGAAGTTTTAACGATTATACTGCTGTATAAATTGATATATCATATTAGTCCTTGCAATATAAATTTATAATCGTGTTCATGAAATAATGGGATGGTGGTATGATGGTGTACAATTTCAGTTTTGAAACTGGCTGACCGTTTTGAGCCAACAAATTTGTGGTAAGTATATTCATTTGAGTACATTCAGCTCTCCTTGTATCTTTTTGTATTTTTCTTTGGCGAAAATGTTCTAATTTACTCTTACGCTGACGTGTATACAGGTAAATGAGCTAAGTACAATGTATAATTCGTGGTTTAATAGGTTTTTTTTTTTTTTTTTTTTTTTTTTTTTTGTTGTTGTTGTTTTTTTTTCAACCTGAAAATATCAATAACAAACGCCATCTAATGTTGAACTTAAAGTTATGTAATTATTTATATATTGATTAATTCTTTTTTCAGGGTTGTTTCTTATAACAAAATTACCACAAGCAGCCTGAACCTAATAAAAGGTCTCAATCCTTTGACAACAATGTGAGTTGAAGCAAAGTTGAAGAGAAAATGTTTCATTGCTCTATTAAAGAACAAAAAGTAGTATTGCTGTCTTTAATGCGTAAAGCACGAAAATAGTCTCCCTGATACATTTGAGATATTGATGTCGACAGAGGCAAAACGATTGTACGGATAATTTCAATAGATAAAATATGAATATCTAACAATAAATATTTCTCTTCTCAAACTTTATTTGTAGAAGCTTTTTATATTTATTATACGATAAACGTGTGGTTAAAGTTAAAAATATTTTTTTCATAATTTTTTTAAGTTCACCATAAATGTTTTGCAGCCTGCCTACTTTTTATGAATAAATGTACTAAAATTATAAATTTGCTCTCAAATTAAAATTGTATGGTTTAATAATTGAAATCCTATACACACAGTTAACCTATTTTTAAACTGTAAATGAAGGGGGTCACAGTCTGATGGCATCGCAGGCCTCCCCAAATTTCCACAAGAATTTGTATTGCACCCCCAATTGAAGAAAATCATCCTTAATATTTTTTATCAAGAGTTATGTAAGTGATGTTTTGATTAGATTAGCTACTATACTCTTATTTCTGTGGCATGTACATTGACATGTAATTGGATAAAACTCTTGTTGCATTTTTTCCTTTATCGTAACCATCCTTGCCATTAAATGCTAAAGATTATTTTACAGTGGCTGTCGTTTCTTATCATTGAAATGTAGTAACAACCAGTGCATATTTAAGAGTAAAGTAGTTGTCATGAACAAAAACAAAACTGGAGGTTTAATAAAGGCAACCATACATGTCATATGTTTATAGATGAAAGCCTCACCTTCCATTGCATTCCTGAGTCACAATGGTAATGTTATTTATTATTTATATATCATTTTTTTAAAGATTTAATTGAGAATTATGATATGCCATCCATTGCCCGATTTTTACACCGACCGGTACTTAAAATCATTATTTACTTCGTAACGTAAGATGATAAGTTTCAGAACATAAATGGAATATTTAAATATAAAAAAAAAGAAAGTATACAATTAATGTGGTAATGGTACCCTCGATCTTTAATTTCCATATATTTAACGTATCTCAATTAGAAGAAAGAAAGTTCTTTTTTTTTTTTTTAAATTTGGTCCTCATAATGGCTCTGAGAAGGAAAAGATGATACATGTAAATAGGAACAAAGTAAAATTTATATATTTGATCGATCGTTTCCTGGTCCATGCTCCCAGTTTATAGTGAAGTCCGAGTTGCTCATTTACTTTTGTTGCTTTGTACGTATTAGTTGGTTATCGTATATTCTTTGTTGTGTCTCTCTGTTATTCATGTCCCAGGAATACATTCTTTTGCATTAAACATCTGTCAATGGAAATCAAGCCACATTCGTTCAATCTTATGTCCCTTGATGTCAAAATTATTTTTTGTCTAATATATTTTTTGTTCAAATTACTTCATATGATAATACTATTGTAGACACATTTATGGAAACCCTCTCACCTGCAGTAGTGTATTGCAATGAAATCATTCATGGCTTGGGTGGATACGAATAAAAAAGCTGATGTGAAATGTGATGGTACGGTTTTTTTAAAATGGCGCTCTCATTTTCCAGGAAAATGATCTTATTATATGTAAGTATCAGTCGGAGTATATTTACTTTATCTCATATCCAAGTTTGAATAAGATGTATAATCTTGTTTGTACGATCAGTTGAAATGACAATATAGTATCCTTTATCTAAATATCGAACCAAATTACATCGCGGATGTGTTAAGGAGAAATGGCATAAATTGTCATATTTTCATCAACGGAAATGAGCCACTTTTAACTCATCTTTATACTTTATGTTCATTTTTAAGTAGACGAGTTCATTAAGTAGAACTTCCCAAACACAAAGTGCTTGAGATGAGATATCTTTGCGTTTTCTTGTATTAAAACAAAACGCTTTCGAAAAGTAACTTCCCGCAGAATTTTTCAGGTAAAATGAAATATCCACTTTGAAATGAAGTATAAATCAAGCAAATCGATATAGCGCATGCCACTGAACTTTTGCATATTCTTAACCATATAAACCATATAATTGTTCACAATGCGGCGTCTTTGTGCAAGCGCACTCGCAACCATAGATACGTTGACATGTGACAGATATGTGTGAATATCCGGTATAGCAGACTATGCTTTGAGTTTCTTATTTTTTTTGAAAGGTAAAATCAATATTTCATTTCATTGGATAATGTAGTCATTTATCATATTAATATTATTTGCAGAAAAGTAAATAACTCGTGTTAAAGATGACTCCCTTTCCTTTTCCGCAGAACAAAACAATGAAACCTCCCTTTTTATATGATATATGTTCCCCCCCCCAAGCACACAAATACATTTCATAATAGTTCCAAATGAAGTATTATCATATAAGAAATATATGAATTTAATACTTACTTCAGGGAGGCCATAATAAATTTTATTTAGAGCTATGTACGTATGCCTGTACATCACTACATAAATATTTGTTTAACGATGCCAGTGCTATTTAAGTGGTCATATATGTACATGTATATGCATGCAGTAATTCAATTATTTTCTCCTATATAATATGGCTATGAACATACCCCAAGATATGTTTTATAGTTAACAAGTGCATAATTACCCGGAAAGATCATGCTTCTTCTAATTTTCCGAGTTTTCAACTTAAGTTCAGATTAAAATTACAGAAGAAAGGTATGGTATAATTTTATTACAGAACACATTTTAAACATGTATTGTAAACTAAATTCCCTACAAAAAATATTTATGATATTAATCATATTTGTTTAACATTTTATTTTAAAAAATAATTATGTATACACACCAATGAGTGTTAGCACAATTATAGACAATTATCTTAATCACATTAATCACTGTATCTGTCAAATAGAATATGATTCCATTAATACCCCCATCCAGTCATATGAATGTAGTTTAAACAAAATCTTGCACAAAACTGTTTTTTTTTTAAATCCACTTTCAATTGGATGCATAACAAATTGCATTTCCCTTATTACATCCAATATCAATGTACATGTATAATGTACACATGGATTATGGCAGGTGAATGCTTCTCTCTGTTAATTTTGCAAAGCATTTCTTGAAATCAAAATTGAATCCTGCATCTAAGTTCAAGGGAGTATTTATTCACAAATTTTCAGTTAAAAAATGTTAAAGTTCAATATTCTATACTCAAGATTCTATACTGTCATCAACGTGATAGAAATATTAACCATTAGTAAAGTTAACCCTGCTGTCCATGGTTTTGAAGCTTAGAAATATATCTCGAAATTCGGTAAATTCAAATTAGCATATCTTTCATGCAATTAAATTACTTGTCAGTTGTTTAAAAGCCATGGCCACATGGTCGAAATGAATTCAATAATCAATAACAAACATAACAACAATTTGACATGTCATCTAATATTATTAAAATGAAAACAATTTGCATCCCTGATCTAATAGAGTTTGTTTAAGAAAAGTACTTTACAGTTTTTTTGAAACTCTTAAAATGAGATTAAATAACCATTTACTAGTATCAGTTTACAAATTCGCGATCGGGTTGTAATGTATTTATCATTTCAATAAATATTTCGGCAGATGGTTATTTTTGAAAGTCTAAAGACAGTTGTTCGATGTATGTTAGTAGTTCAGTGTTGAATGAACCCCTGCCGAGCCTGTTCCGGACATATTTACAAACGTCTTATACCCAAACAATGATAATCAAAGATACAACTTACCCTAACTTGAAGTATTTTTAACTGGTAACATGTATAACTTAGGAATTCGTCGATTATTGTAGTGTTAGGCCTCTGTAAATAGAAACATCACGTTTTATTTGTTTACTACAAGTACTTTGACGTTTCACGCCTCTCTGTGACGTCAACATCGATACGAAAAATGCTGTCATGTTGTAATTCGAAAAGATTAGGATTTATTCAATTGTTAATTTTGTAGATTAAAAGAACCGAGGATTACATTTAATATTAAAAAATATGTTTATGTGTTATTTACTACGATTTTGGTGTGTCCGGAAAAAAAATACTATCAACTGAAATTGCATTGTGTGCGTGATCCAACGTCAACCAGATGTACAAGAATCAATGCAAACAAAGCTACATAGTTGGATCTGCAAAATGTACCAACAAACCTCTTTCAAAACTTTTAACCTCTATATTCACAGCTGTAAAAGAGGGTCTCCAGTCTTACTACAACAGTTGTTACCCCCGTAGTGGTATTTATTCATTGTGGATTCTGAAAAATTCAAATAATCCGTTGAAGACCCTCAATTCAAGATTATTATTAGAATTTAATAGCATTAAAACCTATAATTTTTCAACACTGAATACTTGTATTCCTCATACTCAGTTAAGATTCGACTCAAAAACATACAAATTCGATGTTTCTCCAGGAAGGATGGTACACCTAGATATAATTATATAGTTCTTGGTAGAGATTCCTCATACTTTGTAAAAATTATTCCAATGCATCTTCCAAATATACAGAAGAAGATGTTTTCAAAATGCTGGATTTTTTATCGACAACATATTTGTCCATTGTGGTTGACGCGTTTTTCATTTTCAACAAACGGTCGGTATTCCAATGGGAACAAATTGTGTTGCTCTACTTGCTGACCTATTCCTACACTCTCATGAAGTTGACTTTATAGCTGATTTGATCCGAAAGAAAGAATATCGATTAGCTAGATCCTTTCATCTCAGTTCCCACTATATCGATGACGTACTATCATTAAACAATCCTATATTCGGGCCCATGATACATCGCATCTACCCAAAAGAACTTGTGATAAAGGATACTACAGACATTGTGAGGGCAACCTCATATCTTGATCTACACTTAGAGATCAAAGGTAAGGGAAAACTATTGACCAAACTTTACCGTAAACTTGATGACTTTTTTTTTCAGAATTGTCAACTTTCCTTTCATTTGTGGCAACATCCCTTGAGCACCTACGTATGGAGTGTTTATATCACAACATCCGTTATCCCAGAGCTTCCCGTAACTACGCAGACTTTTTGTATCGCAATAGGAATCTTATAGTTAGGCTTCTGGAACTGAAGAGCCAGCTAGTTGCAATACATGCACCACACACTCTTGTAGTGAATAAATCTCGTCACACGTTTGACTTCTTAACTTTCTACACTACGTTTTGAAATGACAAATAGTAATTTCGTTCAAAAGGTATTATTTGTAAATCTTTTGCTGATTCTAGAAATTATGATGTTGTTCTTGGTTCCAATCCCACATATTTTTCTGAATCATTTCAGAAGTGTGTTAAAAAATCATTTTTTTTATATCTTTTTTATATTATTATTATCATAATTATTTCTTCACAATCTTCTCAAGTATTTAAATAAATAATTGAATTACCTCCACAGCTTGAGATAAAAGAGGCTACAGAAACAGCTTTTCTCTGCTTTTAGGTATTGCTTCTCGAATTCAACAACAGTGGTCATCTCAGTACTATTATTTATGGTAAAAGAGACGACTTTAGTTTCAAAATTATAAGATGTCCTTACCTGTGCAGCTACATAACTACTAGTACAAGTACTAACTACTCTGATTTTTTAGAACGCCACGAATATCTGCGTAACAGACTCTTGAATCATGGGTATGAGGAAAAGTGGTTTATGCAAATGCTATTTAATCAACACTGGTATATTCACACCACAGTTTGTTTTAAATACCTGTACCAAGTCACGGCCTTTGTGGTATCAGCTACTCTGGTGTAGTAACTATTATATCTGATTTTGACTTTGATTATGGGTCATATTAGCATTTAGTAAAATTGTTGTTACCCTTATTGATATGATGATTAATAACAAAAGTGTGTTTTCGAGATTTATATTTACGACAACGCTGGTCTCCGATTACGTTTTTGATTGTAAGTCAATTTTTATTTTAAATTTCCTTGTAATTCGGGAGAAGGGTCCACAGAAAACAAAATCTGATAATATTTGAGATATTTTTCACATATTTCCTGTACTCATATTTCGACCGATGAAATCACTTGAATATTTGAACTGAAAGACTTTAGGAAACTCTCAATTTGATATATTTGTATTTTATGAAACAAAAGCAAGACCTACTTATTAATACAGTCCCGCACTCATCCGTAAACAGAAAAGTCTACATTGAGAAGAAATACGCTCACGTGTAATAATTTATGGAATGGCATATTTCGTTACATTTAAAAAAGTTAACATACAATAAAACAGGTCGCAATTAAAATGAATCACATAATACTAAAGGAAAGGAGTTAAGTGAATACAAACGTATAAACATTACAGAATGAAAATAACGTGAACTTGGGCGATCCGGAAGGGGTTTGAGCTATTGAAAAATTATGTTTCTAAATTCGAATTTGCGAAATTTAAACACTTTTTAACACTGGTTGTACATGATATTCTTCTCAATTTGATAATATTTCTTTTTTTGTCGCCATACTTTGTCTTCTTATCCTCTTCCTTGTTTTCATCCATCGTTTCATTGGGGTTTTGGGGTTTCTGAAAGGGCATAGTGGACTTACTTCACCAGTGCACCTGATCCAGGTTGCTTTACTTTGGGTTTTTGATTGCGGATTCCGGATTTCTCATTTACTTTTGTTTTTATTTGCGTTTTACTATGGTTATTATATCACTGTGCTCTGCATGAGTATTTCCTTTCTAGTTGTTTCATTTGAACTATGTTTTCTTTGACTTCTTTCTTTCGTTTAAATCATAGTTCCATTGATTTCCTCTTTCAAAATCGACTAATACGTTTCCCTCGATAAAAAATGAAATAATAACAAATCTTTTTCATGTATCGAAAATGGATGAAACTTTTAATTACAGTAATATATTTCATCATCCATTTTGAAAACCAGTTTCAAAGCGTATGTATAAAATGAATAAATCACCGTCATGACGTAAATTTCATTTTTATTAGTTATGTATGTATTAACATATCATACTTTACTATTTCGTTCCGTTAAATCACAAACAAAAATGGAGAATTGGGTAATGAATCATAGTTAATACAGCTACGACTGGGGCAAAGATGCGATTATAGATTGGGGAAATTGCAATGGGAAATTGAACAATGGGACAAAGGGCATTTGGGAAGTCTATCCCAAACAGGAGCTGTTTCGATGCATTTAGGCAAAGTCATGTTTAAGTATTTAATTAGCTTCGTTTCTCACAGGAATAGGCTAAAACCATGCTATTACATGACATGAAGAAGAAATAGTAAAAGCAATGCTTGAAGTCCATTCTAATTTACATTCATTTCAACAACAAACAAACTTCACAAAATTTTATATTTTCATTTCATCATCATCATTTCATGTTTATCGCCTGAAAATAGCTGCAATATTGCTGCTCCGGCGTTAAACCCCAACAATCAATCAATCAATCAATCAATCAATCATATTCTGCCATTTCTGGAAAGCTTTCCCTTGTCATAGCTCTTACTGTATATATTGTTAATACCTTAGAAAGAGGTAATTTACCAGTCCAACCAAGCAAAGAAATGCAATTTGTTTGTCAAAACATATCAGCCGTTGAAGACTCGCGAGTAAAGGTTCGTAGGACAGACGTGTCTTGTTGTAAGTATAAGTTATTTTCAGTATTTAAAAAAAACGGTTTCGTGACAGTAGTATCCTTTTTTCACATATAGTTACAGGATGTAGAATGCATCTATGCAGTAATTTGTGTTTATACACGTTGTGGTGTATCTTTAACAAAAAAGAAACCGCTCTTCTTTATCTGAAAGGGTTACTAAAGTAACTCAACCCCATTCAACTGTTTTGTGACAGTAGTCTCTTTTTAAGTTTCATTTATAGTTGTTGACGACCAAAGTTTCATTACAAATGTTAAATGCATTGCTGAAGAGAACGTTGCTTATGCCAAAGTTTGAATGTTGTATTGGAGTAATATTTCAGCAATAAAGTGTTGAGAACATCTGTCTTGATCTACAAAATATTAAGTACATTAAACTGTATCAGATCTACATGTGAAATTGCTTACTGGACTCTTTTAAATGGAAATCTCTATTTTAATTAGCTAAATAAATATCACAGATACACTCAAATAATATTATGCACTAGTCTTTTATCAACGGTAACAAATATTTTATATATCCTTTTACAAATGATTTAAGTCTATAGGCCACCATTTGAATATATTTTGATAACGGTACTGGCATAAAAAATAGTTTTAAACTTACTTACCATAGTACATAATACATGTACTCTGTAAGATACCGATAACTGGTGATGTTGATAAACCTTAAAATCCTACAATCTCTATTCATCTAAACGCGGAACCTTTAAATACTAGAAAAGACTGTTAGAAACTTGATACCGTATAATAAATCAATACACAATCAAATGATACAATTTTCATAATTTGTGTACATAGATGAAGGGATATCGGTTTTTTTGGTTTTTTTTATTTTGTATTTTTGGTTTTTTTTATTTATTTATTTTTTTTTTTTGTTGTCCGATTTTCTATTACAACATATTTTGTTTCATCTAGTGTTCATTATAGTAGTTAGCATAACAGTTCTGAATCACATTCTTCATGAAACAAACTTAAACAATTACCCGTTCTTTAAGATATAAAGAAAACATCAAACGAAATAACATCAAGAAACAAGATGAAAAAGACAGTACATTTTACGAACTTCAAAATTATAATTATTGCTATTTTTCGTCATGAAGCATTTAGTAATTGTGCTTTTTTAAAATAAAGACTAAAAATGATGTAAATAATATTTATAGATTTATATTCATTTAGCTCGTTTAAAAATTTATCTTTAGTATATGTTATTACGGTTATTTGAATAAATCACTATTTTATTGCTTTTGAAAACAATAAGATCTTTAAAGTGGATAAAAGCATAATATTTTGGCAATTTATAAAAAAAAAATATTGAAGAATTTATACACAATAGCAAGTATGCAGAAGCATATGCCAAATATATAAAACTAAATCAAGCACTGCGTCTGATTAAAATAGAAAACAGACATACGAATCTAAATTCACAGCAAGCTTTACTATACGACACGGTAAAGGTTAATAGTGAAACATATATGACTTAACCTTTCAGTGGTTCATCAAGAAAACTATATATCAAGCAAATGTAGAGTAAGAAAACGTAAAATATGTATTTAACCTATTTTATAATTATTAAGTTATGAATCAATTATTTGTTTGCAACGTTTAAAAAGTGGTAAAACTGATTGTATAATTAACGTACAAATACATATAAATCCAACATTTTACTTTGTATCTACAGAAAAGAACAAGATAATGATTATTGATATCGTACATTTAGAATTCTTGCTGAACCTGAAATGTCAAACTCATTTCAGATAGATAACAGGTAATAAAGAAACAAAACTGTAATCTGAAACCCTAAAACAGCAATAAATATTAGTACTAGACACAGTATTAATTGACATATTGAAATAAACAAGTTTTGTATCTTTATAATGTGAAAACATTAATTTGATATTTCAAATTTTATTTTTCCAGTACATGTATGCAGACATGGCATATCAAACAAGCAATAATGTAACATATTGATTAACAAATGAAACAAAACATAAAACAAACATTACCTTGGCATGTTTGAAAGTCCGTCTTGACCATGCTGTATAAATACTGGTTTTTCCGGTTATAGCATCGAATAGTTGTTTTAAATTTTCTCTCAAATTTTATCCATGACCAAAACGGATATGTATTGCAACCACAAAGTACATCTAAATTCCTATAAAATCATGATAGAATGGAGTTCTAATCAGATTTAGTAAGAAATTTACTTATTATATAGATTGCATTAATGTACCGAATGTTTTTTTTTTAATGCCACTCTCGGATTTTCTCCCACAAAACGTCACAAATAGTCTCAACACGAATATAATCCCGCCGTTCACAAATTTAAAATTCATGTTGAAAACTGCAACGAATAATGGAGGAAGTCAAAAATAACAAAAATATTATCCCTCGTGCCAAAAACATATTACGATATAACTCGTGTGCGGAACAAGTGTCGAACACCCGTTTAATCTAGACGTTACTTGGCATTCGTTAGCATGATTTGGTTATTCAGTCTTTCCAATTTATCATCTTATTGGGACATAGCAGAATGCAGCAAATCTCAGTGACTGAAACATTCCAAGGTACACTTCTAGTATATCTACTGTTCCCATTTAGTTTCACATTTATTTTTGCTCAAATCCTAGCTGTTTAATTTAAGTAATATGCTAGCAATAACTTTGATATTGACAAAATTTATCATACGAATTCCGAAAAACGAAAACAAGTGCATCTTCAATCTCCATAACTTGTTAATAGAAACAAACATGCAACATTATCGACACCAATCTTCATGTTTAAAAGACGTCAACAAATTTACAATGATGATACAATTTAGGAAAAGAGTACATAATTACACCGAGGAAGAAAGTATTTGTGAACAAACTAGACTCAAACCAGATAACTAAAATTTAGACAGAGATCCTAGAAATAAATAAGCAGCATTGTTTCAAAGCATCGGGTACTTACAACGAGCAAACAAGTATGATATATTGTGGCCAGTGAGTATAAGGCGTCAATCAGAAATCATTTGAAGTAATGACTCAGGTGTTTGGAAACTTTTACACTATTCGTAGTAAAAGAAGTAAGATATGAAAATATATATGCAAATAAACATTTTATGTACAATTTAAAACAAAATCACTAATAGACTTACAAGTATTTGAGACTTGTCAAGTTAGCATATTCTTCGGGATTGATATCTGTTAAATTGTTGTTTTCAAGATGTCTAATGAAAATAAAAATAAATTATTATAATGTAATAGGAAATACTTGATTTCAAACAACTACGTTATAAAAACAGAAATACTTACTATGAAATAAGAATTGGTATGCTATTCCGTTTTGTCACACTGTCAAGCGAAAGAAAAGAAGGTGAACGGATTGAAAATATAAGTCAAGTACTTTAATTGATCTTAAATGGAGGACGTCAAGAATCGTGCACCACTAATTATTATTTTTTTATTTCATGTTTATTACTTTTTCAATAATCACACTAAAACTGCAATTTTTCAAACAAAGAAAGGGTGTCTGCAAAATGACAACTATCTACTAAGTATAAGATTCAATGATTTTGATCAATAGCTTGTCTGAAAATGCCAAACACCTCACCTCATGCATTTTATCATGGTAGTGAACATATTTGATTAAGATTTCTACCATTTTTCTCAATTTAGTAGTAAATCAAAAATTAACCATCTATATGAGGAATAGCATTCAAAATATATATTAAATATCATTTTGTGTTTTTTTTTTTTTTTATTTTGATAAACTGTATGATTTAACAGCTGCTGATAGTTGGTAAACGGACCGAATTATAAAGAAAATGCTATGTAATGTTATGAATGTTATATAGGTGATAAGTATAAACAACTTGTCATTGATCCAACCTCTGCTTTTGAAAACTGACAATAAAATATATTTAACTTAATTTACGGTCTTAATTTTTGCAATTGCATACTTAATCAAGGAAATGGTTCACGAATTAAAATGAAAACTTAACCGCCACCTTCTTGATCATTGTAGTTTAAAGCATTTGTATACATTCTATCAAAATAAGAAACAAACATTTTATTAGATAAAACATCTACTAATCAATACGAAACACATTGTAATTCTTTTCTTTGCCTGAAAAGTTGAGAAATTATCGAAATCTGTAACATATGTTCAGCTTCATGATATAATGCACATGGCAAAATGTTGCCTTTTGCATTTTCGGAAAATATATTTTCATTAAAATCAACGAACCATGATTTTATATCTTTTATAATGCTTATCATTTTATAATTTACCTTTTTTTTCATGTTTGCAGTAATTGGTGAAAAAGATAGCAAAAATGAACTGATAATAGCTTAACGACCCTTCATGTCCTTCATTCAAGTTTTAGTACTTGACTTTTATCTATGATCTGTTCACCTTCATTTCACTCGCTGGCCAGTGAGATGGGGGTGTCTATAGTTTGTAATTATATATTCACAAAAATAAACTTAAAACTCTGTTAAGTAAAATCAATATATGTATCAAGTATAGAAATGGATAGACTGAAATTCAACAGAAAGTATGGAATGTATTGGAGCCTTGCTTTGTCGAGAAAAATTATAGTAATTCTAAGATAAAGCTTTAAAAGATATGTTAGGAAGAAAATGATAAAATATGAAACAAGTACTCATGATAACAAATATTTTGTGTGCATTGCATTGAATAATCTGTAGTACATGTATATACAAAGGGAGTGAATGTAAAATATGACAATCACACTTCAATACTCGTATTATTTAGAATTGATTGTAAATCATCTTTGAGTCTTATATTTTAAAAGACGAATTCACGAAGAAGAGTCATTATTTTCAATAACAGTTGTCATTTTTGTAAAAACTTACATTTGATTCAAATTTCCAAGCCCACTAAAGGTTCCTGTGTGAAGGACAGTAAGCATATTGCTTTGTAGGTACCTTAAATGATATCATTTATGAAATGCAGATGAAAATTTAAACAATTATTTTTGCGGTGTTAATATATTTTTATCGTTACACTAGTACTGATGAATTAATCTTTGCATTGTTTTGTGTAGATTTTAATCTTTATCTAATAAACAAGTACTATCTTAAAAAAACGATAGCCGGCGCAGTAAAATTTTGGTGTTTTTTTTACTTAAATTTTCTACATATTATTAAAGACTAACATATGGCACGCAGTTTAAATTTTCGATAAATATCGAACGCCACTAAGTTATCAGTATTTGGCTAACAGAATTGCGATCAGGTGACTTGCATTTCTATAGAAGAGCGTCCTTAAGATCAAAAAGTAAAAAAGCGAAACTATACCGACTGTGTCGGGAAAAAGACTCTTACCTTATAATTTATTTGTTTTTGTTATTTTAGATAGGTAAAACCAAATGATGACTTTGCCCCTGAGTATATGCAATCAAAAATATTCCTATCTTAAGATTAATTTAAGAAAATTTTAATATTTGTTTTTACCGATAAGATAGGTATGTAATATTTAACCCACTCGTGTAATTGTTTAACATTACAAAATATTACCAATATCGTTTTGAACACTTATCATACTTACAGTGTACGTAAAGATGTAAGGCCCTTAAATGTTCCCTTGTAAAGTACGATCAGTTTATTGTTATGAAGGTACCTTAAACAAATATTTAAATTTAAAAACACATGTATACATGCACACAATATGTTACGAATACGTATGTTACGCCAAGAATAGACAAAGTTATAATCTTTAGTAAGTCAAATATATGAGAGTAAAATTGATACATTACATTAAATGTATTACATTAGTTTAGGGACAAAAAGTCCACAACAAGCCCGAAAGGGCGAGTTGAGTTTTTTTTCTGTTAAATGGCATCGTAGCGTCAGTAAATTAAAGGTTATATCATTTAGCCGGGACAGTCACTCAGACAGTCAGTACAGTTGATTAAGGAAAACCATATGTAAAATATAGTGACACTGAAACTGAAAACGAATCTGAAGAAGATTTTAATGAACAAATATAAATAGGATATGCTCAGCGGGTAAGTTAAGATGAAGAGAATCGACCGATTATTGTAAAATTCTAAAGTAACCGGGATCGTAATACTATTATAAAAAAGCAAAAGAGGTCCTTACCATGTCAATGAAGACTACAAAAAATGAAAACATCAAGGAAAAACTTAAGTAAATTTCTTCTTGAAGCTAGAGAAAGAGGTAGTAAAGTCTCAATTAGACGTGATTAATTGTTGATCGACAATTAAATGTATCCATTTGATGAGAGCAGCAAAGAGTTGCGTGAAGTTACGGTCAGACAGGGATTCGGCCAAGCTCACGGTATTGTAAATATGTTGAAACTCTAATAAGAGTAATCTAGGGATCCAAGGTTATAGCGGTAATCAAAGGAATGCAATCCAGGGACAAAGACCAGACATGAAAAACAGTCATACACAACAAAGAACATAAATCAACTAGAATCATACAAACAAAGTAACCAAAGTAAATGAATAATATAATGTTGGGTATTGATATTTGTACCGTGGGCTGCAGGCCTGATTTGTATCTTTATCTTATATTTATCTATGAATGAAAAAAAAATGTTGAAATAGATAGTAATCGAGGAAAAAGGAACAGCATTGTCATTTCACAGTAAAATTTATTTTTAAATTCTATTCCAACATCAATTTCCTTTTCAACGTCTTTTTCATGGTCGATTGTTTTCATTTAAGGACAAGAGAGGAGATAAACATACAGTCGGAGGTGAAACAAATAAAAAGACAATAAAGAAAGGTGTTTTGTGATATTTCTAATATCTTAGAGACCAAATGGGTTCGTCATTTGATTTTTAACAAAGCAGGAGAATGTGCCTGTTAGTCATCCGAAATAAATATTTTTCAGCAAATATTCAAATCTGCACTTGTAGAAAACATATTTTATCTGTAATTTTCATAAAACGCGTAGTCAGGTTTAGATAGCGTTGAATTGTTCACTGCACTTTTCAAAGGTCTGAAACATTTCACGCCATAAATATGCGTTTTGTTAAGTATAGTTTAGATATAATGAAATGCAAAGGAACTATATAGTTGTTTTATCGCCTATACAACTGACATTATTTTAATAACATAACCGAAGACATGTCATTTCATCATGCTCATCATGCGATAAAATGAAAATGAAATCAATTAGATTGATACGTTACTTACAAGTTTTGAAGTGATGAAAGATAATCGAATACTCCATCGTCGAGTTCAGTAATCTTATTATTGTTAAGTTCCCTGAAACCAATTTTCGAACCTTAAGTGTAATGTCATCCGATTTTAATGAGTTTTGAAATGAGTTTGTCAATATATGTGTCGCGGAGCTGCTTTGTTGTTGCTAGATTATTACCTACCGGATGTACTCAGTTTGACCCCACCGGTGCCGATGACCGAGCAGGAGATACTTTACCTTCCGGAGCACCTGATATCATTTTTATAACAATTTTTTGGGAGTTTATCATGCTGCTTTTACCCTAGTATTTTTTGCATGTAACGTCTTGTTACCCTTATCTTCCATTTTTATAAGTAAATTATTTAATACGGTTCGTTGTATTGTGTATGCAGATCGTCTTTGTTTCATGTGATCACGTACAGGCCATGTTTTATTTATTTTTTATCTTTTTCACGTATTTGAATCATCCCACTGCTGACACTATGGAATTTTCTCGCTGATTTCTTTGTAACGAAATTTATTTTCCTTTTAAGGAGGCATTTTATCGGAAAAGTTTAGGTTATCGTTAGTATATCATGTGACAAATGAATGAAATATAACTTAACGTGTTAGAGTATAAGAGTAATCAAGGGAACAAAGGTTATAGTGGCAATCAAAAGAATGTAATCCAGGGACAAAGACCAGACATGGAAAACAGACATACACAACAAAGAACATAAAGTAACTAAAATCATACATAAAAAGTAACAAAAGTAAATGAGCAACTCGAACTCCACTAAAAACTGGGAGCATGGAACAGGTGCACCAGTAGGGTAAGCGTCCTCTGCTTTTCTAGAAATACCCGACGAGTTGCTCATAAAAAGTCAAGTCCGGGGTAGACAAACGAGGAAAGGAAAACTATGACCCGTTGAATACATCAGTTTTCATGGTGCTGATGGATACACCATAACGACCCACGAGTTCATGATGACGACCATAAAACTTCTGTAGTGATGACTTCAATCTTGTAGCAACATAACCCTGTTCCAGAAGCCTATTTGTTAGAATTATAGCGCGATACAAAAAGTCTGCGTAGTTTCGGCAAGCTCTGGCATAACGTATGAACACTTTATACGCAGTAGCCGAAGGGATGTTGCCACAGATGAAAGGAAAGTTTACAATTCTGAATGAAAAGTCATCACGTTTCTCGTAAAAATTGGTCAATAGTTTTCGTTTACCATCGATTTCTAAGTTCAGGTCAAGATATGAGGCTGACTTCACAGTGTCTGTAGTATCCTTTATCTCAAGTTCTTTTGGGTAGATGCGATGTATCACATCCCCGAAAATATGTTAACAAACCAAATCATATAGTATAAGCTTTAATTGGTGATGTTATTGAAAAAAAAATCACTTCTTATTGTTGATTCTTTTGTTATATTAAGCCGAAAGAGACAGTATAATACTAATTGTTAGGCCCGTAATATATAAAAATGTAACACAGTAATTGATATATTTGGTACTCACAGTTGGTAAAGATTTGTCAAGTAGTCAAATAGATTTGGACTCAACCTTTCTATGTTGTTATACTTAAGGCGCCTAGAGATCAGATTACAAGAAGTATTAACATAAATCCGTTTATTATCGTTACACCTGTCACAGTTGGTTGGAATAAAATTTTTAAAAACTTAATAAGTTCAGGAAGAGTTCATTGGAATTACATGGAGGAGTAATCAAGAAAACCAAAATTCTAGCATATGAAAAGCCTTAAAATTAGAACTAGGAATCATATGTAATTTTAGCGAAGTCTTGAAATAAAAATCATTGCAAAGGGAAAAGTAAATCGCAGACTGGGATTTCAAGATATAAATATTTCAAATTAATTACCAACTAAAATATTTTCTTTTGTATTATATAGTAACCCAAATTGGAACGATAAACAACTGGAATTTGCTTTACATCAAATCGATAACAGCAATTAAAACAATATATTTTATAAGTCAGTCTTTCAATCGAAACTAAAAATCCACAGTGGACTTGATAGAGTGAGTTTTGACGTTCTGTTGAAAGCAATTAATGTTAAAAAACCTACCTTTTAAATAAAACCAATCGTAAAAAAGTGTGCTTTTATTTGCTTGAATGTAAAATTAATTTTAAAAAATATGGAACTCACAAGTATTGAAGTAAATAAAGGTGGTCGAAAACTCCATCGCCGAATTCAGTAATTTTATTATGGCTGAGTTCTCTGAAACACAATTTGCCATTAAAAAATGAAAGATAAAAAATACCCATTAACATCGAGCTGTAATTGATTTGTTTTACGTGATGGAGAATTAAGAAGAAAATAGTACAGTACTTAACAAATTTAATATTCTCATTTTGACAAATTATATTGTTAATTCCCATTAATCTCTTATAACCAGAAATATTATCCCAATCTGTGGCTACACCGCCTGCACAAAGTCCAGCGCTGCCCTAGACCATTCGGCCAGCTAGAATATATATATATATATATATATATATATATATATCATATCATATCATATCATATCATATTAGTAATATTCTCAGCAAAAGCTCATCAGTATAAACGAGAGCACCTAATTTTTTTAATTTATCATGTATAATCTGTTTTTCAGTATTAAAGATGCGGTATTTGTACTTACAAAGCCGATAGTTTATGTAAACCGTCTAAAGTTCCATTCTCTAAACCAGTTATTTGGTTATAGTCAAGCTCTCTGCAAGCAGAAATTTAAGTCAAGTTTATGCGTACGTTTATGATATGCTTTTAAACTGTGTGTGATTTCCGTTAATAAATGCATACTTACTTTCAATTCGGCAGCTCTACAGGGGATGTATATAATATGATTATCTTTAAATCATCATGTTCGAAAGCTAACTATATTCATAACAGCCTTTGTTCACAATATACCACACTAGCTTTTGAGCGAACATTATTTTTACAGCATCATGCATTACCGTATGTTTCCAAAAGACTTATGAAATTTGGTGAACATATAAACAAATCAAAACATTACATTTTTAATTATGATAAAAAATGTTACGAACTCATTTACATTTTGGATGTATGTGATCCCAACAGTTGCTATTTTACAAACAATTGCGATAAAACGTCCCACAGATGTAATTAAACCGAACATAAGTCATTTAGTATAAACCAAACTATATTTAATTCCTCCCTATTGTTTTGTTGTCAGCCATTTTTTACAATAAATATTGGAAAATACTTTTTTGATAATTAAAACATGTGTAGTTATTTGTAAATATCTGGTAGATGACACATTATGTTCAGATCATATCTAGTTTCAAAATTAATTGCATAATATTGACAAATACGTTTCCGATTGAATATACTTAAAAAAATGATGAAGTTCCAATGGGAATTTGTACAATGCTAGCAATGCGTTTGATGTTTCATAGATAGAAGAACAAAGTATAAGATATTTTGATCTCAAACATACAATTGTAGCTCTTAATTAAAGGTAACAGTATGTGGATTTATACAATCCTGTACATATATCTATTCAATTAAACAAATATGAGACACTTATCATACTTACAGTGTACGTAAAGATGTAAGGCCCTTAAATGTTCCCTTGTAAAGTACGATCAGTTTATTGTTATGAAGGTA
Organism: Perna viridis; assembly: GCA_037379345.1. Lineage (NCBI taxonomy): Eukaryota > Metazoa > Mollusca > Bivalvia > Mytilida > Mytilidae > Perna > Perna viridis. The sequence goes on along the minus strand of CM074517.1, from coordinate 27,930,521 downwards.
CCTTAAACAAATATTTAAATTTAAAAACACATGTATACATGCACACAATATGTTACGAATACGTATGTTTCGCCAAGAATAGACAAAGTTATAATCTTTAGTAAGTCAAATATATGGACAAACGGACACCCAGTTTGCATACGAATGCCAAAAACATCATAAGTGATATGAATTCCATCAACGTGAAATAGAGAATAGATGAAATAGTCATAGAATGATACAAAGTTCGCAAAGGATAAGAAGATCTGATCAAATATGTTAACGTATAAGAAACGTTTATTGTTTTCACCGTCGTACTATTATGGATTAATTGCCTTTCCTCGTTTGTCTACCCGGACTTGACTTTTTATGAGCAACTCGGCGGGTGTTTCTAGAAAAACAGAGGACGCTTACCCTACCGGTGCATCTGGTCCATGCTCCCAGTTTTTAGTGGAGTCCGAGTTGCTCATTTATTTTTGTTACTTTGTATGTATGAATTTAGTTACTTTATGTTCTTTGTTGTGCATGTCTGTTTTCCATGTCTGGTCTTTGTCCCTGGATTGCATTCTTTTGATTACCGCTATAACCTTGGTTCCCTTGATTACTCTTTCATAACTTATATCACAAGATGTTTTTTTTTGCCGCTGACATTGTAATTTTACACTGTCAACGTTAAAGGCGATAGTGAAACTATCAAAAACTTATGTATGCAGTACATATGATAGCCGAAAGAGACAGTATAATACTAATTGTTAGGCCCGTAATATGTAAAAATCTAACACAGGTATTGATATATTTGGTACACACAGTTGGTAAAGATTTGTCAGGTTGTCAAATAGATTTGGACTCATCCTTTCTATGTTGTTATACTTAAGGCGCCTAGAGATCAGATTACAAGAAGTATTAACATAAATCCGTTTATTATCGTTACACCTGTCACAGTTGGTTGGAATAAAATTTTTAAAAACTTAATAAGTTCAGGAAGAATTCATTGGAATTACATGAAGGAGTAATCACGAGAACCAAAATTCTAGCATATGAAAAGCCTTAAAATTAGAACTAGGAATCATATGTAATTTTAGAAAAGTCTTGAAATAAAAATTATTGCAATAGGAAAAGTAAATCGCAGACTGGGATTTCAATATATGAATATTTCAAATTAATTACAAATTAAAACATTTTCTTTTGTATTATATAGTAGCCCAAATTGGAACGATAAACAACTGGAATTTGCTTTACATCAAATCGATCACAGCAATTAAAACACTATATTTTATAAGTCAGTCTTTCAATCGAAACTAAAAATCCATAGTGCACTTGATAGAGTGAGTTTTGACGTTCTGTTGAAAGGTAGAAAAACCTACCTTTTAAATAAAACCAATCGTAAAAAAGTGTGATTTTATTTGCTTGAATGTAAAATTAATTTTAAAAAATATGGAACTCACAAGTATCGAAGTGAATAAAGGTGGTCGAAAACTCCATCGCCGAATTCAGTAATTTTATTATGGCTGAGTTCTCTGAAACACAATTTGCCATTAAAAATGGACGATAAAAAATACCCATTAACATTGAGCTGTAATTGATTTATTTTACATGATGGAGAATTAAGAAGAAAATATTACAGTACTTAACAAATTTAATATTCTCATTTTGACAAATTATATTGTTAATTCCCATTAATCTCTTATAACCAGAAATATTATCCCAATCTGTGGCTACACCACCTGCACAAAGTTCAGCGCCGCCCTAGACCACCCGGCCAGCTAGGATATATATATATATCATATCATATCATATTAGTAATATTCTCAGCAGAAGACCATCAGTATAAAAGAGAGCACCTAATTTTTTTTTTAATTTATCATGTATAATCTGTTTGTCAGTATTGTAGATGCGGTATTTGTACTTACAAAGCCGATAGTTTATGTAAACCGTCTAAAGTTCCATTCTCTAAACCAGTTATTTGGTTATAGTCAAGCTCTCTGCAAGCAGAAATTTAAGTCAAGTTTATGCGTACGTTTATGATATGCTTTTAAACTGTGTGTGATTTCCGTTAATAAATGCCTGCTTACTTTCAATTCGGCAGCTCTACAGGGGATGTATATCATATGATTATCTTTAAATCATCATGTTCGAAAGCTAACTATATTCATAACAGCCTTTTGATAATTAACACGTTTGTAGTTATTTTTAATGTCTGGTAAATGACACATTATGTTCAGATCATATCTAGTTTCAAAATTTTAATTGCATAATATTGACAAATACGTTTCCGATTGAATATACTTAAAAAAATGATGAAGTTCCAACGGGAATTTGTACAATGTTAGCAATGCGTTTGATGTTTCATAGATAGGAGAACGAAGTAAAAGATATTTTAATCTCGAATATACAATTGTAGCTCTTAATTAATGGTAACAGTATATGGATTTATACAATCCTATACATATATCTATTCAATTAAACAAATATGAGACAAACGGACACCCAGTTTGCATACGAATGCCAAAAACATCATAAGTGATATGAATTCCATCAACATGAAATAGAGAATAGATGAAATAGTCATAGAATGATACAAAGTTCGCAAAAGGATAAGAAGATCTGATGAAATATGTTAACGTATAAGAAACGTTTATTGTTTTCACCGTCTTACTATTATGGATTACTAGTTCATAACTTATATCACAAGATTATTTGTTTGCCTCTGTCATTGTAATTTTACACTGTCAAAGTTAAAGGCGGTCGTGAAACTATCAAACACTTATGTATGCAGTACATACAGGAACAAGTGACATATCCCTCTTGTTTAAAAACAAAGACATTTGAATTGTTTAGAAACCTATTGTGAAACATTCTTTACTATGGTGCTGTAGTGTGGGGAATGAATAAAGTAAAATACATTGAAGCTGTTAAAAACAAATTACGTAAATGGCTTTTGTGAACTTGACAGATAACAAATAACCATATAACTAGAGAAGATTGTGGTTGGTACGAACTGTATGTTAATTATATGTGTAAGCCAATCAATACTATTTGTGTTTACTACATCAGAGGACAATAGATAACCTAAAGTATGTTATAAAATAATGTTGGATATTAACAATAATGGACGCTTGAATTGGTGTACAGAGGTCAAAGGACTGTTATTTTTGTATGGTTTCGGTGAAGTGTGAGTAAACCAATGTGTTGGGGATAAGTCATTATTTATCTTTGTGTTTAAATAAATATTAAGACTTACACATGGACAGAACTAGTGGGAAAATATTTCTAACTCATTCAAATGTTTTTATTTTTATACCAAGATTAAGGATTCAATATGCATAAATAGAAATACAGTCAAACCTCGGTAGCTCGAACTACAAGGGGCCATTGAAAAGTGTTCGAGTTATCGGGAGTTCGAGAAATTGAAGTTCGTATATTTCCGGATTTCTTTCGTTGCCGGTCAGAGTTCGACATTATCGTTAGAAATTGCTTACTTCCTCCGAAGTTGTGTTAGATCGCGTATCTTTTTCATTTGCTTTCGGAAGATTTGTTGATTTGTGAACATTAAAAATGCTGTGTTTTCTTTTAAAAACGTCCAGAGTGTGGGTTCATTGGTCAATAATTTGTTTTCATCCGATTTTCTGTCATGGTTTCATCATACCGATTTCGGAACATTTTCGAACTTCAATCAGTTTTATGTTAAGATCAAAACTACCTAATTAGTGATGACTTAAAAATTACCTGTAATTAACTAAAATGACATTGAATAATGATAGGGTTTCAATTTTTCACAGCTTGTATTACCCAAGCTGACAAAATGGTTGACGAGTTCGAGTTAGTGAGGATTATTCTCTAAGATTTATTAATGGAGGGTCCGACTAGTCAGTTCGAGTTTTCGAGAAATCAAAGTTCGAGAAATCCAAGGTTATTTATATTGATTATATAGGAGAAAATGTTGGTACTTTGAATTGTGTTCGAGAAATCCTGGGTTTTCGAGTCATCCGAGTTCGAGCGAGTGAAGTTCGACTGGTACCGATGGCGGTTGATATCATGCACAATTGAGTTTATAATGCTGCTTTTACCATAGTATTTTTTGCATGTAACGTCTTGTTACCCTTATCTTCCATTTTTATAAGTAAAATATTTTATTCGATTCGTTATATTGTGTATGCAGGTCGTCTTTATTTTATGTGATCACGAACAGGCCATGATTTATTTTTTATCATTTTCATGTATTGGAATCATCCCACTGCAGACACTATGGAATTTTGTCGCTGATTTCTTTGTAACGAAATTTATTTTCCTTTTTAGGAGGCATTTCATCGGAAAAGTTAAGGTAATCGTCAGTATATCATGTGAACACTGTGACAAACGAATGAAATATAACTTAGCGTGTTAGAGTATAAAATATGTTAAGAAACCAAACCATGTATATAGTATAGGCTTTAATTGGTGATCTTATTAAAAAAATATATTATTGTTGATTCTTTTGTTATATTTAGTCGAAAGAGACAGTATAATACTAATTGTTAGGCCCGTAATATGTAAAAATGTAACACAGTTATTGATATATTTGGTACTCACAATTGGTAAAGATTTGTCAGGTTGTCAAATAGATTTGGACTCATCCTTTCTATGTTGTTATACTTAAGGCGCCTAGAGATCAGATTACAAGATGTATTAACATAACTCCGTTTATTATCGTTACACCTGTCACGGTTGGTTTGAATAATTTTTTTAAAAACTTAATAAGTTCAGGAAGAGTTGGTCGGAATTACATGAAGGAGTAATCAAGAAAACAAGATTCCAGCATATGAAAAGCCTTAAAATAAATACTAGGAATCATATGTAATTTTAGAAAAGTCTCGGAATAAAAATTATTGCAAAAGGAAAAGTAAATTGCAGACTGGGATTTCAATATTTCAAATTAATTACCAATTAAAATAGTTTTTTTTATATTATATAGTAGCCCTAATTGGAACAACATAATTTTCGAATTTTTGCTTTACATCAAATCTATAACGGTAAGTTAAAAAAATATTACATGTACAAGTCAGTCTTACAATCGAAACAAAAAACCCACTGTGCACTTGATAGAGTGAATTTTGAGGTTCTGTTGAAAGCAGTTAAGGTTAAAAACCTACATTTTGAATAAAACATTAAAACCAATCGTAAAAAAAGTGTGCTTTTCAAAGTAAAATTAATTTAAAAAGATATGGTACTCACAAGTATCGAAGTGAATAAAGGTGTTCGAAAACTCCATCGCCGAATTCAGTAATTTTATTATAGCTGAGTTCTCTGAAACACAATTTGCCATCAAAAATGACCGATAAAAGATACACATTAACATCTAGCTGCAATTATGTTTGTTTTACGTGATGAAGAATTAAGAAGAAAATATTACAGTACTTAACACATTTAATATTCTCATTTCGACAAATTATATCGTTAATTCCCATTTATCTCTTATAACCAGAAATATTATCACCATAGAAACATTTTGACTTTGTTAAAAGTAATCTCCCTTTCTCTCTATCATTGTAGAGAATCGGTTAATCATTGACTCTTTTTATAAGTGTAGGTGCTGCTGAAAAAATTATTCACATAGGAATTGTTTCAAGGAGTGTTTTAATAAAAAGTACCGAATAGGCAACGACATACGTTTTCTCCTTTATCAAATTAGTCTCATAAAATATCTAAGCATGATACATGTACATTGTAGCACTTTTGAACAACAATTTATTACGAAGTTAAGCAAACCTTGTTGCCATGGAATTGAATCATAAATAATATGTTTTGATTCTGATATTATTTTAAAAATATTATAGTTTTAAATATGCGAATACGACATTTTTTTGCAGGTTAGAATCTTTCATAGCACATACTTTAGAAGCTCAGATAAAACTTTTGCACATTTTCCAAATTACTATAAATCAGAAATGGAAAAGGGCAATAAAAAGTTGCATGGCCATATGTTTTGAAAGTTGCAAATAAGAACTTGCCTCATGAAACTGCAAGATCAATACTTAAGTATGATTGATACCTAGAGGTTTATTCCCAAGGGACTTACTTTGAAACTTGTTTACATTGAAAGAAAATAGTAGTTAGTTTACTGGGCAGCAGTCTAAATTTTATGATCTTTAAACGGGTTGTTTTACAATTTGGAAGTCAGCCACATCAGATTTAATTTTTGAACTTGTTTATCATAGGAGACACTAAGGGTAACCAGTGGTGAAAATTGCTAAGAATTAGCAGCTTTGATATTTTAGTAACTTAGTACACGATGTATGGTAGTACGGAACAATTCATTTTTAGATGATATTATGTAGTAATGAAAAACGTATGTTTGAATGACCTTTACCAAACTACTGTTACAATATAACAGATTATTTTTTTCTTTTAGCGTGAATTTTATGCATATTTATCCCAGTATATTCATATCAACGTAATCGAGGTCATTTTAGTGTGACAGCATTCAGAGCGAACTCTGGCGCCAAAGGGAACCTGTAAAATTTCCAAGAAATGACTGTTAAAGCTTGATATGTTCAGTACCTGCATGGTTCTCTTCTTAACTTAAATATTGACCCTTTCAGCGTAAAAAGACTATATTTGACTTATATCTGAGAAAAGTTATAATTACATTTGTAGCTCCATGAGTTCATATCCGTATATGTAACTATGAACGTAAGTACATGTACCTTATAATATATATCTACAACGTCTCAGAATGTGACGACTCTAATCACTACACTGCTCCATCGGATCAAATTGATACAGGGAAGATAACGTAAATTTATAGAAGGGTCTGAAAAATTCCCAACAATGTTAGAACTGTCAAATTTGCGAAGCAAATTTTTAAGCGTTCTTTAAACCCATGCTGGGGGCGTTCGTTTAAATGCACCACAGAAACGTTCGTTTCTTTTTGTACTTTTAACTGTTATTTTTATACGTTTTACTATTATTAATTCATATAATTTCATTAATTTTATTTTATTTTTGCTTTTGTTTTTATGTCTTCATTATAATTCATTTTTTATTATTTTTCGTCGTTCGTCTACCGTGCGTTTAAACGCACGATATAAGCGTTCGTCTATCGTGCGTTTAAACGCAAGCTGGGACAGTTGGTTTATAGTGCGTTTAAGCGCACGATAGGAGCGTTTGTTTACACGCACACTAGAAGTGTTCGTTTATCGTGCGTTTGGTGAGCGTTTATCGTACGTTTGGGTATCGTGCGCGCAGAAAACCTAAACGTCTCAAGGAGTGTACGATGCAAATTTGGTCACTCCCTCAGCGGTATTTGAACCCTTCTTGTCTCTGACATCTATGGCAACACGGCCTGCATTAAATCCAACGCTCTAGACCACTCGGCCAACTAAGATATATAGAATACAGCTTTCGTTAACCGAGTGATACTGCCTCGTAAGGAAATCTGGAGCGCGAACATTAGTACATGATGTAACTTGATAGGACAACCTCCGATGGTATCGAGTAAGACAATAGGGGATCTGTCACAGTATACACATACAGCCACACCAAGTATATAATACATATAAGAAGTATAATTTGGTGAGGCAACTCTGCCATCTCACTTGCTAGTATAATATCATGTAGATACATAGCATGCAACATAGTATATGTGGTAATACAAGAATGCATACATATATGTAATCAAATCTAAAATACATCACGACTCTAGAAGCGATGCTATGACTGCAAATTTGATCATTTCCTTAGCGGGATTCGACCCCCATACAGCCACACCAAGTACATAAGACATATAAGAAGTCTAATGGGATGAGGCAACTCTACCATCTTACTTGCTAGTACAATATATATATAAAACGGCATTAAAATAATACATGTATATGGCGCTTAACAAAAATTGTAAAACCCAAAAGAAAATACATATGATACAAATCATGTATTTTCAGTTCATGTGGGTCCTATTTAGGACAAATTTCTTCACTTGAATAAAAATACTCGATTTACCAAAATCGTAATTATATCATGAATACTGCCACGAACAGAACGTTACTATTGTGGCGCTTCGTGTTGACCATATGGGTGTAAAATAGGCATCATTGGACTTAAATCGGGGGTAAACGAGTCATAACATACGTTCATATTCGTAGATATGGAGATATTTTACACCTACATTACACAGTACACGTTTCGACCCGCATTTATAAATATTAAATTAACACTTGAACACTTCTGTAGAAATGAAAAACTATTGTTTCCATAAAAAGTAAGACAAAGAAGATATATCTAATTACATGTAGATTATAAATCATTAATAACTTATAATTTTGAACTTAGTTCTGAGTATAATGAAAATCTCCGATTTTTCGACCCAAAAGGCTTTCCGATAACAAAGGATTGCTATCGATTTTTTTTTATCTCAATCAACTTTATACTTACAAAAGATAATAAATGAAATTTGTGCAAAACCGTATACATGCACTTACAAAGTTTGCAGTCTATTTGAAAAATGAAGTATTCCTTTCTCTAAAACAGATATTTTGTTGTAGCCGAGGTCTATGAAATCACATAAAATGCACATTAAAGTCGTAGATTATATGTATCTTTCTTGCTTTTTTTCTTGTCTCTTTGTCCACTTATGAAACGTTAACTTTCTGGTCTCATAAAGTGGGATAAAGCATATACATTGTATATACTTTCATTTGACATGAAATGAAATGCACACAGCTGTCCGAAATACACGAAGTATGAGCAAGTTTTCTATCTTCGAATAAGGCAGATGTTGTTTCCTGCAGTTTTTGCAATGAGAGAAAAATAACCTCACCTCTGTACAGAAGACTTAAGGAAACATGTTTTAATAAGTTTTGCAATACCCAAAAAGAAAAGTTTATTGTATGAAAGTGAATATTTAGATAAGCCAAATTGATTTTTTTAAATATTATAAAGTTAAAGATCAGACATGTTTTTGAATCTCTGGAATATTTGAGATCTGAAATTCATTCATAACGTTACAGCTATTAATATTCTTGAAGACGTTGAACTGTTTTTTTTTTACATCCATTGGCATTTTCTAGTTGCAACCGACGAAGAAAGTAATGCTTTTGGTATATACTGCAGTGGAAATAGTTCCACAATATATACTTTGCAAAAATCTACACCAAAAATAAGAATGAACTATACACGACTTTTGTAAATCAAACTCACAAGCTGGTCAACTCATGTTGGTTTTCAAATGTGTCCTCAGCTATTGAAGGAATACTGTTGCTGCTGAGATCACTGAAAAATTCAAAACCTGTAGCTATATTTTCATCATTTTGTGGTAATTTGAGTCAAAGCATTTGGGACAGCCTTATGAGAACTAAAATCAATTTTTACATTAATAATTTGTAATTTTTTTATGAACTAGTGCTTGAAGTTTTTGAACTGTTTTAGATTCTTTTTTACGAAACGGAAATATTTAGCAAGAAAGATATGTGAATGTACATAGCTGGATAGAGGGTTATAACTTAAACCAAAAAAAAAACATTATCCTAATGCATTGTTTGGACACAGGACTATGTTTTGTACATGATAACAATCCAATATGATTAATCAAATTGTTATCCACATCTGTTTTCTTGAAGTCTTTATGGTACGTCAAATTAAGATTGACATCTAATCTGCAGTTTCCTTTTTTACATCTTTTTTTTAGTTTTTTTAATATTACTCTTTTGATGGTTTTTATTGACATATTCTCTTTTTCACTAGATTTTTAAGTACATTTTTAATGTGTCCTCTTGTTTTAAAAAAAAACTTTCAATGAAAGCTACAGCGGTTCGACTATACAGATTTCAGAGTTTAGATTTTATATTAGAAATAAATTAATTTGAGATAAATATTGTAATCTTATTGGTTAAAATAATTTTGTTATATCTCAATGGATAAAAAATATTGCCATGCTCCTATTCAGTTAAATTCAGAGCTACTTTTCTCATGTTTAAAGATAAAAATATGTTTTCAAATTAAGTTATAAGAATTGGCTATGATAACAATTTTGTCTTCGCGCAATAAACAATATGCACATGAAAAATTTGTATTATTTTTCAATAGACAAAATTTTTATTATTGCTAATTCTTAATTAAAAGATGAACAAATTTAAAAGATATAGCATATGCTTTATAGCTCCACACGAATTTATGAAAGATAAAAGAACCGATACACATTTCGTATCAAAGACAGCAAACAACAAACATGTCAAATATTATAAAAAAACAAGTAAGGTATTGTAAGTCATCCAATAAAAAGGTACATGTTGTAGAATCGCAGTGTGTTATTATAAAGACGCAAAGTCAAGATAAGTTGTTATTTTAAATAAAGTATCCAGATATGAGACTTACATTGTCGTCAAAGTCGTAAGATTCATTATCATTTCCTTATTACAAACCGATAAACCATTACTATTCAATCGTCTGAAATATGAATAAATATGCTTTATATTTAAGCATAGATTTCAAGGTATCCTTACCATTATTGAGCAATATGTATTAAAGCATTAAATCTAAGCATTTAAAAAAGTAATATAAACCGAGAGCATTCCATAGATAGTTTTTGGGGAAAATTTAGTTATAATAGACTAACACAATTAAGCATATTTGGAAAAAAAGGCAGGTTAACGGTGGCGTTGTTGTCTCTTATTCTCCAAATCCATATTGAATGAAAATAATATAATTTAACTTATTCCCCATAAACATAAACTTTTACGAAAATACTTTGGTGTAAAATAGCAAGAAACAAGTGATTTTACATCGCTTTTGAATGAAGTTGTGAGATGATATGTATTGTTTTTACAGTCTCAGTGTATATTGAATTTTATAACGGAATTATACTAACAACGTCCGTAGGTTTTTAAGTTCTTCAAATGTGTCGTTTCTAAGTACGGAAAGCCTGTTATTTCCGAGATCACTAAAACAAACAAAATATACAAAGATAGATTAGTGTTCAAATGACCAAAAAAAATCTCCAATATTTATGCTGAAATATCTTAATTGTATGTATAATATATCACAATTTCCAATCATACCTCAAACACATATATGTAAAAATTTGCACAATATTCACGTTTGTTGATTTAAACTAATATTGACTTAAAAAAACATTATTGTTTTTTTAAGTCAATATTAGTTTAAATCAACAAATATATGATTTGTAAAAATGAATCTAAAAATTTAATTTTCATATAATTGGTCCTGATACATTTGTATATATATATATATATATATAGATAGATAGATAGATAGATAGATAGATAGCGTCGTCTTTATGTTTATTTTTTAAAGAAATTTGGGTAAGGGTGTAAACAAATCATATACATGTTCTTGTGCATATATGCTCAAATGCAAAAAAAAAAACAAAGGATGAAGCCTTATCAATCAATGTTTGAAGAACAGGTTGAACATTTACCATAAAATTCTTTTTCGTAATAGAGAAAGGTACGTATACAGCAGTGATATATACAAGCAAAGGAACATCATTTCATATGAAAATATCTTTTATATACAAACATGATTTAACGATAGGTTTACATACAGTGTCCTTAGAGACGTTGTAAGGTTAACCAGCATTTCCTTGTTGAAAGTTGTTAAATAATTTCCACTTAAAACTCTGGATAATATAAAAGTTAATGGCAGGTCATTTGAAAACACCCACTATGTTTGAAGTTTTTGTCTTATATCAAAGTACTTTATCAAGTGAGCAGGTCAGTTAAAATAAATAATCAATCCTAATATATAAAAATGCATTTGCATCATCTTTCTTGCTGTTTGAAAAATGATAAGTATGTGAACAACTCGCTATAAGAAATGGTTTAGCTGTGTTGCTATATTGGAATTTAACTTTCAACCAAATATGAGCGGTTAAATATGCAATCGCTGATTTCTGGGTTTTATTGCACATTGTAAAAATGGAGTCTTAAAGGTGCAAATGCATTATATTGACATTTTTCTTTTTGGTTGACTATTGTAATACTAGTTACGGTATAATAAAATCAAAAGATAGACTCTAAATAGTTTCATATAAGCAAAGGTAATATGATTTTCTACAAACGGTCGACATTCCAATGGGAACCAATTGTGCTCCTCTACCTGCTGACCTATTCCTTTACTCTTATGGGGCTGACTTTATAGCTGATTCGATCCGAAAGAAAGAATATCGTTTAGCTAGATCCTTTAACCTCAGTTTCCGCTATATAGATAACGTATTGTTTTAAACAATCTTAATTTCGGGGATTTGATACATCGCATTTACCCCAAACAACTTGAGATAAAGGACACTACAGACACTGTGAAGTCAGCCTAATATCTTGACCTACGCATAAAAAAATATGGTAAAGGAAAACTATTGACCAAACATTACGACAAACGTTATGACTTTTCATTCAGAATTGTCAATTTTCCTTTTATCTGAGGCAACATTCCTTCAGCACATGCGCATGGAGTGTTCATATCACAACTCATACGTTATGCCTGAGCTTGCCGACACTACGCATATGTTTTTATCGCCGAAGAATTCTAACAAATAGGCTTTTTGAACAGGGTTATGTTGCTACAAGATTGAAGTCATCACTACATGGTCTCCATCATGAACTCGTGGATCGTTATGGTGTATCCATCTGCACCATGAAAATTTATGTATGCAACGTGTCATAGTTTTCCTTTCCTCGTTTGTGTACCCGGATTTGAATTTTTATGAGCGACTCGGCGGGTGTTTCTAGAAAAGCAGAGGACGCTTACCCTACCGGTGCACCTGGTCCATGCTCCCAGTTTTTAGTGGAGTCCGAGTTGCTCATTTGCTTTTGTTACTTTGTATGCATGATTTTAGTTACTTTATGTTCTTTGTCGTGTATGTCTGTTTTCCATGTCTGGTCTTTGTCCCTGGATTACATTCCTTTGATTACCGCTATAACCATGGTTCCCTTGATTATTCTTCCCTCAATTTAACCGATAGAAGAAATGATGCTATACCTCTTGATACGTGTAATATTCCCAATCCCACGCACGCGAAGTACACGAAACACGCACGCGATTCCCAAGAAACACGTACACAAAAGGGCTACAAAGTTTTAGTTTTTTTTTTCTTTTGGTCTAACAAAGAAAATATTGGATTTTTGTTTTGAAAATTTTTCATTTATATTATACACGGTATATTTCGGGAACATTTTCAACAGTTTCGGATTTTAAAATTATTGAAATTTCATAAAATTGGGGTAAACTATACTAAATATTTAGATAATAAAGTAGTTTTGACTTAATAGAAACCATCTTATTGCTGTGATTATAACAAATAAAGCAATTTCAATGTGGAAAATGTCCAAGTTTGTTGTTCAAGTTTGTTAAATGAGATTCCATCATTTTTGTCTAAAAATGGAAGCATTGCATATGAAACATGTTCAGAACGTTCATCTTTATCATATATAGTACATTGCAAAAACATTTTCATTGGTCTTGAAGTATAGAAATATTGACATTTTATAAGATTGAGGTAAAATATACTCAATGTTTAAAAACAAAAGTGGTTTTGGCTTGTGCAAGACCATCTAATTGCTCTAAAAATGAAAAGAATGTAATTTCTTTATGGAAAGTTTCTGCTTTTGTTGTATATATTTCATTAGGAACAAATTTTCCTTGTTCCAGGAGAATAAAAATATCAAAATTTATAAAGTGTTGGTATGAAAAAACTTATTTTCGAATAAAATAACATTTTGGATTAATACAATACCTTTTTATTGGTTTAAAGATAAAACAGAATGCGATTTTATCTATAAAATGGCAATATTTTACAACAGTGTTTGAGAATGGTCAAAACATTAATTTTAATCGGACAATTTCATGTACAATTATGTGTAATATTTTTAAAAATATTTGATTTAATCTGACAACAATAATTTCGAATACATATGAAAATATTTATTCTCATCCGACAAACATACCGCTATAGTACAGAAAACTTGTCCCCGACAATTTCAAGAGACCCTTCAAATTTTTACAGTATTTCACTATATGTACAAATAATATGAAAATGTTTAATTTTTTTTTTTCATATATGTATTGATCGTGGCAAAAAAAATGAACACTGATTTAAGCATTGAAAACGAAATTACAACGGTATTACGTAAAAATGATTCACCATAGAAACAATTTTTATCATCCAATCACGATACGGAAACGTGACACAAAAAACGATTCACGAAATGAGCACACGAAAGGCACGCAAATACAAATCCCGCACTGAACGTTACATGATCTCACGAAATACGCACACGAAGCACACGAAGCACGATAAAATGAGAATGTTACACGTTTTAGCAGGTGTTTTCGTATACGGTACAGTAATTCCTTAGTATAAGGCTAGTTTTGTAATGGCTCCCTATGGTTCGTCTAGTAGCTTTCTTGCCAATTATATAACAATTATGCTTTAAGGAATTTTATCAACATGGTTTCCTACCACTATTATTGTGCTGATCCAAACCCGGATTAAGTCATTGTAACTGTAATTGTATGTGTCGGTTTTATTTTTTATTTATTTATTTATTTTTTATTTTTTATTTTTTTTTGCTTTGTTTGTTTTTATTTTATTTTTCTAAACTTCTATTATATTTTTTTTATATTGCTCACAATACAATATTTATATTGAGTCAACGACCTATGTCATACTTACAATTCTTGTAGTTTGTGTAGTTTGTCAAATATTCCAATTTCAAGGCCACGTATTCCGTTACTTCTAAGATCTCTAAGAGGAACAGTTATTAAGATTTCTTTTTACATGATGCCTTATTTTTTGAAACAATAAAAATATTATAATTTCACGAAACATGCAGTCAATTTACGTGCACTCTGTCTTAATCAGGATAAATAAAAAAGCTTTTCTGTTTAATCATGACAAAATACTTTAAATTCAACAATATGTCGACAAGTTTAATTTTTATTTAAGTACTTTTCTCAATACTCGTTTCCTGCCTTCGCTTCGGATAGTTGGGTTATTTTTTTATGTAAACTTAAAACACAAGAATGTTATTTTTGAACATGAAATATGCTAATGGGGAGGGGGATTTTTTTGGGGGGGATGGTTGTTTTGTTTTGTTGTTGTATGTTTTTTTTTTTTTTTTTGCTGAGTTTGAATTTTGTTTTTGCTTTGTTTTATTTTGTTTTTGTTTTTGTTTTTGTTTTATTTTTGTTTTTGTTTTTGTTTCGTTTTTATCTTTCACTTTTTGTCTTCGTTTTATGCAAAACTCATATTTGTAATTCATACTTAACCTATTGAAAACATTTTTTGTGACGTATATATATTATAATACTTTACTCACAAGCTGTTCAAATCAGCTATACCATCAAACATTTCCTTCTTTATAACGGATATTCTGTTACTTCCGAGATTTCTAAAAATATGCAAAAACCAAAACAATGTCAATATCGATACTTGTCGGTGATAAATAAAAAGGGACTTTTTATAAGAAGATAATTTAGACTATAACTTTGAAATAAATTATATTTGTTCTTGCATTTGCATATTGAATCCATAAAAACGATTTTTTTGGTGGGATTGGGGTAAATTTTTATATTTTACTCCAAAATCCTTAGTGGTATCGCAATCTTAGTGATACCCTTGTAAAGCTGAGACATTGGGCTACTTATTACACACATTTGTTTATTAAGTTAAGACGTTCGAACAATTAAATCACAAAAATCTAGGTTTTTAACCAATATTGGTATAAATATATGCTTCTAATGAAATAGAATATTCTTTGGCGGTAATAGGAGGTGAGTTGAGGGTGCACGATGGACCCTCCCAGCCCATGGTCCTCGGCTAGCCAATAAAGAAAACTTTATGTAATAATACTTCAATATTGTAAGGTCAACATACAATGTTCTTAACGAGGAAGTATTTCTAAGAAGTTCTGTTTCGAAAACTGACAATCTGTTTCCATACATAGTTCTGTAATATAAAGTAAACATAAAACAAAATATTTCAAATAAAAGAAATGCCTGCACACATTTTTACCTCATCAACTGTCTAACTACTAGCCATCCGCTAGTTGTACGGCAAAACGATTCATGTGAGATACTAAATCGCTGGTTTTAGTATATGGATAATGGTGAGACACCTAAAAGTGCGGTATTTCATTTAGGTGCAAATTTATATAAAAGTCAAACACTGTTTAAGGTAGAGGTGATCCATGGTGTAGAAGGTAAAAAAAAATAACAAACGGTGTGTTTTGTCTACTTATATTATATTTTGGCGTAAGAATAATCCTATATTTCTTCAGGTCTGCATTTTTCGAGAAAAGCATACATTCATCACTCACCAAAATCAACCAAATAAAGCCAGGTCAAGAGTGATAGCTAACACTTAAAAAGTGCAAATTTCATACACAATCTATACAATTTTTATCGCAAATGTGCAGCATTTAAAGTCAACCTAAGACTGTGTTTATGGTCAGTAAGTGTGTCTTATTTAAGAATAAAACTGAATTATGTGGGTTTTTTTTACATGCATGAATCACTTCTTATTTGTTTTATAAAAACTGATAATAAAAACTTTTGTTATTTCGTTGGCCATGGTCATTTATACAGAAATTTTGATTTTGTTTATTAAAAAACACATCACATTGGTTTCAGTCATAAACATTTAATATACAGAACAGCACTTGTTTTGGTAAGAACGGTATTATGGTTCTTCAAAGTTCATCCTTTTGCCTGTTTGGTTTTTATTTAACTTCACATCACTGTAAATGTCTTTTGAAATATATGTTACGTTATGTTTTATTTGTTCAATACCTTCCAGGATTAATCAGTTCATTTGTAACTCAACAATCTATTGATGTGATAAAATTAAAAATGAAAGATAGAACTAGCATATTCTGTATACACATACGACAAGAAATGAATTTACAATAAGTTTTGAAGATCATATTGGATGTAATAAAACACACAACCTGCTAGATAAAGAAGAATAAACAATGTTATGGTTGTTTGTCCTAATATTAAGCTGTAAATCATTATTAAGTACATGTATATTTTCATAAAAGCGTTTGACGATGCAGCATTTTCTCCCACATTGTTTTAATTCACACGATGAATTGAAAAAACAAAAATTTTAATTGACAAAATAATTACGTTATCCGTACTTAAATAATTGATATAGTATTTGGTTTAGTGCATAAACAATCTGAACATTTTACAGATTATAAATAGCATAAAAAGTCCCAGTTTGTTTTAGAATTGCCTCATGTTAACATGAACAAGTATCTATGCAATAGTTTCTAGAAACTGCTTTTGAAAAAAACACTTCACACAAACAGAGAATCAAATTAATATATGGTTATACCCGATGAATCATTTAAAGGAATTATTTATGTTATGAGATATATTCACCAAGAGTAGCAGAGAACCTTTATTAACCACTTTTTGTGATGGATTTATTTTCAACTGACGAACGGCATTGAATGGGGAAAGAATTGTGAACCGCTACATACTTATGAGATCATGGATCGTTATGGGGATATTCATATCCAATCCGTTCACTCTGTCATAGTATTTATTTTTCTTTTTCGTTTACTTCGGACTTTAAATTTTATGACAAACTCGGTGAGTGTTTCTAGATAAACAGAGGACGCTTTCACCATCGGTATATTTCGTCCATGATCCCGATTTTTATTGGTATCTGGGTTGCTCATTTACTTCCGTTTCTTAGTACGTGTTATTTCATTTTTTTGCGTGTCTATTTACCCTGTCTAGTATGTCTCCTTGGGTTATATTATTTTGATTACCGCTTGTATCTTGATTCCCTCTGTTACTCTTTGAAAATGTAAATGTTTTTCAACGTTGGTTAACCTAACATCTGTCTACCCCGAACCAATCATTTTAGTCAAAAATGGATTCGGTTTAGACAGTTTTCACTGTAATGCTAAAATATGAAATATGCTATTTATACTTCCACTAGATACGTTATTCCATTGAAATAAAGAACATCATTGAATCTGAACATACTTACAAGTATTGCAATTTATGTAAGTTATCAAATGTTCCCTTCTCCAAAACAGAAATGGTATTGTAGCTAATGTCTCTGACAAAGAAAAAATATTAAAAGGTTTCATGGTAGCATTATTTAGACCTTTTCTTTTATTTAAAAGATGTTATGAAATAATTGAAGACTTCAAAACATGTATTGATTATCATTGAAAAATACCCACGTCATTTACAAAAAAAAATGTTATATAAACGTCCTTGTATGTATCTATGTGAGCAGAGTTACTTTAAAAATTTAAATCCCTTTCGGAAATAAGATTCATTAATATCATATTAAAGAGTAATTGAATCGATATACTTACAATATCTTTAAGTTAAAGATATTTCTGAAGAGTTTTCCTCTATTACTCTATTACACAGATTTTCATACCCATACCGTCGCTAACATATTCCACGTTGCGTCATTAGAGGCGTAATATGTGTACTTTTTATAAACCACTTGAAAAGGCGATTAAATCAATATTTTTATTTGCAGGATAACACAATACACAACCATTATCCTAGGATATCGGAAATATGGCGCGAAACGAGGGTTAATCGCTCGACAAAGCCTCCTGAAACCCCCGTTTCTTAGTCTCATACCCATATTTCCGATATGCGAGGACACTGAATATGTATTGTATATGTAATTCTTATTTGATAAATATTATAAATCTTACACAGAATATAAATACATACAAAGACAGTAGTTCCACAAGATCGTCAAATGTGTCATTGTCTATAGCTGAAATTCTGTTACTACCAAGGTCTCTGCAATAAGCATATTCCTTGAATTCCCCTTATATACAAGAGACATTTTAAACCATGTACCAGTTGACTCGCAAAAAGTCCTTTTGGATTTGATTGAACTATCATTTTCAACTTCAAAAACAAACATTTTGAATTTGAACACTAAAAAAGTTTATTTACAACACGGCAGACGAAGAAACTGCATATTTTTTAATTATCTTTCTTTATACTACTATATTGAGTTTGATTGGTTTGTTTTGTTTAATTTTTGTTTTTTGTTTGTTTTAATTTTTTGTTTGTTTGTTTGTTTTGTTTTGTTTTTGTTTTTTGTTTTTGTTTTTGTTTTGTTTTGCTTTGTTTTGTTTTTGTGGTTTTTTTTTGTTTGTTTGTTGTTTGTTTTTTTTTATTATTTGAAAATTCATTGATTATTTGATTTTAATTGATTATTTCATTATACACATGTACATATATTTTTGTACATTTTAACTTTATTTTGTACTTATAACTTATCATGTGAATAATCGAAACTTATGGCACAGGGAACAATAACGTCTTTGTTTAATGGATTTTTGATACAGTTTTATGAAATATCAGAACAAAAGAATTATACCCCATAGCATAACCTTCTCCTGCAAAACTGCTAATAGTTTATGAATACGACATCAGTTTAATTCAAATAAGCCATATTCGAGGGTTTTGTATGCGTAAACCCGGTACAATTAAAAAAAAATAATTACTCGCATGTGTGTACCTGTGCATACCCTCCTCCTTTAGTTAAGCTATAGAGAAAAAATGATTTAGTAAAATTGTCAGAGCGTCCGCTTACATTACTCCTACTAGTAGTGTAAGTTCCATACCATTCATAAACTATTTTAATTTTGTGAAGTGACACTTTTTACATTTTTCATGATCCAAACATGTAAAATGTGATAAGATAATTGTTGGGCCAGGTCCCTGCAGAAAGTTTACAAATTTTATATATTTTGGGAACTATTTTTTGCCTTGGAAACTGTAAACAATATGGCGGCCTCGATGTCGATGAGAAAATCAGTCATACATTTTGTACCTTTTCTGCATGTAATATTTCTCCTCATTGGAAATTAATAGTTTGATTTTGTTTATTAAAAAACACACCACATTGGTTTCAGTCATAAAAATTTAATATAAAGAACAGTACTTGGTTTGGTAAAAACGGTATTATGGTTCTTCGAGGTTCATACGTTTGCCTGTTTGGTTTTTATTTAACTTCACATTACTATAAATGTCTTTTAAAATATATGTTACGTTATGTTTTATTTGTTCAATACCTTCCAGGATTAATCAGTTCATTTGTAACTCACCAATCCATTGGTGTGATAAAATTAAAAATGAAAGATAGAACTAGCCTATTCTGTATACACATACGACAAGAAATGAATTTACAATAAGTTTTGAAGATCATATTGGATGTAATAAAACACACAACCTACTAGATGAAGAAAATAAACAATGTTACGGTTGTTTGTCCTAATATTAAGCTGTAAATCATTATTAAGTACATGTATATTTTCATAAACGCGTTTGACGATTCAGCATTTTCTCCCACATTGTTTTAATTCACACGATGAATTGAAAAAACAAATATTTTAATTGACAAAATAATTACGTTATCCGTACTTAAATAATTGATATAGTATTTGGTTTAGTGCATAAACAAACTGAACATTTTACAGATTATAAATAGCATAAAAAGTCCCAGTTTGTTTTCTAATTGCCTCATGTTAACATGAACAAGTATCTATGCAACAGTTTCTAGAAACTGCTTTTGAAAAAAAAACTTCATACAAATTGAGAATCAAATTAATATATGGTTATACCCGATGAATCATTTAAAGGAATTATTTATGTTATGAGATATATTCACCAAGAGTAGCAGAGAACCTTTATTAACCACTTTTTGTGATGAATTTATTTTCAACTGACGAACGGCATTGAATGGGGAAAGAATTGTGAACCGCTACACACTTATAAGATCATGGATCTTTATGGGGATATTCATATCCAATCCGTTCACTCTGTCAAAGTATTCTTTTTCTTTTTCGTTTACCTCGGACTTTAAATTTTATGACAAACTCGGTGAGTGTTTCTAGATAAACAGAGGACGCTTTCACCATCGGTATATTTCGTCCATGATCCCGATTTTTATTGGTATCTGGGTTGCTCATTTACTTCTGTTTCTTAGTACGTGTTATGTCATTTTTTTGCGTGTCTATTTACCCTGTCTAGTCTGTCTCCTTGGGTTATATTATTTTGATTACCGCTTGAATTTTGCTTCCCTCTGTTACTCTTCGAAAATGTAAATGTTTTTTGAACGTTGGTTAACCTAACATCTGTCTACCCCGAACCAATCATTTTAGTCAAAAATGGATTCGGTTTAGACAGGTTTCACTGTTATGCTAAAATATGAAATATGCTATTTATACTTCCACTAAATACGTTATTCCATTGAAATAAAGAACATCATTGAATCTGAACATACTTACAAGTATTGCAATTATGTAAGTTATCAAATGTTCCATTCTTTATCATTGAAAAATACCCACGTCATTTACAAAAAAAAAAACAAAAATGCTACATAAACGTCCTTGTACCTATCTATGTGAGCAGATTATTTTTTTTTAATTTTAAATTTCTTTCGAAAAGAAGATTTCATTCAAATCATATTAAAGCGTAATTGAATCGATATATTTACAATATCCTTAAGTTAAAGAGATTTCTGAAGAGTTTTTCCTCTAACATTGATAATGAATTACGGCTCAATTTTCTATTATAAAGGGAAGTAAATGAATAGTAAGTCACTTTTCGAATATAGTCTATATCAACCCAATGTTATCTATTTACGGAAATCGAAATATTATTTTGTTTTATTAAAAACCAACTTAAAACATAAAAAAAAATATCGTGTTAGTTTAGATATTCATGCATGTATACATTATTGTGCAGGTTTCCCTCTTTGATGGTCATTTACCTGTACTTACAATGTCTGTAGTTTGATTAAACTATCAAAAACTCCAATTTCTAGGGCAAATATCTTATTGTATCTTAAATCCCTTGAAATTAAAAAAATCATATCAGTAAAAACAATTTAGATTTTGCGCTTCATATCTATTAAAGTTTGTGTTCATTCACAAAAAAATATGTATTTATGACAAGATTAACAGTCGTAAGTTCATTTTCCAGACATGTATTTACAGATCATTATAATATGTGAAGTTTGTAGTTAACTTTCAATCTGAAAAATCTTTAAATATTTAAAATGTATTACAATATATTAGTATCAGAAATGTGACGTAAAGCGGAATGTTTT
Source organism: Perna viridis (assembly GCA_037379345.1). Classification (NCBI taxonomy): domain Eukaryota; kingdom Metazoa; phylum Mollusca; class Bivalvia; order Mytilida; family Mytilidae; genus Perna; species Perna viridis. The sequence goes on along the minus strand of CM074517.1, from coordinate 27,908,440 downwards.
CATCATTCAAGGATACATTGCTAAGCAAAAACTTATATACAGAAATGACAAGAAACATTTCAGTATTACGTAAGTAGTATAACATTGCTTGAAATTAAGTTCAATGTTAATTGAAAATATCTTTCAATTGCATTCTTTCATGGGAAGTCCTCTAAATAATGAAATAAGTTCAGGAAGATATACATATGCCGCCCAACGTTTGTACGAAATTTTAGCAAAATATCTTGTGAGCACACTGAATATGTATTGTATATGTAATTCTTATTTGATAAATATCATAAATCTTATACAGAATATAAATACATACAAAGTCTGTAGTTCCACAAGATCGTCAAATGTGCCATTGTCTATAGCTGAAATTCTGTTATTACCAAGTTTTCTGAAATAAGCATATTCCTTGAATTCCCCTTATATACAAGAGACATTTTACACCATGTACCAGTTCACTCGCAAAAAGTCCTTTTGGATTTAATTGAACTATCATTTTCAACTTCAAAAACAAACATTTTGAATTTGAGCACTTAAAAAGTTTATTTACAACACGGCAGACGAAGAAACTGCAAATTTGTTTTTAATTATCTTACTTTATACTACTTTTTTATTTTGATTGGTTTGTTTTGTTTTTGTTTTTGTTTGTTTTTGTTTGTTTCTTTGTTTTGTTTTTGTTTGTTTTTGTTTGTTTTTGTTTGTTTGTTTGTTTTGTTTTGTTTTTGTTTGTTTTTGTTTTTAATTTTGTTTTTTTTTTTGGCTTTGCTTTGTTTTGTTTTTTTGTTTTGTTTTTGTTTGTTTGTTTGTTGTTTGTTTTTTTTTTTATTTGAAAATTCATTGATTATTTGATTTTAATTGATTATTTTATTATACACATGTACATAGATGTTTGTGCATTTTGAATATCTTAAAGTTTTTATTTTGTGATTAGCTCGAGAAAATCCAATAGTGAAAATACAAAGCTACTTATAACTTATCATGTGAATAATCGAAACTTATGGCACAGGGAACAATAACGTCTTTGTTTAATGGATTTTTGATACAGTTTTATAAAATATCAGAACAAAAGAAGTATATACCATAGAATAACCTTCTCCTGCAAAACTGCTAGTAGTTAATGAATACGACATCAGTTTAATTCAAATAAGCCATATTCGAGGGTTTGTATGCGTATTCCCGGTAAAATTGAAAAAAAATAATTACTCGCATGTGTGTACCTGTGAATACCCTCCTCCTTTAGTTAAGCTATAGAGAAAAATTGTTTTAGAAAAATTGCCACAGCGTCCGCTTACATTACTCCTACTAGTAGTGTAAGCTCCATACCATTCATAAACTATTTGAATTTTGTGAAGTGACACTTTTTACATTTTTCATGATCTAAACAAGTAAAATTTGATAAGATTGTTGTTGCGCCAGGTCCCTGCAGAAATTGTACAATGTTAAGCCTTTTCAGAGAAAAAAAAATCAAATATATGAAAACTAACGTCATTATAAGTACCGTTGAGACATTTATCCATTTAGGTCATGTGTAATACAAAAATGAGATTATTTCAGGTAAAAATAATGTTTGTAATAATAGTCCTGATTTCTTTGCTGGCCTTTGCACATTCACTGGGGTAAAGCGGATGACCGTTATGGCCGTTGCGGTCATTCCAAAATTGAGATTGGAAATTCGTGTAAGAATATTTTTTAATACTTTTTGCCTTGGAAACTGTAAACAGTATGGCGGCCTCGATGTCGATGAGAAAATCAGTCATACATTTTGTACCTTTTCTGCATGTAATATTTCTTCTTATTGGAAATTAATAGTTTGATTTTGTTTATTAAAAAAACACACCACATTGGTTTCAGTCATTAAAATTTAATATAAAGAACAGTACTTGTTTTGGTAAGAACGGTATTATGGTTCTTCGAGGTTCATACGTTTGCCTGTTTGGTTTTTATTTAACTTCACATTACTATACATGTCTTTTAAAATATATGTTACGTTATGTTTTATTTGTTCAATACCTTCCAGGAGTAATCAGTTCATTTGTAACTCACCAATCCATTGATGTGATAAAATTAAAAATGAAAGATAGAACTAGCCTATTCTGTATACACATACGATAAGAAATGAATTTACAATAAGTTTTGAAGATCATATTGGATGTAATAAAACACACAACCTACTAGATGAAGAAGAATAAACAATTTTATGGTTGTTTGTCCTAATATTAAGCTGTAAATCATTATTAAGTACATGTATATTTTCATAAAAGCGTTTGACGATGCAGCATTTTCTCCCACATTGTTTTAATTCACACGATGAATTGAAAAAACAAAAATTTTAATTGACAAAATAATTACGTTATCCGTACTTAAATAATTGATACAGTATTTGGTTTAGTGCATAAACAATCTGAACATTTTACAGATTATAAATAGCATAAAAAGTCCCAGTTTGTTTTATAATTGCCTCATGTTAACATGAACAAGTATCTATGCAATAGTTTCTAGAAACTGCTTTCGAAAAAAAAACTTCATACAAATTGAGAATCAAATTAATATATGGTTATACCCGATGAATCATTTAAAGGAATTATTTATGTTATGAGATATTTTCACCAAGAGTAGCAGAGAACCTTTATTAACCACTTTTTGTGATGAATTTATTTTCAACTGACGAACGGCATTGAATGGGGAAAGAATTGTGAACCGCTACACACTTATGAGATCATGGATCTTTATGGGGATATTCATATCCAATCCGTTTACTCTGTCATAGTATTCTTTTTTCTTTTTCGTTTACCTCGGACTTTAAATTTTATGACAAAATCGGTGAGTGTTTCTAGATAAACAGAGGACGCTTCCACCATCGGTATATTTCGTCCATGATCCCGATTTTTATTGGTATCTGGGTTGCTCATTTACTTCTGTTTCTTAGTACGTGTTATTTCATTTTTTTTGCGTGTCTATTTACCCTGTCTAGTCTGTCTCCTTGGGTTATATTATTTTGATTACCGCTTGTATCTTGATTCCCTCTGTAACTCTTTGAAAATGTAAATGTTTTTCAACGTTGGTTAACCTAACATCTGTCTACCCCGAACCAATCATTTTAGTCAAAAATGGATTCGGTTTAGACAGTTTTCACTGTAATGCTAAAATATGAAATATGCTATTTATTCTTCCACTAAATACGTTATTCCATTGAAATAAAGAACATCATTGAATCTGAACATACTTACAAGTATTGCAATTTATGTAAGTTATCAAATGTTCCCTTCTCCAAAACAGAAATGGTATTGTAGCTAATGTCTCTGACAAAGAAAAAATATTAAAAGGTTTCATGGTAGCATTATTTAGACCTTTTCTTTTATTCAAAAGATGTTATGAAATAATTGAAGACTTCAAAACATGTATTGATTATCATTGAAAAATACCCACGTCATTTACAAAAAAAAAGCAAAATGCTATATAAACGTCCTTGTATGTATCTATGTGAGCAGAGTATCTTTTAAAAATTTAAATTCCTTCGGGAAATAAGATTCATTAAAATCATATTAAAGCGTAATTGAATCGATATACTTACAATATCTTTAAGTTAAAGATATTTCTGAAGAGTTTTTCCTCTATTACTCTATTACACGGATTTGCATACCCATACCGCCGCTAACATATTCCACGTTGCGTCATTAGAGGCGCAATAGGTGTACTTTTTGTAAACCACGTGAAAAGGCGATTTAAACGATATTTTTTATTTGCAGGATAACACAATACAAAACCGTTATCCTAGCATATCGGAAATATGGATAACTCGGCGCGGAACGGGGGTAAATCGCTCGGCAAAACGTTTCTAAGCCTCATACTCATATTACCGATATGCAAGGACACTGAATATGTATTGTATATGTAATTCTTATTTGATAAATATCATAAATCTTACACAGAATATAAATACATACAAATACTGTAGTTCCACAAGATCGTCAAATGTGTCATTGTCTATAGCTGAAATTCTGTTATTACCAAGGTCTCTGAAATAAGCATATTCCTTGAATTCCCCATATATAAAAGAGACATTTTAAACCATGTACCAGTTGACTCGCAAAAAGTCCTTTTGGATTTGATTGAACTATCATTTTCAACTTCAAAAACAAACATTTTGAATTTGAACACTAAAAAAGTTTATTTACAACACGGCAGACGAAGAAACTGCAATTTAATTATCTTACTTTATACTACTTTTTATTTTGATTGGTTTGTTTTGTTTTTGTTTTTGTTTGTTTTTGTTTGTTTGTTTGTTTGTTTGTTTTGTTTTGTTTTGTTTTGTTTTGTTTTGTTTTTGTTTGTTTGTTTTTGTTTTTAATTTTGTTTTTTTTTTTGGCTTTGCTTTGTTTTGTTTTGTCTTTTTGTTTTGTTTTTGTTTGTTTGTTTATTGTTTGTTTTTTTTTATTTGAAAATTCATTGATTATTTTATTATACACATGTACATAGATTTTTGTACATTTTAAATATCATAAAGTTTTTATTTTGTGATTAGCTTGAGAAAATCCAATAGTGAAAATGCATAGCTACTTATAACTTATCATGTGAATAATCGAAACTTATGGCACAGGGAACAATTACGTCTTTGTTTAATAGATTTATAATACAGTTTTATGAAATATCAGAACAAAAGAAGTATATACCATAGCATAACCTTCTCCTGCAAAACTGCTAGTAGTTAATGAATACGACATCAGTTTAATTCAAATAAGCCATATTCGAGGGTTTGTATGCGTAAACCCGGTACAATTGAAAAAAAATAATTACTCGCATGTGTGAACCTGTGAATACCCTCTCCTTTAGTTAAGCTATAGAGAAAAATTGTTTTAGAAAAATTGCCACAGTGTCCGCTTACATTACTCCTACTAGTAGTGTAAGTTCCATACCATTCATAAACTATTTGAATTTTGTGAAGTGACACTTTTTACATTTTTCATGATCTAAACAAGTAAAATGTGATGAGATTATTGTTGGGCCAGGTCCCTGCAGAAATTTTACAATGTTAAGCCTTTTCAACGAAAAAATCAAATATATGAAAACTAACGTGATTATAAGTACCGTTGAGACGTTTATCCATTTAGGTCATGTGTAATACAAAAATGAGATTATTTCAGGTAAAAATAATGTTTGTAATAATAGTCCTGATTTCTTTGCTGGCCTTTGCACATTCACTGGGGTAAAGCGGATGACCGTTATGGCCGTTGCGGTCATTCCAAAATTGAGATTGGAAATTCGTGTAAGAATATTTTTTCTTTATACAGTTGTCTTTTCAAGTAACTCAACAAAATAAATATGATAAATAGTTAGTAATTCATCAATGTCTGAAATTTTAAGAGAGAAGCATATGGGTAAAATGTATGATTAATGAGAAATTGCAAGGTAGCCAAGAATCTTTTTTTTTTCTATGATGACTGTAATATGCGGCAAGAGATGTCCGTAACATGAGAAACAACACCATTTCGTGATGGTAGTTGGTACTTTACCATTATGATAAACATTGAATTGCAGAAGATTTCACTGAAATATGTTAAAATTGATATACTTCATAAATTCATTCAAATAGCTTCTACTACAAGCGTTATTTTGTACAAAATACTGGAAAAAAATTGAAACACGTTGAATCAATGCATTCGGAGATCCATCTTTGAACACCTTTCTGGTGTTTCCCTGCAGCAAAAGTATTCATGGTAAGAGCCGAACAACGAAGTACCTCCGTGTTAAGTAACGCAGAAACATCGTGATAATGTACATGTATGGCTGCCGTGTGCGGTAGGCAATATTGTGGGCTGTATTCGGCAGGGAGTGTATGCGAGTCATACAATTTTAATTTCATAATATGATTTTAGGTGAGATCTGAACTTTTGTGTATGATCATATAAGAGAAATGAAAAACAATTATGACAAAGAAAATAGACTCAAGAGAGGAAAGCATTTGTTCATATTAAATGATATATTAGGTTGTAGAGTTCTTTTTGATTCACCACATTCATGTTATAAACTTACTTGCTACAAATCTATCGGTTCTAGTAAGGGTAGTTGTATATAAAGTGTCAGAAAGCATGTTTCAAAATATACATACAAATTGAAATATGTTTTTCTGACTGACATTATACATGTATATTGCAAACTTCCATTTACTTTGATGGCATCTCTAATTCAGCTAAGAAAAAAGCATGTCTGTTCAAGGTTACATTACCGACCAAATATTGTTTGCCTACCTTTGCACGTCTATTATTGTATTTTTTTATTTTTTATTTTTTTATGTTTATTGTTATTTTTTTACAAAATGTTGCTAAAATATCATTTCTTAGTTTAATCTCATATATTTCCGCCTATGAAACATTAAACAGACGTTTTTTTTTCTTAGCCTTAAAACAGAATAACACCTATGTTCAATGATCGAGAAGGGGGCAGTTGAGGTGTCCATGGGTCGTGAACCATTTCCGTGACTAAGCTGGTAACTACGTTAGGTATACTTGCATCAGATTAATTCGGTTTAAGCATATATTATTGTTATATACCTTCTCTTTTGCATAACATAAATTATTACAAAATAATAATATTCACATTCAATACTCCACTTAATTTGATACTTAATATTATGTAGAGAACAAAGGGGAAAAAATGAGTTTTTTAAATACTAAATTGAATGACAAAAATTCTCAAATATTAACCTTAACAAGTATAATAAAGATGTAGTTTCTTCTGTTTTCTAAGTCTATCTTTACTTGTGGATAAACACCTAAACTAATAGATTAATTCAGTAACTATTTTACACATATCAATATTTTACAATGTTTTGGTCAATATTTCGTATTAAATAAACCCGTTACGATCAGTCTTCCCGTCGGTCTCTTGTACTGTTACGGTCATCACACATTATTCGTTACGATCAACCAGCCGACATTTTTACCTTGTAATTTCTAATTAACCATTTATTTTACCCATATGCTTCCCGCTTCAAATTTCAAGCATTGATGAATGACTGATCATTTGTCATATGTATTTTGTTGAATAACTTGAGTAGACAACTTAATTATAGAAAAATATTCTTACCCGAATATCCATCAACATAAAGGGATAACCGTAATGGCCTTAACAGTCACCTGCCTTACCACAATGACATTGCGTTGACATGTATGTGTGTGTGTGTTCCGTTGATTAACATTTGTATTGTGTATATTAATTTAAAGAAAAAAGGATTGTCTACGACGAAATGTCTTATTTTGACGAGAATAAATACATGCACGTTGTCTACTTATTACAATCAAAGTTGTTACAAAACAAACAGACTTATTTATTTGTTAAAACAAGAATTGGATCCACGACAAGATGAATTTTGTAGCTTTTGAAAACATATTAGTACAAATGTTGAACTGTTCACCTGAATAAGATGAACAAATCATCTTTTGTACCAGGCTGTGTAAAATCCTGCTTTTGTAAACATAAGACGAGCATTGTAAATACAAGAATGTCAAAATATTCATTACTTTATAACATTATAAGTGAAACTTTCTGAAAGTTTTCCTATTTTCCATATTTTACAAATCACTAATTTGTTTTTCTTGAAAAAAAAACGCGTGACAATTAGATTTTTCATGCGCATACTTTTGAATGAAAAATACACATGCAAAAGAAAAGGATATTGTATCCCAGATAACTAGTTAATCGTTCTTTTTACAACTTGTAGAGGTCCGCCAAATCTTCGTTTTATTGGGAAACACATGTAAAGTTAATTTTCTTTGATTATTTGTTTAAGACTTACAGAAACTTGGGTTTTTCAAGGGAAAAGCAGACCTTTTTGTATTCGTTTAAAATTATTAAAGACATGTTACTCTGTACAATTAAATAATACTAACAAATGTTGTAGTTGACTTAAATTCTTGAATGTACCATTTCCTATAGAAGATATCCTATTGTAACGCAGGTCTCTAAAAATAGAATAAATGGACTTATTACGCGAGCATATAAAACTCTTTAACCGGTTATGTTGTAAAGCGAGATAAATGATCGGGAACAGATCGATGTCAAACATTGCACGCGATCGTGAATGAGAATTGTGAGGTTCATAAACAAAATTGTTGTTACTCTTTAAACAGTGATAAAAATAAATGATGTCTGTCATAATGACTACAATTTGCAATAGCTGTGTAATAGTGTGATATTCAACTTTCATTCATTTCATTATGAAACCTTTTATCTACATATCCTTTGCTTCATGGGTTGTGTAAAACATCCATATGTTATAACTGTGAAGTGTTGCATCGAATTTATTTTGGAAAAAGTTTTTATGTGATATTGAAATCTCTCATTCAATTAATAGACATTTTTTGCATGTGATATCATGATCTGAACGATTCAAATACCATGAACTTCGGTGCTTTTTTTCTCAGTCAGAATTGGGTTTTTTTCGACTTCGGTGCTTTTGAAATCGCACATGGTCATTTTTATATATCATTTATCATGCGTTATTACCTTTCATCAACAGACTATGTATATTTGAATCAAAAATTTAATTTTAATGTCTTTTGGGGATTAACATAAAATCAATTAATACATTCATGTATTTGATATACTTATATAGCCTTAAATGGGGTGTCAATCATGCAACATTACTTAAAATCGAACGGTGCTTTTATAATTCAATGAACAGGCATAATTACGATCCATAATTACAAGTTGTTCTTTGTTGTGTGTGTCTTTCCCCCAGTCTAGTCTTTATACCTGGATTACATTTCTTTTATTTCCGCTAGAATTTTTGTTTCATTGATTTCCCTTTCAAATAATACCTTACGGCAACTTCAGTCTGCTTGGTGGTTGCTTAAAATTCGAGAATTCTTAAATGTTAAATAGGCTAACGATGAAAGTTTTATTGTTTTCTTTAAACTTTTAGCAATATTATTATTCTGGAATAAAACATACTCTCATCCAAAAGCTATGATACTGAATTTGTTAATGGCTTCTAGCCATTAGTAACAATATAAACTTTTTTGAAAAGTTTTTTTTTCAAATTTTCCTTGCTCATGGCTTAGCCTAATGCATTTTTTCTCTAGTTACCTTACGAACAAAACCTTTCATACAAGAAGTCACAATGACTTAAGTTGCAAATCAACAAAATTGGATTAGAATGCAACTTTATACGGTCTAGTATATGTTGGTGAAACACAAGAACGATAAAACAAACTAATGAGCGGTCATCGTTCGGGATTTAATACTACCAAATTCCCGACAGTTTATCAACAGTTTAATCAACAAGATCATTCAATCCTCTCTCTATGAAAGTTCGTAATCTAGAATAAATTAACATCCAATGAACAATACCGTTAGAAATAAAGAAAAACTATCGTAGGGAAAGAGAGGCGTACTAGATACGCAGACTAGGTACTACAATACCTTATAGATGCAATGACAACATCAAAAGTAAAGAAAATCTTTCAAGCCTATGAAACAATTACATAAATGTGATGAATTTATTAGACAAACATCCAAGACGGGAAAAGAGTCGTGGCCATCGCCACTATACGTCACATTAGTTACATGATGTCTCCATAGATGGTTCCCTTCCTTTCATACAAAAACCTCTTGAACTTCATAACATTCGAATCAAACTCTATTCTATACCTCTCACTCTACTACACTCCCTTTACAAAACAAGTTTTGACATTTCTGTTTCTGACCCTACCTCATCATTATACAGACTTTTGCCATCATTTTGGATATTGGTTTCCACAGACTCTTTAAACCAGTTTGTGTGAAAAGTCAAGATGAAGAAAAACGATAATTTCTTCGACTACTGTTTGTCAACAAAGGTATAGATGCAATTAATTTGGCTAACATCCTCCTTACAAAAATTCCACCATATTTCAAAATCATTACCGATTATTTCATATTCCTATACTCTCCATTCAAATATGGTCCTTCTGGTCACGTCGGTACGGGATATTTGACCATTATCGAAAACGAATCTCTGCATGATATCTTTTCTTTAGGTCCCAAGTACTGTGAATCATCTCCATAAATTGGAATTATAACTTCCAAGTTCTTATAGATGCCGTGGAGGACTACGCAAGAAAATGGATAATACGAGAACAAGAAGACACTGATTCTCTGTCAGAGTGGTTAAAGGCCGTAATGAAAGTTGTAAGTAGGACAATGATTTTCGATGCTACATCAGTTTTAAAAGACCCCGATGTATTAAAAACATTGTCTACATGACAAATATGTTGTCGTACCAGCAGACAAAGTCCAAAACAACATTGTCCGATGATTCTGATTTACCGTCTATGTACTGGATTCTTACACTCCACAATAATCCATGCAAACAACGTTACATAGCAAAATCTGCAAAATGTACCACCAAACCTCTTCAAAACTGTTAACTTATATACTCACATTCGTCAAAGAGAATCTGCAGTCATACCACAACACTTGATACTCCCGTATTGGTATTAATTCAATGTGGATCCAGAAAAATTTGAAATATCAGTTCAAGACTATTATCTGAATATGATACATTAAAACCTATGCTTTTTCAACACTGTATACTTCTATTCCCCATACTCAGTTACAATCCCGTCTTAAAAACATTATACATCATTGTTTTTTCCAAAAAGATGGTACACCTAGATACAAATATATATTTCTTGGTAGAGATTCCTCATACTTTGTCAGAAATAATCCAAATCATCTTCCAAAAAAACATAAGATGTTTACAAAATGCTAGAATTTTTAATCGGCAACATATTTGTCCAGTGTGGTATTTGCGTTTTTCGACAAAAGGTCGGCATTTCAATTAGAACAAACTGTGTTCCTCTACTTGCTTACCTATTCTTTCACTCTTATGTGGCTAAATTAATAGCTGATCTGATCCAAAAGAAAGAATATCATTTAGCTAGATCCTTTAATCTCAGTTTCCGCTATATAGATGACATATTATCTTTAAGCAATCCTAATTTCGGGGATTTGATACATTGTATTTACCGCCAAAGAACTTGAGATAAAGGATACTACAGACACTGTGAAGTCAGCCTCATATTTTGACCTACACTTAAAAATCGATGGTATAGGGAAATTGTTGACCAAACTTTACGACAAACATGATTTCTTTTCATTCAGAATTGTCAACTTTCCTTTCATCTGTGGCAACATCCCTCCAGTACCTGCGTATGTAGTCTTCATATCACAACTCGTACGTTATGCTAGAGCTTGGCGAAACTATATATACTTTTTGTTTCGCTCTAGATTTCTAACAAGTTGACTTCTGGAACAGGGTTATGTTGCTACTAAATTAAAGTCATCACTACAGAGGTTTTATGGTCGTCATCATGAACTCGTGGATCGTTATGGTGTATCTATCTGCGCCATGAAAACTGATTTGTTCAATGTGTTATAGTTTTCCCTTTCTCTTTCGTCTACCCCGGACTTGCTTTTTTTATTAGCAACTTGGCGGATGTTTCTAGAAAAGCAGAAGACGCTTACCCTACCGTTATACCTGGTCCATGCTCCCAGTTTTTAGTGGAGTTCGAGTTGCTTATTTGCTTTTGTAACTTTGAATTATTTTAGTTGCTTTATGTTCCTTGTTCTGTTTTTCATGTCTGGTCTTTGTCCCTAAATTACATTCTTTTGATAACCACTCGAATTTTGTTTCCCTTGATTACTCTTTACTTTGAGCTAGAGCTGCATTCATCGAATGAAAGGGTAAAGCTGGTCAATGATCTACTAGCCATTCCACCGAAATACTTTTGTGCATAGTGAATGTTTCATTATTTTTATGTATATTTTTCATATAGGATTTTCGACAAAATGATACTTACAAATAATAAACACTGGAAGGTAAATCTGGAACTGTAGTTAGTTCTATATTATAACAAGAGACCCTAAGACCACTATTTCCGTAATTAGGACATGAGCATCTTAACGGACAACTTTGTGCAGCAGAATGTGTTATTAAAAGACAGTTAAGTATTATATATGCTGCAACGTTTGATTCTTTTAACCTATAAAACAGAAAATCATAATATGAGAACTGCATCATTATCCTTATTAAAAACATCAGCAAATACTATTGTTAATTAAATAAATGTTTAATAATTTATTCGATATTTACATGTAAAACATTCATATCTAATATTTCTTTTTAACCGAAACATCCCCTTCCAATTGTGAAACTTGTTGAAGTAATATAAGTATATTCTACTGAATACCTTTGTATCATCGCAGACTATCATCAAAAGATTTAAGAATATATGCACACATATCAGAAATACATTTAATCTGTAAAGAAGTAGAAATTACTTAACAACGTCATATTTAATAACTCTCCGTTTTGTTTTGTTTTTTTGTTTTTTGGTTTGTTTTTTTTTTGTTTTTGTTTTGTTTTTGTTTTTTGTTTTTTTTTTGCATTCTATTTAAGGCTTTAAACTGTACGTTGTTCAATATTACATAACAAAAAGTAAAACTAACTGTATGTTGACAGTTTTCATAACCAGAGCTAATAATGAATAATGGAATCCCGTACCTATTCATAGCAAAATATTTTTTTTCATAAAATATAGCAATTTCATATTTTGAAAAATTGTGTACTTTTTCTAGTGAATCATTTCTTCTATTAAATCAAAACTTACATTATGTTCGTGTTACAAGTGTCTGCTACATCACAAACTGATTTAAACACATATATTTACTCTTGAATGTCTGTATTGTATTAATTAGTATCCCTCAGGTTTATCGCAATAGAAAATTCAAAAATGACTAAAGTCCAAATCAAACCTTAGATGCAATCTTTCGTTTTTTGGTAACGAAGATTAAGGTAAATATTTGGATTTGCGTGGTTCTTACAAAAAATGTAAATTTTAGGTCTTGCAATGTTTGTCAATGCTTCTAAATCTGTCAATTGCATACTTAATAACTAAAGATCTAAGGAGCCCAAAAAATTTGGATAAATCAATATCTTGCAAAAATACTAGAGAACATATATAAAGGTAAGATGTTTACACTAAACACTGGGGGGTTGTTAAGGTTATCTGATTACTTAACCTAAATCTTTCTAAATCCATAAGTTTATCTTAGTTCGTAATATATTGCAAGTTTGTACTACGTGATATATGAACTGTGTAATATGTAAGTGTCTAATTTTATCAATGTATAGTTGTTTTTTAATAAAAACTTGTCATTGGCACCTCTCTAAATCGAACATTGCTTTAATCAAAAAACCAATTTTAACAGGAAGACATAACATGGTTAACATACATAATAATATGGAATAAAATGGACCTTTCAAGCATAAAAAAAAACCATGAAGATTCTTAGTAATTCAGCAGGGGTTTACTTTAATTCAATGACATTCTGGAGGCAAAGCATTACTTTCATTACTTTTTCAGTCAATTTTTCATTTAATGACCAAAATTATTATATAATTTAAATAAAGTTACGTAATATTATATTGATATGACGTATATTGAATTTAGAACATTACTGAGTACAACTTGATACGGCATAAAACAAATTGTCAAACATATATTTATTTTCTGCATGAAGGGACATAATCCTAAGCTTGATCTACATTTCCAAACAATGAAAATGTACGAAGTAGAATTATAATTTTTTTTTAAATCTGTAAGGATAAGAATTGAAAACAAAACTTGGAAGATTATATAGGCAAGTTTACTGTCTTATGAGAACATATTGTTTTTCCATCGGAGTATTTTATTGACACTATTCTAGGTATGTAAATTCTAAATAAATTAAAATATATATTCATCAATGCAATTATCTGTATTTTTTTAAAATAATTCACAGTATAAGTCTATTCATTTGAAAGGGCACAAATGCCGGAGGCTGCCATCTTTGTTCCACAATTGGAACCCTCTACTAGGAATTGATTTGTTCCCTTTTTGGGTAAGTCTTACTTTGAGATTGGATATCAGTATTCATTCCAACGCTCCAGTGGCGACAGTTTGGGTTAATTCTATGACCCGAAGTCTACCACATGTACCTGACTGTAAACTTATATTGTAATTTAACTTGACAAGTACATCACAAATATTCATGTAAAAAAACTCTGTCTGCAGTGGGTGTAAAATGTTGTAGAGAGATATCAGATCCATGTACATGTAGGTATTATTAAACCTAAAATAATTTCATCGTATAAACTACATACATACTAGAAAACATAAAAAAATAAAAGTCTTGTCGTTATTTATTTATTTATTTTTTTTTTAATTTTATTTTATTATTTTTTTTTTTTTTGGTGATCTCGGTCCACGAACATTGGAATGTCAGTATTATAATTTTAGTTACAGCATTATACCCGTTATATATTGTGTAGAATATCATTAAAATTGTCGGAAGCATTTCATTAATTGGGTATTAAATCGCATTACATGGGAAACGATTCAACTAGATTGATGTTGTATCGCGCCCTTTAAAGAGTAATCAAGGGAACCAAGGTTATAGCGGTAATCAAAAGAATATTGGCAATTCTGAATGAAAAGTCACCACGTTTGTCATAAAGTTTGGTCAATAGTTTTCCTTTACCATCGATTTTTAAGTGTAGGTCAACTTTTTGCATTGACACTATCCAAGAAGAGGAGGTTGGCTTTCATTATATTTGTTTTTAAGTGGATCGAATGCAATAAGTGGAATCTAAATCAAAACAGAACGCTATAATATTCGACGCAGAATGACTGTTATATAGGTATGAACGTCCAGTGACCATGTTTTCAGAAAATATGTACTTATGGCAAAAATATACTTATCTAGAAAACTCCGCTTTACTGTTAGATAATTGCCTACTTAAGTGAAACCCAATTGATACACCTGTGTATAGATCGCTTCAACCTAGATTCGTTATAAACCAGAACACCTTAGATTGATATTGATTGTTTGTATTGAAAGATTGTAGTTTCATGTATATGGAATTAGTGTATTGTTTTGTTTTATTTTGTATGAATAATAAAAACAGCAAGCTAATGTAAAAATGATGATTGTATAGGTATATATCTCAGAAAATATCACTATCCCCTTAGGAAATACAACGAGTTTTGACACGAATATTGATTTTTTGCATTGGTTGATATATTGATACATCCATGAATTGTAAAAAAAAAGCTCGAAGGAGTGACTTATGTGAAAAAAAAAATGTTTCATTACGCATATTGTGTCAGGCATTTGACACACGACTGTAAACTTTATGTAAATATCCGAATGTAGGAAGGTGTAGTGTAATGCGTTGATATTTTATTTTTTTCTAATTTTGAATATAGTACATACTGTGAAATAGTTTAACGGTTTGTCGTAGAAAGGTATCACGTCTTCGATTGCGTACATTGTGGAACAATTACTATCATAACCATTTAACAAACAATAACTATGATTGCTGAATTATATCTTTCTCAACACCATGTAATATGAAATAAAAAGCAGGAGGAAAAATAGATAATAAATATGAAAAAAAAAACACATGTTTTCTAAATAATCATTCTGTCGCAATGCTGAAAAATATGTAGTGCACATGTTTACACTCAATAAATAAACAAATAAATCAATGAAAATTACTGCAACATAAAATGTTATTCATTGCTTATCTTTCCATTGCAGGTAATGTCTGCGCTTTCTTAAAAATGTTTTTCTTTTTTTTTTTTTTTTGTCTTTGGGAAATTCTCTTCTTTTTTAAGACTGATACATGTAAAATTTGAAAATACTTGATGTTATGAACGAAAAATGAACAAAAAACAAACTATTACATAAACCTTCAAAAAGTGAACACAGTTTGTGATAAATAATTATAAGGTATATCTTCAAACATGAAAATAGCAAATTCATTAGTTCTTCCTTCTTTAATTGATTCATTTATCAAAATTTGTTTAAGCATTTCTATATTTAAATCCACGTTTTATTTAGGCAACAACGTAATAGACTAGTTTATTTATAGAATGAAAATAACAAAATTAACAGTCAATATATACATATTAATATTTATGTATTGAAAAAATAACACAACAATACCAAAACAATTTAAAGCATTTTGTCTGCTTACAGTATCTATCAAGTATGAAAAATATATAAGCACATGTTCTACTGAGTTATTTCAATAGTTTAGTTTAAGACTAAGCAAAGTGGAGAATATACATAGGAAGTAGAAATAAAGCGTATTAGGTATTGGAATAAGTTTGTTTCCGTCTATGTATCGGAAATCATTTAGACAGTCATGCTTTTCTTTTTGCTAACAAATTTAATGCTCAACAATAATTGTTTAAGAATGACCTGTAACATTATCAAGTTGAATTCACATACACAAAGTAAGAAAACATACAAAGATGCCAATAAAAACTTTCAAAAATTAGAAAGATGATGTTCGGATATTATCAAATGCAAGAAAATACTTCAATATGATTTATGAAATTAATTATGCTGTTTTGTCTACTTGAAAACACGCACAATGATCTGTTTATCTTTTAGTTTTATTGTCTTCTTTTGAACAATATAGATAATAACATAATTATATGAAAAGGAAATGTTTTCTTACCGTGGCAAGTGTCAAAGTCAACTGTGGTCATATTTTTAAGATACTGATAATTGCGGTCAAAACATTGGATCGAAGATTGAAGTCTTTCTTGTGATGTAGTCCATTTAAAAAATGGATATATGTCGCATCCACATTGGACATCAGCTTCACTTTAATTCAATATGACAGCAAATCGTCACAAGTTAATGGATATAAGAATACATAAACACATTATTTAAAACCAACTGTTAACTGGAGTACATGTTAACTATATATGATGAAGAAGTTGATAAGCCCCATATATTTGTCGATGTAAATTCATCTAACATATCATTTTGGTGATTTGGAACTCATATTAATAAAAGAAGTTAAGAAAAGGATAAAGATGACGTATTACATAGTGATGTGCAGCAAAAAATGTTGGCATGAAATATTTTGCAATTCAATTTATGTACATCGCTTTGACTATTGTATAACTTCCCAAAGTTTAGAAACAATTTCGTTGTAATTTTTACTAAAACACTAAAATCGACAATATTTTCCTCTTATTACCATATTCTTAATTTGCATTATTCTAAATTAACATATAACAGTATTCAATATAAATGGTCAGTTTTCTAGTAGAATTTAGTTTAAATTCTACTAGTTTCATTTTATTTACAGCTTTACATAATCAGTAATTCATCATCCTACGATTTTGAACAAATAAATAGCTAAAACTTACATATGGCGAAGGTATTTTAATTCAGCAAATTCCACAGGATCCAAGTTGGTTAAATTGTTGTATTTCAGACCCCTATTAATAAGAGTTCAACTATTGTTGTAATATGTTATACGTATTGTATATTTTTGTATAACTAATCTAATTGAGTAACAAATATGTAATCTTCAATATTTCCTTATCATGCTTATATTGGCTCATCAATTTTTTCTACAGAAAAGACAACATTTATGACTTAATGTTTTATCAAAAAATAGTGCATTGCAAATTCAAAGTTTATAGGGAGACTGTCGTTTAAACACCATATTAATACCAATATATGAGGATATAGATATACGCTATGCCAGTTGCCTGTGCTTAGTTTTAGGTCTTCATGCGCTATGCCAGTTGCCTGCTGCTTAGCTTTAGGTCGTCGTATAAAATTGGTTACTTAAGTAAACTACAGTACATACCATAACTGTTGCAAAACGCAGTAAATCTGATTTTTTTTATGAAAGAGTAAGTCAATTATCTTTTTTAACCGTTAATAAATCAATGTTATCATCTATTTCAATTGTAAAAGGTAGATTATAAAGTATGTGTCCATGTACAAAGAAATATATTTACTTTGCCATCATTCACTGCTCATCTCATAACATTTAAAACAGGATACTTTATCTTCATGTATGTCTTATTTATGTATTGTTATATATGTCAAAGTTATATAACTCTCATTATTGAAACTTACAAGTATGTTAACACATTAAGTTGACCAAACGTTCCTGCATTGACCACGGTTAGTTGATTATGATTTAAATGCCTGAAATAATTATCTAGGTATAAATGAAAACGACAAAGGTAACTTAATTGAAAGTAAAGTTGGTTTTATTCTGTTTTTTTTACATCATAATGTATATTGCTTTTTACATCATAATGTACATTCATTAAATGGTTCAATGGTTTTAGTGACAGAATCTCAAGCAAGAGATTCAAGAACTCTGGGACATACATACAACCTTTCTGAATTTTATTTAGTTATTGTCCCTCAGTGAAAACAGTTTTATGTCAGTTAAACATTGATTGGTTTCAGAACATCATTGTAATAACAAACCAAATAATGAGATCTTTTACTCACAGAATTAGTAAAACATGCAGATTCCTGAATGTTTCCTTCTCTAACACGGAAATATCGTTGTAGCTTAGACCTCTGTTGAAAAAAATCAAACCCTTGCTATCAATTTAAACCTTTCGTCACCGTCATGTCGCAAGTAAGTATTTGATATTGAAAAAGCTTCAAGAAATTATTTTTGCGCTTATTCTATAAAAATGCAACCACAAGGTGTTCAATTATCTATATTAAAGATATTACTATCTTAAAACCTGAATTCCTTATATAAAATATAAATAATGGAATGCACAAGCACATTTTCTTTGTACTTGTTTACACGTTTTTGATGCAGTTTCATCTAATGTTCTAACTGGTCTATGTAGAAGTGCACCTCCTGTTAGATAGTAATTGTTCTGGCAACAGTTACTGTGAAAAGCCTTATTCTTAGATTGTTTGCAGTGTAATCAAATGTAATACACAATGAATAAGTTGTATGTATTTCGTTTCTTACTCTCGCTTACTTCCGATTTGGTTCGTATGAGTTGATAGTGCGCACAGGTTAACCTTGTTTTCATAAAGGTGCATATGTTTTTGGCAAAATTGTTTAATGCATCGTCATTTATTTTGTTTATCTGTTCGTTTTCATATATTCCTTGTATATTTATTCGCATCAATTTTCAAACACACCATGCTTCATCTTTTAATTTGACTTAGATCTAAAATCGATGCATATGACACGATAATACTTACAAATATGTCAACTGAGGTAAATTGTCAAACATTTCTTCCTCCAAAACCATTTTTTTCTAGAATCTTGGTTCCCTTGATTACTCTTTCATACCGATAATATGACACAACATAACACAGCTAATCAGAAGATTGAATTTTGGATTTGACGTTCCAGAGAAAGTTATTGAATGCTTAGATAGATGAAACTTATCAATGTGAATCGTATACGTATACATTGTTATTTATTCTTCTTTCTTCCTGGTATAACAGAGACATCTAATGATGTTACGTGAAATGTATTTTTTTTTACTTCAAAGAAATACTAAGTTTTCTTATGGCCTCCCGATTTTATGTTGCGCCAACGATGTTTGGACAAAACAAGCTGTTCTTTCGGAAGTTCATATTACATGTTCATTAGAAGCTAAAGCAGATTGATATACTGATCCAGTTGAGTCAAGGGACACTCAAGTTGAGTTTATACATTTGGATTCCTTACAAACTCCTTTGACAAAGTAGTAGTTTGAACGAAATTAAAACCTCAGCGAAATGTTTTGCTTATTGTTGAGAAGTGTAACACAATGTGTATGAAAATGAATGTAGTATTAATATTTCATACACTTTGATAAAATGTACCTTCCATGTATATATAGGACTATTTGACATTCTTCTACATGCGTTTTGGTAATTTTTTATGCATGTTTATGCATGTTAATAAACAGTGATACTCACTACACAAATTATTTTTTGTGCTTTCTTTTAATAAATGTTTACAGGTAGCGATGTTGACCAACTAAACCCTTATGTTGACAAAATATTTCGGTATTATTTAATGGGAACCGTTTTCTCAATCTTGTTTTGACTAATATTTTTATTTACGCTTCTACGATTTGTTGGAAATCACTTCGTTTTAAAAGTGAAACAGTATATTTAACATAATTCATCCTACAAAACTCACATCAGTTCATGCGCAATAATGACTGAGTAATCATGTGAACCTAGATTCTAACGGAAATCAAAAGAATGTAATCAAGGGACAAAGACCAGACATGGAAAACAGACAATCAAAACAAGGAATATTAAGTAAGTACGATAATATATACAAAGAAACAGAAGTAAATGAGCAACTCGGACTCCATTAAAATTGGGAGCATGGACCAGGTACACATGTAGGGTAAGCGTCCTCTGCTTTTCCATTCCCGCCGAGTTGTTCATAAAAAAGTCAAGACCGGGGAAGACGAAAGAGAAATGAATACTATGAAACGTTGAACGAATCAGTTTTCATGGTGCAGATGGATACATCGTAAATTCAAATAATTCGACATGGCTGAGCTTGTTCATGGTAAAGAAGGTAAACTTAACGTTTGGTATTCGTCATTCATATTTCAATGAACGCCCTCAACTCAAATATGGCATTTTTGACAATTTATATCACACGACCGATGATGCTAGGTTCGATGGATATGCTTAAAAAGTCGACGGATATAATCACACACAAATTTCTGATTAATGCGACTGAATCTTTAGACATTAGTTATTATGTCAATTGGGTCATTAACATTTGCTCTTTGAATGGTTTGTAAGCGTGCTATTTAATTTCAAAATCGTCTTCAAAAAATATCAACAAAAGGTTTAAAAGCTGAGGCCATTCAGCATTTTTTTCCACTTGGCGATTTTGATAATATTCTTTTGACTAAATTACATAGATTTACAAAATGTGTCTTCAGTCGTAAACGACACCAACCATTTTCTTCTTTCTAAAGGTAGTTTCTATAAGCTACCAACTATATGTGAAATTTCTTTGATATTTAACAGTAGAATTTGACTATTTTGTCAACACATATCTGTTGTTGTTTTTCTTCGCATAAAATTTACGTCCATAAAGTTAAAAATAAAATTAAATTAAAGACCGATGCAATCGAACTCACGAAAAAGTAAATTCTTAGTATATGTTTAACACATAAAATCAACTTTATATTGCAATATTCGATATACCAATATTTTACTGTAGCATGTGAGTATTCATTGATGAAAAGAAAATGATCGATCTATGTGTACAGTTTATTTGTTTTTTTGTTTTGTTTTTTTTTTTTTTTTTTTTTTTTGTTTTTGTTTTTTTTTTTTTGTCAGTTTGTTTATTTGTTTGTTTGTTTTTTTTGTTTGTTTGTTTGTTTTTTGTTTTTTGTTTTCATAGGAACTACCTTTTTAAAATAAAATTCAGTTGTTTTTTTAAATGCAAAGCAATGGTATTTTATGCATCCATTAAAGTTTCAATGCTTCCATGAATAACTTATTTCTAATTACAATCGATTAAGGTTCTGCCAAGTCAAAATCTCGGTATACGAGTATATTTTTTTTATGTCAATATATTTTAATTTTATTCCAATGTATAATGAACTGAGAGGTTTTGGAAAGACTTTGTACCCCGCAAAGTTCATAATTGTTTTTCATTTTCTCGGGGAAAATTGAAATTATGATTTGTTCTACCCAATAAATTTTTGGTAATTTTATATTCTCTTAATCCAACAGACAACGAAAATTGATATTTCATTCCAAATTGTTCGTCAACAGTTATTTCAAAATATAACGAAGGTCCTCCAGATCTTTGTTTTAATTGAAAAATCATTTAAAGTAGAATTATAATTTATATACAAAAACTGTATGTCTTGGAACAGGCAACAAATAGGAGATGTACAAAATTCATTTATATTAGCAAAATTTAATGCTCTGTCAATTTTACACATATGGTGAGCCATATGATATGCATTTCAACTATCAGTAAATTCATAGGAAACAAAATATGAATGGAAATAACCTAAAAGAATGTAATTTCATATATTTCAAACCCAAAAGAAGTATGTATCGTTTACTACGCAGACTTTTTGTATCGCGCTAGAACTCTAAATAATAGGCTTCTGGAACTGGGTTATGTTGCTACAAGATTGAAGTCATCACTACAGAAGTTTTATGGTCGTTATCATGAACTGGTGAATCGTTATGGTGTATCCATCAGCACCATGAAAACTGATTTATTCAACGGGTCATAGTTTCCTTCCCTCGTTTGTCTACCCCGGACTTGACTTTTTATGAGCATTTCGGCGGGTGTTTCTAGAAAAGCAGAGGACGCTTACCCTACCGGTGCACCTGGTCCATCCTCCCAGTTTTTAGTGGAGTCCAATTTACTTTTGTTACTTTGTACGTATGATTTTAGTTACTTTATGGTCTTTGTTGTGTATGTCTGTTTTCCATGTCTGGTCTTTGTCCCTGGATTACATTCGTTTGATTACCCTATAACCTTGGTTCCCTTGATTACTCTTTCATAATTTTCTAGGCCATAAATCATTTAAATAATGAAAGCATTAACGATTTTATGGGTATCTGTTAGTGTTTTAAATTTTGACGTTGGACAATCCATAACGAAACAAAATACAAGATGTTTAGTCTCATATTGCTTTGTAAATTTCATAACCTGTTTTTAAGCAAATTGTTATTGAAAGACTTAGATATCACGGCAGAGTAATCAAGGGAACCAACGCTATAATGCTATAACGGTAATCCAAAGAATGTAATCCAGGGACAAAGACGACTATACATGGAAAACAGACATACACAACAAAGAACATAAAGTAACTAAAAACAAACATTCAAAGAAACAAAAGCAAATGGGCAACTGGGACTTCACTAAAAACTGGCAGAATGGACCAGGTACACATGTAGGGTAAGCGTCCTCTACTTTTCTCGAAACACCCGCCGAGTATGCTAAAAAAAAGTCATGTCCGGGGTAGACAAAAGATGAAAGGAAAACTATGACCCGTTGAAGAAATCAGTTTTCATGGCGCAAATGGACACACCGTACCGATCAACGAGTTCATGATGACAACCATAAAACTTCTGTAGTGATGACTTCAATCTTGTAGCAACATAATCTTGTTCCAGAAGTTTCTTTTTAGAATTCTAGCGCGATACACAAAGTCTCCGTAGTTTCGGCATGTTGTGATATGAACAATCCATACGCAGGTGTTGAAGGGATGTTGCCACAGATGAAAGGAAACTTGACAATTCTGAATGAAAAGTCATCACGTTTGTCGTAAAGATTGGTCAATAGTTTTCCTTTACTTTTGGTTTCTAAGTGTTGGTCAAGATATGAGGCTGATCTCACAGTGTCTATCGCCTCCTTTATCTCAAGTTTTTTGGGGTAGATGCGATGTATCAAATCCCCGAAATTAGGATTGTTTAAAGATGATACTTCATCTAAATAGCGGAAACTGAGATTAAAGCTAAACGATATTCTTTCTTTCGGATCATATCATAGCAGTAAAGTCAGCCCCATAAGAGTGAAGGAATAGGTCAGCAAATAGAGGGGCACAATTTGTTAGCATTGGAATGCCGACCTTTTGTTGAAAAATGCGTTCACCACACCGGACAAATATGTTGTCGATTAAATATTCCAGCATTTTGTAATGATCTTCTGTATATTTGGAAGATGATTACGAAATATACATTTTTTACACAGTATTACCAAGAACTATGTATTTATATCTAGGTTTACCATCTTTTTGTTGGAAAAAAACAACGATGTATAATGTTCTTCAAGTCGGGATTTCAACTGAGGATGGGGGATAGAAGTATACAGTGTTAACAAATCATATGTTTTAATGATATTATATTCTGATAATAGTCTTTAGCTGATTGTCTCCAAAAGATCTTTCGAATTTTTGAGGATCCACATTGAATTAATACCACTACGGGAGTAACAAGTGTTGCAGTAGGACTACGGACCCTCTTTAACAGCTGTTAGTATAGAAGTTAAAAGTTTTGAAAGAGATTTGGTGGTACAACTATAACGATTTAATGCGTATCTGTAAGTGTTCTAAATTTGACGTTAGACTATCCATAACAAAACAAAATACAAGATGTTTAGACTCATATTTCTTGATAACCGCCATAAACTTATTTGAATCAAATTGTTATTGAAAGATTGAGATATCACATACACGGAAGTGCGGAAATATTAGCTAACACTGGTTTTCTTAGTAAAATACTTACAAGTGTTGCAAGTTGAGAAGATCATTAAAAGTTCCCTTTTCTAAAAGAGATATCTTGTTAAACCCAAGGTCTCTGAAACAATAAATGACATTAATCATTCTATAAATTTCATTGAATCTGAAGAAGGGCAAAGCTTTCTGCCAGCACACAGCTATATGTCAGATTCAGTTGATACTTTCTAGTACAAAGTCTAATACTGAGATCAATATCAAAGGTGTCATTGCAAATCAAATCTTTTAACGAGAGATAATTTTTCAAACATATGAGTACTTATGTAGATGTTGGCTGATTAAGTAAGCACTACTGTACAAACACACGATTGTCCGTACCATAGTCAGTCATATTGTAACTGATTCAGTCCATATATAACTGATAACGACTGTCAAAAGAACTGAGATAGACTGATAAAATTAGTGCAGTCTTTTGTAGTAACTGTATTAGTTGAAATTTGACTGAGTAAGTCACTTTTCAACTGTCTAAAACTATTTTGCGTTTATTCAGACACATCCTGACTATTAAATGTATTTTGCGTTTAATCAGAGGTTTTTTGGACTGACTAACCCGATTTGCATTTAAACAGACGTTGTTGGACTGGCTAAACCCAATTTGCATTTAATCACACATTTAAGGCTTATTCGAACATACTTACATATAAATGAATAAATTCGTATTGCGTTCATTCGTTAACTTTTTCTACTGGTTTATTTCCCGTTCTTTGCTTTGTTAATTGCTTAACAATACATCTTGTATTTTCATTCTAAATTAAGATTTTCCTTAATATCATTACAATTAATCATTCAACTGTCCCTTATCGATATCATAATATAACTTTATTTCAAAACAATGTAAACCTGTATCCACGCCGGTGTGGCATATCGCCTTAAGGCGGTACAGTATAGCTAAATAGTAAACTTCTGGGAACCTCTCTTAAAATACATGCACATGCATGTAGACCATAGTCAGATTCATGTGCAGGACGTCCGTCAAATCCAACCCTAGAAAATATTGAAATTCTTTTTAAATCCCTGACCGCTCCCCTCCACCCTCCGCATTTTAGATCCAACAGTGTACACACGTTAAAGGTAAACTTCGTTATAGTAGCATTAATTTAATATTGTTTTATTAAACCAGCGATCCCCGTGGGATGACACTAATATTTAATACAACACACTGTATACCTATATGCTGGCAGTAAGGACCTGCAATGTACCGTAATTCGAATATCTTTTAAAAATGGCAATATATGTATATTTAGAAAAATACAACCCAACCAAAACCATTGTCAGTTTATACTGAACACCTCTGATCGATAACCAGTTTAAATGAACTACTGCCGTTAGTCTTTTCTGGTTTCTATAGTTTCAAATCAAACTCCGTGTAAGCTAATTCAAAAAATGAACCAGATTATATAACTTAAGATATGTACAGTCTTTGATCTACATGTACCTCTCAGCAAATCACATATATTTCTTAGAAGTACATATATAGATTCAATGTTACGTATCGTCTAGTGCAAATGAATCCTGTACAACACAGCTCTATCATCACAAGTATTATTTTAATGCATATATATGTTTTGCTCGTTTATTTGTTTTGTTTGTTTGCTTGTCTTATTTTTCGTTTAGGGAGAAAACCTTTTCGTGCTACGAATTAGTCTTACTCTACATTCACGTCAGTTTGATACCAAGAAATGTTCCATTTTCATAAATTCCGCCGTTCAGAAATGCACGTAAAGATAGCGGATACCAAAGGGCAGTTTCTGTTGAAAAAACGTTGATATAATAAAAAAAAAATAGAGTAGAATTAAGCAACAATAGTCTGAATCACCCCTTTTTTATTCACATGTTTTTGATCGGAACCACCCATTTTTTATATGAATAAAGTTTGGTATCTGCCCTACACATGAAATATCGAATCACAACTAGAAATATTCATACTGTTCTGTATCATTAATCTGTTTTATATCGTACGATTTATTTATTTTCTGCCTCATTAAACACGCCGACATGTGGAAATATAATACATGTAGATGTATATCTAAGTTTATGCCGATATATTTGTGTAATACCACAGTGATGAATCCAGACCTTGGTCAGCTGGAGGAGCTGACCAAATGTCAGATTTTTTTAGGAACTTGTTTATATTTATAAGAAAAACAAAAAGGGTGAATAATGCCGGTTAGTTGGTCTTATTTGGGGGAGGGGGTAAATTTGTTGATGAAGAGCTGCGCTTTAAGCGCATGATACGCCCTTTTAACTTGTCCTAATGCTTTTGATGAATTTATATGATCAATTAGAAATACTGTCAGCCCTGTAAAATTACCCCCCCCCCCAAAAAAAAAAAAAAAAAAAAACGTAAATAAAAATTGCTAATCGAACTACCAGGATACCTCTAGTTTAACTAAGTTTGCTGTCTTTATTGTCATCCATAAATTTCTACCTTGTTCAAAATACACTTTTCTGACAAGGTTACTAAGTACCTTTTATATTTATTAGTCGATCATCATAACAAATGGTCCGTTTTCAACTATTTTTCAAGGAATATATTCCCTTGGCCATTTCTGCGTTTTTTAAGTACAACAAATCTTTACACGGAAATGAAATATCTGAAATTTATAAAATTCCAAAGGGGGCTTACGTCAATAGATATGAATCATTCACCAAAGTTTCATAAAAATGCCTGTCCTCGATCTTTTTTAAAAACTCAAAATGTCAAGTAGAACCACAAGTCTTGGTCTCGCAAGGCAAACCTTCAACAAATTACTGAAATGAAGATGCTTCATTTTCCAACTTACATAATGTTCTAGGCAATTGTCATGTTCTTATACATTGTATCATTGATGATAATGTTATATTACTTATGATTATAATTCAGTAAGTTTGCAGTCATTTATTCACCTACACTTGTATTAATAATATTTTACCTGAAAATTGGACATTTATCTGTTGATAGGGTACATGTACTCGTATCGGAAAACGTTCTGCAGTAGTCGTAAACATTTTAGGGGGTGGGGTGACATATATTTCACAAGATCTACACGCACACACACACACACACTCGGTGTGAATTGGTTTCGCTTATAGCTGTACGAGATAAGACGAATTAAGTTATATGACATTTGTTATTTAACCTTATGGTGATAATTATTATTTTTAAGATACGCAGGGTGGGGGGTCCTTAGCCCCTAGCTCCTCCGGTAATTCAGCCACTGTATCATATAAGTTTTAGTTAAATAAAAATACTGGTACCGATTTCATAGGAATTTTATGGATTGATTTGAGGGTTTCTGACCCAAGGGTTTATAGATTAGAAGGTAAAGGAGGACAAAAACATATATTTTGATCAAATTTGGTATGTGGCTTTTGTTTCAACCCAGGGGACCATCCAGACGCATTTACATAAATTAATTTTAGTGTTGTTTAAAGCATGTGATTTCACTCGTCTGTCTCGTTTTGCCATTAAGTAACAGGAATTGTTTAATTAAAAAAATAAGATCGCATATTTGTACAATTTTTAATTCTTGATATTAAGTTATATATTCATTTTTTTTAAATTGAAAACACAATATTTTTCTTAAGTTGCAACTTAAATCTCATCTACTTTCATGAGTGTCGCATTTAAAATGAGCGTATTTACCAATTCAAATACGCAACTTGTACATGTAAGACTTTTTCCTGAAATCAAAGTCTTCCTTTGGTGGTATGTAACCTGGTTGTAATATTTCATTAAGATTTACGCGTCACGATAAGTAACCTGACTCTCTGTACATCAAATGTCTTCTTTTTATCTTTATTTTATCTAAATTTGAGAAAAAATATATGACGATTTATAACTAAATAATATTTCAAAATCGAGTATTTGACATCACGTTACATGAAACTTATTTCATATACACCTCATTACAAAAATAATCTATAATATTTGGAACTTGGAAACACCTTGTCGGTTGATCCATCCATCTATATGAACTTCATCACAAACATCTAGTCCTCCACTGGACAGATTAATTTATAGTTTTGTATGCAGCAATATATACGTAGGGCATACGTTAAAAGCGATCTTAGTTAGCGTCTAGTTTTAACATTCGGCTTAATTGGACTCCTATTCCAAATTTAACTTACCGAATGATACAGACTTTTTTGTCACAAGAACCTCAAGTCCTACTTGATGGGTTAATTTAAAATCATAATATGCGGCATAATATTCGTGGAGCACATGTTGTGAGCAATTTTCGCTTTTGTGCCAGTAGAGGTAGTTTCTCATAGCACGACAACGTGTGTAACTTTAAATTAGTGTATCTAGTCTCTTAAAAGGGAATCGAAAATATAAACAAATACCTACTCAGTAGATTACACCGCCATTAAACCTACTGGATAGAAAATAGATTTTGATCAGTGTTGTATATGCGTACTAGTAACACCTTATAAGAACTCACCGGTACCGCCTGTGTTTTCATAGATTTGATCGAACACAAACATGATCGCAGCATGCAGCACTAAAAAAGTCTGTTTGACACAAAATAGAAGCTAAAATGTTCTATTAAGAGATTCGAAAATATATACTGATATACGGACTGGCCCGTTTTCACATTTTATTTTATTAACTAAACAGCCTTCCTTACGTTTTTCTTTTTCTTTTCTTTTTTACATTTTTTTTTCAACTTTGCTTCTAAATTACAAACTGTATATATCAAATTGAAAAATCTACAATACACCCTACATATTTATTAAGTTTCTCGCCTAAATAGATCATGAATTCACCCACTATTCTAGTCCGCAGAACTTGCATCGCAAAACCTCTCTCAAAGCGACGATGGTCACTATAATTGATTTTAAGTAGTTGAGCACGATTGTGACATTTAACAAGACTCTTGCAAAATGATTTGTGGCGATGAGGTATCAAATTTTAAAATGCAGACTACAAAACACACTGCCGTATATGTCGAAATGAATAAAACAAGAGGGGATCAACCATTTTAGGAAGAGAAAATTTCAAACTAGGAAATTCAAAGAAAGGGCCCCAAGCTATAATTTTGCCTCTGATATACACAAGACCACACAATTGTCCAACAGAGGAAGGAGGCCCCCTTATCTTAAAAAAAAATATGTCTGAATACACGCAAAATACTTTTAATCATTCCAAATATGTCTGATTCAACATAAAATAAGTTTAGGCAGTCAAAACATTACTTACTCTGTCAAATTTAAACTGAGACAGTTGATACAAAAGAATGTTCCAACTTAAACAGTCAAAATCAGTCCTTTTGTCACTCATTTTTTTTTTTTTTTTTTTTTTTTTTTTCCTTGTACTGTAGTGAAGACTTTCAACGTTCAAATAAAACAAATCCGCTAAATTACTTGAAAACGTGCATTTATAATAATACGGAAACTCGCTTGTTTGCTTACGCAGAAATCAACATCAGAATTAATATATATTTCATTTTTCTTCTTTTTTTTTTTGGAATACAATACTTACAAGTGTTCCAAATTTCGAAGACAATTAAAAGTTCCATTCTCCAACACAGCTATGTCATTGCCCCACATGATTCTAGAAATATTGATTAAATATTTTTTTTATTGTGACCTTATTTGGAAAGATAATGTATGTACAGATTATTTTACAGATAAAAATTTAAACAACTAACTTTAATATAAGCAAATCAAGCTGATCGATTATATTATTAAATTCCACATATAGTATTTTGATATAAACTGTCTTCCAAAAAAAAATGATTGATTAAATCCAGAAAAAACTGTTATAAAAATTCTGTTTTCATACAATTTGATAACAATATGAAAACCAAATTGTAAAACAGGAAGTGTCTCAATTCAAGTAGGTTAGAATCTCGATATAGCAAATACGTTATGATTAAAAGTTGCGGTGAAAGCTGCCACAATTTGAAGGTCATGCAAATGAAGCTTTACACATGAGTCGTTTTGTTGCTCGGATCATTAACATTTGATCATAGATTGGATTGTTGGCATACTGGTAAATTTCCAAAACCATCTTGAAAAGAACAAAATCCAACTACCTAGGTGTGCAGTTATTATTTGTGCAGATTTCGTTTTATTCTAACGTGAAATCATCATTTGTTTTTAAAGTTAAAACAATATTATTATATTTTTTCATGTTTATAAGTCTCAATAACAGCTGTTCACAAACCAGGATGATAATACCTACAGCTCTCGCAGGTTTGGTAGATCATGAAAGGTTCCACTCTCTATCAGGTATATATGGTTATCCGCAAGATTTCTAAAAACAAAGAGCTGTTCAATGTATGAAACGTGTTACTGATAAGATCTTAAGAATCATTACGAATCCACTCTTTCAACGGTATTTTTGTTAATATTATTGAAACATTTGTGTACATATGTGGATTTTGGCTGATTAATTAACGTTTTAAGCCGTTCTGATAAATTAAACTCGTTTTATGACTTTAAATCGTGCATATATAGATAAACAGAGGGGCACGTGTTACTTACGTAGAAATCTATGTTATAAATGATACTTTCCTTTTTTGAAAAAAATACTTACAAGTGTTGCAAATTTCGAAGACCATTAAAAGTTCCATTCTCCAAAACAGATATGTTATTTCCCCATAGAATTCTAGAAATATTAATAACAGTGTTTTGTTCATTGTCACATTATTACGACAAATAAGATTTGTACAGAGTATTTTATAAATAAAAATGATAACAACTATCTTTAAAATAGATCGATTCTACAACCAAATACCATATATGGCATTCTGATTTAAATTGTCTTTCAAAATCAATTCAAAGAAAGGGCCCCACGCTAAAATAAGATCATTTTGCCTCTGATATACACAAGACAACACAATTGTCCAACAGAGGAAGGAGGCCCCCTTATCTTAAAAAAAAAAAGCTAACACAAAAAACGGTCGAAAAGGTAAAACCACTTAGATTAGACAAAAACAACATTCGAATAAAACAGAATATAAGATTAAACGCAAATTAAGTTCCGACGATCCAAAAATGTATGAATAAAGACAAAAGAAATTTACTCAGTCCAAAAACGTCTGAATAAACGCAAAAAAGGTTTACTCAGTCCAAAAACGTCTGATTAAACGTAAATTGAGTTTAATCAGTCCAAATATGTCTGAATAAACGCAAAATACTTTTAATCATTCTAAATATGTCTGATTCAACATAAAATAAGTTTAGGCAGTCAAAAAATTACTTACTCTGTCAAATTTTAACTGAGACAGTTGATACAAAAGAATGTTCCAACTTAAACAGTCAAAATCAGTCCTTTTGTCACTCATTATCAGTCTATATAGACTTTATCAGTTAAATTACGACTGACTATGGTACAGACCTTCGGGTTTTTTTGTTTTTTTTGTTTTTTTTTTTTTTTTGTTTTGTTTTTTTTTCTTGTACTGTAGTGAAGACTTTCAACGTTCAAATAAAACAAATCCGCTAAATTACTTGAAAACGTGCATTTATAATAATACGGAAACTCGCTTGTTTGCTTACGCAGAAATCAACATCAGAATTAATATATATTTCATTTTTCTTCTTTTTTTTTTTGGAATACAATACTTACAAGTGTTCCAAATTTCGAAGACAATTAAAAGTTCCATTCTCCAACACAGCTATGTCATTGCCCCACATGATTCTAGAAATATTGATTAAATATTTTTTTTATTGTGACCTTATTTGGAAAGATAATGTATGTACAGATTATTTTACAGATAAAAATTTAAACAATTAACTTTAATATAAGCAAATCAAGTTGATCGATTATATTATTAAATTCCACATATAATATTTTGATATAAACTGTCTTCCAAAAAAAAATGTTATAAAAATTCTGTTTTCATACAATTTGATAATAATATGAAAACCAAATTGTAAAACAGGAAGTGTCTCAATTCAAGTAGGTTAGAATCTCGATATAGCAAATACGTTATGATTAGAAGTTGCGGTGAAAGCTGCCACAATTTGAAGGTCATGCAAATGAAGCTTTACACATGAGTCGTTTTGTTGCTCGGATCATTAACATTTGATCATAGATTGGATTGTTGGCATACTGGTAAATTTCCAAAACCATCTTGAAAAGAACAAAATCCAACTACCTAGGTGTGCAGTTATTATTTGTGCAGATTTCTTTTTATTCTAACGTGAAATCATCATTTGTTTTTAAAGTTAAAACAATATTATTATATTTTTTCATGTTTATAAGTCTCAATAACAGCTGTTCACAAACCAGGATGATAATACCTACAGCTCTCGCAGGTTTGGTAGATCATGAAAGGTTCCACTCTCTATCAGGTATATATGGTTATCCGCAAGACTTCTAAAAACAAAGAGCTGTTCAATGTATGAAACGTGTTCCTGATAAGATCTAAAGAATCATTACGAATCCACTCTTTCAACGGTATTTTTGTTAATATTATTGAAACATTTGTGTACATATGTGGATTTTGGCTGATTAATTAACTTTTTAAGCCGTTCTGATAAATTAAACTCGTTTTATGACTTTAAATCGTGCGTATATTTCGTGTATTGAATGAACAATGATTTCATGATTAGCTTATTTCATTTCTAAAAACAATTAATTTAGGGTTCTTCCAAGTAATTTAGATATACGAGTACATTTATGAAAGTGTCAATATATCTGAATTTCCTTTCTGAGGAAAAAAATGAAAATAAGATTTGTTTTGCGCAAAGAACTTTTGGTAATTTTTTTTAAATTAGTAAACAGTGGAAATTGATTTTTTCATTCCAAAGTGTTCATAAACTATTCATTCAGAATGTAACAACCCCCAAATGTTGGTTGCTATGAACAAAAATATTTATGTACAGGAAGTGTATGCCATGGAAAAAGCAATAAATAGATGAAATATATAAATATAAGTATATCTTTAATATTTGGAACACTTTAAAGCTCTGTCAAGGGGGATTTGTACATATAGTGTGTCATATAATATGCATTTCAATAACAAGTATATTTATAGTAAATGAAATATGGAATAAAAATCACCTACAACAATTGAATTTCATGCATTTCAAGTGCAAATGAAATATGTTGAGAAGTATGTATCGTTTACAAGTGTTTCATAATTTCTAGGCAATAATTCATTTAAATAATGAAAAGATTTACTATTTTCTGTGTATCTGTGAGTGTTTTGGCGTTGGACAAGCCATGACGAAACAAAATACAAGATGTTTAGTCTCATATTTCCTGATAAACTCTATAACCCTATTTGAATCAAATTGTTATTGAAAGATTGAGATATCAGATACATGGAACTGTGGAAATGTTAGCTACAACTGGCTTACTTGACCAAATACTTACAAGTGTTGCAAATTGAGAAGATCATTAAAAGTTCCCTTCTCTAAAAGAGATATCTTGTTATACCCAAGGTTTCTGAAACAATAAATGACATTAATTATGTCATAAATTTCATTGAATCAGAAAGAGTACTAAGCTTTCTGCCAGCACACAACTATATATCAGATTTTGTTGATACTTATTAGTACAAAATCGACTCCTTACAAAGTCGACGAACATTATCATTCATATTTCATTTGTAAAAAAAACGTCTGTTTAAAAGAGGCGTGGTTTAAAGTGTATGACCTTGTTTATTGATCGAAAAATTGTATCCAGGATGAAATGAAACAAAGGCATCTATTCTAACATTTAAAATGGTCATATTAAATCATTACTTGTTTACGTAGATAAATACTTACAGGTGTTGCAAGTTAAAAAGATCATTAAAGGTTCCCGTCTCTAAAATGGATATCTGGTTAAACTCAAGATTTCTAAAAGAGTTATTAACACCAATTATGTCCTATGTATTTGTTAAACAAACGAAACATTTTATGCCTGCTCTTACATGGAAGTGTAGAATAGTCTAACGTTTAACTAAATCATTGGACATTTCTATGTGCTCTTATGTAATACCCTGAGGTCGTAATAAAATTAATATTTTAAGAATTCTTGCTGACATTTGATGCTCGTGTAGTAAGTAAACAATTACAGTCGATTAATAAATTTTATTACAATGATTACGTAAGTACGAGCTGGGTTTTACACTATTTTGAGACCCCTGTTGTTTACAAAACGAACGTGCCACGCAATGTTATAACATAATAATCTATAAAATGTTTTACGTTTTGATTATGCGCATGCCATCATGTGACATTCCGAATTGGGTAGGAAATAACCACTAACCAAACGGAATACAAGAAGCATTGTTTCATTGGCATAGATTTGGTTTAAAAAAAAAGACTTACACTGTTTGCAGCTTATGCAGATTTCCAAATGTTCCATTCCGTAGAACAGCTATCTCGTTTGAGCCAAGGTATCTAAAGTAATCAGTTAAATGACTTTTGTATAGCACCATGACACGTTCAAAAGTCGAGAATGAAACTAAGATTTCAATCAATTTAAAAACAAAACATCAAATTCATGAGGTCTTTGATACATTTATAAGTATCAGTCCACATAAAATACAGACGCTGCCAATGCTAAAGTGATTCATGGTGAAGAAAAAAACCACCAAACAAATGATGCTTTTTCAGTCTACATATGCTATGCTTTCACATGACAATTTATTATGCATTCAGATCTGCACTTTTTAGAAAAGCATACATTCATCTCTCACTAATATTAACCAAACGAAGCTAAGTCAAGAACGATATCTCTTTCAGTGTGCAAGTTGCATGTACAATCTATATATTTTTTTTTATTTCAAAAGTGCAACAACCAAATGAAAAACTAAGACTGGTTACGTGCTCAGTAACTGTTTCTGAACAAGAAATAATACTGAACTTGGTGAGTTTTTGATATGCATGAATCACCTTCTTTCTGATTTTTAGAAAGACTCTTCTTAAAAATAACTCATGAAATTTGTTTTATACAGTACTACTCATGACACAATAACTTATATAAAATGTTCATTAAAATTCTCAATCTTATTTTGATACTGCAACCGCAAATTGTAATTCAATGGTGATTTTGTAATTCGAAGCACGTCAATTTAAAACTTAATCTGTTTCTTGCATGTATAGCATTACGCTGACTTTTTCGTTTAATTTGAATCAATCGAACCACGACTATGTACCATGTACCAACAGACCATTTATTTTTGTAATCAATTGTCATAACTGCTGTTTAATGAATTTAGATAAACAATTATATAAAACTCAGGTTACAAATCAATAAAAATCGATTTAAAGTAAAGGAAAACATTTTGTCGGCATTAGAAGAACAACAATTAAATATGCAAAGCAGTAATGCCATGAGAGATATTATTTGAAGTAAATCTGGAATACCAGTTAAATTTAACTTTTTATACTTAATACTTACAAATTGATCAATCCATTCAGATTAGCGAACATGGACTTTTCTAAGGACGAAATTCTATTTTCTTTTATCTCTCTGTGTCACAACAAAATGACGATGAAAATGAATTTATAAATAATTGTTTAAGTAGTATTGTTGAATGCATTTAACAATATCCAATGCCAATGGCTTGGTTTTCAAAAAAACAATAAGAATGCAATGCGGTTTAAGCATTTTGAGTATTTTGCCTTTAATGTTTCTTATGTTGAATAAAGTTGTTTTTTTCTTATTTTATCATTATCACTACTTATTTATTTATTTTTGCTCTTTTCTGCAGTTGTATTTCTGTACTTTGTGTCTTAATATTGTTAAAGAACTCATTATTTCTTTCTTTGAATGACATTTTTAATTAAGGCTCAAGTTAAAATAAAGCGTTGTATTTGGTTCAACGTTTTATCGGATCAATTAGTTGTTTTAAAGGTGTAAGAGAAATGTCGATTTAAAAGTTGAGATCTTTGACAATACTGAAAGCTAACATTTACATATTTTTATTTTCATTATTTGTATTTACCTACAGTGTTTTTAAATTATAAGATGAATTTCCGATTATAGCTACAGTCTCAGGAACAGATATGCCAATACCATCTAGAGATCTATAAAAAAGAACGAATAGGTGTAATGTCATCTCTCTTCCCTTGTATTAGATTATGTATTAATCACTTTCAAAATCTTTTTTTCTATGTTGTCATGTAATAATATTGGCTTTTATATATACTGGTCTTAAAGTAAAATGGCCAAATGGATTATGATCTTTCCAACGAGCATATATACCTCTTTCGTGAGTGATCTTTGTTTTATAATGCACATTCTTTTTAATCGCAACACATCTACCTAAGCAAATTTAGCCTTGAATTTTATTTTTATTGTATTCAATTATATGGTATAAGTATAAGTATTTAATAATTTAATTATTTTTTCCTCAGTTTTGACATAATATATGGTGCATACTTACAAGTGCTGTAAGTTACCAAAGCTACCAAATGTTGCATTTTCCAAAACCAACATCTGATTACCACCTAACAGTCTTACAAAAACAAAACAAACTCATTGATGTAAATGGATCACATTAAAGTTTATCAAGTTACAAATAAATATGTATATATATATACCAGTAATAACTCATAGGAAACTCGTATCATTTATCAGTGCATGTTTTTATCATGTAACACCGAATTAGCTTTATTATTCTGTTAAGTCAAAATATTCAAACCCAAGATATGTGCATTTGTTAAGAAGGAAATACATAGAAACCGTCATTTTTGTATAATATGTTATTGGTAATGTTTGGATGAATGATGAAAACGAAAGGAATTAGTAAAGTTAACTAACCATTACTAACAAGCCTAATACTAACGTTGTACTGTAATGTCCAGAAATGGAATAGGTACCCCAAAATAGCAATACATGAAGGATACTTATATAGTACATACTGCCAAATGGTACAATAGCTATTTTGAATGTACAAAACAATTAGATATTCCGTGATGAGACAACAAAAGGTATGATAGACGAGTAACACATTAAAGGACAAAACGATTCTAAATATCGAAAGGACCCTCAAAACCTTGAGAAACTCGTGTACTTCGGAAGGTTGCATTTTGCAAGACAATCGCGATCTTGCTTATTAGAGACTGGTGAAAAAGGAAGAAAATATATGGAGGACGTTAATCATCGTGGAAAAACCAACACTGGCAAATCAGGAACTTTTAGAAAGACGGTTTTGATCTACAGGAAACAAGTTCTTGTCCTTCTAACTTATGTGTAGTTCGTCGATGAGCCTGAACTGGACAATAAATGCATAGCTCAAAAATCTTTCACCTATTTTACAGAAGTCTTTTCTATATTGTTTGAACGACTATAGTGAGGAATTAATGTAGTGCATTCATCAATCTTATAACGCAGACAAAATTCAAATTTTTTATGATTTTTTTATGATGATCATCTGGCAAAGTGGTATGTCAGGTCTTCGTCACGTGTAAAAGATTGAGCGTGTACCAAACTTTTCAAGTATAGGAACAGGTAAATCCTATAGTGTGTTCTTAAATCTTTATTGATTATTGGTCAATATTTTAAGACAGCGTTGTACGGCCAATCACAACTCTATTTACTTAATGTTTCCGGTTATTCACACAACTTCTGCAAATCAAATGATAGATAATAGGGGAAAATACAAAAAAAAATAATTAAAAAAAATAAAACCAAATCACACACAATCAGGAAGGAAATATATTGCAACATGTATGGTAAATGAGGAATGCCACAATTGCTTACATTTAGATCCGTGAATGATTTATACCTTTGATTATGTTAGTTTCATCCAAAACATGTAGTTGGGCTTTTTATTGTATGAAGGATTTTGCTACAGTTTAGTCATATGATACAATCATTGATAAGTTTGAAAACCAACTATTACCATAAGCAATTGATAGCCTCGAAAATAACCAGATTTCTCTGTTAATTAATCATGATATTAACCTCATCCAAAGTTACTGTGTGATACGACTGCTCATACTTACAAGGTCTTCAATTTTGTTACACTGTCGAATGTTCCTTTCCTAATCTCTGTAATTTTATTATACTTGAGGCTTCTGAAATTCACAATTTGGCGAAATTAAAAACATTTAAATACATTTAAATGACATATAGTAATATGTGCAACAATATCATTTTCGTTCTCGCTACTTGACTTCTCATATTTTATGTGTTAATGGTACTTGTTGCAACTGGAAAATTGTCTTAGACAACATGGGTGTATAAAATGAATATTCCTTTGTACTTGAAACAAATCATTAAGATATTCTCATCATCAAAACAGAATATTTTGACAAACTTTCTTTAGTTTGGTGTTTAAAAGGAAGGAAAGTGGTAGCGATATTTTGAATAATATTACTAAATTAACCAAACAATCAAATTTGTAAAGAAAGCATATTTTTTTTAAAAAACTATTCTTGTGCAAAGAGTAGTGAGGAGTTCTGCTTGAAATGGCGAAAAATATATATCATGCAATGAAGTACTTAAGTTTTGATGACTACACAGCACGATATTTAAAATGCGCTGTGGATTCTTGTTGAAAGATGACATCTGTTTAGCAAAATTTTTGTGTTTATCAAATTACAGAAGATGCGAATAGTCTTCTTTTAATACAAAATGCCTAAAAAGAATTGTTTTATGTTAGGCATGTTGTCTCCATTTAGAAAAAAAACAATGTTTTGTGGCTAGTCATTTCAAAACCAACTAACTACCACAATACTCTACAATATATCTTACAGTTCGAATAATCACTATTTATTAATTACGTTGTTTATCATGCTAAAATTCAATATTTCAAATAGA
This sequence comes from Perna viridis, assembly GCA_037379345.1. NCBI lineage: Eukaryota > Metazoa > Mollusca > Bivalvia > Mytilida > Mytilidae > Perna > Perna viridis. The sequence goes on along the minus strand of CM074517.1, from coordinate 27,869,635 downwards.
TTACATACACTGTTTTCAAAGAAGAAATATTTCTGAAGGTTCTCCACTCAATAGCTGATATGCCAATGCCATTTAAGTACCTTAAATACAAAATAAAAAGGTTAGCACACATTGACAATATACTTATATGACATAAAAAGTGTATTTTCTTTTTGTTTGTGTGGTAGTCCTTTAATTTGAAAAAGATTTGAATACTGTTAACAAATAAGTAGTTGATTTTTTTAATTATTGCGAACTTTCAGTGATCATAAAAGAGAATACTGAGTTTTCCGGAAGAAGTACAAGTTTATTTATTTATGATAACTAGACAGGTACATTTGTAATGAATTATGACCGCAAGTACACAACAAAAATAGAATATTTGTGTATATTCAGTATGTGCATTAATATACTCACAAATGCTCTAAATGAGAAAGTTTATCAAATATTCCATTCTCCAATACAAATATCTGATTATTGTTGATATTTCTGTAAATTCAATTAAAAAAAAAAGTTATTCTTTTGTAAAAACTAATGATCAAATGTCTTATTTACAATATTTAATTAATTGAAAAATTAATAAAAAGGAGTCGTCCACCCTTTTTTTGTTGATAGTTGACGTCTGAACCCAATCTTGATTGATCAGATTACGTTGTGTGTTGTATAAGATACTGTTTGCAGAAACATTAAAACAAATAAACCATTTGTTTTCCTTTTTAACAGTTTGCTACATTTAGTCAGGACTAAAATACATGTAAAGTATACAAAGATATGTGTTTTTACAGTGCCACGATAAGGGGAATCGGGCGCGCGCCCGCGCGCATGTGTGTGTGGATAAGGAAGAAATTACACACCCAAGTTTGTCTTAATACTTACAATTCCGAAAGGTGAAGTAGGTTATCAAATGTTCCATTCTGTAACTGGGTTATCTGATTATAACTGAAATTCCTGTAAAATTAGTGAGCTTTGGTATTTGTATCTTAATCTTCATAATGCAACTTTTAGTTCCTACAACGGTCATTGTAGAAAATTAACCTTGTCTTTAATCATGAAGACCCTTCAAGCAATTTTGATGCAATTCATATCAATGACTTTCCTATTATTGTAAGAAAACATCACCCTTCAATTTATTTTGTCCAATATTGAACTGAATACAGAACTCTAATCGTGTCATTTGGAAAAACCACATGTAAATATGTATACTATATTTGTAGTTTGTCATACTATTACAGTATAACGAAAGAAAACGACTCAAAACTCAACTTTGCGCTAGAGGTAAAGCCTTCAACTAAAACTGCCAATTTGTCTGTGGAAACAGTCCTTTATATAGTCCTTGGTAGAGATTCCTCATACTTTGTAAGAAAGAATTCCAAATCATCTTCCAAATATACAGAGGAAGATGTTTACAAAATTCTAGAATTTTAATCGACAACATATTTGTCCAGTGTGGTGGACAAATTGTGCTCCTTTACTTGCTGACCTGTTCATTCACTCTTATGAGGTTGACTTTATAACTGATCTGATCCGAAAGAAAGAATATCGTTTATCTAGATCCTTTAATCTCAGTTTCCGTTATATAGATGACGTATTATCTTTAAATAATCCTAATTTCGGGAATTTGATACATCGCATCTACCCAAAATAACTTGAGATAAAGGATACTACAGACACTGTGAAGTCAGCCTCATATATTGACCTACACTTAGAAATCGATGGTAAAGGAAAACTATTGACCAAACTTTACCACAAACGTGATGACTTTTCATTCAGAATTGTCAACTTTCTTTCATCTGTGGCAACATCCCTTCAACACCTGCGTATGAAGTGTTCATATCACAACTCATACGTTATGCCAGAGCGTGCTGAAACTACGCGAACGTTTTGTATCGCGCTAGAAATCTCACAAATAGGCTTCTGGAACAGGGTTATGTTGCACTACAGAAGTTTTATGGTTGTCATCATGAACTCGTTATGGTATATCCATCTGCTCCATGAAAACTGATTCATTCAACGGGTCATAGTTTTCCTTTCCTCGTTTGTCTACCCGGGCTTTTTATAAGCAACTCGGCGGGTGTTTCTAGAAAAGCAGAGGACGCTAACCCTTCCGGTGCACCTGGTCCATGCTCCCATGAGTCCGAGGTGATCATTTGCTTTTGTTACTTTGTATGTATGATTTTAGTTACTTTATGTTCTTTGTTGTGTATGTCTCTTTTCCATGCGTGGTCGTCGTCCCTGGATTACATTCTTTAGATTACCGCTATAACCTTGGTTCCCTTATTACATAGATATGTAGTTATTTTTTTTTATGATGTGAGTATTTTATGGTACTATTACAGAAATTTTAATACTATACATTTTTAAAGTATCAATCAAATTCGATAAGCCAGTAAAACCATTAATCCAAGTAAATATCCTTGTAAGATAAATCTTTTTTTGTATACTTGAAATGAAAAAGGATTTTTAAATCGCAAAAATATGTTTAATATGATAAATAACAAAATATCTATCGTCTAGATCAAGTGTAGTTGGAATACTAAATAGAATTCCACGTATAAATATCGTAAAATATCAGACGCAGAAATAGGGGATAGATTTGGCGTACACACAACCCGTTAAATTGAAAAAAATGCATGATATTTTGATTTCTCACAAGTTCTGCGCCCCCCCCCCCTTTCTAATAAAAAATGTCGCTCTATAAGTAAATTCATGTAGAACATATCGATACTATTTCTTTAGACTGAAGTAATTGAGTTCAGTTAAAGTTACCATAATTACAATAGTGTTGGAGAACTAAATGCAAAAGATAAATAAAGAAACAAAATAATACTCACAAAGTATTCAGGTTTTCCAATCTATCAAAGACACTGCCATCTAATACTGATATTTGATTACTTGTGAGGTCTCTGTTAATAAAAGAATACGGAGAATGAGTAATCTTCACGGAGAACATTACTTGATTTTAAAAATGTTAAACTGAAGAGTGAGATTTGTAAATATTGCTTAGTGCTGATATAAAGAAAATTGCTTAATTCGTTGTTCACATTTCGCATATGCACTCTCGGACTCTGTCTCTAAAATAATTATTTTTTCTCAATTAATTTTGCACAAATTAATAACAGTATCTATATCTTAATTCTTGCATTCAATCTTCATTATTACTGAACAAAAAGTTATTTGATTACATGTGCAAAAATGAATTGATTCGAAACATTGAGTAGATAATGAAACTATTTATTCTAGAAGGGCTTGTCATATTGGTTTTTTTTACTTATAAATACTGTAGCCGATTAAGATCGTCAAATAATTTGTGACATATCGTCGGAAATGACGAGATAAAAAACATATTCAAATTCTGAGAATTGTAAATGTATTAGATGTGCTTAGTAAAATTTGTAAATGAATATGTCGCAGTTTTCATTGCCCTCATCGAATTTTATCCTGCAATACATTGTTTAAGTAAATGGTATCTGTAAATAAAGAATAAAAATCGTCGTTTTTTTCTTCCTTTTCTGTCTTTAAAAATAGATATTAAAACCTGAGAGCAGAGTATAAAAATACAACTTAAGTAGCAATGCTTGTACAATCAACATAATTGATTTTATACAAGTAATCATGCATCGCCATGTTATTTGCAACACCGGTGTATACTCACAAATAATTAAGCTTGGTTAGTTTGGCAAAAGTTTCCTTCCTAATTATTGATATTCTGTTCCAACTAAGGTCTCTAATTCATCAAAAAAAGTTGTTGGTATGTATTATGAATATTGACAAAATGTATCTTCAGGTGACAAAGTAGATAAAAGAAGCCTACATTTTTCGAAAAATGGTTCCGTTTGCGCGTAAATTGTTCAGATGATTGATATGTCTTGATCTTATCATTAATAAGTAAAGCGTATAAACGAAAAAGGTCATTCTTCACCATGCATTCTTAAGAAGATTGAAAACTGCACTAGATTCACGAAAATCATTCAACGAATGTTCTACTAAGTTAGAATTACAGTAAATGACTGAAATAGTTTGCCTAAAACGCAATATATGTGCTGATTGTTTTCGTCGGAGATCTAAATTCGTAATGTCTCAGCAGATCAGATTGGATGCCTATGGTCGATGATTCCATAGTCTTCAAAATAGTAGCATGAATCGCAACATTCCCTCAGTCATTAATAAAGGTAAACACACATAAATGTAGTTATTTTTATGATGTGCGTATCATACAGTACCGTTACAGAAATTTTAACACTTTACATTTTAATAAGTTTCAATCAGATTCGATAAGCCAGTAAAACCAATAAACCACTTAAATGTCCTTGTAAGATAAATCTTATTTATATACCTGAAATAAATAAGGACTTTTGGATCGTCAAAATATGTTCAATGCAATAAAATAACAAGAAAACGAGCGTCTATATCAAGTGTAGTTGGAAAACTAAATAGAAATATGAGTGTTCTTACAGTTTTCGCAAAGACGTGATGTTTTTAAGTATTACATTTTCAAAATTGGATAGCTGATTCCATGGCAAATATCTACAAAAAAATCAATATCGATAGAGCATGTAAATAACATATCAACCCCACGTATAAATGCCCTAAAATGTCGGACATAGCAATAGGGGATAGATCCGGCGTACACACAACCCTTTAAAATAGAAAAAAAAATTGCATGAAATTTTAATTTCTCACAAGTTCTGCCCTCCCCCCAATAAAAAATGTCGCTCTATAAATAAATCCATGTAAGAAGATATCGATCTATCTCTTTAGACTGAAGTAATTGAGTTCAATAAAGCTACCATAATTACAGTAGTGTTGGAGAACTAAATGCAAAAGATAAATAAAAAAACATATTGATACTCACAAAGTATTCAGGTTTTCCAATCTATCAAAGACACCGCCATCTAATACTGATATTTGATTACTTGTGAGGTCTCTGTTAAAAAAAGAATACGGATAATGGGTAACCTTCATGGAGAACATTACTTGATTTTAAAAATGTTAAACTGAAAAGTGAGATTTGTAAATATTGCTTAGTGCTGATATAAAGAAAATTGCTAAATTCATTATTCACATTTCGCATATGTACTCTCAGACTCTCAGTCTCTAAAATAATTATTTTTTTCTTAATTAATTTTGCACAAATTAATAACAGTACCTAATCTTAACTTTTGAAAACAATTCTCATTATAACTGGACAAAAAGTTATTTGGTTACATGTGCAAATATGAATTGATTCGAAACATTTAGTAAATAATGAAACTTTTTTATTTTAGAAGGGCTTGCTATATTGTTTTTTTTTACTTACAAATATTGTAGCCGATTAAGATCGTCAAATGTCCCATTTGCTATTTGTGGTATAACATGGTAGTTAATTTCACTGTAATTGTAATTGATGATATAAACATTAATTAAAAAAAAACATCTTGTACATCTGCACCTTGTCTGTGTTTGTAGATTTATTCAGGGACATTTTGTTTAAAGCTTTCCTATTGTCTTTTCAAAACGTTATGTCATACATTGTCTTTCTTCAGTTGCATATTTCTGTTATATCTGATTAAGCAAACATATTGTATCAGAGCAGCTTTTGTCTCAATGTTGAAAAAATATGAGGACAAAGGAGACTTGACTAAGACGTTTATGTGTTTGTAACGATCATCTATCACAATGTCAAGCGAGAGAACGGAACGTTTGTGAAGAATGATTGAATGGTGAACAATAATATTGTTTATATATTTTGTTCGACATATTAGTCAAAATTGAGACAAACAAATATTCATATATATTACAGTGAAATGAAAAACAATGTATCTCTTTGAAAGTCATGCAGATAAAGCGTTATTTACATTTTCTAATACCATATTGATATTTAAAATATTTACACATAGTAAGCATCTGTAGGTAATTCAGGAATAACTTTAAAAAACCAATGACCGATACAGCTGACTTTTGAACCATTTGTCGAACTCGTACAGGAACAGAGTTCAGGACATGACGAGTCAATTACATGGGGTATGGAAATTATTGCAAAAATTATGAAGTGGAATAACATTCTTCACTACTTTGTCTTCCAATTGGGATTGGTTACAATCTCCTTTTGTTTTCTGTGTAGATCGATACAAACGAAGTACCTAAAAATACGTTATTAATATATAAATATTACGATGGGCATATGCATATTTGTTGTAATTCTGGTGTGATGCTAGTAACACGGCAACCTAGATATGCAAAATTTTTGTTTAAAACAAACATCTTCAGTGACAACCAAAGCAGTGAGAAAGAGTAATCAAGGACGCCAAGATTCTAGAGGGAATCAAGAGAATGTAATCAAGAGACAAAGACAAAATACGGAAAACAGACAATCGCAACAAAGAACATTAAGTATCTTCAATAATATATACAAAGTAATAGAGTAAATGACCATCTCCGACTCCACTAAAAACTGGGAGCATGGACCAGGTGCATCGATATGGTTAGCCTGTTCTGCTTCTCCGCCGAGCTGCTCATAAAAAAGTAAAGTCCGGGGTAGACGAAACATGACAAAAACTATGACATTTAGAACAAATCGATTCTCATGGTGAAAATAGAGACACCGTAACGATCTATGATATTATGATGACGACCATAAAACTTCTGTAGCGATGACTATGTAGCAACATAAACCTGTTCCAGAAGCCTATTGTAAGAAGTCTAGCGCTGTACAAAAACTAGTAATCAAGGGAACCAGGATTCAAACGTTTATCAAATAGATCATTACCTAGGGATTACGACTAGACAAGGAAAATAGACACACATTTCCAAGAAAATGAAATAATCCCAAATGACACGTACAAAGAAGTTAACATCAATGAGCAACCCGGACTCCTCTAAAACTGTGAGTATGAACCATACACATCTGTATGGTTTATTATTACAAAGTTTTCCGTCCAATTTGCTCATGAAATGTGAAGTCCGTGATAGACAAAAGATTAAAGGAAAACTATGACATAATAAACAAACAGGTTCTCATGGTGAAGATGGATACATATAACGATCACCGAGTTCGTGAGTTACGTGGAAAAATGACAAAATAATTCTGACTCAGAAATACGTTTTTCCTATCATATTTTGATATTTAATTCGTATCACCACCGACCATTATGAATGAATCTTTCATTACAAAAATATATTTGCTAAAATTTTAATTTTCCTCGACACTAAATTACAATGACGCTAAGTGGAACTTAATATCGCCAAAAATATTATTTATTTTTGAAACATTTTAATAATTTCATAACAACACTTACAAGCAAAAGTTTTATGGTCTTCATCATGAATTCGTGTATCGTTACGGTGTATCCATGTGTGACATGAAAACTGCTTTGTTCAATGTGTCATAGTTTTCCTTTTCTCTTTCGTCTACCCGGGACATGCTTTTTTATGAACAACTCGATGTGTGTTTCTAGAAAAGCAGAAGACGCTAACCCTATCGGTTCAAGTGGTCCATGCTCCCAGTTTTTAGTGGAGTCCGAGTTGCTCATTTGCTTTTGTTACTTTGTATGTATGATTTTAGTTACTTTATGTTCTTTGTTGTGTATGTCTGTTTTCCATGTCTGGTCTTTGTCCCTGGATTACATTCTTTTGATTACCGCTATAACCTTGGTTTCCTTGATTACTCTTTGATATATATATATATATATATATATATATATATATATAACATGGATTTGGATATAGAGGATAATTTGTTTTGACGTTTACATGAAAAACATACAGCAATATGATTAGCAGATGGATTGCACACGTTGACAGGACCCTTTTCTGTCCTTTTTTTAATAACCATATCATAAACAAATACCCACAAAGATTTTTTTACATTATGTTTTTAATCTTTCTGAAAAAAAAACTTGCACACTAGTGCTGCTTGTTTTATTGCTCTCTTGTATACAAAACTGTTATTGCAGATGGCATTCAAAACGTTTGATATAAGCAATCAATATATGTTTTTTAAATATATATTTTAGATAAATACCTTTACTCACAAAAAACGTAGGTATCTTCACATTCTTCAATTTAATAAACGAAAATAATTTCACTTGTTGAAGTGTTGGCGTTTCGGGCAATTTAAGGACAGCTTATTATCCAATCACATTGGTTGTCAATCGATACAGAACGTGTTTAATAACACAAAAACTCAACCATGTTACTGCACACAGGTTAACCAAAAGTATTTTATTTCTTTGGTCCTTATGATTTGTAGTTCAAATTTGACAACTTTATTAGTGCTTCGCCTGCCGATAAAACATTTAATGCATACTTGAAAAGGATATAAAAAACGTTTTAGGTATATATTTGTTCACACAATGCAAAGTAAGGAGTACTTGTAGTATTTATTACTTATTTAACATTGATATGACAGATAATGGTCTGTGAGAAATTTGTGCAAGTTGTAAAAAAATAGATTGATTGAATTAAAGACAATGGACAAGAGTATGGTATGGAAAATTTTTTAAAACATTGTGCGATTCCTTTAAAACATTTCACCACAGTTTATCTTGATCTATATTCAAAGTGAACCAGAATTGTTTTGATTTCTTACTTATTTTTACTAGGAATTATTACCATCTGGGAGCGTTGCATCGGAAATAAGTACAATATACTTTTAATTTGTCAACACTGTATACTACTATTCCCTATACTCAATTAAAATCTCGACTTAAAAACATTATACATCGATGTTTTTTTTTCAAAAAAGATGGTACACCTAGATACAAATATATAGTTCTTGGTAGAGATTCTTCATACTTTGTAAGAAATAATTCCAAATCATCTTCCAAATATACAGAGGAAGATGTTTACAAAATGATGGAAATTTTAATCGACGACATATTTGTCCAGTGGGGTGCATGTGTTTTTCAACAAACGGTCGGCATTCCAATGGGAACAAATTGTGCTCCTTTACTTGCTGATCTATTCCTTCACTCTTCTGAGGCTGACTTTATAGCTGATCTGATCCGAAAGAAAAAATATCGTTTGACTAGATCCTTTAATATCAGTTTCCGCTGTACATATGACGTATTATCTTTAAACAATCCTAATTTCGAGGATTTGATACATCACATCTACCCCAAAGAACTTGAGATAAAGGATACTACAGACACTGTGAAGTCACCCTCATATCTTGACCTACACTTAGAAATCGATGGCAAAGAAAAACTATTGACCAAAATTTACGACAAACGTGATGACTTTTCATTCAGAATTATCAACTTTCCTTTCATCTGTGGCAACATCCCTTCAACACCTGCGTATGGAGTGTTCATATCACAACTCATACGTTATGCCAGAGCTTGCCGAAACTACACGAAAGTTTTGTATCGCGCTAGAACTCTAACAAATAGGCTTTTGGAACAGGGTTATGTTGCTACAAGATTGAAGTCATCACTACAGAAGTTTTATGGTCTTCATCATGAACTCGTGGATTGTTATGGTGTATCCATCTGCATCATGAAAACTGATTTATTCAGCGGGTCATAGTTTTCCTTTTCTCGTTTGTCTACGCGGACTTGAATTTTTTATGAGCAACTCGGCAGGTGTTTCTAGAAAAGCAGAGGACGCTTACCCTACCAGTTCTATTTTTGTTTTTTGGGGAGAGAGCTTTCACCTTTCAACAAACCTGCCTGGTAAAATAAATGCATTTAAAACTATTTACAAGTCACTTAAATTCAAAGGTCGGCATTCAGTGTCTTGGCATTATAATTCCATAAGGTAGATGGATTAAATGTACAAAATAATGTCACAATTTTAGGAAGGAGACCTAGGGTAAGGGACATAACTCATTAAGTCAATGATATGTTTGTATCATATTCAATTTCACCAAAGGCTATTAAGCTTTTATTTGACACAGAATGAAATTAATTTAAGTTACTTTGATGCTTACATGACATTGATGTGAAATGCTGAATACAAACGTTCCGATGATTTGTAAGCGTTGTGTCCCTTACCTTAAATCTACCTCCTCAAGTTATAACATTAATTGTTTCAAAAAGATTTCCATGTTGTATTGCTTTTGTTGTGTGTGGCTGTTAGTTTTTTTTTTCAAAAATACATATTCCATATTCAAATATTGTCAGAAGGAATTTTAAGTTCAGTCTAAAGTATTGTAATCATGGGAAGTATTGGTGTGAGTATGATGAAAACATGTATTAATGTAAATTTATTGTTGCAAATTCATGGTAATGGCTTAGATTGTTAACTTTCTTCGTGTATTTCTAAATGTCTTATTACACCCCTTGCTTTCTTATAAGTTGTTCCTTTTATTTCTGAGAGGTTTCCATACAAAAACCATGCAGTGGGCGGCACATGACAAGTTTTGTTTTCAAACATTTTTGACCCATTTCATATCACAAATGCATTTTTTCTCAAAGGCGAGTGTTTGGTTTTTTTTTTTATTAACTGCAACGGTTAAAGAGAAATAAATTGATTGAAAGCATTAAAAACAGGTATGTAACTTAAATTCGAGCAAAACTTGGTTGCTTTGATAGATCAAGTCAAAATCCTTTCCGGTCCATCATTTGTCGATTACATTGGAACAAAAATTCCAGTGGGAAAGCATTTACCATGTGCCATCCATATCATAAAATCTGCCTGAATTTTACATGGACAACCTCCCACTTAAATAGACTTGGATCAATGAAGCATTTTGCAGAGTTTTGTTTCCTCGGCAAGTTTTTTTCCCCTTTATACAACATTGATTTGTTCAATTTCTTATTTCCTTTCATTTTGTTTATTCTTTTTTTTTCATTATAATTTTTTTTGCTAACATTTTGAATTCTAGGTATGCCATACTGAAATGTAATGGTTACTTTTAACAAGCAGCTAAAAACGGATATCAGTACAGTTTTATTAATTAAAAGGCATGAGACCTGGTCTTTTCCTGATTTGTAACAGTTTGTTTTTTAACTCCAAAAGACATCACTGACAAATGATGGAGGAACGATTTCAATTCTCGCCATAATCTGTAAAAAAGGAACATAAGTAGCACTCTTTTTTTGAAAAAAAAATGTTATGTAAAACAATTATCAATGGGTGGAACGTAAAATAATCAGTTAAATAATCGATTTTATTTTGCTTCCTACAAATGAATTAAAACATCTAATACAATTTGCGGGATATGGACTATTGAATTTTGTGTGCAATCCAGTCCTTCATTTCTAATTTGCATCATTTCACAATTTCTGCGGAGAGGAAAAAATAGAGCTAAAATGTATGGTTCGCCCCTAAAACTCATTCAAAGAAACAAACACTTATTTATAATACAGTTAATAACCCGAGCACCTGTCTAATCCTAACAAATAAAGATAAAGTCCCTTTTATATCAGTTTAAATTATTGTGAACCTAAGAGAACAAAACTGTTATTTTAACCGAATGAATTTTGATTGATTCATGGTCTTACCATATTTATATTTTGACTAAATATAATTTTGATGTAAATAAGCGTACTAATACGTCTTAAAATTTCATGTTTGCTGAAGGTCTGTTTAAGGTAGTAGAACCGATGAAACCCCAAAATTGTCCTTATTTTCTTTAATATTTGTAGAAAATATCACACTTACGGTAGTACATTTTTTCACCAAGCAGATTTTGAACAATGAGGACTAAGAAACTGCTATTTTTTTCTTTTAAATCTGGCATTCGCCAATTTGAATTATATCTAGTATTGATGGGTCATTTGTTATCGAATATTATGAAGGAATGACTGTTGTATGTTTTCGGTCTGACAACCTAACCCACGTGGTGCACACAACAGGCATAGGGATTATTTCAAATAACCCGAAAAAATATCAGTCATTTCTTATAATTTAATTTTAGTATCACAATTTAAGGTGTAAATCAGCAAAAACGATGAAAATACTAAATTTGAAATATAAAAAAGGAAACAATTAACACCTGAGTTCTTGTGTGTTTACTTTTGTTTCTCAAATTAGTTCTAGAAATACTAGGATAAAAGAGCAATGTTCTAAAAACATGAACAGAATTTTGCAAACGATCAGATCATTCAGTATATCAAGTGATATATAGACAGAACTCATAAGTGTTTGAAGGAACTCAGTTCTGGAGAAAACGCTGGCCATTGAAGTGTTCGTACATTATTCCCATCCAGGAAGTTCGTAGTGATGCGTGCTACGTGCTCACGTGCATTGTCTTGCTGTAAAATGTCCACATCCTGAGGTCTACTAAAGAACGACATGACAGTGGTTCGTAACATCTCGTCAATGTAGCGCTTAGCTGTTAAAATGCCATTAATGACTACAACGGTTCAAGGAAATGCCAATCCACACCATGATATTGTCATCACCCCAACGATCAGTCTCCTGTACACATGGATTCGTATAGAGTTCACCTTTCGGTCTCCTAATCCGAATACGTCCATCACTTTGGCGAAGATGAAATATGGGTTCGTCCGTGAACAGAACGAATGTTCATTGCCTGTGAGCCCTCTGTTGGCGCTGTTGTTTCAAAAAAAGACGTCGTTGAGGAGTCAACATGGTTCCACGGAATGGCCTACGTACCCTCAGACCAAAATTCCGTAAACGGCGCCGTACATTATTGGCTCCAATGCGTTTGCCATGGATGTCGATTGTTCTACGAGCGGTTCCCACTGCTGTTGTGAAACTGAGATGCTTGAGACGAATGAAGCGATCCTGTCGGTCATTTGTGACTCTCTGTCTACCAGGACGTGGGCGATCGTTCAAAGATCCAAATTGTTGGTAACGCTGAATCAACCTGGTGATTGTTGAAGGTTAACCGTTCATTCGTCAGTCAATTTCACATCTGAAAAGTACTCCTGCAACCATACCTCAAACTTCATGTCGTTGGTTGTCTAAAAGCCTTGGCAAGTTTCAAAATCAATCGTGCGTGCATTCGCGCCAAATTGTCTTGCTTTTTGACAATATAAAGTGGTGAATTGAACAGATGTTTAAAAATCACTCATGCGAAGCATTATCGATATGCCATTTTGTTTTCAGTTCAGAACAAATACAATTATGTCTTTCTTGAATTTATAATTTTTTGGAGAAAATATTTGAAAAAATAAAAGTTTTGCCTTTTCATTGGGGTTCAGTATATAGAAATTCAAGCGCTCAATGTGTAATCATTCAAATTTAGTTTTTGGCACATTAAAGCATAGAGATTGACTTTCGTTATGGCCGCAACATTGATAATACATGCCTTACCGTTTTTAACCCCTTCTAACCATGTCGTAGGAACAGTATGTTGAATTTCTAAAATATCGGATAAATTTTCTTATGTTACTGTAAATAATGGAAAGTTAACGGACGATGAGGACGACAGGCCGATACGGAAAACAAAATGCGGTACAAAAATGATGAATATGAACCGTGCAATTATGAATTAATGATCACATAGTGTCCAGGAAATAACGTCTCCTATAGCTCCAAACAATCATAAAAAAACATAAACGGCTTTCTTTGATATTTGTTAATTGGACATTTTTGTGCTATCGAATTCACGTTTGTGAAAGTGACCGCGTCTTACTACGATGTACATGTAGGATGTTTTCCAATTTCCAAGACAAAGATTGACGTCATAAGATTAAGGGACCTACTTGTGGAATCGACCACATATTTTTAGATCTTATATTCTCTGTATAAAACATATTGGTATATATATTGATACAAATGAATGTGGGGATGTTTCTTGGAAATTAAAAGAATAATCAATTGAATAACCTTAATGTTATGGTATACATAACGGAGGTAAACAGCTCAAACAAAATGTGATTGGTGACCTAATTAAGTCAAAGAAAACCAGAAAAAAACAGAATACTGGAAAGTAAATAATTAATCACACCCACTCCGATATAATTTCACTGAGAATAATACTTACAAGACATATATAGTGAAAAATGAATACGTACAGAAAATATATCGAATAGGCCGCCGTCCACAACATAACGTGCTTTAGGGTTCACATTCAATAGTGCATCTTCAATAGCATCTAATACAGGTTTTGGACTGTGAGCCGATCCTGCAACTCCAGATTTCTTATTGAATTCATATAGTAGATAAAAGCAATTTTGTCCATAAACAGCTTTTACTTCTTCTGAAGAATTTGACCACATGGTTTCACTGTTTCCTTTTACTCTCTGTAACTATACCATAATGAAGAAGTAGGCTACGACAAATAGACTTATGATCAGGGAGATTATCAGTTTTTATTCCTCATCATAATGGGAAAAAAAGACATCATTTAATCACTGACTAATAACACTTGCGTGACATTAAAAAAAACAAATAACGCAAAAATTTAGCTATTTGTGTCGTCGGCTTTGAAATTTTATGAATCAAATAAATAATCGTTATCATTTTTTTATTACTTTTTTCGTAGAAGCAAGACAGTTTGGAGATTTCTACTGTCACGTAAGAAGTAGTCTTGGTTTAACTTTATTTTGATATCATTGCTGTGAACTTTCATCTTAGACAAGTTTTCCCAATGGGATTCACAATTCGTGAAATCATATTACTGTTATTATATTATAATATTATTCCAATATCATTGTTATCATAATTTATAATCATGTTAATATAATACAAATAAATACATATTTACAGTCTCTGGACTTTTACATGCAGTAGCGCCGTCAAATTTGCAAGGTTCAATAATAGAAATGTCTACACCGAATTTCTTCATTTCCATTCTTAGACTGTCACACATCATTTCAACGCCATGCTTTGTTATTTGATAGAGTAACCAAGGGAACCAAGGTTATAGCGGTTATCAAAAGAATGTAATCCAGGGACAAAGACCAGACATGGAAAACAGACATACACAACAAAGAACATAAAGTAACTAAAATCATACATACAAAGTAACAAAAGTAAATGAGCAACTCGGACTCCACTAAAAACTGGGAGCATGGACCAGGTGCACCGGTAGAGTAAGCGTCCTCTGCTTTTCTAGAAACACCCGCCGAATTGCTCATAAAAAGTCAAGTACGGGGTAGACAAACGAGGAAAGGATAACTATGACCCGTTGAATAAATCAGTTTTCATTGTGCTAATGGATACACCATAACGATCCACGAGTTTATGATGACCACCATAAAAATTCTGTAGTGATGACTTCAATCTTGTAGCAACATAACCCTGTTCCAGAAGCCTATTTGTTAGAGTTCTAGCGCGATACAACAAGTCTGCGTAGTTTCGGCAAGCTCTGGCATAACGTATAAGTTGTGATATGAACACTTCATACACAGGAGCCGAAGGGATGTTGCCACAATTGACAACTCTGAATGAAAAGTCATCACGTTAGTCGTAAATTTTGGTCAGTAGTTTTCCTTTACCATCGATTTCTAAGTGTAGGTCAAGATATGAGGGTGACTTCACAGTGTCTGTAGTATCTTTTATCTCAAGTTCTTTTGGGTAGATGCGATGTATCAAATCCCCGAAATTAGGATTGTTTAAAGATAACACGTCATCTATATAGCGGACACTGAGATTGAAGGATCAAGCCAAACAATATTCTTTCTTTCTGATCAGTTTGAATAACCAGGCATTGTCAGACGACCCATAACGCTGGAAACATTCACAGTTCTACCAAAAATTATAAGCCTATGCTGAGCGTAATACGATTTTTTTTATAAAAGATTCTTATATTCTAAGATCATTGCATTACATTTCCATATCGATACGTGAATGAAAGCTATATTATCATATAGAAAGCAGTAATTAATCAAATGTTCCTGTGTCATTAATTTCATTCTCAAACTTTTTCCCGCTAAGACGTCAACAACACGAATATCAATCCACCGATTAAAGAATTTAATACTGAAATTAGTGATAGATTATGAAGAAAATCTATTGATCATGATAATAAATTGGTTATCATGAATAACCAAAATGCAAATACTCGTGCTATGAACGCTTGAAAATTTAATTCGTGCTTGGAAAAAGTTAAGTCTTTGCATTCGCCGGCATTCGTGATTAAATGTTGGTTATTCACTCTTTCCAATAAATTATCCTACTATTTCTAACATACTCGGGAAGTGCATTTAATGTCTCCGATAATTTAAGTGACTCTGATTTCCTTTCGATATTTTTCGGTATTCTCAAATATCATGGATTTTTTTCGGCACTTTTGCTACTCTTCATTCTTGTTTACGCCATTGAAATGCGTACTTGTATGCAATAGTACATGTTTTAAAGTTACACTCTCAAACGAAACATTCTATTCTTTTTCAGTATATTATTATTAATGCGATGTTTTAGTGATAAATTAACGTTACCTTTCCCATTTGTTTTATTGTTAACATAAGTAACTTCTACCTTGACTTCATCACAGTTAGTCACATCCATCTTTATCACGTGTAAATTATGCAGCTTACGTTTTCTAAGTTGTTCTGCCCCTGGGCAGTCTAACTTCAAAACAGTGGAAAAGACATTGAAACCATCGTCAGCAAGTCTGTTTGCTAGATGGTAACCAAAACCTTGGCGAGCAAACAGAACAATTAAAAAACAATTACGGATTATTTTGATGTTCTAAATTTAAACTTAAGCTTCAATGATGTTGTATAGTGGACATTTTATG
The DNA here is from genome assembly GCA_037379345.1 of Perna viridis. NCBI lineage: Eukaryota > Metazoa > Mollusca > Bivalvia > Mytilida > Mytilidae > Perna > Perna viridis. Next base: position 27,853,080 of record CM074517.1, on the reverse strand, counting down.
TCTTATATCGTTTTGTACTTTAATCACTATCTATATGTACATCAAACTAAACCTTTCATGTTCAATCAAAGCAGACGAAAAGCTTAGCTACATAAGAAACTGCGTGTTGCTAATTTTGTATTAATGGAAATCAGGGCCCTTTGCCTTTGTGTAATATTTAAATGTACCGGATATTTACTGGTAATTTACATTATTATATTTAACATAATATTGGGAATGTTACCTAAACGATAGACCCTGGTAAGTTGATAAGCATGTTCAATTTACACTTTTTTGAGGTAGGTATTGGGTAGAACAAAAGAATTTTCTTTGCGGAAGTGTATATTGAGCATGCGTAGAGTATGCTCATCGACTATTCTACAATTAGCACAAAAGGGTCTATTTATAAAGTAAGACGTCTTAATGTCAATGTGTGAAGCAGAGGATCCCCGTTAAACAAGTAATTCCGAATAGAAATTGACGATGAACATGATGAAAACATTAACTCGGGGTTGGAGATTAGGGCGGAGAAAAATCCCAGTTCATCCCCCAATATTTCAAGTCGAGTGTCCCATGTGTATTCCTGTCTATTGTATTAGTGGTTCCTTATATTCGAACGAATAATATGGTCCAAGCTTCAGTCTAAAACGTTCGTAAAAAATGTATAGACCCCCATGGCATCAATAATTGATGGTCTGTGGCCATATAGAAAAAAAGTATTTATAGTTGTTTCAACTTCGTTTAGCAGATCATTGTTATTTATTTATTTATTCATTTTTTTATTTTTGTAATTGTTGTCGACAAAAAAGCAAACTTTGCAAATGTTGCCTTACAGTTATAAGAGCTTCTGGGGCAGTTTAGTGAAATATATTTACCTAGAGAAAATGTACACCACGTTCTTAAAGAAACGAAGTAATGTCATTGACCTTACCTGTGTCACAACCAGTATTCAAAACATTACGCTTGCCAACAGGTAACCAATCCTTGCATTTTTCTGCCAAATATGGGTATGCCATTTTGAAAGCTATAAATAAGATGATGTAGATGTAGTAATTTAAACACACTGATACTGTCAACCATGAAATGAAGCAAACATGAAATAATCGGTGAACTAAAGCCACGTTCATATTGATCCTGATAATGTTGCTTAATGTTCAGATAAGATTTCAATGTCTATACTAGTGGCAAAGAATTGTAGAAGGATTTTCCCCACGCGGCAAATAAATTATATTGTAAAGGGAGAAATTACTAAATAAAAATGAAAGTTTTACATTAGAATAATTAACATGAAAAGTAGATTTTTTTCTTTGGATCGGGTATCTCGATTTGATAAAGAGTCGGGAATTTTTAAAACATACGGTCAAAATTGTTTGAAAAACCGAAATCATGGAAAATGATCAAAAGTCTTTTTTCACAAATTTAGGGAAAACAGCGTAAAATTTTTCTTTAAGACTAGAGTATATCAATTTCCGGTCAAATGATATTACAAATTTGTATTTTTTAGAGTAAATTACACCCTTAAAAAATTAAATGTTTATTTTTTGAAAAGATTTTGCTCTTATCTCAGTTGTTTTTACAAATGTTAAGTAACAACTTGCTGGTAAAAAATGTTATGAAGTGATCACGATCCCTATTCTTTCTGAAACAATGCAAACTATTCACAGCAAATGTATGATGATTAAAATCTAACATCAATTTCAAATAATCGTCTGTTTTTTACCCTTGTCGTGCTGCTCCCATAGAGTTTGGTAAAATATTATGACTGAGGAACTGAAAAAGAGGTCATGAGTTTCCCCTGCCCAAAAAGTGAGATTTCTTAGGGAGTGGGGCTCATTTCTTGGCCCTCGCCATAGCAGAATTAATCTTTTATGCTTCCTTTTGTCTGGAATATAAATATGAATAAACCATCATTTCTATTTTGACCCCTTGTAATGACTACTTTCTATTTTAGGCCAAACTTAGGCCAAATATTGGACAAAATAACATTATTTTTTCACACGACTAACCCTTCAGGGGACTCCTGACCTTTCACTCGTCACTGCAACAAAAATTACTTTGGCTTCAATGGACAAAGTGTACAAGCTGTGGGGTGAATGTTTTTCGTTCCTGTTTTGCTCCCGTTGAACCGCACATGAAGCAAAAATAACCATTTTCGAGTGAGATCCATTTTACCGATATGTAGCGTCCCTCCGAAAATGATGTAATCCACGGACAATGACACGACATGGAAAGTAGACACACAAAACAAAGAACAAAACAAAACTAAAATAACACATGCAAAGTAACAAAAGTGAATGAGCAAGTCGAAAGCCAGAAAAATCTGTGATCGTGGACCAGGTGAACCGGTAGGGTAAGCGTTTTCTGCTTTACTAGAAACATCCGCCGGTTTTCTCATAAAAGGTCAATTCCAGAGTAGAATTGATAGAAAATCCCCGCCATACCGAACAACCTAGCTCCCCCAGTGCAAACGCATACACCGTAACGTTCATGATGACTACCATAAAACCTTTTTTGGTGATGACTTCAGTCAACATAACGTTGTTACAAAAGCCGAATTGTAAGAATTGTAGCGCGACACAAAACCTTCGCGTAGTTACAGCAAGCTCTGGTACAATGCATGAACTGGTTCTTCAGGGATGTTGCCATTAATGAAAAGGAAGGTTGACAAAACGGATAATAAAAATCATTATCCTTCCTATGGATCAGATCAGATACAAAGTTAAGCCTCATTAGAGTAAAGGAAGAGGTCAGCAAGGCGAGGAGCGCAATTTGTTCCAATTGAAATACCGACTGTTTTGAAAAACGCGTCCACCACACTGAACAACTATGTTGTTCCAGCATTTTCAAAAGATCTTCGTTGGTGTATTTGGAAGAAGATTTGAGGAAATTCTACTCCGAACTACATATTTGTATCTTTTTTTTTCTGGAGTAACAACGGTGTATATTGATTTAGTCGGTATTTTAACTGAGTATAGAAGTATAAAGTATTCATACTATAAATTTGCAGATTGACAATTTGCGAAATTTCAAGTTTTCGTTCTTTTTATACATTTTAAAGTTAATCCATTGTGTAGGAAATCCAGTACGTACTGTTTATTTTTGTACATAACATATTTGTCTTCTTGCATACTTAAGAAATGTCTATAAAATTTGATAGTTGTTTGATAAGTTGTTAGTTATCTTTTATTAAATTATCGCCGTAACAAAAATTATTTAAAAAAAAAACAAGTTACATGATATAATAATAATCTTGAAAAGTATACACATTAAAATTCCGAACGATCGATGCAAATAATAAATTATAATGGTTAACACCCATTTAAAATACCGGACAAATCTCGGATGACTCAAACCTCGAATAACTGGAATATTTTCTACTGGTTCCTTCGACTTCGACTTAATGAGGTTCAATTATAGTATGTTTTTCTTTCAGTACTTTTTCTCAGTGAAATAAACTAAAAACCAACTTGACAGAACAATCATTTGGGTCATTGCAAGGCTATTACAAAAACAATTGTAATGGGTAGCAATTTTCGGAAGAAAATAAATGCGAAATATTTGCAACGGTAGATAATTACAATCGATCAAACAATAATTTGCAGTTAGGTAGCACTCAAGCTAAGAATCGTGCAAAATGTGATACATGGTTAGAAAGCCTACATATTTTTTTCATTATTTTTGATATTTTATTAAAATGCTTAAGTGAACGGAAAATGTTATGTGGCTTTAATAGAAACCGTGTTCATATAAGATAAAAAAAAAAGTATATAGAATGCACCGTAGAATTCAAAAATAAGGAAAATAACTTGTCACTAACATTTTGTGTTTCCATATGGAGTACATTCTAAAGGCAGACAGTTAGGAATGAATAATTATACAAAAATAAAAAAGATGTAGCTTTTTTTTTTTTTTTTTTTTTTGGTGTATCACATATTACAGAATTTGCAGAATTCTTACTAAGCCTACTATTTAACTTCAGACAAAAATTACTCTTTTTTTATTTAATGTAAAGCTTTTTTTCATGTAGATATCCTTTTACAATACATTGTGAGATTTTTTACTTTGTGGTGTAAAATCTTTAACAGTGATAATACATGTATTATCATTTTGGTTTATACAGTAGTTATCTGTGCTAATGAAGGTAAATAACAAAATTATTGATAAAATTCAAGTTTATTTGTTTAAAGGCACGCGACCTGTTCATGTGGTGATTTATAACAGTTTGTTTTCCAACTCCAAAAGAAGTCACTAACAAACGATGGAAGGAAGCTGTTAATTTTTGCCGTTATCTGGAATGAAAATAAAGAATATTAATGTTAACACTGTCTTATTACAAAAAAAAGGAAGCATTAAAGTGTTGTGCATCATCATTTTGGATAAAAGTTACATCATTACGATCGCACAGAGCATTTTTTCATCCACCAAAATCATACAGAAGTATATACCCTCAATAAGCAAAAGTATAATAAAGATAATAGACTTCCAGATATATTTCTGTTTTTTAGAAATTTTAGACCAGTTTTAATAGTTTCCGTGAAAATTTATTTTATAATTTATGTAAAATCTTATAATAGATAGCCTACATCAAGCTATATTTTCTCATAATCAAACTTGGCGAACAATAAATATATGTTCATTTAGGGTCATATTCGAAAGAAAAAGAAACTCCTTATTACACAATCTACCTTCAGAGAAAACAAACGCCTTTTTATTGTCGCAGTTATCTAATAAAACTGCTAAAAATGCGTTTTAGGCTTTCCTCTGCAGATGGGAATGGAGATACTAACAAATTCAAATTAACCAATAGACAATGGATAAATAGGGATACATGCTTTTTTTTGACTTTCAGATTAGACTAATAGTTTGCTATATAGAACTGGTTGAATTAAAGACATGGGGAAGTATGTGACACACTAATTAAAGTGATTATTGGTTTTGTTCGTCTGTTCATCCATACATTCTACAGTCATACACTTGTTCTTTGTAAGCGCATAACTTCAGATTTAATTTTAGACTGAATCAATTTTAACCTCATGACTGATGATTTGGTTCAAAATTTGACCTTGTTATTACTAGAATTGAGAGTGGGGTATCCTTTAATTAGATTTGCTCTCCTGCTTTCTAATTTATGAGACGATGGTGTCTTAATGATTGGGTAAGCAATAAATAAGGTTTGTAAAATATATGTGTGTACGACAACGAGGGAAAGCGTAATATCAGTGTCTAAACTCCAAAATATTCCGTTATGATTAGCTCAAGTGGTCGTAGGACATGTGAATCATTGCCATCACTTGGTGTCTGCCTACATCGTTGTTAACAATTTTTCAAACATGTTCTCGTCTGAAACTACTTAATGGATTTCGCAGAAACTAAGTATGACTGTTATTTAGGGTATCATGCACAAAGATTATGCTTAGATTTTTGATCCGGATTAAAAACGCCGTTACTAGAAATAGTACAGGGATCAGACAGCAGATTTTTACTTTTCATATATCTCTAAAATCGTTCGGTTAGAACTTTATATGGGGATAAACGTAAACATGTTCAGCATAACAAGATTTATCTGTGGTCAAAGTTTGCTGAAAATATGTTGACCATGTTGGAGTTATTGCCTTTTTTGAATGATTTTTGCTGTTTTTGATGTTATTACTTCCAAACATCTTATACTGTACGGAATTCAAAGGAAGAAGGTATGATTATTTTAGGGTATCCTGCATTACATGACCTTTTAAATGTTTCATCTTTAATAAAAAAACATAACCACTGTTACTAAAAATAACTTTTTTGCTATGTTTCCTAAACTATAGAAATATAATGAAGATGAAAGATACTCATAGGATGAACACGATGTTCTGATTTGACTTGCAATATTGAAGTTTTCAAGTTGCCATTTTCAAAACGGCTACCATTTTGCAACCTATTTCACCAGATGCTCGAATAATTCGAATGATTTTAGGTTTCCTTGTGTTCTAAGTTGAATGGTGATGACGCAGGTCGACAATTTCCCGCTAATTTTATACTGGCTTTTATTTCAACGATATATGGCTTATATACTAAACATTGTCTCCTGGGTTGAATATCCATGGTTTAACTTCATTTTATGTTCTTTTTTCAGCTAGTGTATACTAGGCTGTTCGCCCCTAAGACCTGAAAGAATATCAGGATATAAGAGTACCCCTGCCCAAATTTTTTCCAGAGATTCTAAAAAAACTTTCAAGGCATTTCCAAAATTTTACAATGCCTTAAGTACTTAGTAGAACTTAAAGCATTCATCAATATATGCTCTTTGTCAGAAATATTTTGTCAAACATGGTAACAAAGCATGATACCTTCACTTAGTTAGTTAATAGAGCATGGTTTGCCAGATGAACGGTTCAGGCTCTTCGAGATCCACTTGCTTAATAAACTATCTATAGAATAGTCTCAACGTAGGAATACATAATTCCAATATAGTTAAACTGATATCATTCAAAACTTTGAGACTCATGGTATAACATATAAAAAAGAAACCTGAAAACGACGAAAAAACATACACAAAATTGAAACCGGAACAATGCACATCAAAGGTTCAAGATAAATGAGTAATCAGAGTCCAATATTATCAAAATATGCCTCTGCAGCAATATTAACATCATACTTACAGAAAATATATCAAAAAAACCTCCATCTACAAGATAACGCGATTTTGGGTTCGCGTTCAATAATGCATCTTCTACTGCATCTAATACAGGTTTAGGATTCTGAGCAGATCCCGCAACTCCAGATTTCTTATTGAGCGCATAAGGTAGATAAAAGTAGTCTTGTCCGTAAACAGCTTTTACTTCTTCTGAAGCCTTTGACCACATGGTTTCACAGTTTTCTTTTATTCTCTGTAACTATACCATAATAGATCGTGTAGCAAATTATAACATTTAAGTAGCAGTATTTGTAAAAATCAGACAGTTGGTGAATTATGCATGTCAAAAACTCACATTCATTTCTTGTTCAGAAGCAGTTACAGGTCCAAAACAAGTTTTTTTTTCATTTGGTTGTTTCGCTTTTGAGCATGAAATTGGCTCATTGCAACTCTTTTTGTTGTTGCTTTTGTTTGTTTTACTGATTTAAATGTGAGAGGAATATTTGTTTTTCTCAACAAATACATATCTCAATACAGAAAGCATTATTGTATTGTAAAGTACAGCATTTGTATACTAGAAAAGCATTGTATATTCGGTGGGCGTTTCTACACAAGGAATCACTTTACCATCAGGGTATGAATTTTATATGTACTGGTACGTAAATATATATTTCAACAGGTGCATACTTGGTTAATGGCTTCCATTCAATGCTCATTTATTAAATTGTGTTAAAACGCCCATAATGCTTAACTTATATATACGACAACCGGAATCTTTAGTCCCGTTTGCATTAAAAAAAAATAAGTTCTTCCGATTTATTTTTCGTCTTGTCACCTTAAGATATAGCTAAAATTTGATGGATTAAAAAAACTCGGAGGAAACGAATTATCCTAATATTGAATATGTCTATGAACATACCTACGAGCCTAGACTTGAAGGCACAAATAATTACAGTGAACTTTTTGGAATTGTAATTTTTAAAGATTTATTAAAATCTAAGGCACAATTCATATATTAAATAAATAATTACAGTTTCCTGACTTTTACAAGCAGTCGCACCATCAAAATTACCAGGTTCGATAATGGAAGTATTCACACCGAATTTCCTCATTTCCATTCTTAAGCTGTCACACATTGTTTCTACACCATGCTTGGACATATGGTAGTTAGAATTTCCAGGTAACGTCTGGCGACCCATGACGCTAGAGAAATTCACAAGCCTACCTGGAAATAAAACCAATACATGTCTAGACTTTTGTTGCTATCATATATTTGTCGGTGTCGTCAATGTATATGTAATAACTATGCAAATTTTTTTTTTTAAAATGCATTGTAGGTAACAAATTATCATGTGTAATGTTCTTCTGAGAGCACATACTGCTGAAAATAATGGATAACTTCTCCACAATAAAAGTCAATCATCTTCAATATCTATAAAGTTACTGTGCAAAGTTTGAATATTCGATTATTACTTTTAGAGTTACAGACTGCACAGCGTATGTACCGCTAAGCGTGACAGACGGAGACACGTACGAACATAGTTAAACGACTACTACTAGTATATCTGCATTCTTTCAGCATGGGTGACGCAGGTTAACCAGTATAGAAATGCCTTATAGAGTTGTTAAAAATGCAGACCCCAGAACAGTCATCTTAGTCAACCAAATCAAGAACAACTGCACTTGCAAAGAGTTTATTTTATATAGATTACATGTACATGTAAATGTCGGGTAGAAAGCGCAACGACTGAAATACTTGTTAGATTGTACGTTACTTTTTTTTCTAAATTAGAAAGAGTAATCAAGAGAACCAAGGTTATAGCGGTAATCAAAACAATGTAATCCTGGGACAAAGACCAGACATGAAAAACAGACATACACAACAAAGAACATAAAGTATCTAAAATCATACATACAAAGTAACAAAAGCAAATGAGCAACTCGGACTCCACTAAAAACTGGGAGCAGGGACCAGGTGCACCGGTAGGGTAAGCGTCCTCTGCTTTTCTAGAAACAACCGCCGAGTGCTCATAAAAAGTCAAGTACGGGGTAGACAAACGAGGAAAGGAAAACTATGACCCGTTGAATAAGTCAGTTTTCATGATGTAGATGGATACATCATAACGATCCACGAGTTCATGACGACGACCATAAAACTTCTGTAGTGATAACTTCAATCTTGTAGCAATATAACCCTGTTCCAGATATGCAACTGAAAGAGAGGACCTCTAAGTTACAAAATAACCCTGAAATAAAGTAAATTAGTCCAACACCATCCCATTCCTATTTATCAACTTCATGATGCTTTTATTGTTTCTGTATACCTCTCATAACCGAGCCAATTTCGTCAGGAAAGATTATTCTCGGGTTCTTGTTAGAAAAAGCTTATATTTGTATCCACTGGGTCAAAAAGCCAAGATTTTTGTGACTGTCAATGTCTACGTCTTCCTTGGACATCTAGTGTAAAGAAAAGCGACTAGTCATAAATAGGTGTAATCATGTGAACTAATGCCTTAGCTTTCTAATGGCATCCGAAATTGCAGTAACACTTAGGATTTGAAGTAAAATAAAAAATATGTACCCGTATCCCTGCGAAAAAATCGATAAAAAAAGATTTTAATTTTGATACTGAGACCTGTTTCCTAGGGGTAGGGGTTATATTTTAAACTATTTTTTTTAAATTTTTCTCTTTGAAAATTAGCTTTTTGATGTTAAAATATGAAGAAATTATATGATATATCGAATGATACCAGCATTTGAGACCTTTTGGTTGAGAATAATTTGAAGCGTCGAATGTTTGCGACTTTTCATAGGAAAATCGTAAATCCCTTTTTTTTCAGTTTTGATAAATTCTGAAAACAAAATCATACCAAATTACTATAAGAACCACAGAAGTATTCATTTTGATAGTACTAAACAGAAAATGCCAGCATAAAGAAACATAAACACTCTAGGGCTTCTAACATTGAAAACTTTTTGCTACCATTGGGGGGGAGCTGGTATACTTGGCCACCTTATTTCTTTTTATTTCGTAGAAAGAAGAAGTTAGAAAAATAAAAAACAAAAACAAAAAATGAATGTTGGCCATCACGTGGTATAAAAGTTGGCAAAATAATATAAAAGTGCTTCAGTTCACTCTTTTGGCGACGAAGAGATTCTGAAATGGAAGTATAAAGGCACCTTAAAAATATTCTGGTTGATCGTTTGGGGGCACGGGGGTTATCTCAGCATATGCAAAAAATTCTGCCAGACATTTATGGAGACTGCTACATAGATATCTTGTAGTACCACAACTGTTTGTGTCTAAATGAATAGCTCGTAACATATGCGTTACTATATACATTGTTAAACAAGAGGATTTAAGCATCAATACATATACAATCACGATTAAACTACTTGCGTAGTTTCCTCGCTGCTACGTTCATGACACAAAAATAATGAGAACGTATACATAGTGAGTTTGGCCAGTTGTAAATTGTATTCAGTTTCATTTTTTATCATAATTGATGTGTCCGGTATGATGCTTTTGACTACATTTCGATTACTTAAAATTTGTAATGGTTATCAGTCGCAAGTACCCGGCCTATGTCATTTCACAAAGGAAAAAACCTTGTACGCATAAGGTAGAAGAATCTCCTCGAATTAATTGTGCGATCAGATTTAATTTTGTAGTTCTTAGCTACCGTCTTTGAACCACAATTCTTGGAGACTTTACCGTTCTAATATCAAGTAATATCTTTTAGTGCCAATCAGTAGATGGAACTACTTTGGTCCATGTATCGCTCCATTTAAGAAGAATTCCTTCTGTCTGCATTCGTGATTTTTTTTTCTTAGTGGAAATGAAATTTAAATTCTGATCGATTGTTACCATGTGATCTTCTTATCTGTGGAAGGAACGCCTTGGTAACAGATATCATTCCAAATAAGTTGACATCAGACACGGACTTGTAATGTTCCATTGTAACTATCTCTAAATCTCCGTAGATGTTGAATCCTGCATTGTTTACCAAACCCCACAATCCTAAAAACATACACAAACTTTTGGGAAAATAATGGGTAATAAAATTAAAACAGATTTCATTGCGCGCTAATCATCCAGTTTCAATCACGTGTAACTACTTTCGGTATATTACAACACAAACATGTAACATAAATTACAATTGAGTCAGTGGTAAAAACAGTACAGAAGATATGAAAAAATAAATGAAAATAAATAGAATGCAAATAAAGGCAAGAAGACAACAATTCATATAAAAAGTCTAAAAATGGGGAAGAGGTGTCAAGTTCAAGACAAAAATGATAATAAATTACACGTTTTCATTGCGAAGGTGAAAGGATTTTACAACAAATTACCTACCTTGTTTTTAGTCACACTTTACCAGTTGTGCGTTATGATTGGTACATCTCTAACATCATGAGATTCGATAATATAATACTCTTTTCTTCGTTTACAAATTAATTATAATTAAGCTGTTAAATAGTTTTGTGTCTTAGCTTGAGCTTTTTATTAATACTGTAAGAGTTTGGTTGAGTCTAAGTTTAATACTTAATGGTTGTTTTAATTGCAGAAAGAATAAGCGATGCAAGATTTATTGCAATGTTAGAATAATGGCAACAGTAGTAAAAATCTTGAATTATTCCAAATGCATAAATGCAAGCTCAATTATTACTAGGTGAGGCAAAGCTAAAAGTTGTAATTCATGATATATTTTCTTATTAGCTAACTATGTTTGCTTATATCATATTTTTATGAAATAACTCTTTGATATATCGCATCTACCCAAAAGAACTTGAGATAAAGGATACTACAGACACTTTGAAGTCACCCTCATATCTTGACCTACACTTAGAAATCGATGGTAAAGGAAAACTATTGACCAAACTTTACGACAATGACTTTTCATTCAGAATTGTCAACTTTCCTTTCATCCGTGGCAACATCCCTTCAGCACATGCGTATGAAGTGTTCATATCACAACTCATACGTTATGCCAGAGCTTGCCGAAACTACGCAGACTATTTATATCGCGCTAGAACTCTAACAAATAGGCTTCAGGAACAGGGTTATGTTGCTACAAGATTGAAGTCATCACGACAGAAGTTTTATGGTCGTCATCATGAACTCGTGGATCGTTCTGGTGTATACATCTGCACCTTGAAAACTGATTTATTCAACGAGTCATAGTTTTCCTTTTCTCGTTTGTCTACCCCAGACTTGACTTTTTATGAGCAACTCGGCGGGTGTTTCTAGAAAAGCAGATGATGCTTACCCTACCGGTGCACCTAGTCCATGCTCCCAGTTTTTAGTGGAGTCCGAGTTGCTCATTTGCTTTTGTTACTTTGTATGTGTGATTTTAGTTACTTTATGTTCTTTGTTGTGTATGTCTGTTTTCCATGTCTGGTTTTTGTCCCTGGATTACATTCTTTTGATTACCGCTATAACCTTGGTTCCCTTGATTAGTCTTTCACGTCCCTTGTTGTGAATGCCTGTTTTCCATGTCTGAACTTTGTCCTTAGATTACACTCTTTTGATTACCGCTATAACCGTGTCTGAACTTTGTCCCTAAATTACACTCTTTTGATTACCGCTATAACCTTGGTTCCCTTGGTTACTCTTTCAAAAGGGTTATTTGCAATATTAATAGGATAATTAATTCGAAAGAGTGAATAATCAAAACATCATCTCAGATGCCGACAAACAAATAAATTTAACGAATGTGCAGATTTAAATAAATCTTCAGGCGTTCTTGACACGAGTTAAAATAATTTGGTTATTCACAATTACCAATTGATAAACCTATCTCTAACCTAGCTTTTCTACACTACTTATTTTGTATTTTCACAATCAAGTATACATTTTGTGGGGGGGGGGAGTCCAATAGTGAAATTATCAAATTTATTTTACAAATTATCGAAAATGTATTACACAAGGAACATTTAATAATTCTTTGCTGTCTATTTAACAATTTTGATAAAAGTCATTAAAAAGTTAACAAAAAAGACCAATTAATGGTTTTAATGGTTTTGTGAAATCATTAATGTACTGTACTTCTGTTAATAACTTCGTAGCTAACGATAAATGTCATTTGTGGTTGATTAAATTTTGGGTACGTTTATAAATATTCGACGAACACGAATATCCTAACGCATTTTTCGTGTCGTTATTAGACTTTTCAGTTTATTTTGAGTGTCATCGTTCAGTTACCGTGAATTTTATAACTTTTGTTGTAGGGGCCTTTCACAGCCTACCTGAAGATGTGTTAACATCAATTAAAAACCTTTTGATGATCTCCGTAATTATTAACTATTTCTATAAGGGTTATACGGTAGTGCATTTGTTGCGTTCCACCATATATCTTTTGATATTGTATTACCTTTCCCTTTTGTTTTGTTGTTAACATAGGTTACTGCTGCTTTGATTTCTTCACAGTTGGTCACATCCATCTGAATCACGTGCAAGTTGTGTAGCTTGCGCTTCCTTAGTTTTTCTGCTCCCAGACAATCTAATTTCAAGACAGCAGCAAAGACATTGAAACCATTGTCAGCAAGTCTGTTCGCTAGATGGTTACCAAATCCTAGATGAAGAAACATAATTATATTAAATCAGCAAGATTATTTTTTTACATTTTTGCATTTAAAAACCGTATGTATTTAATGTCTAGACTAAGACGAGTGAGTATTCTCACAATATGGCAATGCTGATATGCCCTGTATTTTATAATGACCTAAACTTTGAAGTGGATTAGTTTCGTAAATTGACCTTTAAAGATATCAAGACATGTCGTTAACCTTACCTGTGTCACATCCAGTAATTAAAACATTACGCTTGTCAACAGGTAACCAGTCCTTATATTTTTCTTCCAAATATGGGTATGCTATTTTAAAAGCTATAAACAGGATGATATAGATGTAGTAATCTATAAACACTGACACCGTCAACCATGAAATGAATCCAGCACAAAACAAACGATGAATTAGTGCCACGTTCATCTTGGGGCTATTTTAAACCTGGCGTAAAATTGTCTGAAAAAAAACTAATATCAGTGAAAATTGTGTTCATGTTTAATTTTTCATATTTTTTTAAATGCACTAGACACGCTAGAACTCTAACAAATAGGCTCCTGGAACAAGGTTACGTTGCTACAAGATTGAAGTCATCACGACAGAAGTTTTACGGTCGTCATCATAAACACGTGGATCGTTATGGTATATCCATCTGCACCTTGAAAACTGATTTATTCAACGAGTCATAGTTTTCCTTTCCTCGTTTGTCTACCGGTGCACCTAGTCCATGCTCCCAGTTTTTAGTGGAGTCCTAGTTGCTCATTTGCTTTTCTTACTTTGTATGTATGATTTTAGTTACTTTATGTTCTTTGTAGTGTATGTCTGTTTTCCATATCTGGTCTTTGTCCCTGGGTTGCATTCTTTTGATTACCGTTATAACCTTGGTTCCCTTGATTACCAATGTCAAGTCTAAATATTCCTTATCCCTTTTTGATTGGAATAAAGCTTTCCATATATTTATGGCTGTTTATATCTTCAGAAATGCCCTACTGAAGCTCCTCACTTGTTAAAATACATGAGTATTATAAAAGAAATTTATGAATTGAGAGATAATGAAGCCTTTCATTACTATGATAAATTTGTTCGTTCTATCCAGAAAGAGCATAGGTAGCCATGGCAAGTCGTGATTGAGGATATATATAGGAAAGCCATGTACATGAAATCTTCATCTAAGATGCCTCAACGTAGAGTCTCCTCAGGTCCTAAACACGACCAGCCCTTTTTGGAAAAGAAAGGCATGACACCTGTCATGTCTATGATAAATATGGAAACTGCTCCCGAATTAATTGTAGATTCCAACATGTCTGCAAAAACTGCAAATGTCCCCATCTCATGTCAGGATGCTCAAAGCCAACCGGACAAGAGCAAAAAAGTAAACGCCGTCCATGCACTCTCCCTCAAAGCCCAGTCAAGCCTGAACTCTTAACGGTTGAACTAGATGGCTTTTATCAATCCCTTAGCAAAAAACTTATTGAAGGTTTTACTTTTGGCTTCAAGCTTGGTATTGTTGGTGATAAGCACCCAACTTTTTGTACAGACCATAAATCGGCCATTCAGAAACCAGAAATAGTGTATGGAAAGTTAGCAAGTGAATCATTTCATAAACGTATTGCAGGTCCCTTTTTAAAACCTCCTTTTCATAAATTTGTCTCTTTCCCTCTTGGGTTAGTACCTAAAAGTGTTCCAGGAATATTTAGGTTAATTCATGACTTATCGTATCCGAAAAATAGTTCTGTTAACTCATTCTATTGTGCAATATGACAGTATTGATGTAGTAGTGCATCTTGTTATAAAGTTTGGTAGTTGCTCCCTTTTGGCAAAGAGTGATATTTAGGATGCATTTCTTATTATTCCAATTTATCCCTCTGACTATCATTTATTAGGTTTTAAATGGAATGGCTATTTTTATGAATATAAGTGTTTACCCATGGGTGCTAGTAGCAGTTGTCAAATATTTGAGTTTTTTTCCGTGCTTTGCAGTGAATTATGGAGTTACCTTGAGTGTGACTCAAGATCTCAATTACAGTGCTATTGGCATGTTCCATTTTATTGCTGATTTTATCTTTGTGGGTCCTCCAAATTTATCTAGATATTTGAATGATCAGAATAATTTTAGCATTGTGCTCAAAAATAGGAGTTCCAATTAAAAAGGAAAAAAACTGTTCGCCCTATCACAGTACTTACAGTGTATGGCATTGAGGTTGACTCCATTCAGTTAGAATTGCGTTTACCTGTGGACAAGATAGCAAAGATTCTGGCAGCTTTAGCCACCAATTATAAGCGGAAAAAATCACTTAGAGGGATTTACAAAGACTTATATGACTTCTTAATCATGCATGCGTTGTGGTGAGCCCTGGTAGAGCTTTCCTCAGACGTCTCATCGACCTTACTTTGGGCATTTCAAAGGCGCATTGTTATATCAGGTTAACTGAGGATGCTATGGTTGATCTTATGGCTTGGAAGTTTTTTCTAGACTCCT
Source organism: Perna viridis (assembly GCA_037379345.1). Lineage (NCBI taxonomy): Eukaryota > Metazoa > Mollusca > Bivalvia > Mytilida > Mytilidae > Perna > Perna viridis. Next base: position 27,837,442 of record CM074517.1, on the reverse strand, counting down.
TTAATGGAAAATCAGTCTTCTTAGCTGATAAGTGGTTGTCTTCTGACCATTTTTGCTTATTCACTGAAGCCTCGGATAAACTTGGTTTTGCTGGTTTTTTGGTTCTTCTTAGTTTGCTTTATCTTGGCCACAGGAATTTATGTATTACCAAATAGCTATCAACGAGTTATTTCCCATTGTTCTTTGTCTTGAGATTTGGGGTAATTCCTTAGTTACCTTAAAAGTTTTATGTTTTTCAAGCAGTGGTTGAAATCTTGCAACGAGAAAGTTCTGATGAGATTAGTTAGGAGGTTAGTTATTGCCGCTATGCATTGGAATGTGTGTTTTAGAGCAAAACATATCTCTGAGAAATCAAACAAAGTAGCTGACCATTTGTCTCGTTTTCAATTTCAGGAAGCTCGACATCTAGCTCCGTGGTTATCTCCCAATGCAACTTGAATCCCAGACCATTTGTTCCGAATTTAGATTCTTAGGCAAGAACGCTCCTGCAGTCAGCTCTTTTCAAGTCAACCAAATCTGCATACAGACATAGTTGGAAATTATTAATTGAATTTTGTAATTTTAAGAAATTGATTTTGTCATTACTTTTACCTTCGGTGCTAATTTGCAACTTCATTGGTCATTCATTTGCCAGGTCCTATAGTCCTTCTACTAATACATCCACATATCAGCTCCAAGTTATATCCATAACATTTTGGACATGGAGGACAAATCCAACTCATTTATTTTCCGAAAAATGCTTAAAAGTATGATTGAAATGACTGAAGTACGTATCAGTGACTATTCTATAAGATTACTCCTCAAACGTGTCTTTCTGTTATCATTTGCTGCCTTCTTGCGTTTAGGAGAGATCTTGTTAAGGTCAAAGTAGAACTCAACTACGACAATACAAACAGGTGATGTTCAATTTTCTGATTTTGATAAAGATATGTCTTCCCCTCTCCCACAAACAGCCACGTTGACGCTGTGCCATTTTAAGAACATTAAGTCACATCACCCTGTCTCAATATCTCTGTCTGACACAGCTTTCTGCCCTGTCAGAGTTTTTTTGTATACTTACAGCAGTTTGGTCACTCTGATGGTCCTCTCTTTCAGTTTTCTGAACAATAAACCTGTAACCCACAATTTTGTTACTACACAAATGGCCAAGATTTTACAATTGTATTGGTATAGACAATACTTTCTATAAAGGCCACAGTTTTCGTATCGGTGCAGCTACCCATTAACTGTACAATGTCGGCTATGGCCGTTTTTTATGCCATACCTTTATTTTGTAAGGAAGTTTGTATACTTTTTAGGGAGTGTCAACTGTATTATCAATTTTATATCATTTGTCTCATCTCTGACAGTGACACTCAAATTTAATGTACATATGTTACGTATTTTACTGTTTTATTTTCGTCATTTAATAAATGACATTTATGGGATATTTTGTTTTATTTATGTCTTTACCAAAAACTTAGTGGAGTAGCTTGTACGGTTGTTTTCCTCTTTTTCTCCAAAGGAATAACTTGGGAATTGGGCTATATAAATATATTGCATTTCACATGTATGTTCTAACACCTCAAGTACTGGGTCTCGTTTATGCAATTTATGGCAGATGTCTCAGAATAAAATAGTGATCATTCGCCGCTTAAAAAATAGGGATAGAATAGATTTTTGAGACTATTTCCCATGAATTCACATGAAATGGGAATAAACTTTATTTTTGCAGTCTCCATTAAGCTGACGATTTGTAGTTATTTTGAATTCATTTTTACGTGCATTACAGTTTGTTTTACTTATGTAATACCAATGATTGAGAATATATAAAAATAGATGATAGATTTGACGATAATTATTCACCTGACTACTTGCCTCGGAGAGTGTGTGTTATCGTTTGGTCGACTATTTATATTTTCTTCGTGTTTTTTTTTCTACTCCAAACACGAATATATGAATAAAGATTTTTGTCAGATTTTGAAAATATACTCTTCACCGATTAGGGAAGAACGGAAATTCTGTCGTCGCCATGGATAAGTAAAATCAAGAGGACCACGGTCCGGTTTAAGCAAGATCTACTGTAATGTCTTATTTCTTTGGATATTTATAACGTCTTATAGTGCAAATTTTACGATCGAAATCCTTCATTTCTTTCGCGTTTACAAACCTTATTAGTTATTTTCACGCCAGTTGCATTAGATAACAGACAAGCGCATTACATTTGAAGACTTAATCGTCGAATATTTCTATTTGAAGAACGCAAATAGCCGCACTCGTACCGTTTCCATCCAAACAATTCCAGAATTAACGTTCGACTTTAAAACTGATTAATTGACCTGGAATTCCATGTATCAATCATCAAAGTTTGAGAGTACTGACCAGACACCTATGTAAACATATATTGTTTGTAAATTGTGCTGTTTCGTAAATGGTTCCCCGTCGATTTAAATGAACATTTAATGTTAAAAACTGTGAAATAACCATTTCGTTGAAAATCTAAATTTGTAGTGTCCGGTATATACGTATTCCAAACCTTTTTTATTACTTTTTTCTATTTATTTTATTTTATCTTATTATCTTTAACATTTTCTTTAATCATGCTTGTATTTTGGCTTTATTTCTCTTTTAATGAATAATTTATATATATTTATGTATTCATTTGTGCTTGCATTTTTGTTGCTTTGTGTTCCTATTAAGTTAGTAATATAGTTTATCTCGCAATGCATCTGTCCACTTATGATAACATAACATTATCCTTTTAGATATACCAATAGGTTACAACATAAACATTATATATCTAGAACTGTTTCCTACTATGAAAAAGGTGAATAAAAAGGATAAACGTGTAATCTTTTTCTGATAACCTAGTGAACTTGTGAAGGTCATTTTACACATTTGTACGCACTTGTTTTCTCTTATACATATGATGGGAAATTTACCAATTTTTATTTTTTGATTTTGTTTCACTTGGACAATTCGATATGGAGAAAATCAGCCGATTTTGCATAGGAGCCTTAATTTGTTATATATTGTTCGAAATAGTGACAACATTTTATGTGAATCTTTTTTGTTTAGCTGTATCATGGATAACATTCAATTATTTAGAGGAAAGGAATAAAAGATTGCATCCTGTAAAATCGAAGGCAGTTTTGATAACAGGTTGCGATACAGGTAATTTTAAGAGACTGATATACTTTCTTTATAACACTTCTACAGTAAGATAGTGTAATATATCACATCTGTTTACATATTAAAATGCCCTTTTTACATAGCAACTTAACCTGTGTGGTTATTAATTATTTATTAATGTGCAATTGTATTGTTACGGAGTTAGAGCTATATGACTATATAACGATATTGTTAAGAATAGACCTTAAGTAAAGAGATTTTATTTTAAAAAATGAAGAAACGTTCTAGTGATTGGTGATAATTATTATAATTAACCAGTGTATTTTTGAAAGTTTCACTGTTTTTGTACATATTTTTATTAAGGGTTCGGTCACCATTTGGCTGTACGATTAGCGAAGAATGGGTTTTATGTGTTTGCTAGTGTTTTACACGGAAATGGCAGCGGTGCGGGACTACTTCGAGATGAGAAAGTATCAAACCTTCATGTGATTGAGATAGATGTGACAAATAAAGCTCATATCCGAAATGCTATCAGCATAGTAGACAATGCTGGAACGGGTAATTATGCTTCAGATTATTTAGAGATAATGTCTATATTTAGTAGTTCTTGCCTATTGAGTCGTTTTACAACTAAACTCTATACTCTCACAATGGGATGACCAATAATCGATTGTCGACTGGATATACCGGGTGCTATGATGCTAGCATTTCATTTTAACATCTTTTAACCTTTCAAAACCTGCACATCTTGTAAGAGGAAATTTACAATGTTACAGTCGTCATTTGTATGCAGTCTTTCATGAGTGATTGGTTGTGCTACATTTTCACTAACTTTTGTTCGTATATGTGTGTAACCAGTATATAATCAGTTTCTTTATTTCTGTTATAACAAGGGACAGTCCGACTTTGTCCTTTTTGATAGATTTTAGGTGTGTTTAATTTTGTTATGTGGTTTCCACAGTCAGGTTTAAAAGGCGGTTATGATCACGCCAATATGCTTTTACACCGCCTCAATTTTTGCGCCTGTCCCAGGTCAGGAATCCCTAGCCTCTGTATGTATTGTTTCGTTTTCACTTGCGGTTAACTTTTATGTTGATGGGGTATATGTGGATGTTCCTCTGTATAATGCTGTTTTTGGGGTGGGGTGGCAACTGCAGCCTGCCCTGTGATTAGAAGGTTCCTCGTCGTTCTGTAAATACCCTAGGGTGGCCTTGGGCTGACAACTTCATTCCGGTGAGGTTGTTGTGTCTTTGACATATTAACCATATCCATTCACGTTATAGACTACAGTTTTTGTAGTTAAACAAAAGAGATACAACAATAGTAGAAAAATATATTTAGTTATTTTTTTTCTTAATTACTGAATAGTAGAAATAAGCAATGACATTAACTGAAGAAATACAAGCATACTGCTCAAAGTCCATATAAAAATAAAATTAATCATTACTCTTTTTTTCGTGCCAAAGACAGTAACAAAATTAGGGAATTATTTTTATTTGTTTATTTATTGATGCTGATTTTTGGGGTGGTTTTGCTGGGTTTTGTTTTGTTTTTGTTTTTGTTTTTGTTTGCTTGTTGTTTTGATTTTTTTTCTTACAAAATAGTGTGCAAAAATATCTTACCTGTTTTAGGTTTATGGGGTATAGTTAACAACGCAGGATTCGAAATTCCAGGCGACATTGAATTGGTGACATTAGAGCAATACAAAAAAGTTATGGATACTAATCTATGGGGTCAGATAGCCATCATCAAAGCGTTTTTACCAATGATACGGAAGTCTAAAGGTTACTTTAACCAATATACAACTGAATACTCTCAACATGAGGACCATGCAAAAGGGGAGGGTATTGTTGCTCGAAATGTCATATACTTGTTGTTTAGCGTATATATTATGATACATTATCTCTCTGCTAGTGCCTGAGATCCATAGATCGAATAAAAAAGTTTAACTTAGGAGGCGATTTACTTCTCAAAATCATTTGCCATATTTTTCTCTTCCAATATATCGTACTTGAAGACTTTGTATGAACATTAATTGTTCATTTCGTCACTAAAACCAAAAGATTAACTAATCTGATAATGAGAAATAAACGTATTTGAACGTTTCTCAATAGAATCACTTAACTCTCATTTTTCTTGCATAAAACAATTCACACTTGATATGCTTTTTATATCAAATTCATTCTAAGAAGGCAATAAAAAATTTCGCGCATGAAGCACATAGCATTTTCTGAAACCTATTCAATTGCACGGATCCAGGAGAGGGTTTCAGAGGTTGGATCCCACCTTTTTCCGTTGGAAAATTTAATTAGTTTCGTCGAAAATATGGTCAAAATTGAGCAAAATGATTCCTTGGAAACTCCTTTTTACATTTCTGAATTGAAATCCCTCTTTTTTAATGTCTACTCCTATAAATTGCATACTAGACGCTAAATTTTGACCTTTTTGTTGTTCCTGGTCTTCGTTTAACCACGGGTTTGCGGCATGTTTGTGCCTTTGGTTTTGCCAATATTTTATGTTTGTTCTTCCTTTTGTCTTAAACATTTTGATAACATTTGAGTTTCTTAAACAGTTTGAATATTATCATATATTCTAACAAGTCAACGAAATTATAGACTGTATAAAACCTTTCAAAAATTTAAATTGATACCGAATTAAGATGCATCAACGGAAACAAGAAATAAAACACACTTCAACTATTGTTGAACAGGTCGCATAGTAAACATCAGCAGTGTGCGAGGTAGATATGCCTGGCCCTCAGGTTCGACATATCACATCAGTAAATATGGCGTTGAAACGATGTCAGATTCACTTCGTCTGGAAATGGAGAAGTTTGGTGTTGGTGTTTCGATCGTAGAACCCGGATGGTTTGATGAAGCAACTTCAATTAAGTCTTCAGAAATGGTTTGTTTGTGTCATTATTTGACTTCTAAATGAATTTCTTGGAGTAAATTATATAGATGACATATCGTTAAAAACAACATATTCTATACTAGAGAAACCAACATTGTCATGAACATGCAGAAGTCAATCTCAAAACTAAAAACAAATATTTCGTAAAAAAAAATCTTACACAGTGATATCTGTCGATACCGAACATCTTTTGGACTAAGAGATTTGTTCAGTTTACACGGGTTCAAAAAGTATTGATTTTGGTATGGGGGGGACTTTACGAAAAGACTGGGTAACACAGCTTACTGCTTTCTCTATGGATGGGTTTAGACGGGTTTCTCAATATTCGCAATATTGAAAACACTTCATTGTACAAAAATGTAACACAATTCCATCTAAGTTCGTTTGCTACATGGCAATTTTTCTTTCAGTGTAGCAGAGTAAAAATGGAATGCGACGTTATGTGGGCCGAGGGTAGCGACGAGGTGAAGACATACTATGGTGAACAGTATTTCTATATACCACATGAACTATATTTATCTAGTACAACATCGCCCTCAGCTTCGTCCCCTAAACCTGTTCTTGATGCCATAGAAGATGCTTTGTTGAATTTTAATCCAAAGCCAAGATATCTAATATTTGGTGGTAAAAGATACTACGATCCGTATTCTGTGAGTATTTCCTTGTCTTAAACTTTATTCAAATATGTTATTTTTAGTGTAAAGAAGCATATGAGAAGTAAGCTAAAATGAAGTGAGTGTTGATATTTAAAAAAAAGGACAGGAAAAACAAATTACCGCAATTAATGTGTCAACAGCTTTATGATTCCATAGTTGGCCTGTTTGAATAAACTTTATTTTGCGTTTAAAATCTTTCATGCAAAGAAGATCAAATGGCAGGTCCAGGAGTTTTTCGGTGGTTGGAACCACTGCTCTGTCTTGTTAGAATTTTTTTTATGTGTGGAAAAGTTTGGCAAACATGTACAAGTAATAATCTTCACTCCTTGGTTATAAATTTCCGGACCTGTCCTTGCAGTTGGTATAAACATGAAGTGATTCCCCTTTTGATTCCAACACCTTTTGTAGACATCTTTGCCTTTCTTATTTTTCAGATATTTGCAACGCTGTATAATTTAACTCCACAGTTCATTAGTGATTTTGTAATAAGTCGTTTTTCTGGAAGTCACAGAAAAAGTATCTGAATAGTATCATTAGCTGTAGATATTACACATTACATGTACAATTACATGTACTGTGCTTATCATTAAAATATGCTAATCGCATCAGACAATCAGCTTTACACCGTGATGTTTCATGAGTCGATGAAATACATGTTCGAGCTATTAACATAGTCTATGCCCACAATTAAGTGGACTACTATTTATCATTTTGTGTGTTGCCTATTTTCTATGTATATTTACATATAAGCGCTCCTCGTAGAAAATGCTTTTACACGCCGATGAAACATCAAAAATGAAACATTATTCTTTAGACAGCATCAGCTGATATATATTATAGGAACACTATTAGTCGGACAAGACAACGTATTCAATTAAAATCAGATGTTAGTAAATCACATAATTGGAAACACTACATAGTATACGGGAAGCAATGGCGGAAGACACAATGCCATTTTTTTACACAATGTAAGAAACAGTACGTATTTGTCAATGTTTTGAGGAAAAATGCATTCAAATGTTTTATATGATGAAACAATGTCAATTAATGGCAGTAAATTGCAAATAATATCAACAACTTTCACTGAATAAACATTGTTTAGAACATGTCAGACGAACCGTTTGTCATAAGATGTCATGTAATTCAATGACATTAATTATTACATGTAACACTGTCAGTTATTGTAACATTACAGAAAAGGTTTTTAATGTTCAGTTAGCTGTTAAATTAAATGTTCAATTTGGGGAGCTACATGTTGGTGCCAGACTATTACCGTATTGTACTTACTTGCAGTATGACAGGTGCTGCTGGCGGAGTATGACATGCTTACTTTTCTTGAGCACCTGATGTCACTCCTAATTTTATGTGGGGTTTATATTGCTAGTGCTTATGTTTTGTGTGAGTGTGTGATTTGTCTTTAGTTTTTATGTGTAATTTATTTTATTCGGTTCAATACATTGTATATGTACATCGTCTTTGTTTCCTGTGTTCATGTTCAGGCCATGATTTTGGATTTTGGCGAATTTGAATTATCCGACTACTGACGCTATCAGTATTTTTTATTTTGTTCTTATTTTATTTTATTTTATTTTTTCGGTTTGTTTTCTGTTTACTGTTTCTTTTTTGTTTGTTTGTATGTTTTTTTTGTATATATTAGTTACACCGTAATTGATAGTGTAGCTTCTTTGACAGTATGACACGTAATCCAAGGAAGATAATCGGTAGAGTACCAATCTAAATGTAGCATATTTTAACCAAGAAATTTACTAGTGGAAAACATTTATGGGCTGAAGAAATGGTAGTGGAAGTTTAATCGAAGGACAATCTCTTAACAACACAATACCGGGAACACTAATATTACAACACACAAAAGCGAAAACAACAAATAACAAAAATTACACACAGATAAGCAAACAGCACGACTCCAACCGAAAAAAAAACGGAATGAAGTTAGACGCTTAGGAAAGTTGAGCGTGTTGCAAGACACCGGTCGTGTTACTACGCACTGAACGTCAATTCAACGAAGAGGAAACGCTTGAACGCATAAAATGTGTTTTCTCTCGTGTGTGTTTGTTTTCTTTTACTTTAAATTATCAGTAATATGTGAAATGTCAGATGGATAATTATACTGTAGAATAAACAACTTATTCACGGTTATGTGGACGTATGAAATTTGTCAATAATGAAGAAAAAAAAGTCTTAACTCTCTGTGAAAACTTGTTGTATCAGGATTGTATTTCTGATACTTAGTTGACAAATAATTGAATTGATTACTGGAAGTGTGGTTAACATCTACGATACAACTGTTGAAATTAAAATACAAACTATATTTTGTTAAAGGTAAACCCAAGAGCATTGTGTACAGAAAATGAACTTAACCAGCATGTACCCGTGGAAAAGAAAAATTTCGATTATAATTTAAACAATTTTATCGCTCTTTTTCTTGTCACAAAAAAGACTAAGAAACCGACCGCAAAAGAAAACATAAGTTATTAAATGCAAAATTCTAAAATGACTTCAGTAATTAAGATAATCGACAACCAATACAACCACCATACTTAAAAAAACGGACATACGCAGTAGAGCTCGTTGTGCATTCAATAAATAAAAACGATGGATTTAATTGGGTTTTAAATGTAAAAATGACTATATCCGGTTCTCAATTGCCTGAGATTTCAACCTAAAGATTACCTACTTGTGTATTTATGACTGCAGCGTTCAGCATACTTTGAAACAAGTGATTACAAAGTGTATACGTGTAATATTCTGTGTGTTCTATGCATTTAACTTTTTTTAAATTATAAGTACATCATGTGAATATGTTGGGAAATTAACGGATTGCCATAATTTGAATTCTGAAAATTTCCGATATGGAGAAAATAAGCCGAATTTTTATAGGAGCCTTATTGTGTTATATATTGTATGAAACATTTATGTGTATCTTGTTTGTTTGGTTATAACATGGATAGGTTCAAATACTTAGAGAAAATGAATAAGAAGTTGCAACCTGCAACATCGAAGGCAGTGTTGATAACAGGTTGCGATACAGGTCATTTTAAGAGACTAAATTAAAATTTTTTTAAGATATAAATATATACAGTTAAATAGTGTAATACATCACGTCGATTTATGCACATAAAAATACATAACACCTGCACATGTGTGATGATTTAATCTTTTAGTATTATGCAGTTGTATTGGCAAGGACTTTAGAGTTATGAATCAATACAGATGTCGTTCAAAATTGACAAGAAGAAAACAATGTCAAACGTCAAACCAGTCACTGGTAATTGTAATCAATTTTTTTTTTAAGTGAACAATTGCTATATTTAAAAGGTAAAAGAAAGTTTAATACAAATAAAAACAAATATAAACGTAATGAAATTCATAATATTATATGTAGTTATTAACCAGTTTCTATTACCTTTGTTTCTTTTACTTGGTTTTACAGTTTTTTCCACATTTTTTATCAAGGGTTCGGTCACCATATTATTAAGAATAGACCTTAAGTAAACTGATTTTATTTTCAATAATGAAGAAACGATCCAGTGATTGGTGATAATTACTATAATTAACCAGTGATTTTTTGTAAGTTTCTCTGTTATTTTACATATTTTTATTAGGGTTCGGTCACCATTTGGTTATACGATTAGCGGATATTGTGTTTTATGTGTTTGCTAGTGTTTTACATGAAAATGGCAGTAGTACGGGAATACTTCGAGATAAGAAATTGTCTAACCTAAATGTAATTCAGACAGATGTGACAAATAAAACTGATATAAGAAATGTATCAGCATAGTAGAAAATGCTGAAATGGTAAGTACACTTTAAATTATTTAGAAATAATGTGATTAATAGTTTCTATATGAGTCATTCCCACAATACATATAGTTTTTGATATAAGATTTTCTTTGAAATAAAATATGACGAACTTCTGCCTGGGGATTTTCAACATCATTGTAGCAATGTTACATATAAATATGTAATAATGAATTTTCTTGCCTGAGAATTAGACACTTTTTAGGAAGATTTGGGTCCGGGTTTCGGCCTTTGATATTACTATCATAAAATAACACACTGATCAAATATAAAAATATCAAATATAAAATCTCTCAAGTCACTGGATGTCATCAATGTTACAAAAGTCAAATTTCATTTCCTTTTCAGATTGTAGATTTTTACATGATAATTGGATAGACTTTAATAAAAAAAAAAAAAAAAAGAAAAGAGTTTGTGATATTTTGCGACATTCATGATTTTTATGAACAAAAGGGAGATGTAGAAATAAGCTTGGAAAAGTGGATGCAAAAACTCTGTAATCATGTCATAATTGCGATTAAATTAAACATTACTGACACATTTTAAACACAAATTTTTAAAAAGTAACACCAAAGAAAATTCGTAACACAAAAGACATTTATGTAACACCACAAACATCAGTGCGTATGTATTCTACTTGTATTGCAAGAGTAGGCATACAACAAAATAAACAGACAACCTACCCATGTGTCTCCTAACAATAACATAAATGAAAGCAGAAACAAAGGAATAACGTTTGATTTTTTTTTTTTACAAATCTAAGATTAACTATTTCAACGGTAACACCACTGACAATCATGACAATCTATTTACTTGATTCCTTAACTCTACAATAATCCATACAAACAACGTTACATAGCTGGATCTGCAAAATGTACCACCAAACCTCTTTCAAAATTGTTAAGTTCTATACTCACAGCTGTCAATGAGGGTCTCCAATCTTACCACAACACTTGTTTTTCCCGTAATATAATTAATTCAATGTGTATCCTGAAAAATTCGAAAGATCTTTTGGATACCCTCAATTCAAGATCATTATCAAAATAGCATTAAAACCTATGAGTTTTCAACACTATATACTTCTATACTCCATACTCAGTATACATCGTTGTTTCTTCAAAAAAGATGATACACCTAGATACAAATATATAGTTCTTGGTAGAGATTCCTCATACTTTGTAAAAAAAAGATTCCAAATCATTTTCCAAATATACAGAAGATGTTTTCAAAATGTTTGAATTTTTGATCGACAACATATTTGTCCAGTGTGGTGGACGCGTTTTTCAACAACGGTCGGCATTCCGATGGGAACAAATTGTGCTCCTCTATTTACTGACCTATTCTTTCACTCTTATGAGGCTGACTTAGATCTGACCCGAAAGAAAAAACATCGTTTAGCTAGATCTTTTAATCTCAGTTTCCGCTATATAGATGAAGTATTTTGTCCCTTACCCTTGGTCAACCTTCTTAAGTACTCCTTAAATATCAAAGTATATTCAATTTCCAACTTCTTCTGACTCTAGTTGTATATAAGCATTCCAGGTTTATACAGAGAATGTAAAGTGCAAAATGAAGGAATATTACAACATACATGAATACTACTATAAAAACAGTTTTATTGAAAAAAAGTAAATGACAAATGTTTAACATATCAAATCAGTAAATATGGCGTTGAAACATGTCAGATTCCCGCCGTCTTGAAATGGAGAAGTTTGGTGTCGGTGGTTCGATCGTAGAGCCCGGACAGTTTGATGAAGCAACTGCAATCAATCTACATGCAGTAGTAATCTCAATTTTTATATTTATTTTATTATTATTATTATGTTCTTTTTTGGGGGGGAAAAGAAACATTATACAGTTGAATCTGTCTAAACAGGTAATGGCTGGTTTACATAGGTTACCGGTTTGTCCAGGGTTCGGTTTTCACTGGGTTCATCATTTATTCCGATCACCATATTATTCATATTTAAACATCATCATACTTGCATTATCAAATACTAGTCCTAATATATAAAGTTCAGACACTGCCTATGGTAGAGTTGATAAATGGGGTAGAAAAATCCACCAAAATAACGATGCTTTTTTACATAGCTACCTGTAGTCTTTTCTGTATTCTGATCTGTATGTGGTCTGTAACTGTTTCTGAGTTAGAGTTAAAACCTAGTTCAGTGGGTGTTCATATGCACGAATTACCTTCAGATTTTATTTAAAGACTTCTACTCTAAAGAGTTTAAGAATAGTGTAGAGACATACAGAAAGATCCTAGTATACAAACTTGGGAGAAGAGGAAAAGAATGTATACACATCAATCTCCGCAGGCCTATAACCTCTTCCTAATTCACTATGTATCACTCCGCTGGCTGTCAGGCTCTATTATACAGTGTGTGAAAAAAATGTGGAAAAAAATCCGCGACTCCGCGACGCAATTTTCGTTGTACAATACTAACTTGCAGAAAGTGGCAGGTTTAAATACTGAGTGTGGCAGAGGTGTACACTTTGAAACACATATATATTTAATACACTTATCGCACTTGGTATTTAAAATCTTTAATATCATGGGATTTTTATGGGATTTCTTATCTACATAAATATTAAAATTATTAACAATGACACTTTCTTGCTATATACAAGGCACTGGTGTAAACAGTTCAGCAATATCAAGGTCATATATCATAATACTACACATAGATGTGAAACCATTGTTACCGTTAATGTTAAGACATGCTATGGTGAACAGTATTCTATATACCTCATGAACAATGAGGTATATTTCAAAATTGCCCTCAGCTACATCTAAATTTTAACCAAAAGCCAAGCTATTTAGCATTTGGTAGTAAAAGGTACTACGGTCCGTTTTCTGTTAGTTTTCCCTTGTCTCAGACTTTATTTAAATAAATTACTTTTAGTATAAAGTAATCGAACAGTGAGTTGATATTTAATGACAGATTAATGTATCAACAACAACATAATGATCCAATATTTTGCCGGTTTGAATACACTTTCTCTTGCGTTTACAATTTTTAATACAAAGAAGATCCAGTGGCAGATTCATGAGCATTTCGGTGAAGTCTCTGTCATTTTGCAAATTAATTAATGTGTGCAAAAGTTTGGTAAAAACTAACAAGTAATAGCCACAAACTCGTCGTTTGTAAATTTCCTGACCGCCCCTAAGATTGTTAAATGAAGTGAATCATTTTCCTTATTGATTTCAACAAAATTGTAGACAGACAGATCTTTTTCCTTCTTATTTGTCAGATGTTTGCAATACTGTATAACTTAACACCACAGTTCATTGGTGATTTTGTAATAAGTCGTCTTGCTGAAAGTCACAGAAAAGTACACGAACAGGGTCAGTTGATCTAGATTTTGCACATTGCGTTGTAATTAAATTATGCATTAACATTAAAATATGCTATCTCATTTAAAACCGGTTTTACAAGTGAGGCTATATGAGTGTTCGATGTATTTACATAGGACATGCCCAAAATTAAGTGGACTACTCGATCACTTTGTAATTTCTATTTTTGTTATATAGATAATGTGCAAATAATCACAGTCTATTGAAAATGTGCAATGGTCAACGCTTTGACATGCGGATGAAACATCAATCCGGACAATAGTAGTCAGTGCATGATACCTTATGCAAAGAAAAATCAAGGGCACCAAGGTTATAGCGGTAACCAAAAGAATGTAATCAGGGGACAAAGACCAGACATGGAAAACAGACATACACAATAAAGAACATAACTAAAATCATACATACAAAGTAACAAAAGCAAATGAGCAACTCAGAATCCACTATCAACAGGGAGCATGGACCAGGTGCACCGGTAGGGTAAGCGTCCGCTGCTTTTCTAGAAACACCCGCCGAGTTACTCATAAAAAGTCAAGGCTGGGGTAGACAAACGAGGAAAGGAAAACTATGACCCGTTGAATAAATCCGTTTTCATTGTGCAGATGGATACACCATAACGATCCACGAGACCATAAAATTTCTGTAGTGATGACTTCAATCTTGTAGCAACATAACTTTGTTAGAGGTCTAGCGCGATACAAAAAGTCTGGTAGTTTCGGCAAGCTCTGGCATAAGGTATGAGTTGTGATATGCACACTCCATACGCAGGTGCTGAAGGGATGTTGCCACAGATGAAAGGAAAGTTGACAATTCTGAATGAAAAGTCATCACGTTTGTCGTAAAGGTTGGTCAATAGTTTTCCTTTACCATCGGTTTCTAAGTGTAGGTCAAGATATGAGGATGACTTCACAGTGTCTGTAGTATCCTTTATCTAAAGTTCTTTGGGGTAGATGCGATGTATAAAATCCCCGAAATTAGGATTGTTTAAAGATAATACGTCATCTATATAGCGGAAACTTAAAGGATCTAGCTAAATGATATTCTTTATTTCGGATCAGATCAGCTATAAAGTCGATCGTTTGTTGAAAAACACGTCCACCACACTGGACAAATGTGTTGTCGATTAAAAATTCCAGCATTTTATAAACATATTCCACTGTGTATTTGGAAGATGATTTGGAATTATTTCTTACAAAGTATGAGGAATCTCTACCAAGAACTATGCATTTGTATCTAGGTGTACCATCTTTTTTTGGAAAAACAACGATGTATAATGTTTTTAAGTCGGGATTTTAACTGAGTATGGGTCATAGAAGTATAAAGTGTTGAAAAATCATAGGTTGAATGTTATTATATTCAGATAATAGTCTTGCACTGATTGTCTCCAAATCCAAAAGATCGTTCGAATTTTTCAGGATCCACATTGAATTAATACCACTACAGGAATAACAAGTGTTGTGGTAGGACTGCAAACCCTCTTTGACAGTGGTGAGTATTGAAGTTAAAAGTTTTGGAAGAGGTTTGTTGGTACATTTTGCAGATCCAGCTATGAAACGTTTGTATGGATTCTTGTGGAGTTTAGGAATGCAATACATAGACGGTAAATCACAATCATCGTCCTTGGTAGAGAGCCCAAAAGAGGATAGCACAGATTTATGGTTCTCCACAATCTCTTCTTTGGAGAGTGTGGTAGCAGTATAGGTCTTATCACTACTATTATTTTCTACGTCTACCTCTGATAATAAACATGGGATGTAAAACATTTTGCAGACAAAAACAATGTTGTTTTGGGCTTTTTCTGCTTGTACGACAACATGTATAGTAGACAATGTTTTTGCTACAGTTTTTTTTTCAACTGAGAGGTTTTTCATGTAAATATGATATTGTGGCATAACATAGTGCTTTCCCACTGCAATTTTTGTTCCGAAATATCCTACAAATTGTATGCATGTCAAATAGACTAAAGATTGTTCATAATAACCTTGTACACAATGAGTGTATTTATTATGATTTTTAAAGAAGGACTGATATGTAGCAGCAACAAATAAACGAAACTGTGCATCATATACCGTGTTATGACATGGTAATACCAATGCCTGTAAATAATACGTTTCAAGAAACAAGCAATATTGATCAAAAATATTTGTAAGAAACTGAATAGATTAATGGAAAATACAAGTAGTACTAATATATTTTAAAATTATTTCGCATTAATATCTACAAATTATTTCTGTACATAAATTCATGGGAATTTAATGTATATCAGTAATTTAAAACGAAAGAAAATTTGTATTTAGATTGCAAAATTAGTGTGCATCAATCTACATTAAAACATTTAAATTTCATATATATTTTGTTATTATTCTTTCCATATATGACACATTTATTTGGATATAAATTTAAAGAAAACACGAAAAAACTTGAAATTTAATGAATAATTTTCTTCCTTACGAAAGATAAAAATTGATTCGTCGCAAATTATTCTTTAAATTTAAACTACAAATTTAATATTTAATTAAAATGCTTAACCGTATCATTTCATGCAGTGATATATACATTTATATATCAAAAGATATGAAAATAGACAATGGCAAATGATATGGCCTTCTTTTACAGTACAATGTTCTTTGATACATTAATTCAAAGATTTTCAGATGTCCGGCTATACATACGGAATGCGTTTCAGTTTAAACGACCCAACTCTCTTATCGTAGCGTCTGATATGCCTCGCTCAGCATCAGCATTAGCTGCTGTTAATCTAAATCTGTGACTTTTTTCCTGAAACATCCAAATTGCATAATTTGACACATTTGTACAGAGTTCTATCGGAAAAAAAGTCCTCCTAAAAGCTTGTCCATTAGATAAATGGCATAGATTAATTGGATGACAACTCATATAAAAATATCTTAGTATTGACTAGAAAATCAAAAATATTTGCTGCAAATTCATTGCTATTTACTTGACATGATTCAACATAGAATAAAATATAACACCAAAACGTAACGTTAAATATTTCTATCATATAAACTAATGCCATTTTAAAACGAGTGTTTATCAGAACTTCGTTATGGTGATCAAATTCACTTGTCGGCCGTATTTGACACTCATTTGTTGGAGGTCTGTGTTTATATAGTGTGAGTAAAAAAAACAATCATGCGCACAAATCTCAGTCATCAACCTATAGTGAAAACTATCAAAGTCTTTAAGAAACTGACTGCAAAAGAAAACATAAGTTATTTAATGTAAAATTATGAAATGATAGAACAACTACAGTAATTAAAGTAGTTGAAAACCAGTACAAACACCATACTAGAAAAAAAAACGGGACAGACATGTGCAGTAGGGCTGGTTGTTTGTTCAATGAATAAAACAAATAAGTGATTTTATTTTTTTTAATGTAAAATTACTATATCCTGTTCTCGAGTGCCTGAGGTTTCAACCTAAAAATTACTTACTTTATGATATGCATACTTTCAAAGTGTGCATGTGTAATATTCTGTATGTGCTGTGCATTTAACCATTTTTTTTTTAATTTTACATACATAATGTGAATATGTTGGCAAATTAATGGATTGCCATATTTTGAATTCTGAAAATTTCCGATGTGGAGAAAATAAGCCGAATTTGCATAGGAGCATTAATGTTTTACAAATTGTATGAAATGGTAACAACATTTTATGTGTATCTTGTTTGTTTGGTTATAACATGGATAGAGTTCAAATAATTAGAAGAAATGAATAAAAAGTTGAGTTGCATCCTGCAAAATCGAAGGCAGTGTTGATAACAGGTTGCGATAAAGGTAATTTTATGAGGCAAAAATCAAATTTCTTTATTAAATAAATATATACAGTTAGATAGTGTAATACATCACGTCCATTTATATACTTAAAACAATAAATAACACCTGCACATGTGTGATGATTTAATCTTTCATCATTATGCAGTTGTATTGTCAAGGACTTCAGAGCTATGACTCAATAAATATGTCGTTCGAAATTGACAAGAAGAAAACAATGTCAATCCAGTCACCGGTAATGGTAATTATAATCAATAATATTTTTTTTTAAATTGAACAAACGCTTTATTTAAAAGGTAAAAGGTAGTTTAATACAAATAAAATTCAAATAAAAACGTAATGAAATACAGAATATTACATGAGTTCATTAGCCAGTTTCTAGCGCCTTTGTTACTTTTTGTTGGTTTTACAGTTTTTTTTATTTGCGGAGAATGGGTTTTATGTGTTTGATAGTGTTTTACATGGAAATGGCAGCGGTGCGTAAATACTTCGAGAAAAGAAATTGTCGAACCTGCATGTGATTCAGATAGATGTGACAAATAAAGCTGATATAGGAAATGCTATCAGCAAAGTAGACAATGCTGGAACGGGTAATTGCACTTTAGATTATTTAAGGTTTATTTAATATTTCCTTTATGGGTAAATCCCAAAATACATATGTTTTTTTATATAAGAATTTCTGTGAAATAAAATACGATGAATTTCTTACCATAGTTGAACCAAATTTTATTTCCTTTTCAGCTTGTAGAGTTGTACACGTTTACTGGGTTGACTTCAATAAAAAAGAGTTTGAGAAATTTTGCAACATTCATACTTTTTATGAACAAAAGAGAGATGTAAAAATAACCTTTGAAAATTTGGCAAATTTTGTACAAGGTTTATATGAAGTAGCACCAAAGAAAAATCGTAACACATTCACAGACATCAGTGCATAATATTTCACTTTTATTACAAGAGTATGCAACAACAAAATAAACAAACTACCCATGCGCCTCATAATGACAACGAAAATGAAAGCAAAAACAAAATGAAACGCGTTTAATTCTTTTTTTCAAATCTAAGATTAACTATTACAACGGTAACACCACAAATAACCATTACAGTTATATCTCTATAATACAGGGGAAAAATTTTGTTTTTTTATTTTTCATTTGATTTGGAACAACAGCTAATTATTGATGCTAAATGGTCAACAAAATTGTTCAAATGCATACATACCATATGGGAATATGTAATATGGGAGACTATGATCCAATATATTGTTCCGGAAGACGTATACGGTAACCGAATGCAAATTTCAAACATACCTATCAAATTTCTTAAATTGTCTGTTGTTTGAGATATTTGTCTATAGAGTTAATGTTAATAAAAAGGCAGAAAAAAGCAGTAACCTACATCGTGTTTATGTATGACGAAAAATAGATTTTAAACGTTCCTTAAAATAAGTCATTTTCAAGTTATTATTTGATAAATGTTCATATACCTTTTACAGAAAATGTGAATTTATCTTTGGTATTATATTTAAGTGTCTAGGGTGTTATAATTTTACCTGCTTTATGTTCCGATATTTAAATTCTGTTAACTCTACTATCATTCCAATTTGTGGCTGGTGTAAATAATTTCTTTAAGGAACAAGTGAAACTATAAGAAATAAATGGCAAAATTGTCTGTGGTGTTCCTTTATGCAGATATCACAACAGACAACCAAGGGCAACAAATGTCAATAACGATGTTCAAAAGATCCTTATCTAATTTTAAATGCCCTTCCTGTTATATACAGAAACTAGAACGATTGAAAATAAACAAACTCCAACTTTAAACAAGTAGGGTGAACACCACAGACATTTACTTTTTTATACTCCTCTAATCCCTCTCAGCTTCTGTGACTTTGTTGTCAATTTTATCCATTTTTTTTTCTTTACTGTCTGCTAATGGTATACAACGGAAATAGAGCACTGGGCGGAACTATTTCCAATTCAGATATGAGGTGAAAAACAACTTTCATCTATTGAAGTATAATATGTGGTAACATCAAAGACGTATTTCTATACGATTTATGCAAAAAATTTTCAATTTCTATGGCAATGAAAATTTTGATACGAAAAAAATATGAGATAATTTGTTTTGTTTTTTTTTTTTCTTTTTTTCCCCTTTCGTTTAAAAACTATTATTTCTTATTTTGGTATAAAGACTCGGTGCCAATTAAGTTATAAATCAGCTTCATTTTTTAAATATACAAAATTATCAATTATGTGGAAGAAAATGAAAAATGTATTTCACAAAAATGTTGCTTGCAATGAATTTTCAAAAATGGTAGACACAACGGTGTTAGATACTAACCTGCTGGAAAATAATGATATTAGCTTCATTCTTGTTTCTAGTGAGTATAACATATGTTGATCACTAATGCAATAACAACATATGAAAATTAATTTAATTCTAGCTCTTTTTTGTGTTTTTCTTCTTGTTTGTCTTATGTTGACTGTTTATTTAAGGTTTGTTTGTTTTTTGTTTTTGTTTTTTTTTTTTGGTTTTTTTTTTAATTGTTTGTTACTATTTTTGTTTATGTTTTAGTTTTTTTACATTATTCGGCTTGTTTATGTTTCTAAAAATAATACTTTTGTAAAAAAACATTCTTTATTTGTTTTAGGTTTATGAGGTGTGGTTAACAATGCAGGATTCGGAATTCCTGGTGACATTGAAATGATGACATCGGATCCGTACAAACAGGTCATAGATACAAACCTCTGGGGACAGATAGCCATCATCAAAGCGTTTTTGCCAATAATACGGAAGTCTAAAGGTTAATTTAAGGTACATGTAGTCCACCCAAGACTCGTGCAAAAGGGGGGATTTTTTGGTCGAAGTGTCACACACAAAGTGATTCTGTTAAGGTTTCATATGATTTTTCTTCTTATTCTCATTGGAAAATCGATAGAATGAATTATAACTTAAAAGAAGATGAACTTCTACTATGATCATTCTACTGTAACTTCTTATAAAAGCATCATTGTACAATCGGTCAATAATATCCATTAAGTTAATTTACATGTACATTGTACATCAAAAATGTATGGCTGATTTTGTTTTCAAACAAATCACTTTAAACTGATTTTTCATGCTAACAAAGTAAGATACTTGAAGTGTATTCTATGCAAAATGCATCATAAAAACTTGATATTTTTCAAGAGCGATTATGATTGAAAATATTGCTTTTGTCATGCGATGAAAAATGTTAATCAGTTGGGGATCCAGGGGTCCTAAGGTTAGACCCCTATCCCAGTTTTGGGCTTGAACCTTCTACGATATTCAGATTTCTGAGCGTAAAAAATGTGCACATTTTTCGAGTTTCATTCCGATTTTTGAGTGTGTTGTTTTCGTTTTCGAGTGCAACCTTTAATTTCTCTTCACATCATAATCTGGTGCATGTTTGAAAACATTGAGAATTGTCAATTGCTACTGAGCTTTTAATGTTTTTGGACCTTGGATCTACTCTTGGACAGGCCGCATAGTAAACATCAGCAGTGTAAGAGGCAGATATGCCTGGCCCTCAGGATCGGCATATCAAAGAGTAATCAAGGGAACCAAGGTTATAGCGGTAATCAAAAGAATGTAATCAAGGGACAAACACCAGATATGGAAAACAGACATTCACAACAAAGAACATAAAGTAACTAAAATCATACATACAAAGTAACAAAAGTAAATGAGCAACTCGGACTCCACTAAAAACTGGGAGCATGGACCAGGTACACCGGTAGAGTAAGCGTCCTCTGCTTTTCTAGAAACACCCGCCGAGTTGCTCATAAAAAGTCAAGTCCGGGGTAGACAAACGAGGAAAGGAAAACTATGACCCGTTGAATACATCAGTTTTCATGGTGCTGATGGATACACCATAACGATCCACGAGTTCATGATGACGACCATAAAACTTCTGTAGTGATGACTTCAATCTTGTAGCAACATAACCCTGTTCCAGAAGCCTATTTGTTAGAGTTCTAGCGGGATACAAATCAGTAAATATGGCGTTGAAACGATGTCAGATTCACTCCGTCTGGAAATGGAGAAGTTTGGTGTCGGTGTTTCTATTGTAGAGCCCGGACGGTTTGATGAAGCAACTTCAACCAAGTCTCCAGAAATGGTTTGTACATTCGTGTCATCATCATTTTACAACTAACGGAATTTCTTGGAGTAAATAAGATGACATAGTCGTTAAAAACAACATATTACATGCTAGAGAAACCAACATGATCATGAATATGCAGGAGTCGGTCTCAATTTTTTGGGGGGAAATATATACAGTGAAACCTGTCGAAACCGGAAATGGCTGGTTTTTAGAAATTACCTGTTTGTCTATGGTTCGGTTTAGACGGGTTTTATTGTTTATTCCAATCATCATAGTCCTTATTTCTTATACACCATCATACTTGGAGACCCTCTGAGCAGGAGATTGACACATATATATTGAATATATAATTATCGCCACTGTCGACGCACTTGGTATTTAAAATCTTTAATATCACGATATTTTTTTTAAAATAAGTAATTTAAAATTTATCTTATTTTTACACGAATAGTTTGAAGTTATTAACAAGGACACAAAGTTTCAACCTAAAACCGCCTAAATCTACCCTTGACAACCCATGCTTTGCAAATTTTAAGGGGGGCACGCCCGACTGAATTCGCCCCTGTGTAAAAACCATTGTTACCATAAATGTTTTGTTTTTTTTTTTTTCTTTCTTTATAGATATTAAAAAATATCTATCTAGTACAAAATTCAAAAACTCAGATTCGTCTCCTAAACCTGTTCTTGATGCCATAAAAGGTGCTTTGTTCAATTTCAACCCAAAGCCAAGATATTTAGTATTTGGTGGTAAAAGATACTACGATCCGTCTTCTGTGAATATTTCGTTGTCTTAGACTTAATTTAAATAAGTTGCTTCCAGTGTAAAAAAGTATATGAGAAGTAATCTAAATGTAAGTGATGATATACGTTGATACCATTAGATAGGACGAAACAAATTAACGACAACAACTGAAATATTCAATATTTTGCCCGTTTAAGTAAATCTTTATCTTCCAATTTTTAATACAAAGAAGATCCGATGGCGGACAGATCGAGGAGTATTTCGGGGAAAGTGGGTTGAAACAACCTATTACAAAATGCTGGAATTTTTAATCGACAAGATATTTGTCTAGTGTGGTGGACGTGTTTTTCAACAAACGGTCGGCATCCAAATGGGAACAAATTGTGCTCCTTTGCTTGATGACCTATTCCTTCACTCTTATGAGGCTGACTTTATTGGTGATCTCATCAGAAAGAAAGAATATCGTTTGGCTAGATCCTTCAATCTCAGTTTTCGCTATATAGATGACGTATTACCTTTAAACAATCCTAATTTCGGGGATTTGATACATCGCATCTACCCCAAAGAACTTGAGATAAAGGATACTACAGACACTGTGAAGTCACCCTCATATCTTGACCTAAACTTAGAAATCGATGGTAAAGGAAAACTATTGACCAAACTTTACAACAAACGTGATGACTTTTCATTCAGAATTGTCAACTTTCCTTTCATCTGTACAACATCCCTTCGGCACCTGCGTATGGAGTGTTCATATCACAACTCATACGTTATGCCAAAGCTTGCCGAAACTACGCAGACTTTTTGTATCGCGCTAGAACTCTAACAAATAGGCTTCTGGAACAGGGTTATGTTGCTACAAGATTGAAGTCATCACTACAGACGTTTTATGGATCGTTATGGTGTATCCATCTGCACCATGAAAACGGATTTATTCAACGGGTCATAGTTTTCCTTTCCTCGTTTGTCTACCCCGGACTTGACTTTTTGGACAACTCGGTGGGTGTTTCTAGAAAAGCAGAGGACGCTTACCCTATCGGTGCACCTGGTCCATGTTCCCAGTTTTTAATGGAGTCCGAAGTTGCTTTTGTTACTTTGTGTGTACGATTTTAGTTACTTTATGTTCTTTTTGTGTATGTCTGTTTTCCATATCTGGTGTTTGTCCCTGGATTACATTCTTTTGATTACCGCTATAACCTTGGTTCCCTTGATTACTCTTTCTAATTGAAAGTTTATTGATGTGTTCATAAGTTTGGCAAAAATGGAAAATGAACAAGTGATACCTTGGAACTCCTCGTTTATAGATTTGTGGACACGCTCCTGAGATCGGTAGAAAATGAAGTGAATTATTTCCCTCGTCGATTCCAACAACTTTTGTAGACAAATAGTTCTTTTCATTGCTTATATTTTTCATATGTTTGCATTGCTCTATAATTTAACCCCACAGCTCATTGGCGATTTTGTAATAAGTCGTTTTGCTGGAAGTCACAGAAAAGTACATGAATAGTGTCAGTTGATGCAGATTTTACACATTTAACTCGTTAAAATTGAAACTGCATTATCATTAAAATACGCTGTCTCGTTGGATTACCGCTTTACAAGGGATGTTTCAGGAGTCTCCGATCTATTTACATATGGACTACTTGTTCACTGGGTGTTGCATATTTTCTATATATGTATTTACATATAAGCGCATTTCATTGGAAATATGCTACGGCCAACGCTTTTACACGCCGTTGAAACATTAAACTGAATGAAACATTCAATTCTTAAATATAGTAACTATAGTACTTTATCCAGTTGAGAGGCTTGCCATGTAAATGTGGTATTGGTGGCACAACATTATTTTTCCTACTGGATTTTTTTTTTTTTTTTTTTGGTGCCAAAATATCATACAAAATCTATGAATGTCAAATAGTATAAAGATTTTTAAACCGATAATGGACGGCTCAGAAAATGATTTTAAAGTTCATAAATAAAGCAACCATAAATTTGCAAAAATAATGAGTTATCTCCCTTTTGTCAATGAAAATATTTTTCAATTAATAAAAAGAATTTGCATTGTACTTTGAGATTTACGGAGCACCTGATGCCATTTCCGGGTTTTCTGAGGGAGTTTATATTGCTAGTGCTTAAGTTCTATACGACAAGTGTGATTTATGTGTAATCTATTCTATTTGAATCGCTACATTAATTTTGTGTACTGTACGTTGTTTGTTTCATGCCATGCTTTTTTATTGCTTTTGTTTTGTTTTGTTTTGTTTTGTTTTTGTTTTTGTTTTTGTTGTTGTTGTTGTTGTTTGTGTTTTTTTTTACTTCGAATTCCATCCCACTACAGACACTTCGTTGTGTGTCAATCGATGTCAATGATGCGCAGCTTTTATTTTGACATTATGACACAATTAATCTGAAATATAGTTCATTTTTAGAAGAAATTGGCTAGTGTAAAACATGATAAACAATGGATCTAAAGAAATAGTGCTGAAAGTCCACACGAGGGGAAATTCCTGGACAACACAATGCCAAAAACACTTATATCATAACAAGCAACGAATAAAACGTACAACATATGACCAATAAGTAAACATAGGTAGACAAACAGCACGACTCCAAGCTCCGAAAAGCGTCTGACGTTCAAATATCACTCTAGATGTTGCAGCCAACCCTCCCAGCAAATGCAAGAATCTTGAATTTCGAAAGGATTGTCTGCAGCGTTAGTACGTCTGTCGCTGTATGGTATTTGCACGCCCCTACCAAAAAAACGGGGTGAGTTCAAATTGAGCGGTAACTGCTTCTTGCAAGACACCGATCGTGCTACTACGCGTTGAACTCCAATCTAGCAAGATCGATGAAACTTATTTTGATTACTCATGTTCCTCATGGTTCAGCAGTTTGGGTGAGGGATTAACTATAAAAATACAAGTATTGCAACATAAAGTTGTGAGATTTATTCGAATTCTCGGCTTCGGACCGAGAACAATAATTGATTGTGGTAGGTTCGAAAATGCTATCTTTGCCTGTGTCGCATAATACAAGTTCCGGCCAGTTAGCGGTTCCGGTAGGAACCGTATTGGGTGAAACATGGTATGGAAGGTATTCTTGAGTGATATAACATGGACAGATCAGTGGGATTTTGACACGTGGGTTTTGACATGCATGTTTCAGATTTTTCCCATTTTGCCTGATTCTTACAAACACTTACAATTAATATTTATCATGGTATTGTACACCATATTTGTGTGAAAAAATTAATATTAATCAAGGATATATCAGGGGTGCTTCTAATTTAAATTACATTATAGCTAATAGTACATGTAAAGATAGATTTACATTTGCAATACAAGATTGGAGTAAACTACCTATTTCCATAAAAAATTGACAAATGCACAGGGTTTCAGAAGTGGGGTAATAATGTTCTTAAAAGAAGAAGCAAAAAGATGGAAAGAAAATGAATTTATTTGCTTTTAGTTTTATTTATTATAAAATTGTCTTTTTATTTGAACTTGTACCTTTAATGGAATAATGGGTAGATTTTATAGTATTGTTTCAAAATTTATTCTATTGTATTTATGTGTGTGTGTGTGTTTAATGTTTCGTTTCATGTTTAACACGTGCTTGACTTGTCTGAATAAAAATTATCATTGTTATTTATATAACAGATTAACACGAAAATTAGACCACAAATAGATCTCATCATGTCATACACTTTTACACAAGCCATTTGGCTAAGCCTAATGGTTTTGCAGATATATGCGAAAAACTGCTGCCTTAGCCCTGAATTCTATTTTAGTAAGAGCGGCTATGTTTTCGACAGATCAAAAATCCCCACACCAGTTCTAGGCAGAGTACCCTATTGAACATTCATACCAAGTTTGTTTCTAATTGGATCAGTAGTGTCAGAGAAGAGTTTTGAAAAATTGTTAACTACGGATGCCAACTGATAACAATGCTCACATGGCCCACTTTAAAAATCAATAGATATTCATTAGGAATAAGTGTATTCTAAATGTAAAAAATATGGATTCTAGAGAGCTTACAATGGTGTTATGGATACACAGACAAACGGAATTATAGACGGTAATGCATCCACGCAGGAATGTCCCTTTTCAGTATAATTTTTGATCAAGGGGAATGAAAACCCATTTCATGGTGTTAATTAAGACATTTATTTAAAATCTGTACAAAAACTCAACAAATATTTACAACAAAACTACTCTGTAAAATTAACAGGAGAGTGGCAAATACACGTAGTGTTCTACTAGTACATGTACAACAGATAAATAATTGTACGAATCATAACATTGCTTGTTGGATTATACTAAGAATGTCTCCACTCCACCCCAACTACTTCTGTAGAGCTGAGAAACATAGTACAAGCCATCATACAAAAGCAATATATCAAATATCTAAGCATTCTCTCCAATAGACGCTGAGAAATTGGTTACAGAAATGTGTAACAGATGGACAGACTGACATGGTGATTATAATATAGCCCCACTCTATGAGTGGAAGTATTTTTTTTTTCTGTAATGGGTAAAAACTACAAAACATTTTGCACTTTAAATATCTAAAAAATTGCATGAAATTGAAACTGCATGCATTACTTGCATGTTAATTATTAATTTAAGGAAATAGACCTATGGTAAGGGACATAACTCTTGCAAATCATTGGAACATTTGTATTCACCATTTTATATCAATCTCATGTAAGGATCAAAGTAACAAACTGGTTCAATACAGTTTCAAAGGAAAGCTTGAAAGACTTTGGTGAAATTGAATATGATACAAACATATCACTGATTTCAAGAGTTATGTCCCTTACCCTAGGTCTACCTCCTAAAATATCAAATCATGTTCAATTTCTAACTATTTATGAATCTATTTGTATCTCATCATTCCAGGTTTACACAGAAAATGAAAGAATATTACAAATATACATGAATACTACCATAAAAACAGTATTGTTGAACAAAGATGACAGGTATCCTATAATTATGGCACTTCCTAAATTTCTATCAAACAAATGTGCAAAATAAAAACTTCAAAAATACACAAGTTTTACATACACTAGCCGTTTTGGAATTCATGGAAAGTAATTAAAGACATGCATAGACCTGTAATTAAAGAGATTATTTAATTATAGTTTCAACAGGAACATATCCAGTGGTTACAGAAAGAGCAATCAAGGGAACCAAGGTTATAGCAGTAATCAAAAGAATGTAATCCAGGGACCAGACATGGAAAACAGACATTCACAACAAAGAACATAAAGTAACTAAAATCATACATACAAGGTAACAAAAGTAAATGAGCAACTCGGACTCCACTAAAAACTGGGAGCATGGACCAGGTGCACCGGTAGGGTAAGCAATAAATACAATAAATCAGTGACAGATCCAGGGAGGGTGAAGGGGTTTAACACCCTTCCTTTCTATTGGAAAATTTGTCTTTTTCATGTGTAAAAATATCCTAGCAACCCCCTTTATCTGTTGAATCCTGGTTGGCACCCTTCCTTTCCAAAGTGTCTGGATCCACCCCTGATAAATGATATGACAAAAATGATATATAAACAAATTGGATCAGATTGCACAATTCACTAATACAAAGTATCTAATATATACACAAAGTAAAAAACAGTAACAATTCAAACAAAATTATCATTAAATATAAACAATGTGAAGAATTATAGAGTGATATAGAACATACAGATTGGGTATGATCCATATTTCATATTCCAGAACATGCAAATTGGGTTTGATCCATATTTCATATTCCAGAACATACAGATTGGGTATGATCCATATTTCATATTCTCTGTCTTGTTTTTTTTTTTTTTTTTTTTTTCATATCGGGGAGCAAATATTTGATTTTTATGGGTGAACTGTTACAATTTTGTCCTAAACATGTATGGTCAGTCACATCTCTTTTTTTAAAAACCTTTGTTTTACAACATATTGCTTATGCCAGAATCTGCCTCTTATTATATCTGATGAAACTGTTGTATCTGTCCCTTAAAAAATCTTGAAATAATGCACAACTATACTTGCGTACCTTAGGAGAAGGAGCGATGAAGGGTATTATTGGCCTAAAATAAAACTGAAAATAAATCATTCAGTACTGACTGATTTAATTTTGAATTTGGGGACTTATATCCATCACAAATAAGAAAAAATTAAGATTTCTGATAATTCTTGCATAGAAAGGACAAAAAAATTGAAATTTACCGATATTCAGATATCCTGTCAAATTTTGTACTTTTTTGGTAACTTTCTGTTCATTCTATTGGTAAGGAAATAGTGTCCACACCCAAGAAATAAAGTAATATTTAATAAATATATTCATCATTAAATATAACCTATGTAAAAATATAAAATTGTTTCTTAGGTGTGGACATAGTTTTCTGGATGTAAATATGTTAAAAAAAACAAAATTTACAATTCTCAGCAGTTTTTGTTAAATAAATTAAAATTGTGGCACATTGTTACAACATATTATTTTTCCTCATATTTATATATTTTACTATGTTAAGAACAACTATTATGTTATCATGACGAAGTTGATATTTTTAGGCTATATTCATAGCTTAATGCCCTAACATATTTCTTGAAATTATGTTCAGTAGTTTTTGACAAGATGCTTCAGTCATATACAGCAGCTGAACCAATCTGTGCGACAAAAATTGCGATCCGTCAGTTTCTGATCTGTTCGATCCATCAAACCAATCAATTAAACCTATGATCGCATCATGTGACCACAGAGCGATCAATATATTATACGGATTACATAGCTTTCTTTATAAATTTTAAACATATTTACATAATGCAATAGATTTAAATATCAATTTATACATTTATTAATATTTGTTCTATATTTAACAAGACCATTCGTCATTTTACATACCAAAACTGCAATCAGTTTGGTCACCGGTCATTGGTTAACGATCCATCAGTGATCAATCAGTCATCGGTCATCAATCCGTCAAATCACTGCATGGATCAGTTCAGGGACAGTACCTCTGGATACTAACTTCTTAGGGGGCATAATTTTCACAAAATACAATAGATAAAAATTTTCCAGTTATATAAACATCTGCATATTGTGTATTTATCCACGTTTAAAAGGATTTGAGATGACAAAAAGAGGACTAACAGATGGATGAACATGTCAAAAATATAGTCATTTCCACAAACTCTGTTGTTTGGGTATAATGAAATTAAATATAAGCTCCCTCAGAATAAAAACATTTCAATGACAATTTCATATTCAATTTTTTTTTTTTAAACAGATATTAATAATTGATAATAGTTCAAACAACAATAACCAATCATAAAATTGTTTAACTGTTTGTACTCA
This sequence comes from Perna viridis, assembly GCA_037379345.1. NCBI lineage: Eukaryota > Metazoa > Mollusca > Bivalvia > Mytilida > Mytilidae > Perna > Perna viridis. Next base: position 27,807,571 of record CM074517.1, on the reverse strand, counting down.
TAAGTTCATTAAGGACATTGTAAAGTGTTCCAAAATTCTGAGCTTGCTCTGGATCAGTTACCATCTGTTGTAACTGCTCTGACAAGTTATTTGCATTTGAATCCAGATTAAAATGGCTTGAATCAATTATAAATTCCTCATCAGCATTGACTTCTATTTGGCTTTCTGTAAGAACTTCAACTTCCTGTGGCTCAAAATTGGTTGAGTAATTCATGGGGGCAAAGGTCATCTGTGGTTGACTGTCACCAGGGTATGATTCTGCCAATGTCCTTGCTAAGTTAGATATTTCCATTTGTGTTAGTTCTTTTTGAACTGAATTGAGATCAATTTGGTTATTCATGCTGACATTTCCATCAACATGTGCAGCGTTATTTTTTTCCATAATTTTCTTCCTCAAATCTTCAAGTTGTCCAGGATTGCGTAGAAGATTTGTCAGTGTAGGATGTTGTTCAGGAAGATTTATAGGTTGTGGTGACTGGTTGAAAGCAAGGTTACCGCTTTGTGCAGGATTGAAACTAGTATTTGTTGCTGTGGCAAAACCATTCTGGTTACCTGCCAACATGGGGCTATTTTGACTGATTTCATCAAGAACCACAACAGGAATTGAAGCCTCTTGCTCTGGGGACAGATCCTGAGTTTCATCAATGGAGCTTTGTGGGCTGGCACAATTCATTCCATTTGAAACTGTGCTTAAAGGACTTGAAGCATTGTAAGACACTCCAGTGTATCGTAGATCATTTAAGATAGGATTTTCAGGCGACATTATGTTGTACGATGAAGCAGGACTCGGCTCATGTGACATTGGCATGGACTCGTTACTATTTCTTTCATATACAACAGAAAATGAAGAGGCAGGACTCAGCTGATCGAACTTGTCCAACATAGCAGTTTCAGAAATTAGTTGGTCAGAAGTTTCACTCATGCTCTGTCTAGACCTTTTAGCTGTAGGGTATTCACTACAATTGGGTTCTACCTTGGGTTTTGAATCTTCTGAGCTAAATTCCCTACAAAAGAGAAAAATGTTTAACTATACATACTAATCATACATGTAAAACTAAAAGAAAACTAAATGCATTGGTGCGCTATGTATACCCATTTCATACAGCATCTAAAATAGCTCATAAGGTCCGCCCAATCTATATAAAGCCACATACTGTATTTAATAAAGAGCTTTACGAAAGGCACCATCTTGAGCTCTCTGTTCACTTGGGGCAAGTGTGGAAACATTATGAGTTTTTGACATATTTAAGCATAGGGACTTGGGAGTTCATTTTGGACACAACAACTGGGTTGGTCACATTTTCGCCCAGCATTTTAAATCAAATTAAAGGTAAAAAAATGTGTTAGAGTTGTAATTATGTAAAAAAAAAAAAAAAGGCAGTCAGGGATTTTCATAAGGAATCAATTTAAAAAAAAATTCAAAGCTGGACCCAAAAAAGGACAAAAGTAGGGTGATACCATTACATGATGACCAACGAAATTTTCTGTGGTCATATAAAAATCATTCCATTCCTTTAACAAAATTTAGAAAAATAGATAGAATGACAGAGGAACAGGCAAGGTATCCAGATGATAAATATACAACAATGTATGTATATTTTTTAACTTTTGAAATTTTCATGCACCATATACACCATATATACATTGTTGTACCTCCTAAAATAGCACAAAGATGTGACAAATCTAAAAAATGGAGAATTAGTAAAGATCCCTGTACAACCAAAAAATGTAATTAGCAACTTGGGAAGCACTGTGAAAATATCATTGTTCATGGGGTACCAATTTTCATGGTTTATGTGGGTAGGCCAAACCACAGAATTTGGTTCCCAATGAAACAGAGATTTCCATTGAAGTGTATACTGAAAACCTCAAAACCACAAATTCAAGAGTCCATAAACTTGTGTTTCTTCCCTAATCCATGAAAATTGGTATCCACGAATGAAAGTACTTTCACAGTAAATTACTTTACCCTAAAATGAGTCTAGCAGGCTATCATACTTCATTTACTGAAATAAGGCAAGAAAAACCTAAGTCTGTTTAAGGAGGAAGACCTAGGGTAAGGGACTCCAATCTTACAAATCAATGCAATGTTTGTTCTGAGCATTTTACATAAATATCGTGTAAGCATCAAATTAACTTGGACTAATTTCATTCTGTTTCAAATGAAAGCTTGATAGGCTTTGGTGAAATTGTATATGATACAAACGTATCCCTGATTTCAAGAGTTATGTCCCTTACCCTATGTCTACCTCCTTAAGGTTGCATTGGATAGGGTAGGTAGGTAAAATAATTCTATTTTTATAAAATTATTTTATAAAGATAGTTATGGGAGGATTCCTTGATTTTAATAGTGCCCAACTAAAAAAAATATAGTTCAGCAGCATTGAAAAAAAAATAAAATGTGCTAAGGTAGGCCAAAAAATGAGAAGGTAGAATAACCTTAAAAACAGAGAAGTATTTTATTTTCTCTGGCCAAAACTAAGTTTTAACAGATGATCCATGTAAGTTGTTCATTATCAAAAACATGGATCATCTGTTAAAACTTAGCATATATTATAACAGTTACTCACTTGACTATGAAAAACAGCCTCTCTTCAAACTCCAAATACTCAGTTGTCTTGTTTTTAAAACCTGTAAATATTGTTTAAATTTATATTAAGAGAAATAACAAACTGAAAACTTCTTCTTTAGACATTTAAATGCATACTGTTTAGATATACATGATCAGTAGTATGAGGATTTCCTCATCGTTCATTGAACACCAATGGGTGGACATGGGCTGACATTTTCATAACAAATTACATAAATTGGATTAATGTTTATAATGTAGTGATGTTCCATATTTTTTTAGTGTTCAAGTTGAATTAATTTCATTCTAAAAACTAGAAAAACTCTCAACAACGCCAGTTAACTTGATATACCCTCACTCCCCCATTTGATACAAATATAGCATGCACCTTTTGACTTCTAAATTCATTTGGATCAAAATCTCAAAGAGAAGGTGAACAATGTAAGAAAGGTTTGTGTAAGTTTTATAAAAATTCCATTTAGTGGGATATAAATAAAAAAAAAACACCAGATGGAGTATACATTTCACAGTTGATTCTTTACTGTTATGTCTGTAATTGTACAAATTTCTTTGTAGAGACAAGATACTGTCGAAATAGCTTCCAAGTCATAGTTTTTTCACCCATTTTGATATCATTACTACAGACTTCTTACAGTTGTTTATCACAATTTGACTGATCAATATGAAGTTTCCATTTCGCAGGTGACTTCCAATCTTACTAAATTGTGACCTATCAAACTTGACAAATATGGGATTTCCGTCACATGCAATATGTTGTGTGATTCTGGTACAGCGGTACATGCCTAATCTTCTAGAGCACTTAATATATAATATGACACCTTTTTCTTAGAGCAGGGTGGCTAATACATGTACTAATACCACTAAAGAAGCTTACTACAATAAAACCTGTCTAAACCACACCCTGAATAAACCTTGAACCTGTGGAAAGCAGACAGTCCAATTAAATCAATCTAAAAGTATTTTAACCTAGGTAAACAAAACACCTGTCTAAACAAAACCCTGAATAAAACATAAACCTGTGGAAAGCAGATACCATCCAATTAAATCAATCTAAATGTATTTTAACCTAGGTAAACCAAACAATAAACAAAATCTATAGTCCACATGGGGTTCTCTTTAGACAGGTTTCACTGTTCTGAACATATTACTTACTTGGTTGGTAATTAGCTGTGAAGACATCATCTCTGGTCTTATTTCCTGCCAACACACACTTAAGCTGAGCTTCACAGTCATTTTCCTTTATTCTTATAGATCTTATCTGCCTTGCCAAATCTTTACTCTTTAATTTGTCTGCATTGAAGGGTTTCGCATGTCCTACAGTAATTTGACCTGTAGAAATTAAAGTATAAATATTTTGATTTGAAATATCAGAGATGATTTTACGAGGTCAACAAACAAAGCCGAAATTGGTAATATGGAAAGTAAATATACAGTAAAAGAGAATTGTCATGGTAAAATCCGGAATTGAAATAGCAGAAATCTGCTAAAAAAACGGAAGAAAATCATGTCTGAATATGATAAAAATAGGGCATTAATGGAATATTAAGTGATAACTTGTCATATATCAATTGGTGAAAAAATAGGATGGCCAATGTTCAAAATGGCTTATCTCAAAAATAGCAATTTTGATTTTGCTGAAAATTTAACTTGACCTGTATGTTATGGTACTCAACAAGTGTGCATAGTTTCAAAAGTATTCCTAGATCATTTCTCACGAAGTAATCATCTGGAAACCATTGGGGGACAGACAGACGGACAGTCAGAAAAGCAACTTTTCAAAGGGCATCACATAAAATCTTGTTACTTCTGGTGGCAGAAAAAAGAAACACTACTGTTGATTGGAGCAGACAAAATTTTAATAGACTGATATTGAAAAACAACGTAAAGAAACTAGAAAAATTCTAAGCAATGATCACTAACATGATACCCCACTCCCCTATTTGCTAACATGTACCTTTTAATCTCCATTTTATTCAGATTAAAATCTAAAATAGGAAGTACACAATAAGAATATCAAATAAAGATTTTGTGAGTTTCATCAAATTCATCAAATTTTCAATGAAGGCAGACCAAAAACACCATGTGACCTGCAGCTGCTTTTAAAAAGATGGGACCATCCAGTCAAAACGACTTTTACTTTTATCTGTGGCAACATCCCTTCAGCACCTGCGTATGGAGTATTCATATCACAACTCATATGTTATGCCAGAGCTTGCCGAAACTACAGACTTTTTGTATCCTGCTAGAAGTCTAACAAATAGGCTTCTGAAAACTTGCTACAAGATTGAAGTCATCACTACAGAATTTTTATGGATCGTTATGGTGTATCCATCTGCGCCATGAAAACTAATTTATTCAACGGGTCATAGTTTCGTCTGAATATAGCTGAAATATTGCTGCTCGGACGTTAAACCCCAACAAACAAACAAAAGTTTTCCGTACTATACGTCGATGTGGAGTATAATTCGAATTGCTTAATTTTGACCAAAATCGACAAAAAAATCTTAGATAAGCTGAGGGTCCGAAGTGTATATATATATATCATACGTGTCAACAGAGATTCAGCTGAGCGGTTTGTTTTCAACAGCATATTATTCCAGCGATGTTACTAAGTATAAGATTTCTGAATTAAATAAATATGTATGTATAAATGCGTTTTTGTTAAAGAGTACTTTTCTCCGCAAGTTCAATTATTTTTATTGAATAGCATTTCAATGGCTCTGAAGCCATAGATCATCAGGAGTATGATATCATAAACATGTTAAACGTGCAGCCATGTGTGAAATAAGCGGGAAATTCGTTTGATGAATTGGTCATCATTATGAGCGGTAATTTGTAAACAATATTACTTGGTATTATGAAATACAATAAAAAAATAATTGTTATTTGCAAATTTGGTTGCAATTTGCAATTTAGATATCAACTTAACTGAATTATAATTTGAGCCACGTGCGAATGTGTTAAGACATACCATAAATGGGTATAAATTTGCATATTAAAGGACGGATAACTCCAAAATACTCGATTATGTTTCCCAAGTTAAAAAAAAATAATAATAAGTCAAGGCTGACACTTTGCTGAAAAAAAATATTAACTTATAGTCCGGAAAATATGTTATTGTAGAAAAGTTCTTAAAAAAGAGAGTTGGTTATGAGAGATTTTCCGATTATTCAGGGTTCAATTTACATAAGTTTCACTGTAAAAATAAATCCAGCCTTACCTGCAGCTGTGTAAACAAAGGAAACTGATATTGCACCACACATATTTTGTCCCTGACCATCAGTTATGATATTATTGGAAAATCTTAATAGGAAAGTGTGGGGTTTGAATGGCTTTATATTCTTCAGTTTTTCTTCAGAATCCTCCTTGGATGAAAATCCATCAATTACCCTGAAAAGTAGAATTCTAATTTTAGCACAAGTCTCTGTCAAAATCAGGCAGTAACCTGATCCATTTATGACGAGAGTTATCCCCTAACCTGCTCAATTAAATTATGCCTCATTTTCCAAAAAGACATTACAAACCTAGTATTTACTTCTGATTGCCATTGAAATGGCAAGGATTTTTTTTTAAGTTACTTTCTCTTCTTTTAATCATTCTCTTCATACAATTATGAAAAATTTAATTGGCATTAGTATGAAACCTACCCATCTACCCAATATTCTTTGAGGTGGTTGTTAGTCAGATTGTATACAGCCAAGACCCACATCCAAAATGTGGCAGACTTATTTTTGGCCTCCTTGGATTCCTTCACATCCATCATTTTGTCAAGGCAGAACTTCCTGAACTGAATTTCTGTCTGTTGGTTGATGTTGGAACATGGGATAGCTAAAAATAGTATCATAAACTGATGTTAAAAAAAGTATCATAAACTGATGCTAAGCTTTTGAAAGTTAGAATTAATAGTTCAAAGTCCACTTTTCACGAAAAGTCAAAGTTATGGTCCCAAGTCATTTTTCACTACACTTAATTAAGAGGGAGACATTCATTGCCTTTTCTTTTTCAACAGTTTCATTGTCCTAAAAAGTGCTTTTATTATTGTTAACACATCTGATTGAGAATCTAATGAAACATTAAACAACGCCCTGCCATATTGTGGAGCAATAACTATGCACATAAAACATCAAAAAAAACATTTAAAGGGGGTGGCAAAATTTAAGTACAGTAGAACTACAGAAACAGAAAAAAAGTTGCTCTCAAATTCAAACTGATCTGTATTCTACAGTACTATACAATTGTGCAAAGTTTGAATAAGTCTTCCTTTTGTTTACTCACGTTATCTGAAAATTACAAAAAGGTGGGTGACAAATGTTCAAAGCAGTGTAATTTGAAAAGTCCAAACAAGATTGTGCATAAAATCAAAGTTATTGTGTACATAACAGTAATAAAGAATTTTGTAATGTTTAAAAGAGTCAAGTTAAAAAAAAATTAAACCACCATAAAATAATAGCTTTGAGGAGTGCAGCATGATATGAACATGTTAACTCTGCTTTGAGGAGTGCAGCATGATATGAACATGTTAACTCTGTTACTTGGGGTAAGTGTGGATACAATATCAGTTTTTGACACACCTAGGCATAAGAGCTTGCATTTCATTATGGGCAAAATACTGAAAGAAAGAGTTTCACAGAGAGCAACATGATACAATAGCACTATGTTGAACTCTGTTCACTTGGGGCAAGTATGGACACAAAATTAGTTTTTGCCAAACTTAAACAATTAATTATGGACACAACAGTATAGCACAAAATTTGAAATTCAATTTTTTTTTTTTTTTTTTTTTATTGCTTGGCCCGCCCCTTGTAACTTAAACCATGAAAAATATCTAAAATCTGATTAAAGAAACAAAAAACAGGCAGGGATTTTCATGAAGAATCTAAGAAAAACAAAGTTTCAAAATCAAACCAAAATTTAAAGAGTTGATTTTTTTAGGCATGGCTCAATTTTGTACCCCTTTAACTCAAAAACAGTTGCAGATAAATCTACCCAACAAAACAATTCTTAAAAACAGAATTTTAGAAAGAACACACTGACAACAGAATCATCAAAATTGAGCTAACAATAAATTTTTTCTATAAATTCTAATGATAATATTTATTTTTCCCTTTTTAACCCCTAATTTTAAAAGGGGGCAGGGCAAAAATTTCCAAAAAACTAAAAGGTCCTTCTCCATGTCCTTTAAAAACTATATGTTAAAATTTCAAAAAGATCTGATTAGTTTTACTCAAGTTATCACAACTAAATGAAATTTAAGAAATGACAAAAACAATGATGATGAAAGTGTGATACCACTAAAAACAATCAAAGAAAGCCTTATAGGAGATACAAATATAAAGAATCTGTGATATACAGATAAACAGACAGATACAAACAACAAAGTTCCTGGAGACGAGGGACAAGAACTTTGAAGAAAGGAGTTGTAAAGGTTAACACCAATACAGTCACTTGTGAAAGCTGCTGACAGTATACCAGTGGTCCTTTTCACAAAAAATCATAAGTGTAAAATTAGTTGTAAGTTATGACGTCACAATACTTTGATTTACTATGACATCATAACTTACGACTAATTTTACACTTATAATTTTTTGTGATAAGGACCACTTATTTTTCAACATAACACCAATACTGACATTTGTGAAAGTAAGCTGCAGACAGTATATCAGAGGTTTAAACATAAATATCAAGAAACTTACTGCAAGCTGCTAAAAAGTGTTTACCAAAAAAGGAAATAAAGACATATTGGATTGTAAAACCTACTTAACAATTTCAATGTACACCGTATTTTTAACTGTTAAAATGCATACCCAATTGTGTTTTTATGTGAACATGGCTGATTGTGTCTTGTAAAATGTAGACAAAATATGGAAAATTTTCATATATAATAAAAAAAAAAAATGCTATGATATTTTACATGTTTGAGATTGAAATGGCCTATACTTAACGTAGATTAAGAAAAAATAGGGTAAATATGTACACAGCCAGGGGATATTTTGTTTCTTTACAAGCCTTCAACTATTTAAGAAGAGTTTTTAAGTTTCTCACATACTATTAGGTATTGTGGTACATTTTGTAATACCTGCTTCTTTCATTTTTCCTCATAAAGGGTTATTTATTTTTTTCTGAAAATAAATTTTGGATACAACCCTCAGTATTTTTCTCATTTTAAATGTACCTGCACACAAATTTATAACTCATATTTACCTGAAAGTCTTGATGCTAAGTGAATTAACTCATCACTTCTAAGGTCACGTCCACCTAGCATTTTAAACTTCTGATTCAACATGGCCGACACTGTTGACCATGGCAACTGGGTTGGGGTTTGCAAGGGAAACTGCATCTGTAACAACAATGAAATGCACCTATCATAAAGAGCTGTGAATGTGTATAAGACAAATGGAAAATGGGACTGTAAATACTTCACAGAGTGATAGAGGACTAGGTCCTCATAATAGTTATGAAGTGAATTTAACTTTTGACCTTAGAAGCACTGAGAGCCTAATTTCAGTCTGAAAGGAAGTCAACCTGCAATATCAAGGGTAATACAAAGTAAGTATCTGTTTTAGTTTGATATCTTTAACAATATTAAATGATTATAGCTCTTGTCTTACATTTTTGTTTAATTATGAGGAAAATAAATCCTAATTGTAAAACTGTAAAAAGCATTAACTTCATCCTATTCAGGTTACACCTGCCTCATATTACCCAAGCTTGCAAAACAAAATATGCAAAAATGTAAGCATTGGACGATCATAAGCTTGCTTCATACATGTCGACATAAAATGCTAAATACTTCAATAAAAGTTTGCTTCAAATCAATAGAAGGATATATCAGATATATGGACAGCTCTTGAAATAACATAAAATGGCTTTAGTTTAGTTTATTACTGGATTTATTTTTAGAAATAGTTGTCTTCTTTATCAGACCAACATGGTGCTGATTTATTTTTCACATTTACTAGTGGTAAATTGAGAGCTGGTGGAGGGAATATTCACTCCCCAACTCCTGAAAATTGGAAAAAATTATATTTTAGAATGAAGTCATGATTTTCACCAAAAAAAAAGCCCTAATTTTTTTTTAGCCTTGCCCTGCTCAGCAATTGAATACTAGTATGTTTACAACCCCCTGACCTGAAATCTTGGATTCCGTCCCCTGTTGACTTTATATTTACTGTAATAGCAGGGATGATTTTACGAGATCAACAAACAAAGCAGAAATTCGCAAATCGGAAGTAAATATATGGTAAAAAACAGAATCATTACAGTAAAATCCTGATTTAAAATAGCAGAATTCCTCTAAAAGAAAAGGAAAAAAAATCATCCCTGTAATAGACATCCTCCAACCTTTCTTTTACTGTCCTTACCACGTCTTCAACACTGAAGCACTGCCACAACAATGATCCATGGGCATTAGAACCTTGACTGGCTCCTGTAGTAATGATCAGTGGCAGAGATAGGGTCTGAAAAGATCATACAAAAGTAATATCTACTATCTCCATGGATATCATAATTTCTAACCATAATTAAATATAAGAAAAGTATTTATTATCAAAACTCCAAAATATCAATAAAAAAAAGGGTATATTTAATTAAGATACACCAACTTGTCAATAGTTAAGTTTAATTAAGGTCATTTATACTATAATCTGTAAGTGTCAGTATCTGTAAGAATCAGGCAGTGGGTGAAACATGGTATGAAAAAACCCACCATTATGATAAATTAATTTTACTATTTTTACAATCAAAATCAAGGAAAACAGACAAGATTTTCCATATCATGCTGGACCACTGAGTTCATTGAAATGCACCAAAAACGAACATTTCAAGGGCAGATAACTCTGTCAAAAACATAATTTTTCTAAGATTCTATTGAAAAAATACTGAGCGAATCCAATGATACAGAGATCAAATAATGGCCATTTCAATCAGATTGGTGGTGCTTTGGCATGCATGTTCCTGATTTTTCCAATTTTGCCTGATTCTTACAAACACTTACACATAATATGTATAACTTTACAAAGGTTTAAATCTTCAAAAATTATTATGCAAGATTTCCATCACAAAATTTTCTTAAAACAGGAGATAAGCTGAGGTTTTGTTTTGTGATATGTTTTATGATTGGCAACAGACCATAATTAAACTTAAATCCAATTTCACTGAGACAACAAGTTGTGACGTCCCCTGAAAAGATGACATTTAATGTTTCCTTACATTATGATGATTGTAATGGTCAAGTTCAAGATCACATGGATTTGAATTGAAGTAGTAAATACTATTCTAAGCTGAAAATTCAAATAAGACGAAAAATCTTCAAATGTTGCTAAATCTTCCAATTTGACACAGGCATGTTAACTGGCGATTGTTGATTTTTTTTATGTTACATTGAGAAGCCGTAAGCAGAAGACTAAACATCTATGATTTTATGAACATGGAAATGAAACATGTGAGATTTTTCTATTGTTTGTATACTTTCAACTAATTCTATAGTTCTTGCTGTTAAACTGCAGTAAAAAAAAGCTAAATATATTTGAGCATATTCTAAACAATCAACCAACCCTGAACTGTAGTGTTCTTCCAGCAACCTCTTGCTCCGTAGTGAACACTATCCTATACTTCTCTTCACAAACATGCTTGTCCTGATCCCGTTTAAAGTTTGTCATTTCTAAACCATTGAAGCAAGCAAGGCCCTTAGCTGCAAATGGCATGTTTCTAGATTTTCCTCGATCTAACAATGGGAAACTTTCAGCTTCAAGTCTATCCCATGCATTATCTTTGTGAAGCTGATTAAGCAAATCCTCATGGCAGAAATATGCTCTAACTTTTGGTCTATTTATGATATCTTCAGTGGCAATAAGTCTGAAAATTAATAAAGTTAAATTTATAATAAAACAGCATAAAAAACAAATAGCATGCCCGCCATCCTTCTATTTTCTAGTAACAGCATCCCAAATGCATTTTAATACTAGACATTGCCCCTAATGGACTAATAGCCCCACAGCCTGTTGAACCCTGTACATTTGGGGACCAAGGTTTTGCTGAAAAAAATCCACCAGGGACCATTTCTACATTTATTGTCCAAACATAAATTCCTGACAGTATGTACATATCCATGTGGTTATAATTTACAGCCAATACATTTCATAACAATATTCCAGAGGCTTAAAAAAAATAGAACAGACAGACAGACATACAGACTAACAGGTGGAAACCTATATACCCCTCAATAAATTCCATTTAAAAAAATTGAAGGTCTAATCAGTAGAAAAAAGGGAATTCAAAGGTCCAAATTCAGACATTGTGACCCTTTGACCTCCTTTAATTTGAACATCTCTTCATGCAATAGTTTCAAATTAACACCCATTTTTGATATATGGTTAATGAGCGTGGGTATGATAATTGAAGAACCTTAGTGAGCACGTTCACATACCCAATGCGTCCCAATGTTGGATACTCAAGTAAATTTGTACATAAGAGAAATACATGTAGAAGGACACTAGTAAAAAACAAAAGGCTCCCAGGAGCCTGAATCGCTCACCTGGTTAAATTTTGCCTTTCAAGGGCAATAAATTAAACAAGAAGTTGTTCAACAATTTTGACTCAAGAAAACTTTGATAGGACTTATCATAAGGATCATTGCAGTAAATGAAAGTCTAAATCTATCATAGTTTTCAAGGCTGAAAACTGTAAAAAAAAAAAAAAAAAAAAAGAAACTTGTCATCTTCCCCTCTCAAGGACAAATTATATGCATGAAGACTTTTGAAGACTTTCTAAAAATAAGAATCATTTCAGCTATTGAAAGAATTTGGCTAAACCTAACTGTTTTGGAGATATATGCGAAAAACTACTGTCTGACCCCTATGTTCTATTTTTACTAATGGCAGCCATGCTTTTCGACAGATCAAAAATTCCCACATCGGTTCTATGCATTATATCCCAAGCAACATTCAAACCAAGTTTGGTTCCAATTGGTTAAGTAGTGTCAGAGGAGATGATTTTTGAAAGAAATAACATAAAAAATAGCAAAAAATGTTGAAAAAGCGCAATAACTCCAACATGGCTAAAAGATTAAAATGAAAATTTGACCGCAGATAGATCTCATCATGCTGAACACTTTTACCCCATTTCAGAATTTGGCTAAACCTAACCGTGTTGGAGATATATGCAACAAACTGCTGTATGACCCCTATGTTCTATTTTTAGTAACAGCGGCCATGTTTTTTGACAGATGAAAAATCCCCACATCAATCTTATGCAGGATACCCCAAGGAACATTCATAACAAGTTTGATTCCAATTCGTCACATAGTTTCAGAGGAGAAGAGTTTTGAAAAATTGTTAACGACAACAGACAACAACGCCTACGGATGCCAAGTGATGGCAATAGCTCACATGGCCTTCGACCAGATGAGCTAAAAAGGAATCAGAGTGTCTTTTTCAGGCTTTAGACCTTTATCTTCTAACTAAATTCTGTTTCTCAGAATGGTAGTTTCAAACTCAAGACTGTGATTTCTTTGAGTTTTAGTTAATCCAAATTAAATATCATCACAGTGGAACAATACTTACACTTGACCTGTAACTTATCGTGGTGAACTTATATAAGAAATCATGTCATAATCTGCAAGCGTTTAGAAAAAAAGTCCGAAAAACAGTTATTTCTGTGAATTTCAAGGCCCCTTTTTTCTGGTAAAAATTATCAGAGCGGACCCAAATACAAACTTCACCTGTAACTTATCATGGTTAACTAATATACCAAAAATCATATCAATATCTGAAAGCTTTAGAAAAAAAGTACAGAGAACTGCTATTTCTGTGAACTTTGCTAAGTTCAAGGCCCTTAATTTCGGTAAAAAATGACACCACTGAGCAGGGTACATCAAAGACAAGTGAACATTTTCAACATTTCAAAACAGTTTTAACTATCGAAATAAGAAAACCTATCATACCTTACTTAAATGTGGAGCAAAGAAGCTGTTGCACGCTACATCGTGTTAAGAATACTCCCACTCAACCATTTAAGTCAAAGCTAAGAAAGAGAGACACAGTACAAGTCATCATAAGAAAGCAATATACCAAATACATACCTATTCCCTCCATTAGAAGTTGAGAAATCAGTTAAGAAAAATTCCCAATAAAACAAATGTAGAAAATGAAAAATATGTTACAAAAAAGGTGTACAGATGGACGGACAGACAAGGTATTTACAATATAGTCCCCATTTAAATGAGTGGGGGTATGAAAAAATATTTGCAAGTTTCAGAATCTAAAAACACCTACCAGTACTTTACTAGTGCTGAAAATTTTGGGCAATGGAAGACTTTTCTATTTACCATACAAGGTATTATATCTTGAATCTAGAACTACAAACCTGACTTGTGCTGAGAACTTTGGACATTTGAAGGCTTTCCCGGGTTTAATATCATCATCGTCAGCTTGGTCTTTGTTTCTCTTTTTCTGGCCCAGTTCTACTTTAATTAAATGTCTGGTCTGATCAGTAACAAGGAATGTACTGAAACAAATATTCATATATACAACATATGTAGAATCCTTGTCTACAGCCAATTGTGCTACATATGATAATCATATTGTGTTTGATTCATATGATAATTTACATATGGTATTCAAATCATTAACATATGATTTTCATATGTTTAAAATTTTGGCTATGGAACTTATGATGATCATATGTTTGTACAAAACATATTATAATATGATAATCATGCGATAATCATATGTAAACTGAAACATGAATATCATATCATGCTCAATTTATATGATAAACATATGTTATCAACACATATGATTCTTATATGTAACACTTAAGGCTGTGATAAAGTGCATTACTCTTGAAGTCAAGTTCATTGTCTTCAACAATTACGAATAAAAAATATATGCACTATAAATGGAAGAAGGGTTGAAGAAGGGTTTTCACTAATACCACTTGAATAAAAATGTTTGTTTTTTTCCAAGTGTATTTAAAACATGAAGTTATGACAGGTATACCCAAACTAATTCAAGAAGTTGATATCAATCAGCAATCAAATTCACTTACTATGTATGCCCATCTTTATAAAACCATGTACCAAATTTAAAAGCAATGCATCTATTGGTAGCTGAGATCATTGCGACAAAATTTGTACAGGCGACAGATGGACAGACAAGAAGTTTACAATATACCACTCACTCCTTGAGCGGGAGCATAGTGATTTGTTCAGCTACTCAAATCAAAGGTACAAACATTTTTTTCTTGTATATGTTATTCCAAGGATCTTTCTCTTTCAGAAAATTATTTTCTCGATTCTCAAGCCATTTCAAATAAACAAAAAAAGAGAGGGAGGCATTTCACTCCATATTTTTATTGCTTAAAAAGTAATGAGGGTGCTTTAGCCTTTGTTCATTGCAGAGAAAAATGACGAGTGATTGGCCACCAAGGGAGGTAACTTTTTGTGAGTATATTGTTGATACAGTAATAAAAAAGGGCAAAGAATCCCAACTAAGAAGTGGATAAGTCTAAAAACTAATAAGGCTGAAATAAAAAAAAATCCATGTTTCCAGTATTAATCCAACAGTCCCTATTTTTCAGTTTGACCCTATTTTTTTTTATTCAATTTTCAAAAAAATAAAAAAGTAAGGTAGACCAAATGACCCTGTTTTCAATCACAGGTTTCAACAGCTGACAGACAATTGTCACGATTTGCCCCCATTAAGACAATTTATTCTGTAGAGACACAATCAGTTGTACAAAATGTCCAAAAAGGTACCATGAAGGTCAAATTCTACGAAGTTTTTTTTTCAAAACAACGTTTTTACAGTATTTCTGGTTGATGAAACTTATTTGCCTACAGATTCAGAAGGGATATGAAAAAATTTTGGAAAATTCCTAGCTTACTGGAAATGGTGGAAAACAATGCCCTGACAAAAAGAAACTAACTGAAAAAAATAAGAATCTGACCTACTGACCCTAACTTTTTTAGCATGTTACCAGAAACACTCACTTGTTGAAATACAACTATCTTCTTGTTAAGTAATACTCATAAATTTCAAATTTAGGAAACTGTTTGTGTTACCTCTGGCAGACATTTTCAAACAATAGGAAAAGATTGTTGATTGAGTTTTTCAAGTCAATGTCACTTTCCATGTCCCATTTTCCATTTGACAGAACCAATAGATCATCATGAATGTAGTGTAATGTACCCATCAGAAGCTTTCCAAACTGCTTACATCTGAAAAAAAATGAAATGCAGTTCATCATAACATAACTTTCAACAACAAAAAATTATTTCAGAAGTAACAAAATTCCTCCTTTTAATACTAAAAAGTTACATCCATCATCTCATGTCATCAACTTTTTTTGACAATCTACCCATTAAATTTTAACACTTATCTAAATCAAACCCCATACATACATGTGACCCTACCGGCAGTAGTTCAATTCTACCAGAATTGGAACCTTCCTACCGTTCTACCGTTGAAACAGAAAAACTACCATTTTCCGAAAATTATACCGTAAACCAATTTTGGACGCCTATTTTTTTTTTAATTTACTGAAGGAAAAAACCAGAGAGGATCGAATAACGACATTTCCAGTTGATCTTGGGTCGACAGGTGAACATGTTAATAAGGGTCATAAACAGTAATTAAGAGCTTTAGTGGTTATTGAAAAGACGTAATTTAAAGGGTGTGATGATTATATAACAACAGGAGATGATTGACAATTATCCCAAGTTTTAGTGGCACACGCTTAAATGATGAAACGATTTTATTACCAATGATTGGGACTCATTGTGTAAACATTGATGCATTGATTGGCCATTTATGTCGCATTGTTTTACCCCAAGTGATAGCAATAGGTTAAATAACAACAAAAATGGCCTGCCAAAAATCATTGGAACGTTTGTATTCAGCATTTTACATCAATCTTATGTAAGCATCTAATTAACTTGGATTCATTTTATTCTGTTTCAAATGAAAGCTTGAGAGGCTTTGGTGAAATTGAATATAATACAAACATAACACTGATTTCATGAGTTATGTCCCTTACCCTACCTAGGTCTACCTTCTTAATGTCCCTACACCTTTATTTTCTTATTGTTTTACCTTTCATCCATACCATCCAAGTTATAGTCACTGTCAGCAAGATAGACATATTTATACTGAGCTTGTTTCTTCCACTTAGTAATCACAACAGCAAATCGCTTTTGGAGCTCCATGCCAGCTGTATGCAATTCTCTGAGGGTATTTTTGATAGTCTACAATCATTAAACAATAAACTTCATAAGTCAAAAGAACAATTCAATATCTATGCAATAAAGTTGTGCATTAACATACACTGTAAATCTACTAAGCTTTGTTTTTAGTATGCCTTGGGTAAGGCCCAAAAAATAACAGCATTGTTTCCTGCTACCAGCAAGAAAAAAATTGGGTAGTTAGGTAGAGAAATTATTTAATTTTTCAAAAATATTATACATATTTTACATTTTATAATGGTGAAACAATCTTCACTCTAATGGTGCTTGAGCCAAAATTGTCATAAATGTTTAGGGTAGGTGAAAAAAGGAGGTAGGCAGTTAGGTTGATGGAAATAAACATATTTTTTGGTTGCCTAATGGTTTTTTTTATTTTAACTCCTTTACACCCTTGTACTTACATGCTTCATTTTTTCTACTTCAGAATGAACAGTGCCTAGTTGAAGAAGAATTGCCTCCTTCTCGCCACGTAGTTTTTCCAGGTTCTGGTCTGGTTTAACACTGTTTTTGTTTCTTCGGCTAACTGTCCCAGAGGAGGCTTAATATAGATGAACAGAAATTATCAGAAGGTAATTTAGTAGTTTACCAAATGAGAAAAAACAGATGTTAAAAGGTAAAAAAAGTTATAAAAATGAAAATGTAAAATAGCCTCCCTCACCAAAATGATACATATCAATTTTTGTAGATGAAATATGCTAAAATGGCACTTGGTCCCTCCTTATCATTCATTACTGGTGGAATGCTAATATGTTACTTGGTCCCCACCTTGTCATTAATCACTGATTTCCTGACAGAAATGTCAATGAATAAGTTTTTTCATACATCAAAATTAAAAAAAAAAGATGTAAAAATTAGATTAAGCAAAATTTTGCAACAAAAAACGTCATCATGTACATTGCTTAAAAAATATACAATCTGAAAAATAATGACTAAGTTCTATTGTTTTAGTTGAACAACACTGCATCAGGTGCTCTCAGGCAGTGCATCTAAACAAGTTTAGAAAATCTTTAATTACATATTGTATTAGTAAACAGTGATTAAAATTCTTACAGCTGTAATCTTAACAAGAATTGTATTCCAGTGTAATGCCATTTGCAAAGTAATGGCCCAGAATGCAAAAACTTGATAAAAATTTTGAAGAAAAAACATCTTATTACAAGGCATGTTAATCTAAGAAAATGATAAAGAATTGGATTTAGAAAGGAAAGAATAATATATTTTTGGTGTATACTGTGAATACCCAATAAATTTTCCTGATTGTTACTGCTCACTGATTACCATTACTCATACTTTTTTTTTCAGTGACATCCCAGTGCAAAGAATTTGTCTTAGCAAAAATCAAGAAGTGGGGTGAATTTTGGTAGAAAAAAAGACAATTTTGACAATGTAATTAGACTACCTAAGACATTAGAATTAAGGATAAGAATTACATTTGTTGTTTTGCTACCTGTATTTTCAGTTTCCCAATGCCAAAAATTTGATAATTTTCCCAAATTTTCTCCCTAAAATTCCCAAAATCCAGCTATTGATTTTTTTTCCAATCTTCCGGTACTTAAAATTACACCTATCAACTGTTCCGTTCAGTCACTGCATGTAGGATCTAATAACACTCCATTCTACTATCTGTTCAGAGACCTTTTCAGAATCCTCAGGTTTTTTTTCCTTTTGAATAAATGCTTTCAAAAACTCTGATTATCTAATCAGAAAGGTCATCAGAAGAAAAAGTGGAGTGCTTAAATCCTGCATGCAGTGACTGAATGGAACAATTGATTGGTCTAATTATAATTAGACTGGATTGTTTTTCAATAAGACATGTCCAGTTAGGGGTTTACTAAACAAGGTGAAAATTTTCCATTCAAAATGCAAAAGGAACTTTTTCCACTTCTTTCTCATCTTTTGTTTAGAAAGGTATCAGTATAGGGACGCATGTTACTAGTGCTATGATGAAATATAATTCTATTATGAATTTCCCAGTTTGTTATATATTTCAATACATTTTCTCAAACTGAAAATTACAAGCACCTTTTAAAAAAGTTGAAAAATCACAGAATACTGTATATTTTTGTGTGTATATGTTCATTTTTACATAGAAATCATTTCTAGAGCATGGGGGAGTGTTTTACTCATTAATAGAGCATGGTGGAGCATTTTACTTGTTAATATATAAGAAGTGGCCACAAAATGAAATATTTTCATATGAAAAAAGAGATCATGTAATGTAAACAAACAAACAGGAAGAGAAAGAAAGTTTATCTAATCATCAAATACATTTTGAAGTATTGAATTTTAAATTATACTTTCTTCAAATCATGTTTGAATGTCCTAAGGACGAAGGTTGTACGAAATTTCTTTCTTATAAAACAGAGTTGGAGATTAAAATGAAACAATTCAAAACTGAAAAGTATCAAAAGGTTTTTTTTTTTTGTCAAACCCTCCATATTTAATGCTTTTGCAGTTAATAATGAGTATTTTGAAACTGCTTTCGATTATTTCTTACTATTTTCTTCCTTAAAGTGTGTTTTAAAATTAAAAATTGTGAACTTTGAGTTACAACCACAACTAGAATTATCAAATTATTCAATTTTTTTATTTTGTTTTATAAACCATTTCATACATCATGTGACAATTTTATCACAGATCAAAATAAAAATTATCCAGTTTAGGTAGCTACTAATTTTTGTATGATGTTTTAGTATGAATACAAGTTTCTTACCTTCACATTTTTATAGGAAATACAGTATATAAATTGACCCATCAAGTGTAAAATATCAAACTTTTGTTTTGCAATATTCTATTGCAATTTGATAAAAAACATTTGTTCAAACTTCTTGACCTCCAAAATTGCATGGTGTACAATGCATAAATGCACATTAAATACACTAAATTACAGTTCTTAACTACTCTAATGCTAAGATAAATACTGTAATATTTCTCCTACCTTCACCCATACATCTTTCAACATTCGCAATGTCAGAGAGTAATTGCTCCTCCTTCTCAATATAAGAACGAAACTCTTTCACTTCAAGTTGAAATTTCTGTAAATAACAAGGCAAATGAGTACAAAATATTTCAATGGCAGATCCAGGGGGGGGAGGTAGTTGCAGGGGGTTAGCACCCCTCCTTTTTATTTGAAAATTTGTCATTTTCATGTGTAAAATTGACAAAAAATGGCAAATAATGTTCTAGCACCCCCCTTTTTTTTTTAGGAATCCTGGCTGGCACCCCTACTTTTCAAGTGTCCGGATTAGCCTCCATTTTATACTCTTAATTTTGGGAAAATACAATTCTTTTACAAGTTGTAAAGCAACTGAAAATGCTGTGAAGTATAAACAAACATCAACAGGGGAATAGGTTTACTTGACCTCAGAAGTAGGTCAGTTTGCTGAGAAAAGTGCATCAAAAATACTGTCATTAATAATCAAAAAGGCTTAAAATTTTTAATAAGTCAGTTAACAGGAAGTGGATTTATGAAAGGGCTGAATTTAGTAAGTGAAGTAGAGACCAAATATGAAGGGCTGTGACATGTAGCTGTTGAGATAACTGTGAAAAAATGTATGTTTTCTGATGGACAGACAGAGGTAAAACCATATACCCCTTCTCAATCTGAGCAAGGGTATAAAGCATAGCTTTTATTGTCTTTCACATGTTCCCTTCTCACATACATGTACATGTATCTATAGATCATTTGTACGTTAGTAAGTCATTTAATACATCTAATGATCATTTTACAAGTTTTTATTTGGAGACACCAGAAAAAGCAGGATGGCAAAAGTTGAAAACAGCATGTGAAATTGGGTGAAATTCAATTGAGAGAAGTACTGTCGATGCAGTTTAAATGATTTTATTATATAGAGAGCAGTAATTTACCAAATATTCCTTGTGTAAAAAAAAAATTCAATAATTCACAGTGTAAAATAAATTCAGTAATGTCACTCTCGCACTTTCTACCACCAAAACGTCACAACATGTATATCAATCCACCATATACAAAATTTGTATTTTATGTTGAAAATAACAACAAATTAGGGAGAAAAATTTATAAATAAATCTATAAATAAATAGGACAATCATTTGCTTATTGGGAATAACCAAAACATCATTCGTACCAAGAACGCTATAAGATTTAGCTCTTGCTAGGCATTCCTCAGCACTCGTGATCATATTTTGGTTATTCACTCTTTCCCATTAATTATCCTATTAGTATTAATATTAAATACCTCAGTGTAACTAAGGTAATAACAATATTACAAACCTCATAAACATAAATAGGGTAAGGTGATAAATATCATAAGAACTGGCAAAATGAAATCAGTCATTATGTTCCTAACTTGGTACAGGCATCTTACAGTAAAATGGTTCGTTAAACTCAGTTTTATGGCTAGCAAGACCTAAGTTGACTTATAATTAACCATACCTTTTAACTCTACCATATTAAGGGAAGACTCCCACAAAATTAATGAAAAATGTAGAATCTCCCATAAATAAATGTAAGATCTGTAGAAGGTATTTGGTTAAAATTACAATATTTTCTGTGAAACTACTTAATAATTGAATTTTTAAATCAAGAATTTGCTTTTACACAGAAAAAAAATCTCCTACATGAGACAGTGCCAATTAGGAAGAACCTCCTACGTAAACTGTTCAAAAGGTTAATTGAACTGTTCCAAATGTTAACTGAACTGTTCTAAAGGTTAACTGGTACAACTAACTTAACTATTCAAGTTTACCTAGAACCATGACTAATGTTGTAGTTGAACATACCTTCTCTAAATTCTCAGTTTCTGTGAAGTAGTGTATTGTCTGTGCTTTATTTTCCTGTTCTAACTGCTCTTCACTAGGCTTTAAAGGAAGTCATTGAATCAAAGTACAAAAAATTATAAGTACATGTAGACAAATGTTAAGAACTGCAGTGCTCACATTTAGTCACTAGTCCAAAGCCTGGGGCTAGTAAAAATTCATTCAGGCTAGTGAAACGATATGTACATATCTTGTTTCAGGCTTTGTTGAATCCTATACAGTCCTCTTTTATTCGGGCTAGTTGTTGAGAATTTTGAAGGAAAGGAATGGAACTGAATCAAAATTTTGAGATTTCGAGAACATTAAAGTCATCATTGTCATGACAACTAATTTAAGGCTTCTTCCAAAAACCCATTCAGATCAATAAGTAGGAAGTGGATGCTCAATTGAGTTGAAAGTTGCATGTATTGTAAAACAAATCATGCTTGAAAGTTATTAAAAGCTTCATAATAAACATCAAATTTCTTTCAAATTGAGCAATCCAGTCTACAGTATAAAATGGTAGCAGTTTCTGAGTTGCTTAGATGATTTAAAAACCGGATTTAAACATTTTAATATTTCAGTCATTTACTGCCCCTGAACTGAAAGAGTAATCAAGGGAACCAAGATTCCAGTGGAAATCAAAAGAATGTAATACAAGGACAAAGACCAAAAAGGGAAAGCAAACAAACACAGCAAAGAATATAAAATAACCAAAATAATATACACAAAGCAACAAAAAGTAACATGACATGTTGACATTTCAGAGACAGTTTTTCAAATGATGTTAACTCAAAAAGTCTAATAATCATTATTTTAATTTGAAACAAACTTACTGTTGATTGAATAAGGAGGAAAGTATAGAAATGTGCAATATTTTAAAAGTAATAAGGTTTCTTTAATGAAGAACTGTCTCCAAAGTATTGAAAAATTCTCCAAATGTTTTCTATGCATAAGACAACATGTGGATGAACAGACAGAGGGACAGACAGCCATGTACCAAGGTAAGGGTGTCCATCAATGGGATTCAAATATTTTACAGTATAAAAGAAAGATACCTGCATGAATTTGTTTATCAGTATTTCCTCTTCTTTCAGACATCTGACTAAATTTTCAATAAATCGGTAAGGATCATTCCCATAATTCTTCTGCAATACATAAAACAACATTATTCTTTTGAAATTTGACCCGAAAACAGAAAAGTGAAATCTACACTTTTAGCTAAGCATTTCTCTTGTAAAAAAAAAACAATAAAATTGACTGGGACCTGTGAATATTCTGTGAGATTCAGTCATGGCAAAATTCGTCGGACCATTGGACATGACCAGTACTTCTAGCTGCCAGTCCGGTAAAATTTGCATGATATCCGGACCAGATGTCCAGTACTTTTTTTATTAGACACACCTCAACCGGAACTTCCGGTTTAAAGATGGCGTCCGAATCAAGTCAAATTTAAATTGGTCCAGCATACAATTGTTCGGTCCAGCAGATTTTATTAGGTTGCCTGACCAAATGTCCAACAGATTGAAAAATGATTTCACCAGGTCTGCGAGATTTTTGTTTTGCTATACAAACATACGAAATCTTATTAACAAAAAGAACTGTATTTGACAAATACTAACTTGAATGCTGATGAGAGGTTACTCCTTGTAACAGGTGTACAGCATATTGAAATTTGAAATATTAATGTAACTGTTAATTTTGTATTTGAAATGATTATTGGTTCAAAGGCTTAGTAAAGAAATTCTAATTACAGTAAAAAAAAACTGTCAAAACCTATTGAGCTGCAAAATGTGTTTGGTTTAGACAAGTGTTTGCTTTACTCAGGTTCAAAATTCATTCAAACTTAAATACATGAAGGGATTAAAAAACTGTCTGGTTTAGACAGGTCTTTGGATTTTCAAGATCCAGTTTTGACATGTATCACTGTATATATACCAGAGACCTGTCTAAACCAGACACTTTAATATGGCTTTTTAAATCAATTTAAATGTACATGTAACCTTTGTAAACAGTACACCTGTCTAAACCAAACCAATATAAGAAAAAAAAAAAAGGGGTTTTGCTCTCACTGTACTTTTTTAATGCAATATTCCAAAAAAGTTACAATTAAATGTAAAATCCTGCATTCTGACAGTGTATTACAGTTTTGTTTTATTTGAATTGTCACAATTTTAAACTAAATTTTTCAATAATGCCATTTTTTTCTTTTTTTTACAGTTGATAAAAAATTGGTTGAATCTTTAAAAGATATTATCTTGAAATAGGATTGTCACATAGATCATTTTATAGCCCTGACTTGTAGAGCAAGGATAACTCTATGATAACATGTCAAACCTATTTTTCACCCCTCCCTTGAGTTAACCTGTAAAATAATTTTTAACCTCCCCTTAAGAATACATGTAAAACCTTTTTTTCATCATTCCCATAACTTATAAGTGTAAAATTTTTTTTTAATCCCTCCCTAAAGTTTACCTGGAAAACCTAATTTCATTCCTCCCTTACGTTTACCTGGAAAACCTTTTTTCAAGCTTCCCTTAAGTTTACATGTAAATGTTTTTTTTATCCCTCACTTAAGTATACCTGTAAAACCTTTTTAAATACTCCCTTAGGTTTACCTATGAAACCCTTTAATCCCTCCTTTATGTTTTACAAGTAAAAATCTTTTTTTCATCCTTCCCTTAAGTTAACATGTAAAACCCACTTTTAACCTTCCCTTAACCTTACCTGGAAAACATTTTTTCATCCCTCCCTCAAGTTTTGTGTGGATTTTTTTGAACAAGCAAATATCTATTTTAAAATAGAAAAAAAATAGTGTGTGTCTTTGTAGAAAAATTGAAACTATATTATTTTATCATGTTTATCACATTATGATCTTGTTGATTAAAAAGGACACAAGTATTATTTTGTATTTCAAACAAAGTAACAAACCTCAAGGTCATCCCTAGTCATCTGATACATCATTTTATCCTGAAGGAGTCCACCACAACTGTTTTCTATTTTGTCATCAAAATGTTTGATGACCATACGTAGTAATTCAGTCGCATAATTCTGAATAGCTTCATTCTCCCCCATATTCTGGTACTTTACTATATCTTGCCTAAAAAGGTACAAAATAACAGTTCATGTTGAAAGCAAGGTCAGACTCATAACTAAACTTAAGACCTGTAACTCCAACAAAATACAGGTCTCACTAACCACTGCCTGGTCAAATGGCATCTGACAACTTTTATGCCTGAAGAATTTTGTAGTCCTAAAAATAAGGATCATTTCAGCTATTGAAAGAATTTGGCTAAAACTAACGGTTTTGAAGATATATGCGAAAAACTAATGTCTAACTAACTAAAGCAACTTTCTTATAATTGGAACAAGTGAAATGAGATCAAAACTATGATGGTAAATGGTCCATTTTAATATGACTTAATAATTTCAATTGGCTATCCTCCTACAATCTTTGTAAATATTTCTTATTTTAATGGGACATTTTAGCTAGAATGGGATTTAAGGGCAAATGGTACCTGAGCAACTCTAATCCTAATCACTGCACGTTAAACTCTTGGTTAATGCAGTTATAAATGTAAAAGAACATAAAAGAAAAAAGAACAGAACCTGGAGTCATAAAAATCTAAAATAAGACGATTTCCTTGAATCCTTCCTCAACTCAAATTTTAATCAACTAGCTAAAAATTTGTAACTTGGATCAAGATTTTTTTTATAAAACCAAACCCAGTGATTTAGCTAGCTCTCGCCATTTTCGCCATTGACAAATGATTTTCGAAAGTGGCGAATTTTTCTCGTGCACTTTCACTTTCCCCCAAAAAAAATATCGGTAAAGAAGCCTCTGATGTTCCCATGACCCCATAATTGACAACTTTATTACCTTTCCCAAGCCAATTAGGGTTTTACAATAAACAATCATGACCAATGTTTTGACTGCATCACCTTTGATCACACCTTGCTTGATCACCTGGTTGAGGCTAATTATCCCGACAAACAAATTAATTAACGGTAATGATTTGTTTGTTGAGCGCTGTGACACGTTCTCAAAGTACTCAAAGTGTCATCGTATGTATTTAAAATGGAAAGATGTTTGGATTTTTCGATCACAGTTCGAATCGCAACTATGTCCGCCATTACGAACTACTTTAGTTCGTCGTCACATGACAACATACCTAAAGGTCAAAAGTCTAAAAATAAGTCAACTACTACAAATAGTCGCAGTGATCGACTATTAAAGTCAAAATTTAAACCAGAGTGGTCAAAGATATTTCCATGCATATACTACATAGATAGGGCGATGTACTGCCGTGACTGCCAAGATGCTGGACTTACCAATACGTTTTCTATCGGAAGCAACGCATTCCTAAAAGATAATATACAGAAGCACATCAACACTGCTGATCATAAACGGGCAGTTCAGTTCTGATATTGGTTCCTTTGATTTTAAGATAGCTTTCACTTTGTGGTGCATGGCTAAGGACAGGAGGTTTATGCATTACTGATCAAGTAAACAGTGCTTTACATTCTTAGACACATGCCAACAATAGAAGCTGATGTATATAATTTTTAGATTTTTACACAATGATATGTATGGCACAGTAACAAAGTATTTTTTTGCATTTTTTATTCATGAATAGTTGCTAATGTAGAAACTGTATGTTGTTATATATTTTTTATTAATATGAATTATCTGTTATTTATATACCAGTGCTGACATAGAAATAAACATGTTATTATTTATAATATAGTTGTTATTATAAGTATATGTATATACATGCATGCTGATAAATTTGCGACGCGAAAAGAAAAAACAATATTGAGATTTAGTCTTACGCAAAAGTGACTAATGGGTTGAAAATCCTGGCTAAATCCCTGCAAACCTAACCTTAAAGATAAGCTACATCAACTGGAATAATATGCCTCACAGGGTGGTGCTAAATATGACTGCAGAGGTCAAAGCCTGAATAGTTGGGGCAAGTCTGGACACACCATTCAAACTTGTAACAGCTTTGAATTCTGATTTAGATTGTATTTTTGACACAGGATAAGAATTGACCAGAATCGAAGCAATCACTTTTTGGCCCCTTATTCCTATTAACCTCCAAAAGCAATCTAAACCTTTCTTTGGGGGGTTAGTACTTGTGGTACATTGTACAATTTCAAAGTGATTCATTTCCTTTTACTCGAAATATAATCCAGAAAAAAAATGCTTGTTCTACTCCCTTTGTGACCCCATATTCTTATTTGGCTCAAGTCACAACCCAAAAGTCAATCACAGTCTTCCTTTGGTGGTATAGCACCTTGCAGTTAAATTTATATGAAATCCACTCATTTTTATTTAAGTTATTATCCTAACATTTGGGAAATTCTTGTTTCAGGTCCCATTTTGGCCCAAACTCAAAAAATTCAATTCAAGTTCTAACCACCAGTGTCTTTGGATGATGACACAGGCTACGGGAAGCTCTATGGTCAAATTACATAAAGAGTCATCAAACAGAATTGAATCCCACATGTGGCATACTTATATCATTATATATATGAAACTTCTGTTAAAATATCAAGTGGCCGTGATAAAAAGTTGAAGAGAAAACAGTTACGAAAAGGTATTCACAGACTAACAGATGGATGGACGGACATCATGATCACTATCCTCCTGCTTCCAAAGCTGGTTGTATCATTAACAGAAGATTAAACCAGTGACTACATACCAGAGTGATTCTGCAAGCAAACTTTCACACTGTACACGGACATATTTCATTGTCTGATGGTGGTATAAACCCTCCCATTGTTGTTGGAAGTCTTTGTACTTCACACAAAGTTCAAAAACATGAGCAAGTTGACTAACATTAGCCATAACTGTTGTTCTGCAATAGAATGAAACAAATTTACAAAATGTTAACAAATAATTATTTGTGTAATGTTTGTAGGGATGGAGTATCAGCAACTTCCTATTTATGAACCTGCTCTAAAACATGAATGGATCAAAATCATTCTGTTGGATTCTGTATTGTGTTTCAGAAGTAATGTATGCAGTTAGGAAGTGATTGTTTAAACTAAAGCAGACTAAACATTTATATGTATAGCCACTTTGCTAAATCTAGCGATTTGCTTATGTACCTGGTACATTCAACTTTGGTCTTCCACAGTGAACATCTAATGAATCAATTACAAATGTCACAGTCCACCTCAAATCAATTACAAATGTCACAGTCCACCTCAAATCAATAACAAATGTCACAGTCCACCTCAAATCAATTACAAATGTCACAGTCCACCTCAGTTTTCATGATTCTGTTGCTCACAAACTGCTGGACATTATTGTGAAATTTCACTTTCATATCCGTACATATGTGGCTGAAAGGGTTGTTCATGTACAAGTATAATTAACTGAATCTATTGCCTTCCATAGTAAGCCCTTAATGTTTTAGACCCAACCAATTTAGCTGTGTATTCATGATTCTGAACCAGAGACATGGTTTGCGTCAAAAATATATGGAATCATGACGGAAAGGCTCCATTCATTATGGAAATGTTGCCAAACTTTTCCCCAAATGTACGACTATTAATGTCATCGCGAACTGTGTTAACATTATTTAATAAACTGAACAGTTATCTGTTCGTTTTATATACTAGTTTGCTGTATATTTGACAGTGGAAGCAACCTCTGTGCTTGAAAATGGACGGGATTATGTTGGTAAGACACAGAACAAGTCACAGAAATTATGATGACTAGTGCCAAAGTAGATTCATTGTCTTTAACAGATGTTTAAAAAAATTAATCATGAATCATGTGTACCTGAGTTAGAAATAGTAGCCTGCCCGCCAGCCTGAGACATGCTATTTTTTGGCAGGGCTGGCAAATTATAGCAAAAATCTATATATAGTACAAGTAAATATATTGAAAAATTGTATTCAGGACTGGCTAGAATTTGAGTGAGTTTCCTACCCTGCATGTACCAAAACAATCTTTCTTGATGTGCAAACTTTGTTTAGAATAGTCTTCACGTTTGTTATTGCATACTTTGTATTAATTCTGAATGAATTTAAATCATTATTTATTACATTATGTAAGATCCAAATTGTATTTGTATCATTTGTATTTATTTGTATAAAAAGAATTTCTCGCAATTTCCACATTACTAACATAAATGAACCGTTTCCGTCATGATTACATCTGATATTGACTCAAACCAGATGTGTAGACGATTAGCTTGAAGAGGCTCCCCATCCACAAATGCGAGGACGAGCAGCCACTGCCTTGTTTAAACGAGGGCTGCATATTATGATCTTGAATTTAGGAAATATACAAAATCTGCTTAAAAATGGACAATATATGAAATACTTCAAATCAACTTAAAATCTATGAGAAAGATTTTGTGTGGAAACAATGCAATGACTATTTTTGTCTTTATACAGTGTGCTGCCATTTTCAATCTGTCAATGAATGAGGAAATCAGCACGAATAATTTATAATGTTTTTTACCTGGGGCAAGTGCCTGTGAAAAACAGTGGTCATCGCACATCGCACATGCTACAGTCAACATTCTTTGTGCAAGGGTACGATCGAGCAAAATAAAAACAATGCCTCCCAAGTCCAGTAAAGACCAAGTGACGAAGCTTAGTTATTTAAGTACAGCTAACGACGTCGACAGTAACGTGTAAAGACTACACTACAGCTTTGAAAAGTTTGGAATGTATGAAACGAATCAAAATTTCAATAAAAAAACTTACCAATTTATTTCGTCCCCAATATCAGCTTTGTTCTTCGCCAATTATGTTAAATTGAGTTGGATTAACGCACAGATACTGCTTATGTGCAGTTTCCGTCCATTTCCAACTTTCGGTAAACAAGGAATTATTTTTAGATAAGACTGAAATGCTCAGCCAATAAGAACAGAGTCTGGATGGAAATCCCCTTAACAATGTAGGTCAAGACATTTTCCGAAAATGAAAGTGCGCGACAAAATTTTAAAATAACCTTTTCCGCAAAATTAGCTTTGATTTATCAAAAATATAGTCTGGTTGTTTGTACTTCACGGTGCCGAAATACTAGCCGACTTCGAATTTTAAAAAAAATCAAAATGATTGTAGGAAAATTTGTAATGACTAAAGTACAACATTTTTATACTCGGCGTTTTAAAGTACAGTATCTTCAGACATATTAAAATAAACCATCAAAGTGTAAAGTTTGCCTTTCTAAGATATTAAGATAGGAGTTAAGTAAATGAACGCCCCTGGCCCTACTGCGGATTACGGGAAAAATGTTGTCGTTGCTGTTACTGTGCGAGTTATTTCCCTTTGACCACAGACTAAAAATGTTCGACGGCAATCGAAATTCTCCTCTATTCTTGCATAATTGCAAATCTGGCGCTAGACTGAAGCTAGCGAACAATTATAAGGTCATATCTGATAACCAAAAAATCAAAGTAAATCATAACGTACCATCAAATTGTAATAGTTTTAAAACCGACAATAAAAATATTTCAATTCAATATGGAAAGGTTATTTATAAAAATAAATCAACCATTTCACGAAAAAATTAATGAAAAGCAAGTCGATGGGAAAATTTCCAACTGTAAAAACAGGGGGCACCTCACTTGGACCCAATTTTAAGGGCCTTATTTAAATATAGTGCCAGGGGGTCATGGGGTATAGCGTTGTAGAGGAAACCCGTACCAACCATTCTACGTCGGAAAAAGTAGGGGTCAATTTCAATTTAGTGAAGTGCCAGTCGATGGGAAAATTTCCAACTGTAAAACAGGGGGCACCACACTTGGACCCAATTTTATGGGTCTTATTTGAAATAGTGCCAGGGGGTCATGTGTTAAAAATGCCCAATATTTTGGGAATTGACAGTCTTAATTTTAGAATATGCATTTAATTAGGACAATGCAGTTGTAGATAAAATTGTGTAACAGATTGTTAGTTTGACTTTGTTAAAAATGGTATCCGGAACAGTCCCTTGCCGTATTTTGAAAATCAGTGATCTGAAGCTGAGGAGAGAACCTAATCTGGCAGGGGACTTTTCCGGATACCATTTTTCATTTAAATTACACCTGTTTACCATTACATATATTACATCTGTCTATGTATAAATGCTTTACAACATTTAAACATTATATCCACCAAATTTCAACTTTTAATTTTATGTTTTACCAAATTCGGGGGTAACTTGGTGTGCAAAACTGTGCGCCTTTAGGTTACAGACCACCAATTCAACCAATGAGCATTTGGAACGTACACAAAAATAAATAGTCCTACGCAGAAATTACCCCTGTTCCTCATAGTGCTGTGAAAAAAGTTCTCATCTCATTTAAAAAATTTAAACAGTTTCTGAAAGGAAAAACATTTCTGTACATTTTATAGGTGCATTTTGCTTCTTGTGATGTGAAGCCTAATCTCCATAATGATTTCTAAATATACCCTTATCTTGTGAAAACACTGGGATTTTCCATGCTATTTATAGACACTTCACTTCCGGTGACCAGTACTGCACTGCAAGTCTACTAACCCCACATGCCATTCTGAGGATTGTGAGCTGACATATGTAGAATCATGCTGATATATAGTCCTCTGCAGGTAAAAGTTAAGGTAAAATCCAGAGAAGCCATTGAATATTGTGAAATTAGCATAGAAGCCTATGGGAATTGGAATTAGTGGTTTCTAGCCTGAAGCTGAGGCCATGGCAAAATGAAAAGTTTCTTGGAATAGCTTTAAACTACTTGAAGATCTTGTAAACTTTGCTATGAGAGGAATACACTAAAAAATCCTTCAAAATATGCATTTTTTTAAGTTATAGGTCCAAATTATGGAAAATTGGTCTTTTTGGCTGAATTTCATATCCTATCTTGTGAAAAGTGTAGAAAATTTAGTAAAAATATCAAATATTTAACTTTGAGGGCTATATTTACCTAAATATGGTGGTAATCAGCACTTGAAATCAAGTTTTGTGTAAATTTGAGCAAAAATTTGATTAGAAATGAGGAAAACTCACTTTCATTACTGCGGTTAAGGACATATAAACATTTCCCTATGGCAACATGGAAAATCCATTTTTGAGTACTTTTTTTGCTTTAGGTGCCCTTTACTTGTCATGTTTTATTGTGAAAACACTGTATTTACAAATTTAAAGCCAAAGATATCACCTTTTGTGAAAATTTAAAGATTTAGGGTTTTTGACATGTGATCAAGAAAAAGGGGGAGGCCTGTCAGACATAAATTTTTAAAAATAGACCAATTTTTCAGAAAATGACTACTTTTAAAAGCTATCTCTTTATTAATATTGTTAAAAAACAAGTAGTGATTGATTTTTTTTTATTTGAAAAGTCAGAAAAAGTTCTTTGCAAATATTTAATGCATTTAGGTATGGTAGAATATTGTCACTTTTTTGCTCGCACAACTTGGTTACCCTATATTTAAAAATCAAATATTTAAAAAAGTGCTTGTCACATTTCACTGAAACTTTGCAAATGCATTCAGTATGTGTATAGGAAGATACTTGTATGGTTATTTATTTTTTCTAAGACAGAAAGTGACTCTTTAGGTTACAGACCACCAATTCAACCAATGAGCATTTGGAAAGTACGCAAAAATAAATAGTCCTACGCAGAAATTACCCCTGTTCCTCATAGTGCTGTGAAAAAAGTTCTCATCTCATTTAAAAAATTTAAACAGTTTCTGAAAGGAAAAACATTTCTGTACATTTTATAGGTGCATTTTGCTTCTTGTGATGTGAAGCCTAATCTCCATAATGATTTCTAAATATACCCCTATTTTGTGAAAACACTGGGATTTCCCATACTATTTATAGACACTTCACTTCCAGTGACCAGTACTGCACTGCAAGTCTGCTAACCCCACATGCCATTCTGAGGATTGTGAGCTGACATATGTAGAATCATGCTGATATATAGTCCTCTGCAGGTTAAAATTAAGGTAAAGTCCAGAGAAGCCATTGTATATTGTGAAATTAGCATAGAAGCCTATGGGAAGTGGAATTAGTGGTTTCTAGCCTTAATGCAACTGTAAAGTTCACCCTTACACATGTAACGCACGGACCAATGACGGTCTTCAAATTTTGATACCTCATTTCTAATCAAATTTTTGCTCAAATTTACACAAAACTTGATTTCAAACTTCTGAGAAAGTTTCGTTTTAACCCCCACCCCAAAAAACATTTTCGAGAATAGGTGCGGACAAGTTCATTGCATTGGGAAACAAAATAATAAATAGTAATTAAAATTTACATTTCCACGAAACATTTCCGGATCTATTTTGTGAGATACATAATGTTAATGGAACTGCATATTATTATTTGGGACGGCATTACATATCAAATTTGATTGAAATCGGACAACTTTCAGTTTTTGGCTGCAGTGAAAATTTGAAAATGGCAGTGGAAAGGAAAATCAAATTATTATTTGAACCGCAGATTCCTAATCGGGACGCTTTAAAACACCTACATATCAATTGCCATCAAAATCGGACAACTTTGAATTTCCGACCGCGTTGGCAGAGACGCACGCGATTTGTTTTCCAGAATTGTGTTTGGACCATTGAACTTAATATCTGATCAGCAATTTCCTAGATATTTGGGTTCAAAAATTTTGACATAAAAAATGGGTTTTCTCAATTTGGAATTTATATTTATATATTTCGAAAATATGGTGGCCACTAGAATTTTTTTTTCGGAGTTCTGCATCCTTTGAAGAGTAGGGTTCCATATATAGATATGTCACTGCAGATAATTTAAAGACATTTTGTAGAAATAAACCTTTATGGATACACACAAATAAGCAAATAAAAAAATGTCCTGTAAAATAGATATTTTTCAAATCTTTGCAATATGGAGAGTCACGAAAATTATTTATACACTTCTATATTTTGTCATAAAAATCTGTATCTATGTAACATAATGGAGGAAAAAACATCAAATCTCGGGTGCCTTCCCAAAATTAACTGTCAAAAGACAGGTTTTCTAAAATATTACCCACTTTAAATCTGCTAGGAAAAGTAAGCAGGCATTGTATTGTTGTATAAAAACAAAAACAAAAAATTCTTGAATTCTGCTTATTTGTTCATGATTTAAATTCTTTAAGTTCGTGTGAAAATTTGCATTTTTGAAAAACAGCCATCTGGTACAAAGGAAAGAACCACTGCGCCAAAGACCTGAATATTTCCGGATAGCTTAAAACACGCATTTTACACTTTTTTTATCTTCATAAGTATTGCATCTATTAATGTGCGATTGCTCTACTGCACATAATCAATATTTCAACCAAGCTTCACCTTTTATTTTTAAGTTTTACTAGATTAGACCAGGTCAACTTAATTTGAGTACGAAACAGTGCAGCGCAATCGCATGTGTGTAAAGTGCAACATAGCTTCCTACGGAGATTCATCTCAATCAGATGAGGCCATTCCGATAAAACGAGGGAACACTTTGAAGAATCTTTTATCAGGAGAAGTAAAATAATAAACAGTTTAATAGTTTAATAATAATAGTTTTAAGTTATGCTTGCAAGCCGGTCACAAAAGTCCCCTCACGTTCCCCCAAATTTTCAGTGAATCAAAAATCTTGAATTCAGCACACCATTTTCAATCATGAAACCTAAATTTGATGACAGCCATTTTGAAATGGTGACCATCTTGGATATTCCAGAACAAGTGTTTTATCACACTTGGAGGGTTTTTATATCTGCCTAGTTAAGTAAGGATATTCCAATTCCATTTTCTTAAACTAAGGAAAATCTTTACAAAAAAACGCTAAAATATTTCAAAATTTCATGCTTTTCGTTACCATGGTAACACGTAAAATATCGCTTCACTTTTTTTTGCATAATAAGTTTTATGACAGGTGAATAAAAACAATATTAAGTTTTAAGTTGTACTTGCAATCAAGTCAAATAAGTCCTCCAACGTTTCCCCAAATGGTCACAGAATCCAGAATTTTCAGTTCGCCATTATAAGCTTAAATTCAAAATTTCATAAAATTCTGATTTTTTTTTTTTTTAGGAAACCTAAATTTGGATGGCGGCCATCTTGGATACTCCAAAACAGGTGTTTCATCATATTTGGAGGGTTCTATATATCTGCTAAATTAAATAACGATATTCCAAGTCCTTTTCCTTAACCTTTGGAAAAACTATAGAAAATATGCACAAATCGGTCAAAAGTTCTTGTTTTTTCGTTATAATGGTAACACATAAAATATCAATTAACTTTTTGCATGATATTAAAGAGCCTATTAAACTCTACCACCATACCAATTTTCAAGTTCCTAGCTACCTAGGTTTTTGAGATAACGCAATATCCTTTATTACGACCTATCCCCCTATTCGGTCGAATTGCCCCTCCTTTGAATTTTTTACGGGAACACATTTACATGTATGTGATGAGATCTAACTTCCGTGAATGTTCCGTTTAAATCTCCCAAGCACTTGCAAGAAAACATGTGGACAAAGCTCGCCGATAAAAATAATGATAATTGAAATTTACGTTTCCAAGAAAGTCGCCTCCCGTTTCCGGATCTAATTTCGAGAAATATATCGTACACTGTACTGCATGTTATTAATCGGGACAGCGTAAAGAACTTGAATATCAAATTTAATCGAAATCGAACAACTTGGAATTTTTGACCGCGGTGGCGGCCATTAAAAAAAAAGCCGCCGATACTTAGTTCAAATTATCAATTGGGCTGTAGATTCTTAATCGGGGCGGCTTAAATAACTTAATTAAATTTCAATTATCATCAAAATCGGACAACTTTGAAATTTCGACCGCCATGGCGACCATTTTGAAAATGTCCCGTTTAAATCTCCCAAGCACTTGCAAGAAAACATGTGGACAAAGCTCGCCGATAAAAATAATGATAATTGAAATTTACGTTTCCAAGAAAGTCGCCTCCCGTTTCCGGATCTAATTTCGAGAAATATATCGTACACTGTACTGCATGTTATTAATCGGGACAGCGTAAAGAACTTGAATATCAAATTTAATCGAAATCGAACAACTTGGAATTTTTGACCGCGGTGGCGGCCATTAAAAAAAAAGCCGCCGATACTTAGTTCAAATTATCAATTGGGCTATAGATTCTTAATCGGGGCGGCTTAAATAACTTAATTAAATTTCAATTATCATCAAAATCGGACAACTTTGAAATTTCGACCGCGATGGCGACCATTTTGAAAATGGCGGTCGATACGTAACTCAAATTAACAGTTGAGCCGCAGATTATTAATCAGGACGGCTTAAAGAACCTAGTTTTCAATTTTTATCTAAATCGGAAATTTTTAATTTTTGACTTCGTTGATGGCCATTTTGAAAATGGCAGCCGAGACGCACGCAATTTTTTTTTCGGGATTTTGTTTCGACAGTTAAGCTTAATAATTATAACAAGTTTAGTCGAACTCTGACAAGCCGTTTTTTTTTTTTAAATATAAGAATTCAAAATTTCCGGTGTAAAAATGGTAACGTTCAGTCCGGCGGCCATTTTGAAAAAATGACGGCAACTGGACATTTCTTTTTAAGTTCTGCATCCTTCCAAGAATGTTCTAACTTCCTGAAAAGTTCCATCTCAATCGGATGAGGCACTTTTGAGAAAAAGGGCGGACATTTTCAGGAAGTTTTATGACAGGAGAATTAAAATATTTAAAATTCAGGTTTCCACGAAACGTGTAGAAGGCGCCTCCCGTTTCCCGATCTATTTTTTAGACGCAGATTGTCAAATGATTAGTATTACACGAAAGGGCCTAAAGAACCTAAAAATCAATTTTCTTCGAAATCAGACAAATTTGCCGGGATGTCGGACATTTTAAAAATGGAGGCTCAGCCGTAGCTTAAATTGTCAATCGTGCCGTAGATTAATAATCGGGATGACTAAAAGAACCTTAAATTCTCTATATACAAATGTATTCTCAAACAAGGCCCTTAAAATCATGTCCAAGTGAGGTGCTTCCTGTTTTACAGTTGGAAAATTTTACATCGACTGGCACTTCACTAAATTGAACTTGACCCCTACTTTTCCGACGTAGAATGGTCGGCACGGGTCTTCTCTACAACGCTATACCCCATGAATCCCTGGCACTGTTTTAAATAAGGCCCTTAAAATTGGGTCTAAGTGAGATGCCCCCTGTTTTACAGTTGGACAATTTTCCATCGACTTGCACTTCACTAAATTGAACTTGACCCCTCCTTTTTCCGACGTAGAATGGTGTGCACGGGTATCCTCTACAACGCTATACCCCATGACCCCCTGGCACTATTTCAAATAAGGCGCTTAAAATTGGGTCCAAGCCTAATGTTGTACATGTAAATTGTCAAAATTAAACTCATTTATGTAAATTCACCTTTCTGAATACAAATGACGGTCAACTTGTCTTTAGAGTAGCACAGTAAAATTCAATTCGCAAAGTAGCAGTGCGCCAGTTTGTGTGATATTCAGGTTCGTTGTCAGTTTACAGGGAACACCTAGATGAATGAACACAAAACTCACTGACATCTTGCATAGTTGAACTACAAACTACTAGTTTGTCTTTTTTTAGTTTTTTCAAGTCAGAATTCAATTTAGCAAACTCCAGATGATCTTTTTTACATGTACATGTACTTATCATAATACGGTTTGTAATCAGTTGATAAGCTATAACTTAAGTGCTACAAATAACACCATACCGTAGACTGACACCATTTCTTAGAAAACTGAATGATCAAATATCAGTTGCCTTTGACAAGGGTTTGCAAAAAAGAGGGGAAGAAGACGGGGTTACAGTAGTTTGGCATGTGCACATTACAAAAGTAGAATGCATTTTATTCTTCATGTCTGACATTTATAAGCCCCGTGTCAAAAAATAGAACAAACACGGGGACCCATCGTGAAAAAATGGCATGAAAAGCTGTTATTATGATGTATTTCCAACAAGATTGTTATGAGTACATGTAGCTATACGTGTAGTTGAGGATATAACATAAATAGAATTGGTATGTGCTACAATAAAGTGGTTGGATTAGGACAGAATTATACGTAATTTGTAATTCACTGGTATTTCTATGTGTCATTTCCCCTCATGACGGGGAATAAATTCACTGTAATATAATCCATGAAATCAGTATCTCATTCTACGGCACCTGTTGTGTAATACTTCAGAAGATTTCCCAGCTTTCCTATCACTGTCAGCTGGTGTCTCCTTCAGTAAGAATACAATGACGTCATTAAATATCACGCCTACCAAATATCACATATGTTCATTGAGCTTTTTTATCATTTAGGCCATACAATAATGCAGCGATCATGTATCCATTTTTTTTTTTAATTTTGAAGACATCTTTTTTTTCGATACAAATACGTGTAATAAAATAAATGAATATACATGGCAGTCTGAAATAAAATAGTTAAACAATACTACATCTATTGGTAAATCGCCTTCTTCTTGAAAAAAACCTTGTTTCTTTGCCTTTTCGGTATTTTAATTCCCTTTTCCAACATCTTTGAATTCATTTGAAACTGAAGAAAAAACTGTGTTCAGTGCCTTCAGTTCACTAATTTCCTACACGTACTATACATGAAACAAGTGTCGTAGCAAGCCTAGCGTTTCATTTACAACCGTATAACGTGTAAGGATATGTGACGTCGCCGGAATAAATTTTGACGTAAAAAAAGGTAAGTATTGCCACTTTAGGAGAGCATGACGGGTTAACGATTCCCGTTGCCAAGTGATTTTTATACATCTTTTGATAGCTATATGATAATTATATACTATTTTTTAAAGAAAATTCTAGGCACCGTTATTTCACAATACTAAGAAATAATTTAATACCTGCCGTTTTTTAACAATTTCCTACGTATCCTATGTGTATTTTCATCATTGTTCTATACTCGGCGTCACATAAATAACATACTGTTAAAATTTGAATAAAAATATTTTCTACGACTTTATTGACACCAACCATCGTTTAAATTGTCTTAAATGACTTGCTCATTCGTTTAGCCAAACAGCTTCTCAAAAACAAGTCGCTTATTAGCTTAAATCATGCGTAACAAATCCTTACGGGAAAATCCCATACTAATATCCGCCATGTTGGTTTTTACGGGACAATTTGTTTACAAACAGAAGTGCGTAAGTTCCCGTCGAACTCCGGTCACAATCGTCTGCTTGATCAACTTCTCGGTATTATACGTTGTTCGCGTAAAATAAATCCGAGATATCCGAAATAACGCCGAATTGCATTCTGGGTTCTTCGGTTTTTGGACAAACCATTTAAACGTAAACAACATCTCCTAGCAACCCGATCACTGTAAACATGGCCGACTTTTTACAATGTAAATATTGCCACCTAGAATTAAAATCTGACCGGAATTTAACGATTCAATGTTTAGGGAGAAGCCGTTTGGCTAAACGAATGAGCAAGTCATTTAAGACAATTTAAACGACGGTAGGTGTCAATAAAGTCGTAGAAAATATTTTTATTCAAATTTTAACAGTATGTTATTTATGTGACGCCGACTATAGTATATTTCAAATCTATGTACTTAGAAAACGAAATCCGATACGATGTCATTTTTTTTTCTGTTTTCTCTATTTCATTAAGAGACCATTTAGTTCTCCGACAGGTTGCAGAAAAAAAAACATTAATTATACATTTAATTGTAGAAAATTGAATTGCTATTTATTACAATCCTAGTTTCGGGAATTTGATACATCTCATCTACCTCAAAGAACTTGAGATAAAGGATACTACAGACACTATGAAGCCTCATATCTTGACCTACACTAAGAGATCGGTGGTAAAGGAAAACTATTGACCAAACTTTACGACAAACGTGATGACTTTTCATTCAGAATTGTCAACTTTCCTTTCTTCTGTGGCAACATCCCTTCAAAACCTGCGTATGGAGTTTTCATATTACAACTCGTACATTATGCCAGAGCTTGCCGTAACTACGCAGACTTTTTGTATCGCGCTAGACTTCTGCAGTGGCGTATCCAGGGGGCGGGGCCCCGGGCCCACTTATTATTAGAAAAAAAATGTTGAAAAATTGTGTGTTAAATCATGAAAAACACTCACTTCGTGATCCTCACCGGTGATCCTGTCAAGAAATTTTTTTTGGGGACCCGCCTTACCTAAAGCATCTGCCACTGCTTCTGATACAGGATTATATTGCTACAAGATTGAAGTCGTCACCACAGAAGTTTTATGATCGTCATTATGAAC
Source organism: Perna viridis (assembly GCA_037379345.1). Taxonomy (NCBI): domain Eukaryota; kingdom Metazoa; phylum Mollusca; class Bivalvia; order Mytilida; family Mytilidae; genus Perna; species Perna viridis. The sequence continues at coordinate 27,767,759 of CM074517.1, read as the reverse complement.
TCGTGTATCCATCTGCACCATAAAAACTGATTTGTTCAACGTGTCATAGTTTTCCTTTCTTCTTCCGTCTACCCCGGACTTGACTTTTTATAAGCAACTCGACGGATGTTTCTAGAAAAACAGAGGACATTTGCCCTACCGGAGCACCTGGCCCATGCTCCCAGTAATTAATGGAGTCCGAGTTGCTCATTTACTTTTGTTAATTTGTATGTATTATTTTAGTTACTTTACATATTCTTTGTTGTGTTTGTCTGTTTTCCATGTCTGGTCTTTATCCCTGGATTACATCCTTTTATTTCCACTAGAATCTTGGTTCCCTTGATTACTTTTCCTTTTATCTGTATGTGGCAACACCCCTTCAGCATCTGCGTATGGAGTTTTCATATCACAACTCATACGTTATGCCGGAGCTTGTCGTAGCTACGTAGAGACGTTTTGTATCGCGCTAGACTACCTACTATTAGGCTTTTAGAACAGGGTTATGTTGCTTCAAGATTGAAGTCATCACTACAGAAGTTTTATGGTCGTCGTGATCATCATGAACTCGTGGATCGTTACGGCGTATCCATCTGCACCATGAAAACTTATTTGTTCAACCTATCATAGTTTTTCTTTCCTCCTTTGTGTACCCTGGACTTGACTTTTTATGAGCAACTCGATGGGTGTTTCCAGAAAAGGAAATGACGCTTATCCTGACGGTGCACCTGGCCCATGCTCCCAGTAATTAACTGAGTCCGAGTTGCTCATTTACTTTTGTTTCTTTGTATGTATTATTTTGGTCATTTTATGTTCTTTGTTGTCACTGTGTTTTCCATGTCTACATGGTTTTCGTCCCTGGATTACCGCTAGAATCTTTGTTCCCTTGATTACTCTTCCATATAACTTGTGTGCTGTAATATATTTACTTAACACGTTAAGATGTACAAGTACTATCTTTGAAAAAAGATAGCCGACGCAGTAAAATTTGGTTCTTTTAACTTACAATTTTCTACATTTCGTTCAGAAAATAACACATGTACATGGCACACAATTTCAATTTTCGATACAGTTTTTCGAACGCCACTAAATTATCAGTATTTTGGCCAATCGGGAAACAAAATTGCAATCAGGTGACTTGCGTTTCCATGGAAGAGCGTCTTTAAGGTCAAAGGGTAAAATGCGAAACTATACAGATGGCGCCGGAACAATCTAATCATGATAACTACGCGGTCTTATATGTCAATATAATGTAAAATATCTGTTGAAGTACGCAAAATATTGTATTATCTGTAACTTGTACTTGACTCTGCTTTATCCAACAAATTAATTTGAATTTGAATTTGATAGTGATACGTGGCAGTTCCAGAGGTGTAATCCCTTTTAGGATTACCAGAGGTGGAGTGTCAAGTGTTGGCACCCCCCCCCCCCCATTTTTAAATTTGTCATTGTTATGTGTAAAATTGACAAAAACTGGGAAGTAATGTCCTAGCACCACCTTTTTTCTGAGAAACCTCGACTGGCACTCACCCTCTTCAAAGTGTCTGGATCCGGCCCTGTGATAGGTCAAATTTAGTTGTACTTTAATGTACTATGGTTACATGGTGGGAAATTTCCGTATTTAAGCAGTCAAAAAATGTTATCTGGTTGTATTGAATATAATTGAAGCAAAAAAACAAACAAACAAACAAATTGAGAAAACTCATTAACAGATTCCAACGCAGAATGCTACTTAAACGTTCCATCTTACTTATAGATAGTTCTGGGTAAAGAGATTAAGGTAATGAATACAAGTGCATTAGTTAATATTGCCATAATATCCAATAATCCAAATCGGTGTTTTTAGAGTTAATTTATTATAATGGTTTCATGAATACTTACGACGACTTTTAGGCTTTATGTCCCGAATAGGGATAAAAAATCCATTTCTTAATGAGCCCCTGTCATAGCACGACTGGCTGATCTACAAAGAGATACGCACCAATGCCCTCCTTATTAAGGGATTAGTCTATAAAAGTTTCATTAAGATTCATATAACTTTTAGTCTTTCAAAGCATAACATAAGTTAAGAAAAAATTAAAATATTTGGATGAAGAGAAAGGGTGAAAATTTTCAGGAATTCAAATTTCAAATAACTAGCCGGTTCACTAGGTCGGTACTCGTTGTAAGAGTTGTCGGCTATGGAAGTCAACATTTTTTAACGACAAATATAAAGTACGTCTGTCTGATAATCTGATTGAGGTCTGTTAATTTTTCATGGTAAATCTCTGGATATGTTTCAACTGGGATAATGCTATGATTTAAAGACTAAATTTGGTTCTATTTGCAGCAGTGGTAGAATAGTATTTAGCTGAATAATTGGATGAAACATATTTACTGATTTTAAAAGGGTGTTGAATGATAAAGAAGGAATTACATATGGACTTTATTTTGTGCAATGTTCAGAAATAGCAGGGAAGTTCTCGTGACGAACCACTGACATGCGAGGTATTTGATCCTGAAGGATAAAAAACCAAAAACAAAACAAAAGAAGTCCCTATAATTGATTGATTATGGTCTAACATCCTATGGCAGATATTTCAGGCCTTCAAGACAAGAACTATTGACCAATCGAACAGACCCTGCTTTGATATAGTACCACGAATTTTTAATGTGCTAGCTAACAGAAGAAACAGTCCATTATTCTGACTCCAACCCGACCAGTCGTTACTATAGATCTATATCCTTAAATACCGTGTGCTTGGTGCAATTACTGTAGTAACACAGATACCCAGCACTTTTAATGTGCTGTTCATCATGAATAATTTTTATGATAAATTTTTATCACATGAACTTCATGTGTCATAATTAAGTGTCATTCCATGTAAGAATTAGGTAGTGGGTGTAACATATCAATTTTATGGGCCTTTGCCAATTATTGTAATTGTGTTTGTGCCAATAAAGAATATTTAGTTATTATCATATTATAAAATTATTGTGCTATTAGCACTGGGGGTTTTTGATTGTTGTGAAAATTGTAGCATGAACAAAATTTAAAAGATTATATGAAGTATTATAATAAAACTATAATTATACATATGCATTTCCCATAAATTGATACTTATACTAAAATGGAACTAATTTCAGCTTAAGAAAGTAATTTCCTTGATCAATGTAAGATATTTCAAACTAGACACTTTTAATCAATTTGAATTTTTCCGCCAATTTTACTTGTTAAAATCACTGATCTTCACTACCTATTTATAAATCATAAAATAATGGTGATAGGGTGGACATTTGGATGATAATTGTATTGAATGGAACATGCTTAGCACATTTAATGCTTCTTGGCACATTGCTGCAAGAAGTTCATTCTCTAATTGCTACTTTATTACTAATCATCCCAAAAGGAGTCCCTCAAATCTTCAGTTCATTTGAAGACTAGATCTTAGTTTTGTTTGCACAAATTATAGAATATTATTGAGTTAAAGTGTAATTAAGGGAACCAAGGTTATAGCAGTAATCAAAAGAATGTAATCCAGGGATAAAGACCAGATATGGAAAACAGACCTACACAACAAAGAACATAAAGTAACTAAAATCATACATACAAAGTAATAAAAGCAAATGAGCAACTCGAATAATAATTGCCAGAAACATATTTACAGATTATAAAAGATAAATTGAATGATACAAAAAGTATTACATTTCAATTTGGATTATATTTTTTCTGTAGTGTTTAGAAACAGTAGGGTCATTCCAGGTGACAAGTATTTCAATAAATCAAAAACCTAAAAACCCTCCATATTTTAAGTTTTACTTGACTACATGCACCATCAGAATCAAGAAATAAAATGCTTTGCATGGCACAGCTTGATACAACCTCAGAGGTCAAACCCTGAACAGTTGGGGCAAGCATGGACACACTATTAATACTTGATACAGCTTTGAATTTAGGAATTTGACAGAGTGAAAAAATTTGACCAGAACCGATGTGGTCACTTTTTGGCCCTTATTCTTAACTGGTTCTAGTCAAAACCTGCAAAATCAATCCCAAACCTCTTGTGGGTATGTGGCACATTGTGGTACAATTTCAAGTCAATACCAATCTTTTTTTATAGTTTGGAACCTTCTTATGATATTTTATAAAGATCAACCAACTAATACTCAAATTATTGCACAAAAACCAAGTGTCTATGGACCACGACAACAGCACCATACCCTATATACGACTACAATTGTTTATGTTTATACAAAGAAGTAAATTGAGTTATGCTTTCATTGAAATGCACTGAAAATGAACATTTCAAGGGCAGATAATTCTGTCAAAGACCTCATTTTCATAACATTCTATAGAAATCCAGTTATGCAAATATCAAATAATTGTCTTTTCAAATAGAGAAAACATTTTTGAGTGAAATCACATTGTCAGATCAATGGAGCTTTGAAATGTATGTTCTTGATCCTGCTTTTTCCCATTTTGCTTGATTCTAACAAAAACTTATACGTAGATGTTTATCAAGGTCATGTTGATCAATTGCTGTAATGTGAAGTGATTTATACTCCTTTACAAAGCCTTACAGGATTAGTTTTTAGCACTGTGAACTTGCAATAATTTTAGGAAGGTTTGGAAAAAAGTAAAATGTCAGGACTTTTTGTGGTTATATAAAAATGTGACATCCAGTGTCTGTGGATAAGGATGAACAATAGCACCTCACCATTCTATGACCACAGAAAGGGGGATTTACGATGTTATCTATTTTTTTTATAGGTCGTAGGTCATTTTCTGCATTCCCATTATTACTGAACAGATTGTGTCTATACTTGTTAACATGGAGCCCGGTTAATATTTTCATTCCACAAGTTTCTCTCAAATAAACCCCGGGTCATCAGTAATGTCATCTCTCTTTTGATTGCCTGAGCAAATAAGATGTTATTTCATTTACTTATATTTAAATTTAAAGAAAAATATGTAAAACATTTTCTTTTTCAAATTACTTAGATCATCTTTCGATATATAAATGCACAATTATAAAGTTAATCATGATAATCTCATCTTTGTTTTTATTTTATTTCATAAGCAGCAATTTACTCATATATTGTGCATATCCATCGCTGGTGACCTGAGTTTATATTTTAGCAATCCTAGGGTCGCTTATGATATTGACCAGGGAACCAGATTACTATACTTGTCTCTATTGAACTGCATTTTCTCCAGAAGTGTGAAATTTTTTTTCTTGTGTTATATTTATATCTCATTCCACAACTGCTTGAAAATTTGTATGAGTACATTTGTATATGTACCTCTGCACCAACAATCAAAATCCTTGTATATCTTTCATAGAAATCTACACAACTTTAAAAAAATATATATTTATTTTTAATTTAAACAACTTTTTAACAATTAACATGATCAGGTATACACATTTACCCCAAAACCTCACATGAAGAAAAAAAATATATACAGAGATTCTCACTCCTTTTGTCAACATGAATAAATTACTTAATTACAAACCTTTCTTATACAAACATTTTCCTTGTGAACTATCTAGTCCTGTTGAAAGTGGTCAGTGGCATGGTCAGGATGAACTACAAATTTAGTTAGTCTTTAAACCAAATTAAATTTGAAAACTAAACTGTGAAAGTATAAGTTTGAAAAATTTCGACTGGAAGTTTGGAATGAATTTCCGTCAAGCTTGTTAATGAATTGTTTAGGGAATTCTAAACCATGTATTTCAACAAAACTAGAGCATTACATGTAATGCTACTTAAATCATAAAACACTCTTTCACACATCATTTGTACAACCCCATGTCTGGTCAGTCATTGGGCCCCTCTTTTGCCCTCCCCAAAAATGTGTATAGGTAATAAGCATAAACGGCATAATATGATTAACATATCTAAAACAAATTTATTTATCATATTTTCATGTCAAAAGATTCATACATTTACAAAATACACTGAGCACACAACCTGCTGCTAAGTTTCATTTGACCAATCACATCAGTACAAGGATAAAATAAAATACCAGCTGATACAAAACAGCGAGTTGCACCACATACAGGCTTAGGTAAATTTTGAAACTTCCATTTGTATACTAATAGAAGAAATTTCACTTCATAATATTATATTTTCTTTTGAATGCATAGTGCTACACTAAATGTACAATGTATCTAAAGAATTGCTCTGTATTTTTCATTTAAACTCAGTGAAGTTTTATATACAATGTATTTATATTGTATAAACCCCAAATCATGCCATTGGCACATAAAAAAAATCTAAATATACTCAAATGAAATTTGGAAATAGCAAAATCTACCAGGCCCATTTAGTGTACATGTATGTCAAATCCATTTAAATACTTCACATTCATACAAGTTAATAACAAAACAAAGTACATTTTATACCTTGAAATTCCATGTATTAAACATTTCAACAACCTTTAGGTCACAAATACATGTACTTTTACTAACATATATATATATATATACATAAACAAATACAATCTGAATTGAAATAAAAACAGGAAGTCACCACCACTTTGTGTTTGGTGACTCAAATATCAATTTTCTCAATGTTTTGCAAAGGATTTAGGTCACAAATACATGTATTTTTACTAACATATATATATACATAAACAAATACAATCTGAATTGAAATAAAAACAATAAGTCACCACCACTTTGTGTTTGGTGACTCAAATATCAATTTTCTCAATGTTTTGCAAAAGATTTTAGACCATCCAAAAGTACTAACTTGGTCCTCCCCACCAGAAGTAGTATCCTCTCCTATCAAAGGGAGATTACTCAAAGCTTCCTCTGTTATTATTGACTAAAGAGTAGTATGGCATGTTTTCAGCATGAAGAAAGGTGAACAATGATGATACACTATCACATAGTTGCCACATAGTTGATTTAACCATTCTGTGGTCAGTGACTTACATGTACAATGTTTCACTAATGATTTCAGGCCATCCAAAAGTAAAACCTTGGTCATCCGCACCAGTTAGGAAAAACCACTGCTAGTAAATCACAAAGAAATAATTACTCGGTGTTCTCCATCCCACATTATACCTGGCTGTTTACACCATCTACATGTATAATAATAAAACAACTACCTTTAATTTGGAAAAAATTGTCAGTTTTACTAAAACTTTAAAGAAAACCATGACAAAATGCATATTTTATCCAGTATGTCGCACAAAAATATGCAAAATATCACTTTTTGTAAGGCAACTACGTAGAAAATTTCTTTTGTACCTACAGTAGATTGTCAAAATGTAATGACGACAAAATTAAATTTCATTATTGTTCAATATCAAAAACATGATAGGTATAGTTGTAATCACACATCAAGATTTTTAACAAGTTGCATAGTTCTTTTTCTGACAACCAAAAAAAAAAGGAAGAAAAATACAGACAAACTTGAACACCCAAAAAAAAAAGTCAGAAGAATTTTGTCTGATTTGGAATGGCCATGTGTACAAAGAGACAATTCAACATTTTAAAATACACACTAAAACACATGAATAATGAAACCTGTCTAAACTGGAACTTGAATAATCTGTAAACCTGTCCAAACCAGATTCCTTCAGCTATAACTCCATTCTCTTCATATCAGTTTAAATATTACAAACTGAGAACTTTCCTCAACCAGACAAATCCTTACATTCAGTTTAGGCAGGTTTTACATGTATATGTATATTGCCAAATACAACTATGACTAACAAGTTGTGGCTAAAAACTTCATAGATTTTTTTTTTCTTTATTAAATTTTAAGATAAAACCAAAACATTTTTAAAATAATAAAATCTAGAAGGCACGTTATCTACCGGTACACGCTATTGTATGCCAATCTAATTAAGAACCTGATCTTGCATCGTTACCTGTTTTCTGTTGTTTTGAGACATAACAGGAAACCAGAAGCTAGGTGAGACCAACTTTTAATTAGATTGATTGTATGCATATTGAATTTTATACATTGTATATGCATTTGGTAGAATGTCTTAAATTCAAAAATCAGATTACTGGTACTTCCTTGATTTTATGCAGACATGATTTGAACAAGCCAACTACAATGTAAGTACATTTTTGTAGCAGAGATTGACAAAATCAGGAAGAAATATAAATTGTACAATCTGTAAAACATCAGTATTATAGATGTGCCCAATCAGATTACTCAATTTTAACACACTTTCAATTGAACAAAGCTTTCAGTTCAACAAATGAATGAGCTACACAATGTAATTATAGTCACACACATATAACTGTTAATGAATGACATATATCTATTTGATCATTGGTTGGTTCCATTCATCAAGAGGTACAATTACTTCAATTGCATGTTTCCAGCCTGAGCAGCTCACTTCAACAATAATACATTGGTCATACTGATTTTTTACAAACTGTACTATGAAAAAATAAGTGTAACAGTAAAAAGCAGAATTTGTCTATGAAGTTGAAGAGCTTCAGTGATTATCCATAAATACTAAAAATTCAAAATTCATTTAAAGTAAATGTTTTTATTTCTGTGATTTCATCAATCTGAACAAAAATGTGATTTTATTTTTTGGAAAAAAAATGCACTAAAGCAATAAATGTTAAAAAGTTCCTGAAATTCAAGTTTTTACTATTGTGATTTTAACTCATTCATATGTTAAACGACGACAAAGTGGCTAATTAACATTGCTTCCTGACAAGCTTCCTTTAAAGTTTCCCAGTATTATAAATATTCTTTGAACAATGAGAATTCTACAATAAATTGGGCAAACAATTTGTTTTTTTGTTTTTTTTTACATAAATGGGCAACCCATTTAGTTATTTGAGGGGAAATATGGTATTTACCTTGATTTTTCTTTACCTTTAAAACATTTTTTTCGTGGCAAAGCAAGACTACTTATTTTCTTAAGCTCCAAACCTTCATCAATTCCCTGAAATTTTGAATCAAAAGGGTTTTTTTTCTCCCTCTAAATTATCGCGTAATTATTCATTTTCAGAATTTCAGAATTCAGATATTAATTTTTTCAAAAAAACTGATAGAAACCCCACCCCCCAAACAAATGAAGTTAATGGTCCACCCTAATAATTTTTTTATCATTCAAGACGGTCAATAATCAGTGTTCTAGGATTTTTCAGAAATTGAGGTTTCCTCAGGAAAAATCCATATAAAATCAACTTTCCCACAGTCAATGACTGCTTTCCTAACAAATCAAATCCTTACAGCATATGAAGTTTTCAACTTGCCACAAGAAAGTGTAACTAAGTACCTAACTTTCCCTGACCCAAATTTCACTTGCCCCAGGTAATGGGAAATAGGAATCCTAGAACACTGAATAATGTGTATATTTTTGCATCAAAACTTACTGTTAGTTAAATAAATGTACAAATACAATGTGCATACTATGTACACATATACAGAACATTTTTATATTGTCTGTACACATAAATGAGGTACATAAATATCATACATGGTATCAAAGTGAAAACTGTACAAAGAACACAATGCATGTATTAAATGAATTTTCAAATTGCAGTACACACAGTATCCATGTGAAATCTACTGACCGCAACTTATTTTTTTGTTTATTCGAAAAACATTCATCTCTTTGTTTTTGTTTTTTTTTTATTATTTTAAATAAAATTCAGAATGACGATGGAGAAAACATGTTCAATTCTTTTTTCTTCTGTTTAACTTTAGTTTTTGTAGTCCACTGAAGGGCACCAGACCCAACTGATTTTTGTACTTTATTAGTTATCTCCCCTTTTCCATCTTCCTTTGGGAGTTGAATTGTTTTCATAACATTCAAAAATGGAATTGTGCTCCAAGGAATTTTCTTGTTTTGATCCATAGTGTCTCCTTTACCAGGCTGATTACAACCCGAGGCTGCAGTCGCACCAATTTGCGGTGGGAGATGAATTGAAAATTTTTCTTTGATGTCTAAACTGCTACTGCTGGATCCTTCTGATCCCATAGATTGGCCCCCTTTTTTACCTTTTGACGAAAATATATCATCAAAACTGACAGGCATTTTGATTTTTTAAAATTATATAAAATGTATTTTTGAAGGTTTCCTTCAAATGTTAACCTGCTTTAAAGCTTTTTTATTAAACCTTTAGATTGCTTTAAAAATTCTCTTCAGTCATATAATTCCAATTTCAATTTTCTGAGATTCAGTGAAAGCAATGTCTCTTTCAAAAATAGTTCTTTCTGCCGAAGTCACTAGAGAACTAGGCTGAATTGTGTCATACAATAAATACATTTTCTGCATATCTGTAATATTGGTGAGTTTCTGAAAGTTAAGAATTTAAGAAGTCTCCAACAATAAACTTCCACTTCTTTCTCCTTGTTAGTCTGCTTTGCTAATGTTTTTTTCGTAACTATCTGAAGAAAAAAAAATTGATTAATCAGCAGATGTGACCATTAGTAGTTTACAGCACGGACAACAGTTCCATGATTGTACTTTATTCAGTTCTTCTACATGTACAGCTGTACATTATTATGTTACAATGTATCAGCCATTCTGTCCTAAATTTTGGACACATTAAATTCAGTTATTTTATCCCTACTTCTACACCAGAAAACGCAATGCTTTCAAGATTGTACATAGATATACATGTACATAAGATTACTATTCACTCAAACAGAATACAGGATGTCAAACTTGCGATACATTGTAGCTAACCTAGTTATCGGACATCAGTTAACATTTACGCAGTTATTTAAATATATTTCCATACCCGTCCTAATCTCCAATTTGATGAAAGAATCTTTTAGCTAAAAGTATTACATGTAGGTCTGAGAAAATAATGAAAGTCACGTAAGAGAAATACTCACAACGAAGACTTGGCGTTTATTTCTATGCTTGGTGATAGATTGGCGACGTCTCAACTGAAATTACCAATAGAATGTACTGCAAGAGCCTATACAAAATTCTAATGCCAAAAACAGGAAACCAGAAAAGCAAACGATGCAATTTTACTTTGTAACGTTCTAAGAGGCAGATTGGGATAAGTCGTCCCTTTTATTCCACTTGCTCAAAAATAAGAGGGACAGGATGGTCGTGCGCCCATAGAATTAACAAAGACTTTAACAGGAACATATAATTCGTATAACATGTCCCTGACTGAAAACATTGTGTCGAACGAGCAAAATAATCGGGAGAAGCAACACATAATAAATCAGTGGCGGATCCAGAGATTAGGAAAGAGGAGCAAAAAAAATTCTTGACAGGATCACCGGTGAGGATCACCAAGTGAGTGTTTTTCATCATTATGCACACACAATTTTTCAACAATTTTTTTTTCTAAGGGGGGGGGGTCCCCCTGGATCCGCCACTAAATATTACGTATTGCTTTTCCCCATTGACGATATAAAAAATTAGCTATTTCTTTTGAGATATTATAAGTTGTCGTTGTGAACCACCGGGGCTTGAGTTCTCAAGTAAGATAGAAAAAAAATCGCACCTAAAAATGTATAAAATGCTGTTCAAATGTTTTTTTTCCAATTTGCATTCCTTGATCATACATATAATGTAAAAAATCGTAAAATCCGCATTTCATGATGGTACAATTGGCGATTTTATGCATCCAACTCACGAATTAGCCCTACTCAGCTTGAATGATAGTTGAAGACATTTTTGGTGCATGTAAAACTGAATACAGTTAAATCTGTCTCAACTGACCTTCCCATGAATAAAAAAATCACTACACTCTAGTTCATGTACATGTGGAGGCTACACTAAGACGGGGCTGACTGTTTTTATTATTTTTTTTTATCTTGGTTTGTTTTGTATTGTGATGTTTTACATATATATGTTCAGGGGAGGATAAAAAGTATTATTTATGACTGGAATTTAGATCAAGGTATGTGTCAGTCGGGAGCCCTTCTTTGGTCATACAGCTCTTATCGAATTTGAATCTTGGTAAAATGCACTGTCGAGCACATGGACTGGCGCAGTAATAAAAATGACATTCATATCTGAAACACAATCGGATTGTGCCATGCAGCTAGTAGTTGAAACAAAGAGCCAAGGAGCTAAATATTAAATTATTAGATATGCAAACAATAATAATAATTAAGAGGCTCTCAGGGTCCTAAATTGCTCACTTGATTAATTTTTTGCTTTCAATGGCAATAAATATAACAAAGGGTTTATCCAATAATTTTGATTCAAGATGACTTTGGTAAGACTTATCATAAGGATCTTTTCAGCAACTGAAAGTTTCTTTCAAGATGTTTGCCGAAAACTGTAAAAAAAAAATACAACATCATTTCTCACCTTTCAAGGACAATAAATATTACAAGGAGTCGTCTAGCTAACAACTTTGATCCATTTTAGACTTTTGTAGGCCTTATGATAAGGACCGGTTCAGCAATTGAAAGAATTTGGCTAAACATAACGGTTTTAGAGATATATGTGAAAAACTTGACTGACTTCTTTATTCTATTTTTAGTAGCAGCGGCGATTCATCAGATAAAAATCCATACATTAGTTCTATGAAAAATACCCTACAGAACATTCATACCAAATTTGGTTCTAATTGGTCTTAAATTAAAGATTTTTGAAAGAAATAACATTTGAAATAGCAAAAAAGAAAAAGAAGTCGAAAATGGCATTAACTTAAACATGGCTGAACTGGTTAAAACGAAAATTTGGCTACAGATAGAGGTCTCATCATGCTGAACACTTTTATCCATGTCAAAATTTGGCTAAACCTAACGATTTTGGAGATATATGCGAAAAAAATTCTGTTTGAAACTTTCTAATTTTTTTTTTGTAACGACGGCCATGCTTTTCAAGGAGTCAAAAATCACAACGTCAGTTCTATGCAGGATACCCCAAGTAACATTCATACCTAGTTTGGTTTTAATTGGTTAGGTAGTGTCAGAGGAGAACATGAGAGGAGAATAGCACTGAAAAAATATTAACGACGACGGACGCCAAGTGATGGCAATGGCTTGAATAAAAAACGAAATCACATCTTAAACTACCACCATCATACTGTATTCAGGTGACCTTACATTGCTATATATTGAATATTAGTATTATGTAGTCCCTGTCGCGATCGATGTTATACTTTATAGTAAATTAAAACGTAATTTAGTGGGGGGTATGTTCATTATGGCGTGAAAAGACTTAATACTCATAAAAAATAAATACTTGTTCATAAAAATGATATATGTATATTAGAGAAATTTCTTCAAATGCACTTTTATATATCAGCAAAGACCTATAATTAATTTTTATATTAAAAATTATATTAATAAATTATATTAATTATAGGGGTCTGGTATTAGAGCAATTTCTGCAAATGCACTTAAGTCTCCTGCCTTGACACATGTGTACGTACGTAAGCATGAGATAGAGTCGATTTTCCATTGAAATGTCGGAAACAGGAGACTTAATAACACCTATGCATCAATATCTCCGATCTCCATCACGTCTCTGTATTCCTCGTCGTCATTTTCATCTGTCGTCGCTGTTTTTTTTTGTTTTGTTTTGTTTTGTTTTGTTTTGTTTTGTTTTGTTTTGTTTTTTGGTTTGGTTTGGTTTGGTTTGGTTTTTTATTTTTTTATTTTTTTTGTTTTTTGTTTTTTTTTGTGTGTGTGTTTTTTTTAGTATAATATTATAATTTGTCCTAAAATATCTTCGCCAAGAACCTACCCTTTGGTTAGAACTTGTAACTATAACTTCACACAAAAAAGTAATCCCCTCTTTTGTGATTTTCTTCATAAAAAAATATCATTTTTATCTTTTCTACATTTAAAACTGATAACCCTTAAACAAGTGAAAAAGGTCCCCCCTCAGAATTGAGGAACCGCCCTCTGCTGGTAAAAATGATAAGTCTCTATTTAAATAAACCCGAATTGTTGATTTGTAGGGGAATGTTGAAAATATATTCTGAGTGGTCCACATTTGATACAGAAAAATCCATGTTCGGATGAAATTATATCGGTTGCAATTAAGGGACGAAAAGACAAAGAGACGAATGGAAATCATTTTAACAATGATATGAGCGGTTTTGAATAATTTTATCTTATCTTCCATGCGTTTACTTTCAATGTAATTTTAAACGTTATTTCTAGGTAAAACTTGACATTGAACTTCCAACTTGCAAACAGGAATGTGCAACCTAGGATACCAAGATGGCGGATCCACCAAGTGGGTGTAGAATTGCGAGGTAAAAGTGTGATTTCTCTTAACTACATGCATATATCAGGCTCGTTTTGGAAAAAAAAATTTATATGTGCTCACAAATTTTGACTATTTATTTTTTATGGCTGTACAATAGAGTATATTACCGAAATCAACAGTTGAAATTTTGGTTTAAATGGGGAGTAACGGAGAGCGCCAACGACAAATTTTGTCGGAAAATAAATTTCGGAATAACTTTGAATATCTTTGTATAATTTTACTTTCGTGGCAATATCTATGGATTCTTAACTGTATAGAAATGTGTTACTACTAAATTTGGTCGTTTTAAAACCATCAGTGAAGATCATTATATTTTGTGTTTGTTTACAAATTGCCATCCTTTGTTTATGTGGCAATTAATGCCTTTAGCTCAGACAGAGTTGTCGTAGTGGTCATAAATGAATTACTTTGAACAATTAATGTAAAAATCATGACATTATAATTATATTATTTACATTTAGATGGATAATATATATTTTTGCTTTTTAATGAAATGTTTTAAGTGTCAAATTATACAGTACTACTAATCATTTTGCATACCAAAATATTGCATAATACCATTTGATGTGTTCACATTGAATTTAAAGGTATTGTTAATAAATCCAACTGGTTGAACAACAAAATTACACAATGAATTTCTGTAATAATGAACAATCACTTGGACTGATATTAGTAATGCCAATTGATGTTATTTGTGTGTCAGGTCATTAAATCATTTTTCTTAAATTAAATGTCTAATCTGAATATTTATTGATTAAACATATTTTCTGTGTTTCAGGTCATATGTAGAGGAAGAAAAATTTTGGAGTAAATTCGCCATACTGTGGACGTATTTGTGATCAAGTTTTAGATCTGAATAAATATAGAAGTTAAACACATTTTTATGAATGAATTTTAGCCCGGTCAATGACTATATTAGACATGACAGACCCTGTGAGATGAATCTTTATGTTATCATGAAACTTATTTTAAAGCAAACCTAAAAAATACTCAGTCTTTTTAAAAACTACAAGAGCTTATTTTAAAAGGAAAATAAAAAGGCCGACTTTATGTTTTATTTTTTAAATCTTCAGGTCTTGAAGTACTTTTAGGAAAACCATTCGTTGTAAAATCCTTCAGACATATATATATAAGTTTAATTAGGTGTTTTCTGCAATAGTGTTTGCCCCGGAACTCAGGAGTAAATTACACTTTCCAAGGCATTGCATAACATGAACATGCTATTGTCTCATGAAATTGTATGAATCAACTTCGATTAATGTCAATTCCTTTAGTTTACGCATATAAACATCAAATTTTTAATTCAATACCGGACTGTAACAACTGAAAGAACGAAACCACTTCACAAAGTAAATGAAGAAGAAAATCAAATATTTCAACAACCATGCATGAAAAATAGGAATATTGACAGCCATCTTTTAGAAACATTTGACATATGTATTGATTAAAATCTTAATTCAGGTAAAGAAGCATGAAATCTATATTTATAACGAGTCTCTGTCACGGGCTGTTAGAACATCAAATTTTGTCTATACTACCCCGTCAGATACTAATGATAAAGTACTTAAATCAAAGTAAAGTAAAACGGTCCGTTTCAGAAATGGTATAACTAAATACCAAAAAAATCTTCCACACCTTTGGTAATGGGTTTCTCTCCCCTATACTATAGTACCCCTGTTGCAAAATGTCGCCGGTGCAAGTAAACGACGAAATCCAAAGTATTTCGTGTTACAACATACGTCCCTTATTTTTCCATGGTTATATTGGTCCGTTTGCTATTCTGTATTTGATATGGTTCTACTCATGGGTGTTTGTTTACGGCACAGAAGACTATTATGAAGCTGGCCTTATTGTCCTGGCAATTATTGGCCTTCTGCAGATTTTAGTCTCCCTATTCTGCGTTTGGTCAGTTGATATAAGATGCAGATTGACATGTGCAAAGGTGAGATATAAGTTATGGGTGTGACTAAATCAATTATCGGGGTACAAATATTGTAACTGATGTTGGCATCGCAAGCATATGGACCATATTGAATCTTTCTTAGATCAGAGTATGCGAAATTTGTTTGTCCTGCAGGTCCTGACCATTAGAAAACAGGGTTGTCCAATGTTTTTATCATGAGCGACAGTCCAAGGACTGCCGGTGAAAAATGGCTGTCATAGTGCGTTGTTGGTTTGATTATTTGTTTGGTTATTAGATGTTGACTGGTTTGCGTAATTCCATTTCCAATTTAACATGGGTACCAGATAGTTTACATCGTGCTATTAATGACTAAATGTGGCCTATTCACTTTATCATTGCCGTTCCTGACATACGGACAAGCAATTGTCATATGTTCAGACTAATATTACAACGCCTGTAAAAGATGATGATTATCATGGGGAAATGGCTGCAAACTATTTTGTTGTAATTTTAACGTTGGATCATAAAAACAGAAAAAAATCAAGAGGAATGAATTAGCAGCAAATGGGGAAATGGACAATGGTGATGAGTTTGACTTTGAGCAGACTGAAGCAGAAAACTTTTGCATGGATTGAAAAATATGCTGTTGAAGAATAATTATGATAAATAAAATTATTGATATTCAGATAATTATATTGATACAAACTTAAGTTACTAAACTAATCACATGCAAAATGGGAAATAAATAAATCCTGTATAAATAGCCATTTCTGAAAACAGATTGAGAAAAAAGCTCCACATCCAAGTCAATACACCAAAAGGAAAAGCAACTTGGCATACCATGAAGTCGTTAAAGAATTTTAATTTGCTAACAATAAATTTACGTAAATGAGTGGGACTGGCTAAATATCTGTGGGTCTGACTGGACAATCTAACCAGTCGTTAACAATTATACAAAACTCTCGTCCACTGAAACTACTTGACCAATTGAAACCAAACATGGTATGAATGTGCCTTGGGGTATCCTGCATAGAATTGATGTGAGGAATTTTTGATTCGTGAAAAAACATGGCTGTCGTTACTTAAAAGTATAACATAGGGGTCAGACAGTAGTTTTTCACATGTATCTCTGTTAGGTTTAGCTACATTTGGACACGGGTAAAAGTGTTCAGCATGATGAAATCTATCTCTGGTCAATTTTTCATTTTAATACATTAAGCCATGTTGAAGTTATTGCCCTTTTTCAACGATTTTTGCCATTTTTAGCTCACCTGGCCAAAGGCCATGTGATCTATTGCCATCACTTGGCGTCCGTAGTCGTCGTTAACAATTTTTCAAAACTCTTCTCCTCGGAAACAACTTGACTTATTGGATCCAAACTTGGCATGAATGTTCTTTGGGGTATCCTACATAGAACTGATGTGGGGAATTTGATCCGTCGAAAATCATGGCCTCTGTAACTAAAATAGAGCATACGGGTCCGACAGTAGTTTTTCACATATATCTCCATAAATGTTGGGTTTAGCCAAATTCTGACGGGTTAAAAGTGTTCAGCATGATGAGATCTATATGTGGTCAAATTTTCATCATAATCTATTAGGCAGTGTTGGAGTTATTGCCCTTTTTCAACATTTTTTGTTATTTTTTATGTTATTTCTTTCAAAAAATCTTCTCCTCTGACACTACTTGACCAATTGGAACCAAACTTGGTATGAATGTTCCTTGGGATATCCTGCATAGAACTGATATGGGGATTTTTGATCCTTCAAAAAACATGGCAGCCGTTACTAAAAATAGAACATAGGGGTCAGACAGTAGTTTTTCGCATATATCTCCAAAACCATTAAGTTTAGCAAAATTCTTTCAGTAGCTGAAATGATCCATATTATTAGGACTACAAAAGTCTTCAGGGATAAAAGTTGTCAGATGACTCTTTGTAAGAGTTTTTGCCCATGAAATGGGAAAATGACTCCTTTTTTTAAACTGTTTTCAGTCAATATTTTGAAAACTATGATAGATTAAAAGAAACTTTCAAACTGTGAAGTCAGCCTCATATCTTGACCTACACTTAGAAATCGAAGGTAAAGGAAAACTATTGACCAAACTCTACGACAAATGTGATGACTTTTCATTCAAAATTGTCAACTTTCCTTTCATCAGTGGCAACATCCCTTCAGCACCTGCATATGGAGTGTTCATATCAGAAGTCATACATTATTCCAGAGCTTGCCGAAACTATGCAGACTTTTTGTATCGCACTTGAATTCTAACAAATAGGCTTCTGGAACAGGGTTATGTTGCTACAAGATTGAAGTCATCACTTAAGAAGTTTTATGGTGGTCATTATGAACTCGTGGATTGTTATGGTGTATCCAACTGCACCATGAAAACTGATTTATTCGACAGGTCATATTTTTCCTTTCCTCGTTTGTTTACCCTGGACTTGACTTTTTATCAGCAACTCGGCTGGTGTTTGTAGAAACGCAGAGAACGCTTATCCTACTGGTGCACCTGGTCCATGCTCCCAGTTTTTAGTGGAGTCCTAGTTGCTCATTTGCTTTTGTTACTTTGTATGTATGATTTTAGTTACTTTATGTTCTTTGTTGTGTATGTCATTTCCATGTCTGGTCTTTGTCCCTGGATTACATTCTTTTGATTACCGCTATAACCTTGGTTCCCTTGATTACTCTTGCATAATTTTGGTAATTCTGTAACTTGGCTGCCAGATTTCCAAATCAATGTGTTGGTTAAAGCTACTGTTGCACATCACTTTGATGTCTATCATAAATCTTACAGATAATTTAAAATTCATGTATTTTTAGCTTTGAAGTTGTACATGTACAAACTATTTAGTATTAAATAGTTGAATAGCATTTGATGTCAGATAATTTTTTTTAAAAATATATTTTTAAGCATACATTTTATACATCAGTGATTTCCAATTTCACTTGAAGGATCATCTTCTAATGAAATTTTCAGTTTTATATAAAAAAATGTCAATATATTATTGTTTCCTGTACTGAAGCTTTTGAAATGGGCATAGTAATCCAGGTTAAAAAAAAGGGGACACTTTAGCATGCTAGACATGTTAGAGGTAAATTAGAAGGCACATCATGCAAGAATTAAGTCTTTGTTGGGAAAATTTACGGAAAACGACAGGGCAACTGCCCACACCCAACACCCTCAATAGCGGACACTATATTAGTGTATTGTGAAACATTTTTAATGAAAAACTTACATTATGTGCATAGCAGCAAATAAGTGGCTACTTACAAGTATACATATATTTTCATCTACTAGCACCTTGAATGTCAGCTGTACTTTGTCAATAAAACTATGTACTTGCTATGTATTCTTTGAATAATATCTTTCAAGGTGAAACAGCCAGATGATGCTTCATGGTTGAAAGTTGTTCCGACTACTAATAATGGGTCCACTGAGTTAGTACAGTTACACAAAGAATCTGTAAGTAAAAATACATAATATGCATTTGTACCTGTAGGTTAAGTGATAAAAATGCAAATGTGTTACCATATAACAAAGTACGACGGCAATATAGGTAATAAAAATAATTTGCCTTACTCATGTAACTAAATGTAAACTAATTTGGTTTTGTTGTAAATCTTTTTCTTTTATTTTAGAGTTTTTTACTTTCAAATTTCATATTTCATAATTCTCAAATATAGTTCACTATCTTACTGTTTTAAAGTTTTCTATATTTAAGGTCTAACATTCATGAATTTGTCTTAACAACAACAACAAAACAGAAAGAAAAGCATTATTGATTATACATGGACTTTAAAGAGTCTCATGTTTAAATGCATATTATGTTGTGTTCTAAACCTCAACCAACCCTTTCTTTCAAAAAAATTAAACCATCAACCTTTCATGAGTCAGAATTTCTTAGTTTGACACAATTAAAAGTTTTCATAATTATTGTACATGTATAACCCCATTTTTGCAGTTTAGTAACAAACGTAAATGTTTTCTATTTTTGCAAGCCACTGGAATTTTTAAAAAAATAATGTATTTAGCTTTGCCATTTATTAAAGAAAACATTACAATATAAAGGTTAGATTAAGCACTTCATAAATGACCAATTCTAAGGTTCATATTTGATAATTGAGTTCAATCATATGTCTAACTTGTTTAAATGAATTTGTTGCTCTTGTATCACTAGTCTTCTACACCACAAGAGCTTTGGTTTAACTTCCAAAAGACCCGCTACATTTATGACAGAGAAGAGAAGAAACAATTTCAAGCCATCCCTTTTCCAGTTGATAAAACTGTTAGTTATTACATGGATTCGAAAGGGTATCTCGAAGAGCAAGAAATTAAGCATGCTGAGAAATTCTATGGAAAAAATAAGTGAGTTTTGTTGTAAGAAGTATCAATGTTCTTACAATTTATTGGCAACTGGATGGGTTTTTTTTTTGTAATTGTTTATGCTGCCTGATATTTTATATCTCGGGCCATAAACGGTGATAAACTTAACATCTGTCTAAAACATACCAAAAGGAATACAGGATATGTACGTGCACTGTGGTACATTGTACCATGATGCTGGGACTATATGATAATGTATACAGTTTGAGAAAGCCATTGTTTTCTACTGCCTGTAAAGTAAAGTCGTCTTAAATGTAGCTCAACCTAAAAAAATGCTGCTCAAGTAAAAAACATTGAAACAGTTATCTTCCATTTCATAAATGTCAAGATACGACTCAGAAAAAGACTGAAATTTTAAATATAAATCTTTATTTTATAAGGACTTTTTTATGGACTAGCAGCTCTTATATATGAATTTATTTATACATCTGACTGTATTGTTACTATAGTTATGCAGTGAAGTTGGGTGTAACACTGACAAGCTTGTGTGATTCAATTTCATGAGGACCACCTAATTTTTTTCACAAATTTTTCATTAACATTTGAATGACTGACTTTTTTTTATTATAGAATGGAAATGGACTTACCTAACTTTATGGAATTGTTTAAAGAGAAGGCCACAGCACCATTCTTTGTGTTCCAAGTGTTCTGTGTTGGTCTGTGGTGTTTAGACGAGTACTGGTACTATAGTGTATTTACATTGTTTATGCTTGTGGCATTTGAAGCTTCACTTGTTCAACAGCAGCTAAGAAATATGTCGGAAATCAGAAAGATGGGCAGTAAACCTTACCCAATACAGGTAATTATGTCTCACTCTCACCATACCCACATTTCGGTGGGGAGACATGTTTTTGCCTTGTCTGGCGGTCTGTCTTTTTTTTTTTAAGTGCAACTCCTTGGAAGCTGCGGCACCAAATTTCATGATTTTTTTAAGTAGTTTTCTATTATGACATGATATTTGGTTGTGCTTATCAGTTTTGTACAAAAATATACCCCCACTCAATGAGTGGGTGGAAACTTGGGATAAACTTGTATGTCCGAATTTTGTTGCATTTATCTGGAACTCAAATATCAAATTTGGTGTGTGACTTTATATAGATGGGTCATAGGTTGTAAGCAATTTTGGGTGCTGTCCAATATCAACTTCCTGTTTCATGGAACTTTGCCTTTTTTTTCAATATATGGTGTGATAGAGAAAGTTTTCCTGACAAAAATCTTTGCTCCCAATGGATGGATTGAATTCAAATTTAGTATGTATCTTTATGTAAATGGGGCAGATGTTTTCAGTGTATTTGTTGCTCTCTTATATTAACTTCCTGTATGAGGTGGTATATATCTAGCATGACAATGTGTGCAACTTTCTGTTTTTGGTTCTAATGCAGTTGATAAGAGGTTACTTGTTACTTCTTGATATATGTGTACAACATACCAAAATTTGCAATATTTATTATGACTGATATTTTTGAAACAACAGTGAGCTACAAGTTACCAAGCTCTACCTTTAATGTTAGAAAAAGATGGTGACATATGTTGTCATAAAAAAAATTAACACATATTAAAAAATTGAATTACTTCATTTAGGTTTATAGAAATAGAAAATGGAGACCTGTTATGAGTGATGAATTATTACCAGGAGATATTGTTTCCATTGGTGAGTTTATGCAGTAGGTGTTGAAAAAATTCAAAATACAAAATGTTCATTAAATGTTAAGTGTAAGTTTTTGTGAGAATCAGGCAAAATGTGAATAATCAGAAACATGCAAATCAAAACCTAACAATATAATTTCACTCAAGGATTTGAAAAGGATATTATTTTATCTCTGCTTCACTGGATTTTCTCAGAAATTTTTTAATAGAATGCTAGAAAAATGAGATTTTGACAGTCATCTGCCCTTGAAATGTTCATTTTCGTTGCATTTCAATGAAACTCAATTTACTAAAATAATATAGAAAATCTTGTCTTTTTTCCTTGCTTCTGATGGTGCAAATAGTCAAATTAAACTTTCAAATGGTGGTTTTTTTATATAATGTTTCACTCACTGTTTTATTCTAACAGAGACTGACACTTTTAAAGTATTATCTGTTGTATTTCACTTAAAGTTTCTCAAAGCTTAAGCAAATCATAATATACATGTTTAAGTGTATGACAAATTTAAGAGCCCATGGCACACAATCTCTGCATTCAAAACTTACGCCAAACATTGTAAAAACTCATGCATGATATGAGAATTACTAATGTACAAATGTATGTTTATTTACAAGTTGAATATTTTAGTTTGTTCTCAGAGCCACATATTTTTATGTCAGTCTGTTGAGTCATAGATCTTTGGTACATTAAATAATTACTGTTTTAAATGAATATTTTTTGTTACAGTCTTGAAAAGAACATTGATTTTGGCTTTTATGATTATTTTTTATGGAAGAAATTATCAGTGTTCCATCATGCCCTATGATGCATTCTGTGATATAAGGAATAGCCTTTATTCCCAGCCTTATGGATGTAGACCTAAGATGAGGGACATAAATATTGAAATCAGTGATATGTTTGTATCATATTCAATCTCACCAAAGCCTATCAAGCTTTCATTTGAAACAGAATGGAATCAATCAAAGTTATTTTGATGCTTACAAGAGATTGATGTACAATGCTGAATACAAACATGCCAATGATTTGTAAGAGTTGTGTCCCTCTCCTTAGGTCTACCTCCTTAAAAAGTGCTATTTTTGTGTGTTCATTATACAAATTATATGTCTACAAATTCATAAGGTACAGGGCTACATGCTAAGAACTTTAATTAAAATATGTTTTTACCTGTGGCTCAATGTATTCTTGCAAGGCCGATCACAAGATGACCGAGTTGTACCATGTGACATGTTGTTATTACGAGGGCCATGTATCGTGGATGAAGCTATGTTGACTGGAGAGTCTGTTCCTGTTATGAAGGTAATGATGAGGCCACTCTAATATAATTTTTGGTTACCAGACTGTTTTTCATGAAAAGAAATATTAGGAAGGAAAGTACTTGCTCTTAAAGAAATGATGAGGGTTCTGATTTCCCTGTCTTAAGATAAACAAGGTAAGCAAGGTTCTATTTTTGTTTGATGAATATCACAGCATATAAAGTAGGTTTTCATACATATTTAAGAATGTTCACCATTTAAGATCAGCATTTTTTTTACTTCTCTGGTTTTATCCATTTCGTAGCATAATTATTATTGCCTAGTAACCCTCATTTTTCTCTTAATAATTCCATAAAACACAACTTAAAATGTCATTTGACAAGTTTCCATAAAATCCTTGTTATATATTCAGGGTTTTTGATGGATCAAACCTGCATATACAAAACCTGTGAAATATCAAGAGAAATTCTTTTCCAATTAAAATTTCAGATGCTAAGATCTCAAAATAGAGCACACTGACCCATCATTTTTTATACTTAAATTGTTGAAGCATGAAAGATCTTTATAGTTTTCATAACCCTTTAAAATCCTTGTTATTCTGAAACTGAGCACCAAACATCCTTAAGGAATACTTGAAGGTCCATTGAATGAAGAAATCAGGTTTAGTTGACCAAATACAGCTTTTTCGTTCCAACTATATGCTCATTGAGGAGGATTGTACTAGATATGAATACTGTCAACAGACATTTTTTTGATATTTAATGAAATACTCAGTCCATAATTCCAGTAAGCACAACTCCTTCCTTCCTCCCAAGTCAGGGTTTTGAGTCCACCTTCGCTCCCTCAAACCCCTGACATCACTCATTTATATTTAGCAGAAATCGTCCAGTGCCATCTAGTGAGTTATCATAATTTAACCTGGATCCAACATCCAATTAAATCACTCATAACAGTAATTCGCCAATATAACTTTCAAAATGGCTACACATTATAACATTTATTTTTTGTTAGACTCTAAACAGTTATCATTCTGCTTATATTGAATCATTTGTGATATCTTACAACTATCAGTTACTATATATATATATATATCGTATCGACCATTACATTGTGTTATTGTTTACATTTCCACTGACATTTTATGTTAAATCAATTTTCGTTGGTGCTTCATACCTGGAGAAGTAGTCAATCGGAATTGACTGGAGGATACCTGCTAAATATGAATGAGTGATGTCAGGGGTTTGAGGGAGCGAAATTGGACTTGAAACCCTAACTTGGGAGGATGAACTTCTCCCAAACTGTTCAATGGATATCAGTTGAACTATATGTATGTTAAGCATTATATATTTATTACTTTTCATCTTCACATGCTAAAATGATTTTTCTATTTCTGTGAACCAGGAGCCTGTTGAGAATTTAGAAAAGGACCATGTACTGGATATAGATGCTGACGGCAAATTGCATGTTCTGTATGGGGGTACTAAAGTTGTACAACACACACCTCCGAGTAAAACAGGAGCAGGTCTTAAAGGTATTGTGGTCATATATGGTCTTCCTGTAGGTCTTTATATTCTTATTCTACTGCCTTAGTGATCTCATGATAGCTTGTTTGTTTCAAGTATGGCAGGTGCCAAGTCATACCAAAAATTGGTAGTCATTGCTTCTCTGTCAAAGCAAGCAGCATATCAGTGATAGAGTAATGACTGGTTGGATTGGAGTCAGAATAATGTGTATGAGAGGTGGGGGTTGACTTATTATTTCCTGCTTGCTGATACTAGCACAAAAATCTGGCTCAGCACGTAGGACTAGTACAAAGCAGGGGTCTATTCAATTGAATAAAATTCTTGAAATCGTGAAATGCATGAAATATCAGGCATAAGGCATTAAACCACAATCAATCAATCAATTAAATACAAAAATGATATTTCAAAAATAGGAACTTAGTATTCTTTGCCAAAATTTAGAATTAAGAATACTGAAATACCGTATGGCAGGTTATTTTTGCAGGTGCAAAATTGGGCAATTTTTAGGCAAAAAAGAATGTGAAAATTTTTGCCAGTTCAAATTTAAGTGGATGCTAAGTGGTGCACTAATTACTGGAGCTCACAGTAAATATTTTGCGGAATTTATTTGGGGTTTTCAGACAGACCACTCAAGTGCACCCTGCAAAAAGAACCCACTATATGCTATATTACTTTATGATTCATCGAACCAATGTTGTGTGTATATCATTGTAAGTCTTCTTTGTTATGCCAACACATTCACTAGCTATAACATCCATATGTATGTCTTTGTTATAAGTTTTAGCTTTAAATTCTTTATTAACAGTTATGGAATAATAAGTTGTACAATTGGTGTTATTTAGTGTATTTCCTGACTGACTTTTTAAGGTAGACCTAAGGTAAGGGACACAATTCCTACAAATCATTAGGTCTCACTAACCACTTCCAGGTCAAATGGCCACCCCCTTATGTAGTACCAGAAACACACTGAACCTAGACCTAGAAACAAGCATTGTAAGTGCATTATTAGTGTATATTCTGATTAAAAGTAGTCAAAATGAAGCTGAGAATGTGTACTTTAAAATCATATATGTAATTTACTACAAAAGTGTATGAATATTGTTTACATGTGTGAGTAATTTGCCTCCATGCTGTCAGTTAGCAGAAAAGGTAAAAATGTTGGTTTTCAGTATTTTTTATCCAAGTGAATTTTGTGATGAATTTCTACTGACATTGTACCATTAGAGTAATTTTGAAAGCCTTATTTTCCAAGCTTTGCAATGGCATGCAACTTTAAGGTGTCATTTGTCCTGGGAATTCACAGTGAAACATTGAAAATTACTTTTTTAACATGTAAAGTAATGGAAACGTTAGAAGTGGTTAGTGAGACCTTAGAATTTTTGTAGTCAGCAATTTACATCTGTCTCATGTAAGTATCAGAGTAACTTGAATCTATTTCATTCTGTCTCATATGAAAGCTTGATAAGTTTTGGTGAAATTGAATATGATACAAACATATCACTGAATTTAAGAGTATGTCCTTTACCCTAGTTCTACCTCCTTGACACCATTGTAAAGTTTTGGGGTAGGTAAGGGATCCTATGTCCTGTAGAAAACATCTTTTCTGGTTTTAGCAATATTTAAAATATGTTCATCCCTCTAAATTCCTCAAAATTATGTTTTACAGCAAGTGATAATGGATGTGTAGCCTATGTGTTACGTCACAGTTTCAGCACCTCCCAAGGGAGACTACTGAGGACAATTCTGTTTGGCGTGAAGCGAGTTACAGCCAACAATCTAGAGACCTTTTGCTTTATCCTGTTCCTTCTGATCTTTGCCGTCTCTGCTGCCTCTTATGTGTGGATTAAAGGCACAGAGGACCCAAAGAGGAATCGCTACAAGTTATTTTTAGAATGTACCCTAATATTGACATCTGTAGTGCCACCAGAACTACCTATAGAACTGTCTCTAGCAGTCAACACCAGTTTACTAGCATTACACAAATTATGTAAGTTTAATAACCCAGTTTGGTTTCTTTAAATCTTAATATTTTGTTTTTCATTTGCAAATAATGGCTCTAATTAAAAGAATTCAGCTTGAAAATGTTATGCCATGATACGTAGTGGTAAGAGGGTATAGTTTGACCCTTACCTCTGTGTATCTTTCCACAAGAAATGGTATTCCAGGCCTTTGTTTTTTTTTTATCCTTCAGGATCAAAATACCTTATGTCACCAGTTAATGTCAGGAACTTCCCTACTGTTTCTGAACAAGACACAGAATATAGGCCATATTTAAATCCTTTTATATCAATTAGAATCTCTTTCATTCACTGTAAATATGCTTCAATTTAGCTTAATAACATTCTAATCAAATGAAGATATTTGGGGGACTTCTTTTGATCTTGAAAGATGTTAAGTAGCATTTCACATAAGAATCATGCAAATGTGATACATGGTTAAAAAACTACAATATTTTTATTTTTGATATTTTGTTTAAAATGCATAAATAAACTGAAATTAACATGTGCTTTTCATATAATCCTTGTTCTTAGGAAATAAAAATGACAAAGAATGTACTGTGAAGTTCAAAATTAAGGGAGATAACTCTGTAAATGATACTAAAATACAAAAGAAACTGTTAGATTTTTAATGTGGATTTCCTCCTATAGACCTACATGTATAAAACAACTTAATAACAAAAGTGAAAATATGTAGTCTTTTTTTAGGTGTATCACAATTTACAGAATTTGCATGATTCTTACAAAGACTGC
Source organism: Perna viridis (assembly GCA_037379345.1). NCBI lineage: Eukaryota > Metazoa > Mollusca > Bivalvia > Mytilida > Mytilidae > Perna > Perna viridis. The sequence continues at coordinate 27,740,147 of CM074517.1, read as the reverse complement.
TACTTAGTAATAATATGGCATTAAGGAATTTTTTTTTCAACATTTTTCAAAAAGCATTAAATGTGTTCAGCATATTCTATTTAACACACTTATCAGTCAAAATCTTCATTTTTTGTAATTGATAAACAATTAACCTTAGTAAAATTGGTTAGAAAATTCATAGTGATGAATTTAAATCTTAGGTTCTGGTTAAATAACTATATTTTCTGTGAAAAATATGAAGTAATGAAATTTGTACATGAAAATTTGCTAATACATGTACTTTAAAAAATCTCCCACTCAAGACTGTGTCAGTCGGGAAAAATCTGCAACATGAACTGTTCTAATGGTTAACAGGTATGCATATTTCTGAATTCAGTACCGGGTATTAAAGATTAACATTCTGTTTCATTATGTAAGAAAAAATAGTTCTTAAGAAGCCATCTTTGTAGGAATCATGCAAATTCTGTCAAATGCGATGCACCCCAAAAAAAGGCTACACATTTTTATATTTGTTATTGAGTTGTTTTATAGGTCTATATTATGAAATGTATAATTATTCATTCCCATCTGTCTGCTCTTAGAAGATACTCCACATTGAAAATCCAACAGTTTCTATTTTATTTTAGTATCATTTACAGAGTTATCTCCTTTAATTTTGAATTCAGCGGTACATTCTATATAATTTTTATGTCCTAAGAACAAGGGTTATATGAAAAGCTAAATGTTAATTTCTCTTTACTTTGGCAATTCAAACAAAATATCAAAAATAAAAATATTAAGGCTTTTCACCCATGAATCACATTTTGCATGATTCTTATCTGGAGTGCTACTTAATTATATAGGAAATGCAAAGTTTTTTTAGTATTTTACATCATGTGATCTTTGAAATTGAGTGTGTACTAATGTTTTCACAAGAATATAAAAAAACTATAGTGCTAACAGTATTTTGATTCTCAAAACCTTGTAGATATTGACTTAATTTTATTTCATATACTTTGAGTCTAAGAATTCCATAAAGTCTGAAATATTCTATTAACAGAAATGTCAGGATAATAGTAAGATGAATAATGTGATACTCTGGTTAAAAATGAGACCTAAAGTTAGCTTTTTACTTTGAACTTATATTGTATTTTTCCCATTGGAAAAAAGTGTTAAAAATCTACAAATACAAGTAGTAACTGAATGATATTAGCATTTAAGGTAGAAAGTAACATCTTCTCCAAATTTTATTTGACCTCTTTAACTTTCTTGGAATTTTATTCAGTGTTTAACTTTGATAAAAGAAGCAAAGTACCAAAATATCAAAATTTAACAAATGAAACATTTTGCTGATTTTTAGTGAGTTATTTCCCTTAGGGGATGTGTACCCTCCTTAAACTATGTCATCACATTATTTATGATAAATTGTTGAATCCTTTTGTAATTTGACCAGTCTTCTATTTACAGATGTGTTTTGTACTGAACCATTCCGGATACCATTCGCAGGGAAAGTAGATATTTGTTGTTTTGATAAAACAGGGACGTTAACTGCAGATGACCTTGTGGTAGAGGGTGTTGCTGGAATCAAGTAAGATCTTATAAAGGACCTTATCCAGTGCTGCAATTTTTACTGACAGGAATTATCATTTTTTTTAATACCTTCAGTTTTTTTTTTTTTTCAAGATTTAATTTATTTGGAATCATAATATTAAGGATGATTTTCTCACTATGTAGGCTTATGTTTAATTTTGAAAGTCAAATAAAAAATGTTTTATTTTGTACAAAAAATTACTTGCACAAAGACTTCTTTACACAACAACAAATTCTAAATGTTTTCATTTCGTCTAGAATAATGTTACATGAAAGTTTCATATAGATAGCAGATTTTTTTTCTACAATTAAATTTTGTACTACATTGCTATTGTTCCTTCTGATCCATATTTCCTTGTGTTTGCTTCTTTTAATTATAATACAGAAATAAGCTTGGCCAGTGAGGCTTTATTGGTAACTATTTATGTTTTTGCTTCCTTCAATAGTAGTTTTTCACTATATTTAAACACCCATCTTCTTTTAACAGTGGTACAGAGATAGGCCCAGCTAGTGAGGCTCCTTTGGAAACTCTCCATGTTCTTGCTACCTGTCACAGCCTCGTCATGTTAGATGATGAACTGGTAGGAGATCCACTGGAAAAGGCCACACTTAAGTCAATTGAATGGAATCTAACTAAAGGTTTGTTATCATTGTAACTACAGTTAAACCTGTCTTAAATTAACTACTTTTGGACGTTTGAATTGGTTTGGTTAAGACAGGTGTTCAGTTTATCTTGGTTCAAAATACATTTCAGGTTATATAAAGGGACTTATAAGAAGGTCTGGTTTAGACAGGTTTTGATTATTTAGGGATTGGTTTAGACAGGTTTCATTGTATATCACTTGCAATATAGGGTAACCAATTTCAAGACCCTGCATTATTGCATGTAGTTAATTATAAATTTTTATCCCAGAAGCAAATGAGTTTGATTTATGTTACCAATTACTTTGCCCAAAAGGATATTTTTTTTACAGAAGAAAATTTCAGAATTACTTATTTGACTGTAAACTTTGAATACCATTATAATGAAATATATCTTAAGGATGTTTCCTATTCTATTTAAGAGTAATAAGGAATTCAAAGGATTGTGAAATCTTTAAGATTTTTCACGCTAGAACAATAAGGGTGCACTATACAGTTACATTAAGGTGCACTGTTTCGCACACCAAGTTACCCCGGTCAAATTTTGTAAAACTTAAAATTGAAAGTTGAAATTTGGTGGATGTATTGTTTAAATGTAGTGAAGCATTTATACATAGACAGATGTAATATATGTAATGGTAAACAGGTGTAATTTAAAGGAAGAATGGTATCCGGAATGTTTCAGTCCCCTGCCGTATTAGGTTCTCTCCTCAGCATTAGATGGCTGATTTTCAAAATACCTTATTGCGCACGAACTTTTGGAACTAAAATTGTGAGAGAATGAATCAAAAAGGGTCTTATTATTTTTACCCTTTTTTCCACCTACTCCATGCATGCTTTCATCCTGTGGTAGTGTCTAAGTGCCTGATATTTTATAAAACATAGTAATTGGCTGTTAGTTTTGGAAAGGCACCCCTGATTTGTACTAAAACTCAGCAATATTTTTTTCAGTATGTTACCATGGCTACTGGATTTTATAACAATAATCACTAAATTACTCATAAATGACTTGAACCTCCACACACCAAGGATTTCAAAAATATGCACTTTTTTATGACAAAACACTAGAAATTTCTGTGCAGACTGCCTCAAAACAGCTTTATTTCAACAAAATGAGACCAAATTTTCAGAAATGACGTAACTGTATTGTACTACCTAAAAGAAGAAAAATAGGATGGGTCAGCGTGCTTGTTTTTTGTGATATAAGCATGTAAAATTTTGATGGGGAAAGGATTTTTTAAAGATTTTCTATAGGTTTTGTGTTAGTTTGTTTTTTTCTTTTAAAAACACTGAAGAAATAACAAGAATTTCATGAAAACTTCTTAAATGACATTTTAAGGTGGTTGCATGGCAAAGTGCTCACATCTTGTGGAAGAGGTTATTGGTTACACTCCTTGACAGGCCAAAGATTTTTCAAGTATTTGTTGCATTTTCTCGTTTTACATTCAGGAGAAACTGTTGTGCCACAAAAGAGAAAGACACATGGTTTGAAGATTTACCAGAGATTTCATTTTGCCAGTGCTCTGAAGAGAATGTCTGTGATAGCAGGACATACACCTCCTGGCAGCAGTGAGACTGAATATATTGGTGTTGTAAAGGGAGCTCCAGAGACACTACAATCCATGGTAAGTGATCTATTTGGTTCCATATGGCAATTAGTAGAGGAAATTTTAGCTTACAGTAAAACCTGTCTTAAATAAAATGTGAATAAAAAGAAACATATTTCTTAATTTTTAAAACTCCATTCATATAAGTTTAAATGCATTATGGATCTACCCAGTATGGTAACTTAATTCTGGTTGAAATTGAACAAAACCTTCTGTCCTAAATGGGGTTTGGTGAAACTGATTTGACTGTACACTCTTTACATTTTAAATCTTAGTGGTTAAGATACTAGGAATCTGACACTTGTGTGTGTGCATGTCACCCAAGGTTAAGATTTATCTGTCTAACTTCACAGATCTGATCAGATGGAATAGATTTTGCCAAACATCCTAAGGATGTTTACTGGTCATTTAAGAGTAACAAGGATTTCAAAGGGTTGTGAAATCTTTTTAAGTTCTTTCATGCTAGAACAATATTGGAAGAAAAATAGATGGGACAGTGTGCTCCTTTTTGAGATACATGTATAAGCATTTGAAATTTTGGTCGGAAGATGATTTCTCTAGATTTTCCATAGGTTTTGTCTTATTAGGTTTTATCTTTTAAAAACACTGAAGAAATACAAAGGACATTTATAAAATTCTCCCAAATAACATTTTAAGGTGTGTTTAATGAAATATTATAATAAAAATGGGGGTCACTAGGCTAAAAATATTAATGCTATGAAATGGGTTAAGCTAGAGGAGTCCTAAAATTTGAAAAAATGGCTGAACATGACCAGCGAACATCCTTTGATAAAGAAATGTGGTTACATAAATTCACAACCAGTTTCCCATCTGATAATAACAGTAGTGTCCATCCCTATGAAATTTTTGAATTATATAGGTTAAAAAAATCAAAACATTACTAAGTTATTTCCTTGATTACCCATATGAAATTTACAGAGCTGAAATTGATATACCTGTATGAATACCAAAAAAAAGTCCCCAATTAAGGAGGTAGACCTACGGTAAGGGACACAACTCTTACAAATCATTGGAACGGTTGTATTCAGCATTTTACATCAATCTCATGTAAGCATCAAAGTAACTTGGATTACTTTCTTTCTGTTTCAAATGATAGCTTGATAGGCTTCATTGAAATTGAATGATACAAACATATCACTGATTTCAAGAGTTATGTCCCTTACCCTAGGTCTTCCTCCTTAAAATGCACTTGTATTTCTATAAATTCTACCCTGATAGATAATCAACAGTTTTGATTTAACCTATTCAAAGGTATGTATTATCTGAAGAACACCTCTAAGTATGTTAATATGTTCTGTTGAATAGTTCAGAGAGTGTCCTGCTGATTATGAAGAAGTCTACCTGGAAATGGCGAGAAGAGGAGCAAGAGTTCTGGCCCTTGGCTGCAAGAAACTTGGTATACTTTCACATCAACAGGTAAGCTGCTAATACTGATGTAAATTTTTGTGGTAAAATACTCAACTACTGTATGTATATTTTTTATGATAAACTGACATGGCAACACTAATGCAGTGTTAGTAACTGAATTTTTTGTCAACATAGACCCATCATAACTTAATGTAGACCACACTGTACATTGTAAAGCAGCTTGAGCCAATTTCATCATAGACCTGCCTGATTTTATATAGACTCAGTCCGTAGGTCTATTGCTAATTTCTTTCACTGCTAATGGAAAAATACGGCATAACTGGAACATTAACTGATACCATGCCATGTAATGGTGATGGAAGGGGGATTGGCAAAATGTTTAAAACAGCCTAACTCTAAAACTATATTTTGTTTTTTTCTGAAATTTGAATTTCTGTATCTATAGTACTAAAGAACTGTGCAAAGATACACAAAAATTTGATATGTTCTCAAATTGTCATCTGGAAACTGTCGGAAGAAGGACAAACAGACATATTTTTTCTGAGGATATCACATAATCCCCTGTCACTTCATGTGGCAAGGTATAAACGTATTGAAAATAACTATTATTATACTCTTGTTATTGGGGTTTCCCCTACTGGTATAGACATTGATACATGATTTGACCATTTCTAGATTTCATTTTTCATTCAATATAATTAATATGAAACAGGTGCAATCTGAAAATCCCAAAGTTCTCGGTCTGAATTTTTACAAGATAAGTTCTTACATAAACATACACATATGATGTTATTCTTTCTAGGTTAGAGATCAAACAAGAGATTCAGTAGAAAGTGGTCTGACATTTTGTGGATTTGTCATAATTTCCTGTCCATTTAAATATGATTCTAAAGCTGTCATTAAAGAGATCATCAACTCATCTCACCATGTAAGTAGCGGAAAGTTAACATATAGAAGGAATTATAATGATGCTCCTTATTCACATTAAAAACGAAATAAATGCATGCCGAAGTCAGTTGTAAACATTTCAAAATATCAGCAAAGCAAAAATTGTGAAATTCTACATCAAGAAAAAAGATCCAATTATGGTAAAGGGGTTTGGTGAAATTGTGTGAATTATCTAAAAAGCATTTGTTTGTAAACTTGTGTTTCATTTTAATAGCAAAGAATATTATTTAATTATTATTCAAAAACTTTAAACTAGTTTAAGACTCCAATTTTGAAAGTTTTTTTTCAAGATTATCGAAAATGGATACAGATTGCCATAATAATTAATGTAAACAAAATATTTTTGTGGATATTTACTTTAAACTTTGAAATTTTAGCAGGGTGATATTTTCACATTTTAAAACGTCATACATTTTGTGTCAGTCCAGGTCTTCAATCACCTCTCATACATGTAATTTCAACATCAAAAACCAAACTATTCTCGTGATGGTTATTTTTACGAATATTTTCTCTTGGTCAGTGTAGCAAAAATAACCCCAACATGAAAATTTCCACTTCTACAGTATATGTGCAATTCAAGATGCCAGTTTGATTTAGTGACAATTTAAGTAGCACTCCAGCTAAGGATCATGCAAAATGTGATTTATGGGTAAAAAGCCTACATATTTTCATTTTTGATATTTTGTTTGATATGTCATTGTAAACAGAAAATGAACATGTGGTTTTTCATATAACCCGTGCTCTTAGTAGATAAAAATTATATATAACACATTTCATAGTATAGGCCCATAAAACAACTTAATTATAAAAATAAAAATATGTAGCCTTTTTTGGGGTGTATCACATTTTTCAGATTTTGCATGATTCTTACAAAGACAGCTACTTCCATCTCAATCTCAAAGATGTATTATCATGTATAAATTTTATTATGACAATTGTTTTGTTTTTTTTCATGGTTATTTCTTCTTCAGGCAGTTAGCTAAAATAAATTGCTTGCAAATATGTCGGTTTATAGTATACATGTACATGAATGTAGAAGACCCATGACTATATATGGCAATTTATTCTTCTTTCAGGTAACAATGATTACTGGGGATAACCCCCTGACAGCCTGTCATGTTGCCAAAAAGTTAAAGTTTACAGATAAAACCACACTTATTTTACAGCACTCACATGATGATGGTAAGATATGGTAGACTTTGATTTACTGAATGATATGAATACAGGGCAGATCCATTTGGAGGGGTTCCAGGCTAGCAACCCTCCCATTCCTTTGTTATACTGAATGATATGAATACAGGGCAGATCCATTTGGAGGGGTCCTAGGCTAGCAATCTCCCACTCCTTTGTTATACTGAATGATATGAATACAGGGCAGATCCATTTGGAGGGGTTCCAGGCTAGCAACCCTCCCACTCCTTTGTTATACTGAATGATATGAATACAGGGCAGATCCATTTGGAGGGGTTCCAGGCTAGCAACCCTCCCACTCCTTTGGTATACTGAATGATATGAATACAGGGCAGATCCATTTGGAGGGGTTCCAGATTAGCAACCCTCCCACTCCTTTCCTTGGAAATTTTGTTAACTTAGTGCAGAATTTCGGAAAAATGATAGAAAATTAGCCTGGAACACTTGTTTTTACAAAATTCTCTGGATCTGGATTTATCCACCCAGAAAGAATATGTAATATACATGCACATGTATACATTTTCTTATTTTCTGTCCTTTTGTTTTTTACATTTTTTGTTGTTTTTTCATTTGCTTGAGCTGTAAATTAATATGTGGCAGGTAAAACCTGTTGGAGGAGGAAGTTGATATATAGATAATTTTTATAAATCTTTATATTGATAGTTTTCTGCTCTTTTCACTTTTTCTAGACATCTTGATGGTTCTTGGCACTTCTTTACATTTAATGTCCCTAATTAGTGAGAACGGTATTGCAAAGTGTTCCTACTTCAGACTTTTTGGCTAAAGGTAGCAAGGCCCACTCTTATGGCATGTCAAAAATGAAATAAATATCTGAACCATATAATAAACCCTTCTGAGTGGAGAAGATACAAAAATACTGAATTTTACAATGGTCAAACTCCAAAAGATGTGACTTCCTTTCAGACTGAATCAAGGCTGTCAGTGCTTCCAAGCTGTGACTTTATTTCAAATCAAATACAGTTAGGAGGACTTTGTCTCCTCTTACAAGTAGTTAAAAAATTAAGGTTTTTTTCACAGCACTTGCCTATTTATATTTTAGAAACCTCATGGTATTGGAAGTCTATTAATGATAAAATCACCATACCACTGGAGCTGAAAAATATCAGAAAGGAAGTTGTAGATAAATATGACTTGTGTTTAACAGGGGAGGTAAGTCATTGATAATTAACACTATACTCGGCGTCACATAAATAACATACTGTTAAAATTTGAATAAAAATATTTTCTACGACTTTATTGACACCAACCGTCGTTTAAATTGTCTTAAATGACTTGCTCATTCGTTTAGCCAAACAGCTTCTCAAAAACAAGTCGCTTATTAGCTTAAATCATGCGTAACAAATCCTTACGGGAAAATCCCATACTAATATCCGCCATGTTGGTTTTTACGGGACGATTTGTTTACAAACGAAGTGCATAAGTTCCCGTCGAACTCCGGTGACAATCGTCTGCTTGATCAACTTCTCGGTATTATACGTTGTTTGCGTAAAATAAATCCGAGATATCCGAAATAACGCCGAATTGCATTCTGGGTTCTTCGGTTTTTGGACAAACCATTTAAACGTAAACAACATCTCCTAGCAACCCGATCACTGTAAACATGGCCGACTTTTTACAATGTAAATATTGCCACCTAGAATTAAAATCTGACCGGAATTTAACGATTCAATGTTTAGGGAGAAACCGTTTGGCTAAACGAATGAGCAAGTCATTTAAGACAATTTAAACGACGGTAGGTGTCAATAAAGTCGTAGAAAATATTTTTATTCAAATTTTAACAGTATGTTATTTATGTGATGCCGACTATAGAAACATGTTAAGTCTATGTTATATGTGATACATTGTCGACCTTATAAGGGCATACAGTAACTTCAGTCTGCCCAGGTTATATCTTGTGGTTTTACCCCTTACAATTGAAAGAAAATATGTGCATTATTCTGACAAACTGTTAATCTTTAAAAAAAACTATCACTACTTTTGTGTGAATAGAAATCAAATGTACTTACTACATGTATGTAAAAGTACATTGAAATGAATAATTTTATTTTTTAAAAAAAAAAGATTATAGGATTTGAAATAGTAATTGAATTTTTACATCAAGAATCTGCTTTTATGTAAAATTCTCCCACATGAGACAATGTCAGTATGGGAGAATGTTCTAAAGGTTAACAGTTATGCTGTACCAATATTACACGTTTTCTCAGTAGCCTAGTTAATTGCTGGAAAATTGTATGTGTAGTAAAGAAATCAAAGTAGTAATTAAGTTTGCATATTGTGGTTGAGTTTTGTTTTCTGAACTCCAGGTTAAGGTTCTTTATTGGAATGCTAACAACCTTAGTCATTGGCCCTTACAATTGAAAGAACTATGACAGTGACCAGAAGGTTCGTCGTATGTTGGAAAAAGTCCGATGAAAAAGGTCTTGGTCCGTAAAAATGCGACGAGCTTAGGACCAAATGTCCAGTTGACAATTTCATTCCTCTTTTTTGGTGAAAATACATGATGAATTCATGTAAAACCTCTTTTCTATTTTTAGTTTTCAAGTAAACAAAATGTAAATAGGTTGACTCAAGGTTTTTTTTTTCTTTTTCCACCATGCGGGTGTTTTCTTAATCTTTATTAGTTGTGCATTTGGAAGTAAGGCAAAAACGCATTTAGTTTCGATTGCAAGAATGATGATAATGAGTTTTGTGAAGACTGGAGTGATGAAATGACCAAATGGTCATTTGTCAATGACATTGTCAGAGACTGAACATGTTTAATCATTAAAATATTAGTTTAACAAAGAAAATGTTGTTTTTTTTGTTTTTTTTCCTTGTTTTTTTATTTTTTGGCAGTGGCCTGTAACAATTGATTTGGTCCAGTAATTCCACTATCATTATTGGACCAAATGTCCTGTTATGTCACAAAAACCTTTGGAATGTCTGGATTTCAGGATGAAGACAAATTTCACTGTTATATAAGGAAGGAAGGTAGAACAATATCATCTATTGTTAAAGAAGCTGATTTTTAATTTTTTTTTTTTTAGGCTCTGAGTTACCTACAGACACAACCAAAACTGATGAAGATTTTATTACCTAATGTCAGAGTTTTTGCTCGGGTAGCACCAAAGCAAAAGGCAAGTTAACTTTAACAATTGATAGCCATCGCAATCAGTTTTCTTTTTGTAATTGGTTTAAATTTACTTTGTGGATGTAAACCCAAGTACATGTACTCTGTGAAACCAGAATTTTTATATTCAAAAGTGTATGTATCCTAAAAAGTACTGTAAATTTATTTATCATATAGATAGCAGTGATTTACCAAATGTTCCCAGTGTAAAAAAAAATCAATAATTAACACTGTGAAATATATTCAGTAATTTCACTCTCATACTTACTCCCTCCAAAACTTCGCAAATATCAATCCACTGTTCACAAAATATAAAATTCACATTGAAAATAGCAAATATAAATCCACCATTCACAAAATATAAAATTCACATTGAAAATAGCAAATATCAATCCACCGTTCACAAAATATAAAATTCACATTGAAAATAACAATAATTGATAATTCACACTGAAATAAATTCAGTAATTTCACTCTCGCACTTACTCCCGCCAAAACTTCACAAAATATAAAATTCACATTGAAAATAACAAGTATTAATCCACTTTACAACATATAAGTTCACATTGAAAATAGCAATTTAATGGAGGAAATCTATATAATAAATAGGATAATCAATTGGTTATCGTGAATAACCAAAATATGATCACTCGTGGCAAGAATGCATAAAGATTTAATGCGTGTGCTGAACAAGTTATGCACACTTATTAAATCTAGACATTCCTACGGCACTCATGATCATATTTTGGTTATTCACTCTTTCCAATTAATTATCATATTATGATTTTCATGGAAGCTAATTTCTTGTTCTGTCATATGAACATGTTGGTGGATATTTATTTTTGCGGCTTTGACATTTTCTTGCCTATTGCGTTTTTACTATTTATCTATTTAATTTTAATCATTGTAACTATAGGAAGTGGTTATTACAACACTGAAGAGCTTAGGATTTACAACATTAATGTGTGGAGATGGTACTAATGATGTTGGAGCTCTGAAACATGCCCATGTTGGTAGGTATATATTGGTAGGAAGTGAACATGTCCATGTTGGTAGGTATTTATTGGTAGGAAGTAAACATGCCCATGTTGGTAGGTAATAATTAGTAGGAAGTAAACATGCCCATGTTGGTAGGTAATTATTGGTAGGAAGTGAACCTGCCCATGTTGGTAGGTATTTATTGGTAGGAAGTGAACATGCCCATGTTGGTAGGTATTTATTGGTAGGAAGTAAACACGCCCATGTTGGTAGGTATTTATTGGTAGGAAGTAAACACGCCCATGTTGGTAGGTAATAATTAGTAGGAAGTAAACATGCCCATGTTGGTAGGTAATTATTGGTAGGAAGTGAACCTGCCCATGTTGGTAGGTATTTATTGGTAGGAAGTAAACATGCTCATGTTGGTAGGTAATTATTGGTAGGAAGTAAACATGTCCATGCTGGTAGGTAATTATTGGTAGGAAGTGAACCTGCCCATGCTGGTAGGTAATTATTGGTAGAAAGTAAACATGCCCATGCTGGTAGGTATTTATTGGTAGGAAGTAAACATGCTCATGTTGGTAGGTAATTATTGGTAGGAAGTAAACATGCCCATGTTGGTAGGTAATTATTGGTAGGAAGTAAACATGCCCATGCTGGTAGGTAATTATTGGTAGTTTGAATTTAACGGAAAGTAGAATGGAGTGTTGTTAGGTTCTACATGCTGTGACTGAATGGAACAATTGATAGGTCTAATTTTAGTTAGATTGAATTGAATTGCTGATTAGATGTGAAATTTTTTTAAATAGTTGAATGAAAATGTAATGCCTTGATGACTTCAACTTGTGGAATTACATGATTGTAACTGTCTTATAGGATGATGTATTGATCTTTTGTTGTTATAGGTGTAGCTTTATTACCAAATGCTCCAGAGAGGTTGCCTGAAAAAAAGAAAAGGAAGACAGAGGAGGTTAGGTCATGGCTACATTTCACTACTTAGTCTAATTGATCTGGTTAACAAAGATGTTTTATTCTCAGATATTTTTTAAACATTTGAACTGCTAATTTATCTTTAAGAAATTATCAAATTATTTTATTAGTAGTCAATTTAAATTCAGCTATTTTTAGCATGAAATAATAACTGAAAAACAACATATGAATTGTTTTCAAGAACTATTTACAGCAAAACCTGACTAAAACAAACCCTGAATGAATAAGAAAACTGTCTAACCCAAACACAGTCTGAGGCCTTTTGTTTCAGTTACATTGCATTTTGAACCTGTTTAAACAGAACAACTGCCTCCTATAAGAGGTTTGATTTAAACATGTACAGTTAAACCTGTCTAAACAGAACAACTGCCATCTGAAAGAGGTTTGGTTTAAACATGTACAGTTAAACCTGTCTAAACAGAACAACTGCCATCTGAAAGAGGCTTGGTTTAAACATGTACAGTTAACCTGTCTAAACAGAACAACTGCCTCCTAGAAGAGGTTTGATTTAAATATGTACAGTTAAACCTGTCTAAATCAAACTCCCTTTGTTTTTTTTTTAAATTGGTTCAGTTTACACAAGTGCTTGGTTTAACAAGGTTCAAAGTATGTTTAGATTTGATTAAGGGACTTTAATAAATAAGTGTCTGGTTTAGTCAGGTTTTTTTTATCATTCAGGGTTCAATTTCAACAGATTTCACTGTACTTCTGTATTTGAATTTGTATTCTTGAATGAATACTGTCCTGCAATGGTGAAGAAAGTGTTTTTTTAATGTACAAATTATATGTGTTGGATTTTTTTTAGGATGGAGAACCAAACCATGCAATGAATGATAAAAATCCAATGAAGGGTAAAGTTGGAGGAAGGGTTGCGAAACAAAGAGCTATAGCAAGGGGTGATAATTTAGCACCTGCGCAGGTAATTTGGTCTTCAATATCACAAATACATTAACATTCAATGGATTTATGAAATATCAAATATATTTTTGTCAAGTACATTCAAACATGTCTTAAAGATGACCTGTTTTCAGCAATAATCTGTATTAAAGACTGTATTACCTTCTTCGGCTTAGAGAGCTCTAGAAAATTCTCCAGTGGGCTGAAGATATAGGAAGACTTCTTGATAGAGTTATTGCCCTTGAAAGGCGAAAAAAAAATGTTTTTATCCATTTGTTAGACAATATCTTGAAAACTATTGTAGATAGAAAAAACTCAATTGATGAAATAATCCCTATGATAAAGCCTATAAAAGCCTATGATTGGATCAAAGTTGTCTCCTTACTAGAGATATTGCCATTGAAAGGCAAAAAATGAACCAGGTAAGCGATTTAATATCCTGGGAGCCTCTAGTTTAATGTTCCATTACATGCCCAATTTTTACTGTGTCTTTTTTCTGTCCTTTTAGAAGAGATTAGCCAACATGATGAAAGAAATTGAAGAGGAAGAAAAAGCACAAATAGTGAAATTAGGAGATGCCAGCATTGCTTCACCTTTCACCTATAAACTTTCTACAACCACATGTGGTCTGTATCATTTAATTATAAGATAATTGATTAGCACCCAAAAACAAACAAAAATATATATAGTAATCAATCAGTAACATGTTTCAAACGTCTCAATAATATGTCTACTTATTAGTGTGAGTCCACTTATATTGGAGGGAATGTTTAGATACTTAGAATAGTGCTTTTGCATAATGACTTGTACTGTGTTTCCAGGTTCCTCCTTTTTCTGCTTCTCATATTTCTAGATTTAATATGTCACAAATGGTTGGGTGATGTTATTCTTAGAAGGACATATTGTGCAACTTTTTGTTCTTCTTTAAAGTAAATATTTGTTCATTTTTATTGCTCTGTTTCATGTTATATATCTGTTTTAAATTGGGACACTGTAATAGTGTTTCCCCTCATTAGAGACCTCATTTCTTATTAAAGTTTTTGTAAGAATCAGGCAAAATGGGAGAAATCAGAAACATGCATGTCAAAACCCGAACAATCTGACAATAATATATCACTCAGGATGCTTTCTCTATTTGAAAAGACCATTATTTGATCTCTGCATCACTGATTTTGCTCATAAATTTTTCAACAGAATCTTAGAAAAATGAGATTTTTGATATATCTGCCCTTGAAATGTTCATTTTCAGTACATTTCAATGAAATTATAACTTAATGGTCCAGCATGATATGGAAAATCTTGTCTGTTTTCCTTGATTCTGATGATTTAAGTAGTCAAATTACATTATCAAAATGATGTTTTATTTCATACTATGTTTCACCTACTGCCTTATTCTTACAGAGACTGACACTTAATGAAATGGATGCTCATTATTTACTTCATAAGGCTCTTTATTGATGAATAATATGTTGTGCTGTATTCATTGTATTTGTGTACATTTACATACAGTGGAACTCCCCTAAACTGGCCCCTCTGAAAACCAGAATCCTCCGAAAACCGATCATTTAGTTTGGTCCGGAATTTTCCCCTATATAATTAAGTAAAAATTTCCTCCCTAAACCGGCCCCTCTGAATTCCGAACATCGGCTGCAAAATTCGGTCCCAAAACCCATTTCTTTGTAAAAATTAACCTCCGATAACCGGTGAAAAGTTTGCCGACAAGTAAAATCAATGAGCCGTGTAACATGTTGTAAACATGTCAATCACGGTAAGATCAATAAATCAGTACTTCAAAAGGCTAACACCGATCTTGATTGGCATTAACAAGGAGTGACACTCTTTTATTCATTAATTATCACAGATAATGAGGGCAATAACCATGATCCTATATGTAATTAACTTTTTAACAAATGTTAAATTTAAAAATTGTTTTGATAACCACATTTTCAAACGATTCTGTAAAAACAGAAAATGAAAACTTCAAAATATGTTGTGCCGACCGGTTGTGTTCTATGAAAAACAGAAAATGAAAACTTCAAAATAGGTTGTGCCGACCGCTTGTGTTCTATTGTAAAATGAGTAAATGAAATTAAAGTTATGGCTTGAAAATGGTTTTCCTTAAATAGCCGGTGTTACAATTTTCAAATCATTCTGAAATTTGCATTGCTTCTGGTTTAATCTAAAATTACTGCTAAAATGTCAAAACCGCCGGCTAAACGTCGTCGTATTGAATTAACGCTAGAAGACAAAATTAATTTAATCAAAGAATCTGAAAGTTTTCCAAAACCATCTCAGAAATCGTTAAGTGAAAAATTCGCTGTAGGAAAAACGACCGTTTCCGATATTTTAAAGAGAAAATCAGAATATCTTGCAAATTATGATAACAATGACAATTTGAAGAAATTTAGATTTGGTAACAAAAGTAAACATGACAATTTGAACGATCTGATGTGGGACTGGTTCCGTCAAGCTCGAGACAAGGCTATTCCGATTTCCGGGCCTATTTTGCAAAGCAAAGCCTTAGAATTTGCCAGTCAGTTAGACATTTCCGATTTCAAAGCCTCAAACAGGTGGTTAGAAAAATTTAAGAGTCGCCATGCTATTAAAGCGTTTACCGTTAGCCAGCACTCCACAGTATTGTAGAACTGCCTAATTTTGGTCTTGTAATCTGATGCTTTGTAACATTTATCACTTTAAAAAAATGTCAAGCATCTGTAAATCTATATATCTAGAAATAGCTCTAGCCAAGGCCTTCAGGATGCAGTAAAAATGTTCTGGAAAAAAATTACCCACAGCATATAGGGTTACCATAGAAACCATGCAAAAATATGCGAAAATTTGCAAAAAAGTTCATAAAATCAGGTTTAAAAATATCAAATTTCCCGCAAAATATCTGCAATTTTTATTTCATCCCCTGAAACTGTTCAAACTTTTTCCTTCGAAAACCCCTTCCTCATATGGGCATCGCCTGTTAGATTTTGAGCTATTTCACCTTGTAATCCACTTATTAAATTTAGCATGGTGAAAAATTGACTTACTTTCACTTTCACAATGAAGTCAAATTGTCATTGAAAAAAAGCCCCTTCAACATTGAAAATATATAAAACATTGCAAAATACTTCCAAAAGTCCCCTTTTTTCAGAAAATGTTTGATCAACAATAGATTCTTCATTTTTAATCACTATAGCAACCACCGGTTTCCATTTATGTCATTTTTCATCCCTAGCCAAAAGTGGGAAACTAAACTAAACTGTGGAGTGCTGGCTTAAGCAGAATGCAATATTAAATATTGTAATTTTCTAGTTATTTCTTGAAAGCTTACCTTCTTACGAGTAAAATGATACCAAATTTATCATAATTGGACAATTGATAACAATTTTAGAGGCATTCTCATACTAGGCTATCTCCTCTTCATTAGTGCAGAACTTTCCTTATACCTAAGGTCAGATATGCACTTCACTGTTTTGCTATAATCATCTTTTAAATGAAAATTTCCACTTAAAACATACAAAATCACAACCTATGTATACTTATAAACCCTACATTTGAGGTTTTGTAAGCTTCTAACACCGGTTTTATGCCAAAATAGTGCATTTGAAGCTCATCGCATGAAAAATCACAGAAATCTGAATGAACTGAAAACCAAACACTAAAAAGCCCACTCCAGGTCTAAGGTTATTAAACCTTTGCTTATTGTGCACTTAAAAGTTGCCCGGTTAACTATTTTACATGTAACCTGTGCAAATATTTAGCTTTTAAAAATATATTTCATTCTTTGTGATGGCAAGAGCCATATTCAAACATGAATCAGTTCAATGATTGTTCTGTTAACTTTGCAAAAAATCTGCATAATTGGTTGCTAGGGACTTCTTAGCTAACAACAACATAGGTCCATACCATAAGTTACATTTTTTTAACCCTTGTATCAAAGCATAGCATAAAAACACTAGTTTCTAAGAAGTAAAGCAATTTTTTAAATGTGTAGGGGTATAGGCAGCTCCCTTTAAGCCAGCACTCCACAGTATTGTAGAACTGCCTAATTTTGGTCTTGTAATCTGATGCTTTGTAACATTTATCACTTTAAAAAAATGTCAAGCATCTGTAAATCTATATATCTAGAAATAGCTCTAGCCAAGGCCTTCAGGATGCAGTAAAAATGTTCTGGAAAAAAATTACCCACAGCATATAGGGTTACCATAGAAACCATGCAAAAATATGCGAAAATTTGCAAAAAAGTTCATAAAATCAGGTTTAAAAATATCAAATTTCCCGCAAAATATCTGCAATTTTTATTTCATCCCCTGAAACTGTTCAAACTTTTTCCTTCGAAAACCCCTTCCTCATATGGGCATCGCCGGTTAGATTTTGAGCTATTTCACCTTGTAATCCACTTATTAAATTTAGCATGGTGAAAAATTGACTTACTTTCACTTTCACAATGAAGTCAAATTGTCATTGAAAAAAAGCCCCTTCAACATTGAAAATATATAAAACATTGCAAAATACTTCCAAAAGTCCCCTTTTTTCAGAAAATGTTTGATCAACAATAGATTCTTCATTTTTAATCACTATAGCAACCACCGGTTTCCATTTATGTCATTTTTCATCCCTAGCCAAAAGTGGGAAACTAAACTAAACTGTGGAGTGCTGGCTTAGTGGAGAAAGTGCCGGTGTAAATGTAGAAACTGTTGATGAATATCGCTCGCGTATTCCAGAAATTTGCTCAGATTTTGAACCTTGTAACATTTTTAATAGTCGCTAAGATAGACCAAGTTGAATCCTACGACGATATTCCTCTTAATCAGCTCGCCAAGATAAGTTCAGTTGCGCTCATTGACCGTGAAACCTTAATCGAATTTGATCAGAACATTCCGATTGAAGATGACAGTGACGAGTTAGAAAAGAATCTTGTGGAAACACATTCATCGGTAGCAACAAATGATAATGCAAGCGAGTCCGAAGATGATTCAGCAGAAATTGATACATCTGAACCCGAATTGACATTAGATGAGATAACAGCGTTCAGTAAACGTTTAATGAAATTTGCAACTGTAAAAGACGACAATTTTCTCAGTGTTGCGCAAAAACTCAACTCTAAAAGTGAAACCGCAATTCTTCAAAGGTGTTTGAAAAAGAAACAGGTATCAGTTGTAGACTTTTTTAAAGTGTAATTTGTTAGACTGATGATTAAATGTACAATTAACTGTAAAACTTGTTTTCAATTTTATTAGTGCTTTATATATGAGAATCTTTATCTATGTTATTAAATGTCACTGAATAAATATGATTGTACATGTATAGGTTTTTTTTTTATGGAGTGCAATTGAAAAGTGAACGTATATATGAAGTAAATGTACAAGGGACATAGTATTCTTTATCTATATCTTGAACTCAGACTGACCCTGTTGTCTGCAACAATAAGAAAATACTGTCTATATGGATTCATTGTCATGATACCTTGGTATTTAGTCGGGTTTTTGGTTTAGAGACATTTTTATTTCACTTTTGATTTGTTTCTTTAGTTTCTCAGTCACATCTTCATCTTTTAGTATTTTTAGTCAACAAAGGCATCGGTGACTAGTTTACCTTAAAAACTTTACACAGATCAAAGACAATGTCAATAAACTACGCCACGCATCACTAAACTGTCAACAATATAAAAATACTGAACAGTACGTTTACTCTTTAATTAAAAACAACAATACAAATTTTACGTTTATTCTTGATTTGAACACAAACATACACAAATACCTATCAAAGAATGTGTGTAGAAACATACAAACAGTGCAATCAGATAATCATCAATAGGGGATCGATCACAAGATCAATAACATTGTACTTCCGGTATCCATATACGGAACGGATACGAAAATTTCCGGAACCTCCGAAAACCGGCACCTCTGAAAACCGGCCGATTTCTTTGGTCTCATGGGCAGCCGGTTTTCAGAGGCTCCACTGTATTAGTATTGTTATGACCAAGCCCTTAATTATAGATAATTTCTATGAAGCGGCGGATGCATTTGGTGTAGTTACGCTCTGAAAATAATTTGGCTGGACACAATAGGGATAAATTAAACATGAACAGTTTCATTGCTTTTCCATAGGATAAAATCATAGAAAGATATTGTTAATAATGAAAGACAGCATGTATGTGTGCGAGATGTAGAAAGTGTTTAGCTAATCCTGGTTTTTGCTTGTCCGCAAGCCCATACACATACAGACTGTATTTTTATGAAACACTGTGAAATTGTATATGTTCAAGGTTGCAAAGACTCAGCTTTGTTACCCAAGCTTTGTAACTTTATTTGGATATCTTAAGTTAAAAGAAATGTTGTGCTGAGAATTTTGGTGTTTTTGACATTTTTTTGGACATAATTAGTATTGTTTATTTGACAGTATGCCTACTGAACAAATCAGTGCTCTTGATTGTAGATTTTCTATTTCAGTGTGCCATATCATTAAACAAGGAAGATGTACCCTGGTAACCACTCTGCAAATGTTTAAAATCCTAGCCCTGAATGCTCTGATCCTTGCATACAGTCAGAGTGTACTGTATCTTGATGGTATCAAGTTCAGTGATAGTCAAGCCACTATGCAGGGACTGCTATTGGCTGGTTGTTTCCTGTTTATATCTCGGTCAAAGGTAAGTCTAATTATCCCCCTTTTCTGTGTACTTTAGGAAATTATAATACGCATGCAGGTCTTTGACTAGGAGATATTTATTCTATTTATTGAATACTTTTTAGAGTAGATGTTTTTTTGAATTTTTTTTTAAAATGCATTTTTAATATGTGGGGCTTGTTATTGGGAATTATTTCATTTTGAAATAATATACATTCCTGGCATGTATTGTTTGTTTAGTAAAATACACTGACTAGGATTGTCTCTGTTTTACACCACAAATGAACTATTTATGTAAACTTTGTCAGTTATGTCAATAAACTGTAATTTTCTATTTGAAAATTACTCTTCATTGACATAATCTATACATTTTACAATATCAACATATTAAAGCCTATAATGTTTGTTCAATTAAAAACACCAAGGTTATCTCTCTTTAACCATTACTTTTAACTTATTAGGGTAAGTTCATTTTTCACAGAAAAGTGTGAAAAATAGTACCCACACAATTGATTTTTAACACTTTATTACTCTACAGTCGAACTTCATTCGCTCGAACTCGGAAAGTACGAAAATTTTCTCCTATATAATCAATATAAATAACCTTGGATTTCTTGAACACTCGAACTGACTAGTCGGTTCATTCAGTAATAAATCTTAGAGAATAACCCTCACTAACTCTAACTCGTCAGCAATTTTGTCAGCTTGGGTAATAAAAGGTGTGAAAAACTGAAACCCTATCTTTAAACAGTGTCATTTTAGTTAATTACAGGTAAGTCATCACTAATTAGGTAGTTTTGATCTTTAACATAACAGTAATTGAAGTTCGAGAATGTTCCGAAGTCGGTATGATAAAAGCATGAAAGAAAACTCTGAACGTTTTTAAAAGTAAACACAGCATTTTTAATCTCCACAAATCAACATAATCATCCGAAAGCGAACGAAAAAGATCCATGAACTAACACAACTTCGTTGGAAGCAGGCAGTTTCTAACAATAAAGTTGAACTCGGACCGGCACCAAAAAAGATTTGGAAATATACAAACTTCAATTTCTCGAACTCCCGATAACTCGATCACATTTCAGTGATCCCGTGGAGTTCGAGCTACCAAAGTTTGACTGTAGTAAAGTTTTGAAATTGTAAAAATTGGAACCCACAAATATAGTCACTGCACAGAATCTGGGAAAATAAACAACAGGGAAAATTTATATGTTTACAGTATGTCAATAAACTGTGATTCTCTATTGTCCAATCTATATAAATATCATTTTTATACACCTGTCTATGACGGGACGTATTATGGTATACTGTTGTCCGTCGTCCACACTTCGGACAATTACTCGAAAACACTTTCACCAACTTTAATAAAATTTTGGTGAATTGTTCATATTTATGAACGTAAGCTCCCTTTTGATTTTTATAGATTTCAGATTTTTCTTTTCCATAATATCATTATATATACTTAAAAAAAGGGGGATTTTCAAGTTTTCAGACAATAACTCATAAACCCTTTCACCTACTTTTATGAAACTTTAGTGATTTGTCTATATCTATTGACGTAAGCTCCCTTTCGATTTTGATAAATTTCAGATTTTTCGTTACCATGTTGTGAATTTCTATACTTTAATAAAAGTGGGGATTTTTCGAGTTTTCGGACAATAACTCAAAAACAATTTCCCAACTTTTATAAAACTTACTTGAATTGTTCATATCTATTGACGTAAGCTCCCATTTGATTTTTTTGTTTCCATGCTATGAATTTCTATACTTAAAAAAAGGGGGATTTTCATGTTCTTGGACAATAACTCAAAACCACTTTCGCCAACTTTTATAAAACTTTGGTGAATTGTTCATATCTATTAAAGTAAGCTCCCTTCTGATTTGTAGAAATGTCAAATTTTACGTTTCTGTGTTATGAAGTTTTACTCTTTAAAAAAAGGTGGAAACGGCCAAGGAAATGTATTTCTTGAAAAATCGTTGAATAGACCATATGTTTTGATAGTGGCAAATATTTGTGCATTTTTTATTTACTTTTTTTCAGAGGGGGGAGGGTATTTGACAGGTCTCACAGTATTTCTAGTTGATCATATAAATTCATTAAAAGCATACGGACAAGTTAAAAAGAGCAACAGGCGTATCATGTGCTTAAAGCACAGCTCTGTTAGGTTCATTATCCAAAATGTCACTCCACATACATGTACATGTTGTATCTATAATTAACATATGCCTATCTTTTTACCAGTGTATCATGTGCTTCAGTGAAACTATTCATCAAACATTTTGCTTAAGTATTCTAATCTTTTTCTTTCTTTTTTTTTTCAGCCATTAAAAACACTATCGAAGGAGAGACCTCTACCAAATATATTCAATGTATACACATTAGTCACAGTTCTGTTACAATTTGCAGTTCATTTTTCATGTTTAGTATATTTAGTACAAGGTGCAAAAGCTCTGACACCACCTAGGTTCGTATGATATCATTTAAGTACTCCATCTAAGAATCAGGCAAAATGTGTATAAAGGTGTGGCACATGAAGAAAAAATACACAGAGATTTTAATGCATTATCCAAGTATTCATACCTCATAACATCAGGAAACTACTGTCAAAGTGTTTGTACAGTTTGCCTCTTTAAGATATTGTTAGCTCAAATTTAGTTGAAATGCACTATGGAAAAATGGCGGGAAAATTTTTTCCTTATGTAAGCAGTCAAAAAATATCTACCTCACCAATGCTTTTGGATAAATTTGAATATCTTTTCAGTTGTTTTCTAGATGTATTTGAATATGTTTAGGGCAAAAAAGACTTAATTGAGAAATATGATTTGCCACTCATTGCCTGATTCTTACACAGAATGGTACTTAAGTTTATCATTGTTATAAATCATGGATATCCAAAGCAGTGATTTACTGATTTGATTCCCCATATTACAATGTATTCAATTTCTAGTCCTGGTCAGGTCTCACTTATCACTTTTTTGACAATTTTAGTTTCAATTAGAATTCATAGGACAAGAGATGATGTGAAATGTAATAATGTCAAAGGTTTGAAAATAAGGCTTTTAAACCATATTACTATCAGGATTTGAGACAAAGCTCAGTTCTGTAATGGCAGTGGAACTTAATGTAGTCTTTATATCAAATTTGAAATTCAAGCTCCTTAACATTGATTTGTACTAGTCCATTCATTAATGAAACTGTTATGAAATGAACCCAGGCTCTAAATATACATTGCCTTTATTATTGAGGTTATCTACCCCCCTCTAAAATCATATACTACATCAGGCCACTTTTGTTGTCCAGAATGGAAGGCCACATAGGTGGGGGCCTATTTCACATTATTGACATCTAGCTAAAATTAAGAAAATGTCACACATTAAGCACATCAAAATTTATGATGAAATCATTTTATTCTTGTTTTCGTTTTTTTTTTTCAGTGATGAAGAATTTGTAGATTTAGAAAAGAAGTTTTCTCCAAGTTTACTGAATACCACAGTTTATATTATATCCATGGCATTACAAGTGTCAACATTTGCTGTTAATTATAGAGTAAGTTCTGTTAGTCCTCTACTTTCAAGACATTCACGCTACAGTAAATTGGGTCTTCTTGTCAATTTAAAACCATTCAAATTAACCTTTTACAAAAATTGATAGGCTGTGTCTTATTTTGAGGTTATTGAAGCAATATAGAAACATAGATAAATAATATGTAATCAGTTAGTTCTAGTTTTAAATGTCAGTCCCTGTAAGAATCAGGCAGTAGGTGAAATATGGTAGGAAAAAATCCATCATTTTGATAGTGTAGTTTGACAATTTGCACCTTCAGAATCAAGTAAAAAAGATAAGATTTTCCATATCATGCTGGACCATTGAGTTACAAAGTCATTGAAATGCATTGAAAATGAACATTTCAAGGGCAGATAACTCTGTCAAAAACCTCATTTTCTAAGATTCTATGGAAAAATTTCTTTGCAAATCCAATGGTGCAGAGATCAAATAATGATCTTTTCAAATATAGAAAGCATCCTTGAATGATATTTTATTGTCAGAAAATGTTTGGGGTCGTGGAATGGTATTGCGCTGTTGTCCCTGTCATTGTTGTCAGTGTCGTTTTCGTTACATAGCCACTTGGATTTTGTGCATTAATTGAAGTATTAGTAGGTGAATAGTTAGTATTTAATTTATGGGTTTTAGCCCATACTATTTTGAAATTAGGGACCGTAAAAGGGAAAGGCTGCATCCTGCAAGGCATTTTTTTACAAGCAGGGTCTTGGTGTGACCTTTTTTTTAGTATATGGTATTAACATATCTGCAACAGTTTTCTTGATCATGCAAGTATTAAGTACCAGTTCCATAAAAAATCAGGCACTGCTAATGGTAGAGGTGACTCAGTGTGTAGGAAATCTTCTGAACAAATGATGCTTTTTTATGCTCTACATATGTTATATTTTCACCTTAGGATAGTTCTTTCTGTATTCTGACCTGTATTTTTGAGAAAACCATACAGTCATATTCCACTAAATTCAACCCAATCAAACAAAATCAAGAATGATTACTCTTGAAAATTTTAAGTACAATTTATATTATATTATTTCAAAGTGCATCAACCAATTATTGGCATAAAAATATCTCAGTGTCAGCTGTGGAATGATTCAGATACTCCAAAATCCCAAAACATTTAATGTGAACACTTATAAAATGGAAAACTAAGACTTGTTACTGGTATGTGGTCTGTAACTATTTCTGAATAAGAAATTAAGTTTGTTGCGTTTTTGGCATGCATGAATCTCCTCCTGTTTGAGCCACTTAAATGTTATTTGATTTTCTATATTATCATTATAGTTTCGCATCCAAAATATGGTTAACTTCAATTTCTCGTTTTTAAAATCATGAACAATATGACATAACTTTTTTTTTAATTTTTAGGGTGAACCCTTTATGGAAAGTTTAACAGAAAACAAACCATTATTGTATAGTTTATTTATTTCTGGAGGAGCTATCACTGCATTAGCCAGTGGTGTTGTCCCAGAATTCTCAGAACAGTTTGAACTAGTCCATTTACCACCAGAGGTAAGTAAGGTTTTGAGCCATCCTATTTACTCTCAGATTTGCACTTGTCCATTTTTAAAACAGCTTAGTTTGTATACGTGGAGAAATTTTTTTCACTAAATTTTGAGATTTTTTTGTCCAAAAACAACCTAGAATTTTAAATGTTGTATAGTTGTTTGGTTCTTTTTTCTTGAGGGGGGAGGGGGTTATATTTTCATAAATATTTTGAAGTACTGGTAGTGGTGTTACTGTTTATGTAATAATTTTTGTGACACTCATACTAGTTCACAGTGTCAGAAAAATCGAAAAATCCATTATTGATAGAACAATTAAAACAATGTCCAAAACCATTCAGTGCATCATTCTTTGAAAGGTAAGTTTTTTATTTCTTTTCTTTTTGGTAACTGGAAATAATATTAAAATACAACAATGTAAGCATTTCAAAACATGATTATTGTATAGATTTAATTGTTGATGAATAGGATAATTGTATAAAAATAAAACATTGAACAAAACTAATTCAATTACTGGTCTTGGTCACACTTATGTATGCACAACTTCTCAGAAACTAATTTACCGAATTTCATATATTGTAAGATATGAGATATTGTTGTGCATATTTTTTTGCTGAATTTTGTAGTCGTATTCCTCCTTTGTACTTTGAATTTTCACAAAATAAACTTTTGAAGCAGTTGCATGCACTAGTCCTCAAAAGGTGTTAAACCAAATTTTATGGTTGTAAGGACAAATTATGTAAATGTGCATTATTTCAAGAAATTTGTATCCTTTTAATTTTTTGAGTTATATCCCTTTGAAAATTAGACATTTCCCAAAATGTACAACAGAATCTCATGAAACTTGGCAGGTATTGAAATAGTCTTTGTAGATTGCTTTAGCACTTTGAGTTGCAAGTTTGAACTGGTTTTTCTGTGTTACTTACAGATGCTCAGTTTTCAATACTACCTCAAAGGATTAGCTTATCTACATTTCATGGAACTAGGGGAGACATACCTTTTTTGAAAGGAAAAAACAAATTTGATTTGAAAAACACATTCACAATTTCAGAAATTGTTTATGATGTGATGTTCTTTTTTTCTATTTCAGTTTAGAAATACAGTGTTACAGATTTTAGCTGCAGATATTGCAGGATCATTTTTAATTGACAGAGTCGTAAGATTTATATTTGGGAAAGGCAAACTTAGATCTACATAACTGTATCGAATGTATGGTGCTCAATGTAAATCAGACATTTATTTATTTTCTTTTATACTATGTGTGTTCAGACATGAACCAAGTTTTATCTAAATTTGGTTACGGTTTATTTTTCAATCATTAATTTTTAGACCAAGAATGATTTTCTTCCATAGTCAGTATATTTTCCTTTGTTTAAGGAGGTAGACTTAGGGTAAGGGACACAACTCTTACAAATCATTGAAACATTGTTTTCAGCATTTTATATCAATCTCATGCAGGCATCAAAGTAACTTGGACTAGTTTCATTCTGTTTCAAATGAAAGCTTGATAGGCTGTGGTGAAATTGAATATTTTACATACATATCACTGATTTCAAGAGTTATGTCCCTTACCCTAGGTCTTCCTCCTTAAGCCCTGATTTTACTATCACAACTCTTTTATTTATTGTAGATTAAATTAACTTTTCTACCTATTTCTGCATCCTCTTCAGAAATTATCTCTGTAAACCATGCATGTGAGGGCTTGCCATTCTTGCAAACTGGCACACTCTGCAGGTGCATTTGATTTGGCATTTACTGATTTGGTAATCATGTCATGGACCTTTTGTGGTCATTGCTATTTCAATTTTGTACTTAAAACACTGTAATGTTACTGCTGTTTTAATATATGGCTATTTCAGATTAAAAAAAAAAACAATTTAATAAAAAACTAATGTCTCACATGAGCCATAACTGGAAAACCAGGAGCACTGCAAGATGAGCTTTTGATTAGACTGAGGAATAGATAACAATAGTATCAAGGGAGCATTGGCTATCATTCATTCTTGACTCATATGTGGCTGGTAGGATTAAAAGCTGTTAAGCCATTAATCTTCTAACATGGAAATATTCAGTAGGAATTTAAAAAAAAAAAAAAAATTATCTGTTTTTGGAAATTTTCCTATATCAAGTAATATATTTTTCCTCAGAGAGACAGGAATTTATTGTTTAAAATAAAAGAATACTGACAAAATGATCATGATCAGTAGATTAACATTGTTCAAATGCTCAAAATCGCATTTCTTGCCCTCACCTTGTCAGTTGGAGATGGAAAATTGACTAATCGAAAATGGTTGATGATAATATTATCAAAGGAATGGTCATATATAATACTAGTACATGCTTTGCTACTGGTAATAGGTACATGTACATTAGATTGTCAATTTTTTCTTATACATTTTTCTCCTATTTATATGAATTATTTTACAATTTACATCTATTTAAGTTCTGTGTATGTATGTAAACTTATTGTATTGATCTGCATACTCATAAAAAAATCATTCTATGAATGCAAGGTTTTCTCTGATTTTAGGGATTGGAAGCTTATTATGAATCACACATTGATAAATCTGTTGCATTGTTCAATGTTTTTACCAATTTGTCCATTTTTTATGTTCTTCCCAGCATCATGAGATAAGCATGGCAGGAATAGTGTTTATTTGAGATTTGTATTTAAGGTTTGACAAAGTTATCAATATAACCAAACTTTGGTCAATTACATTTCATAATATTTGAGGTATATTTTTAATACATATTTTCCTAAAGTACTTACTTATCATACATTCAACCAATTAAATTGCTTGAGATTACGATCTGAGAAAAAATCCAGGATTTGTCTTTTGAGGAAATTTCATTTTGAGGTTATTATTTTTTATTTTTTTATTTTTTTTTGTGAAATCCAGGCCTGAACTCAAATTGTGATCAATCAAAACCCTTGAAAATGAATATTTGATAGAAAACTCAAGGATTTGAGGGAAAGATTTGATTATGAAACCCAGGCCAGACCAGAAACATTTTTGGAGTAAGAATGTTTTACTAAGGAATATATAGTACGAATACAAATTTAGCATATCAGAAACATGTATGTGGTGCTTGGCTTTGCATTTTTTTCCTTTGGGCTTAATCTCCATAAGGTGCTAGTAATTTTTCAACAGCAATATTTTTCAGCAGTACATGCAAGGGTCCTAACACTTCATAGTTTTAGACCTTAATTTCAATCATAATATGATATATTCTACATTGTAATTTTGCTTAAATTGGCAACAGTATGAATATTACAGGGTATGACGTTAACATTTTATGAAACTTGTCCTTTCGGGCAAGTTGATAAAAATTCTATTGGCCCAAATTGAAATATAGGTTGTCCTTTAGTAAATGCATATTAAAAATGAAAACGATTAGGTTGTCCTATGGGCAAGTATGATATAACTTTATCTTGTTTAATTGATAGTTTGACTTCTAGCAGGCAATAGGACAACCTTTAATGTCATTACTTGTATTTTGCCAACCCTGTTGTCTGGGACAGGTAAACTGTTTTTTTTTAAATTCTGCATTCTGTTATAATGTCAGTACTCTAGCATTTTCATCATACTTTATTTTTACAGTGAGTAATAAAGCAAAATTTAGGGAATAGAATCGGTCTTCATTTGCTTAAGGAGGTAGACCTACACTATAGGGTAAGGGACACAACTTTTACAAATCATTGGAACATTTGTATTCAGCATTTTCAATCTCATGTAAGCATCAAAGTAACTTGGCCAGCACTCCATAGTATTGTAGAACTGCCTAATTTTGGTATTGTAATCTAATGCTTTGTAACATTTATCACTTTGAAAAATTGTCAAGCATCTGTAAATCTATATATGTAAAAATAGCTCAAGCCAAGGCCTTCAAAATGCAGTAAAAATTTTCTGGAATAAATTTACCCACAACAAATAGGATTACCATAGAAACCTTGCAAAAATATGCAAAAACTTGCAAAAAAGTTAATAAAATCAGGTTTAAAAATATCAAATTTCCCACAAAATATCTTAAATTTTTATTTCATGCCCTGAAATTGTCAAAACTTTTTCCTTGGAAAACCCCTTCCTCATATGGGCATTGCTGGTTAGATTTTTAGCTATTTCACTTTGTAAGCCACTTATCAAATTTAGCATGGTAAAAAATTGACTTTTACTTTCACAATGAAGTCAAATTGTCATTGAAAAAAGCCCCTTCAACATTGAAAATATATGAAACATTGCAAAATACTTTTAGAAGTCCCCTTTTTTCAGAAAATGTTTTACCAACAATAGATTCTTCATTTTTAATCACTGTAGCAACCAAAGGTTTCCATTAATGTCATTTTTCATCCCTAGCCAAAAGTGCAAAACTGAACTGTGGAGTGCTGGGTTAAGCAGCTCCATTAGTGGAGAATTTTCCTTATACATAAGTGCAGATATGCATTTCATCAGTTTAGCTGTAATCATATTTTAAATGAGAATTTCCACTTAAAACATACAAAATGGCAACCATATGTACTTATAAACTCTAAATTTGGGGTTTTGTAAGCTTTTAACACAGGTTTTATGTCAAAATAGTGCATTTATACAATAAAATAGAGGTTTACGCAGAGGGTAGTATCAAAGACTGTATTTTTGTCAATTTTCTTAAAGAAAGGAAATATATTGATTATATCCCATTAGTGATTTGGGAACCAGTTAAAGTAATAAAGGAGTTCGGGGAAAAAAGAAAAAAAATATTCTTTTTTTATTCCAAATTTCAAAGATTAAAAGCAAACCAGAAAGAAATTCTATCTGTGCCAATCTATCCTTAATATATTACATATTGGTTTAAACAAACTAAGAAAGCATGCACAAGTTGATCCACAAAGAAAACATCCATAGAAAGGGATTCAGCAACAAGAAGTTTTCACTTTTGTGAGAGTGGATAGGAAAGAGAATTCACTATGTATACTTCATCATGTGTTTTAATAAATGTTCTGAACTGGCAATAAAACAATGCAACAGAGTATTTCATGTCATTCTTGTCAATCCCCTTCACCTTGATGAAATTATGACTCTTATTAAAGAGGGTTTTTTTTTTTATTTACTGTTCTTGCAATAGGTGTAATATCTTATTGGTGTTATAACCCTATAAACTTAGGGCAAGATATTTTTTTATTATAAAATCGAATCTAAGACGAAAGATAAATGATACAGACTTACCAGTAGGGATTAATGCACATGTAGCATGGAAGACAAACCTTACCAATCTCTCTCTCTACTTGCTTAACTTCATTTCATCTCTCTCTTCTGACTTTTATTACTGACGCAATGCCTCTTGGGTTTTGTTTTCAGAGCAATAACATCAATAAGATATTACAACAGGATATCTGCATTCAATATTTACCCTGCCAGTGTACCTGGTCCATGCTCTGAGTATTTAGTGGAGTTCGAGTTGCTCATTTATTTTTGTTACTTTGTATGTATTATCTCGGTAATTTTATGTTCTTTGTTGTGTGTGTCTGGGCTTTGTCCCTGGATTACATTCTTTTGATTTCTGCTAGAATCTTGGTTCCCTGGATTACTCTAAGACTGACAAACAAAGTCCAAACTGTCAGTTGTCTTAATTCAATGAGGCATATGTTGATAATTAGGTTGTAATATATACACAAGAAGAAATGTGTAATAGGAGTTATCTTTGAGATTTAAACCCCATACTCCCATCAAATAAAGATCATTTCAGAACTAAATATTCAGACTGGATTGAAAAAAAAGTTAAATGGATGGACAACTATAAAAACCTTAAGCCCACTACTTTATAGGATCAATATAACTTGAATATGATCTCAATAAACTACAAGTCATTACCAGACCCCAGTCACAAAAAAAAAATCACTAAATGAGATTTTCCTCATATCCCTCCTAAACTTCAATTCCAACCAATCAAAATGCTTGATGTTTTTATATATGAAAAAATACAAGGAATCGATAAACAAAACATCAGTAATCTAACACATTTTTAGGTACTTCAACCAGTTTATTCAAATCATCTAACATTGTACAAACTTACGTATCGGTTATCATTTGGTTGTTATGACTATTGATCATATGGTCACACTGTTTTTTTTTCTATTGAGGGTTTTTCAAGTTGACAATAGTTAACCCCAGCTGGATAAGTCCTGTGGGTAAATAGTTATCCATTGAATAAAGTTTTGAACAACTAGGACCTGATGACCAGTTTCCGTCATAACTTTTTGTATACGCTACTGCAGAATCAAAGGTTGGTTGTTGGATAAATTAAGTTCTACCATAATAACTAGGGTAAAACAAGCAACTCGTAGCCATATGTCCCCCACCACCGCAAAGAAAGTTTGAAGTGCAAAAGTCCCATAACTCCGGTTAAATTTGACGAATCTAAATGGTGGTGGAATAAAAGTGGCTAACAATCCCACATAATTTGAACAAAATCCATTAAACGGTTTTCATCCACAAGTATGACCACACGGTTGGAAACCAGTATTTCTATGTCCCATACCACATGGCAGCTGGGAATAAAAAAAATATGCCCCACGCTCCAGTTTACATAAAGCTCATATTAAAGACTTCCTCGGAACCTTTTTACATCCTCACTCATCAAGTAGGCAATATATTGATATCTTGTGTGGCTGTCCAAATTTTGTCACAATTATCTCCGCTCCCAGTAGATTGATTTCAAATTTGTTGTGTGACATCACAAAGATGGGCGTACATTGTGAGCAATTCTGGGTGCTGTGCACTATGAACTTCCTGTTTTGTAGCTTAACCATTTTTCACTGTGCAACAAATGTTCATAACAATTATCTCAGCTCCCAATGGATAGATTTATTCAAAATTTTATGTGTGGTTTCATGAAGATGGGACATATGCTGTAAACAATCTTGGTTGCTCCCCGATCTCAACTTCCTGTACATGTAGCATGAAGGACAAATTTTATCTATCTCTCACTGTTTGCTGAACTTAATTTCATTTCTCTCTTCTGATTTTTATAACTGATGCAATGTCTTGGGTAACCCAAGTTGGGTTTTGTTTTAAAACCAATAACATCAATAAGATGTTACAACTTTACTTTACTTTTGTTACTTTGTTTGTATTATCTTGGTTATTTTATGTTTTTTCTTTGTGTTTCTGGTCTTTGTCCCTGGATTACATTCTTTTGATTTCTACTAGAATCTTGGTTCCCTTGATTACTCTTAGCCTGACAAACAATGGCAAAACTGTTTAACTGAAGAAAAGTCCATTATTAAAAATAAGGCATGAAACAGAAATAAAGTGATATTAAAAAAACACACACACACACAATGTTACACTGGCATGTCAGAAAGTCCAACTATCCTCAATTTTTGAAAACTTTTCTTTGAAAATTAAACCCCATGTGTCCTGCACATCTCTCTTATGTGCATAAACCTCCTACAAAATTTAAAAGCTGTAGCTGAAAATTAGAGGGAGGAGATAGCCGGATAAATCATGTACCCCCTATCCAGACAGACCTACAGGAGTAAACAAAGATCCCCCTAACTTTTAGTCAATGGGGCATAAAAAGTAACAAAAAATGTAATCTAAAATCTGTTTATTTTCAAAAATACTGTACAAAAATCAAGCAACATACATATATATATATAGGTATATAATTACATGTAAACAATGTGCTACAGTCAGAGATAAAACAGAAACAAATCAATGTGCAACACAATTGTTCACATAGTCTACTCAGCCTAATCCCTAAAATATGTGCTTCAATATCCCACTCCTGTCAGATTAGTCCTTACCATGTAAACCAATTCAAGATAAAGAAACTTTAAAAAAATTTAAGAATTCAGAATATAGGGATATTTTTGGTCCTTACTCAAGAAAATTAGAACAGAAAACAATTCACATTAATTAACTCCAAGAAAAAGATTCCAAAAAAAGTTCCCCAATACATTTTTTGACGTATGACCGGAAAAAACTGCTTATGTTGCAAAACATTGGTAAAAGTGAAATCTGTCCCAGGTTTTATACAAAATTTCAAAGAGAGGAATCATAAAATTTCTTGCAATCTGATTGGTTGAAACTTTAGTTTCAATTTGAAGCATTTAAGGAAAATTTCAGGTTTTATACAAAATTTCAAAAAGAGGAATCATAAAATTTCTTGCAATCTGATTGGTCAAAATTTTTGTTTTGTTTTCAAGCATTTGAGAAAAATTTGAACTAGAAATATTTTATGAAACCATGAGGTGATATTTTTTTTCAATTTGATGAATTAAAGATTTTGACCCAAAGAGGTAAAGAATGTGACAAAAGAATCAAAAGGTTTGTGCTGTATTACATTTAAGTGTGGAATGTTATATATGAAAGTGTCAGAGAAAAACATATAGCACTCAGATCTATTAAACAGTTAAAGGTCACTCCAAATGAAAAGTAAAAAAATATATGATACTAAGCAGAGAACATCCAAAATGAAATCAATCTATCAGAAAATAAATTAATTTGGGAAAAATACTATAATCTGATTGGTTAAAATAATTTTGTTATATTTCAATGGAAAAAAATATTGACACATCCCTATTCAGTTAAATTCAGAGCTACTTTTCTCATGTTTAAAAATAAAAATATGTTTTAAAATTAATTTTTAAGAATTGGCAATGATCAAAATTTTGTCTGTTGCACTTTGCGCAATAAACAATATGCACTTGGAAAATTTATGTTATTTTTCAATAGACAAAATTTTTATCATTGCCAATTCCTAATTCTGTAAATGAAAATTGAATCATGCTTCATCAAAATACTCTTCTAGAAATCCTTGAAAATAAATTAACAAATTCTGTATGGCAAGCCAAAGTGGACAAAAATGCCTATTTATAAATATTAATAAATAGGCATTTTTGTCCACTTCGGCTTGCCATAATTCTGCAGTTTATATCAAATTTGGATTAATATTCAAGTACTCCTTTTTTTAAGAATTAAAAAAAAGCACAATATGTCATGGAATTTAAGGCACAGTAATATAGCACGGATAAAAGAGAACTATTTACATGATTTTTCTGAAAACAAATATTGCCTTAATGTTACAACTAGATTCGAAAAAAAAAATACCTTAGGCCATACTGCTATACCGTAAGTGGTCTCTTTATTGTCTTTTCTACTGGTAGACCAATCAAGCACATGGCCTTCCAAAAAGCAAAAAAAAATAAGTTAAAACTTGAAATTGATAGCAGATTTTGTTTGTTTTGTTTTGTTTGTTTGTTGTTGATAGATTGTAAATAAAAAAAAATCTAGAAACAAATTTAAGAATGATTTCATGATACAAAAATGTAATTTATTTGAAAATAACACAGCCATTAATACCCAAAGATTTTTTTCAGAGTTAGTAATAAAGCTTGGTCTTTTTAAGAAACTTGAGAGTGTACTCTGGTACTCTGGCCACCTTTATCTTTCAATGTGTGGGATTCTCGTTTCAATACATTCAGCAATGTCTGTGAGCTTTCCAGAATCTGAAAGGGAAAAGACAATAATAAACCTGACATAAAACATTTCTAACCTACAATACTGTCAACACAAATTTTGATTTCTCCACTCTTTACAGTGAAGATATTTTGGGTGGAGTCACAGTGTCTCCACTCTCCACAATGGAGTCACCATTTCAAAAATTGTAAATAATTTCTCCTGTCTTTATGCAAAGGTATATTTAATGGTTCTAGCAGTTTAATAACATTTAAGTAAAGGACAGAAAGAATATTGAAAACTATTGAAGTTGAGCAATTTTATCCTGGTTTTTACTTCGGTGGAGTCACAGTGGAGGACATGAGTGACTCCACTGTGAAGAGTGGGAAAATTAAAATTTTGGTTGACAGTAGTGTACATGTATATGTAGGATTTGGACTGCCTAAATTTTTAGTGATGCACACCAAACTTTTTAATGTTTGAAGTCCTTTAACACATCTTACAAACAATCTATATGTACATGTACATTGCTTGTACTTAAGAACAAATGTAGAAGTCTTTATAAAAGTCAGATAGGAGGTGATTCATGCATGTCAAAGGCCACTGAACTCACTTTTATTTCTTATTCAAAAACAGTTACTGATCACATAATCAGTTTTTTATTTGGTTAATGTGCTTTTGAGAAAAAAAATCACATAGATTGTGTATGATATTATTGGTACTTTGTAATCTGAGTTATCATTCTTGATTTGGATAGATTTGGATGATTATAGAGAGAAATGAAAGTATGATTTTCCCAAAAATACAGATCTGAATACAGAAAAGACTATTGTTATGTAAAAATAAAGCATACATGTATGTAGACTGAAAAAGCAGTTTGTTTGGTGGGTTCGTCTATACCATGACAGTA
This sequence comes from Perna viridis, assembly GCA_037379345.1. Taxonomy (NCBI): domain Eukaryota; kingdom Metazoa; phylum Mollusca; class Bivalvia; order Mytilida; family Mytilidae; genus Perna; species Perna viridis. The sequence continues at coordinate 27,704,792 of CM074517.1, read as the reverse complement.
TTTTCCAAAAGGGGGGTTTAACCCCCCAGAACCCCCTTGGATATTTCGCTTAGAACAGACCAGGGGATTTCATTTAAACTTTGCATGAATTTTTTTATAAAATACAGATTAAATTTCATTTTTAGCACAATCAAATCTTTAGTTCACTAGCTATGTTGTTTCACACTTTTTTCCATCCCCAGTGGCCAGGTAAGTATGGACTATTTTCAGCATTTTTTTTTACAATTTTTAAAGATTTCAATGGTACAATTTTAAACTTCTAAATAAAATCCAACTTTAATGGAGCTTCAATGTTCATATGGCAAATGGCCATTGCCGTTCCCAATCACTAATCCTCCTTTTTAATTATTATGGTATTGATACATGTATATATATGGAGCATACATGAAGTTTATTGCCCAATGTGGGTGTGTATCATTTAAAGTTTCATTAAAATCCCTATTTTAACTCAACACTATTATACATGTATGTCAGAGTTTTTTCTAGGTAAACTATGTATAAATGTATGTATAAAAATTCCTGTTCAATGTGCAGTATTTCAGCCATACAATAGTTTTGAAAAAATGTTAAAAGATTAAATATTCACATAAAAAACCATATGCAACTTTCTCACATTAACATCTACATGTAAAATTAAAAGTTGTTTATTTCCATTTAGAGCCCCAACCATAATCTAAATTATAACCATTGTGTATTAACAACAATCTGTTAATCAGCTATTCAAGCATGAAATGTTCATTTAAATAAGTATGTCACTAGTAACATTATACACAATGAACATTTTGTACTTGTTCACAACCTACTGGATTATACATAAAACCTTTTTTACTTTATACAGAAGCAATACACATTATATAAACAATATGTACATGTACCATTTGTGTACCTGAAGTTTTTTTTAATCATATGTTTTTATTCCTTTTAAAGTACATGTACATCAAGCTAAATTTTAAATTTATCCACTCTTCACAGTGGAGTAACTTCTCCACTATATTAAAAACTGGAATAAAATTGCTTCATTCCAAGACGTTTCATTTATTTTTTTCTTTTTTATAACTGAAATGTTATTAAACATTAAAAATCATTCACTATATCTTGTCATGTAAGCAGAAGAATTGGACTACAAGCATGTTGTGAAATAGTGACTCCACTACATGTATGTTGGGTGGAAACACTCTGACTCCACTCACATCGTCTCCAGTGTGAGGAGTGGAGAAATTAAAATTAATGCTAACAACATAACCTGCTTAATATTGTATTGACTATGGCAAATTATCATATTCATTCATTAAACATGTCATAATCTGGTTTTCTATTATACTGAATCTCACAATTACGCCTCCCCTTCATAAAATCCTGGATCTGCCCCTGGACAGTAGTGCATCTTTACTATGCATGTTCTTTTTTTTCACTACATATATGTACATGTACATTTCATGTAAAGACTCCTATTTATGAAAATTGAAGGCCTAATCTAGATGTTGCTGACAAGGAAATGTTTTAGTGAATTCTGTTTGAAAAATAATTATATTGACATTTTTGTCTATGCAATCTATTACAAAATATTCTCCGCATCAAAGACAAATGGAAGAAGTGAGCGAAAACACAGAAAAGTTTTTGTGTTTTAGTTTAAAATGTACTGTTGGCATTACCAATTCATATCATAAAACTATTAAGAACATTGAACCTTTGTTTACATGTACATCAAAGACCTGTAATTAAAGAGATTTGCAAGTGACTGAAATCTCACATTAACATGAGGTGGGAAATGAAATCTCGTACTAACTTAATCGAAAATGACAACTTTACTTTCAATGACCATAAGTAAAAAATTTTGTGAATATTGAAATAAAACCTTCAGTTTCCAATTTTAGGATGTTAAAATTAAATTCAGTATATTTTTTCAAATTAACCTATCACAATTTTTTTGTTTTTAAAGATAATTGAATAAAATCTTCAGTTTCCTATTGCTACATCTCCTGGGTGTCAGCTACAATTATTTATTTCTAACCATTTCATAAAAGTGGAAAAAGTGGTTTAATAAATAAGTGGAAAGGTCGGGGAATCTCATTCTCCGCCACATGATAATTTTATCAATAAACTGGCTAATTAACAAGTTTTCTCATCTCAATAATTATACATGCACACATGTAGGTCTGTATTTTAATACAAATTATGAAATTATGATATACATGTAATATTGATTATTTATGCCAATCTGAACAATTTTTCTTGACCAATCTGACAAAAGCAAAACTTTTCATGAACTCTGATAATAGATTGATTATAGTTTGACATCATTTGACAGATCTTCCTTGCACAGACCCAGCTACAAACTAGACTGACAAACAGAGTCAGTTGTTTCATATGATTGATCACAGGAGCAACCAGCTTGCAGAAAGATGGATCACTCCACTCAATCCATCAGAAAGCTTTACCTTTCTTGTTGTACAAAGAAAATAATCTTATATGCACTAGGAATCAGTTTTTAATTACCAACTAAAGAAAAGAACTACATGTACTTGTTCAACTTTCCGATCAAAGAACACAAGAATTTCACATTTCTGCATACATGTATATATGAGAATATTTTTCAGTGTTACATGCACTAGGAATCAGTCTGTATTTTTTTTACCAACCAGAATTTTATTTTTCTTAGCTGACTGACTTTTACTAAAGCTCCTTCATTTGGTTGTCAGATAAAAAAAAACAAAACTGGTAGAGTTAAAATTCTTAAATAATTTGTAGTACATATGTACTATAAAACTGAAATTTCAATCACAAACTAAAGAAAAGAACTTCATGCAAATTTTCCAATCAAAGAACACAAGAATTTCACCTTTCTGCACACACACACACACACACACACACACAGATATATATATATAAATATATGAGTATATTTTTCAGTGATGTGGAAATAATGAAGTAGATCTAATTGTCTATTTAGTTGCATAATTCTTACTCAAAGAAAAACAGTTATCACTTACATGTATTCTAATTACACAGAATGAATGAACGTCAAGAAAGGAAACCAACTTTAAAATTGTTTTGAACAAGATGTGTTATGACTCAGGAAATTAAATCCATGCAAGTACACTCAAGATCAGAAGGGTACACATTTGTATATATATGTATAGACTTATGACATGTATCAGCTGACTACCTTGTACACGTACATTGTACAAGCATATGTACTAAAGATAAGTTGACTCATAGGGACAAAAAAAATTATGAAGAATTTTGTACAATGATTACCCTATATGTGTACTTCACAAAGAAAAAACCTACCTTCATATAAGCTGATTCTGTTTCTGCTATTGTCTTATCAAATTCATTTCTGGATGCCATCTTTTTACTTAAACTTTCATTTACTTTGGCTAATCTCTCAGTTAATATTCTAATGTCATTTTGTAATTTCTGTTTTTCTTCCTCTTCCTGCAGAATCTGTTTATGGAGATCATCTCTCTTCTGACAAAGATCATTAATGCCTGTGTTGTACAAAAATAACATTTACATGTGTACATGTTCATTAAGATATAAAATTTATATTTATATAATTTATATGTACAAATTAATTTATTGAATACACTAGTAAGATTGTTGACTGCATTGTTTCTAAATCAATGTTCTACCAATAATTTTAATTACCTCATTGTACATGTTTGTGTAGACGGTTGTTCAACGGTATACCAAAATACATACAGTGTATGTACAAATTATCAATAAAATGAGAATGGAAATGATGAATATGTCATAGAGACAAGAAAAATGTCAGCTCAAGACCATCTAATGATCTTCAATGAACGAGGAAACCCTCACACCACAGGGCAGGCAACAGCTGACCACAAAACAACATTGTATGCAGGTACAATTCTCCATCAACATAAAAGTAAATTAAAAGTGAAAACGAAACAATACACACGAAGTCCAGAAATTCTTGACTTAGGACAGGCGTAAAAAATGTGGCAGGGTTAAAGTACCTATGTGGGATCACAACCCACCCTGCTTCAGTTCTGGCCACTGTGAAAAAAAATATTATATAGATGTACATGTAATTAAACACACCTTAAAATTAGTTCAAAAAGGTCTGAGTCCCTTGTTCAACAGAAATAAAGAAACTTATTATACATACATGTAACATAAATGAACAAACCAAGGACTACTCGAAGTGTACATGTATGTCAAAAGCCACAAAACCACATCTGAGTTACATGATTGCCAATGTGTATTATAATAAGATGGCTGTTCCCTAAAGTTTATTGAAGAAAGAAGGTTGTATAAAGTGAAATAAGATATCCTGTTATCCATAGTTCTCTACAGGCCAAAACAGTAGTATAAAAATTGTTACACATACATGTACAAGTAAGCTGTTAACTTTTCATGTCTAGACATAAATTTTATTTTTCCCAAATCTGTAAAATACACAGGTACAGCATTTTTTTTTATCATTATACAACCTATATTTACGTACACTGTAGTGCAAAAAAATGTAAAATAAAATGCTGTATTGATTCAAGATACATGTATATAAAATGTACTAATATGAAGACAACACTACTTTTCACAACATCAAATAATAAAATATGGGAAATACAATGAGATACATGTACCTTCTGTTGATGAATGGAATGTGACATCATGTAAATATGACATTAAGGACTATCACTTGATTTTTTTAGGCAGTGTGCATGCACATATGTACCCGTTTCATACTAAAAACTATACAAAAAGCAGTAAAAACACATACATGTCGATTGAATTAAGAAATTTTTCCACTAGCTTAATTTAGCAAGTACTGAAAATTTACATAATAATTTCTACTTCAAAATTTGAATTTTTGCATGTGTCTCCCCTTGAATTTGATCAGTGGCATGTGATATACATTTGAACAAATTCAAGTAGTTGGCATGGTTATCACAGATACAACATGTACAATGTACATGTACACTGCATTTCATATCTTTTAAGTAATAGATAAACATTAAATCCTAGCTCTAGAATAAAGCAAGATGATCAATCAACAACTTTAGGTAGACTTTTAGTAGCAGTCAAGATTTGATAACACAGTCCTTAAGACAGTTATGTAAAAACCAGTGAAAGTGACTGTGTGACAGTCTCACTTACCATATTTGACATACACTACTCTCAACCAAAATTTTAATTTCTCCACTCTTCACAGTGGAGTCACTCATGTCCTCTACTGTGACTCCACCAAACTAAAAACTAAGATAACATTGCTCCATTTCTTTTCAATACTTTTTCTGTCCATAACTGAGAAATGTTATTAAACTGCTAGATCCTTATAATATCCATTGGTATAAAGACAGGAGTAGTAAACTAGGAACGTTTTTTTGAAATTGTGACTCCACTGTAGAGATTGGAGAAAACTGTGACTCCATTCATAATACTTGTATCTCCACTGTGGAGAGGGGAGAAATTAAAATTAGTGTTGACAGTAGTGTACAGTACATTGACCTTATATGGTGATACAGACAAAAAAAAACATGAGGAAAATTATAAAACCCTCATATACTTTCAAGTGGGCCAATAAACAAATTAAATGTACATGTGTTGGCAAGGTGTCGTAACAATGGACTGGTTCAGCAACAGTATGGAATTCTGGGATTGCTATTGTTCTCAACATTTCTGATCAGTCAAATTGTACATGTATTTTACTAGTACACTGCAAAGGTGCAACATTGTGTACGAGAACAAAAGATGAATTTCTGAATTGGTCCATTCAACTACATTTTGTAACATAACCTAACTTTTTGTTGAGTACATTTACATGAATATTGACAGAAGCTTAAAATTAAAAGGTCGAATTAAAAAATTAGGGCATTTATATATGATGAAATTCCTTTTGTAGTTAATGAAGTGCTTCAAAAAAGTGATAAACACTTATTAAGTTGTTCATGAAACTAAAAATCAATAGAAACAAAACCGAACGAATCATACATGTCATTTGAAAACACCACTGTAGTAAATTCGTTTCATTTAAATGTTGTTCTGACATCAAGACTTACATTTAACTAATTCGTTGTTGTAACTCTGTAAAGCAGCCCCTTGTTGTGACATTTTGGGCGCTAAAAAGATGAAAATGAATGAATTATCCCTGTCAAAACTTGTTTTTGTATTTTGTGTGTTGATAGGCAAATTTGCGTTCTACGTCACAGAATCAGTGAAAAAATTAATTTTCGTCCAAAACGGAAAAGTAAAGGATTTTCCGTACAAAAATAGTAGTCAAAACGTCACTTAAATCAGTCGTCATTTTTAAGATCACCCCTTCAGTAATATCAATGATTTTTTTATAGTCTGCTATGAAGAATCCTTGGTAATATATAGTGACAATATAAATTAAATAACGAAGTAAAGTAAGATGAACTGATTATAGTCTATGGAAAAGGGTCAAGGAATAAAAGAAAAAATGTCATCATCAACCATACTGACACGCTTGCTCCTGCAGGTTATATATGTCCCTGGTGAAGGGGTGGAGAGTTATATTTATTATTTCATGTAGACATGTACTGTGTTCAACTACAGTAATTTTGACAATTTCCTTTTTTTTTTTCTTTTTTTTTTTTTTTTTGTTACGTTTAGATTTCGGTGGGGGTTATGCTTTCGACTAGAAGAAGATACAGGAACTGCGTCACTGTGAATTGCGTGGAATTGTCATGAATACATCATTGGTTCGTTGGCGATCAACAAGGATATTATGTATTCATGACAATTTCACGCAGTTCAAATGCAGTCTGATTGATCTTAGAGCAAATAGTTACCTATGAGCACAAAGGATATTATTTTTTTAGAAAAGCTGCAAATCAGAATTAAAGGCCGGCTTTTATATGCCAAAGATTTGTTTTAAATTACATACCAAAACAGTAATGGCTCTTTTGGGAAACATAATATTGTGCTTACTTATTGTATTATGAACATGTATGCTTTCCGTAAGATGCAGATACACGTATATAATCGTACATGTACATGCCCATCCTATTAAGGGATATCCCCGCTAGTGGTCCCGTTTGAGCTTGTATATATATATGCCCGATTGAGTGTGTGAGTTCTTCGCATTATTAAATATAGACAAAAATAAACGAAAAACCATTAGATTCCAGAAATTACTGGACTATTTTTTAGTGTACGTACTGTATAATCAGCACTTGACGACCCGTCATAAATTATTTTTGAACGATAGCTGTTTTTTTTTTCTCGTCCTGTGATTCATCTTCTAAATTTTTTTTAATTTGCATAAATAATAAAATTGTAGATTTAAGAGTGACCTCAATTTAATTTTTCTTATTATCATTAGTATTTCCATTAATACCCTCAATAAACTTTATAATGCATGCGTGACAGTTATCTCACATTTCATTTTGAAATTTGAAACGAAACTCACAGAGGCTTTTATTAAGAACAATACTTTCATATTAAGTAGCATTCCCGCTAAGAATCATGCAAAATATGATTCATGGTTAAAAAGCCTACATATTTTTTATTTTTGACATTTTGTTTGAATTGCCATAGTAAACAGAAATTAACATTTAATTTTTCATACAACCCGTGTTCTTAGGAAATAAAAATTATATAGAATGCACTGTAGATTTCAAAATTAAGGGGGATAACTCGGTAAATGACACTCAAATACAGTAGAATTTATTGGATTTTCAATATTGATTATCTCCTAAGGGCAGGCAGATTTGAATGAATAGTTACACATTTCAAAGTATAGACCCATAAAACAACTTAATTACAAAAATGAAAATATGTAACCTTTTTGGGGGGTGTATCACATTTTTCAGATTTTGCATGATTCTTACAAAGACATCTACTTAATAGACTAAATTAGACATTCTTCCTTTGTTTAAATTCTTTTTTTCAACTTAATTATACGCATTCTATCTTGTACTAGGGATAGCATATCAATAATATACCGCTTTTACGTAGAACACAAAAACAGACTAGAACACGTGGAAGCAGTTTACGTAATGCTGGACGGCAATAATGGGAGGAAGTTGTTGTAAAAAGGAGAGTATGTATTTTTAAACCATGTCTTATATAAAAATAAGCTCTACGCTGCGGCAGATGTTCGTTTCCTCTCATACTAACTGCTACAGACAGGCCTTTCGAAATTCTCGGAAATTATTTAAATCAAACGTCGTTTGACAATCGGGTAACATCGAGTAAAATGTTTTGAACAGTTTTTCCTTACATTTTAAGATTCTTGTATTTTCTAAGAGGATTGGCCACAGCCAGAGTCTAAAGTGACTTTCGAACGTCAGACGTTGTTTTGATCGGAGCTTGATATGAAATTTTAATGATTACGTGCGGAGTTCCAACAAACCTCACCAAAGGTTTGAAAAATTCTGCGACTTCCTCTGCTTCCCCTGATACATGCAGTCGCAGCATGACCGGCTGTACTTTTGGCTGAATCAATTAAACCACGAGAGGAAAAATGATATAAAAATAGCAGTAAAATTTAGTATAAACTGAAAAAAATAGATTTTAGAAATACGTAACACGGATAAGTTTCTTTACTATGTAGTAAATTATCCCCCTTGCAAAAGTTTTGGGTTAAATAGGTTTCCCCCTGTCGGTCTGCCCGAGCTCGCTGTTTTTCATAAAAATGACCTGCAAGCATAAAAAAAGTGATTCTGTAGCCCCATTCCCAATAATAGTCCTAAAAAAGTAATTCTGTAGCCCCATTCCTAATAATAGTCCTAAAAAGTGATTCTGTAGCCTCATTCCCAATAATAGATTTAAATAGCTGTTACAAAATAATTTCTGTAGTTTGATTTGGATTAACATGATGACTTGAACACTATTTTTTCCTTCTGCAGTTAAATCCTAATTTCAGGTGCAAAAAATCTCAAAAGGCTAAATATAAGAACGTATAATCCTAATGCAAAACGCAAAATAGCGAGCGGACCAGACGAGATACCTTACTGGGAGGAAACGTATGATAAATATGACGCAAAACAACTGGTGAAAGAATGTAAAAAAATAATGGATGAAATCAATGAGCGACGTGATAGACTGAAAAAAGTAGAAACCAGCCTGAATGAGAAAGAGGAAAACAGAAAAGAAGTGGATAGAGAAATAACAGAGGCGGAAAATGTATATGAACAAGTTAGTATACGTAATATAAGAAGACATATTCATTATACTGTACTGAAATGATAACAAAGCCCTACATTCACTTTATATTAAGGATTCCTGTCATGCACGAATGCAAGTCACAAGCACGTCCGCATATCCAGCGGTGATTTTCGGGTTGGATCCACCTTTTTGTATGAAAAGTTGGTAAATTTTGTGGCAAATAGGTGGAAATGGATAAATGATTGTCTTGAACTCCCTTTTCGTATTAACTTTTTGAATATATCCCTGTACAGATATATGTAATAAAAAGTCTCGAAGCAAGCAGCGCCCGTGATGTAAGTGGAAACTAATTAGCATTTTTTTTTAAATATATGAAAAGCGAACTGAAATTCACTTCGCGTCGGATTTATGACTGCTTCCTCAGTGTTACTTCATTTGATTGTTTCAAGTAATAATTTTTTATTGTTTCCAAAATAAATATCTACTTATAAATCTTTGTCAGTGTAATTTGTATGTTTTTATATGATAATTTTTGTTTGTTAATCTCACTTTGTGCCCTTCGTCATTGAACGCTTCTCACACGAAACAACTTTAGACGTGCTTCGACAGGGTACACTATGCCAGTATATGTTTTTTTCATCTTACAAAGATCAAAGTTGTATCATATTTCAGATTAACCGGACTTCTAAAAAGTTGATTAAAGATGTGAAGAGAAGAGCAAGTTATCTAAACGAAAACCACCTGCATGGGACGAGTAAAGAAGATGAATTTCTAACAATTCCATTCAGTTACAAAGACGTCAGAGAAACGTCACAAGATAGATTGAAAATAAAATGACATAATAGGTTAAATATAGATTCACAATGGTCGTTAGATCTTCGGATTCTTTCATGTTGCAGAGGTGTCACAAAATTCCTGGTTTACACTGCTGTACAACGTTTTATCTGAATGAAAGTGAAGATTTCAACTATTACGCAAACATACATTATACTTAACGAGAAAGTCAACTGCATGACAAAAATGTATAAATTATTTATTTCTGATAACCAATAGCAGCAAATACATCTTTCAAGCTTATAATTACATGAAACACAATATTTGTCAAGTGCAAAGTTCTTATAAATAAAACAGCGCCGCATTTAAAAATATTAAATATGTGAAATTAATCTGAGACTCTTCTTTTTGTTTTAAGTATGACCACAAATCTAATTGCATTTATGCACAATGCATTTCATTTGTTTTGTTTAAACGAAGAAGGGGGGCATGACTGATTTTTCGTTTTGTTTTTGTTGTTATTTCCATTTTTAATCAAATTATTTCTCCACAGCTAGAGATTCTCAGAAGAGGAAGAATTTTGGAAAAGGAACGTACGAAATACAGTGACGAATCCAGTGGAGTGCAGGGGGGTTGCCACGCCATTTTTATTGGATTTTTTTTTCATTTTAATGTGTAAAATTGACAAAAACTGGCAAATAATAATAATGTCCTACATGTAGTACCCCCTTTTTCTGAGTAACCTCGGCTGGTACCCCCTTTTCAAAGTGTCTGGATCCGGCCCTGAAATACCTGTAAGAGATTAGTTTGTTTAATAATAGGTCATTTCATGCGATTCCTATCAACTATACCGGACATTTCAATCTCATTTCAATGGGCCACCAGTCAAAATGAGTTGACTAGCTGAACTTATCTTAAATCAAAATGATTTTGGAGTCTATGTGTCAACTGTAGCGATTGTGGCGAGAGAAGTATTGTCCTATACAATTCATACTTAGTCTAATTAATTTACCAGTGGCGGATCCAGGGCTCCGAATCCACATTTTGGAGAGAGTTTTTTTTAATCTGGGGAAGAAATAAGCAAATAATAGCCTGGACCCCTTATTGTCTTGAACCCCCTATTAAAAAAATTCTGGATTCGTGAACGAGTCTTCGGGTATTTCTATAAGCATACACGTACAGCATATATAATTCTATGAAAAGACCACCATAATGTATTCATTCTGAGCACACTGCCAACAGAAACACAAATACGAATACGTAACTTTACAATGAATGAACTAAACGATAGATCGTAACACACATGATACATCAACATAGCTTACTAAAGAGTATCTGAAATTCTGTAAAAGTATTCATCTAATTCTTTTAAGTTTTTATCGAAAAGTCATCTATCATTTATATCATAACTTTATATGGAATACAATTACTTCGAAAGATGAATTCTTTCAAACAGGATATAAACATTTCAAGCATCAGTGTCATGGCGAATACAACTTTTGTCATGGCAGTTCTTCATATTCGTATTTTCGCGTGATGAATCGTTTGCACATTGAAGGTAACTTTCTCGTATCCAAATTTGATCTAAGTCTTTTTCTTTATTTGGCGTTATACTTCCGGTATCCACGGATTCCACGCACAATTTCCCGCCAGATTTTTTGTTTGGAGTTGGTAAAGATTTCGGATCAACTCTTAACTCGGCCTCTGTAGTCATACTTTTTTCTTCCATCAAAGCTACAAGGAGATGATTAAAACAATATCATAACAATGGAAGAGTAATCAAGGTAACCAAGATTCTAGCGGAAATCAAAAGAATGTAATCCAGGGACAAAGACCAGACATGGAAAACAGACACACACAACAAAAAAACATAAAATAAACAAAATAACACATACAAAGCAACTAAAGTAAACGAGCAACTCGGACGTACTCCACAAAAAAAAAAACAAAGCATGGACCAGGTACACCGGTAGGGTGAACACTGAAATTTAACTATCATGTCACGAAATGATGTAAGTAATCGCTATTATAATGTCTGTATACTGCGCAAGTCAACAATTTTCGTTGAATGCTTCGACGAAAAGACTGAATTTCAATTAGTTATTTTCAGTCGGACCAGGATGTCGGGAACATTAAGACGAAGTAAAGAAAATAAAGACAAAACAACAAATGAACAAATATAAATTGTAACAATGCTAATTAAGATGATTAAACTGGTCCTACTAAAAGCATGGGAGCAAGGTACAGGAGTACCATTCTGGTGGGGTACGGCAATTTTAGCCTCCGAGAGCCAACCAGGGGCGGATCCAGGATTTCAGTTTGGGGATTTCATGAATGTAGGATTCCACTCTATAAATATGCCACTGCAGATAATTCATGACATTTTGTAGTAAAGCTATATTGAGACACTCTAACATGCACATCCAACATTGTTTTTTCCTGTAAAAACATATATTGTTCGAACCCTTACATTATGGAAATCCATGAAAATGATTGATATTCTCTTATATTTTGTCATAAAGATCTGTAGCTATGGTAACATAATTGGGGAAATATCAGTTTTAATGACGAAATATTTGGTGCATGCCTTCCCAAAATTAAATGTCAAAACAATGCAAAGTATTAAAGTAAAAAAACAAAAATATGTGTACCTTTTTTTTCTGCTCATGATTTTAATCTGAAAGTCCGTGCGAAATTTTGCATTTTTGAAAAAAAAACCAGCCAGCTGGTACAGATGAGATAACCCACTGCAGCAAGACCTGAATATTTCCAGATAGCTTGAAATATGCATTTACACCTCTTTACCTTAACAAGAATTGCATCTATTAATGTACGAATGCTCTACTACCCACAATCGATATTTCCTTGAAGTTTCACCTTGCATTTTAAAGTTTTACCAAATTTAAACTTTGTCTACGAAACAGGTCAACTCAGTTGCATCTGTACAGTACAACCTAAATAAGATTAAAGGACAAGAAAGTTTGGGAGGTAAAAAAAATTGTACAAAATCGAGATTCCATGGAAACTATTCTTCTCAATTTTAGGGGCGGTGTATGCCGGGTTCAAACCTAGGAATCCACGCCCCCCACCAAATACACTGCCAGTTTCTTCCGATTTTGAACGGAATTTAAGCGCTCGAAAAAACAACCTCAATGGTGATGATTGATATGATTATCGATAGGTTCATTAATTAATCGCAGCAACCTTAGACCTTTTGAAGTGATAGAAGTCTAAAAATAATTATCATACCCCTGTTCTATAAAAGCTTTCCTATAAAACGGAACACGGTATTTATAAATGAGTAACAACGACAGAGCAAGCTTCTGAATAGCATAGTAGTGAAATCTTTTGTTGACATTGATACGTATAATAATATAATGATTAGAATATAGTACAGTATTTGTTCTTCATCATTACAAATCTTTATTATAGTTTTAAAAAAAAAACTCATGGAATACATGTGAAACCTAAGTTCTTTTAACCACTTATAGAAATCCGCTGCTTCGATGATATCAAGAATGTCATCACTCATGACATTCTTTATGGAGATTTATAACAACAATTACGTTTTATAAATGTGTATTTTGATACAGAAACAGTCACTGTTTATCTTCTAAACAATGCCTTGGTAATAATTTTAATGGTGTTGCCAATCTAAATCGTTTGAATTGTAAGAAATAATGTAAGTCCGAAGAGTCATTTGCATAAGTCCTTACACCCCAGTGTGAATCTATTAAGTATTTGTAAGAATCTGGCAAAATGGGAAAAATCAGAAAAATGCATGTCAAAACCCCACCAAGCTGACAATTAAATATCACTCAAGGATGCTTTCTCTCTTTGAAAAGACCATAATTTGATCTTTGCATCATTGGATTTGCCCAGATTTTTTTCAATAGAATCTTAGAAAAATGAGGTTTTTGACAGAGTTATCTGCCCTTGAAATGTTCATTTTCGGTGTATTTCAATGAAATTGTAACTCATTGATCCAACATATGGAAAATCTGCCCTTGAAATGTTCATTTTCGGTGTATTTCAATAAAATTGTAACTCGTTGATCCAACATATGGAAAATCTTGTCTGTTTCCCTTGATTCTGATGAAGGAAAAAAAAAAGTCAAATTAAACTATCAAAATTGTGGATTTTTTTATACCATGTTTCACCCACTGCCTGATTCTTACAGATACTGACACTTACAAGAAAAAGGTTCAAAAATGTTTCGTTAATAGATTTGTTTGTTTTAAATAGTGATTATAATTCAATATTTTTCATGATGTGTGTGTGTGTGTGTGTGTGTGTGTAATCATTTGTTTGCATTCATTTTCATAATGGGCATCGGGTTTACTTCCTATCACAAGCGCAAGTGGCCGTAGACATGCGCAAATGATAAAAAAATCTAGTAAAACACATAGATCATACTCACACATGTACGCATTCTTCCTTGATTCGAACTCCGTATTAAGCATTGTAACCAGAAACGTCTGTGTTTTATTTTTCTGTATTGACAGAACTAGGGCTTCATAACCTTCTGGTCCCTTTGTCTGAAGAATATCCAGCATCTTTCCGGCTTTGGTACTCTGTGACGGTTCATTTTTGATAACTTCTTGATCGTCTCTTGTTAGGACTTTCTTTGATCGTAAATAATCGAAGTGATCACAGGGGTTTAAATACTTACACAAGTATGCTCTCTTGTCTTCCAAAATCTATATAAGAACAAAGTTAGGTTTTATCATTCTGAAATGCGTTGATGGCGTTTAAGAACAACTTGTTAGCATGGTTCAACCAGAAGTTTTATTAAGAACATTTTCATTAAGTTGTTTGTTTACCTACTTGTACCCAATATAATGCTAGAATAGAGATTTTTTCTGATACTATTGGTTTCAATTATTTCTATACTTAACAAGTATTTAAATCATTTTCAACGAAAGCAAAAGTAAGTATGCTAAAATATAATTTTAATCATCGAGAGTAGACAAATATTTCAATGTTAAACTCGGTTGGAGAATACTATGGTAATCTGTTAATTCTGTAAAAAGATTTTACTCCAAATACAAGTTGATAAACTTCAATACGAAACTGGGATTGCGTGACTAACACCCCAGAGATATAGAATATTCCTACTCTGCATAAACCGCGAGAAGAAAATTTGACCAAGGAATAGTAACAAATGCTACTTTTTACTGTAGGGAAACTAGCCAAAATTTCCCATGAATTTAAAATAACTTCTGAAGCACACATTCTACACTTTAGAATTTAAGGGTGCTTGAACCATAATGGTCATAAAATGTTTAGGGTAGCCACAAAAAACTTGGGACGGTAGGGTAGCAGGAAACAGGCATATATTTGTTTTTTACCTTATATAGTCAAATGAAACTAAAAGTTATTTTATCAGTGTCAAAGGTCATTTAATGGTTATAGAAAATATAAAAAAAGCGTTTTAGGAAATCATAAAAACAATATAAAACTAAAGTATAGAATATGATCTCATGAATTATTTGCATTTTGTGAATACATACACATGACATACAGTGAAGTGTACGATGATATTTTTAAGTGCTCAGTTGTGTTTAATTACATATCGTCGGAGATTTTAATGATACCCATTCGTTTTCACAGTAATTTATCGAACTTATTACCGTACAGTTACTGTATACGGAAATAGGTAAGTCTACAAATATAACAATAAAATAAAAATAAAACATATTTACGTTCCGGGTCAAATTCTCAATCACTTCTTCTCTGGTAACACATTCAGAAGGCATGTTTTGACTAGGAAAATGGAAGTTAAAAATTCCCCGTGTAATTTCTTCCGTATTTACATTTTTCCTAACATGCCTAAGATGTAAATAAAAGGTGAACTACCACTGGGATTTAAAAGTCTCCGTGTTTCAAGTATTTGTAATAGAAGATAACCTTGCTTGTGGTTGAATAAGTGTCAAAAGAGGGAGGATTTAAAAATAGAGGTATTAACAAAAGGTGGATGGTTTCAAATGTTGTTAAAAAACATATCAATATCATAGGCATATGTGTGAAAGGAAAAAAAAGCATTTATCGTGCAATATGTAAAAAGGACATTAAAAGTTGACAAAAAATGCAAGAAACATATCTTGCATGTCGTAATGTGTCTAAGCCGCATGTCGTAATTCTGGGCAACTGCAGTCAATCAAAGTTTAAGGAAGAAAAATATTAGTTGAATTATTTACAAACCTGTCGGTGGTTGTTTAACAATATTGCGATTCTACTCCCAGGAAAGTTTTTATGCATGTCCGCAGGAGCCTCTATATATACAGTTAGTAATTCATACCATGAGTTCAATTGACTTGCATGCATATGGGTAACTTCAGTGGGAGGTGCGGGGGGGGGGGTTGGTACCCCCTTTTATTGGAAAATTTGTCATTTTCATGTGTAAAAATAACAAACAAAAAAATGACAAATAATATCCTAGCACCCCTTTTCTTCTGAGGAACCCCGGCTGGCACCCCTCCTTTTCAAAGTGTCTGGATCGGTCCCTGAACATTCCCCTATAACATGTATCTCATGTATCCTGTATAGCGCATAAGAGTTGTCAAGCTTTATCAATCAAAATAAAATTAGTTTATGATCTATTTTATTAAAATGTCCGTGGTGTCTCGGCTTAAGGAACACGTACATAAGTCCTCTGAATTGGCCAGAATGAGATTAACATAAAGTCAAGTTTCCAGTTGAACATGTTGTCATCAAGACAACTTCAACGGCATTGTTAGTTATATTATAATTACTAACGTTCTATACAATAGGGATCAGATACAAGTGAACAAACTTACGATATTTTCTCCTTAGTGGTTCAGAGAATACAAGAGAACCAAGATTCGAGCGGTTATCAAAAGAATATATATCATTGATGGCAAAAAAACTAGTCAGGGTAAAAAGGCACACAGAACAAAGGATATAAAATAACCAAAGCAACATGTACAAAGAAATGAAAGTAAATGAGCAACCAGGACTCCACTAAAAACTGGGAGCATGGGCCAATATACCGGTGAATATGAACTAAAAATTATTCTTGCACAGACAGTAAACATAGGAACTATATCTGAAATTATACAAACATGTTAATGTCATTAGACATATTGAAAGAATGGAATGAAAGATGGTGTATACAAAGTATTTTTTTTTAATTAAAGGGAGATAAGTCATGATATAATGTAGTTTTATGTACATCTTAATAACTCACTTCTTCGATGATACAATAGGTTTGATCATAGGGTAGATTTGTGAAACTACTTCCTTTACCTCTAGTTATTTAATTACAGAGCTTAAAATATCTAGAAATCGAGCACAGAAAAAAATAGTTATCTAAACAAAAACTACCTGCATGGGACGAGTGAAAAAGCTGAACATCTAACAACTCCATTCAGTTACAAAGAGATACCCCAGTCCTACCACAACACATGTTACTCCCGTAGTGGTATTAATTCATCGTGGACTCTGAAAAATTCGAAAGATTGAAAACCCTCAATTCAAGATTATTATCAGAAAATAATTTATATAAATCCTATGATTTTTTCATCTCTTCATAAATCTATTCATCATACTCAGTTAAAATCCCGACTCAAAAACATTATACATCATTGTTATTCCAAAAAAATGACAGCATACCTATACACCAAAAATTAGGTCTCGGTGGAGATTCCTCATACTTTGTAAAAAAAAATAATTCCAAATCATCTTCCAAATGTATCAAAAAAGATGATGTCAAAATGCTCGAATTTTTTATCGACAGCATATATCGAAATCCAGTGTGGTGGGCGCGTATTTCAAAAAACTTTCGGCATTCCAATGGGAACAAATTGTGCTCCTCTACTTGCTGACCTATTCCTTCACTCTTATGAGGCTGACTTTATTTCTGATCTGATCCGAAAGAAATAACATCGTTTAGCTAGATCCTTTGATTTTAGTTGCCGCTATATAGATGACGCATTATTGTTAAACACTCCTAGGTTCGGGGATTTGATTCATCGCATCTACCCCAAAGGATACTAAAGACACTATGAAATCAGCCTCATATCTTGACCTACACTTAGAGATCGATGGTAAAGGAAGACTATTGACCAAACTATACGACAAACGTGATGACTATTTATTCAGTATTGTCAACTCTTCTTTCATCTGTGGCAACATCCCTTCAGCACCTGCGTTTTCATATCACAACTCATACGTTATGTCAGAGCTTGCCGTAACTACGCAGACTTTTTGTATCGCGCTAGACATCTTACATTTAGGCTTCTGGAACAGGGTTATGTTGCTATCAGACTGAAGTCATCACTACAGAAGTTTTATGGTTGTCATCAAGAACTCGTGGACCGTAACGGTGTATCCATCTGGACCATGAAAACTGATTTATTCAACGTGTAATAGTTTTCCTTTCCTCTTTCGTCAACCCCGGACTTGACATTTATACGCAGAGGACGCTTACCCTACCGGTGCACCTGGTCCATGCTCCCAGTTTTTAGTGGAGTCCGAGTTGCTCATTTACTTAAGTTACTTTGTATGTATTATTTTAGTTATTTCATGTTCTTTGTTGTGTTTCTCTGTTTTCCATGTCCCTGGATTACATTCTTTTGATTTCCGCTAGAATCTTGGTTCCATTGACTACTCCTTCACATCATTTAAAAATGACAAACTTGTTAGTTTATTTTTTACGTGACAATATAGAATATACATACTCTGCATAAACCGCGAATAGTAAAATTTGACATGCATGGCCGGTATCACATGTATTAGATGTTACTTTCTATGTTAAGAAAGTACTTAAACTTTCCCATGAATTTAAAATAACTTTTGTAGCACATGTATGCCAAATAGTACATGTATATATCATTATTAGAAATCAAGTACAAACCTAAAAACGGAGTAGAGGGTAAAGAAAAAAAGTATCCGTATGACAAAGCTTGTCGTTCGCCTCAAGAAATCTATTAAATATCTGACGGAAGGCGGCTAAGCAAAATAAAAGTTAGCCTCCCAAGACGGCATTATTATTTGGACTATACAAGACAAAAAAAAACTAGAGAAATGATCTGTACATAGATTTAATTCAGTCAAATGAAACTAAAGATTTTTTTATCAGTGTCAAATGCCGTTTTATGGTCAGTAATGTAAAAAACCGTTTAAGGAAATCATAAAATTATTATATATAAGTATAGTCTAAAATATGACCTCATAAACTATTTGTATTTACATACATGGCATGCAGTGAAGTGTACTGATGATACTTTCAAGTGTTCAGTTGTGAATGATTACATATTGTCTGAGATTTTGTTGTTACCATTCGATTTCACGGTTCTGTATAAAATATATTACTGTACATTATATAAAGTATGTAAATAACAATATAGAGGTGGGAAATAAATAGTACCGTTCTACCTTCATGTTCGTAAGGTGCATGAATATGAGGTGAATTACCACGGGGATTTAAAAGTCTCCGCGTTTGTAGTAGAATATAACTTTGCTTGTGGTTGCACAAGATTTAATATTATGATTTAAAAGTTTGTTTGTTTGTTGGGGTTTAACGTCCGAGCAGCAATGTTTCAGCTATATTCAGACAATGAACATGAAATGGATGATAAAATGAACATGAAATGAAAAAAGAGGATGGGTCACAAGGATAATAGGGTCGACAAATTTTGATTGCCACTGGAAAAAGGGGGATGGGTAAGGTCGGGCAATTTAGCCTCCTGTGGCGGAGCGCAAAGGTTCCTACTCCTATCGAATACCACAGCAGGATTCTTTAACGTGCGAGGAACGTGGCATTTTTCCCAACACGGTGCACCACTATGGTTTGCGGTCAGGTTTTCCGTATTATAGCCTGACAACCCCAGCATGTAACACGCCAGGGGTACCCCATTCCACCACCTGGGGCACACATCCCAGTTGCTCTGTGGGCAGAGCGCCTAGCCCCCGGCTAGGTTTCTGAGCACTATTTAGTCGCCTTTAACGACAAGCTTAGCGCTGCTGCAGGCATATTCTTTTAACACCCGGACCTGCACGGGGCGATTTAAAAGTAGTTTAATTCACAAAAGGAGGATAAATCATTCAAAATGTAAAAATAGAGTATTAAAAGAGGAAACAAAGAAACCAGGATTCGAGCGGTAATCAAAAGAATATATCTAGACCTGGAAATGAGAGGAACAGAACAAAGAACTCAAAGACAAAATAACACATACAAAGAAACAATGTAAATGAGAAAACCGCTAGAGCATTGATCAGGTGCGCCGGTGAATATCAAATAACATTACTTATGTAGAACCTTGCACAAAAAATAAACACAAGCATACGTACATGCAGTTGTAAATAAATATCAATCAATCAATCAGGTTTTTTTCTGTGTACTCCTTCAATGATACAATATATTTTGGCAATATAAAAGAAATCGAGCACAGTAAATATCATCATACCATCAAAGGGTGTCTTATTTCTACATATGATAATTATACTTGATCAGTTGAAGCATCTAAAGATAGAAGTCACTGGTTGTTCACTTGTTTGCCTTTTTGCCGGTTAATCATTATTTACAGAACTTATGTACTACATAATATATTTTCCATTTTTTCCCCAAATTCCCACTCTTTCTATCAGTATTAACAATTCCCTCACCTTCTCATTTCTCCAGCTTTGTGACATGGAGAATATACTTTTGTTTAATTCAACATTATGATGATATATCAAATCTTATAGTGACATGGTTAAAGTGATTATCAGAAGTGCGGTACATATTAATCAAAAGTTGGAGTATGCCAAACCAAAACATAATAGTTCAGTATATAATCGTTCATACCATTTATCATTCATGGCATATTATGTTAAAATTTCTATCTTCCCGATTTGCATTTTTGTGGAAGTCTTGTACCTCATACTTTTAAAACAAGAATTTTGTTTAAATCAAATATATCACCGCGTGTCTCCCCTAACGCTTTTTGCGAATGTTTGAGAAAACGGTTCACCTTTTAGAAATACCTCTGTAGACAAGAAACCGCTTAAATGTTGATCATGTTAGCACCGAATGATCATATTGCTATATAGATTAACTGGACAGTCATTTATATCAGACTTGAAATGACCGTTAGTTTACACACACCGACGTTAGAAAAGCCATGAATCCAGCGTTGAAACCGTAAAACCTACCTTTGGGTTTAGAGTCGGGGATAAATGAGGTGTTGGCGTCAAATATTAACTAAGTGCAGTGAAAGACAATTTTAAAATGTTTTATAATTACATTGTTAATGACATGCCTCATCATTTGTACGTTTATTCATTTTTATAGATATGATATTTCATTTACTTATTTATAAGCACGCAAATTAGAGACGTCATGATACTTCTGGTTGACTTCGTTATTTGAATCAGCCTTTGACCCTTTCTGATTAACCTCTTTCTACCCCAGAAATCAATTTTATTCATTAAATAATGAAGCATATTCGATTTTAAGCATTGTTTTATTAACTGAAGTGACTAAAATGCATATTTCTTTACGAAACCGACGCACCGGCTTAGGCCCCAATTCAACCGTATTTTATATGTTATTGTGTGTCTTATTTATTGTGATCATATAAGATGTTTATAAAAAGTAAACATTGGGTAAACTTCACCAGACGCTCGTAAGGTTTTGGTGTAGGCTGTATTTACAATACAATGTACAGTACAGACGCCAGTAAGAAATACAGTAATGAATATATCACTTTACCCTACAATCTGTTTCTGTACACACAATCAATGAATTCGTTTCAATCAATCAAAATAAAACGAAGTTTTTACAAGAAAACTGTTATAAAAAGTGCAAGACACCTGTACTATAGGATCAAAATTGTTAGACGGACATCAAATCAACTTAAAGAATTCTGCACTGGCACTATGAATAACAAAAGTTAATTAATTTTATATACGTTTTGTACAAAAATAATCTAGTAATAAAAATGGGTAAATTCGTTTTTGTTTTGTTAACATTTGTTTCATGTATCATTGTTTTGTTGATATCTTGTTTAAAAGCTTTTTTCTTTCAAATTCATAGTTTACAATTAAGCGACAACATTTGTCTCATCAACAGAGCGAGACCAAAGTAGTTTGACAACTTTCAGAATTGATGCTGGAGACAAATAGTTAGAATTAGTAAATATAGAAGATATAAAATGAAGAGCTACGTTGTATGATTATTTAATCTAAGGGTAATAATTTAGAGAAAAATGGAGATGGAATGGATAAGTGCTCAAATTGTCCACCACCATGCAGATTATGCACTTCGGCCTTAACGTGGCATACGTAAGGAAAGAGTCAGATTGGTAGGCCTACAATCTCATGGAGAAGGACTACTGAAAAAGAAAATCCCATCTGTGCTGGAGCAGTTCTGCGTCTGTAAGGATGGCAGCCAATGACAGACACAATATGAGACAATAATATTAACAAATAATAATAAGTGTAGCAACAATATTACCGCACACTAATACGATTCATAATCAAGTCAAGTCCAAAACAAATCTAGCAAAATAGGAATAACACCAAAAAGAGTATCGAGATCTTATGCGACCGCAAGCACGAGTAAATTAGGTGAGGTCAGCTGATTTGTTTTATATCAACTAATTTTAAAAACTTCTGACACAAGGTATAGATAATTTAGCAACATCCGTCTTATTCAAAATTATCATGTCAAATATATATTTGATAGTGACAGGGTTAAAGTGACTATATAGAGGGCATGCGTAATCTATCAGAAACCAAGTCAGCCCAAAATTCATAAGTAAAACATGAAAATTCTGATACTCTAGGCATTAATTCAAAACAATCCCAGTCCTGTTAGACTGAAAATCCAGAGATTTATTGGTCGTGTGATAGTCAGCGATTGCTTTTCACGAAAAAATGTCATATTTGCCGAAATGGTCACATAAACCTTTTTTTTACTGAAGATCGCATCGTTCAAATTTTTGAAAATTGACATGCGGGTCCATTTGAACCAGATGATCGACAATGTGCTAGATTTTTTTTCAACATTTGCGAGACGTCTGCCTTAATCTATAATTTAGTTTTATTTTCAATAATTGATGTTATCGTTGAACAAGGTACTCTACTTGCTGAGTTTAATTCATTATCAATTAATTTTATTTGTTAGAAGCTTTCCAGTTGGTTGTTTCTCTTTTAGCAAACAATATTTTGTATCACTTGTTCGGTGCTTTAATTAATGTCCGTCGGCCGAACTTATCTCAAACAAAACAACGTTTTGATAATGGACGCGAATTGTTAATACTTAAATTTTAATCTTTTAGAAATTAAATTATAATAATTGTTTCAAATCTTAAACGCGTTATTCAAAAGAACATGGATTTGGTCAGTTTACATTTTAAAACCACGTAACCTACCGCAAATTATGTTATTTTGTAAAATTATAACCTTTTAAAAATCAAAAACATTCCTCACGTTATATAGTATTTCTGTATCAAAGTTCAAGCAATGAACTAATGAAATTAGAATTTTTGCTTGCCTTTGTATATTACTGAGGTGCCAATTTCTGTCAGAATAAGGCTGTGGGTGAATGGCAAAAAAAACACACATACAAGTCTTTCCATGATATCTTATTCAAAATGCTGTCCGAAATGCAGAAACTGCATTCATTTCTCCTTCATGGGTTAAAAGATATATAAAATACCTTGAAGCTTCATCATCAAAAGGAGATAATTCACTTTCTCTCCATTATTCTGTATTGTAACTTTGAACTCTCTGACCCTTTAATAGACCTTATACTATGTGCCCACATTGTCAAAATCGTGTGTTTTTTTTTTCTGATCATGATTCATTATTTTTCTATTTTGCCTAATTCTTACAGATTCTAGGACTGAACGATTTGCTCTTTGTTCTTTTTTTGCTATTCAATAAACATCATGACAAATGTTGGTCAGAAATAACATAAAAGTGATATGTTTAATCATCGTAACGTTTATTGGTTCATGGTCCATGAAATTTGTGTCTTTGATTCTTAACGTAGTATTCGTCATTTTTGGTTTTAGTGACCTATTCCGAAGCTTTATTGGTAAGTTTTTCATTCTGTTCATTTATTATATCTAGTTTTAAACTTTGATATTTCCCGATTTTGAGATAATATATTTTATAATAGGTATTTAACAGAAATTTTTAAAAAATCCTTTTTTTCTGCAATATGATGAGGACCCGGGATTATATCCGGGAGTTACGAAACAAAGCACAGATACATTTTTGAATAATTGTGTTTTGACTATTTCTTCTAGATGCTTTAATTTGTTAACTTTAAACTTTGTATTTATTGGTATTAAGTTCCATAAGTAATAATATGTAAAGCAATTTTAAAAATAAGATATTTGTAATGATCGATTTATGTAATGTTATTTAATATTATCCTATATTCCCAAATTTAATTCCATTGATTTATAACCAAAATACCAAAAGTTATCGAATTGTGAAGAAATTCAATGTTCCTGATTATGATGATTGTTCAAAATAAAAACAAACAAATATAGAATTCAAAAATGTGCTTATTGAAAATTCGGCACACAGGAAAATACATCTGATCAAATAAGAAGAACACAAAATATCATGTGTTCCTCTCTCTTTAAAGAGTAATCAAGGGGACCAAGGTTATAGTAGTAATCAAAAGAATGTAATCCAGGGACAAAGACCATACATGGAAAACAGACATACACAACAAAGAACATGAAGTAACTAAAATCATACATACAAAGTAACAAAAGCAAATGAGCAACTCGGACTCCACTAACACCTGGAAGCATGGACCAGGTGCACCGGTAGGGTAAGCGTCATCTGCTTTTCTAGAAACACCCGCCGAATTGCTCATAAAATGAGCTCATAAAACTTTTTAACTTTAAAACTTTCAGTCAAATTAAAATATTCAAAAATACTTATGAGATGACAATCTATATAGCAAATGGAAATTATTATAGTTAATACTAAATAAGTAAAACATTGCCATATTTAAAATGAAAGAAAAGGAACCAAATACAAATAAGATACAAGTACGAAGCCAATAGTATTCATAATATAAAAAATAAAATAAAAGTACAAACCATGCAATAAATAATGTAATAACATGACATTTTAACAATGTTTTTTTTTCGAGCAAAAAGTTATGAGTTGACACCTTTTGGATGTATACCACACATATCCCCTTGTTTAATCACAAACGCAGGCTTTACGGTTTCAATGCCGAATTCATTGTTATACTAACGCTGTCGTTGATTATGATCATTTCCTAAAAAAGTGGATAGCTAAGTAAATTACTCTAATATGAATGATAGTTTAGTTAATTAGTATAGCAGTTTAGTAGTATAAGCATTCAGTGCTAACATGATCAACCTTTAAGCGGTTTCCTGTCTACAAAAGTATAAGTGTACCGTTTTCTCAATCATTCGTGAAAAAGAAATGTCAATTAAGCGAACTTTGTCTTATTGTCGCACTTTCGCAGCAAAACTGTCTCAGTAGCCTCAAATGACAATAAAGACGTACATGCTTGCTCTCACATAAGATACGTGTTGAAATGAGGTTTCTTGATCAATTTGTGACTTTATTTTGTAACTTATTTTTTGTAATAAAAATATTATGTTATGGTAATGGTTAAATTATTTATAAAGAGGTCCATATCTCTGCTAACTTAGTTTATCCATGGTATTACCCTTTTCCTGTGTGCACACACCATGGCATTTTTCTGTATTTTGCGTCTATTATAGGCGTAAATAATCAATATGGCAACCTAGTTGAAGTGAATACCAATAATAGGGATAAAAATAAATGCTTCCGTCATAAAAGTCAAAATTGTCTCGGTGGTGTCATTCTCCTATGTTACTTGTGCCATCCATGAAAAAGGGAACTTGTCATGCAACAATTAGTTTTCCTAAAAGCAGTTCGTTTCATATGAATAACGTTAGACTAATGCTTTTGTTTTCTTTAAACATAAAAACCGAATAAAAATACCTTTTTTTTAATTTTACCTAATTTTGGTATCAAAATGGTACCGGTGCAAACCATGAATCTGGCGTTAGGAGTAAGACACTGTGTAATAACACAAATACCCTTTACAGCAGAAGGAAATAATAGTAATTTAGTGGTTTAAATTAATAACATAAATGCAAAACGTAAATGGCAAACGATCTAGAAAGCTTATATTGTGAGATGACCAACACTTATAACCATATGCATAAATAGAAAATGCGAATGACATGCAGAGCTGACCGACATCTAGATGATAAGGAAAACCTGCATGCATACATAACCAATACACTATTGTCCAACCAATCAACATAGTACCTGTGTAGAAACACATATTCCAGTAACTATAATATGTCATTTATTTCATGTAGGTTTTGCAAATAGGATAAAGAGATGATGGTTATTCTTCGAATACTAGGTTTCGTTTCATTAGTGAACCTTGTTTTTGGTGGACTAAATGAATGGCAACCTTCTTTCAACTCTGTTCCTATATTTTCAATCAGCAAAGGATCAACAGATAATAAAGAGAAATATATAACACCATACCAAACATTGGGAAATTTACAACCAACAGCCCCAAGACCAAAACCTCAACCCGAAACTTCATTCAGTTTTGGAAATTTAAATACTGGACCGGTGCACCCAGTAATGCTACCGATTAGTCCTATTGGCGCACCATCAGCGGAAAATCTCCCTATGATATCCATTGATGCAACGGTAGCACAAACTGCTGGTGAAAATATACAACTATTTCAGCCTAGTGCTGGTATCCAAAAGTCTATGCAAATAGTCAGCGGTCCAAACAAAGTACTGCAGTTGGACGTAGGACCATCAATTGTACAGAATATTATTGATTCCAGTGGTTCTGTATTAGACCGAAAGAATGGGAGGAACATAGTAGGATATAGAACTGTGCTTGAGAATCGAATGATACCAGTAGTTACTCTGAAGAGGCAACCAGTTGTAAGAATGAGACAGGTTGTATCGAAGGTACCAGTTGTGAGAATGGTTACTAGGCACGTGGCTTTGCCTGGTAAATATTAAGTAGCATGAACAGAGCATTGCAGACTAAACAAAAAACTTTCAAACGATCTATCATATGCTACTGAATCATTCAAGTCTGTCTTTATTTTGGCATCATACAATAAAAAAAACTTGAACAAATCAATGTATCAATTAAGAGATTGATTTCCGTATTTATTGTAGCAGACCATTATTACCGTAGTTACCGTAGTAAAAAACAAAAATCCCAAATGGCAAAGGCTCTGGAAAGCTGATAGTTAAATTAATTCACACATGTACTGAACTTAGTACATATAAACATAATGTCAATATATGATTCCGTGACCACGATATCCTTTGATCTCTGAAAGTGGCGGCGAAATATTTCCTTTGAAAATTTGTTCCACTTTGAAAATTATCGGTAAAACAGGTGAGATTTTCTTGAGAGAAAATGAGTAAAAGGAATGTAGGACAATCAGAAATTTCAAATAATGGACACTCAGGAATTGTTTTGATTGTAGTTTTTACTTTGTAAACATATGCTTATCAATTGTTGAAAGTATAACACTAGTTACGTCATAAATATAAAGCACCAAGAGTAAATTATTACAAAAAAGAACATATCAATAGCACAAATTGCGTATGTACTGTCTTATGCAACACATATGTAGCCATAGCTGCGTATTTGTTCACTGCAGCTTCATTATTCTATATTAATGGAGTGTAGTGTTGATCAGTGTGTACTTTCTGGATATGACTAGTCTAAAAACTCCGGCTTGGTACCAGTTCATGGTAACTTTATTGGCAGCCTCTTGCTCTTCTTTGCAGTACTTTTTGGTAGGGTGTGGATGTTTTCATGTCAGTGCTTGATCATGTACTTGAAGCAGCTGTGCCCACCTTCCAGCGTAGAGTTATAGTTCTGGGTCCTTCAGTTAATGGTTTCATAGTTGTTTGTTTGTCTTCACCTATTTAGCAGGAACGTAGTCAGGGGAGAGCTTAATTTCGAATCTATAATATCCTGTAAAAAATTTAACCATTCGTCCTTACTGATGCCTGCGGAACTAGTGCAAGTACCGCTTTCTGTGGATCGAATATGATTAGGTTTTGAAGGGTATTTTTCATCTCTAAAACGAAAATAATTTTTTTCAACTAAAGGATGTAAACAAAAAGAAGGACCAATGAGAAAAATAACACGTAGAAAGTCTCCTCTCGGAGAACAATATTTTCATGTTTTGAATTTTGGTCGATAGAAAAGTAGAAATAGAAATAATTGCATTTCAAACTTAAAATCTATTAAAAGATAAAATAAAAAAAATAAATTAAAATTGGAAAAAAAAACAAAACAAAACAAACTATAAACGTAGAGCACACTCGACAAACGAAGTTGTTAACATGTGCAAAGTTTTATGCAATTAGAACTCGACAAATTGTCGGTAGACACATGCATACCTTTATGTATTAGCTCTTTCAATTGACTAACGCAGTAAATATATATGATTGTTCTTAAAATATAACACTTGACCGAAGCGTACTTGTAAACTTTCTTTTGTTCATTAAAAACTAATCACAAACGCATAAATGCAATAGCTTCATGCGCTAAAATATTATCATCAAGCCTTTCGTTAACATTTAATGTCACAAGTTCCGAACAGCGTCTGACGTTCGAAATTCACTCTAGACGCTGCAGCCAGCCTTCTCAGAAAATGCAAGAGTCTTGCAAAATCAGGAAATAGTGAATGATTTTACTCAACGTTATCCGATTGTCAAACGACGTTTGAATTGAATAATGTCCAAGAATTTCGAACGGTTTGTCTGCATTGGTTAGTAAGAAAGAAAACGAACGTATGCTGCTGCGTTGAGCTTGTTAAAGTCAATGCCATAAAACACATATGTTATTTCGGTGACATTGGACAAGGTACGAGACATATGTTCAAAAGGTAACATCCAAATGATAGAATACTTTAAACTCGATGCCTTAACGACAATATATCAACTGTCGCATGATTGCAGTTATAACTCTCCACTTCCTAATGTTTAATAGGATAACGAATCAGAAATAGTGAATATGATATGATCAGGAGTGCCTAAATGTAAGGACTTTTTTATTCAGAACGTGTCCTTTGCATGAGTTAAATATTCATGTGTTCTTGGCACGAATAATTATATTATGGTTATAAACGATATCTAAAAGAAGATGCTATAATATATAAATTTTCTCAATTATTCATTGCTGTTTTCATCATAAAGTTAAAATTGTGTGATCAGTGGATAAATAAACTTGTTGTCAAGTTTTGGTGGGAGAAAGTCCGAGAGTGAATTACAGTAATTAATTCACATGTGAATTGTCGAAATTCATTTCGCATGGATATTCGATTTATCTGGTGCATTACGTTTCCGGGATTTTTTTAAATCCTATTCTGCGTTTCGTAAAATTCAAAGTTGTAACTGTCCAGACGTTCTGTATCGCGCAAGACTTCATACAATTAGGCTTCTAGAACAGGGTTTGTTGCACGAGATTTAAGTTATTACTACAGATGTGTTATGGTCGTTATCATGAACATTTGGATCGTTACGGTGTATTTATCTGCACCATGAAAACTGATTTGTTCAACGTGTCATAGTTTTCCTCCCTGTAGTTTTTTTCTACAATATTTTATCTGGGAAACGTTCAAGCTTCACGCAGCGGCAGTCGTTCGTTTCCCCTCTTATTGACCTGAGTTAGGCGCTGTTCTTTGAGTTTGCGAAACGTCATATCGATTACCGCAAACGTAACGCGCCGGGAAATCACTGATATCTACATATATAATAATTAAAAGTTCTATTACACCACCATCAATATGATTGCATGATGATTAATTAAGATTGAGATTGAACTTTAAAGCATGACTTTTTTTTTCACATAATTATATAATGATTTTTAAGGTTTATACACCATTTATATAACAAAGGACTAATTCCATTGTTATACAACTTATATTATATAATGTGAATAAGGGCAACAATAGAACTACCGAGCATGCGCTTATCTGATCCATAATCAAGTCAAGTCCAAATTAAATCTTTCAGCACAGATATTACATAAACGGAGTAGCTGATACCGTAATGGTCTTGATTTGGTACAGGCCTTCAAACGAAATAGTGTGTTAAATCTAGGTTTTATGGCGAGAGCATGAAAATATTGTTTTACTTTTAATTAAAATATCATCATGCAATGTCTTAATCTCTGATTTTAAGATTTCACAGTTTTCAGTACGTCTACTTGTGATATGTTTTGATTGGTGAACATTCTTTACTTTTTGAATATCGCCGAATGAAATGACAGCTGCTTTTGATTATAAAAATTATGATAAACTTTTTTTTTAAAAAAAATCATACAACAACTATTTTTGAGTATGTAGTATTTGAACAATTGTTCGTTTCGATATATACCAGATGGTGGCTTGATTGATGTGCATATCATCATGATATCTATGTTTATTTTTGTAATATTATGGTGCTTATGCCAAATGTAGGTCATATCAATCTATCATATTTATCATTTGTATAATCTTTGTGCATACACAAGTTCTTCAGGTGTATTTTAAATGAATGGTATGAAGTCTCAAAAACTTCACTTTACGTAAGTCATTGTTGGAGGGACTGGTAAGTAATGTTTACAAGTTAGCACCAACTATATTTACTGAATTAAGAACTTAACAAGTCAATGTGAGAATTAATGAAACATTACATGTGTAGATTCTTTTGTAAAAAAATACATATTGGTAATAAGAACAATTATATTAATTCCTCTTAGAATATGAATAAGGTAAATCTAGAAATATTCGTAAATTTCGTTAAGGTTGCTCCGCAGAAACAAACAAAACAAAAAAGCATACGTGATTACTCATGTTACGTAAAAAAACTCTTAATCATTTATTTATCCTCATTTTAAATATGTTTGTACAATATGCTTTTGCTTTACATACAAATGTCAATTATTTTAGGAAGGAAAAAATGAGTTTTCAATGCTTTGGTCTTTTGACCATTGTCTTTGGACACCTACTTATCCAGGGCATGGTTGATGGCACATTTCCATTGTTCACGGAAGTACCCCCCTTGGAGTTCAACACTGGAATACCAATCAACAATTTACATGTTCTATTTGTACAAGATTTTTATTCTCCATTGCCATTGAATACTGAACATTACCACGGTGAAGATATTGTCATTCAGCTTAACAAACAGCAAAAGGATGTTCAAGAAAATGTGAAAAATGTTACTTATTTCTATGAGAAAACAGACAGGGCCTGGTTAGTGCATCCTTCAAGATATTACAGGGTTTCAAATTCAAAAATCCCAAGCATTACGCCTTATGCATCTTATATTCCTATAAATGTGAATGATGAGTTGAATGAACTATATGAAAATGGGTATGACGGGTATTGATGCCAATAATTTTAGAAATTACACCTCAGTGAAACAGTGCTTTTCCTTTGTTAATGCAAGCTGAGGAACGTTGACGCAAAGTTGTACATTATATTATCAGATTATCAGAGCTCAAAGGGATATAACACTAGATTGCTTTATTAGTCTAGCTACTTCGGACACGTTTCTTTTTTTTTTCCCTGAATAAAACAGCCATAATTTATAAAAAGGCATATTCTTTATAATTCATATTGTTTTTTACATTGCGTGTTTGAACGATCTTTTTTTCTGGTGTCCACATCAGATTTTCCTGAAATCGACCTTCTGTATTTTTGGCGATATTTCGCAGACTTGAAACTAGACAAGAGCAGATCATGCAACGGATGTTAATTAAATTTTTTGCCGCATTTTAGATTTGCTTACCAATAAGTACTTATTATTACAGAATACACATCACATTATTAATTTCTTTATACGGCATTTCGTTATTGAACAAATATATTGAACACTTTGCACATATATAAGCATAATATTTTCTGTGTTTTCAAAGCTTTTACATCGCTTTTAAATTCAGTATTAAACCCCGCTTCGTTGTGGTAATCAGTACAAGTACAGTTGACCAGATACAGCTTTGCGGATTTGTAATGGATACTACTTTTCGTTTAATTTTCCACATCCTGGCTGATCAGGAAGTACTGATTAGGTCTGATGAGAAAATTGTTTATCTCCGTGTTGCTTTATATCTCAAACCCTTTCTGTACTTGTATGTATCATTAAAAACATTTCGTATTATTGCATTACAGTCTAATGCAAAAAGTAATGGTTTATAAAATTGAAAATAAATAACATATCTACATGATTGATCTTGCACGTTTTATTTTTTTTAAATATTTTTTTCTAAATTAAATATTTTTACCAAAACATGTTAACGTTTAACAACAAACAATTTTCAGTGAAACACACAAAAAGTTTTATATGTATAACGAGCCTCTTCCTAACAAAAGCACGGAGTTCAAAAATCGAAAAAAAAACTTTTAATTATAAAATTTGAAAATACATCTACATGGACTTAGAATACTTTATTCACTGATAAAGGAAGCAAATAGTTATTTATTTCAAACATCTATACTTTAATTGTGTCGTTCTATGCTATGAATATCAAGCTCCACCAGGGACAGTCGTTCGTTTCCTCTCTAACTAACTGCTGCAGACAGGTCCTTCGAAATTCTCGGACATTATTCAAATCCAACATCGTTTGACAATCGCATAACATAAAATCATGATCTTTTTCCCGACTTTTCAAGATTCTTGAAATTTCTGAGAGAGCTGGCTGCAGCGTCGAGAGTGAATTTCGAACGTCTGAACCAGACCCTTTTAAAGTCTTTTAATCTTATTAATATGATTAGTACTTTTGTATTTTAATGTATTTTGAACCTTGGTAAACTAAACACTGTCTATGTCGAACCAATTTAAGTCGAAAAGGGGTTCTGTATAGATGGGTTTCTCTGTATTAAGTTATCGACATAATAGATGTGTTAGATAGCTATGTGAAGTTATATTGAAATATTCCTGAAAGAATATCACAGATATGATCGGTTCATGAGAAACTTTTATGGCAATTTTGAAAAAAATGAATGCCAAATCACAAACACAACAACGACAATAGTGGTAACAGACGCTAGAAACATTGCAAAGATATATACAAATCGAGAGGTATTTTAAATACTTTGACTTCCTATTGCACCGATAGCAGAAACTTTTTTCTGCTTTACAAAATCGAATTCCGTTTTTATTGAGTACATGACAAGACAATATTTCTTCATTTGTTTTAATCTGATAGTATTATTTGGCGTTTCCATTTTGTTTGTTTAATGATTGAAGTTCTTATTCATAGTGAAAACTTAATTTAAACACGTAGATATATTGTCTTCTGTCTATACATTGAACTGAAAACAATATTTAAAGTAATACTTTTACATAGTACAGTCAATCAAGATTGCTGTAGATTGTATTTCAGTTCACCATAATTGATGATGACATATGTACTCTTATGTCCTTAGATTGCTCGGTCTAAATTATGTCAGCAATCAATCTCAAAATACATCAATACACAAAGTGCGGAGTTTTCGTGAATGTTTGCCTGTATATAGATCTTCTATGTAGGCACTTAAGATAACGCGATATATCATTAACTAATTAGAGGGTATTTTCTTTCTCATCGAACCATTGATTATTATTGTTTTGTGAGGTTTTTAGTTGCGCCCTTGAAAACACTTTTCATAGACCTTCCGTTTCTTTATTTTGTTTTGTTTACCGCACATGGCACATATCAAACTCATATTCCCTGTCCCTGAAACAGAATAAAAACATGGTAAAAAGAAAGCAAAAATAAAAATATGCATAGGCAAAACATGCTCATAGTGCGAAAAAGATTAGCATTATTAGGAAAATATAAGGTCCTTACATTAAATGTTAGGTAAATATATGTAGGTTGATTGTTAAGTTTGATATAGTATTTCAGTAAGACCGTTAAATAAGGGTAATGATTAAACGGTACTCTAATTAAGAACTTTGGTATGTTTCTGCCGGGCAAAATATATTCCACATACAAGATTTCAATCATTTCAATCTCAAAACAGTGAATACTCACTTATAATAATCGTCATGCTGACTGCTTACTCCCCTAAAGGCGTAATTATCCGGAGCAAAAATTGACCATGCCCGATCTAAGCCTGTTTTGGGTTGTTTCCGACATTCAGTGAGTGATGCTCCTTTTGGAAAGGAATAAACATAAATTATAAATGGTTAGAATTAACTTCACAATTTACTGAAATCTTATAAAGTTCTGCCCCCGTGCAGGTCCGGCTGTCAAAAGAATAGGCCTGCAGCAGCGCTAAGCTTGTTGTAAAAGGCAACTAAAAGGACTACTAAGTACAATACATGTACATTGTGTATTTCATGTATTGTACTTAGTAGTCCAAATACAGTTAATGTACATTGTGTATTTCCCTGGAGTGTTTCATGCTGGGGTTGTTATGCTATAATACGGAAAACCTGACCGCAAACCGTGGTGTACCGTGTTGGGAAAGATGCCACGTTCCTCGCACGTTAAAGAACCCTGCTGTGGTATTCGATAGGAGTAGGAACCATAGGGCTCCGCTATCGGAGGTTAAATAGCCCGATCCTACCCATCCCTCCCTGTTCTAGTGGCAATCTAAGTTTCTCGACCCTGTTGCCCTTGTGTCCCATCCCTTTTTTTATTTAATCATCATTTCATGTTTATTTTATCATCCATTTCATGTTCATTGTCTGAATATAGCTGAAATATTGCTGCTCGGACGTTAAACCCCAACAATCAATCAATCAATCAAATCTAATAAAGTTCTGTATAAAATTCAAGCGGATTGTGAATCATTTGCTATCTGATATTTAGCCTTCTCGATGATTTGGTAGTTTAATTTATTCCTTTAACAGCTAAATATTTTGCGATATCACATTGTTGGACGAAATACTATGAACAAGTCATATGAAAAACTTGCCGTTGTGCTTGGTTGTTGACTGATTTGTAGAAAGCGACTGGCTTTGTGGCGTTTCTTTTGTGGTTGTACCGTAACAGCTGGTTAAAGTAAGTACTGTTTGTTTTTCCTTCACTTTTACTAATGTTCTTTTTTTTCCCTTAAAATACAGAACTTGCACATTGCATTGATACCTGGCATTTGACAGCAGTAAAATTTCCACTTTCTGTCCTCAGAGCTGTTGTCATGTATACTCTCCATGCCTGCCAACACACCCTGGGTGGTACATTGGAATGAAAACTGTGCTTTGAGTGCGTTAACATAATCTTAAACAACAACAAAAATGCAGATTTACCATTCTAAAGCTAATCTTTCCAGTTTGTACCATGATTTTATGTTCAAGTAGCACTCTAGCTAAGGATCATGCAAAATGTGATTCATGGGTAAAATGCCTACACATTTTTATTTTTGATATTTTGTTTTAAATGTCATAGTATACGTGGTTTTTCATATAACCTGTGCTCTGAGATAAAAATCATATAGAATGCACTGTAGATTTCAAAATAAAGGGAGATACCTGTAAATGACTCTCAAATACAATGGAATCTATTGAATTTTCAATGTTGATTATCTCCTAAGAGCAGGCAGATTTGAATGAATAATTACACATTTTATAGTATAGACCCATAAAACAACTTAATTACAAAAAAATAAAAATATGTAGCCTTTTTCGGGGTGTATCACATTTTTCAGATTTTGCATGATTCTTACATAGACAGCTACTTAAATTGTGTTTGAGAAGGAAGTCATAGTGATATGTTTTATACTTGACATTAGCGAATACGTGTAATTAATTATAGTGCAAGTATATAAGGCTCATTTATTGTCATGTAGTATCCAAATTTAGTGGCAAAGGGTTGGAAAAGCAAACTATTATGGTATATAGAGTGAAGGTTGTTTTCATGCTAAAAATATCGAATTTATTACACTTTGAAATATAATCTTAGAAACATCTATCTTTGCTATCTTTGTTAATAAATATTTGTTCCCTTCATCATATAAATTAAGAGCCAGTTGCAGTACTGCCAGTGTAATCAAGGGAAGCAAGATTCTAGCGGAAATCAAAAGAATGTATGTAATCCATGGACAAAGACCAGACATGAAAAACAGACGCACACAACAAAGAAAATAAAACAACAAAAACAATACATCCAAACTAGAGAAAGTAAATGAGCAATTCGGATTCCACTAAATTGTAAAAGGCAAAAAAAACCAAACAAACAAACAAAAACAAAACGTGTAAATATATATGCTTAGGATTACCTCCATCGATTATTTTTTTTAAGCTCCCACAAGGTTGCTAAATGCCATTAAGTAAACCACATAGACTGAACATGTAATATTTGTTGTTTTTTTATCTGCATCAACAACAATGAAAGCAGGTCTCGTAGCCACTTGAGTCCATTTGACCGTTAGTCATTCTAGATGGATCATGAGTACATGGATTTTTTTTTATATAGAATGTTAATCAAAACGTACAGTTACTAGATAACTCACGGAAGAAAGCGTACGTTTATTCTCTAAGTTTGTGTATTTCAATATCACAAACGCCAATCACATCAATAAGGGCAGAAAATTAGTCAATGAAGGCCATATCACAGAGCGTCAACCTATTGATTTTTCAAAAAACAGTTCATGTAAAAATCCCTTACATTTAATTCGTTTCTTTTTTCTTCAGATTCTGAATTGGTAAACTTCATTTCTACTTAAATTATTGGTACGCTGTAATAATAGTCGCAGGTGTCATGTCAGTTGAATTGAAGACGTTTTGCTATATCATCAACTGCTGATGTTCCCAGAAAAGAAAGTAGCGCGCATTGTGAAACCGAGCAACTTAAAGATAAAGGGGCGGATTTTAGTTTTAGTTAATGTCTTACCGTTTGTCCATTGACAGTTTCTCGTTCCACCAACTGGCCGTCGGCAGAGTATTTCAAACACACGGTCTTCATAGAAATTATCATGTTTGCTGTTTATTTCATAAATAATAGACCCGTCCGGGCAACGGTAGTTTAATTGTTTGTCCATAGCATTCATCCAACAATTTACTATTGGCAGAATGAAAAACGCTAAAATGTTCCTCGAAAGCATCACTGTACTCCCTTAAAATATAAAGAAGAACTATTTCTTCAAACAAAACAGGCCGCCATTCTGTGCATGGCATACATTATTTCTCAGAAATAATTTCTATGGAAGTTTTGTCTTACAGAGTCATGAAGTTTGAAGCTAGGACCAGATTCTACACGGAATGTTGTACGTGAAAACGGAACCTATTTCAAACAGTTTATACTATATTCTTGAAGCTCTTATAACGTTGAAATTGAAATAAGAGCGCGTTTTATCTAAAGCTACAATTTCAAAAAGGATGTATGTTTTATATAATATGCTGCGTAAATATAATAATGTGTGTTTATATATACATACGTGTGGAATGGTCAAAATGTTGATACCTTCTCCTAGGGATCTATGATAAATTTGTCTCTTATCTCGAACTCGTTCCCAACGAACAGTAAGTGGTAAAAACAAGGACCACTTGTATGGCAATCAATATATGTGATATCGTCACTTTTGTAAAACAACTGCATCGATCTTTTTGTGTTCGTCACTTTGTTATATGGTAACGGAAATAAGATCTACTTTTGAACTCTATTATTCCATTGAGTTTTGTGTAATTGCCACTTTTTTACCAGAAAATATTTAGAATTCCAAAATGTCGTTTTGTTATTTATTTTTCAAGTATTATTTTCTTTTAATTTTCTTTTATTTACCATCCACCTCTGCTACTATTGTTATTGACAATAACTGTAGTAGAAAATCTTTTAAATAAGTTATTAATATCAGTATTGATTCGGCCAAATACATTGTGATGTCTTCCTAATCCGACATGGTTCCAAACAAATGATGACTACGTCTAGTACGCATGACACACGCTTACTAATTGACATGCCCATACCTTTTTTGAAAGAGTAATCAAGGGAACCAAGGTTATAGCGGTAATCAAAAGAATGTAATCCAGGGACAGAGACCAGACATGGAAAACAGACCTTCACAACAAAGAACATAGAGTAACTAAAATAATACATACAAAGCAACAAAAGCAAATGAGCAACTCGGACTCCACTAAAAACTGAGAGCATGGACCAGGTGCACCGGTAGGGTAATCATAATAAAATTTAACTCGCTAAAACATTTCGCCTACACCAAAGTTATATTTTTCATTGGAGGACTTTATTTTAAATTTATGTGGTATTAGTCCCTATTTGTAATTACCTGTGACACCATTTTGTATCAGACAAACTGATTAAGGATAGGATAACATTTTTGGTATTTAGATTGTTTAGCTAAAAGGTTCTTCACACAGAAACTAAACAACTATAATTTAAACCAGTTTTTGACATGAAATGGTTGTGTCCTTATTGTGT
This sequence comes from Perna viridis, assembly GCA_037379345.1. NCBI lineage: Eukaryota > Metazoa > Mollusca > Bivalvia > Mytilida > Mytilidae > Perna > Perna viridis. The sequence goes on along the minus strand of CM074517.1, from coordinate 27,666,523 downwards.
GGCTTATGATGTACCGTGATTCTCAAACCACACGGTAAGAATTATGATTGATTTTACATACGATGGGAACATTACTTTTCGTAGTTTTAAACTGGTTTATAGCGTTGATTATAGAACATTGTCAATGAAACGCACTAGGAATAAATGTGCGGCTGTTCAACGCGCCGATGAAACATTCTATTCTTATAATAAAAGCTTCATGTGTTACCTTTATTTTAATACTATTTTATACTTAGAATATATATGGAAAATTGGCAATTAGACAATTAGCACAGAGACCAATTACAGTCGTACACTTAATTGTGAATATTGATATTAATAGCTAGTGTATGGGTTGCATCGACTCATGAAACATCATGTATAAAACCGATATCCAATGCGTATTTGAATAAAATGCATGGTAATTGTAAGAATGTGAAATTAAACGTTGATATTCAAGTGTTCACTTACTATCAATTTAATAGAAAAAAGAACAGATATGGTCCATAATGCATCATCGTATAACCTCCATAAAATAGTTAATATTTAGAGAGATCTTCAAAAGGTCTTCAATAAGTATAAACAAACAATCACAGTACAAAACGACAACTCTTCTTCAAAATAAACTATTACATCAAAAAACGACTCCAATAAATTAATGACCAGTATTATTAAACACTATTGATATTAGGGCGAAATATTTCGTTTCTAACCAAGTATCATCTTGCAAGCGCAGCAGGGAACGTTGAAATTGTGGACAAACATTCGCAATTGACAAAATTAGATTAAGAAAAAAATCATTATCAAACACATCCACTTTAGGTAGAGTATAAAATAAATATTACCTCTCCAGACATGGTCATCTAAGCTTCAATAACAACTAAAGTAATTTAAACGCATTTTCATGATAGAGATGTTAAAACTGGTAATAGATAAACACAGTGAATCATTTGATTTAGCCACTTTGATTAGTAGGTGTTATGTTTGGTGGGTAGTCAATGAGGAAAGGCGTCAAAGATAATTGAAGATATAGCAAAAGAAACAGATAGGGCGAAACATACTTAATTTAAGTCAACAACGACATTTCTATATACAAGGTCTCTTTGCTTCAAAACATAAAAAACTGAAATTTGAACAAGGTTTCATAGTGATACTGAAAACGGAAAAAGTTGAAATATACACTTACTTTTAAAGAACAACATTTGAATTAGAATACCCTGATTTTGAAAAATTGAAGTTAAAACTAAATTTCATTGCTGCGGCATACAGTGTCCAAATTTATTTTTATACTTTTTTCATATGCAAAGTGACGAAACCTTACACAAAAACAGCATTGCAGACGTTGAGCATGCCTACTATGCCATTTCTGGTACACTTAAAGATAACTTTTGCGTAACGAGAAAAGCTGAGTAGTCCCTAACTAACAATATGGAGTACCCCTGAGTCGTGATTAATCAGCATATGCATCTCTAAGCATGACCTTAGGCAATTTTGTTAACAATCGATTTTTGTTTTTGGTGTTTTTAAAGTTTACGTTTGGTAATAATATTTTTCCCTTCGTGAACCAATGCATACATTAGATAACAACAATGTCAATCGAAAATAAATCAAACTAATGATGCTCTGGTCTTTTCGAGTAATCAAAGGAACCAAGGTAATAGCGGTAATCCAAAGAATGTAATCCAGAGACATAGATCAGATATGGAAAACAGACATACACAACAAAGAACATAAAGTAGCTAACTTCATACATACAAAGTAACAAAAGCAAATGAGCAACTTTGACTCCACTAAAAACTGGGAGCATGGACCAGGTGCACCGGTACGGTAAGCGTCCTCTTTAATTAAACAACAAAAAGCTTTCAAAACAGGGAAAGCAAGAAATTAAAGTGTCGATTTGTTTAAAAAATTCTATTGCCTATTTCAAAATAAAACATGCATTGATATAAAAACCCGTTTAGTGATACCTACTTAAGAAAAACAAAAAGAAAATAACTAAGTATAACAGTTAAAATAATTACATACGAAGTGATCAAGGATATTTTGTCCAGAATAATAGCAACATCTTTCCCAGTAACACGAATTTCGTTTTCTTTTTCAACGGGAACAACAGTATTTTGTTGTCTCTTTATATTCCATTTACCTAATGTTTGAAAACATGTCGGTATGTCTTTTATGTTTTCATTGTGATAAAAGCCAACGCTAAATATAGTAATGAATGCAATCACACCACTGACGCTGATGATTGTCACCATTACAATTAGAAGAACACTCATTGGATTTGACGATGCAGGAATCGAAGCTGATACTAATGTTAAGAAAATTGCATATGAGAGTAATATGGTCATGGCAAGTCCAATGCGCTCCCCCGCGTCAATTGGGAGAACAAATACTAAAGGATTCAATATTGCAAACAAAATGGTTGGCAACACTACCATGACCGTATAGTAGAGTGATGCGCGCTTCATCACAATTTCTGCTGAGAACTTGGTATAATGGACAAGCGTACCAACGCTCGTTGAACATTGTTGCAATTCCCAATCAGAATTTGGCGAATAGTAATTTAAGTTTGCCTCTCCTGATATTGAACTGAGAGATATAGATGAACTAGTATAACCCCAAGGAATCAAATTGACAACGCAAGTTTGTGTATCATACGGAAATTTTGATATATCAGTTTTGCACTTTATGTCGAACACACTACCAGGCGAGTGAATTACAGTGCCGTCGTTTTGTAAAGTTGCAACAAATGTCTTTCCAGCTGCAAAAGACTCTATTTCGTCAACTCTATTCACGACAAACATTGGTGGTGTCCATATTTCATTTGAATCAACCGTTGTGGTATATAAATTGTTATATGACGATGCATCCCATGCTAGAGCACTATCCTCCCACCTTAGAAAAAATGATCCTGTAAGTTCCAAAGTTTCATCAACCTCTCGAAACCTGTTAATGGCTGTCAAGTAAAATTGTACAGCCACTACGAGTTTGTGATTTGGGTTCCCTGGCTTAACCCCTTTCGTGTAGTTTTTAAATAAGTCGTTGTAAAGGGTTTTAACGTCTTCTTGCGTTTGACAAAATCCAGTCCAAAACAATGGCATTAACATGAAAGAGATGAGACCGGATTTTGAGCAAAATAACATCATTTTTCCACCTTTTTAGCAGCGCACCTATTATTAGTACTATAAGATTAAATACATGTGGATAAGCGGATCATCTTTTTGCGTTCAAAATATAAGTCTTTGCATACTTAAATCAAATAAATCTATATAAATTATAATAATCTCGATCACTTTAACAAATATTTATAAAAGCATAGGTGTTGTTAAAAGTATTTAAACTAAATTTGAAAGTTACATCTTCAAAGGCGGTATGCGAAGTTAATTCAACTGGTTAATTTAATGGATCTTTAGGAAAACATCATCACCATTTTTCAATGTACTAGTATTGGATTTTCATCTTTAGATGTAGCTACATACTATGTTGTTTCATAATAAATATAATAATTATGCGTTCTAATTAAAGCACCTTTTAATTACGTAAAGTCAGATTACATAGAAGTACATTGAGACCTGTCTAAAGCGTACTACCCTTTGGACTTTAAAACTGAGTGGTTATGTGGTCTGTAATTGTTTCTGAAATATAAATACATTAAAGTGAGTTAGATGGGGTATTGCATCACCTCCTGTCGGATATTTATAATAAAGACTGCTACTTGGTATTATTGTGTATCTACAAGATGGATTTATTTCAGCCATAGGTATGCTGTTATGACAAACGGGTGCTATCTACGAATAGAATTTTAGCGCTATGTCCTAACGCACCTACAGCATAGATCTAACGAGAGTGGTACAAGTCAATTATGTCACATTTATGTTAGAAATATGTACTTAAATCGTATTTACGGAGGATATGTACAGATCTCGTAATAACACAAAAAAGAATTCATAACATATCATCAATATACGTACGCGTCTATTCCCATGGATTCGTGTGTTTCTAAAAATACTTTTTTCTGCTCGGTAATTCATTCATGGCAAACCGTAAAGAGGGACAAGAAGATCGAAGAACACCATCGCAACTAACCTCATATTTACATGATGTTTGTCTTTTGCATAAAATTTAGCCTCAGTATCAATATATGATATAAACGATTAAAAAGTTAAAAATTGTTAGAATCACCACATACAATCATCGATAATAACAACAAATGCAATCGTGGCTTGTTCATAATAGTAGAAATATACATTTAATGAATACATAACTTATTTTTAATAGCTAGTATTGTTTTAGTTAACATATGTTAGATAGTCTTATTGCCTGATGTGAATACAAAAATACAAATCTTTTAAATATCGCAAATTTCGGTTTACTGTACTTAAAAAGTATTATTGAATGATTTTGTTTGTTTCGTCTACTGTGTTTGCATCGTAAAATAATTCGTACAAATAGCTACAATGAGGAAAGAAATACGGCAACCCCCACACCCCCATTTGTACTATTTTACCTATGAAATTCTTTCGATCGAATAACAATATCAATAAAACATATTGCCAATTTCGATATGCTGTAACGTGTTTAAAGGAGAAACGTCTCATCAGCAGCATTAGAATCAAATAACACCTCAATCCAAAGATAATTGTATACAAGAAGTAATTAAAACCTAAATTATCGAAATTTGAAACTAAATTCATCACTGAAAGTCCTACAACGTGCAATGCAAAGGATGAATCCTCAGTACTCCGGATGTATTGAGATTTGTAATTATTTAATGGAAATTTTTATATAATTCGGGAGTCAGACAAGTCGGACAACTGGATTGGTAATTACCCTCGAGGGCCTTAGTATCACAGGCAGTGTTTAAACCCGGTGGTTATTAAATACAAAAGTACCGATCATATATATAAATATTAATTCAGCTTTTCAACACATTTTGTACTGCAATACTTCATAATGCAACATAAGACATATTGGACATGTATTTTATTTCTAGAATGTTTGCAACTTTTAAAGTCATTCATAGCAAAAACAAGCATGTGAAAATATTGATATAGACATAAATGAAATGACCAAAGTTTTAAGATCTATAGTTTTAAAAGAAGCTAAGCATGTTTAATACTAAGACGTGAATATCTGTCTAAATCAGCAACTTATCTAACATTTCAAACTGTCACAAATATAAGGTATGAAACAATTACAATTATAATGATTGAGTATGACGCTATCAATGAAATTTTGTCGAGAACAATGGCAACTTTCTTCCCAGTTATATAAATTTTCTCATCACAAAGAGGAACAACGGCATTTCTCTTTCTCCTAAAATTCCATCTAGTTAAGATCACCAAAAATCTCGGTATGTTTTCCGTATCATCGGCATGGTAAATCCCTACGCTAAATATAGTTACAAATGCAATCACGCCACTAACGCTAATGATCATTACCATGACGATGAGCAGAATACTCATCGGATTAGAAGATGCAGGAATCGAAGCCGAAACTAAAGTCAGGAAAATTGCATATGAGAGCAAAACAGTCATAGCAAGTCCGATTCGTTCACCTGCATCGACAGGAAGTACGAATACCAAGGGATTCAATAAAGCAAACAAGACGGTCGGCAAAACGACCATAACCGTGTAATAAAGTGAGGCGCGCTTGATTGATACGTCAATAGAAAATTTCGTATAATGATTATAAGGACCGCTATACGTAGAATATTTAAGTAATTTCCAATCAGAATTCGGCGAATAATACACCAAGTTTGCTTCAGCTGCTGTTGAATTGAAAGCCATAAATTGACTGGTATAACCCCATGTAATCATGTCTAATATACACGTTTGTGTATCAAACGGGAACTTTGAAATATCAGTTGAGCATTTAGCATCGAAAACCTCACCAGGAGAATAGTGAACTGTTCCATCACTTTCTATGGTAACAAACCAGAGTTTGTCAGATCCTAGTGATTTCATATCGTCCACTCTATTTATGATATAAAGAGGAGGAAGCCACACATTATCTGTCCTCACTTGAATTGTATATTGGTTACCGTATAATGCTGGGTTCCATGTTAAGGATTCATCCTTCCATTTGACGTAAATAGCACCGGTAAGTTGAATTACTTCATCAACTTCTCGGACACTGTTTATTGAAGACAACGAAAAAAATGTATTCAATACAAGTTGATCGTTTGGCCTCCCTGGTTTCAAATGTTTTGTATGATTTCGAAATAAAACGTTGTAGAGTCTCTTTGCGTCCTCATGTGTCTGGCATCTTCCGCTCTTTATGAACAACACTAGTAAGAATATATGAACAAACATTCTTTGACACATTACAACTTTCAATTAATGTTTCATTCGCGTTTCCCGTTATATATACGGACAGGGATAATTCTTTATCAAAGGCGATATCAAATATTGTTTTTTTAATAACTGCAGCTGTAAAAATAATTGCATACTGAACTGATTTTTTTTTATAAATTAATTGTTTTCAACTATCATTCAATAACAGAAAAATACAATAGTTTAATGTAATAGAATTTGAATACAATGAAATCCATTATCATCATCCAATTTTGTTCCAGGTTCAACTTTATACAAATACTTTTAATACTAGTATAAATAGTCGTTAATTGCAGTTCATTAAACAAATCACGGTAATTGATTTTATACAAAAGTCATGACGTTAAGCGCTCTTTGCTTTTAAAAAATCGAATCTCCAAAATTAAGTATTAATTCCATATGTTTTTGAAATGATATAAATATCGGTCAAAATAATAAATAAAACGATCAAAATTAAACAGAAATATTTTTTTGTTGTTATTCAGTTACATTTTCCAACCTCTCTTGCAAATTATCAATTGAATAGACCGTAAACAATGCAATGATCTCTCAGTTTTAACTCAATCAGAAAAGTTTTGCACACTCACTTTCGTTGTCAATTTCATTTCAGAAAATGAGAATGAGACGCGGTACTAACCCCTAACCAGGGGTCACCGGTTTTCTCACACCGGGTATATTTTGTTAATTTTACGGTAATATCATGCGAAAACATCATTTCATGTACTCTGAAATAATTAGAAATCTAGAATTTACTTAATCTATGTAATGGTATTAGCTTTCGGTGCTGAAATGATCAATCTTTCATAGTTTTCTTGTCTCAAAAGGTACAAAGATTTCTCAATCATTCTTGGAAGGTGAATGGAAAAAAAATGTCACATTTCCGCTCTTTTTCTCCAAGACAGGTCTATTAGAATAATTCTCAAATGCGTATCTAACAATCATATAATCACCATATGGACTATATAGTTTTCAGATTCCCAATAAATGCTATCATGTTTGCAAAATACCCGAATTTTTAGTTGAACGTCGTATTTTATGGTTAATATGAACAAATAGTAAAGCTGAAATAATATATGTAATAAACAGTGGCAAATAATAATAATACTCAACAGATATTACATGTACAAATTCAGATATAATTTTCATGCATGTATATATACTTTGTAAAAAAAAATAAAACAAAACAAAAAACAAAAAACACCTGAGATTGACATAATTCGTCCTGAAGGGTAAGCATGTCCTGCTCCGCTAGCGGCTACCGTGCATTTCCAAGTGAGTTAAATTTGATAAGAGTTCAGTTAGTTGGCTTTTCAATCCGGTAAGGCACGAAATCCACCTTTAAATTATACAACTTCTTCTAATCATGATATTTACATACAAACGCAAAATAATCCACGATCACACTAAATTGGGAACATTTAGTGAACGTGATATAATACAAGCAATTACATCTTATCTCAAAGTCTTAGGTTGTACACTTATAGCTTATAGATAAACCTGGGACGTTATACTTTTATTGAGAGGTGGTAACGAAAAATCCGTGTATAGGTAGGTAATACATTGTTGGCTATTTATAAAAAAAAATGACTTATATAAAAAGTCATAATTTATTCAGGCTTTTGGGTCGGTCAAGTTCACTTATTTCATTCAACACCATGTAATATATGAGTCTTACATATAACTAGGGATATATTATAACTGTGTAGGTCATATTAATGTATTTCAACTGTAAAAACTAAAATACAAAATATATATCGTTTTAAATCTAGTGATCAAGTAAACTATACAGTAGCTGGCATAGTTCAATAATTAGAACATGAATTCCTATCGTAAACAATATTTGTAAGCTTGTATCATAACAACTTACTTCCGGGACGGAAAGGACAATTGTTTTATAGATTTCCAACATTTCAGGATGAGTGATGGCTTTTCGAACCATCCGTGTATTTCAAAAACTAGACCCAGGCATTGCTCTAAATACGCCAGCACGTGGCATGCACATTACGGCGGTAACAATAAAAGAACGAAACAATTGCTAAAAATTGGCATTCTCTTTATTTATCGATAGCTACGCCCCAGCTAGATTATTACCATAAGTATATGTTTTTAATGCATCGCATCTTTTCAACAAGCATTTTGTACTGTAAATGTAGTATTAAATTTGTTATAAAAACTACATGCATCATCCTCTCAACATTCATTATTAGACTACGATAGTTGTTGGTCTGTGCAAATTTCAACATTTAAAAATTTTTGAGTTATGTATTTTTTATCAATTTTCCCAAATTTTATTGCAGATAGTGATGGGCAAAATAGCTGTTATCGGGGCCGGGGCTGTTGGTTTATCTACTGCAATTAATATTAAGCAACAATTGCCATCGTCAGACGTTGATGTCATAGCAGACAAGTTTACAGACGATACAACTAGTTATGGTGCAGGGGGCCTGTTCAGACCTACTGGGATGCATACGCCAGGAGTCTCAATGGATCTCTTGAAGTACGATGAATAAACTTACAATTTACATGATTTATCATACATACAATAGCACTTCCAACATCAAAAAGCCTTACACTATTGATGCACCTGTCCCATTTTAGTGTGTTTGCAATACTCACTAACGTTTTCACGTTTTTAATTTGTTTGTTTGTTTGTTTGTAATGGGTATTTTTTTTGTCTTTTTGTCTTTTTGTTTTTGTTTTTGTTTTCTGTCTTTTTTGGGGGGGATTCGTACACGTAGCATTATTCCTTTACTCGAGCCATTGTTTAAGATATTTCCAGCTGACTTTAATTAGTTTGGTGCAAAATTCAATTAAGTATACGAGTACAGTTGGGAACTAGAGAATGGGAATCGACAAAATCCCTTTTCTTGCCAATGATCAAAACAATTTTGATATTCTAACAGCATTGCTATTTCATATCTTACTAGATATCATTAATTTGTTTAGACGATGGACAAGGGCGTCTTGGACGTATTTTTCTAATTTAACACTATCAGACAAGGCTGCAGAAACTGGAAATCAGCTTATTCCTGGATATATGTTCTCGAATACAGAACTAGATGTAAGTAGCCTATGTTAATTATTTTTCTGTTCTTTGGGTATATTTATAAAAAAAAAACGGTGAAATTGCCAAAAAATATTTGAGCACGCTGATATGCCAATATAATATGTGCTCAAATACTAATTCAATATGCTGTTTCAATCTGTACATTTGAATGAATTTCAAAAATGTAAATAAATAAACTTATTTATCAAAGTGTCACAAATTGATTGCACAAATAATATGCTATTAACAAATATTCATATATTTATTTCTTTAAATATGATATCTAGCGATTAGTTTGACTTCCTTTGTAAAATTGTGTGCATTTATTTTAAAAGATATATCACTTTTCTTATGTAAAGAGAGATACATTATTTAATCATTATATATTTGAAGAATGTATAACATAAATTATAAAACAGAAAAATCAGCTTAATAGAATACCCTGAATACGTTTACAATTCATTTTAACTAACAATTTACTATTTATTATTTCTTTGTTTTCGTTTCCAGTGATTGTTTATGATATAAAGGTTTGTCCTCCCTACCTAATTGTATATATCATCATGTAGAAGCATTATATAGTGCAAACTTTTGAATAGTACGTTATTAAAGTTTTTGTTTCATTATAGGAACCTCTTTATAATGATTATATGTATGGCTTTCGAAAATTGAATGACAAAGAAATGAAAGAATTAAAAAAAGATCATAGATACAAGTAAGTGTCTTATGCGTGACCTATTAAGTCACTTTTCCATTCACCTGAAAGAACATAACCTTGAGCATTTCAATCGATATAGGATGGGTTCAAACACCGTTTAGGAATAGTTACAAAACAATGGCAGTATCCCTGGCGCGGATGCGTAGGGTGTAGACTTTGCGTATGCTCCTTTTCATAGAATTGGGAAAAATATTTTTGCATGAAGTCTAGATTTATTTTTCACAAATTAGGCGACAAATACAAATTAAAAAGTTGTAAAGTCACAAAACAAAATTTACATTAAGTTTAGCCTTGAGTACTTATCTGTACTTCCCTTTGCCTCTCGTGTCCTTTTGTGGACATTATGTTAACTTTTTTTTCGTTTAGTTGCTTGACGTACTACTTTTATTATAGACTAGAGGTTGACAAATGTCTTTATGTTCTCTTATTATAGACACGGATATCAAATGACAACAGTTATTACATGTTGTTCAAAATATATGCCATGGCTGACTAAAACGTAAGTTTGTTTTGGTTTTCAATTTTTATTACATTATTATTCCGATACACTTTCTTATTTTTATATTCCCATTCAACGAGTATGTGGTATTTCTGAATTACCTTGTCCGTTCGTCCGATATCGTCGAAATTATCTTGGAAGCCCCTTAAATTTGTTTAGGGGTTTTAAATAGATGGGACATAATACGTAGGCTATTTTGGTCCGAAATCAGCTTCATGTTGTGAGGAACTTTATCATTTTCATTATATGGAATGATAGAGAAAATATTTAATATAAGAAAAATTAAACATTAAATCGATGAAAGGATTTCACATTTGGTGTGTGTTGTTTTATATTATATGTGGGATATGTTGAGGAGTGCACCATACCTTGCACCGGAACGTGTGCAACTTCATGTTTCATTGGGTCATCTGGTGGGCCACGTAAATCTTGCTTTTGCCACTTGAATTCGTATGATTGCTTTAACAGCCAGATTTTATAATATTGCGACAGTTTAAAATGTCTATTAAGTCCCAATATATATATGGAAGAGTAATCAAGGGAAGCAAGGTTATAGCAGTAATCAAAAGAATGTTACCCAGGGACAAAGACCAGACATGGAAAACGGACATGGAACTCATCATATGTTCATGAAAAAAAATTTAAATAAAAAAAACGATTAATGTAATTGAATATAGTCATAATGTTGATGATAAGAAAGATGTCGACTTACAATACATTTGTAATCATTATCACCATAGACACCCTTTAAATTGTTTTCCATTTCATGAAGGTGGCTTGAGAGCGGAGGGACGATTATAAGTAAAACAGTTACAGATTTAAATGAGGTGCGTGTTCGTTTCAAATTGTCATTTTTTTTTTTTTTTTTTTTTTTTTTTTTTTTGTATTTTTGTGTTACCCTCTCTATTATTGTTCTATTATAGTTTTCTATTTATTTGTGCTAACATTATATCAATCTCTTTAGTGTGCTTGGAATTTGTTTTATATCTTTCTTACATTGTAAATACGTTGTTAACATGTTGTAACCTCTTTGTAACAAAGTATTTTGCGCTCACAGTCATAGAACGGCACACATGTAAAACATTTATATCATGATGACCATATATATTAAGTAAAACAGTAAAGACACTGTGAGTTTATGAAATGAAAAAAAACTTTTTTCCAAAACATAACACTTAAAGAGGTAGAGCTAAGGTAAAGGACAAAACTTTTACAAATCATTGGAACGTTGGTATTCAGCATTTTACATCAATCTCATGTAGGCATCAAAGTAAGTTAGAGTAATTACATTCCGTTTCAAACGTAAGCTTGATAGGCTTTGGTGATATTGAATATAATTCAAACATCTCACTGATTTCAAGAGTTATGTCTCTTACCCTCTCTTTGCCCCCTAAAGATAATTAAGTAATGGACAGACGCTCATTGATGGACATGAAATATGTATGACTAAAAGATAACACATGAATTGTAGTTGGTAGGGATGTATGACGTCGTTGTCAACTGTACAGCACTAGGCAGTAGAACTCTAATAAATGATGATAGTGTATATCCCACCAGAGGACATCTTCTGACGGTAATTATTCCATTTATAGTTTAAATGGTCATTGTAATGAAGGATATCGCAAAGATAAAAGAAAAGCTTCGTAAATGTTTTTTTTTATTATTATTTCAGGCGAAGTTAATTTTCAAAACTGAAAATCTTTAAATCTCTGTTCATACGGTCCCAAGTACCGTGAACCGCGCTCCATAAATTGGAATTATAACTTCAAAGTTCTTATGGATGCCGCGGAGAACTACGCAAGAAAATGGATAAAACGAGAGCAAGAAGACATTGATTCTCTGTCGGAGTGGGTAAAGGTCGTGAGGTGCTTAATTTTGAAACGAATGAAAGTTTTAAGTAGGTCAATGAATGTCAATGCTACATCAGTTTTCAAGGACCCTGATGTAGCAAAAACGTTGTCTACTATACATGACAAATATGTTGTTGTACCAGCAGACAAAGCCCAAAACAACATTGTTTTGTCTGTAAAATGTTTTACATCCAATGTTTATCATCAGAGGTAGACATAGAAAATAATAGCAGTGATAAGACCTATACTGCTACCACTCTCTCCAAAGAAGATATTGTGGAAAACCATAAATCTGTGCTATCCTCTTTTGGTCTCTTTACCAAGGGCGGTTAGTTTGATTTACCGTGAAAACCTGACCGCAAACCATAGTGGTGCACCGTGTTGGGCAAGATGTCACGTTAAAGAACCCTGCTGTGGTATTCGTTAGGAGTAGGAACCTTTACGCTCCGTCACAGGAGGCTAAATTGCCCGATCCTACCCATCTCTTCCTTTTTTTTTTGTGGTAATCAAAATTTGTCGTCCCTATTATCCTTGCGTCCCATCCCTTTTTTCATTTCATCATCATTTCATGTTCATTTTATCATCCGTTTCATGTTCATCGTCTGAATATAACTGAAATATTGCTGCTCGGACGTTAAACCCCAACAATCAATCAACCAATCATTTGCTTATGTTACTTTGTATGTATGATTTTAGTTACTCTACGTTCTTTGTTGTGTGTGTCTGTTTTCCATGTCTGGTCTTTGTCCCTGGATTGCATTCTTTTGATTGCCGCTGTAGCCTTGGTTCCCTTGATTACTTTTTGTCAGAATTGGCGATTTTTTTTTAATCCACGTCATTCCGTGGTAAAATTTAATATCTAGTGAAATTGTCTAAATTGAGTCCCTTTTGGTTTAGACAGGTGTTTGGTTTACAAAGGTTCAAAATACATTTGAATACATTTGTGTAAAGGGACTTTTAGAAGTGTGTGGTCTAGTCAGCTGTTTGTATTATCAGGGTTCAGTTTAGACAGATTTCACTGTAATTATTAAACATGTACACATCCAAAACAATTGTAACGCTGCACAAAAAAATAATTTACATAAACATCGAGCGTGGATGGTTTCTTTTTCTGTATTGGACTAAAACAAAAACTGGGCATGTTCATATTGTGAAGTTATTTTTATTAGTGGCTACCAGTAATTATGGCTACACAAAATACCGACAACTTCCTGTTTGTCGAGGTTTTCTTTCATTTCATTTTTTCTTTCGTCATGATTGAAAGCGGGAGTAGCCCTAGTGACACATCACTCACATATTTCTTGTTTATTTTGTTTCATTTTTGTCTATCTTGTTGTTTGCCCTTGTGTTAGCTTATGTGTTCTTGGTTGCGTATTTGTTTATAGATTTGTCCGTTTTCATATTAAACCTGTATGGGCACAATACGACGTATACACTTCTATTTTATTATGTTTTACTAATTGATATACTTTAAATTTGAAAACATTATACTAATTGATTGTTTAGGTAAAAGCTGATTGGATTAAGATTTGGATGTATACTGACGATGGTGCCTATGTTATTCCAAAGTAAGTTTCTGTCTTAAACTTTTCTGCTTTATTTATATAAGCAATTTAAAAATGTCTTAAAACGATTTTTCATGAAATATTTTGGATGAAGATGCAATTATCACATAACACTTATTGTTAAAGCTATTATTATCATATCCAAGTAAAGTTTGTAATAAAAAATGTTAATTTGTATAATCAATACAAGTTCCTGATACTAATCCCCTACACGAAGACGGTTTTGTTATGGCGATGAACGAAGACGCCTTTAGCAAAATACGAAGACCTGAAAACCAGTATAAATGTAAGATAAATGAACAATCCGGAAACTAAGATTATGATCCAGATGCATTGGTTGAGCAATCATACTCTGCTTTCTTGAGACTGATGCAGAGTTTATGACCGATATTATGTGGACGAACTACCGATGAGAAAAATAAGTTTCTCCTCGCGTAGGAGATGAGGACATTGTTCGATCAACAACCTGATGATGACAGGCGTAGAAATTTGTTATCACCATAATTGAAAATATAAACTAAAAACTACCTATGTAGAATATACAGTATGATGAAATAGTACATAAGTTTGACTCATGAATAGCAGTATGTTGAAAATAAATTAACTGTTATGATGTCTAATATTTGTTTACCAAAGTTGTCTACAACTACTTTAGTTATCTTTCTTAAAACGGAATAACATCCAACATAACTAAAATGATTTTTCAAAGTTGGCTGTGCTGTTGCATTTCAGTGGTGATATAATAAAACTAGGAGGCATACGACAGAAAGGAAATTACAACCTTGACAGAGTGGAGGGAGATAGTGAAGGAATAATGGAAAGATGTCTGAATCTCTTTCCTGCATTAAAGGTAAGTGTCGATTAGTCATATCTGAAATAGTCAATTTCACTATCGTTTGTGTTACAATTTTTATCAGTATTATATTCCTTAATTGTTGAAATCAATATAATGTGTGTAATGGAAATCAAGGGAACCCTGTTTAAAACGTGGATCAAATTGAACACAATCCCGGGACAACGACCCGATAACGAATAGACACGCACAACAAAGAACATGAAATAAACAAAAAAAAAAACACAAATAAAAACAATATGTATTCCACTTAAACAAAAACTAAGAACATGTATCAGTTGTTACGGTAGGGTAAGCGCCCTCTGCTTTCCTAGAAACAAGAACATATCTTTGGGTATTTTTGTAAGCTCACATTTCATAATTTAGATATTGAATCTTCATCACACTTAAGCGTTTAAGATTTTGCCTTTGATCAAACTAGACTACGACATCATCGTGAACTCGTGTTATGATAGGACAGTGGTTAGACATTCTTGATTAAATAATGTTAGTCTTTGAGAAAGGGAGGAGAGTGTATGGACATTTTGCGACTTTATAACTGATATTTTGTCATGTGAACTTTTGGTAAAATTAATATGTATAAGGGGTAAAACAACTATACAAAACATGAGAACAAGTACAAAATATCAGTTATAAAGTCGCAAAATGTCCAAGTTGTTATGCGTGTTCATTTATCTAATTTAGTCACTATCCTTGGATTATGTTATTATATCTTATTACCTGGTTCCCTTGATTCCTAATTTCCTCTCAATATATTTTTAATCAAATGACATTGAATTTCGATTAAGCATAGACGAGCAGCCGTCCATTCGTATCATAAATTAATTAGCCTACCAGTAAGCTCAGAGGTAAAACACTCTGAAGTGCAGTGGATCAGAACTCAAAAATCTAAGATAAGAAGCCTTTTTTATTCCATAATATATATTTCTTTATAAAAGTTATTCTGATTGAGATGTTTACAAAATGCTTGCATATTTAACACATTAGTCTTATGTGCTGGAAATCGGTGTTCCACTTAGAAACAAAATCTTGTACCTCTGCTCCCTGGCTCCTTCCGCACTCATAATGGGCTGACTTTATAGCAGACCTTTTGCAAAAGAAACAAGAAGCTCCCAATAGCCTGAATCGATCACCCGGTTAAATTTTTGCCTCTCAAGGGCAGTAACTCTAACAAGGAGTTGTTCGACAATTTTGACTAAGAAATTCATTGATTGATTGATTGATCGATAGGGTTTAACGCTCGAGCAGAAATATTCCAGCTATATTCAGGCGATGAACATGCAATGGATGATAAAATGGACATGATATGATGATGAGATGAAAAATGGGACGGGACACAAGGATACTAGGGTCAACTATTTTTGATTGCCACTGGAAACAGGGAGAGGTGGGTAGGGTCGGGCAAATGGTTCCTAATCCAGGAGAATACCACAGCAGGGTTCTTAAACGTGCGAGGATCGTGGCATCTTTCCCAGCACGTTGCACCATTATGGTTTGCGGTCAGGTTTTTCGTATTATGGCCTGATGACCCCAGAATGTATCATGCCAGGGGTACAAAAGCCAGTTGATCTGTGGGCAAAACGCCATACCCCCGGCCAGGGTTCTTAGCACTATTTAGTTGTCTTTTACGACAAGCTTATTGCTGCTGCGGGCCTGTTCTTTTGAAACTCGGACCCGCACGGAAATTGACTAAAAGAAGAATTTGGTAAGACTTATCATAAGGATAATTTCATCAATTGAAAGTTTCTATCTATCTTTTATAGTTTTCAAGATATTGGCTGAAACTGCTTTAAACAATAGTTTTGCCTTCAAGGGCAATTACTCTAACAAATTGTTGTCCGACAATTTTGACTCAAAGTAGATTTGGTAGGCCTTTTCATAAGGATAATTTCAGTAATTGAAACTTTCTTTCTATCTATCATAGTTTAAAAAAACAAATTTTCACCTTTCAAGAGCATTAACTCTTACAAGGAGTAGCCCGATAATTTTTACCTTGTAATAAGGATCATTTTTGGCAATTCAAATACTGTGGCTTAACCTAGTGGTTTTGAGATATATGCTAAAAAACCTCTGTCTGACCTCTATGTTCTATTCATAGTAACAGATCCCATGTTTTTCAACATAAAAAATTCCAACGTCAATTATATGCAGAATACCATAAGAAAAATTCATACCAAGTTTGGTTCAAACTGGTCAAGTAATGTCAGAGGAGAAGGCTTTTGAAATAAATGACATTAAATATAGCAAAAAAATCGAAAAAAAGGCAATAACTTCAACATTGCTTCAAAATTTACACAAAATTTTGACCAGAGATATATCTCATATTTAACACTTTTACCCAATGTTAGAATTCGGCTTTGGAGATATATGTGAAAAACTCTTGTCTGACCCCTATATTCTATTTTAGTAATGGCCGCCATGTTTCTCGACGGATTAAAGGATAAAAAATTTCCACAATAGTTCTATGCAAACTACCAAAAGGAACAGTCATACCAAGATTGGTACAAATTGGTCAAGTAGTTTCAGAGAAGATTTTTAGTAACTTAACAAATACCCACAACACTTCGAAAAGGGGCAATTAGTCCAACATGGCTTAACAAATTTACACGGAGATTGGACCACAGATAGATCTCATCATATTGAACACTTTTACTCAATATTTGATGCCGTCATTTCCCATATACTTATGATACATCGGTACTTGCAAATGGAGCTTTAACCTCTCAACTCTTACGAGAGCATGCCAAACATACAAACTTTTTGCACAGCGTGTTCTTTTCACCAATAAGCTTACATACGATCAAAATCATGTTACTACAAATTAAAAGCCATGTAGAGTCCGTTTTATTTCTGTAGTAAATTGGCAAACATTCGGATTTTCAACAAAGTCTAATAATTGTTTGGCCAATTTTACCCATTTATAACATCATACGAAATCTGAAACGGTGTACTAAAAAGATAATCATCATTCAATAAAAGTTTCCCAGTACATTCAATGAGAAATCTTAATGTTATAATACCACACTATATAGAAATTATGTGCCTTTGGTGTATTTTAGCTTGGTACATGTTCACTTTAATGTGGGGTTTGTTTTTATTTACTTGAAATACGTCATCAAATGTCAAACTTAAATTTGACTACCAGCACCAAGTTTACCTTTTACCTTTTATTTATTTGAGGATATTTTTTCTAATTATTGTACGTGTTATGCCATGTATAGAAATATCCAATGTCAATTATATGCAGAACACCATAAGAAAAATTCATACCAAACTTGGTTCAAATTGGTCAAGTAATGCCAGAAGAGCTGACTTTTGAAATAAATAAATAATGATTTGCTGAGTTAACACCTAGAAAGCGCGTAAATTTGCCCATACCGGGTTATTTCGTATAACCTGTTCACAATTTAGAAACATTCCTTATAATTTAATTTCTAATGGATTAGAAATCAGACATTCAGATTGATTCGTAATCTTAACAGTATTTTGTTTTTGGATTATTGGAAACGCAGAGTGTGGACCAATCAATGTTAATGCGTCACAATACCAAACCAGCTTATACAAAATAACATGGTTTGCTCAAGTATAACAAACCAATCAGAAGGCTTGTTACAAATCAAATTGACTTATATTCAAATGGCTATTACGTTAATCTGGTCGCTGCAACAGATGAAAAGGATCAATTCACAAAATAAATGCAGTAGGGGTAATGGAATTTTTTTTTATTTCTATATTATTTTGATGAGTAAGTACTTTATGTGTTCGTCAGATATTGAAAGTGTCTTAGCTGAACTGTTTCTTACTTTTGATTTTGACACAAATCTGAATTTTTTCACCCAATCGAAGAAGAGGTTATTCATTCTTCACTAGGTTATGTTTCAGTTGAGGACAAGTTTCGTTGAAGTATATTACTGTGACTATTTCGGATGCGAGATGGTATTTTTCACCAAAAAAAAAACTGCATTAAGTTACAAAAATAATTCAGCGCAATTTGACCAAATGTCAAAATAGATTCTACAAGAATGGAATTTAAGTCTTTGATTGACATTTTTTTTCAAATCTAAATTAGTCTAAAATTAGCTGCTGAAATAATACAACTTGAGGATTACAACCTTTTCAATCTATTCGTATGCGTTTGCTGTGCCCATCGCATGGGAATAGAAGTCCTACGTTAACTATTTTACAATGAAAGCTCCTTTTGAACTGTAGAATTTTTCCTGTTTAGACAACTATTCGGTTTACCCAATTTCTAAATACATGATTTAAACTTACAAAAAAAGAACTTTAAAAAAAGTTTAAAAAGTGTCTGGTTGAGACAAGTGTTAGAGAAACTAAAGGTTTTACTAAAATTTAATATGATGGCATATAGCTCAAAAAGTAATGTGTGTGAAATAATAAAACTTTCCCTTAATTCAATACAATATTACATGTACACTGTACATAAAAATCGTTAAGATATTTCGATCCAAAAGTTATTGTTTTATCATAACTTATACATCACAGTACAATTTATTATGATATAATTTTACTTTTTAATTGCAAAATACCATGTGATGATGCAATATCATATGATAACATGATTAATCAAAAACGTCGATGATTAGAATTTCCTCTTATAGAGAGAATGCTTGTATTATAACCCGGTCTTACTATCCATGAGTACTCGATAGATTTTATTTTGGTCATTTTTGGAAAATTCTTCCTTAAATTACATCACAACCTTTCTTGTAGGTTTAATCTCATTCAGGATGGGAATAAGTGATACGTTTGTATTCATATTTTTTTCATCCTGTTTGTAAATAAACAAGGAAGTGAACACGTATCAAAAGGCTACTTGTAAATGACTGACAGTTTTATGAACTTGTATCTTTCATTGGTATTTATCATCGAAGATCTGAATAATATGTTCCTCTTTTTAAAAAGTAGCAAAAAAATGTTAAACTTTTTATCTGGACTTTCACGGGATTTTCGTATGGACTCTTCCTGAGTGTAATTTAAGATTTGATGCATGTAATGGTAATTTTGGAAACTATAAAAATAGGATTTAAAAGGTGGAGAAATAAATATGCTTAAATATATTGCCAACAGTCTAAAAGTGTGGTATTTTTGACGGTATTTAGTGCAGAGAGGTTCTAACAAATATCACCAGTTTCAGTTTGTTTGTTTAGTATAACTACTTATTCACATTTTCCAGACTGATATGAGTAATAAAGTTCCTAAATGATGAATAATCACTTTTGTATTCATATGCGTATAGGTGTTGATTTATTATCCTGTTATATGCTCGCGTTGTCAAAGAGTGAAAATACAAACTGGAAACAGGGTTTGTGATACCTCCACTTGAAAAAGAAAAGATATATGTACATAGTGACCAATCTGTCTCTCCGTTCATCCGTGGCCAGTTCTATTCCGCAACTCCTCTCGAAACGTGAAATGGAGTTTGATAACATTTTCAATATTTCTTTATTACATGATGCCATTGTCCACTTCCTATTCTGTTTTTCTATTTGAATTACTTTTGGGGTTTCCAATATGGATTCTTTGGAAAGGGCGGGATACCGCAAGTGAGCTTTGATCAGTTTTTTTTTTTTTTTTTTTTTTTTTTTTTTTTTTTTTTTTTTTTTGTACTTGTTTCGGTCGATGCCTGTCTTTTAGTTACTTTGTGGTGGCAAGATGAAGGTGTACTTGTTTTTTTTTCTGTAAATTTCCAGGGCTGTACTGTAGTGGATGAATGGGTTGGATTAAGACCATCACGGACACCATTACGTGTTGAACCAGAAATTCTTCATCTACGGAATGGTACTTTAAAGGTAGGCATTCAAGTTTCAAATTTGCGTAAATTTGCATGTTATATTCGTCATCGGAACCAACAGGTGGTCTAGTGGTAGGGCGAGAGCGCGACCGCATGTGGGATTCCGACGATGAATTAAATATCATGTTGAACCATAGTAAAATTAACTCGAATGTCAAACGAAGAAAGCTAAACTTAAACACACACACACACACACACGACTTAAGTGATAATTCACTATACTTTCCACGGTGTTGTTATCGTTTCGTGTTCTGCGGTACATGTAAAGTAAACTACTATACAGTTTAATTCAGTTAATCTAATTAGGGAAAGTTAGATCAGACGATTCCAATTGTCTTTAAACAATCAGAGATACACACAAATTAAAATCCACTCCAAATTACATCCACTATTCATATCGTCTACCAAATGATCACAAGAAAGTGATATTAATAGAATATGTTGTACTGTATATTTATCAATTGTAAATTTAGATAAAAGCAGAATTAGTAACCGTGGTTTCTAATTTGAGACTGCGTAGTAAATCTGTATTGAGTTTAACGAGGTAGACCTGTGGTAAGGGATATAACTCTTGAAATCAGTGATATGTTTGTATCATATTCAATTTCACCAAAGCCTCTCAAGCTTTTATTTGAAGCAGAATAAAACCAACCCATGTTACTTATATGAGATTGATGTAAAAGAGTAATCAAGGAAACCAAGATTCTAGCGGAAATCAAAAGAATATAATCAAGGGACAAAGAACAGACATGGAAAACAGACAAACAGAACAAAGAACATAAAGTAACTAAAATAACACATGCAAAGTAACAAAATGAATGACCAACTCCACTAAAAATTTGAGAGAGCATGAATAAGGTGCATGGTCCATGCTGAATACAAACGTTCCAGTGATTTTTAAGAGCTGCGTCCCTTATCCTAGATTTTTTGTTCGTTTGTGTTCATAGGTTGTCCATAACTACGGTCATGGTTCTAACGGAATTTCATTGAGCTGGGGAACAGCGATACATGCTGCGGAATTGGTAAAAGATTTCATTTCTTCGTCTCAACCTAGACTTTAAATAGCGTAGAGGATCGACAATTGAAAGCCGGTCGAAATTATTCAAATTATCCAAGAAAACAGGTTGATATATATTACGATTACATCTAATTTTAGTCTCAATAATATGTAACTCCTTATTATTTTTATCAAATAAATGTAAAAAAAAAATATGTGTGTTAACAATAATTATCAAGTGTTTTCTATGTTAAAATTGTGTACTTGTAATTTTAACTTGTACTCTCTTTGACAAACCATAACGGTGGCATCTTGATCATGTTTGAGCGCATTTTAAATATTGAATGAATTTATGTTCGAATATAAGGATTGCACCGGCTACCAAAAGTTCATCTCTGGTAGATGCATTTTTTATGATGGCACTGGCTATTAATGAAAAGTTCATTATTGACAGATGCATTATTTTATGATGGCACCGGTTATTAAACGTTAATCACTGAAATATGCATTTTTTTTATTATTATATTGTATTAAACAGTTATAACATAAAATAGCCAATAAACACAAACTATATAAGATAACAAAAAAGTAGATTCATATAGAAATATAAAGACCATCTCGATATGTAAAATATAACATTTTTTAAACTAAATGTTTTAAAAAGTATAAAATAAAGGTATCAAAAATTAAATGTCAATAATTATTCCTATTTATCAGTACTTAGCCGTTTCTGTTTTTTCTTCTTTTTCCTCCCTTCTTACCCTTTCTTCCCTTCCTCCCTTTTCGCTTCTTACATTTTTTTATTACTTGGTCATTACTCTTGCAACATTTCATACACTTTTTCTGAATATTCTTTCTACATTTTACCTCACATTTACTGCAAAAGTGTGTCAATTTCTTTCCTTTTGGGCACTTGTTCCTTCTTTTTCTTTTCTTGCATTTCTTTGGCTGGTTTGGTCCTTTACAACAACTTTTTTTACATTTCTTCCCCACCTTCTTTTTTGCTAGACACGTGACGCAGAAGCTATCTTGGTCACCTGTTTTATCTGTTATCATCTGCGTGTCCGTCGTGTTTTTGCTAACTGGTCGATTATGCCCTGACAAAATATCTGCGCAGACATCATCACTGTCTTCTCCGTCGAATGGAAGCATATCATGGAATGCGGGGCATTGATCTCCTATGGTAATTGAATTATACAGATGTCATAACATTTGTACAGAGAACACTCAAAGACTAAACAAAACCAAAACAAAAAAGAAATTATCCTCCACTGTCGATCGAATGATAACATGTAAAAAGGTTCGAATCAGTTGAATCCTATGCCAAAAACACCTCACATTTGCCACATTGTAGACGCTATATAATATTTTGCTAAGAAAATGAAAACAGGGAAATGATATTCGATCGCGCTGTTCAATTCAAACTTTGTCCACATTCCTGAAAATAGCTGACTTGTAAAAGACAACGCACAGACAGCCGCCTTAACCAGACACAAATAAAAAGTAGTGTAATTTGAGCACGCAAATTCAACTTCAATCCGAATCGTTTGCGAAAAAGATTGAGCAGGGCGCTATTTGACATTTAAAAATAAAAAGCTTTCTGCAAGTGACAAAAAGATCACTTACCAGACAATATTTCTTTGACAGGTTCATGGGTCTTAGTGATCATGGAGTTACAAGCCGATACGACATCTGATACGTCCTCGAATGCCTGTAATTCTAATGATGAAAACACGTTCATTAAACTGGGCAGTAATGGGTACTATTTATTTTTTAAAATATTGATATGATAATATACTACTGGTTCAGAACCATTCGGGACTACTCGGCCATTTGGGCTACACTATTAGCAGTTTTGTCTACACCAAGAAGGCAGAATAGATCCGACTGGTAGAGCTAGTTTGAAGTTCTTGCATGACTATGGTTTATTGTAAACCAATACTGTAAATGGTTATGTGATAGTAAGACGGAGAACATTTATTCTGGTAAGCTGATGAGTTGGGCCAAGAAAATTGTCTAACAATCAATCTGCAACCATAAAGAATGGCTTACTTATTTTAGAATTCAGTAATTTTAGGGGTACATCCAGAAATTACGGGTTCTGATACAAAAATTTGTAAATCAAAGGGCGTCCCAGGCTAGCTATCATGAGAAACGCAGTAACTGACTTATTTGTTCTTCGCCTTTTTGTCAGTTAACTGGTCAGTAAATGAAACAAAAACGATTAGTTGCATTGCAATACTTACTTCTGAAACAAATAACAAAACCAGATCCTCCTTTGCTGACGAAAGACTTTTTAAACTGAATATCAACTGGTGTGGTCCCATCAAAAACCTGGTGGTAAGGGTCCTTCCCAATGGAAGTTCCATTAATTGTCAACTTGTCATTGTCCTGGTCTATCAGGTTTAAATCGACCGACACCAGATATCGGTCGGAGGTACCAGGTCGTGGGTGGATTGTTTTTCGACACTGTATCGGATGCTCTCCTATATCTCCAGGTTTAAAAGGAACATGTGAAAATGTGTTCTGGTCATACCGCCATGGAATCTCAGCATGACTTCGTATTATTCCTTGTTGGACATCTGAACCGAAGTCTGAGCGACCATCACAGATAAGCTCGTTGATTCTGTGCGGTACCTCTGAAAAGAAAATAAAACTTTTTATTTCATTCTTCGCCACAGAATATATATGTATGTATTTTTTTTCCTTATAAATGTTGCCTATATACCTTGTCCTACCTTGTCGAAATGCACTTGCCTCAAGTAGCTTGTGCTATAAGATACACTGATTTTTTTAACACCACACATAGTCTAGTTGTGATGATAATTTCTTTTTCTCTTACTTGTGAATTAGAGTATGAACTTTTTTAACTCAAAAAACTGAATGTATTGCTTGCAAAGTTTCATCAAAATTATTCTGCTTTAGAACGACGGAAATTTCTAAATTAAAAGTATTTGCTAATTTTCACGTTAGGAAGTACCCGCAACCAATACGTTTTATATAGACACTACACAAAGAAACCGTTAATTTGAGTGTATGTGTGCGTTCGCGTTGTCTGACATTTTAATTGAGAAGTTTTAAAATTAAAATGAAATGTCCTATTTTATAAATTAAAAAAAATGAAACTTTACTTGAATTCATTTACATTTTTGTAATTTAATTTAAAAAATAATATTTCCGCGTTTATTTAGAATACTTAACAGTTATTATAACGTTTGTTTAATTAAGAACTGATTCAGAAGTTTGAGGCTCAGTATGAATCAATGACAGTGGCGGTTGAAGAAATTTTGAAAAATGGGGTTCTGAAAAAAAGGATTATTACTATTAAAAATTACTTTCTCATGCAGTCTGCGCAAAATGAACAAAAAAATTCCAACAAAAAGGGCGGCGTGCGACTCCCGGAAGGATCCCCCTAAATCCTCACTGAATGGGTAAGTATAAATCTTAATTGTCCCTTCCGCAGACATCCACTTCCTGTTTAACTGCTAGCTGAAAGGTGATGTAATAGCTTTGAAATAGTGAATATACCCTCTGCGCAGGAGATTCCAGTCTCATCCGAGGATATTGATGTTGTTTCTTGTGAAATACATATTGCTTCGCTAACACAAAGGAATAAACTGTTTATCTTAAGACTTACCTGAAGAATCAACACACTGCCAATCAAAAACTTTAACAGACTTAGCATTTTGACGGCAAGATATCAGTTGACTCCTTGGATACTGAACTCTACATGATTGTTTCCAGTAGCACTCTGCGATGTCAAGCATCATTTCAACTGGTCTATCATAGCAGGAACTGGGTGAACCACACGGTTGATTCGTTGCCTGTATGTTAGGTTTGTAAATCACGTGGTTTTCTGGGCAGCTAATTTCTATAGACTTGCATTTGAAATCTTTAAAAATTTCTGAACTGTTGTAACACTGAATGGCCCCAACGACTGAAAGGATATACTTGAAGATTTAGATGATTAAAACACAGTATAAAAACTTAAAAAACTGTGGTGATACCCACTGCTCACCTCCCTGGAGACCATATATGAAGCCCATAGTCATTCAAATAAAAAGTGCAATGGCATGTTGTTATTGTTATAAAGAATGTGTGAAAGTTTCATCAAATTCTAATTATGGGTTTGAGAGGAGTTTTGTGTTAGATCCGGGATGGATATAGGGACGGATGGACAGACACCCTGATCACTATATAGCTCATGTATAATAACAGTGAATGGGTCATCCCATTATTTGAGTTATATGGACGAAATTAGTGTTACTTTTACCCTAGATGTATGTTTTTCCAGCCCATAACTTTTAAGGTGATCGTTTCAAAGCAAATATAAATATATAGCACAATTTTGTAAATAAATGCTATATTTCCTCTTCCATCTTTGTTGACGAAGAAAAATAATATGCTTTAGGAGTAAACTATAAGATTCATCAAAACCTTCTGTCAAAACAAAATATTAGTTTTCAGCAAGAAAATCACTTGATGTTTGTTAAAAATGTTTAATAGTTTTATAATGTTTGATTTATTGTCTTTTTTCAAGATTGTGATCAAAATGATAAAGTTTGACATAACATTTTTGTTTTGCTATAGAATTACAAATGTATCTAAAAATCCTTTAATTAAATTAAAAAGTATATCTTTAGAGAATTCGTTTTTGGGCATACCCCTCTCTCAGTTTCATTGATTTCTGTTAATGTCTTTAGTTATATCATTATAAATATGTCTTACCCAAGAAATTCTTAAATTCTCTGACTGAATTTGTGTTAGTTAATTGATGACTAGTTATAAACTTTGTAACATGAGAGACGTCTTGTATCCACTCATGCCCATGTATTAATGAGGGAGAATCTCAAGGATTTTGCCACACTTCTTTAATTCTTGACAACGACGAAGAACCTCAACGGCAGCAAAAAACATAAGAACTTCTTTTCCAAATCGACCGAGTCAAATAGAACAGTGAATAAGATAACGTATTCGATTATAAATAACATCCAAAAACATTTCCAAAGAACCTTAACTACTAGTATCTTAGTAACTCATCCTCCTATTGTTAACAACCATGTTACCTTGGTCTGTTGGCACTTATAAATTTTGAACGAATCTGAAAAAAGAACAAAATGATGCTGGACATTTCCTCAGATTCTTTCAAAATTCATACACTGGCTGTTGTGGTACCAACTGCTGCAACTTACAACAGGCTTACAGACTTACATCGCGTGAACCTGTCTCGTTATGAAAATGTTTACTTATAGTACGTTAATTCTACGAGAATCTGTATACAAATTTAAGTCGTCAACAAAACAAAAACAAAACAAACGAAAAACAAACAAAAACAAAATACTGATCACGGATAATTAACTAATTCAATTTGTGTCAGTTTTAACATAGCTGGCATATAACTTCTATTAGTAAAATTTTGAATGGGAAAATAAATCCAGTAATTAGAACTATGGTGATATTATAGAACAGCATTATATTATATCATAGTATTATATGTATATTGTGTATCACGAATATTTAGGTCTACCTGTTAAAGATGATAGTATTAACACTGATTCCAGTATGTACATTTTGAATATTATCTCCTATTTAACTTATGGTAAGGGAAAACTGTCCTTTAAATACTATGTAATGGGGAATCCATATTTTCAGCTTTAGTGGTAATTCCCATTTCTATTTTTTTTATAGCCCGCTCGATCTACTTCCGTGCTTGTCGCGATGTATTTCGGCTAAGTACTGCATATCGAGATCATTTCCTAATGACAGATGAAAGTTTGATATTTTCACATAGTTTATTGATTTCAATTTAGTCTAGCTATTAATATCATCAAATCGCTAAAGTCTGGCAAGTTCCTGAAACTTGTTTTTAAAAAACTCACTTTTTATGCGTTGGTTAAAAAAAATATTAATAAATTCATACACGTCACCAAAAAGATAAAAACAATAAATCATTTATAAATTTTTATGACACCTTTTCGATTGACCAGGAAGTATGTAAACCTGTGAGATTTGATCAGTTTAGTCTCATCATGTTGACCACTTATTTAATTCACCTCTATACATGTTAAGCTCCAGTTGGGATTATCATTATCATTGCAAGTCTGTCCTTCGTCTACTGGAATGCCTGACCATGTGGAACTTGCTGTCATGTCATTTTTTTTAATTCTTCTACTAGGATCTTTTAAAATATTCAATCCAGTATTAGTTCATTATTTCTAGATCTTCTTTACTCAAATACGAATCAAGAGCGTTGAATGATAATCTGTGCTGAGGTTGGAAGTTCGATTAGGGTTTAAAAAATTCAGAGTCTACTTAACTTTTATACATGTATATGTATACCCTAAGGGGCAACTGCTTCGCATTTGGGTGTATATGATAAATCCAAAATGACATTTCTGATATAATTAGTTAAGTCACGTATTTGTCCTGTAGGTCAAAGGTAAGTAAACCATCGAACTTCAAGTCAAGTCAATGTCAAATCCTATTATGAGAGACTATAAGATTAACACAGTATGGAAATGGAAAAAGCGCCAATTTGACCCGATGGTCAAAGGTTACTAACTGCATGCCAAATTCAAATTTCATCTTGGAGGAAAAGAAAGTTAGTTGTGACACTGTTTGTAACAGTAGAAGTACTGTAAATTCAGAAGTTATTGCGCTATAATTATTGTAAATATGTAATTTCGTGATTTTTTTCATTCTATTTTATTGTGAATCTCTTAAATGTTGAAAATCACTTATTTAACTAAGAGGTGAAAGTTTCGAGTGGTAGTCTTACATCATGGTTTTGGAAATTCTATCTTCTTGCCAAGTACTTAAATTCTAAATTGTATCACATAAATGTTACCGCCCGAAAACGATCTGTCTATAGAATCTGATCCTTCCCCTCGGTGATCTCAGTGAAACTTGCTTGCCTCGAATGTGCAGAAGATGGTGATTCAATCCCACGGTCGAGTCACTCCAAAGACTTTATAATTGGTTGTCACTGTTCCGCCACCAAGCACGAGATATAGAAGGGGAACAGTGACGACTGGTTGGTTACCCTCTACACGTTAGTGTACTCCCTAACAGTTAGAGTGGGGACCCACGTGGGATCTGGGAGTAGGCCAGAGCGTCAACAGGGCAGCCCAGCCGCTAGTAGGACATACTCTGACTGAGTTCTTCGGTCAGGTATCCCGAAGGCTGAGCTCCGCTACCTCCAACTACTAACAGAATCCCCGTAAGGGGCGGTCGTGCGAGATCCGTATTTTTTTTACAAAAAAGATGTTTTGCCCTTAACACTGAACTCAACGCTCTTTAAATGACTTATCTCCATGCTTTTGAATGGAAGACTAGGGCCCATTCTCGTGAAATCACGGGGTCACATGACGAGACTTACATACCCTATTAGTGTTACTTTTACCCTAGATGTTTGTTTTTCCAGCCTGTAACTTTTAAGGTGATCACTTCTAAGCAAATACAAATATATGGCACAGTTCTGTAAATAAATGCTATATTTCCTCTTCCATCTTTGTTGAAGAAGAAAAATAATATGCTTTAGGAGTAAACTATAAGATTCATCAAAACCTTCTGCCAAAAAAAATATCAGTTTTCAGCAAGAAAATCACTTGATATTTGTTAAAAATGTTTAATAGTTTTATAATGTTTGATTTATTGTCTTTTTTCAAGATTGTAATCAAAATGAACCTCAACGGTAGCACAAAAGCTTCAGTCATATTTGAATTTTCTATATGAACTTTATCAATTCTTACATATTTTAAGCTTTTACATTTCAGAAAGTTCGCCTTCATTTGGATTTTTTTGTGAAAATAAGTTTCACATCGAAAATTTCCTATTCCATACATAGTGCAATCATTTTCTATCGTTACCAGTTTCCTGTAGCTTTTTATATTTAGATGCCATACCTTCATATTCCTGCACACGAAAGTTCTGTCTATTTTTTATTATTTATCTTATACCAAACGGAAAACCAAACAAAACCCCAAAAAGCTGATAACTTATACAAGTTTTATGAAAAAAAAAAGATAACTGAATAACGTTGGTCGAGTGATAGCAGATTACACCACGCACATTCCAAATGTCTAAACTAATACATAGATGCACGGAAGTCGAGCTTACTCTGAACTTAAAGGTCAATAACATTGTGCAATTTCGAAAAGATTTTGGGTGGTGGCTCTTCTATGGACATCAGGAATACCCCTCTGGTTAATTAATCACAATTTGAGATAGTTCTGTCATGCTATTGAAAGGCAGCCTACGTTGCATTATAAATCAATACAGAATTCTTATTTGTAGTAGGTTATCAATACATTGTAGTCACCAAGCAGATGGGACAATTTGGGACACAACATTCAAGCTGGACATAATTCTGATTTTTTGTCGTGATAAAATGTTTGACACTAAATAAATATTAATTATGTCATATAACTCAAAAAATGCTGAAACATAAAAAGAGGATTCACCAAAATTCATGAAATTTGCTAGTTAAAATACAAAAAATTCTTTATCATTTAATGTCCAAAATTAAAAAAGAGCTGTGCTTTAAGCACGATACACCCGTTTCCCTTTAAACTTGTCCTTATGCTTTTAATGAATTTATATAATCAACTAGAAATACTGTAAGCCTTGTCAAATACCCTAACCCACCCCCCCCCCCCAAAAAAAAAGAAAAAAAGTAAATAAAAAATGGGCAAAAAAGTTGGCACTATCAAGGCTACCTCAAGTTTAATTAGGTTTCTTGTCTTGATTTTTCACC
Source organism: Perna viridis (assembly GCA_037379345.1). NCBI lineage: Eukaryota > Metazoa > Mollusca > Bivalvia > Mytilida > Mytilidae > Perna > Perna viridis. The sequence continues at coordinate 27,636,114 of CM074517.1, read as the reverse complement.
CATACATTTCTATCTTGTTCAAAACACATTTTTCTGACAAGGTTACCAAGTACCTTTTATATTTATTAAGGCATATACATTTATACAAATTGGAAGGGAGCTTACTTCAATAGATATGAACAATTCACCAAAGTTTCATAAAAGTGCTTTTGAGTTATTGAGCGAAAACTTGAAAATCCTCCTTTTTTAAGTATAAAAATTCATTACACAGAAACTAAAAATCAGAAATTTATAAAAATGGATAGGGAGTTTCCTTCAATAGATATGAACAATTCACCAAAGTTTCATCAAGTTAGTGAAAGTGTTTTTGAGTTATTCTCTGAAGAGTGTCTCTGACGACAGACGGACGGACAACGGTATACCATAATAGGTCCTGTCTTAGATGGGCATATAAAAACAGAAATTTGTAAAAATTGAAAAACAACTTATTTCAATAAAAATAAATTATTTTATAATTTCATGAAAATGAGTGGAAGCACAGTCAGAGCCAGAAAACAAAATAAAAAATAGAACTTTTTCTACCATTAAGTTCCTTAATTCCAATGTACAATAGAAAATTTATAGAAATCAATAATAATCTTACATAAAATTAAGTAAACATATCACTAACGTTTCATAAGCATGCTGCAAGTGGATTTGAGTTCTACTGCGAAAGTAGAAAATTACCTAATATTTGTTTGAATCAAGTCATTCACTCAAAAGTGAAAAATCAGAAATCTATTTGAAAAAAAGAGAAAGGAGGAGTTCACATCAGTAGAAAGTAAAAAAAAAATCGGTGAAGTTTCATGAAAATTAGTGGCAATGTTTTTGAGCTATGGTATAGTGTGAAAAACACTCACTTATACAATGAGACATCCAGGCTAGAAAGGCAAACATAAACCTGTCCTGTTCCTGTGGGAACAAGAAAAAATATCATTGGAATAAAGTCATGATAATAACATGTTTGCAAAAGATTTTTTATGCCACAATGCAAGAAATTTTTTGCAAAGCCAAGTTGAGCAACTTGCGAGTGTTAACACCTAAGTAAAAATACTGCAAATTTTCGTTCCAATGCGTGTCTTCATTTGCCTTTTTGCATCAAGAGAAAAAGTAGTCATTCACAAATCTTAAGGAGGTAGACATTAGGTCGGGGACACAACTCTTACAAATCAATGGAACGTTTGTATTCAGGCTCTTTTACATCAGTCTCAAGAAAGCATCCAAGCAACTTGTATTGATTTTATTCTTTTTCAAATGAAAGCTTAAAAGTCTTTAGTGAAATTGAATATGATACAAACATATCAATGATTTCAAGTGTGATGTCCATTACTCTAGGTCTACCTCCTTAAGGCAAAGGGTAAAAAACAAATAGATCCAATATCCTATAAACATTTATTTTCTTATGTACAGTCAGCTAGAAGGAAATAATTATTCCATTAAAGGATACTAAACAAATGATTTTTAAATCTCATTCACAAACAAAAAATGACAACACAGCATTTAATTCATAGTATCAATCTGTATGTAAAATAGTGAAAACAAACAATGTTATTCAATTCTTTTTATCCTACTCCTTTAAAATCATTCAAAAACACTCTCATTTTAAAAAAAACTGATAATGATTAAATGAATTAAGATGAACATGTATTCCTACCTAATCAACAAAGAAGGCAAAACAAATCCAGTAACTACATGTACATACATGTACCATATCATTATTATAAAGATAAAAAGAAGCAGCTGTTTTACAAATCAGTAGCAAGTCTACTACAGCAGAAATGTCAACCTTGAAAAAATAAACTTGAATAAAACTTCCTCAAGATAAAAATTAATTCTGATGATATTCATATCTTTAAAATTTATCTAGCCAGCAAATTTGTTGTTGCCTTTGTTTACAATGACATGTATAAACTATCACCTAGTTTGCAATGAATTTAAAACATGTATAAAAATGTCTTTCATGATGAATGTCAAATGTAATTGAATCTGTTGACTGGGCTGGACATGGAAAAACAAACAAAACTCTATATCATGTCCTTATTACACAGAACAATAATAGACACTCATTAATAGACAATCATAGACAAAATCAGTAATTTTGGTACATGTTCCTTCATACAAAAACTACCTAAAAAATTCAAGCCTTCCAGTAAATTTTGAAACTCATCCAAGGTTGACTGATCAAAAAATGCTAGGTCCATCTAGACTGCAATGTACAAATGTACTTATGTATCCACAAGCAGTAAATGAATAAATTTGCTAAATGAATCATTGATGCCAGCTTATTGTGCTGGATTGGCTAAGTGATGGATGCTTATTCAAAAATTGGTCAAAATCTTCAGTCTTTGAAGTTTCAAACTTTGTTGCAAGCTTTGAAACAAGCTCTTGAGCAGCCTCGCCTTTGAAAGCAGCAATTCTTGTCTTTGCAAAATTTGCAGGTTTAGGTAAATTTACTGGACCAGAAGCTCCTGGATTTTTGTTTGCTCTACGTAACTCATCTTCAATATCAGCATGCTTAGGAAGGTTTGCTGCTGGTATCAGAGAATATTTTCCACTAGTACCACCATGGTGTAGAAGACAGGAGACCATTTCTTGTGGAGTGTATGATTTGTGTATGACAACATAGCCTTGGCCATCTCTCTGTCTTGTTGTGACTTTAAGTTCCAGACTTTTTGCTTTCTCTGTCAGGGCTTTCTTCTCAGAAATGGGCATACCTGTGAAAAGAAAAGCACTATAACAAGGATTTTTTTTTACTTTAACATGTCTACAGTCTATTACAAACAAACATTTTTATTCAACTGAAAAGTTGAAGCAAAAAAATTTTTTTTGTCCACTTTTGTTTTTATGAAATCATTAACATTTAATTTGCACATTTCAACAACTGAACAATAATAACTGACTAAAAATCATGAACGAACATAATTCAACAACTGAACATTCAGTGACTGATAGTCATGAACTAATAAAATTCAACAACTCCAGTGGTCAAATTTAAAGGGAAATCCTTACTAAGTGCAAGTTGAAATTCAATTTTGATAGTAGAAATTACTTCCACTTGCTAAAATTTGGTTGTGGAAAACTGAAGGTCATATAAGTAAAGTCAAGAAATAACCCCCAAAAAAATCAAATTTAGCAAGGGTAAATTTTCAGTTCTTGCTGAATTTAGCTTGTGGAAAAATTATGAAATTCAATCCCTGAACTCAAAGGTCAGAGACTGATAGTCCTGAACTAATACAATTAAACTCAATAGTAAGTGACTGATAGTCATGAACTTACACAATTCAACAACTCCATAGTCAGTGACTGATAGTCATGAACTAATACAATTCAACAACTCCACAGTCAGCGACTGATAGTCATGAACTAACACAATTCAACAACTTCACAGTCAGCAACTGAGTCATGAACTAACACAATACAATAACTCAACAGTAAGTGACTGATAGTCATAAACTTATACAATTCAACAATGCAACAGTAAGTGACTGATAGTCATGAACTAACACAATTCAGCAACTCCACAGTCAGCAACTGATAGTCATGAACTAATACAATTCAATAACTCAACAGTCAATGATATCTTTATCATTACTGATTGTTCAGGTAACATTCTGCAATATGTAATTTCTGAGATTGTCTAGAATTACAGTACCCTGACCAGAATTAATGAACCAATCATGTGACTTCTGAGTTTTGGCATAAAAATGGAGTGTCCAGAGTACACCAGTAATATTTTGTCAATTTACAAAAATATCATAAAATGGCAATGAAAAAATTGATGTTTACACTCCTCCAAAGTTTTAGTGTGATGTGCTAGATTGCACTGCAGACGGAAGGAAGAAGCCTAACATTGAAAAATACCATTTTTTGTTGTATCCTAGCCAAAAAACCCAAAATGTCTTTTCCTACCTCCATCACAAAGAGCGATTGATCTTGAAAATCACATATTATCAGAATAACACTACCTAAACTTAATAAGCTCTGGCTTTCATAATTAACCTTCAATTAACAAGATCAAAATGCAGTGTTTGCATCCAGATAAGCATTTCTACTTCTGGACACATGCAAGTCTAAAATTTTATACCTATGTAAAAGTGACAAAATACAAAAAGCCTGTTAATATTAGTCCTTATAACAAAATGTTGTGGACTGACAAATGAACAGATAATATCAATATGTATCTCTACAATGAAAAAATTACCTGGGCCAAAAATCAATTCCTCCAGTGTATCATTCCCATTATAAGTGTTCAGAATTTCCTCCAAAATTTTCATCACCCATTTATTAGGAGGGGGTAAGGGAGGTAATTCCCCCTCTTTCTTCACTCCACCTTCTGTAGTTTCTTTCTTAACTTCTTCCTCTTCCTCTACCTTTGAAGCTTCAGTTTCAGGCTCACCACTGGCTTGTCTTACAGCATCTGCTTTAGAAGCAATGTTGTCATAGGCTATCCAAAGCTTTGCATCATCTCTTCTGACAATCTGTAATTATCATTAAGAAACCTGGTTTCAATTGATTAACTAGTCTTACATGTATCAGTTACTGTAGATAAGTGCTTTAGACTTAATTTTCTCGAGCATATGTACGTGTACATGTATAACATGAAGATGCTTTGTTATTTCCTAGGTTTAACACCATTTATTCTGTATAAGGCCAAAACAAAAAAAAACAGTCTAATTTCCTGCTACCAGCAAAAAAAAAATAAGAGTAGGTAGGTAGCAAAATTGTTTTACTTTTTTTAAATAATTTACATTGAGTTAATGGGGAAACAAACTAGACTTGAATGGTGTGTGAGCCAAAATAGCCTTTAAATGTTTAGGGTAAGTACGGCTGTAGGAAACACATTTTTTTCCCAAATAAAATAAAACAAAGTCCAACAAAACAGTAAGTTGGTATTCCAGCTCAACTAAATTGCTTACAACATAAGCCTAATCCACATAACAAAACTGAAATCAATCCATCTACTAGGAATCTACATAATTGTAAGGAAATTCATACAGATGGAATGATGGAAGGACAGATGGGCAAGTTGATTCTAATATACATGTAACACTAACTGATTGAGTGAGGGTGTCATAAATTTGCTTACATCTAAACAATTACTCAATCAGCTGACCCCGCAAAGTGAAACTGCAAACTTTGTTTCCACAGCAATTTAAGAACTGTAAGAAAGAAGACTGATGCACAGTATGGCCTGAAAATTTCCACATTAACAGAGCCAACTTATAAAATCATTTCTATTTTGAGTTTTCAAAGTTAAGGTGATGACAAATCATGGGAAAGATTTGAATCTAATAAGAGGTAGACACATCAAAAACCTTGTAACGCACAAAACATTGAGTTGACAAACCTTAATAACACTTTGTGTCTCATACAATCTGAAGAGAGCATCGGCAGCAGCTAGGTTCCTCACAGAAGCTTTACTTGGTCCCTGACATTCCCCTATATGTTGTCCTTGTAGCTTTATTTCACATCTAAAGAACAAAGTGTTAGCATATCAAATTTATCACAGCAATCCAGGTTGTATTTATCATTTACGCAAATTAGAATTTATAACAGCAATGTATGTGCATGTAGGTTTCACAGTTTGTTTAAATATCAAATACATCATCATCGTTTTTGGAATACTGCTGTCTACTTGTCCACCCATACATTGAGCAATAATAAAAATATGCTTTGAGAGATTTTGATGTTGTTTGGTACAAAGATTGCTTCACTGAAAAAGTTTCTTTTCCTTTACTTTATACTTCAAATATTTTAGCTTCAGAGGCAAAGTTGTGGGACTCACTAAAACGAAGGGGGTTAGCATATCGCATGATTTTTATTGCTACTGCTTTACAGTGATTGGAATTAGAGGGGCCACATGCTTTTTATCACATTCCTGCTGAAAATGTCTCATTGAAATCAGAAATTTTTACAAAGAATGTAAAAGAATGGGCCTCTGAAATTCTGACGATCATTTAAAATGGCCCATTCTCAAAATTTTTATTCCAATCACAGCTTTTATCTACAAATATGATTTTTTTTACCACAAGTTACTCCTTGACATCATATTTCTATATTGTGTTTATACCTTTGTACTTTTTGAAATCACAAAGGCCTTGCAGTTAATTCATTGGTTCTCACTTCCAATCTCTTTTGAGGTTGCCTCATGATCCATTTTCATTGTCATTTCAATAAAATTAAAAGATAAAAAGCAGCTCTCCCATCATTTTTTCATTCTATGTACAATGTAAAAAGCATCCTCATCCTTTTTGGGGCAATGAAAGGTGAAAAAAATGCCTCTCTCCTTAATTGAATTCTATGAATATGGCATGAAAACCAACAAATTAACATTGAAAGGCTTATTTATTTATTGTCCACAAACTTACTTAAACAGTGTGTTATCTGGTTCAATGTTCCACTGTAGCAGCATCCCATTGTTAGTAGCACTGTAGTTCAGTATACAGAAGGCCTGCCTTTTCCTGTCCATTGCCCAATCATCATGCTCCAAAATTACAAATATTTCCACTGTCTTACTTGTATCGTTTGCATCATACTTATACCTCTTTAAGCCTGCAATGTTAGAGTCCAGATGGCGTCTTCCTTCACCTTTTATCCAAACATCTATTATATCTGGGCCATTAGTATCTTCAGGTTTGAGTCGTTTGTGCTCGGTCAGTATATACTGACATGTTGAAGTACTTAGGGTATCATAGGCAGCATTATATGCATCCATCTGAGCCTCTTTCCTCCTATCCCCTTCCCCGGCCCCTACCAGAACATTATCCATGTACACTTCACAGATCATGCGAGAACCTTCTGTTTGACCAGGAGCTTTCTTGTAGATGCAGGTAGGAACAAGACCCATATGTAATGCACAGCAGTCAATAGTATTAATATTGTTCTCCTGAAACTGCTGGTCTTTAACAAAAGCAATTAAGGAAGTCATTTTTTCTTCCAATGTCATTTTCTTCTTCGCATCACATGAAGCAAACAGTGCCTTTTCCTTATCTTCCTCCTCTGGTGGAAGTCCTTGTAATACCTCAGTTAGAGGTTTCTCTAATAGCATGTCGTAAGCCATCGTATATGTCTGGTTTTTAGCCTCCTTCTTCTTATAGCATCTGGCCCTTCCAAGGGTAACACCATCAATAATTAATGTCCCTCTAAAAACAACTTTCCCATTCAATGGCATTCTAGCTTGGTTCTCTTCATACTTGTGCTCTAAACCACATTTAGATGCTTGAAGAGCATGATCAATGGATCCTACTTTAGAGTCTGGCATTTTATCATAGGTTTTAAGGTAATGGATGAGTTTAGTGAAACCCTCCTCCTTGCCAGCTCTGAATGATGCTATCTCCTCTTGTTTCTGCAGAGCCTTAGTAGCTTGGTTAGTAATGTCTTGACCTTTGTCTAATGTGCTACTCAGTTCAGTTCTACAAAACAGGAAGATATTGGGTTAGGCAACTTCTCAGAAAAATTACTGCATGCTCATTAATCATTGAGATCTTTTTTTTGATATTGAAAATTTGACAGGGTTATTATCATAAATCTGTACTAAAAATTCAGAAATTACAACATTCGAAAATCTTAATTTTTACAATTTCTGTGGAAAAATCCCACACTACTAAAGTTTCGAAATTCCAATTTGTTATTGCTATTTTAAGTCTGACAATCACATTCTTTTTTTTTTAAATTACAGTACTTCACTCTCATATTATGTAATTATTAAATTGAATAAATTGCAGTGGTTTTTTTTTTATATTAAAATCATAAACAATAAAATCATATTCCATCTATATGTAAAAGCAACAAAATCACAAAATTAAATCTCAAGCAATAATTCTGAAGGTACAGCATGACATATATATTAAAACATACATGTATTACTATTGAAGAACATTTAATTCTTAGAAAAAAAAATCTAATGGTTCAGTGGCAATAAACACTATCTATACAAATAAGAATGAAGGCTGTCTCAATATAATTAGGAGAAAAAAATAATAAATGGAATTAGGCAGAAAAAATATACAATGTTTATGAAAGGAACACTATGGCATCAAAATATTTTAGAAATTAAAAAAAAAAACTACATGCATTTTTGCATGAAAAAATAAAAAATAATAACACATTAAGAAAAAACATACTTTCAGAAATATTTCTTGCATCTATATGTACTTGGTTATTTGGGCAAGCATAAAGTTTCTTTTTTATGTCTATTCTTTAGGTCAGAATACAGTTCATAATATGTTAAAAACTACATAAATTTGTTTTTCTGATTGGTTAATACACACTGTAATTGCCTTTTATATGACTAAATATCAACAATGATCCCAACAGACTTTGAGATTACACATTTTTTTCAGACTCCTACCTATACCTTTGATTAAATTAATACATGTACATTTTTGAATTCATGGATGCCATTACATCTACTTCCTTAAAAGTGAAAAAAAACATAAATGCAGAGAAAGAAATCTTACTAAATCAAGATATTTGTGATATAAAATTAATTAAAAGATTCTATCATGCTAGAAAAATACATGTATAAGAAGTCAGTGTTCTCATTTTTGAGATGTAAGCATTTGAAATTTTGGCAGGAAAAGGATTTCTCTAGATATTTCATAGGTTTTGTGTTAGTAGTTTTTATCTACATTGTATTAAAATCATCAAAGAAATAACCAGTTTATAAAACTTCCCAAATATCATTTTAAGCTGTGTTTATGAGATTATGAAAAGTGTGGGGGTGGGGGGTCACTTGGCAAAAATATTAATGCAAAAAATGGTTATAACCAGAAAACCAGACACAAATGACAGAACATGACCAATAAACATCCTTAAAGCAGGTTTCACTGTATTTAACGTGATAGCTTATTAAATTCTATGATAATTGAAAACCTTATCAGATGCACTCGAGTTAACTTTGTTGGATTATCATTGGGATTTTACCAACATGTGAACTGTAAAACAGGAAGTTTTCTTGACAATTTCCTTTAGTTTTTTTCTGGGTTAAACTTTTACAAAAGAAAAAAAGATATTTACAACAGTGTTAAAATTCCTATAAACTTAGATCACTAATTTAAGACTGATTTAAATCTGTGGAAAAAAAAATGTGAAAATGCACCAATTCAAAATATCTTAAAATAGCTTATATCAGCTGAGTTATATATTTGATCAAACCTAATAGCATCAGGGCCTGGGTCCACATTAGAGTATATCTCAGCTACTGTCTTGGTCTTCAGGATCTCTAGAGCTTTAGAATAGGTGTCATGTTTAACCTCCTTTTTGTTACCACCAACTGATCGAGCCAAAAACACACCTGAGAGATGGAGGCATCCTGTATACATCCACTTGTTGGCAACCTTCATTAGCTCTTCACACTGCAGAGAAAATATATATATATTCCTATTAAGTCTATTACTACTGTATGGAGAGTATAAACTTAAGCAAATTTTAGGCACAATTTTGGTGATTCTTATTTTAATGGATAAGTGTTACAAAAATACATGAGCTCTGGGTAAATATATTTGTTTTTGCAGTCAAACCATTTATTACACAAAAAATTACATGAAGCACTCAACAGAAGTAGAAGCTATAAAATATAACATATGAATCTCTTTCCATTTTTTGGAGAATTTACCTGATGTACCCAATTCAAAATGCTTAAAATTGAATGTAAAGTTACTTCAAACTGCTTTTGCAAAGGATTACAAGGATTGCAGGATTTTCTCATCAGGTAACATATACATTTTTCTTTAATTTGACCACCTTCTCAAGTCTGAGAGTCAAGAAACTGTAAATATAAGCTTAACTTGACTGTAAAAATAAGCTTTAAAAGATATGCTTTTGAGTATAATTCTGCAGACATCAAATAAATTATGTGTTTTGCTTTATGGCACTCAGAAGCAAGAGGTTGGAGTATGGAAGAACATCATTCCAACCTCTTACCTTGTAAGAGTAGGTAGAACACATGTAGACATATTACTGTAAGGTTGTGGATGCTTTATACCTTATAATCTGTGGTCAGTCCAAGTTTACTGCCAGTCAGTCCATTTTCAATGGTTTGTATAGAATTAACCTTTGAATTTTCAGACTGTACAAACAAGCAGAATCGTCTAAGTTTTTCAGCATTAGACATCTGTGAGATATCCATCCGTACAGTGGTAGACATACTATGCACTGGTGGCACTGTTGATTGCTTTCCACCTCTCTTTTTATTGCCTCCTATCTGATTTGGTGGCATACCAGGTTTATTCTGCTGAAAACCTGAAATGATGATGAACATTTATTGAATCCTCTCCTGTTCTGTAAATCATGAACTGCATTCTTCTTTGTACAACAAAAAGACTGTTACCCATTTACAAAGATGACTTTAAAATATGAGGTACAACGAAGAGGGATGCACATAGTGACAAAACCTAATGCTAATAAATTTATATATGAACTGGAAGCAAGAATGACAACAGTAAAATCTGGATTTGAGAAAAATCAAGAAATTCATCAATTCAATTATTAGATCTGTGCTCTATCATTGAATTACTTCATAGCTTCACATTCTAAAATAGCTGTAATGTTTTGGTTATTTTAATTAGCTGTTTACTTCTTTATAGTATAAATCTGTTAATTCTTTTTTTTACTTGTATCAATGGGTTAAGTTTAATTACAATAAAAACCACAAATTTCTTGTGCAGTACAAAAAAACATTCATGCATTGCAATATACCTTGGTTTCCTCTACCTCTGCCCCGATTCTGGTTTCCTCCTCTACCTCCACCTCTGCCACCTCTATCCTGCTGACCTCTCCCACCACCCCTTTTGTTACCACGACCCCCACCTCTTCCACTTCCACCATAAGAGTCATATGAAGCTATTTCACCCCAAGACATTGGACCTTCATTCCAAGAGCTTCCTCCAGAGCCCCATGGTGCTGACCCTTGACCCCAAGGTTTACTTTGTCCACCTCTTCCTCTCCCACCTCCACGTTTCTTGTTTCCTCCTCTATTGCCACCATCACCACCAGAAGAGTATCCCCATGACTGCGGACTACCTCCTTCCAGTGGAATATCTTGAGAAAAGTCATAGTTCTGGGAGTATTGACCTCTGTTTTGCTGACCACCATAACCTTGTTGTTTCTGTTGAAAACTTCCTTGCTTTGGAGATGATGTTACTTTCTTCATCTGACCACTTTCATCCATGTTGAATGATCCGGAGTCATCAAAAAATGCACTCCAACTATTGGCTTCCCCACCACCAGCATTTCCTCCAGTATTTTTTCCTCCTTGGTTTGAGGAATTATTATATCCACCAGTGTAGGCTTGGTTACCATAGTTTTGGTAAGGATCCTGTTTACGGTAGTTTGGAGGTGGTGGTTCCATGCCTCTGTATGAGGGATCAGCTGGAGGTGGGGGACCATATGGGTAAGCACCATAGCTATAATCATCTTCTGGGTATGGACGCTTTCTCCACCCATCATTTCCTTCCATTATGATACAAAAATCTCAAACACTGCAATAAATACAAGTCATGCTCATCAAAATAAATACTAGACAATGCCCCTAATGGGACTAATACCAAACAGCCTGTTGAACTCAAAATATGGACACATGATTCATATTGGACACAATTTTTATGGAGATAAACTAAACACTTTGACACATTTTGTTGCCATTTCTAAAGCACCCAACTCCAAACCACAATCAGTACTGACAACACAATGACAAAATATAACTGCAAATTAACTTTAAACATACAGTCGAACCTTGATGTGTCGAACTCGGATTAGTCCAAATCTCGGATAACTCAAACTAATTAGAAGGTGCCAGCAAAACTCAGATTACTTCAATACAATTTTACCTCGGATGAATCAAAACCTCAGATAACTCGAGGTAATCAATCAGTCCCCTTGATAAGACTTTGAGGTTAATTAACCCTGATGTCTTGCAGTCAACTAATTAGTCGGAAAACTGATGGTATATTACAAACCATGATCAAAGTGTGTTTTAAAAATGATGCGCGTGTAATGAAAAGAAACGAATTTTATTAATTACACGTTGGATTTCGCACTAACAGTAATATCGGATACATTTGATATTTTGATATAATTTTAAAAAAATACAGATGAATTGTAATGGTATCTGACTATTTAATGAAACACCAAACAGAAGATAGTAAGTGTATTTAAACCACTACATTCGTATCTCTAGTGAATTCGAAATTTTATCGTAATAATGTAGAGCACATATATTCCTAATTGTTAGTCAAACAAAGCAGCATGTTATGAACTATGACGTTTTCTATGTAGAAAAAATAAAAAGGAAATTTCACTAAAACACTTGGTGCCGTTCAGTATTTCAAACATGATATAATACAACATACAATAAAAATATAGTCCAATATGAAATGCAAGACATTATAAAGTACTGTATAAGTGCAGTACATATACATGTACAAGCACAACAAATGATGTAAAAGCAGAAACAATCCTTGATCAAACTTCTAGTATTTCCAGTTTATCCTCGACCTTGGATTACTTGAACCTTGGATAACTCAAACATTTTTGCATGGTCCCTTCGACTTCAACTTAACGAGGTTTGACTGTAAATTCATGAAAATATACACATCCCAATATGGTAATGTAACACCCTATTAAATTTCATAACAATCCACCAAGTCGTTGAGGAGGTGTTACGGACAATGCATGAGACCAATCTTTGCTGAAAAATGCTGAAGTTAAACAGCTGTCACAGTTCAGACAGACAGATGGACAAACAAATCAAACAGGGTGAAACCTATATACACCCCCTCCACAAAAATCTTCATTCGTGGTAGGGGCAGAATAATTACATCTATTTTCCTACCCCCTCTAATAGGCTCAAAACTTTCAACCTATTTAGTTTTATTCAAATATTTGCTTTTCCTGTAACAGTCCACAAACTTTATGCACAAGTATAATATAAGAACTCAGAAATGGTCATCTTAAACAATTAAATAGTTTATGTCTGACTGTGACAAATGAACATAGGTTTAAGTGAGAAATTTGTACACCAATTTATTTTTACAGATTTTTGCAAATAAGTGGAGTATTAATAAGAATCAGGCAAACTGGGAAAAATCAGAAACATGCATGTCAAAAGCCCACTGATCTGACAATGCAATATTATTCAAGGATGCTTTCTCTATTTAAAAATACCATTATTTGATCTCTGTGTCACTTGCTTTGCTCAGAAATTTTTAATAGAATGTTAGAAAAATGAGGTTTTTCACAGAGTTATCTGCCATTGAAATGTTCATTTTCAGTGCATTTCAATGAAATTGTAACTCAATGGTCCAGCAAAATATAGAAAATCTTGTCTGTTTTCCTTGATTCTGATGGTGCAAATACTTGAAATAGTCAAATTACACTATATAAATGATGGATTTGTTCATACCTGTCTGATTCTTACAAAGACTAACACTTAAGGATGTAATCTGTTTTTGTTGCCAAATAATTTTATGTCTAACACTTTCTGTTATGTATACTGCTATGAAGAGACTTATTTGAGGTAATATATCTTCATGCTTTTTCTTGCTCACAAAATTGGTTCATTTACGGTAGTACTATTATACAGAATTCATAGCCATGGCGCCAAAGGAAATTACCTGCAGCTCTGCCTCTTGATATTCCAAAAACTACCCTCTCTCTTCCTACTTTGTACAGTCTTGGACAGATGCTACCTGTTAAAAAGCAAATATAACAATATGAGCATACCAAATTCCCTTAAATACATTGCATATAATAAAACATATTATTCTTTCGTTAAGCGTATGCTTTCAATATTGTTAGTTTCTAAATTTAGCAATGATTAGATCCTATTTACTGATGTTGCATATTTCATCCATAGATAGGTTTCAGAGAAAAATAAATCATTGTCAATGAATTTTCAACAAGTTTTGTAAATTCTTATTTGTAACACTTTGGACAAGAAACATGGTTTTTTATACATTAAACTATACATGTACATGTATCTACAGGCACAATACACAAAATATCAATGTCAACAAAAACCCTTATTAAGATTTTTAAAATGCAGCAGTAAAACTTGACCCAGGTTTCAATACTGTTGCTGATGAGAACAATTCATTATATTGCATGTCTTGTCATATTCTTCCACTGCACTGTAACAACTGTAGTTAGCTTAACATCAATGCTATGTATGTGGCATACACTGTTAAGTTTTACATTATATAGACATTATGTCTATATTTTTGTAGTATTTTTTTTTCACAAAGATAATAAAGAGGAAGTAAATCTGAGTCAATGTGTTCATCTATGTAACTGTTGCTTATGTCTTAATATAGCATATATATCTTACATGTATTTGTGAGGTGTGACAACCCTAAAATTTGAAAAAAATCTTTTCACTAATGAAATTCAGACTCTGCTTGATACAATGAACATGTAAATGTACATGCAATGAACATGCACTTTCTGTGTCTTTCCATAGAAAATAAACTATTTTCAGTGTAATGCAAACCATAAGTATCAAATATAAGATCTCAATACCAGTAAAAGGAGTTATCCCCCCCTAAATTGTACATATATGTAAATGCTTGCACAAGTACATGTTAATTTGTCCTTAAAACTGCAATGTTTAACTGGTACCAAATTTTGACATCTACATGTGCATACAATTATAACACAATACAATTAACATAAAGGAACAACCAATTCAACAAAGCTGAATGACAAACTTTGACTGTTCTCTCAAACCACTAAGCCTAAAAGATTCCACTTCATGAAAGAAAGCAATGAAGATTGCAAAAGTTCTAACATGAAGAAGTCATCTTCTGAGAAGTCACTGCACCAAAGGTTGCGGGCCTTTTCTGTGTTCATATAATTTCCAACATATACACTGAAAGGCTAGAAGCATGCCTTATTGGTGCAGTTACCTGCTCCTTGTTCTGGTTTTGTCCACTAGATGGCAGTGAAAATTGCCAATTGATTTTTCTGTAAATCCTGTTAATATTCACTGACAACCTGACAAGAGAAAATGTAGCATGACATTCTAAATATAGCACAATGTATAACAACAAATAACATTTAATCCAAGAATGTAGTTAACAAAAGTATCTATCCATTTCTATAGACAGTACATGTAAATGTAAACTAACTTTAATGAAACAGAGGTAAGTTTTTTTTCTCAATTGAAGGACAATCATCTGATGAACTTCCTTAGGTACATGTGTACATTTCTGTAGTTAATTGGACAACTGACAAAGAGATCTAATATTTCTATCAACCTTAGATTTAAAATACTTACCAAATGATAGAAAATTTAAATCTCCTAGTCATTTGTCCAGTTAACTACCCAAGACAATTCATCACATAATGGTCATTCAATCAAGGAAAGACCAACTCTGTTGCCTGAAGCTTAGCATTTTACTTGCTGTAACTTAAGGAGGTAGACCTAGGATAAGGGACACAACTCATACAAATCACTGCAACGTTTGTATTCAGCATTTTACATCAATCTCATGTAAGCATCAAAGTAACTGATTTCATTCTGTTTCATATGAAAGCTTGAGAGGCTTTGGTGAAATTGAATATGATACATGTACAAACATATCACTGATTTCAAGAGTTATGTCCCTTACCCTAGGTCTACCTCCTTAATAAAAACAATAATGAATATGGGAACTTTTTGCTTTTGTATTGTGGTATCCATATTTTAGTTACAGCACATACATGCATGCATTTGCTTGAGTGTACATAAAAAATTTTGCAGTACTAATATTTTAGAAATATTCTGCTTTCTTATGAAAAGGTCGGCATGAAAGCTTTCACAACACATCACAAATCAACATATACATGTATCTTACAAGTTAAACTTCCCCATCATGGCCATGGATCAATTCCACTTGCAACAGGTGATTGGAGATGGATATTTGAAAGCCTTGTTATAACTTCCTCTACATGTAAATCAGGACACATAAGCTGACAAGGTGTTTAATTTTAACAAATTGTAAAGTCATATACATATGTGAAAGTATATAGGCCCCAGGTCATTCCTGGAATTTAAGAAAAACCAATACCTGATAAACAATTTGTCTATAAACCGCACTAAAAACTAGAACTTTATAAGAAAAGTTCTTGCAAATAAACTACTCCACAAAAATGTATGTTGGACAAGAGGTACAATGTAATGCCTGAATAATTTTTTTGGGGAAAAAAATACAAAGCAGTCCAAGTTGAGCATGAAGGTGGAGAAAAAATCCCTAATTACATGTAAGACCTTTACTGAACATGTTTACATTTTGTAGTTGATAGATACTAGAATTATTTAATCCAGGTAAGACAGTTTACAGTTCAAATAGAGATCAGTTGGGAAATTTTGAGGGAGTGCTAGAGACAAAATGTCTCCCTAGTGTGACTTACGTGCTTCACGTGGGGGCAATCAATATCAGACACTCTTGGTTAGAAGCTTTAGTGAGCTTATGCGTGTACACTGTATTCACGGACATTAGAAAAAAAAACTAATATATACATGTACATGTACCTTAACTTTTAACCACATGTATTTTTTTGTGCAATTGTACACATCTTAAAACAATATTTTTTTCAACCAAGTACATGTATACCACTGAATTCAAAAATACTTCAAAATGAATATCAAGTTTACTTAATTTGATTTTGCAAAAGATTTCCAGGAATACTGAATTTTCCCATCAGGTAAGGTACATGTATAAAAATGTATACATATTCATTTAATTTGATCACTACATTTACCTAATACATACAAATGTACAATTTGTAAGTGGAGGTAAAGAAACTGCTATTATACAGCATAATGAGCTTTACAAGATTATTTACAATATTTGTTCCCAAAATTCAAATGACAAATTGTGCAGTTTGAAAGGTGTAAAAGGTTGAAGTATAGAGAAACTTCCATTGTAGCAATAGGAGTAATAGCATCTATATTGCCACAGAGGTACATTTTTTGTACATGTAACAAGTCCATTCGTTCTTAGTCTATTCAACTAATTTTTTAAATCATAAATTGTATTATTTTGTTTGACTTAATAAAATTTAAGAAAACTTAAGAATATAAAAAACGCTTGCACAAATAGTCAACGTCAACAATACTTGTACATGTAGGAACGCCAGTTGATGCAGAGGCATGTACATTAACAGTATCATTAGGAGTGCTTTGAATTATAAATCCTTGATTTATTTGAATCACCAAAACCTGTTTTTACTCATTATATTACTATGTGGACAATAAAATGACAAAATAAACATGAAATTATTTTTGACTAATTATCTGACATTACAGGAATTCATGCTCATGGAAGAACTGATGTCTTGGAGATTTTCTTGCATGGGTGTCTATCCCTGTGGTCAACCTTATTTCAATTATATCACACACATGTGCCTATATAAACATCAGTCATGATATATTTATGACACTCTTCATGTTGATGTACTCCCAGAGTGGGGAAACACTCTCGCACCCACGTGGGGTCTGGGAATAGGCCAGAGTGTCAACGGAGCAGCCCAGCCACTAGTAGGACATACTCTAACTGAATTCTTTGGTCGGGTATCCCGAAGGCTGGGCTCCACTACCTTGAACTACTAACAGAATCCCGTAAGGGGCGGTCGTGCAAGATCCATAAGGATAGTCAAGACCGTAAAAACAACCAATCATCAAATTTATGACATATTGTTACTCTTCCTAAATCACAGATATGAATAATTGGGCGAACAAACTCAAGGTGAAACAGTTTAAGGGAAAAACAAACCCGGATTCTGTATACTATAGTGTACTAGACTGTACCAAGTTCACCAGTAGTAAGTTTGTTCAATCAACAATTACAAATATAGCTTTATATTCAGTTATGTTTGTGCTAAATGTATCACAAATTCTCAGGTTGTGACGTGTTACGTTCTGCATGTTAAAGTTTCTATTATTTTTTTTTTTTTTGGTTTCTAGTTGGATCTTAAAATTAACACCGGCGTTGCCGCCAGAATCTTTAATATTCGTCTAATTTTAATGCTATTGTTATCAATTAAGCGTTTGTAGGAATTACTAGCTTATTAAATTGTAAAATGAGTCGACTGTGCATCATTTCAAACGTTTTCTTTGGATATTTAGTGCATTGTGTACCTTTCAGCATTCTGAAACCTTAATTCCCCGGATGTTAACAATATAACTATAAATCAAATACGGACGGATTCCGTACTCACCAATTTCTGTAGTTTCTTTCCTCGCTCGATTCACATTTGAATTTTAAATTTATAGACCGAATTGATCATACTTTCAAAAAAATGGTAGGCGGGTAAAAAAGCGGGATTCAATTAATTGTCTGTTTCAAATACTATATTTTAGGTGTTCAAAGCAATGAAGCAAACTACATGTAGTTCGTTATTTATAAAAGCAAGCTTACGACAAGCGAACTTACTCAGAGACCTATAGCTATAATTACAGGTCTATAATACAATGTATATTAGTTCTACATTTTTTTCTGTAAATCCTTTGATCCGCCATGCACTGGAAAAAAATAGGAAAAACATACTTATTTGAACAAAGAATTATCAAGGGAACCAATATTGGGGTACAGGTCAACTCGTACCTTCAGCAACTCGTACCCAACAAACTCGTACCTTTGCCAACTCGTACCTTTCTATATAAATTTGTATTCTTTATTATAGAGTGTAGAAATGACTCAATCTTAAAAGAAAAAAAAAGAAAACAAGATGATGAGATATATTTATTTACATACAAAGAATAACATTTAGCATAACAAGCAACAAGAAACAATTATAATTCATGTACAACTTGGGAACCAGGAGGTAGAACGGTTTTGTCTCATCGTTGGATCTCTTGTTGATACGTCGATGCCACCCTTCCACGTCGTTGTTCGTTCTCGTTGGTAGCATATAGACGGTCCATGTCTCAATCGGCCAAACGGTACTTTATTTTTTAATGATCACCGTATTAATTAATTTACTATCAATCAAACAAACGTCTTATTTCTTTTTCAAAATTTTATTTTTATCCCAATCAAAATGTATATCTTAATTCTCAAAATGTGCATCTAATTTTTGCACACAAACACGTGCCATATATATTATAAAAATATAGACTATGTATTAATTCTCAAAATGTTTATTTTATTTCCCAAAATGTATATTTTATTTCCTAAAATGTATATTTTACACGCATTATCTATTTTGTTATAAATATATCGAAAGGTACGAGTTGGAAAAGGTACGAGTTGACATAGATTCCAATATTGTAGCAGAAATCAAAAGAATCACGGTAATCCAGGGACAAAGATCTAGACCAGCTGACACGGAAAAAAGACACACACAACAAAGAACATAAAATAACCAAAACAATACAAACAAAGTAATAAAAGTAAATGAGCAACTCGGACTCCACTAAAAACTTGCCGGAGCATGGACCAGGTAGGGTAACTAGAAACACCCGCCGAGTTGCTCATAAAAAGTCAAGTCCAGAGAAGTCGAAAGAGGAAAGGAAAATTATGACGCGTTGAACAAATGGTGAAAATAAATACACCGTAACGATCCACGAGTTAATGATGACGACCATAAAACGACTGTACATAGTGACGACGTCAATCTTGTAGCAACATATAACCCTGTTCCAGAGGACCAAAGGAGAGAAGTCTAGGGCGATACAAAAAGTCTGCACATTTACACGGCAAGCTGTGGCATAACGTATGAGTTGTGATATGAAAACTCCATACTCAGAAGCTAAAGGGATGCACGCGTTGCCGCGGGTGAAAGGAAGTTGACAATACGGAGTGAAAAGTCAAAGTCGTATAGTTTGGTCAATAGTTGTCCTTACTATCGCAATTGGAACTACTCGGCCATATCCGCTACACTAAAAAATAACTTTTGTGTAACTATAAAGTCTAAGGAGTTCCGATTATTACCATCGACCTCTGAGAGAAGGTTAAGCTTTGAGACTGACTTGACAGTGTCTGTAGTATCCTTTATCTCAAGTTCTTTGGGGGTAGATGAGATGGTATCAAATACCCGAAAATAGGATTACTGAGTCTCCTATATACATTGTAATAGACACTGAGATTAATTGACCTAGCTAAACGATGTTCTTTCTTTTGGATCAGATCAGCTATTAAGTCAGTTTCATAAGAGTGAAGGAATAGGTCAGCAAATGGAGGAGCACAATTTGTTCTCATTGGAATGCCGACCGTTCGTTGAAAAACGCGTCCACTACACTGGGCAAATATGTTGTCGATACAAAAAGTCGAGCATTTTGAAATAATCTTCTGTATATTTGAAAGTTGATTTGGAGTCGTTTTATACTAAGTATGAAGAAACTCTACCAAGATCTATATATTTGTATCTAGGTGTACCGTCTTTTTGGAGTAACAACGATGTACAATGTTTTTGAGTGGTGATTTTACTGGGTATGGGGAATAGAAGTATAGAGTTTAAAAAGTAATAGGTTTTAATGCTATTGTATTCTGATAATAATCATGAATCGAGGGTTTCCCGAAGATCTTAATTTCGAATTTATCAGAATCAACATTGAATTAATACCACTACGGGAGTAACAAGTACCGTGGCAGGACTGAATACCCTCTCTTACAACTATTAGTATTAAAAGAGGTTTAGTGGTACATTTTGCAGATCCTGCTATAACGTGTTGTTGTATGGAGTTTATGAATCCAGTACATCATTATGTAATTAGCGAAGACTTAAATAAGTACTGGTTATCGGTAAACGATAAAGCGAGTTTAATAAAAGTTCATTTGATGCAACACTGATTCCGAAGTAAAGTCCCGTTTTCCACAAGCCTTCATATTTATGTCATTAACGGCTAAACGATGTTTCTTCTTTTGGATCAGATCAGCTATAGTGTCATTAACGGCTAAACGATGTTTCTTCTTTTGGATCAGATCAGCTATAGAGTCAGTCTCGTACTGGTTATCGGTAAACGATAAAGCGAGTTTAATAAAAGTTCATTTGATGCAACACTGATTCCGAAGTAAAGTCCCGTTTTCCACAAGCCTTCATATTTATGTCATTAACGGCTAAACGATGTTTCTTCTTTTGGATCAGATCAGCTATAGAGTCAGTCTCATATGAGTAAAAGAATAGGTCAGCAAGTAGAGGAGCACAATTTGTTCCCCTCGGAATGCCGACCGGTTGTTGAAAGAGTAATCAAGGGAACCAAGGTAATAGCGGTAATTAAAAGAATGCAATCCAGGGACAAAGACCAGACATGGAAATCAGACATGCACAACAAAGAACATAAAGTAACTAAAATCATACATGCGAAGTAACAAAAGCAAATGAGCAACTCGGACTCCACTAAAAACTGGGAGCATGGATCAGTTGCACCGGTAGGGTAAGCGTCCTCCGCCTTACTAGAAACACCCGCCGAGTTGCTCATAAAAGTATGAGAAATCTATACCAAGAAATACATATAATTTGTTTCTAGATTGACCATCTTTTTTTTTTGTTGTTTTATTTTTTGAGTAACAACGATGTATAATGCTTTTGAGTCGTGATTTTAACTGAGTATGTGGAATAGAATTAAGTATTAAGTATTCATTCAGTATACACAAATACAGATACATTGTATCTGTTAATGCAGGGAGTGCAAGGAGTGTATATAAATCCTTTGGGAGTGTAATATAAAGTCCTGGTTTAATGTATTAACTCTTTAACAAATGATCACTTCAGGGGAGAATCCAGATATTTTGACAAGAGGGTCAACAAGGCTATGAGTTGCCCACTTTTGAACAAATTATGAATGAGAATTCCCAATAAGGGGCTTCTTAGCCCGGAACCACACCCCTGCATCCGCCACTACGATTACAAATGTATACATATAAAACCAAAAGTCTCTGAATATTGCATCTCCTTAAAAAACTGCTAGAATATAAAGTAAATGAACTACAATTTTTGCCATGTTTCTGTTAACTTTACACACAAATATGACAAATTTTCCAATAAAAGGGGGTGCGAACCCCCTCTGGATCCGCTATTTTTCGAAATGTATGAATAAACCTTGTGAAGTGATAATAAGGTATATGATTATTGACTATACAGAGTTTTTTTGAAGTATATAACCGACAAAAAATCATTACTTTTGATTTGATGATAGTCCATAGTTTTTATTGGCATTTTCTTTCATACTCCACAAATTACAGCTTTTCTTATAGTCGTCACAGACGAACACATTCACGATACAATTTATCTTACTAATTCCAATGCAAAAACCCTTATATTGTTCAAGAAAAGCAAAGGACGCTTAACCTACCGGTGCACTTGATCCATGCTCCCTGTTTTTGGTGGAGTCCGATTTGCTCATTTGCTTATGTTTCTTTGTACGTATTATTTTGATTATTTCATATTTTTAACTGTATGTGTGTGTGTTTGTTTTCCCTGTCTGTTCTTCATCCTTGGATTATACTCTTTTGGTTGGTTTCCTTGATTACCGTCTTTAAATAATATGTCGAGTACGTAAAATACTTGGAAAATCAAGACAAGTTATGCGTAATAGTGAAAATATTCCTACATTACAGGTTTATAATGTTAATACTTGATAGTCGACAAACATGTTAAATGATTAAAGAACACTATAACAATAAAGTTGAAGAAGATAGCCCTTTCCGTATATCCGTTACACCCTTCATTTCGTGCATTATAAAGCTTGGACATCGTTGCTTCGAGTAGATAATTCGACTGTCTTTGTGGATATAAACCACTAAAATCCCGAAAAATCTTTCGTAACACATTTACACGATACATGTGACGCTGACCATTAGCTGACTGCTCCTATACTTGGTTTAATTTTCGGTTTCGTGCTAACATATATATTATACTTAATACTGTCAGACCCGGTTTGCTCATATATATGGTATTGATATTACATGACGGACTGAGGTTTTTTTTAACGCCCTTGCCTGTCATTTTATCAATAGAATAAAAGAAGTAGTCGGACATTATACCATTAGATTGTATAGTAAAACGAAAAATTCTATTTAATCTACGCCTATCAAATCAAGTTGAAAATAACGGGTCGTTCAAAACAATCGTAAGAACTGAGAACAGAGTTCTATGTTCTATTTTTCAATAACGGCGGCCATGTTTTTCGAAGGATCAAAAATCCCCACACCAGTTCTATGCATGATACACCAAAGAACATTCATACCAAGTTTGGTTTCAATTGGTCAAGTAGTGACAGAGAAGAAGAGTTTTGAAAAATTGTTAACAACGACGACGGACGCCAAGTGATGGCAATAGCTCACCTGGAGAGCGGCAAGGTGAGCTAAAAATGAAATGCTAGTTTTTGGCCCCTTATTCTAAAACAGTTAGTGGCATGACCCCCGAATCAATACAAACCTTCCTTTTGTGGTTTAGAACCTTGTTTTAAAAGTTTAAGAAGATCAACAAACTAATATGTGGTTTAGAACCTTGTTTTAAAAGTTCACCCAATAATTTTCTAGTTATCATACGAAAACCAAGTGTCTACAGACAACACCATAGGAATATATGACTGATTTCTTTAGGCCTAGCTCCATTGGCACATGAAGTTCTGGAATGGAATGTTGATTTTATTACTGAGTACATATATACATGTAAAAATTAAGAAAACAAAATGATCTATAACAAACAAAAATTAATGAACAAACAGTAGGAATTTTAAAATTTCATACCATAAAAATCAAGTAAAAATTTCTAATTGGGAATTTAAATAAACATTGTCATATACAAAATAAGGATAATTCCTCCCTCCTCCCCAAAAAATTGAAATAAAATTAAAAAAAAAACACAGAGGGCCTGTATTAAAATAAAGTACATGTATGCATTCGCATGTGGCGATTTATCATTAAAGTTTGTAAAAATACTGTATAAAATTCCTTCAATTTACTTTTGTGAATTACTTTCTGCATATTTGATGTTCAGTAATGTACAAATTTGTAAGGTAATATTTCTATCAGTGCTAATAAGGGCTTTTTCTTCATTCAATGCAATCTATATATTAAGTTAAAGGTTGATTTTTTTTTCATTCACTCACATATTAGTTGTATACCTGCTAAAATATCAAATTTTGCATTGATTTCATTTATAAGTTCCATTTCTTAACAAATATATTCTTTCATTCTTCAAATCATTTTCATATACAATAAGAAAATAATTTAAAAATATGCCAGTATAAGGTTCTTATAATCAGGGGCGTAGCTAGGCCTGTTTTAGTTGTACGCAAAATTACGGCTGGGGGGGGGTCCCTCAAGGCCCCCATTGAGTCTGGCAAGGCAAAGCCCTGAGGGAAACTCCTGAATTTTAACGATTTTGGAGCCAGTTTTTCAGAGCCTATACTACGTTCATGGTATGCATATGTGATAAATAACCTTTATTTCATCTTTGAAACGTGTGTTTTTATTTTTGTCACTTTTTTTTCCGAAAGCACGCAACTGCATATTTGTGTATAGGCAGCTACGCCCCTGATAGTAATACACATTGTAAATAAAATGCCTGAAAATTATCAATGAGAATTCGATAGCACAGAAGCCTATTCAGACCAACATAATATTTTTTGCCTTTACTTGCAATGATTTTACTGAATATTTGCAAAGAGTTTTGTGTTTATTCACAAAAAAAAATTGCATTTAATTGCAATATTTTTTGCTTTATTTGCAAAATAGAAAAAAAAATTATATGCCAGCCTGATTGGTCTTCCATACATTTCTGTTTTTACTGAAAAAAAAATCAATTTTAACAAAAATCAATTATTTCACAGATCATGTATATGGAATGTGAAAATAAATTAATATAAAATTCTTTTGGTGAAAATTTAACTGTAAAATAAACACACTAAAATACACTTAAATTCCATTCACATTTCTTTTCCACAAACTTTCTCCATTCACTACTAGTATTGGGACGGGGACTTAATATTACACTTCCTGGTTGGAATTTTCATTAGCCTCATTCTCTTCAACATCATCTTTTTTCTCGGTAGTCTGGTTCTTCTTTGTCTTTGGAATGTTGTTAGAACGTTCACAAGAATTTTTCTTCTTATGACGATTCAAGCTACCCCTAGCAGTAAAAGTTTGCTTACAATCTTTACACTGGAAAGGACGTAAACCTTCATGGATTTTCACATGTTCCTTTAATGCCATTTTCCGAGCAAAACATTTCCCGCATTTCTCACAAGAATGAGGTTTTTCTTTAGCATGTACAGCACTTTTATGTTCTTTGAGCGTGACTGAGTTGGCAAATTTTTTCTCGCATATGTTACACGGAAATGGTTTAACTCCTTCATGAACAACTAGAATATGCTTCTTTTTACTGTAAAGAGTTGTGAACCTCTTGGAGCAAATGTGGCAAGAATGTCTCTTCACCTTCAAATGATCAGGAGGCTGTGGATGGTTTTTATGAGTTCGAAGATGAGATTGTAAATTTTTCTTACAACCAAACTCTTTGTCACAGAGTTCACATTTTAATGTAATGTTTTGGTGAATTTGTAAATGACCATATAAAGTTGATTGACGAGCAAAGGCTTTGCCACACACTTCACATTTAAAAGCTTTTATATCAGAATGACTTCTCATGTGATCCAACAAACGCTGTTTTGTGCCAAATCTTTTGCCACAATTTTCACATGGGAAGTTTTTAATGTTCTTATGAGTTATATTTATGTGAACTTTCAGGATAGATCTTCGTGTGAAACTTTTTTCACACAAATAACATGAAAATGGTTTTTCTCCACTGTGAGTTACTGTGTGAACTTTCAAATTATATGCATTGAAGAACTTTTTTTTGCATACGTTACATTCAAATTTTCTTTCTTCAGTCTTGTGTGTTCTGATCTTATGTACATCTCTGGCACTTTTTGTGACAAAAGCTGCATCACACAAGTCACATTTATGATTTCTTTCATTCCTATGCCACATCTGATGTCGCCTCAATGCTGTTATATGCCTAAAATGACGATCACAAAGATTACATGGGTGAGGACGTTCACCTGTGTGTATCATTTCATGCCTATCCTTGTTTCCCTCGACAGAAAACCTCTTATCACAAAAAGAGCATTTAAATGGCTTATAATCTGTATGTTTTGCAGAGTTCATATGTGCTCTCAATAGTTCTTTACGGGAAAATTTACGATCACATAAGCTGCACGGGAAGGGCTTTTCATTTGTGTGTGTCTTTTCATGGGCTGAGAGAGCATCATGAAAACGGAAAAATTTCCCACAATATTCACAAGAAAAAGGTAATTCACCTGTATGGACTTTTTCATGTTCAACTAGTTTGCTCTTTTTCAGATATGTTTTATCACACAAGTCACATTTAAATATGTTTTTAATTGCCTTACAACTTTCTGCATTTTTGCTCTCTACATTTATAAGTGTAGGTAAAAGATTGGAAAAGTCATTTTTCTCCTTAGAGTTATGACAAGACAAACACTTATAGGCAATCCGATTATTTACAGGGGTCGGTAACCTGATTAAACTTTCTCGTTTCTTGAAACCTTTGTTACATTCAGTGCATCTATAAGGCATACTCTCTTTATCTTTTTCATTTTGGTCCTTTATATTTTCAACATAATTCCAATGTCCATTATTAAGATTGCATGATATTAGTCCATCATTGAGATGTTTTGTAATATGCTCTTTGAAAGACTGAACATTTGCTATAACCATGAGGCAAACATTACATTTGAATGGTATCAATGTTTTGTCCCTGATACATTTGACCTTTCTGTACTTTTTGCTGGACCTCTCATGTGACTTATCTTTTTTCTTGTCACGTGACTTCTCCTTTGTTTTGGCAAGTGATTCATGACTTGTTCTCTCGTCAAATTTATCAAGTGAGCCGTCATTTGGTGTTTTATCAGGTCTATCTCTTGATGCTTGATGTAGCCCTTCTACTGATTCTACCTGTGACTTATCTTCAAATCTTTCATCTTTGGACTTTTCATGTGACATACCATCAAACTTTTCATGTGAACTACCTTTGTTTCTTTTGAGTGAGTCAGCTTCAAACTCTTCTTGTGACTTATCTTTGGACATTTCATGTGACATATCTTGAATTTCCAACTTCTGTGATTTTTCTTTTGAAATTTCATATGATCTATGACGTGTGTTTTCATTGATTGACCGCTCATGTGATCTGTCTCCGAACTGGTGAAGGGATCTTTTATTTGATTTGAAAAAAATCCTGTCTGATGATGTCTTTGGTGAATTGTGAACTGAGTTCTCTCCATATTGGTCTTTTGTCACCTTATGAGAGTGCTTGGAGGAATTTTCATGTAAACTACTCTCAGATAACAAATCCGAGTGTTTTCTGTACTGTTCATGTGAATGGTGGGTAAACTTTCCATTTGAAAAATTAACATCAGGGAATTCTGAAGCATTGACCTTCCCATCATCTTGGTTTCTATTTTCAGGCATATCAAATAAAAATTTTTTGAATGTTTATCTGAAATAAACAAAGTGGGAAACATTTTAATAATTAACAGAAAAATCTTATTCTCCTCTTATTACACAGGCAAATGGCAAACAAAAAAAAACCAGTAACAGTGTTTTCCACACTCTAACCAAGATAGCAAATATAAGTACAGTATTACAAACCAATATCATAATAACATAGAGGCTACAGTACTATAGAATTTCCATTCCCAATCTTCATGATCAAGTGATTTTTTTTGTGAGAGAAATTTGTTTATCATGTTCCACTTTCCTTCCACAAGTAACATAACTTGAATTTTTTTTTTTGAAAGCAGATATATTAAATGATAGTAATCATTGATTTATAGGGGAAACCTAAAATTGACAAAAGACCAAAAATTCAGAGGATTCCTGTTAATCGCATAACCTATTTGTCAGAAAAAAATATGCAATTAACAGAAATTATCATTTCGAGGGAAAATACCTAATATTTTTAATGTTTTGTGGGACATATTCTTTAATCATATTCTTTTAATCTTTAGTCACTAGTGATGAGAACATTTTTTCCACACCGTTCAGGCGGTATGAAAATTGAAGCAAAATTAGAGAAATATAGAATCTACAATAGTAACGAGTTGATTATGGAATCTCTCACATCAAGTGAAATAAATTTTGTAGTTTTGTTAATGAGACTTGCCAAGCTATTCAAACTATAAAATTTATTTCACGAGATGTGAGAAATTCATAATCAACAAGCTTTGAGTGTAGATTCTGTTTCTCTAATGCCCTAAAAATGTCAAAAATACCCAAAAATGAAAAGCTTGTGAAACATTATGATTCCGATTCGTAGGAAACATGTTGACGTCACACAAACGCAAACATTCCAAACAAAAGAAACCAGACGATTTCAAAGGTTTTTTCACTTCAAATCTTCCCAAGTCCCTTCATAATTCTTATTTAAGGTAAGAAAACACCAAAATTATCTCATTTAACAGAAATATAACTACAATGGCAATCAAGGCGATTCAAGATGGAGTCCAAGAATTGATTTTTAAGCCAATCACACTCTGAGAACAAAAAAGTCACTAGTGATGAGAACATTTTTTTCCACACCGATCAAGCAGTATGAAAATTGAAGCAAAATTGGACAATGTTGTTTTACCCATTTAGGTACATTTTTGAGTAAATTTTGAAAAAATATTTATACAATTAAGAGGATTTTCTAATGTTTGGTCTTATGATATGCAAATAAGAGGAATTTTTTACACCAATAAGATGGGAAATGTTTTTGTTCTCTGAGTTTCTATGCAATTAAGTTATGCTATTAAGTAGAATACACTGTAATATAAACATAGTCATCATCATGGTAAAATGTTATAATTCATATGAATTAAACAATTCTAACAAGAAAATTGTCTACCAGAATTAAGATGGGCTGCTGCCTGGCTAAAAGGGAACCTGCTCTAGTGATTTGTCTTATTTTCTATATAACCAAACTAATTTTTTGGTTATTGTTCAAAATTTTGTGTTGTTTACATAGAACAAAGGCAGATTTTCAAGATGTTGGTTGCCCAAAGCCTTACAAAATTGAAAGATTTTTAAAATGTGGTAATTTTTTTATGATGAACTATATTATTACATATCAAAACACTCAAAAAGCAATTTAGCTCAGCTTTGATATTTAGCACTATTGTTACTATAATGCACAATTTTGCGCACATTTCTTAATGAAAAAGTTGGGCCCCAGGTTATTTGCCCCACACCACCACCATCACCACCACCCTTTAAGATGACACTTTTATGATAGATTCTTAAGTGTAGAGAAATAATTGGGAGATTGATGGGCATTGTCAATTTCACTGGTTTTTCTAGGGGGATTGTCATTACCATCGATATAACCATAAAACATAGGTACATTAAGTCTTACATTTCATATCCCCAAATGGGTGTCCTTTAAAGGACTGAAGTATTAAAATGATGCATTTCCTTTTTTCCTCTTTACAAACTAATGTTATGTACAAAAACTATGAACAATGACTTATAAAACTGAACAGACATCACACTATGACATGACAAGCTTCTTGTTAAGATATTTTAACAGCTTAAAATAAAAACGTTCCTCTGAAAAGGCAGATGAGTACAAAACAAAAATTAAAGTAGAGTAAATGGCTATTATACACTAGTATTTCAAGACTACTTCACGGACACCCTCTTTTTTTTGTGGAAAACTATTCTACTTGTCCTTATTACAAATATATAGTAGAGCTACATGAGTGAAAGTTTTATTGATTTTTTTAAAACTCTTTTGAAGTCTATGGTCAGTATGGAACTGATACATATATACAGTATACTGTCGGCCCCTTTTTTTTCGAAATTACACAGTAATGACTACCAGGTTAAAGCGGTCAAGTCTTTTAAGTGCATGAACTTTTTTTAATCTGTCAAAGTTTACAATTGGTACTGTATAAATGGTGTCTATCGAATTTGTGAGAATTACATACACGGAAAATGAAACAGACATTCTATAAATAGAACAAGTTCATGTGGGTACGTGTTCTTTAGTCTTTTAACAATGATTTTGTTCAGCATATTGCTATAACGGATTATGTTTCGCAAAACCGAAATATCAAGAAGATTGCATCATCTTACCCCATTTTTTCAACAGTAAGAACTCTTTATGCTTGCTGTTACATCCCTTGTTGGGATTTGGAAACCCCCTTCCTTTTCCTTCAGAGTTATTTCCCTTACTTTTCGTAAGATCCTCCCACACATCATGGAGCACCCGACCATGGGTGTATTAGAATACAGAATTCCAAAACAGGAGCCTACATTGGGCAGGAGGAGTTTAACAACTAGGAGAAAAGAACATGATTGATAGAAATATATGTAAATGTTAGTATTTTTGCCGAAAAAAGTCAAAATTTATTAAACCATAATAACAACCACTACCGATTCCTGCTAAATTGTGTTGGTACTTTTGCTTGCAAACTGGGCGATGAACAGAAATACCATCTTTTACCGGGGATATATGTATGGTAGACTTTAAAAATTCTTGCTTCGAACCAATCATTCCGGACCATAATTAAATAAATTCGTATTTCTTGTTTCTATGTATGGGTCCCCTAGAAAACATCTCAGTGGGTTTGGTCAGAAGATGTTTACCTAATAGTCTGGTAAACGGGAAAAAAGTCACAGGTAAAAAAAACATGTCTACCTTCTTAAAAGTACTGCTCTAACAGTTACATTTTCTTGTTTTGATCAGACGATCGATTACATGTGCATGTTTTGTCATCAAACCACTGATTAATTACACATGGCCCATGCACACGACCAATTTCCAAAGCATTTCTCGGAAAATGACAAAGAACCCACCCCCATCCCCCACCCCCCAAAATTAACGACCATAACAAAACAAAACAAAAAAAAACACACACACACACACAAATTTGGAAGATATATAGCATTAAAAGGCACTCAGATGTACACGTCTTGGTGTAATGGAAATTATGTAATATAACATCAGTTATTTCTTAAGCACACACGAAAAAATGCAAAAAATGAAAGAAAAGTAGTTAAATTTTCACTAGCTTTCACCAGGTTGTATTATAGATGACTCATTAACGCACTCAACTTCTGCAATGACTCGGAGATTAACAAAATCAAGCCGATTGACGTTCATTTTGGACCACACCCAATTTTTTTTCTGGAACCGCCACTGAATATATAGTCACATGAAGTTCAGTTGAGGAAGTCAATAAACTAGAACATACCCCCCTTTTACAGCACTATGCTCCGTGAGGGATACGAATGGATCCCACTACACCACGCTTGTAACCCTCAAGGAACGTAGTGTAAAGGGGCTACATTATCTTATCTTGTGAAATATATCTACATCGAGTCATTTTGTAACATTGGGGACACTCAAACTGAAGGAATTTTAATGTGTTGTTGACCAATGCTAGAATAGTTTAGGTATATGCTAATGCTTTTCGATAAATTAAAAAAAACAACAACAAAGCAACAAAAAATATAAGTGCCATTAAAAGGAGGAAATCCATAGGCAAAATCAACATCTTCGAGAACACATAAGCTGACAATTAAGGACAAACGTTAAGATAGAATCCAAATTTCAATACTATGCATAAACGTTTAAATTCGGATAATGAGTTAAAGTTTAGATTGCTATTTACAAAGAAAATGTGTACCAATATAAGGCACTTATGGTGGGGTGAGGTGGGGGGGGGGGGGGCTTGGGATTTAAAAAAAAAAAAAAAAAATTAATTCAAATTTTGATTAAAAAAAATAAAAATATTTTGAAAAGAGCTGAAAAAAATAAAATAATTCAGAATTTTCAAAAAAAAAAATTGAAAAATCTGAAAAAAAGAAGAGGAGGAAGAAGAAAATGAAAAAGAAGAAGAGGAAGAAGAAGAAGTGTGTTCAGTGCATTAAATATAGTTATTAAATTTACCATGTGTTAACTTTTTTTAGTTTATTTTCTATAAGGATCCATGTTACTCATGTTTTTTAGTTCTTTGTTGATTTTAGTTTTTTGTGTGCTTTATATCCGTTTGTGTGTATGCATGTTGGTTGTTTTATCTGATTTGCAGGCTACCGTTCATTGGAGATAAATAGGTCGCCTTAGGCTGTCGATTTTCCATTCCTGGATGAGTGGTTGTCTCCTTGACATATTCCCGATTTCCATTCTTTTTAAACCTTGGATTTGTAATCTCTTGATTATTTTCTGTTCTTTTTGTTTTGGTTTTTTTTTTGCACCTAGCCTTTGTAATATACTAAATGATTGTACCATAGATTTAATGATTGGATATGAACTGAACACAAAACCAATAAATACCAAACACAAAACTGAAAGATAAATATAACACTTTAATATTTCAAAAAACAAAAAAGTAGATTACAACATGTTATTTTGACTAGAAATGAAGGGAAATATTGTAAATGTCTAAAACATAGTCTTCCAAGCAATGCAAGACAATGGCGGAACATAAACATTTTTTGAACGTTTTCTTTATGTGTTGGTTTTTTTTACTAGGAAGCGGGAAATATTATCTTTTTGAACATTGTTTTGTTTTTCTGGTCTACTACATTTTAAAACTGCTCAAGCTCTCCTCTTCTCTACTTTTTTCTTGTTTTTGTGTGTGTGTGTGTGTGTGTGTTTCTTACAATCCCCTGATCTCTAGCTGAAACACCAGACCTTTCAGTGATTTTTTCTTCATAATTATATGTTCAGCTTTATTATATTAAGTAGTTAAGTTTAGCTAAGATGACTGTCACGTAGCTTTTACCTATGTTTTATTAATATCATTTTATACTCATTCATGTATACATATATTATGGTGTAATTTACATTATAGAACTATTACTATTGACGCTAACTATCTCTAGGGATCATTTGTTGTCACTGTTCAAACCTGATATTCTCTGAAACAAAACAAAAATAATGCAAAAAGATGTTTGGGTATGTATTTACGTATGATTTTTTCAGGTATTCCTTGCTTGCGATAACATACGGAAATGAAGGACATTTTAATTGCAACATGAAAATTCAAGGATCATGGTATCTCTACGATGGTCTAAGGGAGTACCATAGTGCAGGAACTGGCCTACAGAAACTATGCTCACCAAAACCAAGACAATACTATAGACAAAATTATGTTTTATATTACCGTAATAAAATATCACCTTGAACCATGTTCTTCATGATATGCATTTTTTCTATAAGCATACGCTGGGATATTGCTCTTGCAGAGATCAAAAAGCATACATTTCAGGAAGTTAAAAAAATTGCTGAAAGTGTAGAAAAAAAAATCCAATTTTATTTTGGTCTGAAAAAAAAAATTAAATTTGGAAATCCCAGCCCCCCCCCCCCACCATAAGGAAATGGTTCGTGCCTAAATTGAAAATCGGGAGAACGTCAAGACGCATACTCTGAGCAAATGCGGCACCTTATTAATTGTAAAAATCATGAAATTAGCGTATTTTCGTGTGTTTAAAATGTGTTTATCAAGAATTTTTTTGTGGACCCCCTGGTGTCGCCTTAGGTGATTCTCTGAATCCGCCACTGTTGGGTATCTTTTTTTAAGGGAGCAATTTGCATTGTCTAATTCTAGACTTCTTTGACTGTAAATTGGTCCCATGATCGATAAATAACATGTGGGGTTCAATCATAAATAGATACAAGGAGGGTAACCGGGTCCCTAAAATAAAGTTAATTTTTGATATTTTAAAACATTGAAAATACCCAGTCAGCAATATATATACCTGAAGTATAATAAAAGACTAAGCATATTCGTTGTATTGAAAGTGAACAGAAATCTAGCTTTCGAATCAGCCAATCATGCCAATGTACTTTAACCTCGCCGCATTTTTGCGCCTGTCTCCCGTCAGGAATTTCTGACCTCTGTATGTATTGTTTCGTTTTCACTTTCTATTTACTTCTATGTCGCTGGAGTATATAGGGGCAACTATTGCGCTGTACCTGTGCACAACGTTGTTTTGGGCCAGATGCAGCCTGTCTTGTGGTGTGAGGGTTTCCTCGCCGTCCATTGAAGACCAATGGTGGCCTTGAGCTGACATTTTTCATCCCGGTGGGGTTGTTGTCTCTTTGACATATACACCATGTCCATTCTCGAAAAATATAGCTTTTCGCTGGCCGGGTCATCACTCTTCGTATGATTAATCTAGGGTTGTAAATAAGTACACGATGTATATGGTAGTACAAGACAGGTATTCTAAGTGTTGTTATGTAGGATAGAGGATAAAGGATCAAATTAAGGATACATGTCACAACAATTCAATATTGTACAAACGTCTCAGAATGTGACGACTCTATTCGCTACACTGCTTATATAGCATATCCTATATTACACCCCTAGGCCTGTATCACATACCATAGATCACACCTTAATCGCGTACCCTATATCGCACCCATACACAGAATAAATTTATAGTATCGTTAACGTATATGATATGATGAACATGATATGTGAAATTATTGACTAACGTCCGAAATTGGCCTAAATATGATAAAAACTGCCAATACAATACAAAATACGAAAGTACACTAATACGGGATATAGCCGTCCAATACGGGTTTAGCCTCCAATACGGGATTTAGCCGTCCAATACGGCTTTTTATCGTCCAATACGTTACATTGGACTGGTTAAAATCCATATTGGCCTAGCGTATTGGACTAGTTAGTCAATAAAGGTATAACTGCGTAAGGTTTCCATAGTGGCGGAATTATTGGTGCTTGGTTGGAAAAATTGGACTTAATCCAATATAGCTAGCCTCGGACCAATAACTAAGCCAATATGGAAACCTTACACAATAATACTATAATCTGTACCACATGCCATATCTACTATCGACCTATATCACCCCCTTCAAGCCGGTGGCCCTTCGAGCGATATATACTGAGTATGTTACCTGTCAAAACCTGTTGTATCACATGCCATATCAACCCGAGACTCCTATATCACCCAAGGGCCACCGTGCCATGTTCATTACATCATATATATATATTTTAACTATACTTCAAGTATGATCCGTGAAGAGATGCGATATAGGTATAAGGGTACTATGATATATGGTATGCGATATAGGTCTAGAGGTGTGATATAGGGCATGCGATATAGGGTTTAAACAAACACTTAATAATAATGTATATACAAAAAAGGTATATTTTAATCATCTAAATATAGGATATATATAGATCTCGTGACGATATGGCATGTGATACAGATTTTGACATGCAACATACGATATATATTCAGGGATTAATATAAGTTAATCTTTCCTAATATTTAACCTCATAAATGTATATTTATAGGCTATAGTAGTGACGGATCCAGTAATACTGCAAGAGGCTGTCTGTTTTCCATGTCTGGTCTTTGTACATGGATTTAATTATTTTGATTTCCGCTAGAATCTTGGTTCTCGATTACTCTTTCTATGATCAACCAAACTTTTCCAGCACATAAGGGGCATAGTCAGAAATTTAGATTAATGATTTAACTGAAACAATTGAAAATCGATTCAAATCAATACATACTATATGATAATATGTAAATAGTGGTTGTTATAGAAGATCATATACTTCTGTAACTGCTCTCAGCTAAGGTGTTTATTCTGTTTAGCAAATGTACACACATCAGATTAACTGCAAAAGCCTCTCTTACTTTTTTAAATACTGACAATCTGCCCGATTATTTTCAATTTGAAAAGATTTAAATCGCCTTATGTTTCAATGAAAATACATTCATTTCTCACATGTAAATTTCAAAACTGTGTATAGGATGTTTTGTTGTTGTTTTCAGGGTGTCCCCCCATGCCAAGGAAATTTACGTTAATGATCCTCACTGGGCAAATTGTAGTATTCCGTTACCAAAGATAGTGCTGTAGCCTGGGTTCAAACCGAAACTCTTGGTATGGTTAAAGCACTGCAGTCTAGCAAGATTTCATTTTTTAAATTATTATTTTGTCATTATGTTTTTTTATTATTATTTTTTGGTGGGGGGGGGGGTGGGGGGTTGTCAAGATTCCGATCCCAGAAATGACCTTCAGTTTTAATACAAAGGTCCTATCTGCCTTTTGTAGTGCTTAATTTGAATAGTAAGTGGAGCATCGGTGTTTCCTCAGATAGCATTTCCATTCTTTTTAATGTATTCAACCTATTTGAAAATACTCTGTTCCATAATTTTTCACTCAAATAAATACCTATAAAATCAGTTTTTTTTTAACAATCTCAATGTGTTTAGAATCATCACCTGAACTTGGAACTTCGGTCATGCCATGCTTTTATTCCTTTTTATTTATATCATACAGTAAAACTTATATCTAAACCGAACTACTTCAGGACTAAATAATTTGAACAGTTTGGGCAGATGTTCGGTTTCCACAAATTTATACGTACTTAATGTTCTTATGAGCTAGGCGACTTTAAGGAGGTAGACCTAGGGTAAGGGACATAACTCTCGAAATCAGTGATATGTTTGTATCATATTCAATTCCACCAAAGCCTCTCAAGGTTTTGTTTGAAGCAGAATAAAATCAATCCAAGTTAATTAGATGCTTACATAAAATTGATGTAAAATGTTGCATACAAACGTTCCAATGATTTTTAAGAGTTGTGTCCCTTATCCTTGGTCTGCCGCCTTAAGACAAGTCTACTATAGATTGGTTTCTGGTTTATTCATTTATTCAGGGTTAAGTTTTAACAGGATTCACTATATGCAGGAGAGTTCTTGAAAACACTAGTGGAATAACTGCGACTCGAAGTGGGTATTCAAGATTGGCAAACCAACCGTCACATCAACAATAAAAAGCACATTAATAATTATGACTATGAAAGTAGTAAAAATCGCCCCAATAATGTCAAATTCTTTACCAACATCTCTCCACGTAACATCTTTTGTGTGACGGTCTTGAAAGTATTTATCCAAATGTTCATTACGGCAACTTGAACGACATCGTATAAACTTAGAAACCTTTACAAATATACGTTTTGAAGTAGGAACTGGAATCCTTTCATCACCATGGTAATAACGAAGAGTCAATATAACTTGTAGAACAATTATTGAACTTACTATCACGTCAGCGAAAAGTAATATCGATATCGAGGGCATCCTTGGATAGGATGTTGCTGGAAGCTTGTCAGCTGAAATGGTCAGAAACACAGCGATTGCTAGAAGCACGGTCACTGAAAATCCAACCCTCTCGCCGCTTTCTGGTGGAAGGAAGAAAGCAAAAATATTAAGAATGCTTAGCACAAATATTGGCAGTATAAGATTCATAATAAAGAACGCAGAGTTTCTTTCGAAGTGAATCGCAAATACTACTAATTCCAAGTCATCTAATTTGAAAACGTGCGTCTTCTTTAGAACCCAAGTCCTACTAGAAAAGAAATAGTCCAAACCGACTTTATTCTGTAAAGTGTTTAGTAGAATTTCCTGTTTTGGTAGGAAACCCCAAACCTGAAATGCTATATAGCACGTATGCGAGTCAAATGGAAATTTTGATGTATCAACGATACAAATCGTTTCAAATATATCGGTCGGGAACCAGACGACATTTCCATCACTTAATACTCTTTTCAAAGTGTTGTCTTGGTAGATGTGCTTCACACCACCGTATGAATTTGCGACGATTATATCGGGCGTCCAGATGGTCTTGTCGTCGTAAAAAGACAAAGAGGCGATGCCAGTTTTATTTGCATCCCAGTAAATAGTTTCATCTTTCCACATAACTTTTAGATACCCACTCACGTCCAATTCTCCAGCAACTTCGTCGAAAGCTTGTAGATAAAACATCTTGAATTCCAAGAAAACGCGCACAGGATTCGTTTGATCCAGTACGGGTCGAATATTTATATTTCTGCCCTCTATATTGCTTTTGAACAACGATTCAATTTCCGCGTATGATGCTGTTTCTGTTTCGCATATTGATAGAAAGATGATGAAACAACTCAACGTCGCAGGGACCAGTAATGACATTTCTTCTTGAAATACTGAAAATGAAATTAAAAAGAGAATTATTTATATATAGAACACTCAAGCGAAGTCAGTATAAGGTTATACGATG
The DNA here is from genome assembly GCA_037379345.1 of Perna viridis. Lineage (NCBI taxonomy): Eukaryota > Metazoa > Mollusca > Bivalvia > Mytilida > Mytilidae > Perna > Perna viridis. Next base: position 27,598,125 of record CM074517.1, on the reverse strand, counting down.
GTGCAATTGTAACGTTTCACAATATCTGTCCCTTTTCTATATATACTACCCCAGCAATAGTAAGACAGCAACCAACTAAATTCTTCTCGTTTTCGTTTTCTTTTTTCTTTTTCAGTTTAGGGTTTGGTGGGCTGGGAGAGTTACCGAATAAGAAATAGGTCAACTTGATTTATTCTCGATTAAAACAAAATCTTTACCATGATCTCTTATATCCTTCCTTTTTAATTCACATTTTTCTTAGTAACTTGATCGGCCCAATATAATATTCATACAAAGTGTTACACTCCTTGAAACGTTCACGTTTCCCATTTTAGCGTATGTGTATCGTTTATCGTGCATTTACACATCGTTTTGTAAACGCACGATACAAACGTTCGTGTAATTGCACGGTGAGAGCTTTCGTTTAAACGCACGATGAGAGCATACGTTTAAGTAGCACTCCAGCTAAGAATCATGCAAAATGTGATTCATGGGAAAGACAGCTACTTAAACGCACGATAGGAGCGTTAGTTTATTTTTGTATATTCATTATTTCCTTTATTCAACTGCTATTTTTATATATTGTTCGCTATTATTTTTTGTATTTTCATTAATTCTATTTTACATTTTTTCTTTCTTCATTAACATTAGTTAACATATTTTTTTTTCGTTCGTCTATCTATAATAAACGCACGATATGAGCATTATTGTATCGTGCCTTTAAATACACGCTAAGAGCGTTCGTTCATCGTGCGTTTAAACGCACGATAGAAGCGTTAGTTAGCGTTCGTATAGGTATCATGCATGTGGAAAACTTAAACGTCTCAAAGAGTGTAAGTAGTGTTCTAGCTAAGAATCATGCAAAATGTGATTCATACCTACATATTTTTATCTTTTTTTATATTTTAAGTACCAGTCCATATAAAATTCAGACACTGCTTATGGTAAGGTGATTCATGGTGTAGAAAACCCCATGAATCAGACAATGCTTTTTTGGTCTACATATGCTATTTATCTTTATGTGAAAATAGTCCTTTCTGTATATATTTAGATCTGTACTTTTGAGAAAAGTACACCTAAACTTCCCACTAAAAGCAACCAAATCAAACAAAATCAAGATCGATAACTCTTGCAAAGTGCTAATTTCATGTACAATCTACATAAATTTTGTCTCAAAAGCGCAACGCCCGAATGAAAAACTAAGACTGGCACAAAAATAAAGAGATATCTCCCCTTTTAAATGAATGTCAATGCTTTCAATACATCTTTCTCTTTAACCGTTGCATTTAAATCCGCATTCAACTTTGAGAAAGGATGCGTTTGTGTTATAAATGGATGATTTTTTTTAAATAAAATTTGTCATCTGCAATCCACTGCCTAGTTTTTGCATGGACACCCTCTTAAAGTATTCCGAAATTCGAAGTATTTTCTCACTTAACGATTATTGCTCTATTCAATTTGACCAATCTGCTTGGGGCGGGTTTCCCAGCTCAATGATTTAACATAAAAGGGGGATTATGATAAGAACAATTGGGTGACCAAAGTTAATTACAAAAATACAAATGTCAATCAATAAATAAAGGTATGGAAAAAATCTTAAAACGAGAAAATGAACAATGTTCAACACTTAAAGATAATAAAATTCTGTTTTCACTAAAAACGACCATCGAGGTCCCACTGTCCGTTTTCTGTCGGTTATTTATATGTGCGGAACGAAAGTGCAATATCGCCCGTGTGATGCCCGAGAGGGTAGTAGTGCAAGAACGAAGAAAAAAAAATCAAGACGCGGTACTCATTAACTTTGTGAATAACATTTGCATTTTTTTCTATCACAATTATCCGATTAGATACCAACATTAAAAACAAATTCTTGCTGCAAATATAAAGTATTCTTTCAGGCGCTTTCAGGAGATTTTGTAGTTATGATATTGATAAAGTAACCCTCCATCCTCCGTTCCCGTGAACGTATGTGGAGATGGAGGGTTACGTTGAACGTATATGGAGATGGAGGGTTACGTTGAACGTATGTGGACGGAGGGTTATGTTATCGTAACTAGAGATTTTGGTTCATAAAATATTGTTATACATAAAACAAATAAGTCAAAACATTATGCTCGTTTTCCTTAATTTCAAGTTAATTTAAATCGGGTTATTAAAAACTTTGAAGTATTTTGCCAATTAAACGTGTGCCAACATAGGAAGATATCTTATAAAATAGATTTTAAGCATAACATATACCTTCTAGATATATTTGTTTTCTTGCAAATCCACAGAACAGAGATAGACGCATTCGGAACTACTCGGACATTTCCGGCTGCTACATAAAAAAAAACATAAAGGTTACGAGAAAGGCCGAGAAGTTCTGATTAAGTGAGTAGATGTACAATCTTTCTTATATTCACGAATGAAGCGTATAAGTCGATTAAAATTAAGAGCATTGTTAGGAGAAACTAGAATCGTGCCACCAATAATAATCATGAGGGGTGCGTTTGAAATTTAAATCAAATTATTTCCATAACAAATATGCAAGATAAAGAGGAATAAAAACGCATAATATGATTTAGATTTTTTCTTTTTTTCACCATTTATTTTTGTATTGACCAATAACATTAATATGTCGAATTTTACATTATCAATAAAATGTGTGTACTAACTGAAATAAAAGACGCAAATAATTACCCAGTATTGTTTGCAGTTGAATTAGAATTATTTTTCAAGACAGACATCTTGCTTTGTTCGTTAACATTGCAGTTTTTTTCTGAAATAATTGGAAAAGTAACAAAATTGTTGTTTGTGATTCGACCAAGCTACAACTCAAACTTGATTTGTTATACATTTGATAAAATGGTATATAATAGAGATCCATACATATTTACTTAAGTTATATACTAGATTTAAGTACGTGCTTTTGGTTCTTTTTACCCCCATTCTTCACCAGTAAGAATTTTATCCCCAAAACCAAATCAAACATTACTTTTGTGGCATGAAACCCATGCACGGGAGGATGAAGACACTTTGAAAAAAGGGTGCCAGTCGGGGTTCCTCTGAAAAAGTGGGTGTTCGGACATTATTTACTATATTTTGTCAATGTTACACATGAAAATGACAAATTTTCCAACAAAAAGGGGGAGTGCCAATGCCCTCCACCCTCCCCTTGGACTCACCACTGGAATTATATCTTTTTGTGCAAAATTCAGGCAATAGATGGTACATCATTATTATCAATTTGGTCTTTTTTGCCTAAAAATATTAATACATCTAGAAAACAACCGAAAAGCTATTTAAACTCATCCTGAAGTATTTGTGACATAGATATGTTTTGTCATGTTTTGTTGCATGCTCATATAGGGAAATTTACCCACCATTTAACAATAGTGCATTTCAACTAAATTTGACCTATCAATATCTTAAAAAGGCAAACTTTACAAACACTTTGATAGTTATTTCGTGAGGTTATGAGGTGTAAATACTTGGATTATGCAATAAAGTCTCTGTGTTTTTTTTTTCTTCATATGCCACACCTTATACACATTTTGCCTGACAGAAAAGTACTTGAGAAGTGCCAAATGATGGTAAAATTTACATTGAATATTTCGGATAACCGATATCCTTCTTCAGCATAAAACTAACAAAGTTAAAGATCGAAACATAGACTCTGAAGCTGAATCACGCTGTGGATGATTGTACCTTTATCAAAGGCACAAAGAACCAAATAATTAGGAATCTGAATGAGAACGAGAACGGGGGTGTTTTTATCAAAAACTAGAAATGAATTAAATGTGGAAAACCATTAAGAAAAGTCAAATTGTAGTAGTACAGCGTATTGATGTATAGCATAGTGCAGTACCAGCTTTAGACCAGGACCTAACAATCAATTATTTTTTTCTCGTTAATTCCATCTGGAGAACTTTTTTGTATTTTTTTCGTCCAAAAGATTTCCCGAGACACACTTTTACTTTTTGACCAGTTGCTATTATGATCTATGATCGTAACAATATTGTTGTGCAGATTCTCCTGGGTGTGTCCGGCAGATCTCAGATGGCGACTTAGAGAGGTCTGATTTACATTTGTCGTCTATTGGAAGGTTGTTCTGTCTCGACAACGTACTGCATACCACATCGGCGCTGGATTAAACTGAATCTTAATGATAATCTTTAATACTGGTGTCAGATATTAACCTTTATAACAGTTCATGTGGGATATCCACCACGACATCGTCTCACGTGGGAGATTTTTACGTTAAAGCAAATTTTAATTTTACAGAGAAAATATAGTAATTTTAGCAAAAAAACTACCTCAAACCTTACATTTGTATGAGGGAGATTCAAAATTTTTCATTGACCTCTGGGCCTATTGCGGGAGGGTTAACATGCATGTTTATCAGTTATAAAATATTGATGACAGGATGAAGATTTTGACTGATAAGTGAGCTAAATAGAACATATTTAACACAATTAATACTTCATGACGCAAAAACTAAATTTCATTAATGCCAATTAATTACGAAACACCTTTCAAGGCCAAAAAAAAAAAAAAAAAAAGAAGTCCCTTAAATCTTCATTTGTTTTAAGACAAGACAAGACAAGTTTATTTTGCTAACGCTGGCAAAATTTAGTGCTACACGAGCAATATATAAACAAGTATATAACAATGTGGCAAACAGAAAGAAAGAAAACATGGAGATCAATAGCTTAAATAAAAGTTAACACACATGTCCAAATCGTGAAAACATTTTTTCAAGTTTCCTTGAAAATAAACAAAACCTTACAACAATTCTTTTATTACAAGTGAACAATAAACCCTGCATCTTAATAGAAGACAGGTTTAGAGTGTAATAACTTGGAATACAATATATATGTATTCCTCAGTTCCACTAATTCAATTTTACTACAAGTTAAATGATAATGATATTCATTTCCAACTTCTTGAGAATTAAAAAAAAAAAAGGCATTGCCTATCCTGGTATAGTACGTTATGTCAGCGATCCATTTCAATTGGTAATTTAAAATTTGAGCATCTGAATTTGCCAAAAAAATGAGGTCTGCATTGTTTAATACAGATTGTTATTGTTCTAGTTTGAAATCTGTTTTAAAAGTAAGATAAAACCTTCCCTAAGAAAATTGTTCCATTTCAGAAACTAGTCTCTGATAAAATTGGTCGACTATCCAGTGTATTTTCATAGCGCCAATATGGTATTAATTGGTTTGACCATAGATAGCTATATCCACATTGTTGTTTCGTCTAGCTCTTGATTTCATTCGTAGCAATGATAGAATATTATTATTGCCCGAAACATATTTACTGATTTCTAAAGAGATTTTGCCATAAAAGGAATTATATGTGGACTATATTCTGTGTATTGTTTACAAAGAGTAGGGCAGTTCCTGACATGAACCGTTAACATGAGGATAAAAAAAACCCAAAATCAAGTTGTGGTACTCAGTAACTGCTGTAACTTGGTGAATAAATAACATTTACATTTGCCATCCTTAAAAGCAAATTCCTGCTGAAAATATCAAATATTCTTGGCGCATTAAGTAGATTTTGATTCATAAAATATTGTTAAGCAATTGCAATCCAAATATGTAACACAAAGTAAGACAATATATTATTTTCGTTTTTCCTTAAGTTCAAGATAAATTAAATTCGGGTTATCAAAAACTTGGATGTACTCTGCCATTCAAACTTATGCCGCTATAGAAAGATGTATTATAAAATAGATTTACACTTACCTTCAATAGTCTACATATTTGTTTTTTTTTCAAATCCAAAGAAGAGATATATAATAAATTGGAACTACTCGGCCATTTCCGATACACTAAAAAGTAAAGGTTTTTACGTGTAACGTGGAAGGCTGAGAAATTCCGTTTCAGATAGACCTTAAACGATCTTTCTCATTATTACGAGTAAAGAGTATAACTAAAATGATCCTGCGGCCTATACTCATAAGAGGTGCGCTCAAAATTTGAATTAAATTATTTACATAATAAAGCAAGATAAATAGAAATTCTTTTAAATATTTTTTTAGCTTTTTTTTGTCGTGAGAACTGCTATAAAATTAATGTTTTAGGCAACATTTCGCCTGGACACATCATATGACTTCTCTCACACTTTATATTTGTGTTGACCAATAACACAGGTATGTTGAATTTTACATTATTTATGAAATAACTGAAATAAAAGACGCAAATAAATATTTATATATCATTCGCAATCAAATTGTTATTATTTTTCAAGACAGACATTCTTGGTTTGTTGGTAAATATTGCAGTTTTACTGAAATAATCGAAAAAGTAACACAATCGTTGTTCACGATTCGTTCACGACCAAGATACAATACACGTCGTCCGTAATGGCTCTGTTCACGATCAATTATCTTGCTTGACAGCATGCCTAAGGTGAGTCAACAAAATTTGTTATACACCTTGTGTTACAACTGTATATAGTAGAGGTCCATACACATATACGTTTAAGATATATCATACCTAATACTTTCAGTAAATAGTTTTTCCTATTTTTTCTCAAACATACTTCAAAAATTTAAAGATAAAAATTATAGGTCACAGAAATTAATTTCGAGACATTTGAATCTCTGAATAATTAAAAGTAAAGTTTTTTTTTTGCTTCTTGTCAAACACCATCAGCTCATTGAAAGAGTAATCAATGGAACCAAGGTTATAGCGGTAATCAAAAGAATATAATCCTGGGACAAAGACCGGACATGGAAAACAGATACACACAACAAAGAACATAAAGTAACTAAAATCATACATACAAAGTAACAAAAGTAAATGAGCAACTCGGACTCCACTAAAAACTAGGTGCACCGGTAGGGTAAGCGTCCTCTGCTTTTTTCTAGAAACACCCGCCGAGTTGCTCATAAAAAGTCAAGTCCGGGGTAGACAAACGAGGAGAGGTAAACTATGACCCGTTGAATAAATCAGTTTTCATGATGTTGATGGATACATCATAACGATCCACGAGTTCATGATGACGACCATAAAACTTCTGTAGTGATGACTTCAATCTTGCAGCAACATAACCCTGTTCCAGAAGCCTATTTGTTAGAGTTCTAGCGCGATGCAAAAAGTCTGCGTAGCTTCGACAAGCTCTGGCATAACGTATGAGATGTGATATGAACACTCCATACGCAGGAGCCGAAGGGATGTTGCCACAGATGAAAATACAAATTTCTGTATAATTTTGCAAGATGACTGAAAAGAATGCTCCGTTGTATTAGGGTTGATCTACCTCAAGTTATGCACTAGCTTTTTAAAATATAAAATACGTGCTGTTGGCCCCTTTCCCCCTATTCCTATAACCAATAAGAGTTGTATCCTATAAACAATCATACTGTACTTTTTGGAATGAAACTTTATGACATAACACTATTTAAATACTATTCTGTGTAAGAATCTGGCAATGGGTGACACATCATTATTCTCAATTCGGTCTTTTTTTTTGCTTCAAAAATATTCAAAATATCTAGAAAACAACTGAAAAGCTATTTAAACTCACCCTGAAGCATCTGTGACATAGAGTTTTTTACTGCTTATATAGGGAAAAAGTGTGAGAAAATTTCCCACCATTTAATTATAGTGCATTTCAACTATATTTTTTCTTCATGCCAGTGCCACACCTTACACACATTTTGCCGAATTATTAGACAGAGAAGTACTTCAAGATCTATACACTTCTTTACCATATTCAGTCCTAATTTCAAACCGACGTAAGTAACCCCTAAACTAAATCCCAATGTAACCTTTGTGGTATAAAACATTTACAAGATCACAGAGATCCATGAAAATACATGTTTTGGGCCCCTATGTGTATATAGCTAACTCAAAGACGGTGTGAAAGAAGGTCGACTGATTGGTGTTCCCAAATATGTTTCTCATTGGGAAGTAAATTTAGCCTCAACTCAAAGAAATCTGTTAAGCAGTTTTAGAACTGCATTGGTTATGTAGTACAAAAATACCAATCATATATGTTGCACATGTGTTTCAAGAAGTAGCCGCTCAGCAGCAGCATTAAAATCAAGTACCTTAATCCAAAAATTAATTGTACACAAAAAGTACTCAAACTGGCTGCATATTTGAGCAAGCCCTCGTGTATAGACTTTAGCTACATGTATGTAGGCCAAAATACCAAACCTCCCCTGAATCAATACTCCACCCCCTAAGTCATTGAAACATAGTAACAAACAATTGCAGTACAGGTTAAGGAAATCCAGTATTCTAGAGGTTTATTTTGTTTAATTCATTGCAGTATAAAGTCAATAATAATTTCACTGATAAGATCGCATTTAGAAGGACATCCATTCACTTGTAAGTGTCAGCCTCTGTAAGAATCAGGCAGTGGGTGAAACATGATATGAAAAAATCCACTATTTTGAATGGTTAATTGGACTATTTGTACCATCAGAATCAAAGAATACAGACATGACTTTCCATATCAGTTTGGTAAACTGAGTTACAATTTTATTGAAATGCACTAAAAATGAACATTTCCAGGGCAGATAACTCTGTCAAAAACATCATTTTTTTTCGAACATTCTATTGAAAAAATTCTGAGCAAATCCAGAGATGCAGGAATCAAAAATTTGACATGTATGTTTCTGATTTTTTTTCCATTTTGCCTGAATCTTACAAAAAAACTTTCACATAAAAATATAACATATACAGCATTTATATACGGGTAACAATGATATGTTCAAAATTAGCCTCTTTACATATACATGTAGATGAATGCATGTAAAATCTCATTTTATTAACATACAATGCTTCACTTACAATTTACTATTTTTTTTAAATATTGTGAGAATGGTGTTCCATAAAGACAAGGAACACAGATTTAAGGAGTTAGACATAGGATAAGGGACACCACTCTTATAAATCATTAGAACGTTTGTATTCAGCATTTTACAACAACCTCATGTAAGAATCAAAGTAACTTGAACTCATTTCATTCTGTTTCGAATGAAAGCTTGATAGGTTTTGGTAAAATTGAATATGATACAAACATATCACAGATTTCAAGAGTTATGTCCCTTATCTCAGGTCTACCTCCTTAATATGGTTTTCTTTTACGTATAGTCAGAGGGCATGTTACCTTTGTAGGTAAGAGTTGCAAATTTGTTAGATGAGATTTAGTTATTGGAGTGCAATGATGATAGGATAATTAAACACAAAGAGAGAATAATAACCAATAAATTAATTTGAGATAAATACTGTAATCTGATTGGTTAAAATGATTTTGTTATATCTCAATGGATAAAAATATATATTGACACACCCCTATTCAGTTAAATTCAGAGCTACTTTTCTCATGTTTAAAGATGAAAATATGTTTTAAAATTAATTTATAAGAATTGGCTATGATAATAATTTTGTCTATTGAAAAATAACATAAATTTTCCATGTGCATATTTTGTTTATTGCACTTTGCACAATAAACAATATGCACATGGAAAATTTATCTTATTTTTCAATAGACAAAATTTTTATTATTGCCAATTCTTAAATAAATTATGTTCTCTTTAACAGTACTTGTACACTTGTTTTTCCACGAAAAATTATTATCATATTTATTTTATAATTTTTTTTCAATTTCCACTTTTATTGCCATTTTCAAAATAAGTTTTAAATTTTGGTGGATTAATAATGGTATTGTGACATATTAGAGGGAGAAAGTCAGAGTGTGAAATCACCAGATTAATTTCACAGTGTGAATTTTAGAAATAATTTACCAGGGAACATTCGATAAATCACTGCTATCTAATTCTCATTTCTTATACAACATAAAACCAAAAGGAAGGGAAAGCAACCAGTGAAATATTAAATCAAAATGCACTGGCATGAAAAAGATAAAAATGTTCTTCCATGAATTCTAATGTAATAATAAATGTTTATTATATGTGTATTTTACAGAAAGAATAGACTTTCAATCATACAGAAATCTGTTTACACTATCACTATAAAGGCTCAGTAAGCAACAAATAAACAAGTGTGAATATTTTGTTTTCAGAATAAGATTAGCAAAAAAATTCAAGATGATGATTTTAGTGACTGGTTTGAATACATTGCCATTTTCATCCCAGTGGGGTTGTTATCTCTTTGACATATACACCATACCTATTCTAGTTATAATCTTAACCTATGTCAAACATTTTTATTCTGACAATAGTATTGAAGATCTTTATAGTGGGTACCAGTTATTGTGGTGTTCCTTTAAACCACAAATTCAAAGTTTCATCCCAATGCTGGATTTCTATTGAAAACATAGATGCTCTATTAAAATCTACAAATTAAAAAATAAATGAAATAACCAATTTGGAAAAAAAAGACTACCCATGAATAAAAATGCCTTCATAGTAACAAAGTACAATGTGAAGACCAGGGCTAGAAACTGGTAATTTATAAATGGGAGGATTCTGATTTAAAAATTCTAGAATAAGGGGTGTTCCATGCCATAATTTTTGCTCAAATTTTATACAAAACATCGAATTTTCAAACAAAAACTCAGAGGGGGTCCAAATCCGGGTTCCACCCCCTAGATCCATCACTAGTAACAATGTTATTCCAGAAGCACTGCACGATGAAAACTAACTCAAGTAAATAAAAACATATATTGTTTTCAAGCTTATCACATGTATATTTATAATTAACAAAAGAAGTCCAATGAAGTTCACACTATGGGTAAAAATGTTAAAATATATGAACATTACTGTTTATGTAAGGGTTCTGAATTTTTATTGTAGTAAAGTTCACACATTTGATATAAAAAGTGATCCATTTCATGAACATCAATTTCACCTGAAGTGATTAAAAAAAAATCAATTTCACCTGAAGTGATTAAAAAAAATTATAAGACTTATTTGAGGTATTCTATCAGAACAAAATTTTAGCAATAAATTCCTTCTTAAGGAGGTAGACCTAACTAACCTTAGGCTAAGGTAAGGGACACAACTCTTATAAATCATTGGAATGCTTGTATTCACCATTTTACATCAATCTCATGTAAGCATCAAAGTAACTTGGATTGATTTCATTCCGTTTCAAATGAAATTTTGATAGGCTTAGGTGAAATTGATTATGATACAAGAATATCACTGATTTCAAGAGTTATGTCCCTTACCCTAGGTCTATCTCTTTAAGAACTATTAAAACATATGTTGTATTTTTCCTGTGTATAGGCGATTCCACATTCAATTATGACAAATGAATTTCTCTGGAAATGAAAATAAAATTTTGTGTGATGACTTTCATAATTGCAGATTTTAAATGTACATGTATATATCTGTTTCCATATTTTTTCTTACATATAAATTGCATCATAGATTTTTCTTTTAAAAATATCTAACTATTACCAAGGAGATAACTAAAAAAAAAAACACACACACACATACACAGACAGACTAATACCAATATTGTAAATAGACCATAGAAAAAGTACTATGAAAGTACTATTAATCTTGGTGTACCAATTTTGTGGTTTTCACGGGTAGACCAAACCGTGAAATCTGGTTCCCAATGAATAAGAGATTCCCATTGATGCGTATACTGAAAAGTTTAAAACTACAGATTAAAGAAACCACAAGCTTTCTTCCCTGATCCACGAAAAATTGGATTCACGAATTAAAGTACTTTCACTGAATATAATAAAAAGTACAATGTATAAGAGATTGGATTAACAGTTAAAATCTGGCACTTCAGAAATTAAATGTTATCAACAAGAATCAAGCAAAATTCTCTATTTGAAACAAGTCAGAAAGGGAAAACAAACAACTTGACGATCTGTTTTTATTTAATGGATTATGCTATTAAGGTTTTTTGCATTTACATGACCATTATTTAAGGAATGACTGGTATATTTTTTCAGTCTACGAATAAATAACCTCAATCACATGGTGCATACTGAATAACCAATGTAGCAGGTTACTTTCAAGTGTGTACCACAGACACTGAGGTTATTTTAAATAGACGAAAAATATAACAGTTGCTAGATTCTACTGAATAGCACAGTAAGTTGCTATAATTTTCATTCAATATTTAAAAAAAAAAAATTAGTTCTGATGATAACAAAGATCACATACTGTTTGTTTTCTTAAATACTATCTTTCAATTCATTGCCAGATTCTTACCAAGACTAGTACCAAAAATAAGTTACCTCAAAAATTATGTACATTATAATATGCTACTGTAACATTGATGTTACCTACTAAATATGTACAGTAATGTATATTGAGTAATAATGTACTACCAGTGGCAGATCCAGAGATTTACAACAGGGGGAACTAACCAAGGTCCCAAATTTCATAGTCCAAATTTCCTCTGACCAGGCAATCCTCCTCTTTTTTATTTGGATATTGATATGTCGGGTTGGGGTCAGGATATTGATATGTCGGGTCAGGGTTAGAATGATGTGAAAAATGATCAAAACTTCAACAATAAATGTAATTTTTGTAGTAACTATGGTATCAGCATACAGGAAAACGTAATTTTTCAGCGGAATTTTGAAATATTCTGTAAGATTCCGATTTAAAAATCATTTCAGCTCCGTTCCATTCCAAAGGTAACAAGCTCCACCTACTCTCTATTACGGTTCAAAATGTCAACAAAACAGGGTCTCTAGTGGAAAATTATCGAAACTTCAATATAAAACGTAATTTTTGTAGTAACTATGGTATCAGCATACTGGAAAATGATTCCTGAATCACACAAAGCAGGTGTGACATGCACAATTGTAACTTGAAATTCGTTAGAAGCAGTTGAAGGACGGTACTCCGTGGTACTAATGAATCTCCAACTTTTTGCATGACACATTGTACTGACCCCAACACAACATATCAATATCCAAATTATAAAGAGGAGGGGTTGCAGGGTTAGAGGAGATTCGAACTACGAATTTCTCCACTCTTTATCTTTAAAACCATTGCCAGATTCTTACCAAACAAATACTAAAAATAACATTAAATCTATGTACATTATAACAGGTAATTGAAACATTGACATTGCTAAATATGTACAATTCTTCATAACAAGAAACTTAAGCTACCAATGTCATATCCAGAGATTTACATCAGAAGTAACTAAACCATATCCCAAATTTTCCAACAAGAAAAACATGTATGTTAAAAATATGCATCACAGTCACTTTATATTTATGCTTAATTATAAATTTGCTTGATTGTTTATTAAACGTAATTGCTTTCTGAGTATCGTCCAATGATTTAATAAGAAAAACATAACATATTATAAGGGACCCAAACCATCCATTCCCCCCTTTCAATCTGGATCAACCACTGTGACTATAAATTACTTCTTACAACAAATGCCCAATTTTAAGTACAAACTAAGGGATATTTATTCAAGCAATTCAACTATGCTTAAAAATTTTCTAAATTTGGTTTTAATTACAAATTGAAACAACTTAACTTCAGCAATAGCAACAAATAAAAAAAAATTCTACATTTTAAACACAGCAGCAACAAAAAAATATTTCCCTAAATCATTAAATTGATCAGTAACTGTTTCTGAATAAGAAATAAAACTGAATTTGCTGAGTTTTTGACATGCCTGAATCACCTTCTGTCTGATTTTTACAAAGATTGCTACTTAAACAAATATATTAGTACACTGTTTCAATGATGATGAATAACTATAACATTAAGAAAGGTATTGAAATCATACATGTATCTATCAGTGCTAAAAAAGATGTTAAACTGTATAATAATATCAATGTAGTAGTTAAGTGCCAGTCTCTGTAAGAATCAGGCAGTGGGTGAAAAATGGTATGAAAAAAAAACATCATTTTGGTAGTGTAATTTGATTATTTGCACCATCAGGAACAAAGAAAAAAGATGATATATTTTTTATCATGTTCATGCATTGAGTTATAATGTCATTGAAATGAACAGAAAATGAACATTTCTAGGACAGATAACTCTGTCAAAAACCTCATTTTTCTAACATCATATTGACAAATTTCTGAGTAAAGCCAGTGATGCAGAAATCAAATAATGGTCTTTTTAAATAAAGAAAGCATCCTTGAGTGAAATTAAATTGTCAGATTGGCAGGTTTTTGACATACATGTTTCTGATTTTTCCCATTTTGTCTGATTCTTACAAACATTTACACTTAAAAATTACCATGTTTTTATAAACCCAACATTCCTAAACAAAAACCTTGAATATATAGTTTTATTGAAGATCAGTGATTTAGGCCTTTTTTTTAACTAACGATGAACATCAATAGGTCAATGCTCAGAAAATCAGCCAATATTTTGCATCAGAAAAACTACCTCTTGACTTACTTCACCATAAATGTAACTTCCTAACTTTTCAAGATGTTATAGAGGTCACATGATAAATATCTAATCAAACAAGGGATGTCACTACAGAATGAAGCAACAGAAAAAACTATATATCCTACTCCTGAATCAGCAGTCACCATCTTTTGTTTAACTGTCCATGTCATTTGAAGAGGGTGGTAACCACCTTGCTATGTAAATTTTATACATGCTTAAAATGGAAGGCCAATGACATCACTTCAGTACCTATCAGAATCACAGAAAATAACATTTAACAATAACATTGTACAATTGTAGATTGACAAAGATTTTTCACAACCAATCATATTATAAAGGACTCTCAAATACACATACAGGTATTTCATGAAGTTATGTATCATTAAACACTAAATGACCAAATACACAAACTCTTCAGCTATAGTTAGAGTGGGCAAAACATTTCTAATGTTCAAATCAATGGACTATTTTCATTAGATTTAAAACTGACAGGTCCAAGTAGACTCAACAATGAATTAAAATATATTTTTCATTGTTTTTGCTCACAAGTAATGTTTAGAAAATACAAAATAGCAACGACAATGATACAGTGAAAACCTGTCTAAACCAAACCCTGAATAATCCGGAAACCTGTTTAAACCAGATTCTGGAGCATCTGAAAATCTGTCTAAACAAGAAATCTTTTGAAGTCCATTAAAATAAAAAGCTATCTTGACCATACCCAGATTAATCTGAAAATCTGTCAAACCCAGAAATCTTCTGAAGTCCATTCATATAAATTTAACTTCATTTTGAACCTGTATAAACCAAAAAAAATGCCTAAACCAAACAAATTGCTCACTCATACAAGGACTTGATTTTGAGAGATTTCACTGTAATACATACATATATAATTATTTTGTGAATACTTTAAAATGTAAGTTAGAAATAATGAAAACAAAATACATATACATTGATGTTTGATTGTGAAACAATTTCACATGGAAGCCCTTATTTAAGGAAATATAATATAGGTGCATTATAATGTGCTGAATAGTAGATCAACGGAACTAAATTCTATAACCATAACTTTTATAAATAGGAAAATTTTTTTCCCTTAATAATACTTTGAATAATCTACCACAGGCTACAACAATTATGACCAACTGCAAGAGTAATCAAGGGAAGCAAGATCTGAGAGGTAATCAAAAGAATATATTCCAAGGATAAAGAATAGACAGGTGCACCGGTAGGGTAAGAGTCCTCTGCTTTTCTATAAACACCTGCAGTGTTGACCATAAAAATTTAGGAAGAGAAAAGGAAAACTTTGACTGTGAACAGAGGTGTAGTTGAGGAATACACAGTGTGGAAATGACCTGAAATAGTTAAGAATCAGGTGTACAGATTTATCTGTATATATTGTGAAACTAAATATTGAAATAATCTTCTAAAATACAGACAGAAAAATCTGTTCCTAGCAACCTATAACAGTAAAACCTGTCAGCCACCACCTGCATTCAGTAATAACCTGTCTTCAACAACTATGATTAAAATGAATAATGATTTTCATAACATAATGATATAAATTTCCTTATGTAGTGCATTGTATGTAAAATTAACCTGTATATAAAGACAACCTGCCTAATGATTTTGCTCTCCCTTGAGAAGTCACTTAAGATAGGTTCCACTATATCTGCAAAATTCTAGAATTTTCCCTTTAAATAAAATTAATAACCATAATACATATTTATAAACAAGCATGCACATAACTTTCATCCATTCAATGAACACAAGAATATTTTCAGACATACAACATATTCTTCCAGCAGGCAGACTAGTGTTTCTATGGTTACAGTTGTCATAGCGATAGTAGCAGTAAGAACTGCTATAATAGCACTACTGGTCCCATGGAATGAGAGACCTTGACACTAGTAATTATGACTTTTTATCCATGGGAGTGCTGACATAGACTAAGAAATGGTAACCATGGTAATGAACTGCATTCTATCCCTCGTGTATCCATGGAAACATTCTTTGCTTTATGAGACAGTACATCCATCTTTTTTATCTGGGGTACCTCCACCTTCTGATTTCTCTATTGCTTGAACCATCTGTACAAAAACTTCATTTACCATCTAAAAATAAAAAACATCCATGAATTTTATCAACTCCTCTTTCAAGAAAATTAGTAAATCAGAATAAACCAGACCTCCATCTGTAATACATCAAGATAAACTCACACACACAAAAAATTAGCTAAATTTCTACGAGGATTTAAAAAATCCAGAAACATTTTTATAACAGAATGACAGAAGTACAGACAAGAGTATATGTAACACTATTTGCTTAAAACACTGTTGCTAGCATTAAATAACAGAGGTTTTTTTCTCAAGTGAAAAGAACTCAAATTCATTTGATCATTATTTTGGCACTAATATTTTTTATGACTTAGAATTTTCATATGGTGGGTTGAGGAGTTGTATCAATACTGTGCAACAGTTTGATTAATACTTTTGAGTTTTTTTAGATTACACAAAGTAAGAACACTCACTGACAGTTTAAAGGGCAGACAAAGTTAAAAAATACATGTGAGTGCTATTTCAATTTTAAATTTACAGTACTCAATTCTGACTTACATGGTATTCCTTAGCAGAGGTTTCCAAGAACCTAACATTCCATTCAGCTGCCAATCTTTTACCTTCATCAAGTGATATAACTCTGAAATGGTGAAAAAAGTAAAATATGATAAAACCAAAAGGAATCACTGTTAAAATAAATCAAATGGACTGGATTAGCATTTTTTACTGTATTTACATGTAGATGAAGTCAGCAAGCATCATCATTTTCAAAATTATTTTGACTATGCCACAGTCCAAACAATTAGGTTTTCCTTCAAATCCTGCTGTGAACTGTATGAAATGATTTTTTTTTCAGATTTCTGTCAGATGTAATAGAAATGCACAGCTCCTAGGAATCTGAGGCTTGTAATTCAATCTTTCAAGTTACAAGGAGAAAAACCACATAACTACATGTACAAGCAAAAGAATCTGTATCAAATTTGTCTGAACCTAAATGTATATTAAAATTATAGCTGAATGGTTGAACATTTTACAATTTGTTTTTTCTTAGCTACTCTCTTCATACCAAAATTCTTGAAGGGCTACTTTTCTTCATTTCTAATGTCTTACTAAATTTTTAGAGCCACCTAGTGAATGAAACTACTTTAATTTGCATATCACAACAATTCCAACAAATAATTTTAGAAGGAATTCTCCTTTCCACATCCAAGGTTACCTTATGGGGGTTATTTATGCGGGTGTAGTTATGACAAATTATGGCGGTTCTAATTTTGACGGATGATAAGTGGTGCCCTAAGATTTAACTCCAGAGTAAATATTTAGTGGAAATTACTTTGGCCTTTTTAGACAGACCACTCAAATACACCAAAATTACCAGCTATTGCAGTATTTTTAATCTACCATAAATGGCAGTCACTCCGATTGGTTTGTTGTTATGCTAAAGTGTCCATACTAGCCTTAAATTCAGAAGCAACTCACAAATATACTATTCACGTACAAGTAATAGGAACTTTAGAGTAAGTACTGAGTATAAAAAGTTTCAAACATCATTTAAAAAACCAGTCCATATGAAATTCAAGACACTGCCTATGGCAAGGTGATCTATGGTGTAGAATAACCCACCCAACAAACAATTTTTTTTTTGGTCTTAAGATGCTATATTTTTAGGTAACATTTGTCTTTTCTGTATTCAGAATTTCACTTTTGAGCAAATCATACATTCATCTCACACTAAAATCAACCAAATCAAAGCAAATCAAGAACAATAACTCTTACAACATGCTAATTTCATGTACAATCTAAATAAATTTTATCTCAATAGCGCAACATCCAGATGAAAAATCAAGACTGGTTATGTGGTCTGCAACTGATTCGGAATTGGAAATAGGTGGGTTTTTGACATGCATGAATCACCTCCTCCTTATTTTTATAAAGAATGATACTTAAGTACTAGAAAATCAAAACCATATAAATGCTAAATCTTACCTGTCATTTGCTAAATCATTTTTATTTCCTACTAGAACTATAGGTATACTGAAAAAAAAATATTTAAATTTACTTGGTAATTATTTTAATTCACGGCAGTCATTCTTCATCAAAAACCAAGTGTTGTCAAGTGTTCAAGTGAGTGCAAGATGTTTAATGTCAATTTGTTTTTAATCAGATGTTCATGAGGCTTTGACCTTTATTTCAGTTGTTTATATACAAAAAAATGTACATCAATCTACACCCTCCGAAATGGAGTTTTAAATTTTTTCTGAGTTACCCCTAACATTTAAAGTTCAACTTTTTTAACAAGCTGTACCAAAAGAGAAAGTTTGGCCTTATAATTTGGGCATTTTTGAAAATTTGAGTAAAGCTGATTTCTAGGTCGTAGTAGCATAGTAAAATGGTTGCAAATACAGGATATAAGAAGTTTTTGACAAGATTTATGACATAATTCAAGAAAAAACAGTATGCATTAATGTAATTTAACATTTCGCCAATTTTTAAAATGATTTTTGTGTGGTATAGATTGGCCACACATCTGCTGACTCAAGATATTATTACATGAGTTGTAACTGAAAATTATACATAAAATATATGAAGCACAAGAGTCAACACACATGTGGCCATTGTAAAAAGTGAAAAACTGCACAAAATTTGGTATTTACCAGCCTTTATAACAGATTTCCCCAATTTCAGCCAAGTTTTAAAGGCATACAAAATGTATATGTTAAAACAATTACCATTAACCAATCAAAGCAAATATAAAACACATTAAAGAGCTGGAGAAACTACATTAAATTTTTTTCATGTAGACATCTAATAGTTTAGAAGCCAAATTTGCCCTTAACGAACCAACTTCTTTGGAAGCTTATTTAAACCAAAATTTATTCTTTTGTTGTTTCCACTACACAATGAAACAATTCAATCCATGTCTCATATATAATTGTTGAGGTGTTCTTAAAGTAATTTTCTATACATCTTTATTTTACTGTGTAAAATCCTTCATTATTTCTTTCAATTATACCAAAAAGAGAAGAGAACAGGACCTTTTTACTTGGATATTATGTTTATTACCCTAATGCATACCAAAATTATAATGTCATACATACTTGGAGGTTCCTTTCATATCTAGTAGCTTTTCATACACTATCTTAATCACATCAAAGCTGGAAACAATATATTGCAACTATAGTTCAATTCATTCAAGGTGACAACCTCAGCCATGTACAGATAGAAGAGAGAAAGCTATGCAACATGACATTAAATTAAAGTCTTACAATAATATAAAATTCGAAACGAAAAAGTTCTTGGTATACTGTATATCTTTGAATAGTCTTTATCTTTACTGTTTATAATATGATTATCTCCCCTTTGAGTTTGAAAGAATCTCCACTAAAGAGTTTTTTTTTTTTTACAAAATTAATGTTTTTTTAATTTTACCATACAAAATGCATCTAAAAGAATAATCTGTGTGATAGATATAATCTACTTTAAAAGCACTTTGACACAAATGCAAACTTTTACAAATAAAAAGAGCATCCAGCAAACCACATTATGTTTGCATGATTGATTTATTGAATTAATTGCTGCAAATAAGTAACATGGAAAACATGTTACACAGAATGTAAGTCTGCAAAGAATAATCAAGGGATATAAAGACTAGACAGGGAAAACACACATAGCAAAAATGTAATAACCAAAATAAGATATGAGGCTGACTTCATAATGTCTATAGTGTCCTTTATCTCTAGCTCTTTGAGGTAGAGATGCAGAGTAAAAATCCTGAAATTAGATGATACATCATCTATAGAGTGAAAACTAAGATCAAACGATCTGGCTAAACGATGATTCATTTCAGCATTTTAACAACATCTTCAGTATATTTGGAAGACAATTACGAATATTTTTTTTTTTTACAAAGTACGAGGAATCTATACCAAGCACTACAAATTTATACCTACTTGTACCATCTTTTTTTAAGTAACAACGATGTATAAAAAAAATAGGTGTGAATTCAAATTGGTATCCTGAATAACAAAAATAAATTGACTTAGAGTATTTTTCCAGCAACTGCTGCATTCATTTTTCATGTCCCTTTTTTCCTCACTTTTTTAAGTCACCTATGTCAGCATTTTGCAGCAAAGACTATTTCTTAATTTTTTAAAATATATTTCTGTAATTTAGTTGTTTTGTCTACTTCTTAGACAGCAATATATTTTGCTATATCAACCATGGATGATATGAACCAATGATATGAAAAATTATGAATTTTGATTGTGATGATTTGTTCTCCCCTAACAACCAGTGACTTCGTAAATGGTCAATCGTTAAAATTTCTGCCATGAGAGATACTGAATTTCAAGCAGCCAAATATTTAAGAAGGAATCGTGGAAAAAAAAGGTTCTATTTCTCTTGAAATTTGAACACTGCAGAATATCAACATGTATCTAAGAAGCTTCCTAGGTGATAGCCTGATAGCATAATGGACTCGAGCAGTAGCAGGACAGCCTATGCGTCATGAGCCGGAAAGCTTCCCTGGTGATAGCCCGATAGCGTACAGGACTTGAATTTCAACTTCATAATAAACTCCCCAAGATTCAAGATTCTTTATTTCACTCAGACACAAGTTATGTGTAACATGAGGCAAATACAAATACAATTAATGAAAATGGCAAGGCAGACAGATATACAAAAATTACATAAAATATATGCATTAAATTACAATATAACTGAGTTTTTTGATAAACATGGAAATTTTAGATAACAAAGTTGTATGACAATTTGAAAATATACCCTTGAACTTGTATATTGATGGGTGGGATGAAAAATACTTTGGTACATATAGCTTCCTAAGATTTACAACAATAGAATTTTTACATACAAATAAATAATGAAACTCATCTCCTAATAAACCTTCGTTGCATAAGCTACATATTCGTTCAAGTCTAGGTATATTGTGCCATCGTCCTGTTTCTATAGGAAATTTTATATTGGATGATCTAAATTTGGTTATCCAGATTCGGGATTTCTCGGGTAAACGAAGTAAGTAAGTTTCAAGACCAAAGTTTTGCTTAAATAACTCATAGATTTGTTTGTTATGATGTTGAAATTAAATAACTTGAGTTGATATTTTGCAATATTAAAACTTCACTTTTTATGAAATCTATAACTATTTCAATTGGTATAAAAGTGTTGTTCAGTTGCTGTTCTTTTAATTAGCATTGCTAATTAAATGTTAGACTAATGTGTATCATTTTGTTAAGTAGCAGTCAAGCTAAGAATCATGCAAAAATACAAATATGTAAGCTTTCCAACCATGTGATACAAGTTTGGAAAACCTACATATTTGTATTTGCGATATTGTGTTAAAAATGCTTCAGTAAACAGAAAATAACGTGGATTTTCATATTTCATATTTTCACATTCTTATGTGTTCATAAGAGACATAATTTATATAGAATATACTGTAGAATTCAAAATTAAGGGAGATAACACTGTAAATGACACTAAAATACAGTAGAAACCATTGGATTTTCAATGTGAATAATCTCCCAAGAGCAGACAGACTGAAATGAATGATTACTGGTATACATTGTACATTTCATCATGTAGACCTATGAAGCTAATTAATAACAAAAATAAGAATGTGTAGCCTTTCATCGGGGTATACCACATATCACAGAATTTGCATGATTCTTAAAAAAACTGCTACTTAAAAACATAAACATGATTTGTATATTATACGAACCTTTTTCTTGAGTTCACTGAATATACTAGTATATACCCATCAACTGATATATAGTAGCTCTGAGGTAGAATTGAATATTCATCCTGACAAAAAATATGATACTGTTTATAAACAATATTTTTAGTACATGTAATTCAATCACTTAAAAAGGAACTTCATATCATGGGTTTACTTTTAAAACTCATTGCTTAAATTTGATTAAAAAAAAAAACACAACCTCAGCTATGCAACCATATGGTCACAGACAAAAAGTGGTCAAACAATAAGTTGATGCTGCTATAGTCTGAAATAAAATCCCATGATATGGCATACTATAAAAATAAAGCTTCCGTCAAAAAATCATGTGACTGTGGTGAGAAGTTGCAGAGACAAATGAAAATGTTGCGCATTTGCTAAAGAGTGGACGAATGGGTGATTGTATACCATTATCACCATTTACCTACCACAAAGCAGTAGGTGTAATAAATTCTAGAAGAAAGTTACAGAAGTAGACCTAGGGTAAGGGACATAACTCATGAAATCAGTGATACGTTTGTATCATATTTAATTTCACAAAACCTTTCAAGCTTTCCTTTGAGACAGAATGAAATCAGCCAAAGTTGTTTTGATGCTTACATGAGATTGATTTAAAATGGTAAATACATATGTTGCAATGATTTGTAAGAGTTGTGTGCCTTACCCTAGATCTACCTCCTTAAGGTGACCAACAATGTTAAGATCAAAAGACTTTTAAAAAAAGTTAAGGTGACAGTGTGAACAAAACGATGGTCATGTTGACCTTACCTGACCAGCTGTATCAACAACCTCTAAAGCATATTCTTGTCCTCTGATTTTTAAATTTTTATGAAAAGCTGAAAAAAAAAATAAAAATAATTTTTTAAACTACATACATTTATCTGAAGAAAAAAAACACATGTAATTTCCTGTAATATCATAACATTATACTTATACACAATGTGTAAGTTTTTTTCCAATTTTGATCTATATAACATATTGGTCAGCTCATATATACATGCATCAATGTATTTTAAAAACAACTATGTGTCAGCATTTTTCCATGACTTGTTTTGTCATGGCACAAATAGTGGGTTAAAACAATGTGTGCTGAGATTAAAATGTACACATTTAATTTTTATAACAGTCTTCAAAACAAACACCAGCCTGACAGCCATGGCTGGTAAAAATGCTGGTGGGATTGCAGAATTTGACTAACAAGGCAATGATTGCTACAAAGTCCATTAAAATGTGTTTCTCCTGGGCTTGTTGTCAGAAATTTATATGGCAAAGACTGTTTTAACAATTGTGTATTCTATTGCGGTTTACAGCCTTACCTGAGACCAACTTTTGAGACCATGGGGAAAAACAATGACAAAGGACACAAGTTATACAACACTTGATTTCATATATAAAATTGCTAAACTAGCATATATATATATATATGCTAGTTTAGCAATTTTAAAACTATCTTAGATTTTTAAAAAGAAAATAAAAACTATCTATTGCCACATGTCCACAATAGACACCTTTTGTGCTTTTGTGGGATAGTCGATAAGCATCGGAGTCAAATGTTATTCAATCCTGACTTTCAAGTTTTTTTAGAACTCTTGAAAACTATAGGAAAGAACACAACCAAAAAAAGAAAGAGAACTGAGGATTGTGAAGTTGACGATATTGATTTACATGAGACCAGCAGTCATTCTAGAAAAGCATTGTACAACATTTTATGATGAATTTCCATCGAAATATCTGTTATTTATGTAAAATTTTAAGTATAAATTTCCAGATAGTGAAAGTGGATTCAGTGTTCTCAGCAGCTCTGAATAATCAACTACATGTAATGGTAGCAACACAATGACTTTTAACTTTGAAAAAGCTGTTAATGTATGGTCTAGTTTAGGAATGAGAAAGCTTGATATGGGCATATTGTACACTGATACTGAACATGCTATCAACAGCCAGGGGAAAAACTGATTTGAAAATTGTCCTCCATGGTTACATTTCCATCCATGGAGAACACTGTATAATGTACCAAGTTCTAAAATATTTATTTACACATACAATGTACACTACTGTCAACACAAATCTTAATTTCTCCACCCTTCACAGTGGAGATATTATGGGTGGAGTCATAGTGTCTCCACTCTCCACAGTGGAGATATTATGAGTGGCGCCACAGTGTCTTCACTCTCAACAGTGGAGATATGAGTGGAGCCTCAGTTATGGACAGAAAAAAGTAATGAAATGGTGCAATTTTATCCTAGTTTATATTCTCGGTTGACAGTACATTTAATACACATTTCAACACTTGCAAACTTGAGGAGCAACAATTTGATTTTAACGGTTGCTAGGACGACATTAAGTTAATGCTAACATATCAAATTTTGCAGAATCTGTCAAGAAAGGGAACATATTCATGTATACCAATATTTGCAATATATAAAGGTTATTATGGATAACAGTTGCTCAACCTGGTTTTTTTTTTTTCGAAAATCAATTTTGTTGGTTTTATTTTTCATGCTTATCTTTCCACTGGGAAAACACTGAAAACTAGTACACCAATAAAATAAATTAATTTAAATTTTAGACCAGACTTTTCCTATTTTTTGTTCTTTCCAGATTATGTTGATATTACATTTAACCAATACTAAAAAACATTAATGTTAGAGACTCTCACTGCCTGTATACTTCGCTCAGTTATTCATCCTGTTTTTTTTTCAAACCATAAAATTGGGCCCTGCAATTAAGTATTATTCCACGTTCATCCTAGCCATTCATTATAAAAATTAAATGGTTGCTCCCTTACTTTCGCAGGAAGCCACAATTTCAGACCATCCTTCAGTCCAGAGATCTACGAATAACTCTTGTTTACCATAGTCAATGCCCATGGTAAGAGTTGCGTAAAGGAAGCATTTTTATACAAATGTAAAGTTGGCCTAAGAGAATGCAATTATTTATGTACATATTTTTACATTATATACCAATTAATAATTAAATACTCACTATTTTCTATTGTAGGATCATAAGAATCTACAAACTGTTTTTCTATAAACTGGATAGTTACTGAGGATTTTCCTTCAAGATAAAATAAAAAATCATTTTAATCTAAAAATAAAGTGTAAATGTTAAATGAACACAGCAATATCATCATCTGCTTTCCAAACTCAGTTCAATTTGATTTAACCAGCTTTTTTGCTCAAGAATTCTTCTGTCGTATTTGTTCAAATTGACCATTACTTCATCTCCATTAGATATACAAGTACATCATAAAGGAGGTAGACTTGGAGTAAGGAAAATGTACTCTTAAAATCAGTGATATGTTTGTATCATATTCAATATTGCCAAAGTTTATCAAGCTTTAATTTGAAACAGAAAAAAATCAGTCTAAGTTACTTTGATGCTTACAGGAGATTGATATGAAATGCTGAAAACAAATTTTCCAATGCTTTGTAAGAGTTGTGTCCCTTACCCTAAGCCTACCTCCTTAAACTGCTAAGTATGGTTCTGACTAAAAACTAGGCAGAGGGTGATTCATTTATTACTCTCTATTACAATTCAAAATGTCAACAAAACAGGGTCTCTTGTGGAAAATCATCGAAACTTCAATAATAAATGTAATTTTTGTAGCAAATTAGGTATCAGTATACATGAAAATGATTCCGGAATGGAAGTAGGTAGGTGTGACATGCACAATTTCAACTTGAAAGTCGTTACAAGCGGTTGAACGGCGATACTCCGCGGTACCGCTAAATCTCCAACTTTTTGTATTGCACATCGTTCTGACCCCAACCCGACATATCAATATCCAAATAGAAAAGAGGAGGGTTACAGGGTCAGAGGAAATTCGGACTATCTTGTACATTGTCTATTTGACAATATGTTTGTTCTATATTTTGGCTAATCTCATTTGTTTGGCTTAAAAACATCCATGGCAAGTATGACATCAAACTGACAGGAACAGAAAAAATACAAAGAGTAGTGTAGACTTCGGAGAGATGTGATGACATGTGTTACTGCGTCACCAGCAGTGTCAAGAAAGTTAATTTGTCTTTCTCTATTCGATTTAAACTGACCCACTGATCGGTAGCCCATCAATGCTACTCTCTTATGCTTTGCTGCCATAGTTGTTGATTGGGCGAGTTGTAGGTTAAAAGAAAAGTAAGCACGTTTGTTTTGTTTTCAAACCATGTCAATGTCGCACTGTCTACTGCTGACTTCCGGTTATACCCGAGTTATCTTCCTTACTTTATAGCTACTTCTATACTTTGAAAGGTCGATCTGAGCTATTGTCTTTCGATTGTACATTGACGTTAAAAATATCAATCCTGAATTATGAGAACAAGTTTTATTTTGAGGATTAAATACGTTTTGTAAGTGAAGGCAAAACCAGATGGACCAAAAATATTGATTGCGATCAGAGTTAACTTTACTGTATAGCTGTCACTAATTTTATTCTTTTTTTTTTTGTTTTGTTTTGTTTTGTTTTTTTTTCCCTTTGGTTCAATTATTTGATAGTCCAGAATTTGGATGCTAAAACAAACTTTATTGCTAGATATCAATTGGAAATGTGAGTTTAGGTAACTTGCAAGTCTGTGAAATGGACCCTGCTTTGTCTAAAATTCTACACTGGCTGGATTTTCACAATGTTCAAGCTTATGAAAGCAGCATTCAATAGGAAAACTTACATATCACCTAACTCACTTTATTCTGGTTCCAATCCAATTATTTTTTAAACAATAGCGCAAGGTATTATATGACCAGAAACCACAGTCTATCACCGCTACCAGTAGTCTATACCATATATACTGCGAAGTTTTAAGTGCTTCGTTGGGTTAGATAACATGTGCGTATAGTTTAATTTTTATGAAGTATTATTTTCACTTTAAACATCCATTCATCTCTCTGTCTTGCTTGCGTACACAAAGATAATTTATGATACTAAAGAAATATAAAAAAAAATCTTTCTTTTCAGGTTCCTGCTTCAACTAAGTTAGATAAGCAGGGAACTTTCTAACATGAGTCTTAGTACTATAAATATATAAATGGTTTAATTAGGTGTTTTCCCACTCCCTGTCTCCGATGTCAACTAAATAAATAAAATGTTATATAAAAAAACCACCGTTAAAAAGAACATGTTTAGGTATATAACAAACCACCGTTAAAAAG
Source organism: Perna viridis (assembly GCA_037379345.1). Lineage (NCBI taxonomy): Eukaryota > Metazoa > Mollusca > Bivalvia > Mytilida > Mytilidae > Perna > Perna viridis. The sequence continues at coordinate 27,570,881 of CM074517.1, read as the reverse complement.
AACATGTTTAGGTATATAACAAGTTATATTCTTCAGTAAGGTGTTGTCGCCAGAAAAGGCGAAATTATAAATTGCTAAAAACTTAAACGAAATAAATTCTGACGCAACTAATGCTAGATTTTTTTGTCACGTATCCTTGATTCATGTTACATAATTATTTTAAGTATGTATTGTTTGGATTGGTTGTTTTTCAAGTATATAGAAAAAAAACAACATAGAAAAACCTGCAAAACGTAAATACCCAACCTAAAACAATAAACAAAAGACACAACCTTCGATGTGGTGTAGGACAGGTATATAGCGAACAATAAACAAGCTCTTTTTGACACTGTTCACAAAAATGCAAACAAAATGATAAGTTTATATTTGTAAGTGTAAGACAGAAACAAACAAAACTACTTTAAAAGTATATTTTTACTACTTGTTTATCAGATAAAAAAAAAAAAAACGTTTTGATATGCGATATCTTCTTGCTAAAATGGGTTGATTTTTTTCAAGACATGCACAAGTAACTAACTTACTGCTGGTGGTTATCGATGCAATATTTGTTCGAAAGTTAGAAAACTGCATGTTAAAGCTCTCGCTTTCTTTCATTATCATACAACTGTCAATTAAGGGAAATTGTCATAATATTTTTGGAATATTACTAAATTGTCACTTCACTAAAATAGGTCGTTTGATGTTTTATTTAGTCACTTTTTTTCAAGTTGTACAAGACAAAGTATTTGTTAAACATACTGTACTCAAACACAAAGACACCTTTCATTTACTTTAAATTTTTATTTTATTTTTATCTTTCAAGAGAAATATGACATGTGATCAAGTCTGGTCATGATATAGGAATGCCATTCATTTCCTGTCGCCAAAAACTTGCACTTATACCAACCGGGGAGATGATATAATTCAACATAAATATGATACCTTAACAAACTAGTGATTTCGGCGAAACATTTCAGCATATAACATGATTCTATCATTGAAATAATCTTCTTCGCAGTGTGCATCCTGAAACGACCTCAGAATTTAAGTAGCACTCAAGCTAAGAATTATGCAGAATGTGATACATGGTTGAAAGCCTACATATTTTTATTTCTGATATTTTATTTGAATTGTCCTAGTGAACAAAAAATTAACATTCGGTTTTTCATATGACCGGTGATCGTAGGAGATAAAAATTATATAGAATGCGCTGTAGATTTCAAAATTAAGGGATATGGCACTCAAATACAAAAGAATCTATTGGATTTTCAATGTTGATTATCTGATAAGACCAGACAGATTTGAATAAATAATTACATATTTCATAATATAGACCTATAAGAAAATAAAAAATATGTAGCCGTTTTGGGGTGTATCACATATTTCAGATTTCGCATGCTTCTAACTAAGACAAGTACTCAAAGTCAAATCCTGAACAGTAACTTGATACAGCTGTGATTTTTTTTATTGTTATTAGACATATCATTTGACGCAGGATAAGAATTTGCCTCTTTTCGGTCCCTAATTATGGTTCCAGTCACAACTTCCAACATAAATCCCAACCTTCCTTTTGGGGTATGTTACTTAGTGGTAGAATTTCTAAAAGACCCATTCCACTCTACTCAAGTTATCATCCAGGTCCAGCGCCACAAAACTTGAAAAAATACTTAAGTCGGAGAAAATTCTTAACTGTTTGTGACATCATCACTTTCAACAACATTACCATGGAAATTAAGAATTTTCTCAGATTTAGATATCTTTTAACTACAATATTGTGGCGCCGGGGCCAGAACTCAGAAAAAATGTTGTTGGCACCCTTTTTACCCTAATTCTTAATTGGCTCGAAACAACCACAAAATAAACAGTTTAAAAGAGATGAAATAAGTTTCACTCAATTTATTGCTTGTTTCTGACCTAATTATTGCCCTTAATTCCTATGGTTGGTTCAAGTCCCAGCCCAAAAATTAATTAATCCCAACCTTCCTTTGGTGGTACGACACCTTGTGGTACAATTTTAAAAATGATTCAATTACCTATGGTCAAGGAACTCTCTGGCCCCTTATTCTTACAAGGTTCAAGTCCGAGCCTTACTTTTGTTGTATAGAATGTTGTGGAGCAGTATCATATAGTTAAATTCTATAAAATGCTTGTTTTTGTCCCCTAATTCCAGAAAAAATAATAAATGAATGAAAATAAATACCCGGCTTTCTTTTGTTGTTTGGAACCTTGTTATAAAGGTGTCTTTCCGATTGTCCAATATTTGAAAATTACAGGTAAAAAAGGGTAAAAAAATGTTGGACAATTGGGAATGTTTTGATAAGAAATATATATGATGGTTAATTATAAAATGTTTTGATAAAGATAGTTTTGAAGTTCTATAAGGGGTGTTCATTAAAAGAAAAAAAATTATAGTGTTGCTTCAGGTTTGCGATGTTAGTTTGTACTCTATTTGTCTTAGTTTTTATTCTTTTGTTTTGTTGCATCAGTATTTGTTAGCTGATGGTTTTTGACTTACGGCTGCTTATCTCTATTATCCTTTTGGTTTGTTGTTTTTGTATTGCCCCGTACAGTCTGGGTATCAAAAGAATAGGCATGCAGCAGCGCTATGCTTGTCGTAAAAGGCAACTGAATAGTGCTGAGAACACTGACCGGGGGCTAGGGCAACTGGGTTGTTTGCGCCATGTGGTTGAATGGATAACCCTGGCATTCTACATGTGTTATGAAAAATGCCACGTTCTTCGCACGTTACAAAACCCTGCTGTGGTATTCATAATTCATATAATATTTGACACCGAAAGCATTAAAAATTACTGGATATTTAAAAAATATATATATCAAATATTTTCTTATAAAAAGTGATTTGATATTCATTCTAGTTTTAATTTGATTGAAAATAGGCTCGACTACGGTCAAACTATCAGACTGGAATACTCAGACCAGGACTTTCACGAATCTGTCCCTTTTAAAGATTTACAGTGTGACCCATTTTTTGCTTTATAGTCCTTTTTTGCTTTATTTCATTTCTAAATGATTAATTGTTATGGATGATGTACTCTTCTGTTTTTTTTGCGTGATGGAATGGCATGAATGTTTAACACGTTTCACCTAGTCATTCTTTGTCCAATTTCATCCAGTGGGGAATCCAGAGTTTTAGGTAAAGGGGGGAGGGCAAAGGATGATCACCGGTGATGATCTTGAAGTGATCCGAATTTGCTAGGGGGATTCGGGGCATGCCCCCAGAATATTTTGAAATATTAAATCTCAAATCCTGCATTAATCTGAGGGCACCTTGAACAATTTGTCAACATTTAAAAAAAAATGCAATTTTCTAATTGGATCCCCGGGCCCCCGGATCCGCCACTGTCGTCTACTGATCTATGTGAACTTCCAATGTTATGCAAGGTAAAAGGAGTATGTTTAGAAAATATCAAAATCAGCCCCAAAATCTGAAGTGCTTCAAATGAATTTGAAAATTGCATCATTCACTAGTTGAATATCTGCCTTCGTTAAAAACAGTTTTATTGCTGTTCATTCATATTGTAGATGAAAATAATGCTAAATAAATTGAGCCGGATTGTGTTAAAATAGCTTATTTCATGAAACTTTAGTATGCAGAAAGTAGAGCGCATTTGATATTTGTACAAAAACTGCCTTCTGTGCCATCACAAGGAGTCGACAGACAACTGTGATCCCTAGGAGAATTTTCTAGGCCTCATAAGGTTACAGCAATTGAAAGAATTTCGCTAACCTTAATAGTTGTGGAAACATATGCAAAAAGCTACTGTCTGACTTGCGTTCTATTTTTTTGTAACAGCGGTCACAAGTAGTATCAGAGAAGATTCTGGAAAGAAAGAACATAACGAATAGCCCCCCCCCCCCAAAAAAAAAACAAAAAAAAAAAACAGGTCGAAAAGGGCAATAACTCCAACATGGCTCCACGGATTAAAACGTAAATTAGACCACGGATAGCCCTCATCATGCTGAACACTTTTACAGTCAGAATTACCTAAACCTAACGATTTTGGAAGTATATGCGAAAAACTATTAACTAACCCTATGTTCTATTTTTAGTAACGGCGGCCATGTTTTTGGGTGGATCAAAAATCCAAACACATCTTTTGTGCAAGGTACACTAAGAAACATCTGTGCAATGTTTCATACAATGACGCTCAGTAGTTTCAGAAATATTGTGAACGGACGACGACAAGGGACGCCTACTGGTGCCAATAGATCACATGGCCTTCGGCCATGCAGGTGGGCTAAAAACTAGCCCTAATCTCATTTTTGTGAAAATTCTTTAAAAACGGCATAGGAGAGCTTTGTGTCCTCCTTATGTCTAAATTATGACACTTGTATTTTCTGTTTTAGTTTTGTATATTAGTTTTTCAGGTAGTATTTTAGATTTAAAATAGGCAAATAGAAAATTTCAAATAGCAAGTTGAAACTTCGGCAAAATAGTAGGCCTGAATGCTAATGTGTGTGAATTGACGCCAATTCGACTATTAAGTTCAACAGGGACGAATTAAGAAATTTGTATGTAGAGTTTTCAGCCTATCAGTTACTCATTTTTGTCCAAATTTAGAGCAAAATGAACATATTCCCCCCCAAAAGGATGGATACAGGATTGTTAAACCCGGAAACCCCAACATTAATTAGCTATGTAAAAGTCAGTATCCGTGATAATCAGTGCTGACCTAAATAGTGAAAAGATTGACTTTAATTTTGAAAATGGCTGAAATAATGACTTGATATACCAAGTTTTCACCATGACGAGAATCAATATTCAAGGAAAAAACTTCCAATGTTCAACTGTAAATGTGAATGACGCATTGGTACACCAAAAAAATCGTCCATACCGTGAATCCATATGGAAAACTTTTCACTTATTCCATAAGCAAGGTCAATGTACATAAATTTGCTAAACTTGCTGAACTACAAATGAGTAGGGGACAATAGATTATCTAAGTTGACAGGTTCCAAACTCCAGTTTAATATTTACAGATTAAATTGTTTTGTGGAATTTGAGATTTGAAATCAATTTAATACTGTCAGAGTATGATTTACATTCTAACAAGCAATACGTTGGTTGTTCTTGGTGTAGTTTATGTTACTGAACAATTCTATAAATGCAATCAACCAGGGGAAAAAAATTCAACAGGCTTGAAACAAATTTTTATCCACTTAGATGGATGGTATAAGCATAATTAATGACCAAAATGATGATAAAATGAGGGTACAGTAGCACTGTGCACGACAACAAAAAGGGTTCTTGACCAGCATGGATTCCGAAGACTTGATGAGGCCTTGGGTTATGAAGGGTTTCGGATAACACCCCTAAAGATATTACCTTGCAGCTGTGAAAAACCTAAATGGTAAAAATTGGCAAAGAACTTCCCCACTAGTAAAATGACAAAAAAAGTAGAATTATACAAAATAGGTTTATTGTTCAGACCATATCTGATACACAACCATAATGAGACAAATCCACTATGTACAAGGAATAAACAATATAGAGCCCACAATATCTCAAGTGTGCAATATAATACCATTCATCAATTTGCCTTTAAGTTACTTTTCATCTGAATTTGCCATCCCCAAATCTTTTCAAATTCAAAGTTACAATCCATCTAAAAAATTAAAATATGGTGAACTTTTCTTAATTCATAAATCTTACACCCCCCCAAATAATTCAATTTTCTTATACAATAAAAGAACAAAGAAATACTGAACTTCTAACCATGACCACCCAATTTTGAAATATATTGGAAAAATAAAGGCATTAATTTTCATTTACTAGAATTAAAATCCATGTTAGTGCAGCTATGTACACAGGGAAAATTTGCTCTGGAAATATGAAGAATATGATATTGTAAAAAGAGAGATATTGCAGCTTCTTTTCTAACAATCAGGTTTAACTTTGGGCAATGATCTAGTACATATGTACTTAGCTAGCATGATGACCACAAAGGTAATGTATTACTAACAAACTGCAATGACAAGATCTGAATTTCACATTCAACTGTGATCACAGAAATAATCCCAAATCTTAAATTGTACAAATAAGAAAATTCTTTCATTCTAAACTGAAATGTATTTACTTCAAATCTGTCATTTACAGAAATTGAAAATTACTCTTATAGCGCATACAATAACAATGTTCAGAACAAAAATATTTCGTCAAGTCTTCCATTGATTAAAAGACAATTACATTATTAATGTGCTTAGGTATTTGACTGGACAATTGAGAAGATTTGAACTTTTTTCAGACAATTCTCCTCAACTATCCAGTCAACAAACTATAAAGGAATTTCGTCAGGTGATTTTCACCTCATCATGGGAAGACCAACTCTATCGCCTAAACATCACCATTATATGAGCTGTAATTGTTGAATAATTTTTTGAAGTTGTTAATTACCAATTCTCATTGCAGTTTCTAAGGTATGGAAAAAATGCTACTGACATGGTAATGTATGGAAATATAAAATGAACAATATTATGTGCTTATGTGGTAAGTTATAAATATACGAGGTTACAAACTGAAAGTATAATGGGTGTACAGTAAAATGTCAAACATTTCAAATACAATGTACAAGGTAAATCAAGCTCATGTTAAAACCTCTACTAACAACTTATAGAACTATTTCCATTTAGCAGACACAGCACCACATGAAGGTAGTCTATAAAAAAAAAAATGGACAAAAATCTGGCAGTCTGAAAATGTTTTGCATATTACCATTCAAAAGTTTTCAGAAGTACAGCTAGTGTATGACTGGCAAATTTGTTTTAGTTTTAGAAAATTTTAAATTGTCAGTTTTATATTGTTTTCAGACAGACTTTTTTTGCAACTATTTATTTAAACATGCTCATAAATATCTGATTAGTTTAAGACTATCTTCAGTCAGTGTCATAATCACTTCAATAACAATAGCTCCATGGAATGTGCTGTCTAATTCACACTTTTCAAACATATCTTAATGAACAGTCCAAACATGGCATGTACGATATGCATAATGGGCACTTTACAAAATTCTTGGTACTGATGACAATTACACAAAAACCCCACCTTTTAGATTGATTTACTACCCCAAACACAAAAATGAGAAAAAAATAAACATATACTATATTTTGATTTTGACAACTGCTTGGCCAACATGGTAAAATTTGATGAAGAATCTACTTGAAATCTTATGAACATGTTGAATGTTCCATATAGAAACATTAACATTTAACAATTCATTAACTCAAATCAGCCAAAATTTATAACTGTGAAAACTACGTTAAAATGGTAGATGAAATATGAAGCTTCTACAAAGCCAAAAGCAGTAACCACCATTTCCACTGAATTTCATTCATCAATCAAAAAAATTTCAACTTTTTCTATCAATTAGTAAAAATCACACAATTAGCACTCGATATGCTTCTAACTGCTAAACAATAAAAAATATGCAAATCATGTATGAAGAATATAAAACAATAAAAATTAACAAGGGATACAATCTAACATCAACATTGCTTGATTGTGAAACAAACAACGACATATTCTTACTTAAAATTTCTTGTGGATGGGGAGGGACACAAATACAATTTTTTTTCTTCGCAAATAAGCCTAAACCATTTATGTAATCCCTAAACCCTATCATATAAATCTTAAGACTTCAAAATAAAAATTTTGGGACAATAAATAATGGGAAAAAAATCCTGTGACCCTGCAAGGAAATTTCAGTCTCATTAAAATCATACCATGTTTTGTTTGTCTTTTGTCAGCAACAAAAAAAAGCCGAAAACAAAACAAGGGGAATAACTCTAATCAGACTGAGGATATTTTACATAAGGAAACGTAATAACAAATATATAACAATAATCTATAACAAAACATACATACAACAATAAGTGCCTGGCAAAACTTTGTTTTAAGACTCAATTGCAGTTTACACATTAATTCACTCAGAATAGGCATTTCCTTTTAAATAAATATATGTATGTAAAAAAAAAATTTACTTCTCTCTAGATTGCAATTAACACCTAAATCTACAATTTTTCAGTTTTCTACCATAAAGCAAAACTTTTTTTTTTACATCTTAGCACTATGTATTTTTTTCGCACCTTAGCACTATGTTATTTTTCCCTATACAATTACAAGTATTTCCTACCAATATTTAAGATAACAATAAATTCAGATTCCAGGCCAGAAACCATCATCCTTTACCAAAAACATCAGCCTCTGCACAACAAAACTTTAAAGTCTGACAATATTCTATAGGTGTTTGAGAAAGCATTTCATTGGGGGTTATTATTATACTTAACTACTGTAAAATTTTATGACACTCATGCCTGATTCTTATAGGTACATAGAATAAATCAAATATATGTGATACAAAAAATGTACATGTAGCAGTAAATTCAGTTTGATATTGAGAGGTATTGATGTTCGATAAAAATAACCCCACAGAGGACGATATTGGATAGGGTGTGCCACCCCTCCCTGTTCCAAGTCAAACCAGACATTGTCAGAGGGCTAGCCTATGGTCTTCCCCCAACCTCCCTCCTTGTACATGCATGAAAACTTCTACATCATTCATTGGAAAGAAAAAAAAATGTTTTTCTTACAGATAGCATACCAACATAGTATCTGAATTTATCGTACCCAAGAGATAAGGGATAACTTGCACAAATTACAGCTAAATAGCACTCTGGGTTATATATCACAGATGAAGAAAGAAGAAATTCTATTCCAGACACTACATGAACACATCTAAAATCACTGGTATCAAAGAAAAATGCTTAGGCTATTGAAGTAGAATATCAAATTTAAAATGCATGTATCCTATTCAAAAAGTCAGATTATTCTTAACCTAACACATAAGGTTTTTGTAAATGTTAAAAGTCAAAAAGATTCCAACAATATTTCTATCATTCACTGGATCAATATTCTGCAAAAGTTGAAACAATCCTATAAACTTCTATGACAATATAGCACCAATGCATTATTTTGTTATCAGACAAGCAGACTAACTACTCGGTCAAATTTCTATGCCTATGGTGCTTAAGCACATGACAAATTTATTCTGTTCTTAAATGATCATAAAAAAACATATTTTATTGAAAAAGAAGTTTAGCAAAACTAATCTTTGGCTTAAAACAAAATAGATTAAGGCTTTATTTAAAATACCCTATGAATACGCATTTGGAATGTGACTGACCTACCACTCTGATATACAAGATTGAATTAAGACCACCCCTGCACATTGTATTTTTGTTTGTAGTGAAAATGATCTAATAATTAATTGCTATTCATTTTTTACATGATCAGAACACCAAGTTAACCACAAGGTACCTGGTATACCTGTTACTTTAATTAAGACAAATCACAGGTAAATGTCATAAGTTCATTTAAATATATTATGCTACAAATGTTTCTGATGAATAATCGAGATCGAACATCTATACTGCTTTTTAACAGAAGCTTCCAAACAGATATGTGCACAAGTAAATATTATGATATAATACTACACTTTTGATTTTTGCACGAATTCTATGCCATTGAACAAGAATTTGCATTCTGAATGATAACATACGATAAATGCAAACCTTTTCGGATTCAAATGCAAAATAGCAAATACATTAATAAACACCAAAATACTTCGTATTCCAGCCAACAGGTTTTATTTTTCATTTTTGGCTCCATTCCAAAACCCTGATGTCAAATTAAGGCTTCTTAGTTTTTATCACAATTACAAGAGGTAGAAACCTCATTTTTTAACAAACATTGCTAAAGGTCCCCATCTTTTTCTTTCTTGATCTTCTTGTTGATTTTTGCTTGTTGTTCATCTGCTGTAGTATTCCTTGGGACAAGAAAGACATTTCCATCACTTGACTGCTGAAGAGAATATAACTGTGGATCATACGGTCTGCCATTTTCATCCCGTAAGGACTGGAAAATTTCTCTGTACAACATTCCAAATTTCTCCTTCATTTCCCTAGCTTGCTTATCAATCATGTGTCGTTCCTCCAATAACCTATCTCTTGTTTGACGAAGAGATTGCATATTGTCCTCAAGATTCACTATGACATCCATTTTACGTTTCCGGCAGTTTTGTGCAGCAACTTTATTTTTACCACGACGTCTAATGTCTCTGATCAGCTGCAGTTGTTGCTCGGTGAATTTATGCATCTGTAATATTTCGTTAAATTCTTCCACTGGTGACTCAATGATCTGATCCAAGGTCAGTGGAATGTTTAATTCTTCAATCCGTTTTTTATCGCGACAGTGTGGACCTTTCTGACGAGGTTTATCGTTGTTAAATGTATATCGCTTGTACTCTTTGGGTTCCTGTCCAGGTTGAAGTGGGTAGGAATGATTATGGTGAACGTGTTTAGACCTTGTCATGTCCGAGTGAAAGTCTGTATCATTCGATACTGATGAGCAATTTGATTGGCTGTCACTATTACTGTAGCCATTATAGTTTTTGTTTTCATTGTTATTATTGTTAAAGTTGAAATTGTTGGGACCTTTAAAATTTGGGGATTCATTATAATCTTGACCACCAGTGGCTCCACCTGCACCATCAAAAGGGGACATCACTGAATCACTGAAATTATCCTGAAATATAGTCAATTTAAAAACTGTTAAGCACTTAAAAGCACTGATGCAGTTATTATTACAAAAAGTACAAGCAATAAGCTAACAGTATCATTTTAACATAAGAATTTGGTTAAATTACAGTAATAAAGCATACTTAAATAAAGGTTGACCTAAGAATCAGGCAAAATAAGGACAAAGGTCATCAGTTGAAATCCAACATTCAAAACAACATGGACAATAAAATAATGAAGAGAATGAAATAAAATCATGCATAACTGTTAAGTTGAATTCTAATGACGAGATATGCCCACCATTTTTTTTTTATCTTCACCAAAGCACCTCTAGTATGCACAACAGTCACTATATAACAAGTCAATTTTCTCCAATAATCAAAACTCCCTTCCATTAATTTAAGTGGTTTCCAGTCATGGCGAAATTCGTCGGAAATGACCGGTACTTTTAGCCACCACTCCGATAAAATGGGTGTGATTTCCGGAGCAGATGTCCGGTAGGATTTTTTTTATTAGACATGTCTCAACCAGAACTTCCGGTTTAAAGACTACATCCAAATCAAGAAAAAAAGCAATGCAAAATTCTTGGTTTTTTTTTTTTTTTCAGTACGGCCGATAATTGTTCGATCCAGCAGATTTTGTTAGGTTGCCTGATCAAATGTCCAACAGGTTGAAAAATGATTTTGCTAGGACTGGGTTTCAAAATTACTAACTTGATATTATTGAATATTGATATATTAAAGTTGCAAGGAAGTATGGACTTAAAAGTGATATTGTTAGCCTTTTACAAAACTCCACCATCCAATTTTATTGGGGAAATTCATAATAAGCCTACAAAACCTTGAAATCCTAGGTAAAGGAAAGTCATAAACATTTAATCAGACCAGTGTAATTTTATCAGAAACACCATATGTAACCTATGGCTGGGAGATAGTTTGTTTACCTTAATAAGGATTATCTTTAGGCCATCAGAGAAGCAGCCCTATTTCGGAAGTAATACAACAATATCACAGACTGATCACCCATTGCATGATTCTTATGTGGACCTTTATCTAAATTTGGGTCAAGTACTTCAAAACAAGTACTATAGAACATCAAAAATATACAAGAACATGTACTTTAGTACTTCCTAAATTTCTCTTGTGTGTTTGATCATCTCTTTAAATCTGAAGAACTATTGCACTGACTAACTGATATGTACACACAATTCAAGTGACATAAGGCCATAACTCCTCTATTCACTGCAGAGCAAAACTTTTTAAAACTCTGAAGTTCAAAATTCTCCAAAACTTTATCATACTAATCTAGTGAAGAGACCCTTTGATACCATACATCAAATTGAGTAAATATATTATGGTAAGTTCAAAGAAATGCAATTGAAAGATAAAAAATACACTTCATATAATCTTGTTTATTCAACAGATTGCTAATCTTCAGTTAGAAATGTTTTAAAAGCTAAAACAAGACAATATGAAGGACCTTATGTTTAGCTAAACATTACCAGTTAGAAAAAAATTTGAAAATTTCAAAATTCCATTTTTACATTTAAGTCTGTCATATATACAATTTTCAAGTTGCAGTGACACTTATCTTTGAAGGAAGGGAAGCTTTTACCCTCATTTGTGAATTAAAACTTCGACAAATTGACCAATGAAACGATGAAGACCTTTTTTGACCAAAGCTATTCTAACTGTCTGTCTAGCAACTAAATCAATTTTTCTTCTCACTGAACTTACATGAGGTGGAGATCCAGAGCTGCCCATAGAAACACCTGATTCACTGCTTTCATCCTCTAATATATTCATTGATCTGGGCCCATCAGTGATTGCAAGAGCACTAAAATTGTAGTCGTTTAAATCCTCATTATTAATGATGTCAGGCAATAATTCTTCTACAGCTTTCATGGAGTCTGATTGGTTGATGGGACTGCTATCATTAAGGAAAAGAAGATCTCCGGTCTCGTAGTCTCTCTGGTTGGAACTTCCACCTTCTGGGGATGTAGGTGTGAAGTTGGTATTTTGGTGGCACATTCCTGTTCAAATTAAAGAAGATGTATACAGCTATGCTCAAATGTGCTTATCTATTGAATCAAACATTGTTTCCTATTTCTTTTCATCTTCTGAATAATGTCGTTTAACAAATTTTTTTTCAACTTTAAAAACATTTTTTTTATACTGTGTTATATGATTGGGATTAAAAATTTTGAGAATAGGCCATTTCTAATGATCTTCAGAATTTCATTAGGCAATTCTTTAACATTCTTTATAAACAATTAGATTTAAATGGAACATTTTCAGTAGGAATGTGACAAAAGTTACATGGCTCTCTATAATCCCAATCACTGCTTTGTTTTTCTTTGGTTTATACTTGGTATTAAAAGTTGATAAGCCACAATGCAACTAATAAAATCATGCAACTAATTGTGGCTTTTTAAGGTTAAAATTTCAATTCAATTTGATTTCCAAGACAAATAAAGAATGAACGTATGCTTGGATAATATTATTACCTGAGTTATCAAATGCATTATATGATGGATTCATAGAATTATTCATTGGGGGGACAGGCATTGTGGCATTCTGTAACAATACTGATGACTGGTTGTCTCTGGCTGCAGGGTTTTGTATCATGGTAGATGATTGGTTTTCCCTGGCTGCAGGTGGGACAGATTGGATCATCTGCATCAGTGGTGTGTTCATATCAGTACTGTTATACATACTGGTTCCCTGGTTCATCATTGAAGTCAGGTGGTTACCAGTCATATTAGAGTAGGTATTCCCCCCTACGTTGTTGCTGCTGTTTGGTGGCAATTCTAACATGTTGACAATATCTTGCCAACTTTGTTCAAAGTCTCCCTGATTATATGGATTTGTCTGTGGAAAGAAAAAACATATAAGTATAAAGGTGTTTTTAAAATGACAAGATAATATTACAGGACACAGCCAATTTAAATCAACTTTTTGTGGGCAATCAAATGTTTTTTTTTGCCATAAAGAATGAGAGAATACAGATCCCTTTAAATAGTTAACCTAAAACTGTAGATGGAATGACATATAAAAAGGAACACCAAGTAAGCCTTCCTGATTTTTATTTCAACATGTTTGGGGATAATGAAGTCGCTCAGTCACATCGCCAGAAAGGGAATGGGGCATCTATATTCATTTGGAAGCCCCTATCTCTTCGTTTATACAAAATTTTGTTAATAATCATTCTCCAACATTTAACTTTTTGACGTACAATGTTTTAACAGCAAAAACTTTTAATCTAATTTCAAACCCTCCTTTAAAGCTAATGAAAAATGTTTCCTCAAAATTTATGAACTGCATCAAAGCGAACATGACCAAGACCATCCATAAGGGAGCAACCATTCAATATCAGTGTGTGGACAGCGGAGATCTCAAATTTTGTTTCCTTGATATTTTTCAGTATAATTTCTAACCTTACTTCTTATTTTTTTAAATTCTAGCATGTCTTATATTTACCTAATTGTTCATCCTGATTTTGTTTTAACAATATATTATCATCCTGCCTTTATATTTCAAATTTGATCCCTGCCCCCATAAAATCAAATGGTTGCCCCCTAATGTCAACAGCAGTATCAAGTGCTACATTATCTCATACTTGCTTCATACCTGATTATAATTATTTTGTTGCATGTAGTTTGTCATATTGTTCATATTGTTGGGGATGTTTTGCTGCTGTTGGGGTTCAATGGTCTCATGTGGCAACCTCATGGATTGGAATTGAGGCTCCACTTGAGTGGGCATCATATTGTACTCCCCTGAGGTCTGTGACATTTCATTCATCATAGTTATATTGTTGTCATACTGCATATAGTTCTGAAGAGAAAATTGATATATAGAGTGCATCTAGTATAAAACAAACCATGATAACAATAAATTAGAGCACTATCATAAACTTATGATGAACACTTTGCAGCAGCATCTTCATTTTGCGCCGAAAATGGTGTAAGTTTATTAATCTAAAAAGCACTTCTCAAACCTTTCCATTAAATGATTACATACTTAGCCCATCAAATTGTTTTAAGTCTGAGAATAAGCCTAGTTGCTTATTCAGCAAATGCAGGTTGTAATAAAAACACTCAAGTTAAAGGTTACTATCACAATAAATTAGTTAAGAATCTGGACCAAGCCAAGATGTTATGCAACAACTTGTTTGTATGATAGGGTTTTAAAGATCTGGTGCAAAATGAGGACTCTAAAGGTACAAATAATGAGGGAAAAAAATCCTGGTTGCCAGGAAAAACCAAGAGAAAACTATTAACTTATGCTAAAATTTAAAGTTAGGCAAAAACATAGGTCTCCCCTATTCCAAATATCAAAGGAGTATAACTGCCATAAAATTCAGTGGATCATAAATTCCCCTTAATATGCACTACATATTACCTACAAAGTTTCATGGAGTTTGGCACAGCAGTAAAATATTCCAAGGAGTTGTGCTTACCAAAGTGTGACAGGTAGGACAAAAACTATGCCTCTCCACCACAGTGGGGAACACAATGATTTTATTTAAGAGAAAGCTATCAAGCTAAGTGAAGTAACTGCTTATGGTGGTAGACCTAGGGTAAAGGAATTAACCCTTGAAATCAGTGATATGTTTGCATCATATTCAATATCACCAAAGCATATCATGTTTCCACTTGAAATAGAATGAAATCAGTCCAAGCTATTAAATAAAGAAAAAAGGGTGTGTATAAAGCATTTCCACTATCAATGGTAATGGCCAAAGAACTTAATTTTTAAGGGTGACATGTAGTACAAATTATATTTTAATAGCACCTAACTGTGTAATTCATCACTATTTCATGTATTTAGGGTCAAATTACAGCTTGAATGAGAAACATCTAAATTAATATTCACATATTTAGGTCAAGAGGATAAAAAATGTCCAAGTAATAGAATCTTGTTTTCCAACACTACCGGGCATCAGATGATTAAATTTCAGCACTTAAAACATTCAATAAACACTAGATATCACCAAGAGTCACATTTATATTCTTCCTATAACATCAACAATAGATGACCATTGAAAAGAAAAAAAAGACATTAAAATAATTAATGTTTATTTTAAAAGCAGGACATTAGGGCTATATATCTTAAACTGTACAGTGTCATAATGAGTCTGCTTCGTGACCTGTCTCCATTTTTACCATTTTTTGTCAAAAATAAGATCCACTAAAAGGCACTTTTCATAATTTCAATCCCATTTCCCCCCATCAAATTGATTTTGAAAGCCATTCATACTAATTTATTTGGTACTAACTATGTCTTTTCCACTCACATGCACTTCATAAAAGACGTACATAATATGTTAAAAAATAACAATCTTATCAAACAAATCATCTCAATCTATGTGTATTGTTCTGCGGATGATTTACAGTTTGATTAATAGCGTGCTGACAATTATGTCTGTGATGTGATGTAGGGCGAAACCATGTGAAACACACCAAATAAATAATACAGCGATCTTGGTCTATTATATACTTAAAATGAATATGTAAACAATATTATTTTGATTGAATGCCAGTCAGAAATAACAACAAAACTATTTTTTTTCTGACTAGATTTATGTTAGTTCTTTAAGTCGAGACACAGGAAATAAATTGGAAATAAGGGAGGTCAATTGAATTCCATCATGTGGGGCAAATTTATAATTGTCAACTAAATATTAGTGATAAATGTCTTTTTGCTATAAGGACCAGTAGTTTTTTTTTCAATATTGAAAGACTTTCAAAGAAGAAATGCATAATGAGGTTAAAAAAAATCACTAGGGTCAGTGGCAGATCTGGAAATTCCTTAAAAGGGGAACAGCCAACTGGCCAAAAGGCGGGGCATTACAATATTTTCCAGCTTTTTCTATCCAAGGCAGACCTTATACTATAACTAATAGACAATAGTGTTTCATACTTACCAGAATATTTATATCGACAAAACTTTTCTAGCAGGGTAAAGAACAAGACATTTCACAGCCATATTTTTTTCTTAAATAAACCCCTAAAGGTTACACAAAATAACCTAGTTTGTAGCAGTTTACACTTAAAAACGGGGAACCAATAATCATGATTTATAAAAAGTGTAAACTCGCCAAAACTAGGTTATGGAGTGCAAAACCAGAAGTATGCAATCATACAAGGTTCTGCACATGGTAGTACATATATTATATAAATTAACAATTGGAAGAATTAAATCCCAAAAATGATTCTTGGTCTATAAATAAATAAAGAAATATGTCTAAATAACTTTGCCTCTTCACCAATGGTTGACAACAAAATGTTTATGCAGGTGAGAATGATTTGATCAATCGGAAAAACCACTTTTATTCCTTCACATTTGAACATTTTTTTAAAAATCTTATTTAAAAGGAAAGATGAAAAATTATTTGAAAGACAAAAGTCTATCACATTCTTAAATGTGATTAAAAAAAATATCACTTTCATCATAGTTTCTCACCATAAAGCATGACAGATGTGAGAATGAGATTTACAGAGGAAATTCTAAGCTTTGCAATTATATACATCAAAGCTACTACACATTTATCTAATAGTGAAAAGTGAAAAAAAAGGCAATTACTTTCTGCAGCAATGGTCTGCAAACTACATTTGTACATGGATGGTCATTGAATACTGCATATGTGGTTTTGATTTGGTTCCAATTTCATAGTCTTATGTCAGTTGGTTAGTACCCAACATGTTCATTAACTAAGTATAATTGAACAGTACCTTGACAACTATATACATACCTGGTATTGATTGTTCTGTACATTTTGTTGCTGAGGAACAGGATGCATTTGTTGTGAGGGTGTGGAAGGAGGTGGTGGATTTCTGTTTCTACCTCCAACTGGCACCCATTCACCTAAAAAATAGATAGGAAATACAAGTACAATTACTTATAGCAGAACTAGGTATACATAAGTACAGTAACTACAAACACTTACTAACAGTAAGTGTTTGCATGCGATTTTTTACGAATTTCACCTACCGAATGCTTATAATGGATGGATTTACAGTGATCATATTTAATGGGAAATACTTGCTAAATGCAAGTTGAAATTCAATTTTGCAAGTAGAAATTGCTTGCTAAAGTTTGCTGGTGGAATTCTATACGTCTTATAGATAAAGTCCAGAAATAACCCAAATAACTTAAAATTTAGCGAGTGTAAATTTTCAGTACGGTACTTGCTAAATTTAGCTAGTGGAAAAAGTTCTTAAATTCAATCCCTGATTTAAGGTCAGAGTTAATGAGGATCCTTGAAGAGACCAAATGACCAGTAAATACAAAATATAACTGACAAAGCCTGACATATTCAAATCAAACCATCATTAAGCATGTTTATAAAACACACCTGAAGTGGGTATCATATTTATAGGTCTACCGAACATCAGCAGCTAACACAATTTCACTGCTTACTTTGTATTTCCTCTGAGTATATTATGAATGAACACCGTGAAACATGTTAACAGAAACTTACAAATCCATTACAATAATCCAAAAGGTACTGAAACCCAAACATGTATTAACCAAATATTATGTTGAATGGACATTTAGTAATGCACTGCTAGGAACTTTTCAATCTGGAACATAAATTGGCCAATAGGATATATTTATAAAACAAGTTATTGCACAAAAACTGACTATGACAGCATGATACCATCATATAACCACAAATTACTGTCGTTGTTAAACAAGTTAATATCACAAGGAAACTGTAGACCTCATTTTCTAGAATAACAACTTCAACACTGTTAAATCTCAGATAATAGGACAGGACAGACAGACAGACTAAACAAGTATTTGCTCCACAATATGTAATAGACTCAGGCAAATAATAAACCTGACTAAGTTAGGTAAATTAGATCTTTTAATAATTCTTTTTTATCTTTCCAACTTTTGAAAAATCTCGCATAAAATTTGGCTTCTCAAAACCCAGCAGCCCAGCTTAAAAAAAAAAAAAAAAAGGATTCATTGCAATTTCAAATGACTCACACCCATGACATTTGAACCTTACAATTACTGTAGGCATAGTCTGCCACAATTAATCATAAGAAACTGGAGACAAACAAATACATCCATAGCCACATGTATTCCAAAACCTCTCCTACATAAAAACAAACATGGCATTGTATTCATTGTTACTGTGATAATAAATTAGCTTTCACCAGGAAACAAAAAAGATAAAATATTTATTTCTGTCATTCAGGTTTTTCATGGACAACAAAGTTATTTACCTAAACATTCAACTGTCATGTCTTAAAATCAAATTTTTAATTCTTAATGCAGTGTAAATATCAATCTGTAACCACAAATCAACTGATCTCATCATATACAGGCTTTCCTTGTATCAAACATGAGTTCAGGCATTTCTTTTTTATTCAGAAGAAACAGTCAAAATAAAATTGTTTTTTTCTCTCATTTGGTTAGATTGGTTTTACTCTAGAGGTGTACTAATTTTCAAAGCACCATTATAATAAGGTGACTAATCAACAGCTGTTAAGTAGTAGTCTCTGTAAGAATCATGCAAATTCTGTAATATGTGATCAATACACCCAAAAAAAGGATACATTCTTATTTTTGTTATTGAATTGCTTTGTAGATCTGTATGATGAAATGTATAATGATTCATTCCAGTCAGTTGGCTCTTCAGAGATGATACACATTTAAAATCCAACTGTTTCTATTGTACTTTAGTGTCATTTACAGAGTTATCTCCCTTAATTTTAAATTATACAGTACATTCTATATAATTTTTATCTAGTATGAACAAGGATTATATGAAAAGCAACATGTTAATTTCTGTTTACTATAACATTTTAAACAAAATATCAAAAATAAAAATAAGAAGGCTTCCCAACCATGAATCACATTTTGCATGATTCTTATCTGGAGTGCTACTTAACTGACAAAAACAAAATTTCCAGTTTCCAAAAGCTAGTGTCTCATGTACCATATGAATATATGATACTGTATTTGGTAAATGTATATGACAACAATATAGCATAATTAATATATTGGGAGATCTAAAGGTCATCAATGAAAATTATTATCAGATATTCTTTCATGCATGTTAGAAATGTTGACGTCAATAAGATGTGAGAATATCAAATTGCCATGTCAACCACCTTACTCAAAGACTACTATATAAAATAAAAAAAAGCCAAAGTAAATGTACCAAGAATTTTAAGTCTGATATCCAAGTTGTATTTAAATCTTTTTCTTTCCTAGAAACTGCCCAATTCTTAGTGCAATGCTCATTCTTATACTAGTACTAGAATTTAGCTCTTCATTACTTAAAAACCAAATTTTGTTACATCTGCCAAAGTTCATTAAAGATGCAATATAGCCCTTTGCAACCTAAACTACATAAAACTATAATAATTTCAGTGTGAACCTTTGTCAATGTCATTAGTCTTTTTTTTTGGATTTTTTTACTATCAAGATAGATTTTAGCTAGCAAAAACACAGATGTAATACAACAGATAAAAATATATGTAATTTAATACATAAACCATCGAACTTATCATAGTTTATAATAGTTAATATCATATGTCTCTTTATAGATATGATTACTGAGGATTGAAGCAGTGCCTTATATTAACTTTATGATCAAGATTAAATCATTAGGAAAAAAAATCATGCATTTTATTAATTCTGAACCTTTTCTCTGGGTATAGTATCTTAACAAAAATCTATTTACAAAAACAATTTTCAGTACCAATGCAGCATATGCATTGACATGTATATTGATCCAGCAATACTTATGCTATTTAATATGAAGCTTTCCAAGATTTTATCACAAGTTTATTGGCCGTTCCTATAATTTAATTAAACTATTTTAACAAAACAATATTGTGGTTCAATTATTTAGATCAATGAAAAACTTCTGCATTGACTGAACAGAATTTGTGAATAAAATAACAAGAAATATATGAGATACAGCCTCTCCGCAAAGAAAAGGCCAAATTCTGAAATTTTGAAATTTTAGTAAAAATATAAAAGGTTCATTTGTTCACATAAAGGACATTATATATATTTAGTAAAGTGATTTTTATTTAAAACTGACCATATGTGCATGTACATGTAAGTGTACATAGCATAACCATATGAACAATAACATAAGCTCTCATGAGCTTTTATAATGACTAGGATCAATTTTTTTCTTAAAATTTCATACTTAATAAATTTAGACAAACTTTGACCTCTATCTCTGACACAGATTCTTTCATATACCAGCAGTAAAACTTAATGGAGTTTTATATGATCATAGAGGCACCAATTTTGTCTGCCAGTCCAAATTATTAAAAAAAAAAACATTCAAACAACCTGAGCCCTTACAGGGGTCCTAGTTAATATTGTGATATCATTAACATAACCTTTTTAATAGAAATAATTATAATTTTTTTAAGTCCATACATTTCATAAGAACATCTTTTTAATAGTACATTATCATAAAACTGATCAGCCAATTATAGTAATGGAAAAATATCTGTAATCTACACAGGTACTATTGGTTCTGAATAAGTGGAAAATCCAAATAATCAACCCCACTTAATTCAACTGGTTACAAAGTAACTGACAATTACAAATGGGCTCATTATTTCTTTTTCATTTGGCAAAATAAATTCAATAGTCAGACATCAGTCATTGCTTCCTTTTTTTAATTCAAAAGAAATATTTTTTGACTCATTAATTAATTGTTTTGATGTTCCAGAATGATGAAGATTAAAGATAGAAAACCTTTTAATTTAAAAAAAGAGATCTATCTTATAGTCATTAATGGACTAAAAACATAATACTATAAATAGGACTATTTCAGGGAGTGGTTAACTTTAATACTATATGCAGCATTGCTGTGCACACAAATGGTCCTTGTTCTGTAATGTTCAATTGAAGTTTATGAAATATATTTCATATACATTTTTATTTAAAATCATACAGTGAAACCTGTCTAAACCAAACCTTTTTTGTAGTGTAAAATGTCTTTGATTCAGAGAGATGTTCATTTTACCTAAGTTTAAAATAGATTTAATAAAAAAGGACATTAAGGAGGTAGACCTAGGGTAAGGGACATAACTCTTGAAATCAGTGATATGTTTGTATCATATTCAATTTCACTTTAGCCTATCAAGCTTTCATTTGAAGCAGAATGAAATCAGTCCAAGTTACTTTGATGCTTACAAGAGATTGATGTAAAATAGTTAATAAAAATGTTCCAATGATTTGTAAGAGTTGTCTCCCTTATCCTAGGCCTACCTCCTTAAGAATGTCTGGTTAAGACAGATTTTACAGTACTTCATGCACATGTCAAGCAGTTAGAAGACTGCACCTCACAAATTTCAACATGATTGACTGGTAAGTGAAATTTTACTGCAAAATACCTTTTTTCACACAAAAGGTTTTTGAACGGCAGTGAAGACAGCAGGGATAAGATATGATAAACATGGAAGCCAATATCGACAAAAAAAAAAGTACATGTAAATATACAGCTAACTTATCCTTATGTAAAAATCCAGATGTGTTAAGTCAAAATCTGAGAATCCATAAAAAAACTTACATCCCTGACACTGTAATTAAAACCTACCAGTTTCTCCATCTCTCATGAAGTTCTCTGCTCTCCATTGTTGCTCCTGCTGTCTTCTTTGTTCCTCCAACTTTATCCGTAATAGATCGTCTTCCTTTTTCTGAAATATAAAGAAAAATAATTAAGATAATTGGAAACTGACAAAATTAAATACTGGTAAGCCCTAAAATGCTGTCTTTTGAATACTGAAAACAAGGCCATCAAAACCCTTTCCAATCCAAAATACTTCCACAATCAGAGTCTTTCTCAAATACAAAAACATACGTATACTGTAATACAATCTGTAAGGCAATGTAATGCACGAAGCTTTGCACTTTATCACGAAGTGTGTTGAATTGTGGTACTACACATTTAATTATTAACTTCAAACTTCAATAAAACTATACAGAAATTTCACAGCTCAATTAGAGCTATTAAGTCTTAAAAAAAAAAAAAAAAATAAAAAAAAAAAATAAACATAAAAAAACACAATTGTAATTCATATGGTCATTTATTTACCCATTTTCTCCATTTCAGTAGATAATTACTGCTGTACCTAGGAGCTGAGCAACGTCTCCAACATTGAAAAGACATCACCACTTACTTTTATTTGTTCCTTTTGTATTTCTATCTCTCGTTCTCTCTCTAGCTCTTTCCTGAGGTTGATGTCGAACACCTCTTTTCCTATACCAAGATCTATATCCTGTCGCCATAGTACTTCAATTAGATCAAGATCCTGGAAAATATAAATATAACATTAAAATTAAGTGCTGACCATCACGAAAACCCACATCCTAATTCACAGGAAATATGTTGAACATATCAATGATTATTGATAAATACATGCAGTAATATCACATGTTTCAACTAATATAGTTTCAGAAACAAAACAAGATACATTTACACTTTAATGTACTCTGCATATAAGGACTATTGCAAAAATACAGCAGTATTTGGAAATGTAAACTTGTACTTCTAACATCAACCAAAGTAGTACATGTATTTGATACAAATGCAATACATGTTCAGGAATTGAATTTAAGAATTTTTCCACTAGCTAAATTTAGCAAGTACTGAAAATTTACACCTTATAAAGACGTATAGAATTTCACTAGCAAACTTTAGCAAGTGGAAATAATTTCTACTACCAAAATTGAATTTCAACTTGCATTTAGCAAGTATTTCCCATTAAATTCGATCACTGCATGTATAACTGTATCCAATAGTACAAACAAATATCATGATGGCTTACCAAGATCATGGCATTCACAAGGACACTGCAATTTTTGAAAATGTATAGATTTCTACCAAAAGTAAGTATCCCAGTATAACACTTCTACAGAACTCACCAACCTTCATTCTACTACTGAGGTCATTGAGCAAACAATACAAAAGACATCAACAAGACCTCTTGGCATCATAGAACACTGATTTTGGATTAGGGGGGGGGCTGTGTTTTTTATCACATTCCAGCTGAAAATGTCCCATTAAAGTCAGAAATATTTACAAAGAGTTTTAAAGAATGACCCATTGAAGTTCTGAAGATCAATAAAAATAGCCCATTCTCAAAATTTTAATCCCAATCACTGACAGAGATTTAAGACCAAAATTCAGACATAAAAAAATTCTACATGTGTCCTATGTAACCCATCATCGATGAAATGTCAAATGCACAGAAATGTCTTCTGTTTCTACAACTCCTGTAAAATTTGATAAATCACTAAAGGGGTGTGACACAATTCAGCTTATAAATGACTCTATCAAACCTACAAACCACAAAATAGAGTGAAACCTCACAGGAGATTGCTTTAAAGACAACAGGAACACCGATTATAACCCAGTCCCCAACATTGCAATTTGATGGGAGACAGCTTTTTTGGGACATAAAATACAAAAGCCTAGGATAACTTCAACTACCATGTAAATACATAATTACATATACTCTCAACTCAGAAACAAACTTTCAGACATAAACACAACCATCTTGTGCTTAATAACCCAAAAATAGTCTGAACTGCTTGTAGTCATTAACATTTTTGTATCACTAAAACTCTCATTTTCATAGACTTTCTCAATCCAATATTTTCTTTTACATGTGTAGTTCCATAAATATAATGACTGAGCAATTGTAGGTATGCAAACAAGAGGCCCCAGAAGTTGATAGAGGTTTCTGACAATAGATACTTAAATTTTTGACTAGATATCAAAATTAGAAGTAAGACAGTGACCAGAATTTTTAGGCCCATGGAGTAAGAACAATGAACATAAGCAGATCTTTCATTATGAGGTGGTACCCAGTACTTTTATCCTTTTAAGCTATAAGGTACCTTCAGATTTAAAATTTCATGTATATTAAAATTAAAATTTCATATATTTTAAGAAGACAGAAATGGCCAAATTTCAATAAACAGCAACAGATAGTAGATGTCTGACAGGCCTGATATTGGGTCCTACGATATGGGATGCTAATGCTAGATACCAAATATTGAGAGGCTGGGGTAAGTGGTTGCTGAGAAGTGTTACAAAAATTATTTCCCCACCTGCCAGCTTGACCAACATTCACCTTATTATAATCTGATAAACCAAAAGTGTCAGAATTGCCAAAAAAAATTAAAACCATTCTGGTCAGGTGAACTAAAAAAGTTATGAAACCCCTGCTCATGTACCATGACATTTGTGTACAAAAAAAAACAAACTAAAAAACTTAATCATGAGAAGATCAGAAGAAATATAAAATTTTGTACCTATTTTTAATCAAAATAGACACAATATTTAATAACAGTAACCTCGTACCTTGTGTAATACAATCCGAACTTGTCAATTTGAAAATCTAATGAAAGTAGTCAGAAATTTAAAGCAGTTTTTTTTGTTATTGTTGAACGAAAACTTTATTTCCTTTAGAGCAATTTAACTGATCATTATCTTAGGTCTCATTTTAATATATGTGTTATTTCTGAATAAGGGCGGGTAAGGTAAATGCAAAAATAAAGATCAAAACTTCCAATTTGGTAGAAAATTATGCAAAATGTTCTAACTTTGATAATATTTTAGTACCCAAGTATCTTGAATTTCCATTCTATCAGTGTATAACACGAACCTACATTGTATCTACATCTAAACATAAGTGTATGTAACACAACTGAGGCCAAACAAAGAATACTCTGGTTTCTGTTAACAACCATAAGGCTCAGCTGGCAACCTGGCAGATTATATCATATATTCAGTCTTTGAAGGCTGAATTTCATACAATAAGCCCAACACTTATTCTGAAAGGAATTTTATAAAGGATACACTGGCTAGGAAGCAAAATTTCAGACATAAAATTTTGACATTATGGCAAAAAAAAAATTAGGTGATTCTCATTCCCTCCTGCCCCTAAAAATTGACATTAATAAAAAAAAAATTTGGGTGGGAATTTCAAAATCAGGATTTTTTTTCATGTCAGTTGCTAGTATTGAGGTACTACAACACAAAAATCTTTCACTAAATTGATGTTTCTTCTCTGAAACTGATGTGGCTTTGGATTTAGAACACATCAAATATCTTAAATTAGACTAGAAAATGTTTAGTAAGAAATAAAAAATAAAATCCTCCCACCTACCCCATATTTTTCTTGAATGTTGGATGAAAATTTACCATTTATGTTTGCTTGGCCTAACCACAAGGAATGGAAAAACCAATCTACACCTGTATTCAAACAATTGTAAATGTAAACTGACAGTAAGATTCAGGACTACTTAAATGTAAACAAACAAGTTACGCAAGATGCTTGTTGCTTATATAACTTAGTAACCTTATACTGGAGTGAAAACTCAATATTTGAAAGGAAGGTGTCAAAATCTCCCGATCATATTTCCACATCTTAATTCATAAGGTAACAAGAAGATAGTGAAAATCTTGTTTAACTTTGAAGGTTTATACTCAGCACATCAACATTAGAGTAGTTTGTGAATGATAAATGAATGCCTAGTTTGAAATGGATTGAAAATGTCAAACATCAAATCAATGAAACTGTCATGACAGTAATAAAGGATTTTTTTGCCACACTCAAAAACTCAAAATTTTCGTAAGATCTAGACTTTCTGAATAAATTAGCTTTCAATGTCAATCTCTGACAATGGAGTGTCTATGAAGTAAACCAAAGCCCAGACCAAACATGCCTTTAGTGCTTATAATTGACATATTTTTCCAAATGAAATTTTTACAAAACAAAATACATGTACATGTAAATAAATATGTTAGGGTTTTGTACTAACTACATTTATTTACTTGTCAACAGGACTACTTCAGAGGTAAAACAGGTAGTTCCCATACTGTAATGACAGTTCTCTTAGATCTTACTTACAAAAAATGCAAAATTTAGATAGGTCACAGGACTACCATGAAAAATTTTCAATTAGTCCTCTCCAAAATTAGAGTGGCAAAGGACTACTGGACAACTGTTAGTGTGAATCCCTGGATCACATGTACACGATACAGAATGAAGTTATTTCTAAGTTTGGCCTGGCTTCAAACTTCCAATATTTTTTAAAAATGATTTAGTTGAGCAGTTAGTACATTTGTCATCAACACATGCCAAAAAAGGTAAAATGATACCTTTCTCCTCTGCCACCCATATAAAATCATACGATTTACATAATATCATGTTATTTTTACCTATAATAAAACTTTTTAACAATAGCATCTTGTTTAGTTACAGAACAGTGATTCTGAATCATAAGTATGTTCAGGAATATAAGGTGTGTGACCTGTGATACAACCATACAAAAGCTTTGATCTGACCTGGAGTGTCATAGCCCCAAGCCATCTAGTCACTTTCCTCACTAGGGCTTGACTAATTGAACCGATTTAACGGGGTGCCTACATAGAAACTATTTCATGTATGATGTTCAATCTTGTTTACATTTTTCAGTTTCTGGTACACAAATTGCCCCTAGTGTTATTTTTGTAAATATCACCATTAAGGTACCCAACACATTCATATAAAGTAACAAACCGCACCTTATATTTTTCATTCTTCACATATCTATGACTATGATCGATAATTGTGTTTTCCGTAAAAATAAGATGGAAGGATAAAATAAAAACCCTCAAGTTTTCAACCATTTAAAATGTGGCATAAGCTAAGCAACTAAGATACTACATTATCTAGACAACAGCAAATTCTGTCAAAATCAAGACAATTTGTCCATTTGTGTAAGCTGACATTTATACACATGGGTCTATATCAACCATAATTAATGTTAGAGTAAACATTGATTCTTTAGCTTTATAGGTCATTCCTACTTTGGGAGGTATATTAATGATTTAAGTTCAGGTTACTGGAAGGAATAATGGCAAAATAATGACCATAAATACATGATAGGTACAACATATATGCATATATTTCCATTTGTAAGCAGAGAGACATCCTATTTCTACCAAAACAGTCATGCACTATGTGAACTTTAATTCAGAGTAAGATTGTGATAACAAGTAGTCTATAGTAGATACATGTATAGAAGACATTAAAATTATTTTTTTTATATTTATTTTAACAATGGTTCCTGATTCCATGCAAAAAATCATTGACTTGGTCAAGAGTTATTGCCCTTAAAATGCATTTTTTTTGGACATATGTGCACATGCAAGTTTTCGGATTGAAATGGTCAATAAATCTAGAACAAATTTTATCAGATCACAATTTATCGTTTTCACACATTAGTTCCAGTTTCATATCTTAATATTCATCTTCAATTGTGAAAGTTGGTTTGAGTACTTCGGTAAGTTCAATGAAATGAATAACTGTATTTGTGGCTGTCGTCATAGTAACAATGCAATTAGGTGTATGAAAAAGCCCATTTGAGATTTTTAAATATGTTACTTCATTGTTAATGTAGTTTTTGGTTAATCAACCTCACTGAACTTTCAAATCGCTCGAGGACAGTTACTTATTCAAGTTTTAAAATTTTTTTACCTAATATAATAATAAATCCACATGGTTTAGTGAATTATGCCAACATGGTGGTTGTTTTGCTAAGACCAACAAAAAGTTATTAAGCTATTGACAATTTCTAACAAAATATGAACGGAATGTTTTCTTGTAACATTCTTTAGTTTAAAGCCTGTTTTATTTCAAATAATGAAGGTCACAAGAAAACATACTTATAAGTTCACAAAAAATATTGGGACTAGAAGTAAATAATCTACCAGTATATGTAAAATAAACTGTCAACAGAATGAATTTAAATTTTGAAGTTTTCACAGGGGTTCAAATCTACTTTCTTAAGTGAAGAATCATGGACTATCCCAAATTTTAAATCAATGGTCCAGTTGAGGAAAATCAAAAGTCCTCAACCATTTGCCTATAATAAGGTTGAATATCTAGAATCCCGTGAAATGACATTTCAAAGGTCCTAGGCCAGAAAATGATGACTTCATCACCACAACCTATTTTAACTCTAGTTTCATAGTAGTCTTTTCAAAGAGGAAATCTAACAGGTTTCAAAGATCTGATGATTCAGATAGGCATTACTGATACATGTACCTATTAAAACTACAGTAGAAATTCACTGTTTTTACTATAAGGTATATCGTAACATCTACTGGCAATTTAAAGGCTACAAAATCTGTCTTAAAACTTTGGACCCTGAAACCAATTTGCATTTGCCAAACAAAAGGCAATGAGAGACAAAAACTGAAAAAGGGATCCTTTTTCTGAGTATCTAAGGTTGATTAAGACATGTCAAGAGGCATAAATTTAACAGATCCTTTATATCAATAGGCACACCTGAACTTCGGTGAGATTTATCCCTAGATGCACAAGTGCATCCTTATCTTCCTATTACAAGGAAGACACTCAAACAAAAGCATGTCAAAGCCAACTGATAGCCTTAATTGGTCAAGTTACCTGCTGGGAATTGTTCATTTATAAAATAAAAATTGTGTTATAAGGACCTTGGACTAAATTTTCGACAAGATATACATGCACAAGAATAATATTGAGAAACTTAAACATATTTAATGTTTGTTGCCGCACTTAAAAAACCTTATTTATACGAAAGCGATAAGAACTAGTCAATATCTTTTAATAAAATTCTAACAAAGCTCTGCATATTATATAACCGACAACTTAAATGGTTTTCTTCCCTCAAGGCCCATTGAAGGGGATTTTAAGTAAATGAGTTGGACACAAAGGAATTTTGTCAACAGATCAGGGATCCTTGAAGTATTCAGTACACTCCTGTCCTTTTTATCAGTTACAAAATATAAACTTTGCATTAAACAAATCTTTTTATGAAATCTAGTGCAAGGACTATCTGCAAACATAGGAATTTCTCTTGTAACTTGAAAATTACTGTGTTCTATTCAAAAGAAACTTATACCCATGAATCTTTTAACATGTCTTGAGTAAAAAAACTTTTGTTCATTTCTCATGTAGAATGTTTAATGAACTCCATGTTCATTTCTAAACATTAGTAATTAAATAGTTCATTACTCTAATACATTATTAAAATTAACTCTCTTCTAGGGCCTTCCTTGTGAATACAATACCTTTTTAAAATACAAATAGAAGTATACTCAGAAAATTAATAGGTAAGGTGTGTCAGTTTAATTGGATGAATGTACTGGAGTTAAGTTTTAGTTAACAATTGGGTCAGGGAAATTCGAAGCTGTCAGTTCCTTTTTATTTTTAAAAAATAAAAGAATAAAAAAAATCACTAAAATGACTGAATGTTTTCATATATAAGATAAATCACCTGCACAATAGGATAAAAGAACAGTAGATTGTTATCCAGTAAAGATAAACGAATGTTGTGTGGTCTACACCATCATATTGTCACATGCTAGAGGGTAGTTTCTATAAGAAGTAATTTCCAAAAGATGTAATCAGGTAATAACAACAGGATTTACAG
The DNA here is from genome assembly GCA_037379345.1 of Perna viridis. Taxonomy (NCBI): domain Eukaryota; kingdom Metazoa; phylum Mollusca; class Bivalvia; order Mytilida; family Mytilidae; genus Perna; species Perna viridis. The sequence continues at coordinate 27,540,843 of CM074517.1, read as the reverse complement.
GTAAAAATATACCTATGGTGCATTTGTACACGTTTCTAGACATACATGTACATGTAGATTAGGAACCAGAGTGCAAGACAATTCCGAAATGCTTCAAGTTACAATCAGTCCAAGCCTTTCCTTTTGTAGGATGGTACCTTGTGGAATGATTGCAAAGAGATCCATAAGTTTTTGTCCAGACATCAGGAAAATGCTTGTTTCTGGCCACTTTTGGTCCATAGTTCCTAAATGATACAAATCACAAACTTCAAAATCAGTCGCATCCTTCCTTTTGCATTATTGCATCGTGGTACAATATCAAAGAGTTAATTCAGTTTTACTCACTACAAAAATGTAGTGTCTAGACTTTAAATACCTACGGAAGATGCAGGAATCAGCATACCATCATATGACTGCAAATTTTTTGCATCAAATAAGAATTCTCCAAAAGATGATTCTGGCCTGTGTATACAAAAAATTAATAGTGGTCACTGAACTGTTCAGTGAGTGTTTCATACATTTTTTTATACACATACTGTTTTAAGGAAAGTTTGGATTCTACTTTATTCTTCTTGCTTCCGCATACATTAAACAGTAAATAATGTTTGACATGCCATATTAGAGGTGTCGCAAGTTCCATACCACAATAACAAAACACTTCTATTATAATACATGCAAGTCAACAATGCTTTTTCATTTTTTTCTAAAGCAGTGTGGGAAACCATCACTCGCCAGCTTGCCAAATACAAGTAAATGTGTAATTTGGTGAGTTCTCATTAGCTTACACTCGTCAATTTGGCGACCGTCATTTGATTGGCAAGTTCCAAGGAAAGTTAACCAGCCAACAGCTTATTTAGTTAAACATCCCTTAACATCATATATTAAAAATATGTTTCCTACATATTAAGAAGTTTAGCTTGAATATATCAAGTGAATTTTGCACAATTTTATTGACTTGTAAAGCATTGTAAACAGGATGTACCAAAACCTACGCGACGGTCCCGATCTCGAATTAGTAGTCAAACAAACTAACTAAGGGGGTTTTTAACGTCCTTGACTACCCTGTCAGGTCTCGCACTGACAGGGTAGTCAAACGGAATCATCGTGGTACATGTAATTTATGAAATGTTACCTTGCAAATTAGCTGTTTATTGTCACAATAAAATTGAACAAGAAGCAAATGACAAATATTTTCTTGTTTCATAATGATGAATCTGTTGAAATGTAATTCTATTTTTAAAATATGAGTTCAGAAATGGAGTACTTTACGTACCTGAAAAACTTCAATGGGAGGGAATATTCGAGAATGGAAAAGTTTTTGATAAATTTAAAAAACAAATGAAAAGATAGTTGAAGAAAGAAAAAGAAAAGCAGAAGCTAGTCAAATCCAAGAGAAAACATGATAGTACAGAAAAATAAAATTGGCTTGTTGAATTCCTTTTTGGCTAGCAAGATCAATATTCCACTAGCCAGAATGGCAAGTTGAGAAAAAAAAATGGTTTCCCACACTGCCTTTTTAGTCCTCCCTTGTTCTCTTTTACTCCTGCTTGATATGTGAATATTATGACATAATTTTGTTCAAGTAAGCCTTCAGTATTTCCTCAGTGTTCTCCCCATGATTTTCGAATAGAACAGTGCTTACTGGTGCATAGCACAGCTTATTTTGCCTTCCTCCAAAATTATAGACAGCAGTGCATTCTAACTAAAATTAATTACTGATAGCACAGTGCTAAGAAATCATAGCCCTGTAAAGTACAGCACTATAATGGCCCGTGGAGAACACTGATTTCATTCTTAAGATTTGGTGAGTCCCCTTCCTATTTGTTTACCAATTTACCCGCCAAAATAGTCACATACAATGTAGCCATTAGAAAAAGAGTAAACAAAGGTCATTCATTTTTTTTTTATTATCAATTCTTGCATTTGAAATTTTTACGACTTTCCATGAAAATTTATTTGGAGTCAGGGTCACCTGATCTAAATTCCTTTGATTGACTTCAGTCATAAATTGGTTGCGGTCAAATCTTGATTGGAGGGGATAACCATTGATATTAAATTTCCTGTCAAATTTAATTCATAAAATCTTGGTACAAAGGAAATCATGAACTGGTTATTTTGTTCCTACATGTTGATCAAAAAAAAAAAATGACATTGGCATTGCCAAGCTCTATAACTGCACCATATGGCATACGTTGCACCTACAGGAATAAAGAGCTGTGCTTTACGCGAGTGATACACCTGTTGCCCTTTTAACTTGTCCTTATGCTTTTAATGAAGTTATATGATCAACTAGAAATACTGTGAGCACTGTCAAACACCCTCCTCCCACCCCTAAAAAAAAATTAATAAAAAATGCACAAAAAATTTGAAACTATCATAACAAATGGTCTGCTTTAATGATTTCTGCCTTTTTTAAGAGAAAAACTTCATATCACGGAAACGTAAAATTTGACATTTAAACGAATCGGAAAGGAGTTTACTTCAATAGATATGAACAATTCACCAAAGCTTCATAAAAGTTAGTGAAAGTGTTTTTGAGTTACATGTATTGTGCAAATAGTATTTAAAACTAGAAAATCCCCCCCTTTTTTAAGTATAAAAATTCATAACATGGAAATGATAAATCTGAAATTCATAAAAATTGAAAGGGAAATTAAGTCAATAGATATGAACAGTTCACCAAAGTTGCATAGAAGTAGGTGAAAGTGTTTTTGAGTTATTGTGCGAAAAGTTGAAAATCCCCCTTTTTTTCAAGTACATGTATAAAAATTCATAACACAAAAAAAAAAAAAAAAGTGCTGGAACAATTCACCAAAGTTTCATAAATGTTGGTGAAAGTGTTTTTGAGTTATTGTCCGAAGTAATGATGACGGACAAAATACTTGTGTATGGCCTCTTATTCTTAATTATAATACATGTAGCTCAAGTAACACCCAAAAAAATCTATCCCAGCCTTCCTTTGATGGATAGGTACATGTATCTTGTAGTTAAATTTATACCAGATCAATTCATTTTTGTTTAAGTTATAGTCTAAACGGAATGTTCCCAAAATGTCTAATCGCAAAATGGCTAATGAAATTGTGCCCAGAATGTCTGCAAAAATTAGTAATAAAAGAAACAAAATGTAATATTCATTGAAAATATGAATTTTTAATTATATTTATATCATTTTAGGCTAACACCATTCCAATTCGTTTGTTTTTATAAAGTTTTCAAGTTGATCTTCCGAATTGACACCTTTTGTTTTTTGATAATCAAATATGTCTGACAATGGTGTGCAAACAAATAATAAAGTGTTGAAATGAACAAAAGAGTAAAACACATGGGAAAAGATAGTTGTAAAAACATACATGTAGTCACAATTACAGTAACAAATTATATATGATTTGTATTAAATCAGGTTAAAAATTTACCTTTAGACATTTTGGGCTACAACCATCTAAACATAAGGAAAATGTTTGTTTCAGGTCCCTTTTTGGCCCCTAATTCCCAGAAAGTTCCAAGCCTTATCCCCCAAAATCAATCCCGAAATGGCACCTTATTATACACTGTACCACAAAAATGTATTTCAAAGTAATCCATTCACTAAGTCAAATTATTGTCTGCACATCAGGAAAAAAGGTGTGTTTAAGGACCCCCTTTTGGTCCCTTACTTCCAAAATTTATTTCTGAAACATTAGTCTTAACCCCAAAAATCGATACCTGTCTGACAAATGTGGTATAGAATATTGTGGAACATTGTAGAAATTCCTATGCTTTTGGTCTCTAATCCTAAAATGGTTGGGCCATAACTCCCAAAGTCTATGTGATTTCGGACCTTGCAGGGGCTGCTCTGGCTTTCAAAATTCTGTCGCCAGAAAAATCGCCAGCTGCCATTTTATGTCGCAAATTTCCAGAAATTAGAGCCGGGGGAGGGGGGCAAAAAAAATTATACTTTTTTTTTTAAAATGACAGTATTAAGTCCACTGATGAATTATTTTTGTCAATTCATCAAAATAACCTCTCTATTCATGACATACATACATGTACACAAGATTCACTCTTGATGCATGTATGAAGCAGGTTTTTAGCTCTAGTCTGTCACTTTCATAAAATAATAAAGTACTACTCCAGAAACAGGTATTTTATTTCTATCAAGGACTTTATATTACTATTCTCTCATAGTCCCTGTCCTTTAAGGTCTAATTTATCTTACAATATAATTGTTTTTTTTTTAATTTAACAAACTTGATTCTTTTTTTTTCAATTGATAAAATTTCTAGCAATCTACATTTTGTACCATGGATCATTCATTGTGTCCCTGTTTAATTATCTTGATATCTGAATAGTATTTCCTTAATTAGATTTTGGGAATCCCCATTCTTTTTGTTTATCGATTTTCCCGCCAAAAAGTCACATGGCAAAAGTGTGAACAAATGTCATCCATATTCTTTCATCAATTCTTACATTTCTAGGTGTTTAGACATTTTCTGATGGGATAATCATTGTTAAATGCATTTAATATATTCTTTTATAAGGTAAGTCTGTTTCTGAATGTATCACATGGATAAACAGGGCTGTGAAGCTTGTATGTAGCCACGTGCACCTAGCCATAATTGTGTTTACCTTTGACCAGTTTTGATTGGCTCAATAATATATTTACATTTGATTGACACCTCCCATGATTATATTGTCACTCACGGTCGTCTGGTCTAATTACTGTTAATTGCCTTCAGTCGTAAATTGGTCATGGTCAGTTAACTCTGACCAGGTGTCAACATAATTTGATAATTGGAGAAAATATCCCTTGCTGATAAACTTCCTATCAATTTTAATATACAAAACTTAGGCGCCAAGAAAATCGCCAACTGGTTATTTTTGTCGCCAGATCAAATAAAAAATCGCAAATTGCGACATTGGCGAAGCCCAGCGCGACCCCTGCCTTGTTAAAAAATCTTATAAAGATCAACCAATATTCAAATTATCGCAAGAAAACCAAGTGTCTACAGACAACAACGCCGTACATTGAACCATTATATGACAGCAAATTTATTAGTCATATAAAAATGCAAACAGTTTAATTTTGGCATTTATAGCAAAAATTTCATGGTTTTCAGTAACAAAAGAAACCCCAAATGAAAAAAGCAAACTGAAATTCTTATTGCAGTCTTTGACATGTAAATTTCAGACAATAGGCCCCTACCCTTAATCTGAAAAGAATTAAAACACATGTAGGATACATTGGCTTGAAAGCAAAATTTGTACTAGCCAACCACTATATTTACCACCATTGCCTGGTGGGCTGATCAAAATTTCGAAGACTGTTATTGCAAATCAAACTACATTTTTTTGCATACAATGTAAGGGCTAATAACAGATTGTCTTCCCAATCTATGCATAAATGTGTATACACGTGTAAATGCAGATTCATGATTTTGAGTCCACTTGGTGCCACATTTTCAGGGAAAATAGCTTGCACATACATGTACATGTAAGTTTAAAGAAGAAAAATAAGAAACTAACCCAAATCCCATGTCTTCCATAAGAAAAATATTAACACCTGTTATTGCCAGTCATACATTGTGGTGCAGTCTGACTACATGTATATGTAAGGCAGTCTTCACAATCTATCAGTAGTTCAATACTTGAAGCTGTAAAAATGGTGATGGATCCAGTACCATAGGTCAACAGTGACCACAGACTATGCACATACAAAATTTGAAAATTGTTTTAAGAACCTGTGAATTGAACAGTTTATGATGACAATTGTCAAGATGCAGTAGATTTCAACAGGAAATTTTTTAAAATTTCAATTCTACAAGAAACTTTTCCAAATTCAAACTAAAATGGCATGAGCATGAACATTTTCCTAGAAATTTGTGCTTATTTCAATACTACAGTTGCTATGTTTTTTATGAAGATCAATGATCATACCTCTCTTGTCAGATCATTAAAGTTTATATCATAAAAGTTAGATGAAGTTGACACAGATGAAGTACTAGGAACACTATCAACACCGATTAGAACTTCTTCGTATTGCACATTCTCATTTTCAGTCTGGTTGGTGTCCTCCTCTGACTCTACTTCTACATTGGTTGTAGCTGTCTCTGATTGCACAGGATTGTTGTTACTTTCGGGGACAGGTGCCCTTGCAAGTTCTGGTAAATTGTTTAAACCAACTAGAAATGTAGCTATTTGTCTAGCTGAATGAGATCTTTCCCGCCATGTTGAAAACCTTCTTAAAGACCTTAGGTCTTGTATAAGACTGTCATAACACACTTCATTATATATTGCTTTGGGGTTACCACCTCCATAAACTGAATTTAAATGGTTATTAATGAAATTGGTTTGAGTGTATCCAGCAGATGATCCAAGAATAATTTCCTGAACTTCAGGGGAATTTACATAATCTATATTGATGTAGTTGTTTAAATCAGTTCGTAACAAGCTCAAAACAATAGCAATTTGTACAAGTCCATCCACAAAGTATTCCTTGAGCATTGTCTTTTATTTATGCTTGCACAATCGCCAACACTAAATGACAACTAATGTTATAAAGCGATTTTTAAAACTTGGCTTGCAAACTAACATTTTTGTTCAAGAAATCATTGTTTTGGTTTGCTTGTGGGTCTTACACACAAGAAAATGAGTCAAATATCTATATATAAACCGAAAACGGTGCGACAATGGTTTTCTTTGTTCACATGTTTGTCAAGACGCGGATGTCATGGCAAACGACAGTAGTTATGGGACAGACGGAAAGGTTTTACAATCTTAAAGTGCTTTTGCAATTCAGGTTTTTGTTTCTTGTTGCGGTATTCTTGAATTTTGATGAAATTCTCTGTCTTTTACCCCACGAAATCTTCTTTCTTCTAGAATATTCACAACAAATGTGATTCAGCGAATTAGAAAATGACGTCAGGAAGAGTGGTGTTTCTCTCGATTCTTATAAGTAATTGTGGGAAAAGGCCAAAGAAATTCCGAGTATCCACTTCCGCTCACCTTTCCTAATTTGTTTCCGGGTAACGAACAGGTGAACCGAAAAATTGATTGAATAGTTTAAAAAAGCGAAAAAAAGGACCAAACAACTACCTGGTTGTGAAAAATAATATTAAGTCCCCGTTAAGATGGTACCCAAATGAAAATACCAATAAATCAAGTATTAATTAATGAAGATTTGCAAAATGAAAGTAGGTCAAATCAATTACACGTTCCATTCAATAATCAATGAACCGTTAGACGATCAAAGAGGATTATAATATCGTTATGATAAATATATACAGAAAGAATAATGAAAATAAAACAAACCTGGTTTAATGGATTGGTAACCGACTCTATTTCCATCATCTTGGTAAATATTTATCAACAATACACGTGACCTAATTCGCAAGGCAATACACATATGATCACTACCTCTTCAATTTTCACCTTGGGGTGATAAAGAATGAAAAGAACATCGGGATACAGATGTTAATTCCATAAAGTTAATATTCGGAACCGTCCATTTTTAATTTATCCAACAAAATTTCAATATCTAAGTTCTGTATCGATACACCTTGATATATCCCTTCACAATACACCATTAATGTCAATTCTGCCTATGTAAGAATTACCCATGTCTATTGGATAATATACGCCACGTGACTCCTTTAACTGTACATTATTATAAATAAGGTATTGTTCATTGACAAGTTGTATTTTGTGTAATTTAAAGGCAGCGATGAGTATATCAATAACTTAAAGCGAAAATTCTCCTGTTGATTATTCAGTTGTATTTTATTCTAAATAACTGAAGATGGTGTATATAGTGCACATATCATGTAAATAATTTATGGCGGCCTTGGTGTATTTAAGGTTGACTGAAATTGAAGTTTATCATAATTAAGGTAGCAACCTTTTAATTTTCTGGAGGGGGTGGGGCTATGGATTTTTTGGGAAAAATGTTGGTGTCTGGAAAATGTGGAAAAAATAATTTGACTCATCATTAGAGAGAGAGAAAAAGTTTGTTTAAAAAAATGACAAAATATAAATCACGCTGTCTATGTGGAAGGTGTTGTAGTGAGATGTCAAAAAATAATGATTTTTCCAATAGATGATGAATTTTTTGATTGACCCTGAAAAAATATACAAGTTGTATTTGCTACGGGGAAAAAAGTTTGTCTCAGAAAAAAAATCCATAGCCCCCACCCCCTTGAGAAGCAAATGTTTGCTGCCCAAGAACAAACAATTATTGAGGACAGCTTGTTAAAAAAAAAAAAAAAAACACAAGAAGATGCTAGAAAAAAACACAAAATAAAACAAACAAAAACAACCAAAAGAAAACCAATAACAAACAACTAAAACAAATAAATAAAAAAGAAACGAAATTAAGACAGCAATAAAAACTGGAAAAAAAATGAAAGTACAGATTTGAATCAAAATTGAAAATAGCAGGTATTCAAGTGGAATATTTTATTAATGATGTCGGTTCTATGAAAGTTTATTTAATGCAGGAGGAGTAACGGATAAGAGATGTGTCCCATATTCATAAATGATTTAAGTCCAAGTCTTGCTATGTGGAATCTCTAAATTTATTTGGATCGAAACCTAAAATAGGACGTGCACAATGGGAAAAATAATAAAGATTTGGTGAAAGTTTCATTAAAAATTCCATAGGGTGGTGAAGGAGAAGTAACTGATAACAGTGTAAAAGATGAATTCCTGCTGCGTAACGGAATCGCCGAAGGAAGAGCGGGCGGAAGGAATGACGTACAGTCCTTTCGCTGTGTATACTAAACTTGTAGGCGGGGGTTTAATAATAACAAAAAAAAACAAAAACAAAAACAAAAAACCTAAAAAAACAAAACAAAAAACAAAAAACAAACACCCCCCCAAAAAAAAAAAACAAAAAAAACAAAAAACAAACACCTCCCCCCCAAAAAAAACAAAAAAAAACAAAAAACAAACACCCCCCCCCAAAAAAAAAAAACAAAAACAAAAACAAAAACAAAAAAAAAAACAAAGCAAATTAAGACTCGAGATAGAACCCGTCATTATTTTGATTTAGTGTTCTTGCTTCTACTTCGAACCCATATCATTACAAAATAAACCAATACACCAGACAAACCAGTATCAATAACACAATATTTTGAAATAATTATTTTTCTATGGCAATTGATTTGAACGCAAATGAATGCGTATTAAGAAAAAGGGAGAATACAAATGTGTGGACAACAATGTCCAAAAAATTGACAGAGACTAGAAATCAGAGAAATCACTGTGTGACAAAAAATATCTTTCCTATTGTGAATTAATGGAAGTAAACAAAAAATAGAGACAAACTATATTTAAAAAAAATATATATGTACTTCAGAACATTAATTTTCAATTTTTGTAATTTCATCTTCAAAAATGTTACTGGTTTTCAATATTTAAGCACTAAATACTAGTATTAAAAATGACCTAGATTATTACCTTTATATATTATAAACGGACGTATTCCACCATCCACATTGCCCCATCTCTATATAAAATGCCGTTTGCATTTTTCTTTATAACATTGCATTATCAACTATAATCATATGCTTTTAGTTTCTTGAACTTTAAAACTATGGTTTTAATCGAATTCAATACATTTTATATGATAGAGTAATCAAGGGAACCAAGGTTATAGCGGTAATCAAAAGAATGTAATCCAGGGACAAAGACCAGACATGAAAAACAGACAAACACAACAAAGAACATAAAGTAACTAAAATCATACATACAAAGTAACAAAAGCAAATGAGCAACTCGGACTCCACTAAAAACTGGGAGCAGGGACCAAGTGCACCGGTAGGGTAAGCGTCCTCTGCTTTTCTAGAAACACCCGCCGAGTTGTTTATAAAAAGTTAAGTCCGAGGTAGACGAAAGAGGAAAGGAAAACTATGACACGTTGAACAAATCAGTTTTCATGGCGCAGATGGATACACCATTACGATCCACGAGTTTATGATGACGACCATAAAACTTTTGTAGTGATGACTTCAATCTTGTAGCAACATATTCCTGTTACATAAGCCTATTTGTTAGAATTCTAGCGTGATACAAAAAGTCTGCGTAGTCTCGGTAAGCTCTGGCATAACGTATGAGTTGTGATATGAACACTCCATATGCAGGGGCTGAAGGGATATTGCCACAGATGAAAGGAAAGTTGACAATTCTGAAAGAAAAGTCATCACATTTGTCGTTAAGTTTGATCAATAGTTTTCCTTTACCATCGATTTTTAGTTTCTTGAACTTTTAAACTGTGGTTTTTTATCAATTTCAATATATTTTATATGAAAGAGTAATCAATGGAACAAAGGTTATAGCGGTAATCAAAAGAATGTAAATATGGGACTAATAAAGAACATTTACAAGTGATTTCACCGTTCTCCCCATTCACAATCCCCACCCCTACTCCAAATCCCCCATATACCATAGAATGAGAAGTTGACCCCAGACAAGCACAGATCAATGGGCGGGAAATGGGTACATTTTTTTCTCATCTGAATACAGATTATTTTTTTAAAAACATGTATGTATTTATAATGACGTTAGGACATTATCTATTTGGGAAACATTTTTTAATTGAAAATTTATATGAAACCATCTAATATTCATTTCAATTGAGCAGTGTTGAATAATCAAAAAGACACAATTGATAGAGGTGAAATTTTCCTTACATATCCTTTAAAAAGTTTGTATATAGTTACCTGCATTGTTTCGATAGCTATTATTATTTGATTACTGCTATAACCTTGGTTCCCTTGATTACTCTTTTAAAAGGTTTGCAGTGGTGGTATGCCTATCTTTTCAAATCTAGCTATTCAACAGTATTTTAAAAAAATACCTATGAAGTCATTTAGTTCGTTATATAGACGAAAAGATGCCATTGTCATTTTCTGCCATAAAATAGAAGAATTGTAAAACCCTAGTTTTACAGATTAAAGTAAAATTATTTAAGTAGCATTCCAGCTAAGAATCATGCAAAATGTGATTCATGGGTAAAGCCTACATATTTTTATTTTTGATAATTGGTTTGAATTGCAATAGTAAACAGACGTTAACATTCAGTTTTTCGTACAACCCTTGTTCTTAGGAGATGAAAATTATATAGAATGCACTGTAGGTTTCAAAATTAATTTAAGGGAGAAAGCTCCGTAAATGTCACTCAAATACAATAGAATCTATTGGACTTTCACTGTTCATTATCTCCTGAAGGCAGGCAGATTTGAATGAATAATTATATACATTTCATAGTACAGACCTATAAAACAACTTAATTACAAAAATAAAAATATATAGCCTTTTTTTCAGATTATGTATGATTCTTACAAAGACAGCTACTTAACACATTCGAAACATGACATAATGCACCCAAAAATAAGTAAAGACAAATGACAATAATTTAGATATCAGCCTTTGCCATTGAATGAAAGAAAACAATGAACAAGTTGCAATGTACTACATAGTCTAGACTTGTCCACACTGAAAACAAAATGTCGTTCGATTTATCCAGTTTTAGTTGATAAAGTTTTTTATGCTGAATAATATGTAAAATATTAAAACTTTCAGTGCTAGATACCCAGTTTCGTCATTAAAAAGGAGCCTAACATACCACAGGCTGAAATATATCCATTTGACACTTGTGAATGGTTAAGGATTTAGGTTATACGATGTTGGGCAATTCTGACCTCGAAATTAATACAAATTAAATAAACAGTATATATTTGCAAAAAGTTTCTTTGGCAAAACTATTTGTCGTTAAGTTCCATTGCATTGCCATTCAGTCATACACATATTAATACCGAAACATATTTATTAAAGGTCATGGCTTCACACATGTATTTTAAGTTAAACCCGTAACGATTCCTTGCCGTTGGATTTTTTTATTTAATTGTGCGTGTAAATAAGACAGTGTATTAGATTAGAGTTATTCCTCTTTGTACAATTAGATTTGCGCCTATTACCATATCGAAGCCCCCTTTAAACAAAAGTTGCCACTATTTGTAAAAAATAAATAAATAAAGGAACGACAGGAAACTATATCAAATAAATTTATAGATGAGAAATACTCTTTATACTGCCTGTTAGCTTATGTGGTAATTTTACTATTAAAACCGACTGGAAAGCGAACATTGACGAAAAGAAAGAAATATGTACATTTTTTAAGAGGTGATTCAAAAATGATACAGAATTAACGATTTGCTCATTCCACGAAGCCGATATGAAGTTTCAACTTGTGTGATTGTGTATTTTTTTAGAGGTAGGAGAAATATTTTACCTTCAAAATTAGTCCACACTGTCTCATTATTGAGTATAAAATCATAAAGTCTTCGTGAACCTTTAGATAAACAACAATTCATTACATGCAATTTGATTATGTCTATGGCAACAGTCTTAATATATTTGGTAGGGATGTATACGCAGTCTCTATGAACCACCCAGTCCGTTTCTACTTTCTTCTCTATAGAAACAAAATGAAACTCGGGACTGTATATTAAGTGTCAGTCCCCGTAAGAATCAGACAGGCAGTAGGTGAAACATGGTATAAAAACATCCATCATTTTGATAGTGTAATTTTACTATTTGCACCATCAGAATCAAGGAAAACAGACAAGATTTTCCATATCATGCTGGCCCATTCAGTTACAATTTCATTGAAATGGGTTGAAAATGAACATTTCAAGGGCATATAACTCCGTCATTCTAATGAAAAATTTCTCAGCAAAGCCAATGATGCAGAGATAAAATAATTGTCTTTTCAAATAGAGGAAACATCCTTGAGTGTCAGATCAGGGGTTTTTTGACATGCTTGTTTCTGATATTTCCCATTTTCTTACAAATACTTACACTTGAGGAGGTGATGTTCATAACGTTACAATAATAGACTTGAATGTTTAAAAAGTGGAAAGGATAACATCGGAGTGATAAGATTAACGGGTAGACCGTGAAGCGTGGAATGAAATGGAAATCTTTCGATTTAATTTTCCCACTTAAGATAGGTGAGACACTTTTCGATTTCGATACTCAATTTTACAAGACCTTGGGACCAGGACTTTTTTATCCCCCCAAAAATACCATTAAATCATTTTATTTCCATAACTGAGTTACTAAACGCGTTCTCTGACATGTCCGCTTGCTATCTAATGCTGTTTATGGTAAGCCCAGTTTTCCGTCCGTCCCCTTTAAAACCGGACACAACGTAAAATTAATCGTGTTTAAAGAGCAAATGTAGTGCATGAGATATACCTTAAGTGGCTTTAAGAATATGGCGGGCAAAAAATGTATAAAGTTAATCACGATTTTTGTTATCAGAATCACCAGCTTTCTGAATGGCAATCAGTACAAACAGATTTCAGACAGATTTTGGTCTCATTGTATTTTAGAAATGGCCCTATCGCGGATTACTCTTTCTTGTGTATGAATGACGAAAGCATAAACATACCGTGACTTGTCACCTGACATATCACGTCTTTTGTTATTTCTATTCCAATTATATGGCCATAATGATTCCCATTACACAATGCAAGTCAACTACCCTACTTTAAGAAGTACAATTAATTAAGTGCAAAAAGAATTATAATTGCTTGACATGATTTGACATTTCAGATGCTATGTTGTGAAAAAAAAACACAGGGACTTGAGGTCATGCGTTAGATCCATTAAATGGGCAAAATTTGTACGAAATGCTGCATGTTAAGACTATTTTGTACATTTTACTATCCATGGCTATACACTGATACAACACTCATGGCCATGGATAGTAAAATTTAAACAAAAAATGATTAAACAGCATTTTACATATTGTACAATTTTAGCCTATTTAATGAATCTAACTCATGACTTCTAGTCACGCTGGAAAAAGGTGAAAATGTAAGCTAAAAATCTCAAACGCAGATTCAAGCTCCGAAACAGCGTCTGACGTTCGAAATTCACCCTAGAATTAATTAAGTAAAAACAGACTCAACCGGAACCACTTTCTTTTATAAATGTCTGAGGAGTCGCGATGAAATGACGTGGATTTCTGATACATTTTGTCTAGCAGGTGTTTAGACGACATTCCACAGTTTCAATAGATAAAGATGTAGCGTTAATTTGCTTTTACGAAAGTAATCAATATATGACAAATCTTTAGACAAACTTCCATACATTTAAGAGCGAGCTTTGTGCGCTTACTAGCACCTTAAATACCTTAAACAAAAAAAAAAAAGAACAAAACAACAACAAAAACAAAAACAACAAAACAACAACAAAACAACAACAAAAACAAAACATAAAAAAATAAAAATAAAAATAAAAAAAGAACAAAAACAAGAACAAAATCGTCACTCTTTTATTTTGTTCTGAAATGAGCATATTTCAAAATATCAAGGTTGAATTTCACTTTGCACTTTATATATTTACACCGTTAATTTTGATAATTCAATACAGTACATGTCTTCCATGATATGACGACACTCACCACAAAAAAAGATGTGAGTGTGTGCGTGTCTTTACAAAGAGAAGCAGGCTTTAGAAGTGATAATGATCATATTATTAACATGTTGAGACTGAAATTGAAAACAAAATTGTGGCTTGTGTACATAATTTCCCTAAAGTTTTGTACTGTTTATCAAATAGTAATCAAGGGAACCAAGGTTATAGCGGTAATCAAAAGAATGTAATCCAGGGACAAAGACCAGACATGGAAAACAGACGTACACAACAAAGAACATAAATTAACTAAAATCATACATACAAAGTAACACAAGTAAATGAGCAACTCGGACTCCACTAAAAACTGGGAGCATGAACCAGGTGCGCCGGTAGGGTAAGCGTCCTCTGCTTTTCTAGAAACACCCGCCGAGTTGCTCATAAAAAGTAAAGTCCGATGTAGACAAACGAGGAAAGGAAAATTATGACCCGTTGAATAAATCAGTTTTCATGGTGCTGATGGATACACCATAACGATCCACGAGTTCATGATGACGACAACGGCAATACACCAGTACTTAACGAAGATTGACGATTAAATTCGTCACAACAGGTGAAAGACACTATTTTTTTAAGCTTTTTAAAAATAAAAACATTGAGACGTTTATGTTTCCTGAAAATAAACAAACGCTTCGATCGTGTGTTTATCACGCAATTAAACGAAAGCAAAACGATGTGTAAACAACGAACGATGAACGATGCACGAACGATAAAATGGGAAACGTGAACGTTTCAATGAATGTAATACCGAAACAAAAAGAGGAATACCAGACATTGAATTATTTGGTGAGCCATGGAAAATAGACTTAGACATATGTGGCAAAAGAAAACATTTTAGTAGCGGTCTTTACCTAAATCAGTCATGGAGGTTTTCCATGCATGTCAAAAGCCCACCAAATTTACTTTTATTTTTTAATCAAGAATCAGACACAGAACACATTACCAGTCTTGGTTTTTCGTTTTGGTGTTGTGATTTTGAGATAGATTGTACATGGAATTAGAACTTTGCAAGAGTTACTATTATCGTTCTCGATTTGCTTTGATTTGGTTAGTTTTAGTGCGAAATAAATTTATGACTTTCCCAAAAGTACAGATATGAAAACAAAGAAGACTAATTTCCCTAAAGCATCTAAAGATAAAAAAAAAATATTATTTGTTCTGTGGGTTTTTGTACGCCGTGAATCACATCTACCAATGGCAGTGTCTGAATTTTATATGGACTGGTACTTGAAGCAATTAAACAGCATGACTAGAAAAGCACCAGGCATAGATAACATAAAAAATGGACATTTAGTCATTAGGTGATATTTTTTTCTGAAGGATGTAGTTACACAAGTTGATTGGAAGGAAGGCATAAAGTGAAATTACAGGAAAATACTTAAGGAAGATATGATGTAATGGAGGGGAGAATCTCTTCTTTCTTCTTTCTGTTCCTAGTAAAGTTTTTGTCTGGGTTATTTAGAATAAAATAACTGGTTCATTCATCACAAGTATCGACGAGAATAAGCAGGCTTGAAGTACAACAGTCTGTATTGTATGACCATTTATTTTCTCTTCGTGAAAATCATAGAACAATGTACAGAATTGCAAAACAGCTTACGGTAATACCTTGTAAAATTTATTACACATACATTGACTGTGTTAATAAACGATTGCATAACGGATTGAACACAGATTACTCTTTCTTATGTATAAACTACTCCAAGAAATGGACCAAAGCCTGAACACACTTTTTCAAAAGGAATTTACTTGTTCCTTGACTCACATTTTTTCGTATTACTTAGTATTCCAACTATATATAGCTACTATTGCTAAGTGTCACTCTTTGTGAGGGACCCCCCCCCTCCCCACAAAGAGTGACACATGGCCATTTTATTTTTAAATAGCAATGATGACCACAATTTACAAACAAAGATCCAAATAAGTGGTGTTGCCATTAAAAAGCCAGAGAACAACACTTTGATGAAGTCAAGACCCCTGAAGTGGTTTTCCCCGTTGCTGATGATTTTGTCACGTGTAGAAACCCCTATGAGAATTTCCAAATGTTAGCAGGTATGTATGGCCATAATGATTACCATCACACAATGCAAGTCAACGTCTTCTTTACGAGGTAAACTAAATTAAGTGTTGAATAAGAAACTTTTAAATTACTTGTCATGATCTGACATATCTGAAGACCCTGCAGGTCCGGGTGTTAAAAGAATAGACCTGCAGCAGCGCTAAGTTTGTCGTAAAAGGCGACTAAATAGTGCTCAGAATACTAGCCGGAGGCTAGGGCGCTCTGCCCACAGAGCAACTGGGATGTGTGCCCCAGGTGGTTGAATGGGGTACCCCTGGCGTGTTACGTGCTGGGGTTGTCAGGCTATAATACGGAAAACCCGACCGCAAACCATAGTGGTGCACCGTGTTGGGAAAGATGCCACGTTCCTTGCACGTTAAAGAACCCTACTGTGGTATTCTCCCGGAGTAGGAACCACAGGGCTCCGCCACAGGAGGCTAAATTGCCCGACCCTACCCACCTCTCCCTATTTCCAGTGGCAATCAAAATTTGTCGACCCCATTGTCCTTATGTCCCATCCCTTTTTCATTTCATGTTCATTTTGTCATCCATTTCATGTTCATCGTCTGAATATAGTTGAAATATTGCTGCTCGGACGTTAAACCCTAACAAACAAACACACAAGACATATCTGATGCTTTGTTAAAAACCAAGTGATCATGTAATTTATATTTATTGAAAATGTTATAAAAAATAAGATTCTCAATTGCTTGACATGATCTTACATTTCCGATGCTATGTTATAATACAAAAAAAAAAAAAAAAGAAACCAGGTGAAAATGCAAATTAAATTTGTTGATACTGACATGTGAAAAATTCTCAGCATAGTTCCAGGTAGCTACTTCCTGATATCTTTATGATAATACATGTATTACATATACATATGCTGTTACAAGAGTTCGTAAAATGTTTCTTAAAGAGGTACATACCACTATGGTCTAGTAAAAAAAAACTGTTTTATTATCAATTAATACTAGATGTATCAATATTTAAAACAAAACATAAGTCGGGAATGAGCACATTTCAAAGTACCAAGGTCGATTTTCATCTGCCCACTTAATATTTTAACATTAAACCTTTGAACCAATAATTAAAAGGTGTGTGAAAAATAAATACTAAAAATTGTAATTGCTTGGTATAATCTGACATTTCCGATGCTACGTGATTATGTAAATGGCATTATACAATGACGGCCCCCTCTGAGAGGTGATATTCACCGAATTAGAGTTCCGTTATTGTTTCATCATACCGAACAAACTAAGGACTGAAAAAAAGATTCATGGTTTCAAATATGCTATGCCATCCTTAAAAATGTTTTGTTTACTGTTTATTGACTGAAAATTTTGAATGTGGGCGATACATTTTTGCACATGTTGGTGAATATTTATAGGGATATTCAATGGTGGCACGAATTTTAGGGGTAATTCAACCTTTCTTGCGATTAAAACAAAAAAAAAAAAATCCAAATTAATCTATTTCATGTGATTATATTTCATCCAATAGAGTTCATGCTTCATTATGTAAGGTATAATAATTGTTTATATTATGATAATACAACTAAAACGAAGATACAGGAAGCTTCTTCATTATGGTAAAATATGTACCTCTGCTGTTACAAGTACATTGTTACAAGGGTCGTAAACGGCCAATTAAAGAAGTACACACTTTGTTTGAATATAAAATTGTTGAAGATTTACTTGTTATAAATCAAACGGAAGGTCTTAACGTTTATGACACACACACACACACACGCGCGCGCGCGTCTTCAAGGAACAGACTTTCCAACTGTTTTGCAAACAATTTATTTATGTACTATTCACATGGCGTATATTTCGATATTTCATTAATCTTTTTTTTTTCATTTATCTTTTTTAATTTTCACGCTCCTGATTTCAATTTGCAAATTTCTGTTGTGGAACGTGTTTTTGTACAAAATAAGTTCATGATGACGACCATAAAACTTCTGTAGTGATGACTTCAATCTTGTAGCAACATAACCCTGTTCCCAGAGGCCTATTTGTTAAAGTTTGGTCAGTAGTTTTCCTTTACCATCGATTTCTAAATGTAGGTCAAGATATGAGGCTGACTTCACAGTGTCTGTAGTATCCTTTATCTCAAGTTCTTTGGGGTAGATGTGATGTTTCAAATCCACGAAATTAGGATTGTTTAAAGATAAAGATAATACGTCATCTATATAGCGGAAACTTAGATTAAAGGATCTAGCCAAACGATATTCTTTCTTTCGGATCAGATTAGAAATTAAGTCAGCCTCATAAGAGTAAAGGAATAGGTCAGCAAGTAAAAGAGCACAATTTGTGCCCATTGGAAGGCCGACCGTTTGTCGAAAAACACGTCCACCACACTGGACAAATATTTTGTAAACATTTTGTAGACATCTTCCTCTGTATATTTGGAAGATGATTTGGAATTATTTCTTACAAAGTATGAGGAATTTCTACCAAGAACTATATATATTTGTATATAGGTGTACCATTTTTTTTGTGGAAAAACAACGATGTATAATGTTTTTAAGTCGGGATTTTAACTGAGTATGGGGAATAGAATTATACAGTGTTGAAAAATCATAGGTTTTAATGTATTATAGTCAGATAGTAGACTTGACTTATTGTCTCCAAAAGATCTTTCGAATTTTTCAGGATCCACATTGAATTAATACCACTACGGGAGTAACAAGTGTTGTAGTAGGATTGCAGACCCTCTCTGACAGTTGTGAGTGTAGAAGTTAAAGTTTTGAAAGAGGTTTGGTGGTATGTTTTGCAGATCCAGCTTTCAAACTTTGTTTGTATGGATTCTTGTGGAGTTTAGGAATCCAGTACATAGACGGTAAATCACAATCATCGTCCTTGATAGAGAGACCAAAAGAGGATAGCACAGATTTATGGTTTTCCACAATCTCTTCTTTGGAGAGTGTGGTAGCAGTATAGGTCTTATCACTGCTATTATTTTCTACGTCTGCCTCTGATAACAAACATTGGATGTAAAACGTTTTGCAGACAAAAAAATGTTGTTTTGGGCTTTGTCTGCTGGCACGACAACATATTTGTCATGTATAGAAGGTTTTTGCTACATCGGGGTCTTTGAAAACTGATGTAGCATTGGCACTCATTGACCTACTTAAAACTTTTATGCGTTTCAAAATTAAAGACCGCACGGCCTTTAACCACTCTGACAGAGAATCAATGTCTTCTTTTTCTCGTTTTATCCATTTTCTTGCATAGTCCTCGACGGCATCCATAAGAACTTTGAAGTTATAATTCCCATTTATGGAGCGTGGTTCACGGTACTTGGGACCTTTACAAAGGATATTACGCAGAGATTCGTTTTCGATGATGTTAACGATCCAGGAGTTCTTGAAGGTGGAGATGAACAAAACTGTCATTCATTTAATCTAAATTTTTTTTAAATATAATGATCGGTCAAATAGGCTAAACATTTCTATTCAAGAAAAGTGTGAAAAAATATATGAAGGCGAGCAACCCAATGTTTTTTTTTATCTACCTTCATATATTATATGATGGATGTTCTACAAGATACAAAAAAGGAAACTCTTATCTAGTCAGTGCAAATAATATTACGCCCTAACCTTTCAATTCTTTCGGATCAGAAATAAAAACAGCCACTATCAATGGCAAAGTCGGTTTACGGTTTCCTTAGATTTGCAAATGCTTAAGATGATGTAGTAGACGCAATACTATTATATACGAATTAACGGTTTCCTTAAATGTAGATACTTAATAGTCAGTCCAACGTGCATGGAGAACAATTATATGCATAGCACACAGAGTTTGGTCATTAAAACAAGGATATAATTGCATATGTAATTAAAATTGAACTTCAAACTTCATTAACTTGATAAATAAATTTAAAAAAATCCTATCATATATTTTGCAAATTCCGATATACTGCACACGTATTTTAAGGAGTAACAAATCATCAGCACCATTAGCATCAAATATATAGGAAGATGAATATAAATAAAAAAATGTGTACAAGAAGTATTCAAAGCCAAAACTATATAAATAGAAAGCCCAAATCCATTAGAGGGAGGTTCTACCATGTGCCATGCAAGGAATGAAGCCTCAGTGTTTTATTCATTTTGAGATTAGGAATTCTGCAAATTTTGATAAATGATGAATTAAATCTGATATAATTCCGGGTCAGACAAGTCTGACTACTTGGTTGGTGAATATCCTCTCTGACCTCAGGTTTACCACCTTAGTCTACAAACCAATCATATTTTACTTTATTCTAATTATTATTATTATTTTAATTATGCATTATTGCATCAATCTTTAAAGAGTTTTAAATTTTGACTTGCATTAGTCATCGGGAATATTGTCCACCTTATGATGAAGTCTTTCAACAGATGATGCTGAATTTAAAGGGACTAGGAAAATAGTTCTGATAATTGAAACTTTGCATTCTATTTAGATTTCCAAAATTATTAAAGGACGCACTATGTTTCTTCATGTTATTCATTTAAGGAGGTAGACCTAGGGTACGAGACATAACTCTTGAAATCAGTGATATGTTTGTATCGCATTAAATTTTAATTTTAACCTCTCAAGTTTTTCTTTGAAACAGAATAAAATCAGTCCAAGTTACTTTGATGCTTACAAGAGATTAATGTAAAATGGTGAAGACAAGCGTTCCAATGATTTGTAAGAGTTGTGTCCCTTACCCTAGGTCTATCTTCCGTAAGAATAATTAAGGGAACCAAGATTCGAGAATATATTCTATGTTTTGCTATTTGAATACACCTGGACATCATCAGCCAGAATTCAATTTGGGAATATTTTGTGCCTAAACACTTTTCATCCTCAAGAATTCACTGCATGTATTATCTATCTTGTACATGTATCATTGATTATTTCTGATGCCTTTTAAACCGCCATTCTTTTAATGTTGAATTTCTTTTTTTTCAAGATAAATACCATCTGCAATGTATGTGCGTAGCATGGTTACTGGAATGGCAAGCGACAAAACTGTTTTGGGAAAAGAGGATTATCAGTATTGTTATCACCATCTGCATTGTAACCGATATCTTCAGGGTGACCTTAAATAAGTAACCTGCTGTTGAGAGTTCAACGGCTTTATATATATTAGATCCATTACAATTACAACACAAACTGTTAGCCATATTAAAACTTGGAACAGTGTTTTTCCCACAGTAATGACCAACAGTTTCGGTCGTTTGTTTCCCTTTGTTTTAATTGCACTTTGGGGTTTATACAATAGGTACCAGTCTTGCATTGCATTTCCTGAGCGGGTGTACGTCAAAACATTGAGGGTATAAAAATATAGTTTTTTTTTGTCTCTTTACAAGCTAATGTTTTGTTAAATGATATGAACAATGACATAAAATAGAGCAAACATAACACTATAAGATGACAAACGTTTCGTTGAGAGAATTAAACACTATAACATACAAATTTGATTTGATGAATGTAAAACGAAAGTGAAAGTAGAGAAAATTGCTGTTAATAGTTGTAGACAACTTTTCTGTCCGATCTGCGTGGACCCACCCTACTTTTTGGCGAGAAATTAATTTTTCACATGTCCTTACAAATGCTACATAAATGAAAGTGTTATAGAATCAATTTACATATTTAAAAAAAATACCTTAAAAATATGCACGTCACTACAGAAATTTATGGGAATATTAATACAAGATTGCAACCAATGGTTCTCCTCTATATGAACTTACTGGCTTCAAGGACTTTTATAGTAAACTATAGTCTACTGTAAAATCCTTGCTGGCTTGTATATTGTACCAAAATGTTTGTTTGTTTGTTTGTTGGGGTTTAACGTCCGAGCAGCAATATTTCAGCTATATTCAGGTGATGAACATGAAATTGATGATAAAATGAATATGAAATGATGATGAAATGAAAAGGGGAAGGGACACAAGGACAATGAAGTCAACAAATTTTGATTGCCACTGGAAATAGGGAGAGGTGGGTAGGGTCGGGCAATTTAGCCTCCTGTGGCGGAGCCCTATGGTTCCTACTCCAGGAGAATACCACAGTAGGATTCTTTAACGTGCGAGGAACGTGGCATCTTTCCCAACACGGTGCACCACTATGGTTTGCGGTCAGGTTTTCAGTATTATAGCCTGACAACCCCAGCATGTAACACGCCAGGGGTACCCCATTCCACCACTTGGGGCACACACCCCAGTTGCTCTGTGGGCAGAGCGCCCTAGTGTTCTGAGCACTATTTAGTCGCCTTTTACGACAAGCTTAGCGCGGCTGCAGGCTTATTCTTTTAACACCCGGATCTGCACAGGGCTGTACCAAAATGATTCCTCCTTTTTGCCTAAAAATCAACTATATACGGATATATGAAAACGTGAATAGTAAATATTATTTATTGGTAATGTTTCTTTTCACATTGATAAAATATGCATACAATGCTTGTCTTCTACTTATCATGATCGGAGACGGATACGTGTTGCATATGCATAGAATCAACAGAGTACGAAAAATGCGACATCGGCTGTAATTGATGAATATACGGAAATAGACAGAATGACAGGTTCTTATGTGCTTCCCTTGGATTTAAATTATATTCTGAATGTCATGCTAAAATTCATTAAAAAAGTAAAGTATGGGACACGTTTGTGTCAGTTCAAAGGGGGTGAGGGTACAGAAAATGTTTTTACGATGGATCGTTGTGTCAACTAAGTTGATCAAACTCGGGCGACTAGGAGGTTCCAAACAGAAATTTTGAAATTTATAGCCAAAAGAGACCATTTCTTTGACTCTGATCAAATTCTTATCCTGTGTCAACTGCATAACTTATTAGTATTGTTTGTGTTTAATGCAATTGAGCAACCAAAAAAATCTAAGACCTTCCTTTATGGTTGACGTGTTAAAACGGGCCTGTACATAATTATTTGACTTAATTGTTTGCATTTTTCTGCTCAGTGTTTTTTCATGAGAAAATATACGTTTTCTAGTCGTGGAATATATCCAAATATGCCAATATCTAGATCATGATCGTTACGCGACGAATTCCTGCAGTTGTCTTTAAAATTATCTAAGGAATGACTGTTATATTTTTTTTTGGTCTCTGAGAAAATAACCACGAAGAATTTAGTGTGTACCACGCGATTGAGATTATTTCTTCATAGACCGAAAAAATATATAAATCATTCCTTATAATTCAATTTAGTATTAAAACTTAATGTAGAAAAGTTATGTAGAAAACGATAGACACTGTTTCGAATATCTTCACTTGTTTATTTACAAGGAATGTGTATTTGGAGATATTTAAAGAGTTTGGTCTGTAAAATAAGGTGAATTTGTGCTTTGTTTTAGAAATCTAAAATGATACTCTTACATCAACTAGTCACAGAACTTGGGAGTCATTTGCCCGTGGCATTTTTGTTATTAAATATAGTATAATCAGTCAAAAACTTGAAATTGACCAATGATTCACTAATTCAAGTGAATCGAAAGGTAGTCACAGATAAAGCGACATTTAAGACCAAACTGACGTTGGACAAAGAGGAAGTAGCTGTGAAAAGAAAACAAAAATGAAGATAAGAAAATGAGTATTTCTTCTCAAGGCATTAAAGTATAAAAATGAAAAATGCCTGTAACTATGACGTCTTTGTAATCTCTTTTTCATTACTCAAGAGTTAAAAAACTACCAACTCTTAGACGGATTGAATATCAACATGTACAGATGAATACAAAAATAGCTAAGGATCTTTAACATGAGAATGCTTCATTCATTCAGTGAAGAACATTACACGAACAAGATGGCGTACAAGTTGAAAATTTGCACAAATTGTATAGTTTTTATTTTATTTTTACTAATTATAATTTGTATTTTCAGTCGGTACAAATTATAAATTTTATTAAATTTGTGAATTATATGTACAAAATCAAACGTGTAATGTTGAATCGGGGTTAACTATCAATTAATTCGCCTTAATTTATTGAGGTTGAAGACCATTCATCATATTGTAATTAAAGCAATATTACTTCGGCAAGTTTCATTCTAGTGTTTAAGCTAAGTCATTCATGGACATTTTAATGCTTTAAACAATTATTTCTTATATTGTTGAAAAATACTAAAATCTCATACAAATATCAATTAAGCAATTATTCACTTTTTAATTACAAATTGTAGGTTATAGGCACTATCGGAACATAGTCAAATACGTTAAAATTTGCTAGCATACGCAAAAAAAAGAATTTTATGGCCTACTTGAGTATTGCTTATCTTTGGCGGTGGGAGGGGGGGTGTTAGTAAAATCAGTCTTCAAATGAACCCGTCTTTTCAAATGGTAGTAATGGTATTAATTCAATGTGAATCCTGAAAAATTCGAAAATTCTTTGGGAACCCTCAATTCAAGATTTTATATCAGATCTCAGTTCCCACTATATAGATGATGTGTTATGGTTAAACAATCCTAGTTTGGGGATTTGATACATTCTTTTCAAACACGACTTTGAATGGATTAAAATTATATTATGTAGTATTTGAAGGTGTATATTGTTTCTGTATTTATTCAATTAGGCAAAAACGTATTATTATTCCTCTATGTAAGTGAGGATTATATAGTAATAGGGGTATCCGTCCTTCCATCTTTCCGAAGCTTTCACAATATTTTTATTTCAAACTCCACACCTCTAATTCTAAATTTTGATCCAGATCAATTTATGTGTTTCACATAGCAAAACATGAACTTTTATGAATATGGGTACATAGGGGACCCATCTCTTATCCGTTACTCCTTTTACACCGCTGAATGAAATTTAATGAAACTTACATAGAATCTTTATTACATGTTCCCATTTTGCACACCCTGTTCTAGATTTTGCTAAGAATCAATTGGATATTCCACATTAATTGATAGCAAAACACTGACTTTTTCATTTATGATTATTGTGTCATGAGGAACTATCGCATATTCGTTACTCCTCATGTACTACTTAATGAATTTGATTGAAACATCTCAGAGTCTGTATAACATATTCCCATTTTGCACTTCCTATTTCAGAATTTGATCCGAATAAATTTGGGGGTCCAGATACATTTGTAGTAAAACGTGGACTTTGGTACCTTCGTATTTTTTTTCTTTTTGGTCTTTCTCCTGGTATATTTTTGTTATTCGTTTTATCAAAGATGTTTCAATACAAGTTTACCATGCGACATTTATCAACAAAGTACAGTAGTTCTTTAAATGTGTTTTGCCCGTCTTCAATCAGGGACATAAAGCAGGAAAATCTATTGTAATATTCAAAGGTTTTTGTTTTGAAGACTTATTTGGAATATGAAATTACGGTAGATAAAGTGGGGTCTCACAAAAAGGAAAGAAACAAATATCGACTAGACATTACGCAAGTAGTTAAGTAGCTGTATTTGTAAGAATCATGCAAAATCTGAAAAATGTGATACACCCCAAAAACGGTTACATATTTTTACTTTTGTAATTAAGTTGTTTTATGGGTCTATATCATGAAATGTATAATTATTTATTCCAATCTGTCTGCGCTGAGGAGATAATCAACATTGAAAATCCAATAGATTCTGTTGTATTTGAGTGTCACTTACAGAGTTATCTCCCTTAATTTTGAATGTACAGTGCATTCTATATAATTTTTATCTCCTAAGAACACGGGTTATATGAAAAACCAAATGTTAATTTCTGTTTACTATGACAATTCAAACAAAATATCAAAAGTAAAAATATGAAGGCTTTTCATCCACAAATCATTTTGCATGATTATTAGCTGGAGTGTTCAAGCTACATGTGTGTAAAACAGTACACATTTTGCGATGAAGTGATAATCTTCATTTTATCCATATTTAATCATTTTATGTTGAATCGATTTCACATAACTCAATGCAATATAGTCAATTTCAGTCTAAATTGGTATATATGCGTAATATCATCATGACAATCGGTTAATAAAATATTTTATTTCATATAACAGTGTATGCTTTATTGTTTCAATTCATCAAGTTGTCTTAATGCAGTAACTTAATCAGGCATATGCTCCTGAATACGAGTTCGCACATGTTGCTATCCTTTCTGATGGTATTTTACCAAATACTTCTCTTGAATTTTTCTTATTTCGGATAAAAGATCTATGTTTTTTTAGTTACCAGTTTCAATGCTATTTGTTTAAATGAAGATTGCACACTCTGCGTTCACATCAACTCTAACAGATATTTCGACGTTTATTTTATCGCTAGATCTTTCGTGGTCGTTTTGATTTGAATGTTGGGAAAACCTTGTTCTTTCTAGGAATTCACTACAAATGTTATCAACACCTCTCATCGTACTAGAAGTGCATTCAGCTTCACTAACAAGTGTATCATTTCTTTTGCGTCTATACGACGACCATGCGTTATTACAATACATCATTTCTATAGCATGAGTTTTTCCAGTGGAATCTTTACTACACTTTCGAATTTTGCTTGTACTTTGCGCGCAACAAGCGTCGGACTGGATACTATTTCGTAACGATCTCTCACTGCTTTGACTACACGAATGATCAATGATATTCCTGGAGTTCACTGCATCATGTATTACGGAACCAGATGAATTACGCTCGTCTCTACCTTGACATATAAGACCCATTAAAGCTTCTCTAAAATCTGAGTTAGAAAAAATATAGACAAACGGATTCCAGACAACGGACGATTTAGCAAGGAAGGCGGGTAAACCTCCAACAAGCACTGGTAATTTTCCGTAACCAAATGCCCGCCAAAATACCACAATGGAATATGGCGTCCAAGTAAATACGAAGACACCTATACGAAATAAAGAAGGCTTAAATTTTAAACTGCAATCAGTATTCCAAAACAAAACAAATAAAACAAATTAGAAAAAAAAATAAATAAAACAAGCAAAAAGCAAAATCCCCCACTCCGCTTAGTTTCAAGCTGTTCATTGAGCACCAACTACTTTTATATTATACTTGTATGATGTATGTGCATTTTAGACTTTAAATCGGAATTTTGACAGCTGATAATGTATTAAAAAATATGTTTTTAACACATTTGGTGTTTATGAAATATAGAAGTTAAATATGTTTTTCAAAAACTTGACACGCGCTGTTTTGTTGGGTGAGATATTAAAACGATAAGAAAATAGAACTACAAGTTATGCATAAAGATGATATTATGGTTGGAAATATTTCATCAAAAAGGTCCTGTACTCTCGTTATTAGGACCTTACAACCCACTTTCCACCAAGAATATAAATATTGTCAATTTGGTTGAAATTCATTTTATGTCAAATTCGGTTAAAACTCACCTATAATCAAGATAGATGTTCTTGTTAGCTTGCGTTCATATATGGTCCGTTTCTGTAATAATCTGGATTGTCTATTTGTTGTAAGTGTCTTACTGGATTCTTTTAACTGTAGCAGATATATTTCATAATAATAATATTATTTCTAATGACAGAGGCGCTTTTAATTATATGCGAATCACGAAGGTCAATTTTTCTATGTTATGTTGATCATAACATTTTGTTAGTTTTGAATTGGTACTGCAGGTTTGTTCCTTTTATCATTGCTGTGTTTCTGTTTTAATTGCAATCTATACATATCTGAATTTTTGTTTGTTTGTTTTTGTTAACTTATTTATAAACTTTATCCTTTAATAATCTGTTAAATTTTGTCGTCTAGAAAAAAATAATTACTTGAATGAATTTTAACTTCAAAACCAGTTAATTTTAAATACAAACCTAATGATATACGTGAATAAATCTGTTTTAAACTTTTTAAACTCCTTTTTGTCAACTGTCTAAGCCGAACAACATATGGACTTTAAAATAGGTTCGGTTTACCAATATTAAAAATACATTTAAATCGATATCAAGGAGGTAGACCTAGGGTTAAGGACATAACTCATGAAATCGATGATATGTTTGTATTATATTCAATTTCACCAAAGCTTCTCAAGCTTTTGTTTGAAGCAGAATAAATTGAATCCAAGTTAATAAGATGCTTACATAATATTGATGAAAAATGCTGAATACAAACGTTTGAATGATTTTAAGAGTTGTGTCCCTTACTCTAGGCCTACCTCCTTAAAGGAATTTAAAAAAGTTTTGGGGTTAGACAGGTGTTTGGATTATTATGGAGTCAGTGTGTAAAAGTTATTTTTAACCCACCTTCAACACTACTTTGGTATAACAGAAAGTCATGACAGTTACCGGAAATATGAAACAAAATACGAAAATAGATATATTGTATCCTAGCTCTGATGGGTCGGTGCTGTTCAAAGTTACACCACATGTTGTAGGTAATACCTCAAGTTCGTATTTACTCCAGCCTAGAAAAGGTAGGGTACTCCAGAACAGACCACAACCGTAGCTGAGCGAAATAGCAAACGCCGGTGGCCCGTATCGCGATGAACATCGAAATGTTGTGTTCGAAACTACTAAGTAGCGGTATATTGATGTTGCAGCGAATATGAAGAGGCTGCTCAAGCTGGTGAAATAGATAACAAACCCGTAAAATTTGCACATTTCGTCTGCCCAAATAAAATATCCATTGAAACTGGAAGCAGCTGATATTGGAATCCCGAAAAGCGACATAACTAGGTCGTTACAAAGAATCGCAATTATAAAGACATTTGTTGGGGTCTTCAAATGATTTCTTTTAATTATAACCAACAAGGAAATTCCATTGATTGTGATTCCAAAGAAGCATACTAGTGAAAGATACACTCCAAGTACTTTAAAAATCCAAGCAGGAACTAATTCTTTTTCAAATTCACCGTCATTGTAAGTAACTGTGTAATTAAACATGACTTGCGAGAAAGACGTACTCTGTTGTGTCATTATTCATTGAGTCTTATCTTTTAAACTACAAGGCAGCAAGGTGTTAATTTTTTCCACCTTTGACAACATTTTCAGTCTAGCTTTGTTAGTTACATTCGACATATTTCGACATTGGTGTTAACCTGCAATTAAAGTGATAATAACCGTTAATAGATTACGTGGGCTTCTTTAGGTTCGAAATGTTATGTTAAACATATGCTCTATTAACAGTTTTGTATTTCCGCCGTTCTTTGAAACCTCTAGCTTAGAATATACGTCAAAAACTCTAATCTCGATGATTGTTCGCAGAGTAAAATAACTAATTTACCATGCGAGTCATTAATGAAGGGGATTTAAGAGAATCAGGATTCGAATGGATATAAAAAACAATACATATCATGTAAGAAGAACGATTGAACAGGGAAAATAGACACACACGACATAGAACATGAAATAACCAAAGTAACAGATACAAAGAAAAATATGTTAAAAGAGCAACCCGGACTCTACTAAAACCTGGGAGCATGGACCAGGTGCACCAGTAGGGTAAGGTTATGAAAACTTAACAAATATAAGTCATTACATGACGTATAACTAGTATTTTTCCTTCTTGAGTGGAGTACAATTATTCATTCTGCCATAAACTTAAAATAGAAGTGCAATTTTTATTTTCTCCTAGTATTCATGATACGGAGACCCGTGCAGGTCCGGGTGTCAAAAGAATAGACCTGCAGCAGCGCTAAGCTTGTCGTAAAAGGCGATTAAATAGTGCTCAGAACCTTAGCCGGGGGCTTGGACGCTCTGCCCACAGAGCAACTGGGTTGTGTGCCCCAAGTGGTGGAATGGGGTACCTCTGTTGTGTTACATGCAGGGGTTGTCAGGATATAATACGGAAAACCTGACCGCAAACCATAGTTTTGGGAAAGTTGCCACGTTCCTCGCACGTGAAAGAACCCTACCGTGGGATTCTCTCGGAGTAGGAACCATAGGGCTCCGCCACAGGAGGCTAAATTGCCCGACCCTTCCCACCTCTCCCTATTTCCAGTGGCAATCAAAATTTGTCGACTCCATTATCCTTGTGTCCCATACCATTTTTCATTTCATCATCATTTCATGTTCATCGCCTGAATGTAGCTGAAATATTGCTGCTCGGGCGTTAAACCCCAACAAACAAACAAAACAATCATGATACGGTATCGTAAAACATTTCGTTATTTGTGGGTTATAACATACGAAGCCTTCTACTAATAGGTATCAGTCTTGTATTACATATTCCTGGAGGCTAAAAAAATATAGTGCGCTTCCTTGTTGCCTTTTCCTGTTTTTGTTTCTTGGCAAATGACTATCATTTTTCATCAAAAGTACAGGGTAAATTTCAAGTTATGACACAAAAAAATTGTTTTTGAGGAAAAACAATATTTTCATGAAAAACAATGCTTCAGAAAAGGGGTCTATTTTATTAACTCAAAATAAAAGTGAAAGTAGAAAAAGTCTATTTTTAAATTAGTTTGACCTGTCCTTCGTGCCTTTTTTCTAAAATGGACCTGAAAATTATTTTTGACATTTCCTTATAATTGCAAAACATTGTTATAAGTTACATTGAAACTCTTTGTCTATTTTTGTTTTAAATCATGAAAATTCAAGGTATACTACAGAAGCCTATGGCCATGGGGCAAAGAATACAAGACTGAGACCTAATATATTTTATTGTGTGATATGTTCAGTCATTTGCAGTGCCTAGTGAAATTTTACATTGTTCTTATAGCAATATGTTCTTATATTGAAATTCCTTATCACAATTTTAAACTGTGATCTACATATCAATGTAACATTAAAAAAAATGCACCATGCTTAAAAATAAGAATACTCATTAAAAGCATGACGTCACATAACGTTACTTTTATATACCATTTTTGTTTTGAACATATACAATGACAAAAGTGTCGAAGACAACTTTAAAAAGAAGTACTAATATTCGAAAAAAGCGTGTTCTATTATTTGGGAAGTGTATGTTTCACAGCTACTTAGAACTGAATGTAGCTTGTCATTAAATCGAGAATTATTCAACGAAATTACGCGAAATAATGAGCCTCGGTAGAGATTATATTTCACAACTTACAATTTTGAATAAGGATAATATTTATGTAAGGATCTTTAACCATGCAGTGAAATTGTGTATATTTATTCTCAAAAAAAAAAAAAAAACCCAAATAAACAAACCAAAAAACAAACAAACAAAACAGACGTCAAGTTGGACGTGATAATGATACATGCAGTTGAAATGACCTCAATAAATTAAAGGAGGGCAGTTAATTGTCCAATCAAATAAATTATTTTTTCATGTCAAATTACAGCATATTGTTTATAATAAATGGTCATTCATTCAAGAAATAAATAACTGGGAAGACATAACGATATGAGAAAGTCATATTTAGTATTGTAGTATTGTGAAGATGAATATTGGTTTCCTGCATGCATTTTAAATTGAAACAATGGGTAAAATCCAGGGTTTTTAGGTGCATTAAGTGTAAGTTTTTGTAAGAATCAGAAATATGCATGTTAAAAACCCACTGATCTGACAATATAATTTCATTCAAGTGTGCTTTTCCTATTTGAAAAGACCATCATTTGATCATTGCATCACAGGATTTTCCAAGAAAATGTTTTTAAAAAAATGTTAGAAATATGAGTTATTTGTTCCTGAAATGTTCATTTTTAGTTAAATTTCAATGAAATTATAACCCAATTTACCAAAAAGATATAGAAAATCTTGTTTCTGATGGTGCAAAAAAGTCAAATGACTCTCAATATGGCGGTTTTTATACCATATTTAACCCACTGCCTGACTCTTACAGAAACTGACAATTAAATCCTCCCACTGCTACACTTTATATACAAGAATCATGCAAAATGTGATTTATGGTTGGAAAGCCTACATGTTTTTATTTGACATTTTGTTTAAAATGTCATAGCAAACAGGAAGTAACATGTGACTTTTCATATAACCCTCATGGAGATAAAAATAATACAAAATGTATTGTAAAATCAAAAATTAAGGGAGATAACTCTGTAAATGACACTAAAATACAATAAAAAAGGTTTATCTCTTGATAATCAAATAATGATATTTTTTTTTACGAACTTCTGATTATCATATGTTTTCTAGCCATATGGTTTTAATGAAAATTAACATAATTATCAAAATCATAAGATAACGATAATATGACTATAATATGTTAAATATCATGTGATTATCATATGATAACCATATGATTACCATATGAATCGAGCACCATATGATTATCATATGTGCCACATTTGGCCATGTAACAGCTGATCGTGACGACACGTTAAATCGTTAGGTCCCTTCCAAACATAGGGGCTTGGTGAGTATTTTTCTTTACATATATGCCCGCCAGGCAATGGGAACCTCTGAAGTTACTGAAAATACTCAACAGGCCCCTGTGTTCCAAACTGAAATAATCAATCACCGGTTATTCTCGATAAAATTAAGAAACAAATATCGGCATAAATGGTCAGCCCGTGTTAAAACAATTATAAAATGGAGTTTCCGTGATTTATTTCGATTCTAATAGGACAATAATGGTACTCTTTTTTTACATTTTCATGACCTATTACGGTAACTTTAGACCCGCCATATTTGTCTATATTTGGCTGTACAATTTGCGCTACCTATGTCAGTAAAAATGGTCGCTAGTGAAACTTTGTATGTTTTATAATGAAAGAAAGGGCGAATTAAGTAGAAAGATGTTAGAAATGGCAATAGTCGTATGCATTATAAGGTCACAGTGTTAATACATGGATAGGTACAATGTTTCATTCATTGACGATTGTTATTGTTTGGTTTCATACATGATGGCACATGATGGCACAAGGCACGTAGTGAATGCTACCAATATGTGTACAAGTGATTTTTACGGAATAAAATATAACTTTTCTAATACATAACGTTTAATATCTTTAATAAATATGAATTTGATGTTCATTCATGCTATTGAAATTAATGAAAACAGCTGATACACATCGGAATGTTAAATGTATGGCAAGCCAAAGTGGACAAAAATCAATAATTTGTAACATTAGAAAATGAATTTTTAATATTGCAAAATCATTGTTCTAATGTTAGAAAAGATTTTTTTACATTAGAAATTCATTTTCTAATATTACAAATTCCTGATTTAGTAATATTATGAAATATCACACATTTTGGAATATTACAAATTGAATTTGTAATATTTGAAATTAAATTTGTAATATTTGAAAATAAATTTGTAATATTAGAAAATCAGTAACATTTTTTTTAATATTACAAAATGATTTTCTAATATTAAAAAATCGCAACTGAATAGACAAATCCATTTTCTAATATTAGAAAATCAATTTCTTATGTTAAAAAATCGTTTTTTAATATTAGAAATTCAATTGAATTTTTAATATTAAAAAAGTGTTTTGTGATATAAGAAATCTAACTTGTAATATTAGGAAATTAATTTGTAATATTACAAATCCATTTTCTAATATTAAATATTCATTTTCTAATATTAAATATTCATTTTCTAATATTACAAATTCCTGATTTAGTAATACTATAAAATATTACACATTTTGTAGTATTACAAATTGAATTTGTAATATTAGAAAATCAGTCACATTTTTTGAATATTACAAATTCATTTTCTAATTTTAAAAAATCGTCACTGAATACGACAAATCCATTTTCTCATATTTGAAAATCAATTTCTAATATTAAAAAATAGTTTTTTAATATTCAAAATTCAATGGAATTTGTAATATTAAGAAATGATTTTTTTTAATATTAAAAAAGTGTTTTGTGATATAAGAAATCTAATTTGTAATATTAGAAAATGAATTTGTAATATTTTTAAAAAATATCTTTTTAATATTAGAAAGTGTTCATTTTTGTACACTTTGGCTTGCCATATACGTGTGTTTGTTTACATAATTAAGGTGGGCAGTAATTTACACACACAAACCACGCCCAATAATGCGCTTGCTGCTCATATGGCAATCGAAAATCGACCGCAGTTGTTACGGCCGAAATCGGAATATGGCCCATTCCGGAATGGGACGCGTCCTTAATCGGAATAACGCGAGATTCCACGTTATTCCGATTCAGGTCGTCCGATTCCGGAATGGGACGATCTTGTTCATCAGATATTTCAGGGCATATTTCGAGATTTGTAAAGGGAACTTGCTAAATTAGCTCTTACACTTTTTTTTCATTTTTAATTAAAAAAATTGCTACAGAACAACACATTATTTATCCATAAATCCCGCAAAAACGGTGCATTTAAGTGATTTTTTCTTTTTACACTTAACAATCAACTTAATTTTCAGGCGCGTAGCTGCCGTTAGGCAAAAAAGCTTTTGCCTGCACTTAATTTTGCCAAATTTTTTTTTTTTTTTTTTTGGAGATAAAATACATCCAGGAGAGGCATAAATGATGCTCCAAAACGCTATCTCCGCGGAGCTTCGGGGGGGGGGAAGCCCCCCCCCTGGACCCCTACCAGGGCTCCGCCTTAGACCTGCTGGGGGCCTTAAGCGGCCCTCAGACCCCCTGCCGTAATTTTGCCTACACTTCAATTTGGCCTCAGCTACGCGCCTGACTTTTAACCATAAGCGGATATACCAGCTGCTATATATTCATTCATTTACTTATGTTACTTTTTATGTATTATTTTAGTTACTTTATGTTGTTTCTTGTTTTTATCTTTTTTTCATGTCTGGTCTTTGTCCCTTGATTACATTCTTTTGATTTCCGATAGATGTTTGGTTCCCTTAATTACTTTTTTATTGTACACTACATTATTACCATATGTTTTATTTTATATTGTTTAATTTTGTTGCTATAGAAATATTTCTATTTGAATTTGTTTCTTTAGAATTTAATTGTACTGGTACTTGAAATTCAGAGCTGTATTTGTATATATTTTTGAATTGGGTGTTAATACTTTTCAAAACTTATGGAAAGTTCGACCTCGTTATAGGGATCAAACTGCACTAAAATATTTACATTGTATTTTTGAATAGAAGATGTGTACTAAATAAAAAAAATATATTAATATTTGTATAAATATGTTCTATAGATGTAAGACATTTGTACTGAATATGATGTAATAAATTCAGTTTTAAGATTAAAAGGAAATTCATAAATCCAGATATAAAGACTATACATGGAAAACAAACACACACAAAAAGCTTATACTAATCAAAAAGGTACAAAGATGAGCAAATCGCGTGAATCTCAAAATTGGGAGCATTGACTAGATGCACATGCAGCGTAAGCATGCTTTGCTTTTAATAAAGTTGTGCGAATTTACACAGAGAAAGTAAATGAAATAAAAAAAAAAAAATGTTTTACTACCAAATTAAAGGACCAAATAAGGCATGTAAAAATATTTGGGTCTGATAACTCTAGGTAGGAGGAAAGAATGTAAAACGCGATTTCTCTTTCACTGAAATAAAGGAAGGTTAGAAGCAAATACATTTGAGAATCAACATAAATGAATGACTTCTATGTATGTGAACGGTAATAACACGGAAAACAATAATGTAATCAAAGTACTGAAGTACTGAGTCACTGAAGGCCTTCATACTTTGTTCTGTTCACTATTTTTTCAAATTATAAAAAAAGATTGTATAATATTAAAATAGCGAAAGTAATTTTTAAACCCCCTTTCGGAAGGATAGGTATACACTTTTACCCTTGTCCGTGTCTCTCCATAACACCTTTTTCGTCAATGATAGTGCGAACTTATTATATGGACTTTGAAATGAAATGAAATTTGCGAAATTTATCTTGCATTATGGTTTTGATAAACTATGAATTTTACGCTTATTTTTAATAGTTTCCATTTCACATTTTACTCCTTCCAACAGAGTATAATCTGTGCCAAAAAGTAAAAACCTGATCGCGGAGGGTTGTGAGTGCTACCATAAAATATGTTATTTGCTTAACAACGAAGATTTCATGTGATGCCTAGATCAATTTCAGCCAATGTCGTGGCTTCATTGACAAAAAGAGATTAAAATGTATCGCCTACTACTCGATCATTATTGCTGTCTTAGTCAAAACCACTGTCCTTTGGGCAGTCTTGAATATCACGATATTGACCAGTTTATCAACTATTATATAAATCCTATGGTGGTGAGTGGGACTAGATATGAAGAAAACTGTAATGGTTTATGATCAATATTGAAAATTGAGGAAGCAGGTATAGGGGTTGAGTGACATGCTTCTTAGTTTCCCATAGAGAGCAAAAAGAGCTTTTTGGGCTTGATCTATTAGACGCTTTCTTGCAATAGTGAAACTGCCGTTGTAATTGAAAACCGGGCCTAGATATGTATACGACTTAGCTATTTCTATATAAAAATATAGCTTTCGCTGGCCGGGTCTTTCCTCCTCGTAGGATTAATCTAGGGCTGTAACTTAGTACACGATGTATGGTGGTACGGGACAGTTCATTTAGATGTGTCCATGAAAGAGCATTGAAAATGTGTTGGATATCAAGGCTACCAAAAGTAGACCTTTTCTAAGAGCTGATTTTCATCGACATTCTTACATGTACAATGTACTAGGTAAGTGTTGAAGGTATACATTATTTATTCATATACTTTGTATGTACAGAGTTATTTAAAATGTTAAACACTAGTGATAGGTATATGTTTTTATTGCTAGTGTAGAACAGTTTAGTCATATTTCTTAGCAAAATTTGCAGTTTACATTTGTATGTCTCTGAAAAAGAAATTTACACTAAAAACTTCAAAAATACATGAAATTATGATATTTGTAATATAGTAATACATGTATTAATTTGTTGTCTACTTTACAATGTGACATTAATTGTTCATAGATAAATCAACATTCAGGGACTGATCCAGATATTTTGAAATGGGGGTCCAAACATCATTATAAATCAGCAGGTAGATAAAATCATACATGGAAGAAGCCCTAAATCAATAACCTTAGCAATCTTTCCATTTTCTGTATTTAGAAAGTTTTTGTCTGGTAAATGAAATGACTTTAATTTATTGTTTTAAACTCATCAATTCAAACCACTTTTTACTATCGTCCTGGTTATGAGGGGATGTTGTTTTAACAAGGACATGTGAAAAGTAACCTGTTCTACTCTTACTTGTGTCACCTGTTATAGTTATTGAAACAAAGATGTGCTCATGAAATACACTGTTCATTTATATAAAGTATTTAAGTTTGTTATGTTATTTCAGATAAATTTGAATTATTTTAGAGAAAGAAATGTTAATTAATACAGCTGATAGAGGAATTAAAAGAATAAAACACTGAAATGTAGTATATATATATTAATGTAGGACAAAAACTATGAATATGACAGAAATATTGTTTGCAAAATTTCAATCGACCAGTATTGATCAATTTAGGAATATTGACCAAGTGGTTTAAAAACCAGTAAAAACCTAGTACTGTTATAACTACCCAACCCGTATTTTTGCCTGATTTGCAAAGATTATATATACATGTATTAATATTTCCCAATAAGAGGAGGTTTATCATGTGCTTAAAACACATGTATATTTTCATGAATTTTCATTGTAACATTTTGCATATATCAGACCTTGTTATGATTTTTTTCCTTGATTTCTTTTCAGTGGTTATCACTAGAAGTTTCACTAGATCAAGTGAGAAGAAAGCAAAAGTAAAGCAGACCATTTCTGTGCTGGGACACTATTTAAGCATGAAACAAAGTTCATGATTCTCCACTGCTGGTACATGTATGTATGTGTAGCATGATGCAGCTGTAAATATGTATGTCAAAATCTCTGAATAAAAGACTATAAAAACATGAAGCCTGATTTCTTAGCACTTATATATTTGCAAAACATAGGAGTTACTTATATTGTAATCTTTTACATATTTGTGAAACAATCATGCAGAAAAAAGTTAAAGAAATGCACATACATTATTGAGGCAGACAGGTATGAAACACTCAGCAATAGTCGTTCATCATAAAAAGGTGGTACTCATGGGATATGGGTTCACTACCTGCTTTTTTTTGTTTTGGAGAGAAAAAAAGATGGATTTATACTCAAAATACATTTGTGATAAAGACATCATATTCCCTGTATTCACAACATCTCCATACTACTGACTTTCCAACTTAATTGGAATCTTAAATTGCTCAAATCTATGAGCTAAAAGTTGTTTTTAGTTTAATGATCCTTACCCTTGTTTGAACTGGAAAATTCCTAGAGAAAGGTAATACGAGTTAAAC
This sequence comes from Perna viridis, assembly GCA_037379345.1. Classification (NCBI taxonomy): domain Eukaryota; kingdom Metazoa; phylum Mollusca; class Bivalvia; order Mytilida; family Mytilidae; genus Perna; species Perna viridis. The sequence goes on along the minus strand of CM074517.1, from coordinate 27,502,238 downwards.
CCATAGCCTAATCTAGACAACAATGACAAAGACAAATTTTAATTTTAATTTATTACAAAAAGATTCTGCATCAAAGTGAACATTTCTCCCTTGAGATTAGACCTTTGTTCAACTTCCTCCAGTGTGCAGGATTCATTTCTACTTCATTCATCTTCAAACCGAGATTTCAAAGTGTGGATCCATTCTTACTTTGAAAATTCATCGAATATTGATACTCCGTGATTCTCAGTGGAATTCATATTTTGTAAGAAATGCTGATTTAAGTGTTAATAAATTTGAGGACATCAACGTACGTGTACAGACAGGAATACAAAAGAAGATCCAAAAATATATATTGATAAACGAACTGTATAAATATGCACAGCGTTAAAACAAATAGTTATTCTGTAAAAGGACTAAGTTTTGATCTGTTTATTTAGCTTACAATTTGGTTACATGAATATTTTTGATTAATCTGAGGTCTTCCTTGACTCAGTGCCTCAGTACTTTGATAAAAGTCAACAAATGTGCAAAACAGTTTTTCACCTTTTGAAAAATATACAGATAAAAAGGAGTATTACACAAAAATATTGTCAACAGTAGAATAACCCTTTCGAAGTTCAGACTGTGATTCAGATAAGAGCTCAATCTCATCAGAAAACAGTAAGTCCTTCATTCATAATGGATGGGAAGGTTTTCCCTAAACATGAATTTAGTGTAATTCCTCTATTATTATTTGGATCCGATACCAAACCTTTCTTCTTATAAATAGGTACAATAATTTCTTGTGACCAAAGTTGTGGTACAATACCTGTATCGAGTACTAATTTAAAAATCTTAAAGTATACAGTGTTTTTAAGATATTCATTAAGAATATCATTAAATCCACAGCCTTTGTCATTTTTTAGATTTCTAATATTTTAATTTTTAACTATTTCGTCTTTAGTGATTGGACCATTAAGTAATTAGTTCAATTCACTTGGTAAGTTGTTAAAATTTTCCAAATCAGAAGTTTCATTGTCATCTATATTTTCTTTCTCACTTAGCTCTAGGCAAAAATCGTACAATGTAAGAGAAGTTTGGTTTGAAAATTAAGCTTGTCAAGAGAGATCGGTAAAAAAATTTAAAAAAAAACAGTGACAAGTAAACGTGTTCAGTGAGTTAAGTAATATGATTGAGAAGGATATGCATGTGAGCATGTTTTAGAGAGAAGTGCAAAAATACAGTGTAGACGTGATTAAGAGAGAGAACGAAACTTAGTACAAGGAGAAATGTGTGAATTGTTAAAAGCAAGAGGTGAAGCAGTACGAACACAATACATAAATTAAATCATATTTGGAAGTTACATGACGCATCAACAGAGAAAAAGTTACAAAAGATAATATGTAATGTTCAAACAAGTTTTCAATAGGCAACGGTTTAAACAACTAAAGTACCCAAAAATATGGGTTAACTTAGTTTTGTTGCACGTGTAAGAAAAATAACCCAAAAAGCAAAAATTCAAAACATGGGTCTTCATTTTGTCAAAACATGATTTTGAATTATTTGAACGAGAAATTGTTATTCATGTATTAGACCTTGTAGTGTATTCATAAAATTCTAGATGATTTTTTATTACTGAAAGACAAAGAAATATCCGATTATCCGCAGCATATTTGTGTATGATTTGTGCTTGTCATCTTAAAAATATCCAACAGAATTCGATGGAACTTAGTATTTAGCAAGAACATAATATTTAGTTGGGAGGGAATTTTGATTGTATAATTTTTATAGGAATTATGCCCTTTGAAAATGGATACGTACTGAAATTAGGACTGTATCAGCTTGTAAAACTACCCAACAGAATTTCCAGAAACTTGGTATGTATAGAAGGAAAACTATTATGTCTTGCATTTTATCAGGAAATTTTGGTTGTATATTTTTTGGTGGCATTTATGTTTAGTATATACGTACGGTAAATTCTGTTCACGGCATTTTCCACATCAATTATAATCCAGTGGGGGGAGGGGGCTGCAGTGAGTTGGCACCCTCTTTTTATTGGAAAATTGAATTTTTTCATGTGTAAAATTGACACACAATTGTAAATTGGTGAACAGTTTCCTAACACCCCCAACTTTTTCTGAGAAACCCCGACTGGCACAAATACTTTTTAAGAGTATATGGATCCGCCCCTGTAAATATATATGTTCAGCAAGTTTTGAGTTTTATGAATGAAAAAAATAACAGTAGCAAAAAGTAAAGTGTGGCCAGTGATTTTTACAGATAACCGGTAAATGAAATGAAATTCCCAATAAATTAATCACGTATCAAACTATTTGTGAGTTACAAGAAAATAAATAGTAAAATATTGTAAAAAAGCAAAAAACTATGAAACTGCATCAAAGGTACTGACTCGATTTTAAGACAAAGGTTAAAACAGTTATGTTGCTCCGTGAATATGTAAATGGTGTAATCGTATTGAAGATATAAAACCAATATGTGACCTTTTACAATTTTAATGGTTTCCGATTGTTTTACAACTTGAGAAGAGAGCATATGTGAGCTTATGGTTCAGAAATTTAAGAAAATTATCAAAATATTAGTTGTTTACAAGTATTTAAACATTAAAACCCAAATACTACCGAAAAGGGAAGCAAAAACAATTCAGGAATTATATAAAAATCTTAATTTGAAATTTGTAGAATTTTAATGTTATTTGTGGATAGAAATTATAAGAATTGATGTTCAGTGTACTAAAAGATTTAGATGTTAATTTCTGATGGATAACATTTTTATGTTGGGGGAGGGCAAACAAATATATTTTTGGCTATTTTAAAACTGCAGTAACGGTAGCGCCCCCCCGAAAAAAAAACAAAACAAAACAAAAAACAAAAACAAAAACAAACAAAACAAAAACAAAAACCAAAAAAAAAAGCAAAAAACAAAACCAATCCAAATAAAACAAAAAAAAAAAAAAAAAAAAAAAAACACAAATTGTAACAGTGAAAACGAAAGAGAGCGTGACCTAATTTTTTTAATTTTTTTTCAATTGGCCAAATAGGAGAAAAGTACAAAATTTGAGAATCGGCACGGTAGCCTATTAATCGATTTCGCGAAATTTCTAATGAGCAGTATATTTCAGAATCAAGCGGGTTATTTTCAGTTGTAAAAGCAGATAATCGTGATTCATTTTTTTAAAGAGGAAAAGAATTAGATAATAGGGAGAAGATTAAAACAAGTAAGAAAGAAGAAAACATCTCAAATGTTAACAGTAAGGGTAAAAACGATATTTATTGGACGTTACGGGTCAAAGTGGAATTTCTCACCGTTAATTGATATGATAGAGGTGCACGAACTTTGCTTTTTAATACCAAAGCTTTTTCTGTGCCAAGATGTGTCTGGTCACTAAGTGCAAAATCCTTTCGCTTGATCCACCACTTGAATCTAGGTTCAAAGCTTAATGAATTATGATCCTGCAAGTATTTAACAGCTTTGTTATATGTGTGAAGGTTGCCCGATTAACATGTATTTGCCTTTCACCTGAAATTTTACTGTTATGGGGGCTAGCGATTGTTCGCCTTTTTTTTGGGGGGGGGGATTTATAGCATGGCAGTCGTTCTCGTGGTTTTGGCACATGTCCGTGATCCTCACCTAAACTGTCTTATTATTAAATATGTATTCAACCACTTGTTATTCTTCGAAATGAGACATTCTGTCGTATATCATTTTTTTGTTTGTTGCTGAAGAAAGCATGTTACTTCCGGTGTGTAGTTCTATACGCATGTGCGTACACCTACATATGCAAATTTTGTACTTTTATGACCCGACATGACCTTGTTTTGGGAATGTCGCATAGAATCTTAGAGTATTAATATACCAAAGTTGTAACGAGTTTTTCTTGCTACTTTTACATTAAAAAAAGTTGTTGATTTTTATTGAAATAGATTTTAGAACATTTATATGTTCCGGGAGCACACTATTCACGATAAATAGAGTCAAAATTTTTGGTATCGGGGATTATTTTCCGATGTGAATCCAGCGTCCCGATGTAGAATCCAGCGTCCCGGTGGTTGCTAGACGTTACCCCGATAGTTTTTAGAGGTATAAAAAACTTTTTCCGACGATTTCCCGGGGTTGCTAGTTTTGATTCTTGAGTAAACTAGATGGATTTATTTGTCCAGAGCTGATTTTGGAGTTTGCCTAAAGTAATTATGATTTAATGAAATTTTATTCTTGAAATGCACTTATAGTGCACATTTTGAAATTATTTCTACACAGTCTTGTGATTTTCCAAGGCTTGTAGCTAAATTCTAGGGGTTTTGGCATGATGTCTGACAATTTGAACCATGTATCTCTGGTTCCTTGTCAAGTTTAAACTTTTTTATTTATTTACTTATCTGAATTGTTGAGTAGTTTTCTACTTATCAGATCTTTTATTTCTTTCTGTGCGGAACCCCAGAGATTTTAAAATAAAGATTTTGTTTGCCTAACCAAATTATTTCATAGCAGACCCTGGTTAAGTTGGACATAGAGATATTTCTGAATTCAGTGTCTTTCCTGAAATCAGAGACAGTTATAACCTTGTACAATCTTTTGCTAAGAATATCTCACATTATTTATGGCCTGTCTTTCTGTGCCATTGTGAAGTAATTGTACACATTAATATTTTGCTAGATAGGGATGAATTAAGGGATTAGGAGTTAAGGTTTATTTTACAAATACATCATACCAATATTTAAGTAAAACTTCTTTAAGCATCTCAGAATTTCTGTGATTTCCAGAAATCCTGTGTTTTATTTAATATATAATATAATAAAGTAGACATTCAGTGATTAAGTGATACATATATATGTAGCTTGTGGTTGAACACTGATACTTCCGACAATACAAATGTTACGATTTGTTGTACATGTAAATGTTTAACTTTGCTATAATACAATATTTGCTCACCACACCATTGTCTGTTTTTCTTCATAAGCAGTTCTGTAAAGTCATTAAAATCACACTACACTACACTACACAAGTCCATAGCTGTCTCGTGAGATTTTAGACCCTCTTGTGCACTCCACACACGAGACTAGTAGATTGCTAGACAGTGCAGTTGAAATAGACGGTCTGTTGGCATCTTCCAATTACATCTTGGGCTCGGTTTGAGGTTCAATTCTACCTTTTAATGGAGAGTTCATCCTCTATTGGTTGTTGACCAGTCAACCAGACCAAGAAATCCACAGACCCGATATTTAGAACTGATTTCCCGTTAATATTCAAAAATTACCGTTCTATAAGTGATAAACTGGCCTGTAATGACCCATATATATAAAACTAAATAAATTGCACATTCTAGATTATTTTTAGTAAATAATCTCGTTTTCACTGTGTGATCACAGTTGTGTAACTGTTGCCTGGCGATATTAGCGATACTAGAAACAAGTGCACCATACCCTGACCGCTACATATGTTTCTTTTGTGAAGCAATGAGTATCATTGTTGTTTTCATATTTTTCACTGCAAAATTTCTTTAAACTCTACTTCGGCGTCTATTTTGCTGCGTCTATCATATTCAAATAAATACCGCCAAGAAACTTGAAATACCGTTATTTATCCAATAAACGAGATCGTCCCATTCCGGAATCGGAATAACGTGGAATCTCGCGTTATTCCAATTCAGGACGCGTCCCATTCTGGAATGGGAAAATTCCGATTTCGGCCGTAACAGTCTCAAAGCCTGTTAAGGACTTCATTTTAGAACTATTATTTTAAAAGAATTCGATATTGGTAACATATGATCGTTCATTAACTCTTTATTCAATTGTGCCATTTTTCACGGGAGAGCGCACGTGTTCTGTGTCAACCTGTGGGCAAGATGAGGAAATTTCACTCCGATAAAAATAGGATTTTTCTAGCCTCTTTAGTGAGAAATAACATTCTATAATTTCGCTTCAATTTTCATACCGCTTGACCGGTGTGGAAAAAATTTTCTCACCACTAGTGACTTTTTTGTTCTCAGAGTTCGATTGGCTTAGAAACTGATTGTCTTGGACCCCATCTTGAATCTCCTCGATTGCCATTGTAGTTGCATCTCAGTTAAATGAGATAATTTTGGTGTTTTTTTTTTACCTTAAATAAGAATTATGAAGGGACTCGGGAATATTTGAAGTGAAAAAAAAAAACCTTTGATATCGTCTGGTTTCTTTTGTTTGGAATGTTTGCGTACTGTGACGTCAACATGTTTCCTACGAATCGGAATCATAACGTTTCGCGCGCTTTTCATTTTTGGGTATTTTGACTTTTTAGGGCATTAGAGAAACATAATCTACATTCAAAGCTTGTTGATTATGAATTTCTCACATCTCGTGAAATGAATTTTATAGTCTGAATAGCTCAGCAAGCCTCGCGATCAAAACTATAAAATTTATTTCACTCGATGTGAGAAATTCCATAATCAACTCTTTATCGTTGTAGATTCTATATGTCCCGCCTTAATTTATTTTTTTCAATTGCACAACGCAGATACGTATAGAAGTATTCTTTAACAAAACTTGATGCTCACTGCCGACTGCAGAATAGATGTTTTAGAATTAACACAAAATCAACTTCCAAATAAAAATCTAGTTTAACGTTTCTAATTCACTGTGGTAAATGCGCATCCACCACGCAAAAAAAATGATAGTTAGGTTTCTATCCCATGCTCTTAGATCGATATCGATGAGAAGACAAAAAGTCAATCTAATTATAATTAAACCTATCAATTGTTCCATTCAGTTTGATTGGAATAATTGATAGGTAGATTGCCAAAAAATAAGTGAGTTCTGGGCTTGACAAGGGCACCACATCAAGTTTAAAAATTGAACTAATCGAACTAATAAAACGTCGTTAGTAAAAACCTACAAATGAGGAATACGCGAAAAAAGATGTAAGATCAAAAAATCAAATGTAAAACTTTATTAATTTTCCTTCCTCCTTTTTTTAGCTACTTTCACCTTTTCTAGTGAGACGGGCACTGTCGGGGTGTTGGAATGTACTTCTTCGAAGGTTCGTGTTCATAAGACATATCTCTACGCCACTGAAAAGCGAAGACACATGTTAATAAGAATTAGTTTATTTTCAGCCTTTCGTTCAAAGTATATGTCAGAATTTATGTTTTTTTAGTTCTTTTTCTATGATAAATGTGAAAATTGTAAAACAACAAAAAACAAAAAAACAAAAACAAAAAAAAACAAAAAAAAAACTGAACGACATAATACGAGAGCTTTTCACAACTGACATGCTTTCAAGTGACCTTTTGTAAAAAAATAAGGGCTACTTTTAGGGCTAAATTCTTAAAAAAAAATAAGGGCTAAATTTAGGCTTTTTTAGGCCTTTGAACACAAAAATAAGGGATGACATTCTTTCTTTTTTCAATTAAAATACTAAAAGAAAAATAAGTTACTTACCACTGGCTAAAGACAGCAAATTAAAGCTATTTACCAACCCAGAAGATCATGTCAGTTGTCATCAACAGTTGTATTCAGCAACTGCTAATGACCACCAAAGTGTCTTCTGAGGTGTTTATTTGATCATTATACTCATTTTCTGAAGGTATACTAAGCTAGATCCTATTAATACAAATGATATAAAGGGAAATTATTATTTAAACATTTCAAAATTCGAAAAATAAGGAATTTCTCAACAAAACTTGGGATTTTTAAGGATTTTTCTGCTTTTATTAGGAAAATAAGGGCTGCTTTTCAAAAATAAGGAAAATCAGGAAAATAAGGGCCTCCTTGAAAGCCTGAACTGACTGTCTACATTACAGTTTGGTTTGACATTTTACGGACTTTATAAAAAGGTCCATATTAACTATAATTGATACTGCGGTACTTTATGTGGATATTCTTCAAAAGTTGTGTGTAGCATTTTAAAAAATCGGTAATTATCATTACTGACTAAATTTATATTTTGACGTTATTTCATACTTTGTATTCCATTTCCAGCTTTGTTAAAATATTGTTATTTATTAAAATTTCTGACCATCCATTGTAATATACCTATGCTTTAAATGAAACTGTATATTTTCAGAATTCGAGATTTGTTCATCAATTTTTTTGCATCAAAATATGTTGATAATTCATTAAGACACATGTTGCGAAGCTTAAAAAAGTATGATACATGTATATTTATTGTGATAGACAATGTAACTAAGTTCGATTAATCAACTTCATTGAAAAGACATTTAAGTACTTCTCCGTCTTAGAATCTGGCAAAATGTATACGAGGTGTGACACATGAAGGAAAAAAAAGCAGAGATTGTATTAACCAATTAATCATACCTAATAACCACCAGTGATAACCATCAAAGGTTTGTAAATTTGCTTTTTTAAGATATTGATAAGTAAACTTTAGTTGAAAAGCACTACGGAAAAATTTCTCGCACTCTTCCCTCATGTAAGAGGTCAAAAATTATCTACGTCACAGATGCTTCAGGATAAATTTGAATAGCTTTTTGGTTGTTTCTAGATGTACTGAGTATATTTGGGCAAAAATGACTAAGGCACCGACCATTTTTATACTGAGGGAGGCCTGGGATTTTCAATGTTGTTAAATAATTTTTTTCTGCTCTTCTTAAATTCATTTTTTTTTCAATACCAACTGAATTATAATTTTTCTTTTCAGGAATATGACAGGATTCGTTTTTTTATTTTGCTAGTCAAATTTACGATCAACAATTAATGGAAAATATTATGAACGTTTTGTAAATATCAAGGCTGGGCATATGAAAGTTAAGACTCAGATAATCAGATATTTTGTTCTTGTTAAGACCAAATAAAATTAATTAATAGGTTTACATTCACTACCGCTCTAAAAAAATGACAATTTTTTTTTAAATGGGACGGGATTTTCAAAATCAGGATTTTTTTTACTTCAGTTTCTTGTATTTGGGCACTATAATACACAAATCATTCAATTTTTGGTGACCACAATAATGTTTGTTCTCTGAAACTGATGTGGCTATGGAATTAGAACGTGTCTATATACCAAAAAGACAAAATTAGGCAAGCAAATACCTGGTAAGGAGTCAAAAATAAAAAATAAAATCCTCCCAACCACCCCATGTTCTTGGTGAGGGTTGGATGAAATTTATTTGGCCTAAACAAGACATGGCTTTGTCTGTAGCCAGGTATTGATGAGGAGTTGCTTCTTTTTTCTAAACCATACAGAGCACGAGAAAGTCTAGGACTCGTGCAGACCTGAAAGTTTCCCCTGCGATAGCACGAGAAAGTCTGAGACTCGTGCAGGCCAAACGTTTCCCCTGCGATAGCACGAGAAAGTCTGAGACTCGTGCAAGCCAAAAGTTTCCACTGCAATAGCACGAGAAAGTCTGGGGCTTGTGTAGGGAAGAAGCGCACGTCTCAATCAATCATGCATAGCCAATCTAGAGTCTTTAGCCCTTTAGCACCCCAAAATATATCAATAAGACAAGAAGCAATCTATGAGTAAATTCATGACTGTATATTATGTATAATTAAAATTCTTGCACTTATATAGAAAATAAGGGGTGACAGGAGACAACCTTGGCATATTTCTTGTATGTTCATTGAATGATTGTGAGAGTGTTGAATTGTGGATGACTTGGCATATGGTGTTTTTGTGAAGTCCTTGGATAATCTTTTCAATTTGACAGGGGTTCCACAGTGTCTTAGTACCTTTAAAAGTGCATTTCTAAGTGAAGCTTAAACTCCACACGTCAGAGATTTCCACTGTTTCCCAGATGTTTTCAAACACCTCATGCAAGGTGCTGTAGGGCCACGTGCAGGTCCGAGTGTCAACAGAATAGGTGAAATATTGCAGCTCGGCCGTTTAACCCCAACAATCAATCAATCATTCGAGGTGTTGTAGGTTTTTTTCCGGGGAACTGTCCTCTTTGCACATTACATTAAGAACTAATTCTAATAAACAAATTATAATATTAGAAGTAAGTTTTCATTGCTTAAAAAGTATAGCATAGACTTCTTTTTTCATTTCAAAGTGAACGTTTTCTGCTGCCTTAATTGGTTCATTACTGAACATGCTTGTATACATGCTTGTCATGTCATAAGTACATAGGAAATTTCTTGTCATTTAGAAACTGTAAAAGTTCCTAGCTGTCTCGTATATAAGTTCCTTGGTCTTTAACTATAGGTAGCAAAAAATAGTCAAGAAGTCTACGCAATTTCCACAACGGGAAATAATCGGACGGCATGGTATTCTTATCTTTTCTCTATTGTGGAGATAAAATCTAAATTGGTTATAATGTATAGTGGTAGTTCGTGTATTTTTTTGCATCTTTCTAATAGTTTGTTCAATATACTGGATTAATACAATACAAAATGTCTCTGGATATTGATATCCATTTAGTTGCTCATTATAACATTATGAATTTTTCGACTATAAAGCGTACAATGTTAATATTAAAGACATCTGTTACATAATTTAACATGTTGAATGATAGTTTATGGTGCATTCACTATAAGTACATGAGATTCCTCTCCTTTCCTTTCTTTTTTTCAATTTTATTTTTTGTACCTAAACTTTTTTTTATGAAAAACAGAATACAACATTACTTTTTTTCACCATTAAGGAACTTAATTTATTTTTTTCTTGCCACAGCAAAAATATATATTTTTTTATTTTTCTTAATAATTAATATCCCAGGACCCCCCTCAATATAAAAATGGTCTTTGCCTAAATTGGGGAAAATGATTTGCCACCTGTTGCCTGATTCTTACACAGAATGGTACTTAAGTTGCAGTCTTAATCAGACAGAAGGCGATTCATGCACATCAAAAACCCACCGATTTTTTTGTTCAGAAACAGTTACTGATTACATAATCAGCCATTGTTTTTCATTTGGTTGTTGCGTTTTTGAAAAAAAAATATATATATATAATAAATTGGCACTCTGCAAAAGTTATCGTTATTGATTTTGGAAAGATTTGGTTGATTATAGTGGGAGATGAATGAATAATTTTCCAAAAAAATATACAGATCTGAATACAGAAAGGGATATTTTTACGTACACATAAAGCATATGAAGACTGAAAAAGCATTGTTTGTTTGGAGTTTTTTTTTCCTACATCATGAATCACTTTACCATTGGTAGTACCTTAATTTTATAACTTAAAACACATGACAGTCTTGGACATAACAGGTATACATAACAGTCGTGGAGATACAAAAAATCTGTTCTACTTCCATTTTTTTTCAAGAACCAATACAACCATTTTTTTAAATAGATAAAAACTTACGTTGTGGCCAGCTGGATTATTGTCTCCATGACAACGGTGATAGAAAGTTGTGTTTGTAAGCATTCCTTGGAAGTTATCTCGCACGGTTTTGTCATTCCAGTTCCAAGTGCTCAGGGTGTGAATATTATGGTTGGGATTCGAGCCCATTTGGGAATACAGAGGTTCACTGAGACAACTTGAAATATTGTGTTTAGGGTAGTAGTAGAGAAATGCCAAGCACATTTCTTCCGACGTCGATAGTCCTCCCTATGAAAAAAAAAATTGTTCAGGAGCCTAGTAGAAAATAAGTATTTTCTAAATTGATGTTAGACGTACTCTTTATTCAGTACAGCAACACAATCAATGTTATATCACTTTTAAGTGTAAATATTTGTAAGAATCAGGCAGAATGGAAAAAACCATAACCATGCATGTCAAAACCCCACCGATCTAACAATGTAATATCACTCACGGATGCTTTCTTTATTTGAAATTACTTGATCTCTTTTACTGTGAACATTGGCAATTGAAAATAAATACAGAGAAGACAAACGTTCTAATATTTTTTTTGTGGAAGAACTCCACTAAACTTGATTTTTTTTTTATTAAAAAAACATGAAATGGAAATAGTTAAAGATTATAAATATCTTGGTATATTTTTTCCAGAAGTGGTTCCTTTCTGAGAACACGAAAATATTTATATGACCAGAGTACAAAAGCTATGTATTCAATTTGGAAAAAAAAGTAGACAAAATATCTATCTATTGAATGTCAATTAGACCTTTTTGAAAAAGCCGTGTTGCCTATTTTACTATGCGGATCTGAAATTCAAAAACAATGACATTTTAGAACGTATTAAACTTAAATTTTGTAGATTGTTGTTGCATTTAAAACAATCGACATGCACCTGATTTTATTGTCTATGCAGAGCTTGGAAAATATCAAATTGCTTTAAGCGCAAAAGTGTGTATGAAAAAATTGTGGGGTAGACTTTTGAATGACAAAGATAGTAAAATATCACACTTGTTATATATATTATTGTTAATACATGGGTATCAAAAATATTGAACAAATACTTAAAGACCAGTTTAAGCAATTCTGTTTGTCACAGCTGTATGTTTCACCAAAATGTCTATGCTATAGAATACTAGTATTTAAAAGTGAAGTCAAATTTAAACATTATATTGCTGCATTGCCTAATAATTTAATGCATATATTATGTCAATTTAGATGTGGGAGTCACCGATTTCCAGTCGAGACGAGAAGATGGCACGATGTGGCTAGAAATGACCGACTTTGCCATCTTTGTGGCTCGCCTGACATCGGTGACAAGTATCATTATATACTGTCTTGCAGCTCATTAAAAGCTGAAAGAAAAAAAATCTACTGGAATTTTGCTAGAAAAATCCAAATACTTTCAAGTTTGTTTAATTCTAAAGATTATGTTATATTAGAAAAAAACACCCTGAACCTGGAATCATGAATTGTAAATGGATTACTTCGGTGTGTATTGATCAAAAGTGTTCAAAATAAAGCTCTAATGGTAAACTTTAAAATCATAACTTTCATTACCGAAGTGTATGAACGTTGTGTACATGTGTGAGTAATTTGCCTCTATTGTGTCAGTTGGCACAACAATGTTGGAACAACGTGACTTTCCTTTATTATTGTACGACTGACGGTTTTCAAGTTAAGTGACTAACTGAGTAATTTCATTTCAGGTTGCGAAATTGCGTAACCAGGGAAACCTAAAATCTTTCCGAAACCTTGTCAAATAGTACTGCCCTCAGATTGAAACGAGACAACATGGTGGACTAAAAAATTTCTATCCGGAGAAAGTGTTGTTGAAATCCCATCTAAATAATATTATAGCATGTAGAAAGACGATGTGGAGTAGAAAAAAACTATAAATAAATTTGTGTGCACACAAACTACAGAAGAACACAAACAGTAATGTCTATTGGAATAAACATTCAGTATCGAGTGAGTACTACTATTTCTTTGTTTACATTTTGACTCTGCCATTTACATGACAAACTGAACTTCAAAGCAATGATATTATGGCAGGCAGTAATATGGGCAAAATAAATAGACACAAGCAAAAAAAAAACTTGAGTAATCCATCCAAAGCACCAAAACAGCCAGTTCAGGTGGTGTGTTTACAAAGTTGTCAAACATACAACGCAAACGATTACTTTCTAGCGAAACATCTGAGAACAATGACGATGCAGAAGTTCTCATAGATGATGTCCTAGGCGCATTAACTAATGATATCATAGACCGATTTGTGTCAGCACTGGTAGAAATACCTGCAATCTTGACCATTTGAACACCTAGCCCCAACGCTAAAATCTGAAATAGATAACCAGCTGAAACAACTACATAAAAACATAAAGATAATTAACGGGCTTGAAATAAAGCCAGTTAAAAATAGATAATATGGCAGACGCCATAGTTTACGAATATCAGGTATACCGAAGTCAGACAGATAAAATACTGATTTCCTTGTGGGCGACTTCTTGCAACAAGAATTAGACATCGAAATTGACCCTCAGAAATTGATAGATCCCATCGTCTAAGCGTGAAAAAGCCCAACAATACCAGGCTTATGGCAGCAAAGTTTGTAAATTACAGGCTAAAAGAACTGATCTATGCTAATAGGCGATATCTTCGACCAGGCTTTTCCATATAGGAAGAGCTAGCTTATTTTATAAAGCCAAACAACTGAACAAGAAAAAGTTGATCGAAAATACACGCACATGGGATGGGCTTGTATTTATCAAAAACTCAAACGGTATAAAAACAGCATGTAGGAGAGATAATGAACTGCCTGTAACATTTGCGCCCAAGAATTCCACATCAATTGAAGAATCAAGCGTTCTAATGTTATACCCATTTATAAGAATAAGGGGTCTAAATCAGATGCTTCCAACTTTCGTCCTATTTCTCTTACATACGTTCTCTGTAAGATGATGGAAAAGATCTTGATTAAGCATATGCACTTTGTTCTTTAACATCACATCATTACAGAACATCCGTCTGGATTCATGCCTAAGGACTCTACTGTATATCAGCTATTAAATATTTATAATACAATACTTGTCAATTTAGATACAGGGAAGGATGTTCGATCTGTATTTTGTGATATATCTAAGGCTTTTGACAGAATTTGGCACAAGGGAATTTTATTTAAATTACAGAAAAATGGGGTTTGCGATGATCTGATTTGGGAGATATCAATGCAGGGTCCCTCAAGGTTCTGTATTACTTCCTTTTCTGTTTCTTATTTATATCAATGACATTATTGAGGGTATAAACTGTCAGATAAATCTTTTTGCAGACGATACATCATTATTTGTTATTTTTGATGACCAAAATTATAGAGATGCTGCAGACAAGATATCAACAGATCTATCACATATTTATAATTGGTCTAAAAATTGGGCTATAAATTCAACCATCCAAGACTGAACCTTTGTTATTCTGTCGACGAAGTGTGGAAGACCATCCCACATGCTTTGGACGCCATGAAAACCAGGTGAATGATGTTGATGTACATACACATCTAGGACTACCAGAACAACGCAAAATAGAATGTGCACATTAATAGAATTTACAAAAAGGCACCTGAATGACTAAAGTTACTTAGAATGTTGAAGTATCAGATCTCTAGGAAAGAATTTATTAATATTTATTTTTCATTTATTCGACTAGTACTTGAATATGCGGATATAGTATGGGATAATTGTTCATTGTATGAGTCAAACCTACTTGAGAGTGTTCTAGCGGAAGCCGGAAGAATTATTACTGGAGTACGGGTAAATTCCTTAAAATCAAAGATGTATGAAGAACTTGGTTGGGAACCGCTATACAAGCGACGTAAGAATGATCGACTTATTTTGACGTATGAGATGATCAAGGCACTTGCTCCAAATTACATATCAAATCTTTTACAACCTTATATTGTTAATATTCAGGATTATAATCTCAGGCAACAGATTAAATATGATAACTTGCTCTTGTATGTTTACAATACTATTATAGCGTATTCAAAGTGTTTTATGCCTTTCACTAATCGTCTCTGGAAACAGCTTCCAACATCAACGAAGAATAGTCCCTCCGTTAATATTTTCAAAAAGAGATTAAACTTCGAAAATCCTGGAGCTCCTGAGTCCTTCAACATTGGTAACAGAAAAAGAGAATATATGGATTTGTCAGCTAAGGTGTGAAACTAGCAGCCTGAAATCACATCTGCATCCTCACCACTTGGCTGAGGATCCATCCTGTCCCCACTGTGGAGACTCCATAGAGGATAACTACCACTTTTTAATATCGTGTCAAATTTCATTACAATCGATATTTTCTGTGTGAAGAAGTGTAATATTTTGGTAAGATTTGGCCAACATCATTTTTTATTTCTCAACTGAGATTAATATGATATTCCGAGTTCTCAATAATAACTTCTTTGATTTTTTCCCTTACTTTTTCTATTTTCAAAATACATGTAGATTGCAGTAAATGTCTTTTATAAGAATACAAAAGGTTATATTTTTATTTGCGTTGATATCATCTTTAAAAAAAATTATAATAGAGTTATCCTTCTTTATATTTATATGTATTCCTTAATTACATGTTCACTAATTGTATGTTGCCTTGTATGAAGAGGATATATATAGGCTTTAAACCTGCTATCCAATCCAATTGATCTTATTGAATAAAATATGTTTTAAACAATATAACAGTACTGCCTTCTGTTTCTGAACAATATGTTGCTTCCGGTTTGTGTGTATCTAAAGAAATGTTTACAAAACTAGTATTTCCGCAACGGGGCATATAACTCTGGACCGATTAATGATCACGTCTCACAGGGTGAATCCCAAAGTCTTATCTCAGATTGCAAAAGATGGTCAAAATCGTGGCGTGATACGATTGAATCAGAATCGGGCATATTGTTGTAGGGGGGGGGCGGAAAGAAAAGAATAATAATATACAGAAGATATACAAGAAGGTCGTCTCGTTGAAATGGGAAATTGCAAACACCTTTTCAAAAGCCTCTTTCAGGAGGGATAATTGGTGGGAAAATCTTTCAAAGGGAAGATAATTAGCGTTGTGTCAAGTGCTATTGGGGGGTACAAATGGGGAGACATGTTATAAGCTCGAACGTCGTATATAGAAGTTAAACTTGATTAAAAAATGAATAGGATTGCAGTATAAAGACAATAGCAGTAATATAACTAGAAATAAAAACTATATACGAATTCTGCACGAATCAGAAAGAAGCTCGACCGGTTTACTCCGATTCTACACCTCATCTGTATATTTGTTTTTATTTCAAATCAATACACTGTTATTGTCTTCGTACATGTTTCTGGCTTATTCATGGATCAATATACATGTAGACGGGTTCCACTGGGTAGCAACTAACACTTACAGTCGTAGGATTACTCCTCTGGCTTGAGTCGTAATAACAATCAACTGTCATTCGATCTCCCTGATAAAACAGAATAAACATGAAAACAGAATAAAAACAAGGGACAAGTGATACATTTTTACACTTATCATACCGAGTGATATTCATTCGACATTATTATAAGGTGCATCATAAAACCTTTTGACAAATATAGCCCTAAATTCGCCATTAATTTCCCTTTGACTGCAGACAAACCTGTGTATCTAGAATTTTAAGACATAGCATCCCCTAGATACATGTATGAGAAAGTTGCAATCATTTTATGTAAAATTATATAACAAATTAGCTTGACTTTTGCTGTTTTAATTTGATCAATTCTGCAGAGAGCGCAAAAATGAAAAGTTTGGATGTTTTTTTTCTGAGATGTTCCCCATGTAAACTCTATTCACATTGACATGCTGGTGAGAAGGACAACAGCCATCTTTACACAATAGGTGAATCAGATATGAACTGTGTAAATTAGTGGACCATATCAAGTGAATCTCAGGTGTTAGTTCATTTTTGCAAATGAAAAAAATAACCCTACAAAAGTCAGGTCAGTTTTCGATATAATTTTAGATATTAAACTTGAGGAAACTTTTTAATAGCTAAGGGATGCTATGCCTTAAACATTTTCTGTAGATACACAAGTTTGTCTGTAGTCTTAGAGAAATTAGTAGTGAAACAGAGGCCATATTATTTGAAAGATAATGGTAAACCTTAAAATGGATTTTTTTCTTCATTTTTCCGAGCTATGTAATAAAAGTTCCTTTTATTTCTATTTGATGAAAACTGATTGTTTCATGTGTTATTTGTTGTACCCTTGTAGTACAAAGTATACTAATTAGCGTGTTAGCTTATCATCAAAAGCGCCATCAAATATTCATTAGCAGTGATTTCTTCATGGGGACAATTCGACCCACATACAAGTCGCCCGAAGTCTTCAATGACATAGAAAGCATGAGTGACATATATCAATAAAGGCCCTTGGCCTACATCTTCGACATAATACAACTGTCTTATAATTATAAATAATATAAGGTAAGAAAGGACCATATTGTCTGTTGACTTTGTCTTCTAATACTCACGTATCGTATCTCTCTCTCTTTAGAAAAAATCCTAAAATCTTGGAAATCAAAATCATAGGTAAGGTCTTCAGATAATGGTTCTAGCTCCGTGTCCCCTCTTATATGTCTGGCCCTTATCTTCTTCCCTAAAAGGTGAGCATGTAAAAGAACGGCAAATACCTTCATCGTATTGTCTTGTGTCTTCAACGCCTAGATAAAAAGAACATATTAACGTAAATTCCATTAAAAAAAAAACTCGATACATGTATATATACATGTAAACAGCTAAAATATGGTTAAATTGAAAATCTTTGCTTATATAGGGCATATGCCCACAGAACTAATCCAATTTGATTTAAAAATAATAGTTGTTCCATTCAGTCACTGCCTAATAAAACTAACAACAGTCCATTCTAGTTTCTGTTCGAATGATCTCCAATATTTATTTGATCATATGTCTACAATCGTTTAAATTTATGTTTTGGTTCATTTAATTTAAAAAAAAATGTCTTTGTTATATATTTCTGGTATTGCTTTTTTGTTATTATGTTCTTTTTGTTTGTCTTCGATTATACAGGTTTGCCATGTTCCATTACTTGCAAGATAATTATCGTGTAAATTTGTTAACACCTTCTGTAAGCATCCCTCGCTGCAGTAATGCCTGGATAGAAAATTTGGTTCATGGGGAGGAACAAACTGCATTCTGTTGACGATTGCTCCGGTTTCCAACATCCCAGCGTCATATTGACGAATCTTTGGGGTCGCAATTATCTTGAACCCAGAACTATCTATTATTCCTGTAACGCAAATAAGATGAAACATTTAAGTACCATTCTGTGTAAGGAATTGGCAATGGGTTGCACATCATTTTTTTCACAATAAGATACATCTAGAAAAATTCACCGATAATCTGATCTAATTCAGTCTGACAGGAAATAAATTTAAAAAATCTGCGCATATGCAGAACATTGATGACTCATAACTGGTCACCCAGTGGATTTTGTTATGGGCTATAGAGATCAAAATCCCGGTAACTAGAGTACCAAGTGATTCGCCCATATTAGTCAAGATCGGAAGTTCAATCTCATATCTAATAAATTTTGTATCCTAAATAGTTAAAACAATTAACCAACAAACTTCACAGCTGACGTCCTGTATATTGAAGTGTTGACAGAACCTGATCAAGGAGACGAAGTTACAATTAGGCCAGTGAAGCCCGACAAAATGAACTACAGTACTGATCGCATTACATCATAAGGCAGATCTAATGCCCTTCACTCAAAAAACTTAGATTTATTATAATATAGAAGACCCGGAAAACAGAATTTCTGGATCCTTCACTGTTCATGTTCAACTGACAGCCAATTCCACGATTTTACCAGTTTAGACACGAGGATGTTCAGATTTCCCGCATATGCACAGGATATGTATTACTTTAGCCGGACCTGACAGATTGACATTAGCTTCTAAGCTATTCAAAGTTCATCGTTTATAAATTAGCGTTTTTTGGGTGGTTTATTCTATGTACGGCACATATGAACGAATACGTTTACTGCGTGCATATTTTTTCATTCTTCATACAATAACACATTTTTACCAGATTTCAAAGTGGGGTTGTTATAGTGCGTTTCCATCACAAGATATCGAGGATCACCGGGAGCATTGAATGAAAATCCAACATTTGGTGGAAAGTCAAAGGCCTGGAAAGACATTAAGCACATGGTTGTGATTTGTGGCATTGAATTCCATAGAGCGATACAGAACAGACGTTAACAAATTAAAGCTTCGGTTCGATAAATGTCAGAAAATTGGAACAGTTATTATATATTGTAAAGTTAATGCCCTTTTAATTCACAGACATCGACATTTAGTGTTCAAATCGCCTTTGCAAAAGACCGAGTATTGCATTATTTTTATTGGTGTTTCTATAAATTTGTATTCGCAAGTTCAAACGGATTAAGAAGGTTGTGACTACTATCGTATATCGGCAAAACTCATTGTTGGAAATACTTGAAAATAATCGTTTGAATAATTTGCCATTTTAGTATGATTTTTTTTTACAGAATATTCTTTGAAAATTTAATAAAACATAACTCTGATTTCATTATGCCCACCCTTTTTCAAATGCATTTACCACATAATAGCAAACAGAAACTATCGGGGAATCATAAGATCTTTTCTCGTTAATAAAAGAAAATACTCAGCACTAGGCAGAAGAATCTGTTAAAATTTGACCGATCCGATTTTAAAATTACAGTTTAACTGGTTGAATGTTTTACTATTTTTCTCAGCTCCTCGTTTCGCGCCAAAATCTTGGAAGAGTTAAAATTGTTCTTTATTTAGCACCATCTGGTGAAAAAAAACCGCTTTAATTCGCGTATGACTATTTTTTCAAGAACAGAGGCAATTCCTGCATTTGTATTTTTCTTTAGGACGCGTCTGAGTAGTTCCGATTGCATGAAAAACAACCGCAGTTAACATTAAAAAAAAAGACTTTCCAGTAGATAATTACACTGACAAGAAAATAACAATAAAAAAATTGACATTGACTCACAAACTCACCACGCCACCTACTGCCCATGCAATGATGACGTCATTACATTTTAAATGGGCTGGTTTATTATTGTAGCAATGATATGTGTGTCCTACGTCACTGTCAGTGGCTGTTGGACAATTATACACCAGAATGTGGTGCACGTAGTTCTCGTTTCCAGGGGTAATTACGGGTTCATACTGCATAAAAGAAAATACGAAAATATAGACTAAAGTGACGTGTTATTATAAGCTCAAATCCGCTCTTGAGAAAGGTACCGGTGGAGGGAGGCTTTTAATTGAAACACAGCATAAAATATGTTACTAGTTATTTATCAGGCTGTGTTTTTTCCTTTTTTTTTGTTATTGTTTTTGTTTCAAGCATATAGCAAGAAGTACAATTGAAGGATTGTTCCTTTTTTTATTTCATTGTGCTCCTTCTTGATTATTGTCCGCAAGTATCCTCGATTTTTTTTTAATTATTTAGACGTAAAAAACTTATAACCTGGCATTCTCGGTGCCGTCTGTATTTTCTAGTTATCAACTATGTACGGAAGAGATACATTCGGAAAAAATCGTGTTTTCTTTAGTATCAGCTATTGTCATCGGTGAATTAATTCGGATTCCATAACTGCCATTCGGTGTATATTATCTTAAACAAATTACCCTAATCATGTGATACTTCTGTGCTAGGTGTGGAACTTTAAATACACGACACTGATATGTCGTGTCCGTTGACGGAACGTGGAACTGAAATAAAGGCAAGAACTATCGAGTAAGTAACTTGTGGACAGGCCTTGGTAATCCCAAAGACTCGCGTAATTTCATCATATTCGAAAAACAAAAGTTCAATAAGAAAAAAAATAATAATAGGATAATTAATTGGAAGGAGTGAATAACCAAAATATGATCACGAGTGCCAAAGAACGCCTAGATTTAACGAGTGTGTGGAACTTGTTCCGCGCACGAGTTAAATCTTGCTGCGTTCTTGGCATGAGTGATCATACTTTGGTTATTCACGATAACCAATTCATTATCCTATTTATTATATAGATTTCCTCTATTATTCGTTGCTATTTATTAACTTCAATTTCAAATTTTGTGAACGGCGGATTCATTTCAAAGTTGTTACGTTTTGGCGGGAGAAAGTTCGATAGTGAAATTACCGATTTTTTTTCAGTGCGAATTATCCAAATGTATTCCACTGAAAACATTCGATAAAACACTGCTATCTATATAATAAATATAAATAAATAAATAAATAAATAAATGCCTTTTTGAATTTAATTTTGAAAAATATCGGTTTTATCCATTTTACATTCCATGTGCACGTTTCTGCCAGTAGTACTTTTTCATTTTTAGAAATTCTTTATAACAAACACGAATATGTTATATTTACATGTGCATGTATCATATATTTAGATTAAAATGTAACTTTTTTGTATATGCATTATAAGTATTTGTTACAACCCTATATTGTCTACCCTACATCGCATACCCTAATCACACTCCTAGACCTATATCGCATAACTTCACAGACCATACTTGAAGTATGATTAAAATATATGATATAATGAACAGGACATGTTAAAATCTGTATCATATGCTGTATCAACCCTCGAACTATATCATCTTGCGGGCCTGTGGGCACGAACTACCTGTTTATCGTTGCGTTACTTTCGGGGCCACAAATACGGAAGTACTGTAAAAAATCAGGTATAAATATGTAGCTTGATTAAAAAATGATATGGATTGCTGTATAAAGAAAATATAACTGTATATGGACTAGAAATAAAAACGATATACGACATTCGGCACGAATCGGCGAGCCTTGCGTTTTACACCGATTCTAAGTTCATCCGTATATACTTTTTTCAATATGTAACAGTTATTTTCTTTGTGCAGGTTCTTACCTATTTTTACAAGAAAAATGGTAATTTTGCACAACCTTGAAGATACACAGAATCCTTTCTATTCTAACACACACACACACACACACATATATATACTTACGCTGTGATGGTTGATATGAAATTCATGAGCCTCAGGCGGAGGAACATATTCGTTTGCTTTTACTGATGACAGCAACATAAGACTCTTGGCTCCACGTCTTTCTGATCCATGATAAGACATTGAGGCGAAGGATGTGGGGTCATTTGGGTGGTAGGAATAGATGACTTTTAATGTGTTGTCCTTAAGAAGAAAATGAGAATATATATATATTTTTTTTTTCTTCGTAAAAGGTGTAACACTTGGACCAGACACGTTTTTTTTTAATTTATACCTATGAAATTTGTGATCTATCGCTGAAACAACTGAAATGATTGATTAATTGTTGGGGTTTAACGCCCTAGCAGCAATATTTCAGCTATATTTTCAGGCGGTGATAACTGAAATGAAAATGGTTCTAACAGAAAATATATGCTATTAAAAATAAAGATAAAAGCGGTATAAACAGGACTATAAAATCACTATACGAATCAATTTTATCTGTACATTGCTAAGATGTTCGCATAAATAATTCAAATTAATGAAGTACAAATGCGTTCTAAACCCATTATCTTCGTCTCAATTTTCAGACCTTAAGCAATGAAAATGTTTACTTACCGTTATGGTATGGTCTTCGTCATCGCATGTGTCTAATTTCCTTACAAACTTAAGAACCGTCCCAAAATCATCTTCCTTTCCCAGCAGTAAGAACCAATCTTGACTAGCGTCGATAATTGGTGTGAAATGTCCATCAGTATGACAGTCCTGAAGTTAGTTGACGTATTGTGAATCTTGCTGTCCAACGACGAATCATGCAGTGGTGATTTGTGGGTCGAAAAATTACATTTATTTTGTAACTTTGATATATATTTACATTTGTAACTGCTTCAGGTTATTTAAAATCATCATGTACAGGTCTAGTGGTTGAAAACAAAGTCAAAGATTGGTTATGCATGAAAGAAGAAAAGTCTTACAGAATAAAGGCGGGAAGACATAACAGAAACCCATAAAAACGATGGTGGCGCAAAGCTGGACTCGGTCGGTTTTTTTTACTGAGGATATTGATACGCGAGTTGGGGAGTGGTTGTAGCTGTATAGCAAGCAATGCATGGTACTGAAGATGTTTTACCATGTTAAACCCTCTGAAACTGAATAAAATCTTCTAATTATTGCCGGTGGTTTGCTACATAAGAGAACAACAAACGTAAACAAGAAAACCAACCTTGAAATGAGTCAATCCTTGATTGTCAACCCAACCGACGACGACGTCAGATGGGAACATTTTACCGTTAGTCGACAGTCCAAATCCGACATATCCTTTTGTTTTCACGTGAGTTTCGAATGTTATATGAGTGCCATTTGTCTTCCAAAACAACCAGTAGTTGTCATGGTTGTCCAACTGCCAAACATTACTGAACGGTTCTGTTGGTGACGGTTTTGACGGGGTCACAACGGCAGTTGTTGTGCATTTATAAATAGACAAGAATAAAAGTAGCCAAATGAAACATGAAGTCTCCATAGTTGTCATGAGTATATGGTATGGTCATTTTACTTATAAAGGTGAAGTTTATCTTAACCAAATGTTTACTTATTGATGTTTGCGAAATGACCTACTGGTATCAGTAAGTACGTAGAAACAGAATAATTACTTGGTTCATCCACCGGGTTCAATAGTAGGCGTGCTACATGCACTATTAATGTAGTTCAAGTTGTCCTATTTCAAAAGATAATGCACAAGGATAGTGTATTTTGTAAGATATTTCAGGTGAATTAGTAGAACTATTGAATGTATAATCGCTTCGGCATTCTAGATTCCTGTAGACGTATAAGTGTTGTTTTCCAAAACATTTGAGTTCCTGGGGTCGGGTTTACGAAATGAATTATCATTATTTTCCTTAAATTCAAGCAACCGTGAACCTAATTGTCCTGCTTCCACGCGCCTAAGTCTCTGTGACGTCATTTAAATCCCATAACTTTGATTGGATTTACCAAAAAGTAAGGAGTATTCTTGGATTTCGTTTTTGTGGCGCCATAATAAGATTGCTGGAAATCAAAGATTTAGGAAACAGGGTTACTGTTATGTAACTTTATGGATAATTTTTAGCCAAGTTAATAATTGATTTGGTAAAAATGAATAACATTGATTAATATTTCCGTTTAAAGTATCACGTACATACTGTGGTACAGTTTCAACTGAGATAGTAGAGAAATAAAAAAAAACAAAATAGCTCATATTTGTAACTATGTTTAGGATTTTAACGAATACCGAGAAATAACTACATCAAGGTTTTCGATATTACAAACTCATAAAAATATTCCAAATTTTTCTCAACCGGTTTGGAGCTGCTGGCATGTCGAGTAACTGCTAGTGGTTCTTTGTTGGTGCATTTGTGTAGCGCATCATCTTTTTTTTTATATTTTTGTTTTAATATGGGACTCAGACCTTTTTGAACTGATTTTTAGGTATGTTTAATTGCCAAATATTTTTTTCCCACAGTGGTCAGATTTTTGGGGTTTTTCAAGACTTTAAAAACGCCGCCGTATTTTTTGCGCCTGTTCCAATTCAGGAATTTTTGGCCACTGTTTGTCTTTGTCTCGTTTAACTTTCAGTTTACTTTTATGTTCTTGGAGTATATACCGGTCACTATTTCGCTGTACCTGAGTATAATGTCGTTTTGGGGGCAGCAGTTGTGAGAGCTTCCTCGTCGCTCATTGAAAATACATGGGTGGCACTGAGCTGACATTTTTTTTATCCCGGTGGGGTTGTTGTCTCTTTGACATATTCACTATATTCATTCTCCTTCGGTAAAACGATATTTTAATTTAGTTCAGGTGTAATGTGTTTTCTGATTGGAATCAAGGGAACCAATTTGATAGAAGGTTCTAGCGGTAATCAAAAGAATGTAATCCAGGGACAAAGACTAGACATGGAAAACAGACAAAAACAACAAAGGACATAAAGTAACTAAAATAATGCATACAAAGTAAAAAAAAAAAAAAAAAAAAAGCAAATGAGCATATATATTCATATCATATACGCACATTATAATATATTGTGTTCATAAAAGAATCATGATATGCATACAACTGAATACGCATATCTAGGCGGTTTCAAAGAGTCGGTTGAAACTGCATAAATAATGAAAAGAGCGTAATACTTTTCAATACTTTTCAATACTTTTTATTATTTTTAAAATTGACGTTAAAAGAGTTTTTACGTCGCAAAACAGAACGTTACTTTGGAAACGTCAAAAATGCGCTCTGTGACATTTTTGTTAGACACGGTTTTACATATATATATAACCCATTTGATAAGCTAAGGAAAAAATGAAATGATAAAACCATAGAGGAGAATGAATACATTTTTAAGTATATGAAGAAATCGACTAAACACCATTTGCCTTTTTGAACAATTTCGCATGGTGTACGCGTGAATAAATAAAATATACAAATTTTAGATGTTGTGACATTTTGGTTAGACACAGACAAAATGCTGCGCTTAGACACATGTTCAACCAAGTACAATTATTTTTAGAATATACTATCTGCAGCATATATACATGTAAAATTCCAAATTTCATAGTTATTAGTTCACTCAAAGCTAACGAAAAAAGCTTTTGACAAAGACTGGGTAGCACGCAAAGTGTAGAAAACGTCGAATAAAAGATAACGTGACATCACAACATACGTGCGTATTTATCTACTATTAGAAAATAAAACTTTAGAATAAACATGATATTCTGAATATTTATACAGTCCTTTAAGCGTGAATATACTTTGGTGAAAATACTATTCGTTGTTATATTTTACAAGGGTAAGCAAGAAAGTAGCCAATGGCCAAGTCGAAAAAATTAAGATTTGTGACATAATTGTAATACGGACAAAAAGGCTTTTAACAAAAAGACTGATTGAACATTTTATATATTTTTCATTTGGGTTATGTAATAAATTGTCATATAAATAAAATATTTCTTATAATAAAAGTCCTGATTAAAAAAAAAGCTGTTCGCATAACTTTAAAAAAAAGTCTTACATTTTGTCTTCAAATCGGTTTCTTTCCATTTTTACAATGTCCACATCAAACGGGAGATAATTATGATATTGTAATACGCTTTAATCTTATCATTACGTCATGAAAAATGGGACATCGTCTACAGCACAAACTGCTCTTTAAAAAAAAGTGTGTTTTATCAAAAAACGCCAAGAAACAACTTAGATACATTGGTGAAATTGGAAGCAAGCATTTCTTAATGTTACCCGTCCACATATGAAAATGGACGTTGTTGTGATCGAATAATGCTTTCCCTTCGCAATTAACGACATTTTTCAAAGATTAATGATTGTAATCCTAAAACAACAACCATTTTCGAACATTTTAATATCTATATTGCCTTTGATAAATCCACATTCTAATAGCAATATTTCGATTTTCGTAACCAGCCAAGGTTCAATCGAATGTGACACCAACAACGTACGCAACGTCATTGTTTTGTGGAGGTGCATCACGTGAAGTGCATGCATAAAATTGTGTTTATCAAGAATGTTTTGTCCTCCCCCCTTTTAGGTGATTCTCTGGATCCTCCACTGAAACGTTTCTATCAAAACTCCGTAATAATAAAATTATGAATAATAATATCAATGCATGCGGTGTGCAGTTTAAAAGACGTATCCCTTCAAACAGATTGTCCGAACTCCACCAAAAATGATTTCAGTTATTAAGCAATTAAAATGCATTTATCCGTATAGTACATGAGTACTTAGACAAGCAAACGAAAATAAATTACGTATTAACATACAAACATAATTAAACGACTTATTGTGTAACATCCATTGAACAATTATATATTAGATCGGATTCAGAGAGCAAATAATTTATGTGTACATCTAATGTAATATCGGTCAATCTATATGTCTGCACAAATCCCTCTAAGAAGAGGATCTTCTTGTCTGGATTTTAAGTGCATCTTACTGTTGAAGTTTAAACGTTGAGAAACTCACAAATTATAATGGGTACTAATTTATCTTTGAAATTGGTATAGAACGGAAGCACTCTATATGTCGATGTTCACGACATGATAGGAATGATAAATTTCAAAGATTAACCTTTGTTAAGATCCTTCGTTACTGGGCGCCGAATGGGACTTGATCTTTTTGTAATTAAAACCAATTTTGTGTACACAAAATTGAATTCTGTCAT
Source organism: Perna viridis (assembly GCA_037379345.1). Taxonomy (NCBI): domain Eukaryota; kingdom Metazoa; phylum Mollusca; class Bivalvia; order Mytilida; family Mytilidae; genus Perna; species Perna viridis. The sequence continues at coordinate 27,474,803 of CM074517.1, read as the reverse complement.
AACAAAATCATTTTTGTCGTACAAAAATATGTTATACAGTCTTGTTTTATGATCACTTCCATTTTGTCATGACAAAATTCTTTTTGTCAAATAGGTATGCAAATATTAACTTCATTGCATAGAAAATTGACTTTTGCTACGTGGTATGGAAATTTAATAACAAAAGTCAATTTTGCAGAACAGCTCATGACAGAATTCAATTTTGTGAACTTTGTGACGTAATTTAATTTTGTCATAATATTTCTCCGTTTTAGTTTACAGAATCCAAACTAAACTAATTTGCATACAAAATTGACTTTTGTTACCCAATACTCATATTAGGCAACAAAAGTAAAGTCTGTGATACAAAAATGAACTTAGTCATGACAAAAGTAACTTTTGTCCACTGTATGACAAAATTTTCAATTTATATTAGGTTATAAATTTTGTTAATCTGAACTAATTTTTGTTGAAAAAAAACTCACTTTTGTCTGTACAAAATTGAATTTTGAGTACAAAACCACAAGATTCCCATTTGGTGACCTGTATTCACTACATTCAATACAGGAAACAATGATATTCAAACTCAGTCATATTTAATACATACTTTTCATATACTGAATACACTGATAACGATAGATCTGACATGATATACGGTAACCACATTTAACAAATCTTGATAAGATTTTGCATTGCGTTGGTCATTCGTGGTTGGATAAAACCATTCGTCCAAATAACCGAGGCTGAAAAGACATCCAAATAATTCGGAAAAGGATAGTTCGATATAAAATGTATTCCCCCATAATATAGAATAAGCAAGCAAAATCGGAAAAAATGTTATAAGCTCCTGTAATCGTCTATGATTATTTAGACGCTAACCTTGGAGCTTATAACTTATAATGTAATTATCATAACTTTGAACGATTAACACAGTCAAACGTTTTTTTATTTCTTTGTGTGTGTGTGTGTGTGTGTGTGTGTGTGGTTGTTATCTTTCTCTCTGAAATTATTATAAAGACGCTTACTAGTCTCCAAGATTTCGATGCCATGGAGTAAAAAAACAGCATCTTAAGTTCCGTGACATTGTCTGAAATCAAAACCACTACTTCATCTTGCGTTAGTTACAGTAGCTTCATAGTAATATGTTCTTACGTAATTGTGCGACGTGTTATTGCAGACGGACGAACATTTGTATAACATGCTACTTGTATATTCGTCTTAAAAGATGGGCTTATAATTACATATTTCAAAGCACTTTAGGTAATACCCGCAGAAAAGTTTTCGCATTGCATATCCCTGAGCGGGTGTACGTCAAAACATGGATGCTATAAAAATATAGTGTATTTTCTTTTTGCCTCTCTTCAAACTAATGTTTTGTCAAAAGATATGACTTATAAAAACAATGAATTATAAAATAGAGCAAACATCACACTATAAGATGACAAACATTTTTAAAAGAAAATCTAACATGATAACATAAAACTGTTCTACTGAAAAGGTTGGTTTGATGAGTGCAAAACGAAAGTGAAAGTAGAGAAAATGGCTATTTATAGTTCAAGACTACTTTTCTGTCCGATCTTCGTGCATTCACCCTATTTTCTTTGCGGGAAATTATGTTTTTCACATGTCCTTGGAAATGCTACATAAGTGGACGTTATATTGAATTAATTCACATATTTTTTGTAAAATCCTAAATATATGCACTTCATTATAGAAGTCCATGGGAAAATTAATACGATACTGAGACCTTTTGACTGTAAATCTAGTTAAGACTATGTGTCGTAGTAACGCTTAATCTCGGCCCTGCAGTTGACATACCTATACCGGAAGACAAAGACGTTACGTTTATGAGGTCCATGCAAATATTTTACGTCACCGAACGACATCGTCGATGGTCTATTCCGATCGTACAGACGTGTTTTTTTCTCGGTGAATAGTTTACGGAGTCAACCGTCTACTCGTTGTCGAACTTGATATAATTTTAGTTCATTTGGACGTAATCGGTAAGTTCTAAAATATCTAACATAGTTTTGTTCTTTTTAGAAGCATATTTCAAATGCATTTTCTTTCATAATTATTAAATTATTATCCTACAATATTATATCGTAAAGGAATAGTTATATCAATATTTATATAGACATATCATTCACTAATTATGAATTCAGTTTCTTTCAAACCTACGAACTAATAGATGTGACAGCATTTTAGTATATTTAGCTAGCTAGAAGGAAAGTGAAAGACTGTGTTGATTCCCCAAAATATGTTTTGTTATCATAACTGCAGACGCAATGTTGTACACACAAGTTATGAAAGTTTCAAATTGTATAATCTTATTATTGCAATATCCATTACTCATCTGTGTTCTGTTACTGGCGATCGAAGTCTAAGACTTATGAAATGAGACTGAAAATAGGTAGGTATGAGGACAATTCATGTAAAGATATTGTAGGTATATCAAACTATTATTTTAGAAAGGGTCGGGAAAGGAAAAACGTTGTCATCTCACAACAGGTGCCAATAACAGCACGAGACTTCCGCTTCTCTTTGGGACCATGTCAACTAACGAGAGAGGCTATGATGTTCTGCACAAAAAGAAACATCAAACCAACAAACGGCAATGGTAAAATTAGTTTTTGATGTTTGAAAGATATGACTAAATTCAGTCATCCTTATTTTCCCACGGTCTGCAAGAAAGCGGGAAATATAAAATTCGACCCCTTCTCCTTCCACGCATTTTGTTTCGTTAAAATCAAATCGGTATTACTTTATGGTTTTGATTTTACGCACATTTTGAAAATTCGATTGCACAATTTAAAGAACATTATTTTAATTACTTCTGGGGACAGTCGGTCAAAGGTCAATGCCACCGATAATGAAAAATTGTTTTAAAGGCAAGCGATCTCAATAACTACTACATATTCGCTATCTAAGGGTTACCACCCTTTCTACCTCCCTTAATTCATTCTTAGGCTAGCAGATTACGGTAGTATTTTGAAGGGAGATGGGCAGGACCGTAATCCTTGACTAGCGAAGATGTAACTACTGTTGCTACTTGTACAAATTAAACAATAGTAGAATATCCATGAAACACAAGTAATATAATCCTGTAAACCAAGAATAACCTCTTTGTTTTTCGTCCTCCTTGACATCAATTTACCTTTGAACTTGCAGGAAACTATTTCATGAATATGGAAATAGAAGGAGAAAAGGGTGAACCACCATGTATCAAGTATCAAACTGTGGTATGTTTACCTGTTTCTGTCGGCTTTTGGTCGTTCAGACGAAAGATAATTAATTGTCGTAATTTCTCTAATTAACTAAACGCGCCTGGTTTATTTATGTTTACTAGGGAGTCTCTTCGTGTCATTTAATTTAATTTTTTTTTAACTCTTTAAAACAATTTCATACTTGATCCCTGTTTAAACATGACTTTTATGTTTTATAAACTTTAGGTTACATTGACCAAAGATGATACAATAAAACGATTCTGCCAAGACATGATCACTGCTGCAATTTGTTTCTTGGCGTATTTTGATAAAACGAACTTTTTTGGGAAGAGCAGTTTGTGCTGCAGACGATGTCATATTTTTCATGACGTAATGATAAGATCAAAGTGTATTACAATATCACAAATATCTCCACTTTGATGTGGACATTGTAAAAATGGAAAGAAATCGATTTGAAGACAAAATGTTTGACATTTTTTTAAAGTTATGCGAACAGCTTTTTTTAATCGGGATTTGTATTAACTATATTGATAATTTATTTCACAACCCCAATGAAAATATATATAAAATGCTCCATCAGTCTTTTTGTTAAAAGCCTTTTTGTCAGTATTTCAATTATGTCACAAATCTTAATTTTTTCGACATGGCCATTGGCTACTTTCTTGCTTACCCATGTAAAATATAACAACGAATAGTATTTTTACCAAAGTATATTCATACTTAAAAGACTATACAAATATTCAGAATATCATGTTTATTCTAAAAAAATAATGAGTTTTATTGTCTAATAGTAGATAAATACGCACGTATGTTGTGATGTCACGTTGCCTTTTCCCGACGTTTTCTACACGTTGCGTGCTACCCAGTCTTTATCAAAAGCTTTTTTCGTTAGCTTTGAGTGTTGGAATTTTACATGTATATATGCTGCAGATAGTATATATATGCTGCAGATAGTATATTCTAAAAATAATTGTACTTGCTTGAACAAGTGTGTAAGCGCAGCATTTTGTCTGTGTCTAAGCAAAACGTCACAACATCTAAAATTTGTATATTTTATTTATTCACGCGTACACCATGCGAAATTCGAATAAATTGTTCAAAAAGGCAGATGGTGTTGAGTCGATTTGTTCATATACTTAAAAAATGTATTTATTCGCCTCATCATTAAATTTTCATTTTTTCCATGGCTTAACAAATGGGTTATATATATAATGTAAAACCGTGTCTAACAAAAATGTCACAGCGCATTTTTGACGTTTCCAAAGTAATGATCTGTTTTGCGACGTAAAAACTCTTTAACGTCAAATTTAAAAAAAAAACAATAAAAAGTATTGAAAAATTACGACACTAGATTAATACGACTGTGGATGTAATGAATTAAATAAAAAACGATTTTATCGAATCTAATAAAATAATGAAAGAAATGTTGAAAAGAAAACAGAAAAAAAGAAATATGAAAATGTTGCCCAACTTGCCTATAACTTGCCTATAACTTGCCTATAACCTGAAAACGGTCCAAAAAACATAAAATCTGCTGTACATTTGCCTACCCGAATTAAAGAACACATTTAAAATAGAATAATTAAAATAGAAAAAAAAGCTATCAACGTTTTGATAAAGCACGTATTTTTACCCTTTTTGGCCCCCTTTTCTAAAGCGACAAGGGCACGACGACTGCGCCATAACATTATACGACCGCAAGTTTTTTCGTCGTATACTAGTAATTAAAAAGGGAGATTTCGCTCTCAAATTTTCTCAAAGAGGGAGCTTTGCCAAGGTTTTGTTTTCTCGAAATGTTTAGCAATGTTTTGTTTAGCAACATACCTTAGAACTCCGAAATGAGTACATGTATTCGGAAATTTCAACATACAATGTACATCTACATTAGAGATATAAAACCAAATAGGAAAGAAATAAATTCACTGTATACGCTACCACAATTTCCGGGGGGGGGGGGGGGCTGTACTGACTATTTTGCTTGTATGTTTGTTGGCTTTCTGGTTTAGTGAGGGTGTTTTGCTTTTTTTCACGCATCACGAAATATGTTTTCATAATTCCTAACATTTTTCTCATAGGATAAAATTTCCTTTAAATCATTTACCATATCAGGATGTAATCTGATCATTTCAATTGACCAAAACGTACGAAAAAATAATATCGAATCGGATAATTAAATAATAAAACATGTCGTGTGTGTTATTTTATGTCAAAAAAATAATTAAGCACACTTCTTTTTACACGTTACAATTATAGAACGATGTACGTCGCAATACAAAAAAGACGTCGAAATTTTGCCGATTTCGATGTTACCAAATATGACACCAACACCGTACGCTACGTCAATAAGATCTAAATGAATTGACAAAATTAAGAGCAGAAATCGAAGAAAAACTAGAATACTTTATGAAATTCTTATACGCAGACGATACCGATATACTGGCAGAAAACTCGGCAGACTTACAAACATATATGCGTACTACATTTGTTCTTACGAAATTGTTCGAGCGCTGTAACAACTGGCAGCTCGTTGTTAAATGAACTGAATTATATAATACATATTCCGCATTGTGGATTTGCACTGAAAGTTTTTACCTTTATGACACACTATTTTGATTGTAGGAACTACAAGACTTTACATCAAATGCCCCCGAACCTGAATTATATAAATAAATACAAGTTCGGCTTTGTAGATTTTCAATGAATTTTCTACCTTTATGGTACATTATTTTGCTGGTAGGAACTTCAGGAACTAATTTAATGCTAGGATAAATACTTAATTGATAATTACCCCGAAACCTAGATTATATAATACAGGTTCCGCTTTGCGGGTTTCTTAGAAACACTACATTAAGGATATAAGGATACTATTTGCGTGGGGTAATCTATAAAAAAACAATAATAAATCATCAAGTACCCCGGAACCTGAATTAATACATGTTTCGCTTTGTAGTTTTCCAGTTAATTTTCCACCTTAATGGTACATTATCTTGTTTGTAGGAACTACAAAACTATATCAAATGACCTGGAAACTGAATTCTATAATACAGGTTCCCTGGTATATTTCCGCTGTATGTTTCACCTTTGTAATATTTTGTGCTTGTAGGAACCAATAATGACTATATCAAATACCCCGGACCTGAATTGTTCCGCTGTTGTAGATTTCATTTGAATACTCGACCTAAAGGATACATTTTTGATTGTGGGAACTTATCTAATAGAAGGATAAGGACTGTATTAAATCTCCCGGAAATTGAAAACAAAATATGATACGGGTTCCGGTTTGTAGGTTTTATGTAAATCTATGGAAAATCCTGACAACAATATAATGTATTCACATCTCCACAAAGTTTCATAACAATGTTTTAATCTACTTACGAAATAGTATGGACATACGGACAGACAGACAGAATATAAATACTCCTAAACTTCGTTTTACATGTATTTTAGTTCCACTGGTATGTTTGTTATATTGTCTGTCTCCAGTGATGAAGGTGATGTTAATATTGCCTCAACTAACACGTCTGGTGGTTGTTCTACCTGATATTGATTGTTTGGCCTGAAATTCTCACATTGTTAGTGCCGATACTACCTGATGTCTGCAGTGGTGGATCCAGGGGGAGGGTGCAGGGGATTGAAATCCCTCCTTTTTATTGGAAAATTTGTCTTTTTCATGTGAAAAATTGACAAAAAATGGCAAATAATGTCCTAGCATCCCTTGTTTCTAGGAACCGGCTGGCACCCCTTCTTTTAAAAGTGTTCGCATCCGCTCTTGTGTCTTCTTTGATTTTTCACTTTCGGTAGCTCAGCGATGATGACACAACTGTAACAATACATCGAGGTGATAATATTGCCAATAAAACATCAAGGATTAGTAATGAAAGTCTCAGAGAATGCTCATATTAGCATACTACATGATAACTTAAGTCGGCCATACATGTACCAATAATAAACAATAAATCTTTGAGCGATGGCTCATTTGTGATACCCCCGCTTTCAACCACATATTAGGAAAATAAACAAAGTTATCGGTAAACAGAATGTTAGACCCATTGAGTATTAGGTAAAGTATTGTCCATTAAAACCGGGGTCACGAGGGTTATCTCAGCGCACGTTATATAATCTTTATTGACCATTTCAGCTGTCATTCATTATTTTTAATTACATTACTTAACAAAGCAAAAATTTGATGCGATGCTCGGTAGTAGGCTTTGACTTTATCATTTTATGTTTCATGTTTTGAATTTTATTTTCTGTGTCTCTTTATTATCACTGTGTCTTTTTAGTGCATGGTTGCTTATTTTTCTTTAAATTGTTTTGTTTTATGCTTCACCGAGCCGCACCGGAAGCATTCGGAGTATGTTGGTGAAGCTTGTATGAATTTCTAACGTCACAGACCGACGTTCCTGACGACGGCACCGTCGGTGAACTATCTAGATAGTACAGACGTGTTTTTGTCTGGGAGAAGAATTTACGTTGTTTATCGTTAGACTCCCAATATCTTCAAATTGTCAGACTCGATTTTAGGTGTGATTTTTACAAAATCAGTAAGTACTTAAAATTGCTTCATAAATTTCTTTTCCTTCATTCTTTTTTTTTTCTTTTCTCTGCACTTCTATTGGAAGCATTTAGTTTACATGTTGTATTTTTCAAATAGGAATACTAGTTTTGTTAAAGATTACTAGGAACTACGGGATTGTCTCATTGCATGTCTGGTTTGTGCTCATGCTGAGGCAGATCCAGACGGTTCCACGTGCTATTATTTGCTCGTTTTTGCACTATTGTTTTTTTACAAAATTGATAACAAAAGTTTCTTTCACAAAATGGTATTAAAACCATCGAACCACCACCCCCTCCATTCACCGCTGCTGAACATGAAGCTGTACAGACTTCTGCAGATTTTGACAAAAGGTATTTAAAAGTATCTTCTTTCAGACATGGAAAGAAAAGCTCGAGAAAGAAAGAAAAGTTTCCGTCTGCAATACCAGCACGAGACTTCCACTTCTCTTTGACACCATGTCAGCTGACGAGAGAAGCCATGATCTGTAAAATCAGAAACGTCAAGCAAAAGAACAATGAAGGTAAATGAACAAAATTAACAAGTTAAATGATCGATCATTGACAGAGGTTATTTTTAATCACGGTGGTCTATGTTCTATTAATTTTTTTGTTTCGACATTATTTGACCTTTCAACTTGCAGGTCAGCATGCCGTAAATAAGGAAAAAGGAACAGAGGTCAGACCACCATGTACTAAATATCAGATTGAGGTAGGTATTATACCACAAGAAAGGTAATAACAAAATTACCGAACTGATAAACTCCAGGCAAAAGTTAAAAAGAAAATGTCAAAAGGAAAGTCCCATTAGGAAAATGCAATATTAGAATAAAAACTGTAAAGTTAGAAACCACCGCAATACAGGCATTAACAATTACCTGTTCACTTATAGTTGTTTTTTTTTGTCAGACTAGCACACTGACTTTGTTATAAAAAGTAAAACGCATATTCTGGTTGTAAGATTAGTCCAAAATGAATATTTTGTAATAAAATCAAATTGCTGGTCTCTTGCTTTATTGCAAATTTGATCACCCAAAATATAAATTAGATAAAGCCTTTCGTAACATGAACACGAACATGAATGCTTTATGTCGTACAGGTGATCACGACCGAAGATGAAGCTATCGGAACATTCTGTCAAGATATTATCTCTGTAGCCACTTTTGAGGTAGCACTCGAAGAAAGACTTAAATTGGAACCAGTTGACCATGTTGAAATGACAAGGCATGAAATAGGTAAAATATGAATTTCAAATCACAACCGTTGTTTTAATATGAGGCCGAAGTTCTAGAGTGGCCATATATAATGTTCCTGGTCAATGGTTGTTCCTGCATTTTTTCAAACTTCCATATTTGTACCACGTGATTTGAACACAGCTCATTACCTGTCATAGTGATATTAGAGCCTCCGGGGTTTTGGATTATATTTTAAATTCCTAAGGGATGAAGCGTCGGGTTCGTAAACTTTAATGGATCCAAAAAAAAAAAAAAAAAATTGTAGGAAATGACGTACGTAATTTCGAAATGGTTGTTTGAACTTCCAATGCATGCACAGAGGTCAGAGTAGCTGTTCTATAAAGTCTCGCATACTCCCGTACTACTAGGTCGATACATCATCGAAGCATCATTAACAAATTAACAATTGTCCAAATAGTCAAAGCCTGAAAACAATCATTGACCGCTAAGAGGAATACATTGTCTATATGAAAATGAAAAATGAACATTAAAAAATGATACATTTACAAAAAGAGTCACTAAAAGCATTCGATTTTCAAAAATGTCTGTCATTTGTTTATCATTTCACTTTTAGATCAACTTGGTAGGACACATGGAATAGAAGACATTGCCCTACAGAAAAAAGAAAATCTGGTTGGTACAAAAAATTATTACTTTAGTAGTACTACTCCAGCTAAGAATCATGCAAAATGTGATTCATGATTGCAAAGCCTATTTATATTTTTTATATTTTGTTGAAAACATTATACGAAACAGAAATTGATATGTTTTTTTTTTCATATAACCCCTGTTCATAAGTGACATAGAATGTTCTGTAGAATTCAACAAAAGGGGGATAACTCTGTAAATGACACCAAAATACAGTAGAAATTAATGGACTTTCAATGTAAATTATCTCCTAAGAGCAGACAGATTGAAATGAATGCTTATACATTTCATCATATAAAGGAACTTAATAACAAAAACAACAAAAATATATAGCCTTTTTGGTGTATCACATGTTACACAATTTGCATGATTCTTACAAAGACTGCTACTTAACTTGTCTCAGTTAGTAAATGTAACACAAGACAATTTAAATTTGCAAAACACTGAATTGCAAATCTTGCGCTGCTTTTTCTTCAACCTACCATGTCATGTGAGTAACCATTGGATGCAGATTCGCATGGGATTTAATGAAATGCATTTTATTTTACAATTTTTGATAAAATAAACTTATAGTTTCAATTTAAAAATCATGGGATTTTTTTATCCCATGGGATTCTTCATTGTGTGTTTTAGTGACCGTCAAGAAAGTGTACCTAATAAAAAGTATTCCTAACCATGACTTAGTTACACAAAGAATCACTTAAGTATAGTTTGTTGATAAAAAATCGTCAAAGAGTGAAACAAAGAGGCTATGGCTATAAACCACTTCCCAAAAATGTCCCCTTGAATACCATTTCAATATTGTAACATTGTAACACAAGTCACTGGCAATTTCTTCTTCGCATAGGACTACAGCAAGAAAGACAAGAAAAAACTAAAAGAAATTAAAAAGACAAATGACAAAGAGAACAAGAAATTACAAAAATTCCAAGAAAAAACAACTAAAGAATACATTAAAATGGTGAATGAAAAATATAAAGAGAGAAATAAATTGAAACTGAGAGAATGGGAAAAGCAGGTAAAAGATAACAAGAAAAAAGAAAAAGAGGAGGTAACTCTAGCAAAGAAAGATCTAGAGAGGGAAAAGAAAGAAATGAAACTAAAGGAAAAATACACGAAGAAGGAAAAGAAGAATTCCGAGAAAGGTATAAACATATTTCTTTTGAATGAATCGTTTTGATATCTTTTTGAAGCAATTCTAAAATCTTTTGAATATTTTTCAAAGTTCTGTCATATAAATCATTAATTTTAATGCTACCAGATGTTGAATAATGCAAGAAACTTAATCAGTTAAATGGTTCCTTAAACATTTTGCCTTTATTAAATTTTCTTGTTAGCCACCCCCCTTCCCCACCTCCCAAAAGAGCCCCTCAGCAAAAAAAAAATACTAATTTAGTGCTTTTCTCTATTTTTCAGAAGAAAAGAAAACAATCTCAAGTGAAAACTCAACTAAAGGCTGCAATACAAAAGAAGAAAATGGAAAACACAAATCAAGAATCGGGTTCTTCGACCGTTTGAGGAGTCTCTTTACTGTCTGTCGTGCATCTGATGGAAGAGCTGATTAGGCAAATGTTTATTTCAGAGATTGAAGCACTGAAGTGACTTTTGACAATAATCATAGATCTAGCTATAATTGTACATGTATAATCTTATTTATCATTACTTATCTGTACAGATTGAATAGTTTTTAATTTGTTTTCAAATCACTGCATTTAAGTAGGTGTAATGTCTGTCATTACTTCGTCCATGAATCTCGTTTATTTACTGATATTTAACTTCTTGGTGAATATAACAGACAGGTATTCAACTTTGATATACTGCACACCATTTCATGAACTAATTTTTTTTATAGCAAAGATACATCATGACTTTGTATATTAGGTGTTTTTTTGTTTCCCTTGCATGTCTGATTATTTATTTAATCGAGTTTTAATAAAGTTAACATTTATTTACTCAACTCATTTTTGACTAAAGTTTTAATGCTTTTGTATGGCACCCCAGGTGTCAGTTTCACAAAAAGTCGTAAGTGTAAAATTGATCGTAAATAATGACGTCGTAAACTAAAATAGCATTGTAACCTGATGATTTACGATCAATTTCACACTTACGACTTTTTGTGAAACTGACACCTGCACTATGTGCTTTGGAATCCTAGGCAGATAGAGTCGTTATTTAAGGGAAACCAAGGGAATCAGGATTCATGCAAACGATCAACAATAAAAAAAAAGAAAACACAATCCATAAACTTGATTAAGAAAGTAGACACACACAACAAAGATAAATAAATAATAAACAAAAAATTACGTTTCGCGAAAGTCACCTCCCGTACACATATTATCTCGAAACCTAAATATTTATAGATGCGGCACATTATTTTCACCCTAAAAACAAAATCACACCCAAATCGGAGCATTTTGAAGTTTTGGCGGAAAATCAGTCGCAGAAATCACAAAATTTATATTCGGCATTTCATTTTCACACTCGAAACCAAATTTTGTCCAAATCGAAGTAGTTTTAAATTTGGGCAAGAAATAAGGTTGTCAGGGTAACGGACAACAAATCGTGTTTGTTTTCTTTCTTTTTTCTTCCATAGTTAATAATATAAAATTACCATTGTACCATACTTTCAAAACTTTTAAATTCTATACTCACAACTGTCAAAGAGGGTCTGCAGTCCTACCACAACAGCCCCGTGCAGGTCCGGGTGTTAAAAGAATAGGCCTGCAGCAGCGCTAAGCTTGTCGTAAAAGGCGACTAAATAGTGCTCAGAACCCTAGCCGGGGGCTAGGGCGCTTTGCCCACAGAGCAACTGGGATGTGTGCCCCAGTTGGTGGAATGGGGTACCCCTGGCGTGTTACATGCTGGGGTTGTCAGGCTATAATACGGAAAACCTGACCGCAAACCATAGTGGTGCACCGTGTTCGGAAAGATGCCACGTTCCTTGCACGTTAAAGAACCCTACTGTGGTATTCTCCCGGAGTAGGAACCATAGGGCTCCGCCACAGGAGGCTAAATTGCCCAACCCTATCCACCTCTCCCTATTTCCAGTGGCAATCAAACTTTGTTGACCCTATTGTCCTTGTGTCCCATCCCCTTTTCATTTCATCATCATTTCATGTTCATTTTATCATCAATTTCATGCTCATCGTCTGAATATAGCTAAAATATTGCTGCTCGGACGTTAAACCCCAACAAACAAAACAAACCTACCACAACACTTGTTACTCCCGTAGTGGTATTAATTCAATGTGGATCCTGATAAATTCGAAAGATCTTTTGGAGACAATTAGTTCAAGACAATTATCTGAATATAATAGCATTAAAACCTTTGATTTTTCAACACTGTATACTTCTATTTCCCATTCTCAGTTAAAATCCCGACTTAAAAACATTATACGTCGTTGTTTTTTTCCAAAAAAAGATGGTACACATAGATACAAATATATAGTTCTTGGTAGAGATTCCTCATACTTTGTAAGAAAAAATTCCCAATCATCTTCCAAAAATACGGAGGAAGATGTTTACAAAATGCTGGAATTTTTAATCGACAACATATTTGCCCAGTGTGGTGGACGTGTTTTTTCAACAAACGGTCGGCATTGCAATGGGAACAAATTGTGCTCCTTTACTTGCTGACCTATTCCTTCACTCTTATGAGGCTGACTTTATAGCTGATCTGATCAGAAAGAAAGAATATCGTTTGGCTAGATCCTTCAATCTCAGTTTCCGCTTTATAGATGACGTATTATCTTTAAACAATCCTAATTTCGGGGATTTGATACATCGCATCTATCCAAAAGAACTTGAGATAAAGGATACTACAGACACTGTGAAGTCAGCCTCATATCTTGACCTACACTTAGAAATCGATGGTAAAGGAAAACTATTGACCAAACTTTACGACAAACGTGATGAATTTTCAATCAAAATTGTCAACGTTCCTTTTATCTGTGGCAACATCCCTTCAGCACCTGCGTATGGAGTGTTCATATCACAACTCATACCTTATGCCAGAGCTTGCCGAAACTACGCAGACTTTTTGTATCGCGCTAGAACTCTAACAAATAGGCTTCTGGAACAGGGTTATGTTGCTACAAGATTGACGTCATCACTACAGAAGTTTTATGGTTGTCATCATGAACTCGTGGATCGTTGTGGTGTATCCATCTGCACCATGAAAACTGTTTTATTCAATGGATCATAGTTTTCCTTTCCTCGGTCGTACATGTACAACATTACACCGCAAAATATATGATTTATTTTTCGCATTTAACAGTGTTGATTTTACATTTAAAATTGCATTGTAACCATGAAACTGTTCGGAATTTAGTTTCCATTCGGCATGCGATCCGAGTCAGCAGTACACTGTTACGCTGCTTTTGATTAACTGAAAAGGGGTGTGGTTTACTCACGAAAAACACTGTAAATTTGAGGAAAAAGAGGGAGGTGATTTTGTTTTACTTAGACATTTTATTACATGTTATTAATAAATACTGTTGGACGTGTTTTTATTGATATTTTTGTTTGAGTAAATAAGGTATGCTTATCAGTTGTTTTTGTATTTGGAAATCGCTTACAGAAAAAGCGAGTACTATTTCGATGTACATACTGCTTGTTGTCTTTTGTCCTATCTTTTTAAAGTGTTTGCATTCTGAGGCTACGATCTGAAGAGTTAAACCTGATTTCAATATATACGATCTGAAGAGTTAAACCTGATTTCAATATATATATTGAAATCAGGTTTAACTCTTCAGATCGTAGCCTCAGAATGCAAACACTTTAAAAGAGGAGGGTTGAGCGCTCACAAACCTCTCCACATACTGTATGTGCCTGTCCCAAGCCAGGAACTGGTAGTCCAGTGGTTGCCATTGTTCTTATGTAGCTTTCCTTATCTTGTGTTTACAGATTTTTCTGTGTGCAACGAGAAAAGTCGAGTACATGTATCCTCCAATGATTTTTGACATTCTAACAGTGGACATTAATTTCTCATTTGTTCCCAGATAGGGACTACAAACGAATGTCTCATGCTCTGCAACCAATGATCATATGACTGCTGAAGTCAAGAATACAATCGTTTTATGGTCTTTACCATGAAATCGTGATTATTACATGGTGTATCTATCTGCATCTTGGAAACCGATTTTGTTCACTGTGACTGAGTATTATTTTCATCTACATAATGTACCATCCGCCGGAGGTTTTTTAGGAAGCAGAGAAAGTTTACCCTATCGGAGCAACTACTCCATGCTCCAAGCATATAGTTGGGTCCGAGTTGCTCATTTTGATTTAATTTCTATGTATATATATTTTTTGTTCTTTGTGGCGTGTGTCTACTTTCTTGTTCAAGTTTACGTAATGTTTTTTGTTTTGTTATTATCGTTTGAATCCCTTGATTTCCATTTTAAAAGAACCCCATCTGCCTTGCATTCTAAAGCACACAGTATTTGGATACCATACAAAGGCAGTAAAACATTAATGAAAATGACAATTTATAGAGTTTTAATACTCGATTAAATAAATAAACAGATATTTAAGGGAAACAAAATAGAAACAAATATACATGATGTATCTTCGCTACAAAAATAAATGAGTTCATGAAAGGTGTACAGTAATTTAAAATTGAATACTTCTTTGTTATATTCAGGACATAAAGATAAGTAAGAATAATTTAGTTTGATAGAGTATGCTCAGACAATTATAGCTAGATCTATGATTACTGTCAAAAGTCACTTCATCATTTTCAGTTACTAAAACAAACATTTGCCTAATCGGCATTCCCATCCGCTGCACAACAGAACGCAAAGAGATTTCTCAAACGGTCGAAGATCCTGATTTTGGATTTGTGTTTTCCATTTTCTTCTTTTGGAATGCTATGTTTAGTTGAGTTTGAAGCTCCTGAGAATGCTTTCTTTTCTTCTACAAAATAAGGAAAAGCGTTATATTTGTGATTTTTGTTTTGTTTTATTTTTGTTTTGTTTTATTTTTGTTTTATTTCTTGTTTTTTTTTTTTTTTTTTTTTTTTTTTTTTGGGGGGGGGGGGGTGCTAGTCAGAAAATTACTGAATAAGTATTTCTTGTACTGTTCAACATCTGGTAGTATTAAAATTATTTAATTAAAAGTATGACAGAACGTTGAAAATATTCAGAAGATTTTAAAATTGCTTCAAAAGATATCAAAACGATTCATTCAAAAGAAATACGTTTATACCTTTCTCGGAATTCTTCTTTTCCTTCTTCATGTCTTTCTCCTTTAGTTTCGTTTCTTTCTTTTTCCTCTCTAGTTCTTTCTTTACCAGCTTTGCTCCCTCTTTTACTTTCTTCTTGTTTTCATTTGCCTGCTTTTCCCATTCTCTTAGCTTCAACTCATATCTCTCTTTATATTTTTCATTCACCATTTTAATGTATTCTTTAGTTGTTTTTTCTTGGAACTTTTGTAATTTCTTGTTCTCTTTGTCTTTTGTCTTTTCAATTTCTTTTAGTTTTTTCTTGTCTTTCTTGCTGTAGTCCTGTGCGAAGAAGACATTCTGTGCAAGTGAAGTGTGTTACAAAGTTGTAATGCTTTCAAAGTGGACACTTTGGATGGGGTTAATAGCACAGCCACTTCGTTATTACTTTTTGACGGGTTTAAATAAAATAAAACTGTATTTAAGAGATTCTTTGTGTAACTAAACATGTTCACGGTTTGGAATACGTTTTATTAGGTACAATTTCTTGACTGTCAATAAAACACATTTACTACAATTTTTTTTAAATTGTCAATGAGACAAGTTAACTAATAATTATTTTGTTTGTTTGTTTGTTTGTTTGTTTTTTGTTTTTTTGTTGTTTTTTGTTTTTTTGTACAAACCACATTTTCTTTTTTCTGTAGGGCAATGTCATCTGCTCTATTTGTCCTATCAAGTTGATCTGAAATAGATATGATAAGCAAATGACAGTCGTCATTGACAATCAAATACGTAGACTTAAACAACTCATTTGTTCATTCTTTTTGTTTTCCATTAGACGATGCAGTCCTCGTAGCTGTTTATAGTATTTCATGTTTGCCTATGAGGGACCGAGAAATTGGTACTCAAAGGACGACTTTTAATGATGCATCGATGATGTATCGACCTAGAAGTACGGGAACTTTCTTAAACAGTTACTCGAAAGTTTGTGCCTACATTAGATGCCACTCTATAGATAGGTCACTGCAGATAATTTTATGACAATTAGTGGAAAAAAAGCTATATTGAGACACTTAAACAAGCAATCCCAAACTTTTCCTATAAAAAAGTATATATTTTTCAAATCCAATCATTACGGAGATCCATGAAAATATATGCATTCTTATATATGTTGTCATAAAATTCTGTAGCTACGGTAACATATTAAGAAAATATCAGTTTATATAACCATTTTTGGGTGCCTTCCCAAAATTAACTTTTTTAAGGATTTTCTAAAATATTAGACACTTTAAAACTACGAGGAAAATTAAACAGACATGGTAAAACCCCCAAAACAACTGTATTTTTTTCTTTGCATTTGTTCATGATTTGAATTCTTAAAGTTCGTGCGAAATTTTTAATTTTTGAAAAACAGGCAGTTGGTGCAGAGGACCTGAATCTTTCCGGATTGCTTAAGACATGCATTTTACACCTTTTTTACCTTCACAAGTATTGCATCTGTTCATGTACGAATGTTCTACTACCCACAATCAACATTTACATAAAGTTTTACCTTTTATTTTAAAGTTTTACAAAATTAAAATTTTGTGTACGAAACAGTGGACACCAATCACATCTGTATAGTGCAACCTTCATTTCAAGGAATTATTTCGAAATTAAATACGTCATTTCCAACAAAATGATTTTGATCCATTAAAGTTTCATGACCCTTAGGTTTTAAAATATAACCTCAAAAACGCCGATGCTCTGATTTCAGTATATTATGTGCAAAATTAAAACACATACAAATACGGAATATTTAGAAAAAAATGCGAGAACAACCACTAGCTAGGATTATTTAACTTTTTATTTGTAAGACTAGAACTTCGGTCTCATATTTAAAACAATGGTTGTGATTTTACATTCATAATTTATTATACCTATTTCATGGCTTCTTGTCATTTCAACATGGTAAACTGGTTCCAATTTACGTCTCTCTTCTAGTGCTACCTCGAAAATTGCTGCGGAGATAACATCTTGACAGAATGTTTTGATAGATTCATCTTCGGTCAAGGTCACCTGTACAACATAAAAAATTCATGTTCGTGCTCATGTTTAAATGTTTTATCTTATATATATATATATTTAGAGTGGGGTCAAAGTTGATTGTAGGGGTTTAACGTCCGAGCAGCAATATTTCAGCTATATTCAGACGATGAACATGAAATGGATGATAAAATGAACATGAAATGATGATGAAATGAAAAAAAGGGATGGGACACAAGAATAGTAGGGTCAACAAATTTTGATTGTCACCAGAAAAAGGGAGGGATGGGTAAGGTCGGGCAATTTAGCCTCCTGTAGCGGAGCGCAAAGGTTCCTTCTCCTATCGAATACCACAGCAGGGTTCTTTAGCGTGCGAGGAACGTGGCATCTTTCCAAACACGGTGCTCCACTATGGTTTGCGGTCAGGTTTTACGTATTATAGCCTGACAACCCCAGCATGTAACACGCCAGGGGTACCCCATTCCACCACCTGGGGCACACATCCCAGTTGCTCTGTGGGCAGAGCGCCTAGCCTTCGGCTGGGTTTCTGAGCACTATTTAGTCGCCTTTTACGGCAAGCTTAGCGCTGCTGCAGGCCTATTCTTACACCCGGACCTGCACGGGGCTGCCCACAGAGCAACTGGGTTGTGTGCCCCAGGTGGTGGAATTGGGTACCCCTTGTGTGTTACATGCTGGGGTTGTCAGGCTATAATACGGAAAACCTGATTTGATTTTTTAAGCGAATAAAAACCCTCATCTAGATTCTTTATTAATAATTGATTAATTAATGAGAAAATATACTTCATTATTAATCATACTACTTATTGATGTTTATAATAAGTATAAGAATTATTTTGTAAATTCAGTAATTATTAAAAACCTCTTCATTCCGAATATATTTAAGAGATAAGTCATCTCGTCTCATTGAGCTCTTTTGGAGCTGCCTGGAAATAGTGCTAATTGTTTAAGAGGTTCATGGCATTATTCAAGATTTAAAGCAGAGCGGGCTGGGTGGGAAAGACCTCACAATTGTTCTTAAATAATTGACCTTTTAATTTTTTTAATTTTATTATTACCCTTCATGTGGTATACCTACCTCAATCTGATATTTGGTACATATTGGTCCGACCTCTGTTCCTTTTCCCTTATTTACGGCATGCTGACCTGCAAGTTGAAAGGTCATATAATGACAAAATCAAAACAAAACAAAACAAAAAGCTGTTTTGGTATGAATAGAACATAGATCACTGTGATTAAAAATAGCCTTTGTCCATGATCGACCATATAATTTGTAATTTCATTAGTCAGCAACGTCGTTTTCTTACCTTCATTGTTATTTGCATTGACGTTTCTGATTTTACAGCTCATGGCTTCTTTTGTCAGCTGATATGGTGTCAAAGAGAAATGGAAGTCTCGTGCTGGTATTGGTACCTGTTGCAGACGGAAACTTTTCTTCCTTTCTCGAGCTTTTCTGTCCATGTCTGAAAGAAGATTCTGTTTATAAGGTTTGTGTAACTTCAACGAAGATTGAACAGCACTTTCCAAAGCTTCTACAGTTTTCTCATAATTAATAGTTTTTGTCAAATTCTGCAGAAGTCTGTACAGATATGTGTTCAGCAGTGGTTGATTAGAGGGTGGTGGTTCGAAGGTTTTAATCCCCTTTTGCGAAAGAAACTTTTGTCAGTTTTGTTAAAATAATTGCGAAAAATGTGAAAATTATAGCCTGGAAACTGTCCCTCAGTTTACAAATTTCTGGGTCCGCCTATGCATGAGTGCAAACCAGACATGCGGTGAGACATGATCCCATAGTTCCTAATAATCTTTGACAAAACTAGTATTTCTATTTAAAAAAAAATAAATCAATAATACAACATGTAAACTAAATATTTCCAATAGAAATGCAGAGAAAAGAAAGTAAAACAGAATGAAGGCAAAGAAATGTATGAAGCAATCTTAAGTGCTTACTAATTTCGTAAAACCACTCTTAATATCTAGTCTGGCGCTATGAAGATATGGGGAGTCTGACGGTAAACAACGTTAATTCTTCTCCCAGAAAAAAAAACACGTCTGTACTGTCTAGATAGTTCACCGACAATGCCGTCGTCAGGAACGTCGCTCTGTGACGTTAGAAATTTCACACAAACTTAGGTAGTACAATACAGTTAGGTCATTTCTGTATATTTGGTCTCATTTTGTTGAAATAAAGCTGTTTTCAGGCTGTCCGCACAGAAATGTCTAGTGTTTTGTCATAAAAAATGCATATCTTTGAAATCCTTGGTGTGTGGAGGTTCAAGTCATTTATAAGTAATTTAGTGATTATTGTTATAAAATCCAGTAGCCATGGTAACATACTGAAAAAAATATTACTGAGTTTTAGTACAAATCAGGGGTGCCTTTCCAAACTAACAGCCAATTATTATGTTTTATAAAATATCAGGCACTTAGACACTACCACAGGATGACAGCATGCATGGAGTAGTTGGAAAAAGGGTAAAAATAATAAGACCCTTTTCGATCCATTCTCTCACAATTTTAGTTCCAAAACTTCGTGAGAAATAAGGTATTTTGAAAATCAGCCATCTTATGCTGAGGAGAGAACCTAATACGGCAGGGGACTGAAACGTTCCGGATACCATTCTTCCTTTAAATTACACCTGTTTACCATTACATATATTACATCTGTCTATGTGTAAATGCGTAACTACATTTAAACAATATATCCACCAAATTTCAACTTTTAATTTTATGTTTTACAAAATTTGACCGGGGTAACTTGGTGTGCGAAACAGTGCGCCTTAATGTAACTGTATAGTGCACCCCTTAACAAAAATAATCGGAATGCTTTCGGTGCGGCTCGGTGAAGCATGAATCAAAATGCACTAAAATGACAAAATGATAATAAAGAGACACAGAAAATGAAATTGGAATAGAACAGTTTATATAAATATCAGCCTTTGTAAGAATCATGCAAATTCTTTAATATGAGATACATCCGAAAAAAGGTTACATATTTTTATTTTTGTTATTTTAAAAGTTTCTTTATAGTTCTATACATGTTTAATCATCTATTCCAATCTATCTGCTTTTAGAAGATAATAAACGTAAAAAATCCAATAGTTTCTATTGAATTTTAGTGTCATTTACAGAGTTATTTCCCTTAATATTTAATTCTGCACAGTGCATTCTATACAATTTCCATTTCCTAATCATCAAGGTCTCACAAATCACTTCTAACGTTTCCTTTAGTTTACAATGTTAAAAAAGTAATTTTCAAAGTTTCACTGGGAATTTCATGACATCTTAAATTTGCAAATCATTGCAAAGCTTGGAAAATAAAGCTTTCAAAATCATTATGCTAATGGTATGACGATCGGAGAAATTCTTCACAAGATTTACACAGGCACTTCGGACCAGGATTTCTTTTTTTTTCCATTTTTACAACTTTTCTAAATTTTGCGCCAAGTATACTCCTGATCGGAACTTATGCCTTTTCTTTCATTTCAGCAAATACGGAACATCTCGGGAGTCAATCTGTGTTACTTCCCTGGAAATTATAAGAAATTTCCGGGCACGGAAACATTTTCCATGCATTCGAAGTTTAAAAGTTTATTTTCTGACTATAAAGACACTGTCGTTTCGGAAATAAGTATTTCGCTAGAAGGAAAATACGATAAGAAACGAACGATTCGTCGATACTGACTGGAAAAAAAATTGTAAGACAAAAAAGAAGCGGAGTTACCGTTGGTTAAAAAATGTTCTCTTCTTAGAATTTACGGTTTCTAGCCTTGTTAGAGAAGTATATAGATGAAAACCAGGCATAGTATAAACAGTAATAAATAGTAAGCGGACATGTTAGAGAACACGCATAATAACTTAATTATGGAAACAAAATAATTTAATGATATTTTTTTAGGAAAATTTTTAAGAAATCCTGGTCCCAAGTGCCTGTGAAAATTTACTTGAATCAGTAATACTGAAAATCTACATTTTTATCTTTTCTGCTAACTCACATCATGGAGGCAAATTACACTCATGTAAACATCATTCATACACTTTTGTAGTAATTGCAAATATGATTTTAAAGTACACATTCTCAGCTTTATTCATTTTGACTACTTTTGTTCAGAATACACGCAAATACAAATAATGTAATTGAAATGCATAGATCTAGGTTCAATGTTCGGTGAGCATTATTAGATACACAACAACTTAGCAAGGATAACCAGTCGCGTATCATGGGTAACAGTTGAGAAAATAATGATTTCTCATTGTTCAAGTCGCTGGTTTGTCTGAAATGTGGATGGGAATCCGCACAAGACAAGGGATGGCGGCTCTTAAATTGGGCACTAATGAACAATAGAAAAAAATAATTAAAAAAAAAACGTAATAATTTACTTAAAGTAGCAAGTAAATTTAACAATTTGATCAATTGTTGCATCCTAATCTAACTTCGTTTGAAACTATTAGCTTGTGTCATTTGAGAACAAGGTATGATTAACAACCAAAACTGTAAGTGCAACTACATGTACATAAAAAAGATTCTAAAAGTTTGCCATCAAAATACCATCAGATTCTTTATAAAAATGCGTACAATTTTATTCTTAACATTAAATAAAGATAAGACACGGCCAGCCTTTTAAGCTAATATGATTTTAGGATCTGCCTAAGTCTGATGGACGGAATTCAGTGTGTTCCCTGAAACTATGAAACTAATCACTTTCTTCTGGGAAACTTAGTGCATTTCTACACAGCCAAAAATGTTCAAAATAGCAAAATGAGATTGATGAAACCTGAAACACTCCCAAAGAAACATGAATTCTTGCCAACTTCCATTTTATAAGCCCTGTTTTATCATGCTAAGCTCCCTCTTCCTGATGTACGATTACATGCTCCTTATCGATATTGCCCGAAATGTCTTTCGTTCGAATTGTCCGGCATAGGTAAAACAAACGGTACCTAAAAACTACGAAACGTTTTTGATTTTTTATCTCATTTCGTTCCATTTCATTCTGGTTCGATTTGTTTCGTTTATTTTAAAATTTAATTCGTTTTCATTTATTTGTTACGAGTAAGTTCGTGTCGATTAACTTTTTATCGATTATTTTCGTTTCATTTTGCTCCATTAACGTTTTGCACTTTTTATGTACCATGAATTATGTGTAATCCAAGACATTTTGTTAGTAATAAAGTTTTCACTGCAACTACCTAAGACAGCCACTTGACATTTTTTATGGACGTCATGCTTTCGACTGTTTTGGCCGTCCCTATCTTGGAAAAAGCTATGATTCGATTTGTATTTAATCATCGAAGCTAGCGAATATTTCCCGAGACTAGTTTAGTTTTCAATTGCATTTACAAAGTATATCTCGGGTATGCAAATGAAACTGCCATTACTGAAGGTACAAACCGCCTTGAAATCAGATATTTATGTTTTTCTGACCATAAGTACTTATGCATACAGGTAACAGAACCCAGTTGATAATACAATTATTAACACCCCTTTCGGGGGCGTATTAAATAAATTATTTATTCATACGCAGACAAAAAGCGCCTCCGCACTTGCGCAATCGTCTACTTCCGTGTCCACTCACTTCCGTCAGAATATTTTTTAACCATTCATAGTTCTGGTCGTCCATCACATATGACCTTTCACATAAAAACAATTTTTGGCACCCCAATAAAAAGTGGAAATCGCTTAGCTTCTAATGCGACCACTTGTTCAAACTGACCCTTCAGTGTCTTGATACTTCACACGTTAGTGAACACATAAAACAAATGTTGACTTGTCTTGTGCTACTATCATGGTTCTCCTAGGCTTTTTAAAAATGATTTTTTTTACGCAAAGATGCGGAAAATCGCCTTTCCACTCATCCTTTATTTTTATTCTTGATTAAGAGCGTCAAATGAAAAGATAGCAGCCGAAAAATTGCAGAAATGGTCATTGGGTTTTTGTAACCTTTATTCAATACTACAAAAATGTCAGTCAAAGGTGCACAACAAAATAATGCATGTAATGGTCCTGGAAACAAACTACATTGTCCTATTTTTTGTTAATTCAATGGTGATTGCAGTTTTACACACGAATATGTCATTTAAGAGGCGTTTAGTTGACCAATGACAAAGTCCGTAGTTTGCATTAGAAAACCCAAAATTTATTCCGATAAAAAAAAAAACAAAGTAAATGTCACAAATAATAGCATCATGCAAACCCATGCAGCTCATTTTTGTAGATAAAAAATATATTTTTCGCTTTATAACGCGATTCTGACGCGTAACATCACGAGAAACTTTATATATATATTATGAAAACACGCATTTATAGACTTGTGCAAAAATCAATGGTGACCGATATTGTATTTTTAACAATTGTCTATTTGCGATGCAAATTTTTGGTCGTTCTCTCCGCGGGACTCGAACTCCTGTGACATCTATGGCAATACCGCCTGCACAAAGTCCAGCGCCCTAGACCACTCGGCCAGCTAGGCTATAAAATATAGCTTTCGCTGGCGGACTTGTTCAAATCTAAATGTTTTAACTGTCTATATACTTCATCGACAGGAACCAATTTTATTTTGAAATCTTCGTATCCCCTTAGTTTTTCATATGTTTATTTTTATAACAAACTTAAATAATACCTGAAACATAATTACCGACTAATGCATCAGCAGTTGACGTACAATGAGAATTTAACACCTTCACAATATTTTGAGGATCACAAAATGTTTGATTTTCACATTCCATTTCGGTAGGAAAAATCTTTTTCTTTTCTGGATTGTTTGATTCAGAGAGGTGTTCATTTTAAAAAATCGGTTTAAAATATATTTAATGAAAAGGGAATTTAAGGAGGTAGTCCTAGAGTAAGGGACATAACTCTTGAAATCAGTGATATGTTTGCATCATATTCAATTTTATCAAGCTTTCATTTGAAATATAATGAAATTAAACCAAGTTACTTTGATGCTTAGATGAAATTGATGTAAAATGCTTTACACAAACGTTTCAATGATTTGAAAGGGTTATGTCCCTTATCCTAGGTCTGCCTCCTTAACTAACTGGATAATCGTCACTAATGACGAGACGCTATACATGTACTTCATTTTTTTTTCGACATGACCGCCATAAATGTCATGAATGCCGAGGTCCATACATGTATGTTTGTCAGAGGGGTTTGCTCTTGTTGGACCCCTGTAAGTTGGTCCCCATTTAATGTAATATTTCTATTAAGATGATGGTCTGGCCAAATCTTTTGTAAATTTTAACAAATTAGGAAGGTCTATATGTTCGCCCGCCCATATTTTTTCGTCGATTTTTGTTGGAATATGAGCACCGATGGGATTAAATACTCTCGTTGTGTAATATGGTGTTTGGTTTATATGCATGATATCCCAGCCCAATGACCCCTGTATTGTGCTTCCCCAAAAAATCTGATGAAAATGCTGTGCATTGAAACCTACCCGGCGTAGTACCCCTATTTAGAACACATTGTGTTGACACCTGGCTCGCGATTGGCCTCATTGTTCCATCAGCAGTGGCTACCTGACTTTCTAGTTGCCTTTGGTACTCGTTCTGAACGTTTTCTACCATTGGGACTCCAGATGCTTTGTGTTTGCCGCCGGTCAAGGCAGACCATCCCAAGGATATTTCTGATGGTCTTTTTGTCAATTCCCAGCTGGTGGGTGTTGTGGATCGATTAGCTGCGAATGTAACGGCCGAGTTTTGATGAGAAAGTTCACCTTGTGGCTGTGCTGAGATCGCCGGGACTGGCGTTTTATCATTTCCCACATCACGTCTCCTTGTTGCCTTTGGCGTCAATTTCTCTTGCTTACCATTGTTTTGTGGAGGCCTCTGGACTTTCCTGATGCTTTTTGCTGCCTTTTTGCCTGCCGGTTTTATCTATACCAGTTTTTGAGATGGCAATGGAATTTTATTGAAGACGATTTGAACAAGTGCGTCGACAGTCTGCGTAAACATATGATGACATCAAACGTATTTGTTATCTAATTTTTACTGAAAGCTATTCAAGCCATCAAGATATGCAGGAATGATTTATCGTGATCAAGTATGCTCATTAAATATACATTTAAATCTAGAAATATGATTACTGTAACTTTTTTTTTACTTGACGAAGATAATTTATTCCTACTTAACTTTCTGATTTGAATAGTATTTAGTCGCACTAGATCCTTCTTTCAGTTTACGTTGTCTTCCCTGTATCAATTTGATACGATGAAGCAGTGTAGCGGAAAGAGTCGTCACATTCTGAGTTTTTTTTTCATAATTCTTGGTGACTATAAAGTACTAGTATTATATTTTGATTTATTGTACACCATTTCACGATCGCCCCGTGCAGGTCCGGGTGTTGAAAGAATAGGCCTTCAGCAGCGCTAAGCTTGTTGTAAAAGGCGACTAAATAGTGCTCAGAACCCTAGCCGGGGGCTAGGGCGCTCTGCCCACAGAGCAACTGGGATGTGTGCCCCAGGTGGTGGAATGGGGTACCCCTGGCGTGTTAAATGCTGGGGTTGTCAGGCTATAATACGGAAAACCTGACCGCAAACCATAGTGGCGCACCGTGTTGGGAAATGTGTCACGTTCCTCGCACGTTAAAGAACCCTACTGTGGTATTCTCTCGGAGTAGGAACCATAGGGCTCCGCCACAGGAGGCTAAATTGCCCGATCCATATTTCCATAGTTCTCCCTATTTCCAGTGGCAATCAAAATTTGTCGACCCATTGTCCTTGTGTCCCATCCCTTTTTCATGTTTATCGTCTGAATATAGCTGCTCGGACGTTAAACCCCAACAAACAAACAAACAAACCATTTTACGATCTCATATTTTTGGTAGCTAAGATACATCATGTATATTTGCTTCTATTTTGTTTCCCTTGCCTGTCTGTTAATTTATTTTCAAAAGGTTGAATACACTTTCATGTATGAAGGCATCAACCATTTGATTTTTCGTGTGTATGTGGAAAGAGGGGGGTATTTTTTTTAACAAATGGTTTGTTTCTGGAAAATGTGAAAAAAATAATTTAAAAAAAGGACTAGAAATTAAATTGATGCCTAATTTAAAGCATGAAAAAGAAGAAATGAAATAACTAAAAAAATATAGTTTTCAATAGATGGTGAAAAAAAATGTTTTTAATTGTCCCTGGAAAAATTGTTTTACTCAGTCTTAGAAAAAAAAACACCCATAGCCACCCACCCTTCCCCCAGAAAATCAAATTGCTGCTGCCCAAGATACATACATGACTTGTCTAAACCCACCGACCTGACAATACAATTTCAATCAATGATGTATCCTCTATTTTTAACGACCATTATTTGATCTCTACATCACTATATCTGCCGAGAAATTTATCGAAAGATAAAATGATCGGTTAGCATTGAACTTGTTATAATATTACCCAGTTTCCGATTCAGACACAAGGGCTCGTGACAATTGATAAATGACTATATAGGTCATAAACATATTCAAGGCCCCGATATATATATATTGCCACTTGTTAAATATCTGGTTCCCTGGTCAATATCATAAGCGATCTAAAGCTCGCGCTATAAATTCGGGAGAAACTTATGGAACGAAAACATTACCCTCACCACCTGGTAACCAGTTGTTTTGATTGAGAAACATTCGACCGGGCCGTACCGGTACCGCGGTTACGAAAGAGTAATCTTATAAAAAAAAATATATTTATTTGTTTTAATTACAAAAAAAATGTACTGCGCTTCATTCAATAAAATATTATTGGAAATTTGGGTTGAACTTCATTTTGTATCAAAAAATGTTTGTAAAAACGTATATTTTTAATTTCTTATCATGTGTGTGGTAGACTTTAGTGAGTGAATCTGAATATTATCAAAAAAGCAGGAGGTGTGTAGACAAAAGTGAATTTATTCAACAGAAATGAATTTTCAATTTTGTATCACAAAAATTAATTTTGTGAGACAAAAGTCTATTTTGTGTCACAAAAGTCAATTTTGTGAGACAAAATTAATTTTATCACGCAAGGCTATTTTGTATGCAAATTAATTTAATAAAAGAATCAGTTGGATATGCAAATGAATTCTCTCATCACGAATATGTAAGAAGGTTTCTCATTGGATATAATAGCTGCGGGTCTCGCAGACGCAGGTTTCCAATTTCTTGGAACAACGCAGGACGGTTAAGGTAGAACGGTATTATTTATTTCCCATAGGCGACAATAGTGAAACTTTTGAAAAATTCACACCTTTAAAACAATGACGGAGCTATAAACTGACTTTTTTCAGTAATATCTTCATTTCTCGAACTAAAATTGCGATCGAAGTCACAGCAAAACCGTCTTGATTCTTGGGTATTTTAAACAGATGATGTTTCGGGCTAAAGTTCCCCCAACTTTTTCTGCGAATGTCACATAAATTTTAAAAATTCATAATATTCATATAAAATGGTTTTCAAAAAATATGATGCAATTTTTTAAAAGTATAATAATGTTAAAGCCTGGAATTAATAAAACATTTTGGGTATCAGCACAATTTGTCCAATCACAGTATCCAGAAGTATTTACTTAAGTAGGGTACACAAAAGGCTAACCTAAAATAATGAGAAATAGTACCGTTCTACCTTAACTTAAGGTCGTTTTAAATGAAATTAAAAAAAAAAAATCTTTTAAGTTGCATTCTACAGTAAAACTGTTTTGAAATTACTAAAACTGCTATAAAAACGTTTTCTATGAGATTTGTTTGATAAAACAGGTTTTAAAATAAGCGATTTTTCTACTTTCAATTTATTGGGGTTTTCCTGGTGCATCACGTGATCATTTCCTGACTTCTTTCAACTCAACTATAAGATTCTTTTGCCCGACCTGTTAATCGCATCCGAATTTGCTAAAATTTGACAAGATTAATATGTATCAATGTATTTGCTCCAATTTTTAATGGAAAAAGAAATAAATCGTCAGCCAAGAAAATCATATTAGAAATATGTTGTGCGGTGAAAATGTTAATCTTCCCAAGTCGACGAAAGATTATTTTATTCCAATATACCTCGCGTTTTTTTTGGTTTTTGTTTGCCAGATACAGATAGATTCCTTATTTCATTTCGTTTCTATTGATGTATGACACAAGAAATTCGGTTGAAGGAACAGGTCGGGTGAGATGAAAAACCGACATAGTACGTGTCTAACTTTCGTTTCCCTTTAGATTCAAGATTAAGTGACACAGTGGGTTATACGATTACGATATCCGATATTTCTTTCACTTATGTGCTTTATTATAACCGTGCACATTCGTACCTTATCCAATGTATTGTAGTGAATGCTTTAAGTTTGTAATACACGTGTACATGATGCTGCACATTTTGAATTCATTTGCATATCCAAAGGATTCGTTAAATAATTTGCATACAAAATTGACTTTTGTGACACAAAATTTTATTTTCTCACAAAATTGAATTTTGTCTCGCAAAGTTGATTTTGATTACAAAAAGATCAAGTCCCATTCGGCGCCCCGTAGGAGGTTTATAGTGATCATAACATCTGACCGTTCGTCCGTTCTCAGTTTTCATTCCTGTAACTTATTTTTCATTCAATTAATTACCCTATATTCTAATAAATCAGTTGAATTAAATGAGTTTTTATTTAGTTTTAAATTGAATTTGATTGCATGTACATGCATTGATTATAAAATAGCTATCAGTTATAAGCTTAGTATTTATTTCATAAGTTCGCTCAGTGGTATTTGTTACCCTTTGATACAAATAAAATACAAAATATGAGTTGCACAATGACGTCATGTGATAAATTTCATTGAATTCTATTCAGTAGTTTCAGAGGAGTGCGAGTTAAAAGATGCGTCTTCGGGCGACCAAAGACAACATCCATGTTTTGCATCAGCAAACCCAAAAAGTCATCCATATGAAAAACGAAATAGAAATCAGTGTGGCATCATTTGAAAAAGAATTTGTGAGTTTCATCAAATTAAATTTAATGGTTTTAGAGGAGTTGCAGATTTTAAGTTGGTCCCCCTTAGTCAACCAATGGCTAAGTACATGTTTTGTATCAGACAAATAAAAAACAAAAAAAAAAAAACAAAAAACAAAAAACAAAAGAACTTCAAGAGTTAATAATATGAGGTGCAAAATGGTATCATGTAATAAATAATATGAGGTGCATAATGGTATCGTGTAATAAATAATATGAGGTGCATAATGGTATCGTGTAATAAATAATATGAGGTGCAAAATGGTATCGTGTAATAAATAATATGAGGTGCATATTGGTATCGTGTAATAAATAATATGAGGTGCATAATGGTATCATGTAATAAAGAATTATTTAGTGAAAGTTTAATTGAATTATATTCAGCGGTTAAAGCGGAGTTATGGATTACAAGACGCTCCATCCTTGGTCGACCAATTACAAAGACCATGTTCTGCACTAGAAAATCCCTTAAGTGATTCAATTGAAAAAATTGGAGGAATCATAACATAGAATTCATTTATACACAAATACACACACACACGTAACCACAGTTGTGAGGTATAGTACTAAACAATTCGATATACCCCAACACTTCTTAAGTAGTGGTCTTTGTAAGAATCATGCAAATTCTGCAATATGTGATATATATATATACCTCATAAAAAGGTACACAATTTTTTTTGATAATCAAGTTGCTTTATATGTCCATATGATAAAATATATAATTATTCATGCCAATCTGTCTGTTCTTAGAAGAAACCGAATTTCTATTTTATTTCAGTATCATTTACAGAGTTATCTCCTTTAATTTTGAATTCTGCTGTACATTCTATATAACTTTTATCTCCTAAGAACAAGGGTTATACGAAAAGTCACCTGTTAATTAATTTTTAATATAACATTTTAAACAATATGTCAAAAATAAATAATAGAAGTAAAACATAAAAAGATCAAGTGAGGATAACTTATTGAAACAAAAGGATACACGGGAGAAAAACAAGAAGTACGTAATTTGCTGTCATTAGACCACGTGATCCATTTGTGTTGTCGCCATTGTTACGATTACCCAGTGCTTCCACTGCAAGTTCGACCGCGCAAGAATGTGCTGCCGCCATAAAATGTTGCATTTCCCAATTATCCAAGCCTGTTGATTTTCTACGAATATATTGATAAATATCCCCCTTCATACACGGGTGTTCGGCATAAAGATTCCTCAATAAATCGTTGCACTCCAAGGTACACCCTACAAATGGTCGACAATATTCTTTTACCAAATTTTTAGTAGCGTTGTACTCCTTGTTGCTATTGGTCAGAAACTTATACCAATTGCAACCTTCATGTGACCCTAGGATCCATGCATTGCACGTTGAAATGCTTTTCCAAGATACGCACTTTTTGCATGTCATGTTCTCGACTGGATAAAAACTTAAGAATCCAAAACACATCTCATCGCTTGTCGCATCCCCGTAAAATGTTGTCCTTGATTTCGATAATGATTTGAAATGACAGATTGTCACTATTTCATTACCAGGTAAAAGCAGAACTGCCGTCGAATATCTGAAAAAGTTAACGATATACAATAAGTAGACGAAATGTTCATATGTGTACACGTTTATGCAATCATTGATCTAGCATATCTAATAGAGGAAAGATAACTAATAAACAGACGGAAAACTCATAAATGTACACGTGCATGCAGGTATGAAAGAGGAAAAATAACCAATAAGCTGATTGGAAGCTCATAAATGTACACGTGCATGGAAGCATGGATCTAGAATATTCAGGGATTGATCTTTTGAAATAAAAGGATGGTGACGGATGCGATACAGGCATAAATAAAAAGACTGTTCAATACTTTTATTGGCTCCAAATCCTGGGTTACAAACAAAATTGTCAATTTCTTCAAACCCCGAGTTTTCCCATTCGTTTTCAATTTCAAGTAATCTGATTGGTCGAAATTTGAGTTAAGGAAAAGATTCTCAAAATCAGCAACTAACGTGATGCTTACAGAAAGAACATGGATTCAACGTGTCAAATTACATTTCAACTGTTTTAAATGTTAATCTATTTAAGAATCAGGTAGTGTGTAAAAAAAACCTATAATTTTGAAAGTTAAATTTGACTATTTGCACCATCAAAATCAAGACAAAAAGACAAAATTGTCGATATCATTTTGGTAAAACTACAATTTCATTTAAGTCCACTAAAAATGAACATTTCTAGGGCAGATAACTTTGTAAAAAAATCTCAATTTTCTGACATTCTTTTGAAAAAATTATGATCAAATCCATGAATAGATCAGATAATGATCTTTTAAAATAACAAAAAGCATGCTTGAGTGAAATCTTATTGTCAGATCGGTGGGTTTTTAACGTGCGTTTTTTTCTGAGATCACCTATTTTGCCAAAAACTTACACTTAAATGGAATAAAGAAAACTGAGTAGGCATCATTTCGACTGGGAAGATAAGAAAACCCAAAAAATAGTTTTGTGAGAAAACGGTAAAATTTTAATTGAACAAGTAAATCAACAAACAATATAACGTATATGAGTTAATTGTCATCGAATCAGAAGAGACGTTACTTATATATAAATAAAGATAACCCTATCTTCCTCGAAAACCCAATAACCCGACGAACAATATTATTCCAATTGGCAATGCTATATTATGACTATTCCTTCTGACTACTTCCTAGATTTTATCAGTTTGGTAATTTTGTTATCACCCTTCATCAGTAACATCCAGTACGAACCTGCTGGTTTCCTATATAGAAAAAGTATCAAAAAGTATTCATAAGCACTACGCAAATTCTTAATATCTAATATGCATAAAGTAGAAGGGTTAAATACAATTTCCTTTTCAGAGGGTATAACCGCTATTTTCAAAGATTTTCACTGTTTAACCAAGACACATTCTGTGTTTAATCCCAGCAAACTAG
Source organism: Perna viridis (assembly GCA_037379345.1). NCBI lineage: Eukaryota > Metazoa > Mollusca > Bivalvia > Mytilida > Mytilidae > Perna > Perna viridis. Next base: position 27,442,074 of record CM074517.1, on the reverse strand, counting down.
AGTACAACGGGAAAAGGCGGTCGCGGACTTGTAATGACCAATGAAATTAACTTGTGATTGTTTTTACATTTTGTATAGAAGAGCCTATTAACGGTAAAGTAAAGCAGGTAGCAGTTATTTCAGAGATCTATGCATAAATAATCTATATAAATTGTATCTGCCACACCAAATGCTAAACCCAGCCCCTTTATGCAAATGTGTACAGTACACCGAAAAAGTGTAACGCAGAACATATTCCGTAAATATATTCATTTGTGCGGGAAGTATATTATACTTCATTTTACTTAACTTACTTGAATTCAATAGGCTCATCATAACTGTACATATCTTCATTTGTTAGCTGTGTGTAAAACACACCATCTCTAAATACTTCCATTTTCATTTTATGACCTGCAAAAACCAAATGTTCAATTTTTGGGGATCATAACTTTCCGAAATAAAAGCTTTTTGAATTGAAACATTAAACAAGACAATTCAGAGAAGGTTTATGTCCATCATCTTAAATTACCGGTAAGCAACAATTTCATTCTGGCAGTAAGGAAAAGAAAGTATGTAACCCTTATCAAATTTTAAGCATATTTTCCGATTTCAAGGGAATTTATTGACCTGTGTTCACCCTCATGAAAATGTTTGAAGTGTCAGTCATTGTAGGTATCAGGCAGTGGGTGAAAATAAGAGGTACGAAATGACCCACAATTTTGACATTGTAATTTCAATTTCTCATATTTTTGTAAACGAATTATAATTTTATTGGTATGTAACTTGCCGATGAACGCGACAAAGGCAAACAATGTGCAAAAAAACCACTAACTTTTCTGTAACATTCAATGAAAATTTTCAAACATATCCATGATGCAAGAGACTAGACAGTAGTCATTTCAAATTAAGAAAACGTCTTAGAGTGAAATTACATTGTCAGGTCGGTTGGTTGTTATTTGATATGCATGTTTCTTGCATATTTTCACCGTTTTACCGATTTTTTACAAAGACCTGTACTTAAGTGTGAACCCTGTATAATATATCAACAACAAAAAACATGATAGATACTATTGTAGGTCTGTTTAACTTTAGAATACCTTTGAAATAGAAAACGCACTTAGTAATACCCTAGCTCGTCTCCCTTAAATCATAAAGAAAACCCCAAAAATCATTTAGATTGAAAAAAAAAACAAGTTAAGAGACCTGTGCACAATGGCACTATGTGATAAAGAGTATTATGTAAAAAAAATCATTAAATTCAATTCAGCGGTTTCAGAAAAAATGCATATTAGATGGAGCCCCAACCCCCCTCCCTATCCCCACACCAATGGTCGACCTATGACTAAGTCCATGTTTTGGATCAGGAAACCCCAAAATAATTCAGATCTGGGATGAAAACAAAATTAGCGGTACACAATGGCGTTATGCGATAACAAATTTCTGAAAGATTTACCAAATTTCATTTTGACTGAGGTGTCCAGTTTGGAAAGGTATTTATTTGGGATGGTTTTATGCATATGACCTAAGTAAAAAAGGTTTAATTTAAAAAGGAGCACATTTTACCAAACGTTGACTGTTTTTATTTTAAAAAGTTACCCATACCTAAAAAGTGCATGTGATTCATTGCCCAAAACACGCTAATAGGTCCTATGATGATTTCCCTAGAGCATTCCGAAGGACATCGACCCTCAGTCACTACATCCTGCGACTTGGGGGGTATTTCTAGATGTCTTTTCCCAACAACCATAACACCAGCATTGAATTGGCGCAGCTTAGATGTGTAATATAACCGAATACCGGAGGAATCCTTATATATTTCAACATTATATGGATTGTTCCAGTGAAACTACAAAGGCAGTGCTACAGTTCAATAAAAGGAAAATTATTTGCAAATGTTCGTATTTATTCTGCTCGTCGTCATTAAAAAGGCAGACTGCAGAAAAACAAGGAAGTCAACTTATTTAACATTTTTTTCTACTTTCAAAGTTGGATATTTGAATTGATACTCGAATTCAGCCAAAACTTATTCTTTTATTCATTGGTGATTTCGAAACTGTTCAAAATTTATGAAATTGAATGAATAATTTTAGTGTAAGTGTAACTTGGTAGATATTCTTTAATATTTTTTTTGGTCTAGGCTCCAAGCTGAAGCTGTTTTATAGTTGAAGTACAGGGACATTTTTTTTAAAACAGAATAAGTTTTATTGTTATATTAAAAGGTATAAATATAAACCTAGTCCAAAACAAACCTCTAGTACTGCATGTTTGAAACCGGAAGCACCAATTTTATATCCGGTAGGACCATCAATACAGTATCCCGGAAGTCCAACAGACCATAGTCCGATTATGGTCTAGCACTTTTTTGCACCCATTCCACATTTTATAAAAGTCTTTTTCTGGTACAGTTTCTGTAGTAACATTGGATTTGATTTCTTAAAATTATTTCTTCGTAAATATAGAGATATATAAACAAAGTAAACTCATCTGTATTGTATCATTGTCTTTCAGTTGTATTAGCGATGAGGTGAGGCTTAAAAAAATTGTTCCAAATTTTGAATGAAAAAAATTTACTCATCCATTAATTAAATAGAAATAATAAGATTTCCCCATTACCTAACTTACCCTTTCAAATAGCAATATTGGTTGCTATTGATATGTAAATTAAAATTTTGCGCTTGTGCAAAAAAAAAAAAATAATCGACATCAATGGAAATCCCAGGCCCCTCCTCAAAATAAAAGTGGTCTGTGCCTTAGAAAATTCTATGTTTTAAAGTTTTGTGTTAGATATCTCTAAACACTGGAAGAAGTTACTTACTTATGAACTGTTTAAGAAGAAACTATATGGAACAAAATTTTGTCTATACCCGTAGGTAGGGATTTCCGGGTTAAACACTATTAGCTTGAACAATTTCTTCCAAATACCCCCCCCCCCTAACTAAAATATACATCATGTATTTAGGTATAGAGAAGTGAGGGGAACGTGCAATATAGTCTGATCCCTTAACTTAAATCAGTGTACGTTGTTTCAAGTTCGAGGTGGAAAAGGGGCCATTTTGTGGACCCTGCCAGATCTGTTGTTTATAAATCTCGGTAAGTTTACTGCTTCACTTTTTAAATTGGGAGTTTCATGTTTATGTTTTGAAGTTCAGGAAAAAAATCATTTTTACTTGTAACCGCTTTGTATAAAATTATATTTATAGGTTAAATCACCTTCAATATTTGCAATAATATTACTGTATAGGTAAACTATGGAACGCTAATTTTGCCTCCGTCAAGGGCAGTGCCGAGTTTTTTTTCTATATTAAAATGGGTATATTAACTACGCAAACGAATCATCTACATATATGACAAGCTGGCGTTACTCTTAAAAGCAACGATTGGAATTTCTATTATTGTACATACATGTATGTGGCATTTACGGCTTTATTGTACCGCTGAAATGTGACTTTTGGGCCCGCACCAGTCCCCCTCCCAGGAGGCACTATGTGGTAGGTCAATTTTTGTCGAAATAAAGCTGTCAAATAGAAAATTATAGTCCCCCTAAAGGCATGATGAATAAATTTGTATATAATTCATGGAAGTACACACACAAAATGTTTTGTTAAATGTCGGGCACTTGGGAGTTGGTCGCCAGAGGCGGTATGCCAAAGTAAAAAAAAGGGAAGCAAGAAAACATTGATTAGATCAAGGAGCTAGGTATTGACAGACCTAGAAAAAAGAACACAGTGACTGAAAAATCAGAAATTGAACTACATGTAACCCTGACACTTGAGGCAAATATATATATAAATAACCGATACCCCTATACAAGGGTTTCTGGTACATGATAAGTTCCTTAAGTTAACAAGTTTATATTTAGGAGAGAGAACATTACAAAAGGGGACAGAAATATTTCGAATATCTTGAATTACAATTATTTACAATAAGATGCATTATGTCAGCCAAGTGTTAAATCCACTACTTTAAGCGTTAAGGTCACACATTTTCAGAGGTGTCAGTCATGCATACCGTTCGGAACAGTACAAAGCCATTTATACTTAGGTTAAAGCATGAGTATGTATCTCGAAATTATCACTTGAAACCTAAATTTCTGTTGTATTTCATTTGCACGTGGTTGGGGTCAGTGAGTTACTCCTTTTGTCCAAAGGCTAACAATTATAAGATATTGATTAGTTCGTTTAGTTTTTACAGGGCTAGATAGTCTATTGTTGTTTTTGTATGGTCGAATCCTCTTTATGTAGATGCAAAATTTGACACAAGATGTAAGAAGTTAAGAAACATTATTACTGTATGATGAGTGAAGAATATTATTAATGGCTTCACATCTTTAATTGTACACACATTTTACGAGACTGTTTATGGAGGTTATCTTACTTAATATGTACATGTATGTAAAGATGTGCGTATAGAATTTATTAAAATCGATATTACTTTAGGGTTTAGCATCTGCAGATTCAAACAGACTTATGGTATTCTTATTTAAGTAATCATTTAAATTACCATTAGAAAGTTTCTTTCATTTATCTATTTCTTTTTTTTTAACTTTGGAGCACGACAGTGAATTTGAGCGAGATACTATCCAGAAGAAATGGTAATACTGGTACTGCACAAAACATATAGTAGAGAAAAGTCGAGTAAACTCACTGTTAATTAATATCAGTGAGTTTACTCGTTAATACCCTGTTCACTTAGTAATGCACAGAGAAACTTCCGTTATCGCTGTTACCAGTGAAACGCCTATCTTAGCCAATTTACTACTTCTCGCCGGTTTGTACCGTCTGGCCAGATCTCGTCTTACCGCTTTCTGCAGCCGGTTTGCCAACACAGCACTATACATTTTATTGAATCTCTTATCAATGTACCGTGAAAGCACTTGTATAATCGTGGGTACCAATTTTCGTGGATTTCGTTGTTGACTTAAACCACAAAATTAAAGCTTTCGAAGAAATACATATTTTCCGTTTATTTGTTATGTGGAAAAAATCAAACCAGGAATTCGAGAATCCACAATATTCACGAGTAAAAGGACATTCATAGTATTCATTTTCATTGACGACTGGTCAAGAAAATGGACAACAAATATTAAATAAGTTCATTCATTCACTCCTTCATTCATTTATTCATTCATTCATTTGCAGAATGATCATTGTTCTATGTCCTTTGTGAAAAAAAAGATATATACCTTCTATCATTAATGTGAATTAGATAACCTAATGTGTACGTGCTAGCTTCCTATATATCGGGCAAATTCCAAGACACCAAACTAAGCAGGGTGTCACCCTGTCAACGAACGGTCAGTGCAGAGAATCTATGACTACCAATTTTGTTTGCATTCATTCAGTTGGGTATCGAAAACAATATACCTACTACCTAATCATTACGCTTTAGAACGCAATTACTTGACTGTAAATCAAAATAGCAATTTCGTACATTAGGTTATTATTTTTCTTTTCAAATTTACCCTATGTAAACTACACATGGTACTAAGAGTAATCAAGGGAACCAAGGTTATTGGGTAATCAAAAGAATCTAATCCAGGGACAAAGACCAGACATGGAAAATAGACCTTCACAACAAAGAACATAAAGTAACTAAAATCATACATACAAAGCAACAAAAGCAAAAGAGCGACTCGGACTCCGCCAAAAACCGGGAGCATAGACCAGCTGCACCGGTAGGTAGGCGTCCTCTGCTTTTCTAGAAACGCCCGCCGAGTTGCTCATAAAATCATGATTTCAAGCAAAAAATAAATACTCTGTCCTAATTTAAGGGATGCGTAAACGCCAGATTTGCCCTATTATGAATCTACGGCTGTGTATACAAGGGGGACATAGTAAAATACTTTAAAGAAATCGATATTTTTTTTAAGTTGCTTAATTTATTAATTAATTATTTTTTTTGGTTTTTCAAATTTCAAACACGTTGTTTAAGGATAAAAGTTACTTTCTTTCATCATTGAAATAATTGAAGCTTACCTGACCATCTCTGTAATTCTTGTAACTTAAAATCCAGGTTTTCCAAATGATATATGGTCTCATCCTGTTTCTTCCCCGTGATTTAATTGCCAATTTCCTTAGTTTAAAGTACACTCTTTTTCAATTCACGTCATCTGTTTCGTTGAGACGAAAACGATTTGATATATTACGCAATTTGCTGACCTATATTGTCTTATTTAATTCGATACCAATTTTTTATTTATTTATTTTTTTTTTGTTTTGTTTTGTTTTGTTTTTTGTTTTTTGGGTTTTTTTTGTTCTTTTTATTTTGATACCTCAAGTGAGAATCAATATCAAGGTGAACATTTTCAATAGCATCCAACACAAACAATAAATGAGATTTTATTTTACATGAATATAGATATATATCAAGGGCTACTTTTTTCGAGGGGTTATGTATGGTGAAATTCAAGAAGAACGACAAGAGGTTTTGGTACAAAAAATCAGTATAAACAACTGGGCAAAAAAAGGGTGAAAATGCCTAAACCTCTAATGCCTGCCTGTCTTAAACTAAACTTGGCTCAATAATAGGCCAACGTATGTACATTTGAACAAAGGTTTTGAAATTTCAAACTTGACAGCCGTCTTGAAATGGCGGCTTAAAAAAGAGAATTATCAAAATATAGGGCTAAAAATGCATGGGGCAGTAGAAACTGACATTGCTCCTGTAGGGAGGGGGGCTTTGCGTAACTATTATATCTAGTTTTAAGATTGTTTTCACTTCGGTAAATCTTTCCTTTTATATTTTGATTAATACCATGTTCCATAGTTTTAAATCTGTACGACGATAATAAACCAATACTCTAATTTTAACGTGAACCCTTCAAGCCACCGTTGGTTTACTATTGAAGTATCTTTCCTTAAATTGATGTAAAATGAGTTTACAAGTGCGTAGCCCTTTTCTATTGGTAATGGTTCAGCAAAGATATTGACATTTTATAGCTTAAATGTGTCTAGTTCAAAGGCAGGCCCTGCAATACCGAATGGGGATTGGGGCTAGCTCCTGTGTTTTCAAATTACTCTTTATAAACAATAAGAAATTTCGAGCATTGAAATCTTTGCATTGGTAGAATCAATTTTCGTTCAATGATTTTGTATCTGCGCATTTTTTTGGGTTAAAATTTACCAATAGCCTGGAAACCTCTTTTCCAAAATGTCTATATCTGTGTCTGCACTGTATTTTTCTAGCTACTCAAACCCTACAAAACGGAATTTATATTCGCATACGTATGATTCATTTAATAATTTCTAGATAAAAATAAGAGACTATCTGGTTGATTTCCGGTAAGTCTACATGGTTTTACATACGCATCTGTGACCATACAATGTCAAAATATCAAGATAAAACAAACAAATATTCGAGAAATTATCATGAAAATACACATTTTATATGTTATAGGATTGTTTCATGATACTGAAAGTTCCCAAGATGTATCATTTTGAAGAAAAGTAAAATGTTGTCATTGCTTTATGTACGCTCGTTCACTTCATTTGACCGAAACTTGCTTAAGTTCTCTTGAAATGAAGTTTGAATTCAATTATTTACAAAATATTATATTCAAAGTCAAGTAAAATTGTTGAAATCATTTTCGATTAATTTCCGCATTTAGTTTAAAACAAATCTTTTTTCTAGTACATGGTAAGGGTACATTTGTACCTGTAAACTGCTGAACGAAATAAACAAAAACAAAATACAAACCGTAACAAAATTAGACGAAAAGAAACGTAATAGACTCAATCGAAATGAAATGAAAAAGGTAGAAAATTATATACAAGGCGGACTTTATTATTTTGGTGTTGCCTATAGATCAATCATGACATTTGTATTGAATGATAAGCGGAATATCACCAAATATGCCTATTATCAAAGTAAAGAGATTCACCTAATAATTGGCAATTATAATTTTGAAGATCCAATTTACGGTATCAGAAAATGATAAGTTTTTTTCAAAGTTATCAGACAACAGGTAAGAGGTGGCAACAAAAGTCACGTAAAAGCATTTAATTTACATTGCATGAAGGAGTAATCAAGTGAACCAAGGTTATAGCGGTAATCAAAAGAATGTAATCGGACTCGGACTCCACTAAAAACTGGGAGCATGGACCAGGTGCACCGGTAGGGTAAGCGTCTTCTGCTTTTCTAGAAACACGCGCCGAGTTGCTCATAAAAGTCAAGTCCGGGGTAGACAAACGAGGAAAGGAAAACTATGACTCGTTGAATAAATCAGTTTTCATGGTGTAGTTGGATACACCATAGCGATCCACGAGTTCATGATGACGACCATAAAAATTTTGAGTGATGACTTCAATCTTGTAGCAACATAACCCTGTTCCAGAAGCCTATTTGTTAGACTTCTAGCGCAATACAAAATGTCTTCGTAGTTTCGGCAAGCTCGGGCATAACGTATGAGTTGTGATATGAACACTCCATACGCAGATGCGGAAGGGATGCTGCCACAGATGAAAGAAATTATGGATCTTTTAATGATTTTTCAATGTGTTATCATGACGAGCTGTGCATTTGGAAATGTTTCCAAACTTGACAGAAGAATCTTTTATTCTCGCATTGAGGAGATTTTCAAGCCGTCGTTCATTAACTCATACGATGCTATCCGACAATAGGACCACCATTATAGCAGCTTCGAAGGAAATCATGAATTTAACACGTTTCTTGTCCCTCTATTAACAATTAAATGACTAGATATCACTTGGAAGTTCATCCATAAACGTGGCCCGTAGTATGGGGGTATCGGGATTTCATGATCGGATTAACCAAATTATTCGTGACGAAAATATTAGGTCAATCTTGAATATGGAAACTTTACAGACAGACTGTAATTACTGAAATTGAAGCCATCTTAAATGACAGACCTATAACATATGTATCATCGGATATCAACGATCCGGAACCATTATCACCATCACATCTTTTATGTGGCCGTAGAATCACGTGTCTACCATATTTGCCTAGAAAATTTGACAATTTTGCATGTCAATTACAAAAAAAGAGAAGACGCAAAGTGTACTTCGAACAGATTATGAAATGATTATTTCACTTCATTACGTTAATTTTACAGGACCTTAGGAAATTATAAACATTACATTCAAATAGGAGACATTGTGCAAATCGAAGATAATTCACCAAGAATAAACTGAAAACATGCGAAAATAATTGAACTTATACAAGAAAACAATGGGATGATCCGCTCCGTAAAACTTAGAATTCAAATTGGAATTACAGACCGACCGATATCCAAACTGTAACCTTTAGAAGCCTAAAAGAAAGCGATAGAAAACATAATGGATAAAGGAAAATTCAATTTTAAATAGTGACTTTAGTAGATCCAGATTTATATGATAGTGATTTCCTACTTTCAAAAGAGACTTTTAAGGTAACATAACATTTTGTAATTGTGAAATGTTTTCATTTCATTTTACTCTGGCCGCCCCTAGTATATCATGAATTTATCACAATGTACTACAGTAACAAATTGTATTTCCTTCGCTAACGTTACACCGACAGTGACGTAACGTTCTGTTAATCCAGTTAACTCAGACATACGCTAATACACCAAGTTATTTGATGTTTAGTAGTGATGACTTCAACATAACCCTATTCCAGAAGCCTATTTGTTAGAATTCTAGCGCGATACAAAAAGTCTGCATAGTTTCGTCAAGCTCTGGTGTAACGTATGAGCTGTGATATAGATAGTACGTGTCAATCTTTGTTCCAAAGATACATCATGACTATATTTAGTTCTGCTTTGTTTCATTTGCATGTCTGTTTATAAAGTACAGCTCTACCTAAAATTCAGGCAATTCTATTGCAAATCTTTCTGTAGACCCCATACAAACCGTAAAGGCAAATGCAAGTGGAAACGAAAGTTGTCCAGTGGAGATATTAACTCTTTGGTCTCAGTTTTCGTTATATTATCTTTAAACAAACCCAGTTTTGGGGATTTGATACATCGCATCTACCCCTAAGAACTTTAGATAAAGGATACTTAAAGACACTGTGAAGTCAGCCTCATATCTTGATCTACACTTATCGATGGTAAAGGAAAACTATTGACCAAACTTTACGACATACATGATGACTTTTCATTCGAAAGTGTCAGCTTCCCTTTCATCTGTGGCAACATCCCTTCTGTACCTACGTATGGAGTTTTCGTATCACAATTTATACGTTACGCCAGAGCTTGCTGTAACTACGCAGATATTATTTTTGCATCGCGCTAAACTTCTTACAATTAGACTTCTGGAACAGGATTATGTTGCTACAAGATTGAAGTCATCACTACAGAAGTTTAATGGTCGTCAACATGAACTCGTGGATCACTACGGTGTATCCATCTGCGCCATGAAAACTGATTTGTTCAATTTGTCATAGTTTTCATTTCCTCTTTCGTCTACCACGGACTTGACTTTTTATAAGCAACTCGACGGGTGTTTCTAGAAGAACAGAGGATGCTTACCCAACGGTGCACCTTGTCAATGTTCCCAATTTTTACTGAAGTTCGAGTTGCTTATTTACTTTTGTTACTTTGTATGTATTTTTTCAGTTACTTTATGTTCTTTTTTATGTTTGTCTGTTTTCCATGTCTAGTCTTTGTCTCTGGATTACATTCTTTTGATTTTCGCTAGAATCTTGGTCACCTTGATTACTCTGTCAGATTTTAGTTTGTTCTACTACAGAAAAAGTACAGAAAAAACACCAGTCAGAATTTTTACACTATAACCAGTCAATAAATGTTAACATAAGTAGCAGATCCAAGGACATGAACACGGGTAGAGTTGGTTTGAGGGCATAGCAAATGTATTTATGCGGTTTCATTGATTATCTTATGATATGATGAATCAGCCCCTGTCTGGTTTTCATACTTAAATAAACACTATAACAATAAAGTTGAAAAAGATAGCACTTTCTGTTTATCCGTTAGTTTTTTTGTCTCCCTTTGCCTCTTCCAATGCACATTTTTTTTAAAAATAAATGTGGTATTGAATGACACAAAGCAATTACTGATCTCCGTCTAACGAACAAAATATGGCTTCACGGGTCAATTTATGATGAAAACATCTCATTTATTTGTTATATAAAAATTACAATTTAGTGATTCAAATATGTAGCTATAATAACATTACTAAATAACATATTTATACAGTAAGACTTGACGCAACTCAATAGACATACATATATACAACACTATTTGTCATTTTGGGTAATCATGTTTAACCTTTATGGCATCCCAGCACTATGTGCTTTAGAATACAAGATGGACTTTTCTAGATAATTTGTCGCGACTTTTATTTATCACAATGACAAAAATAGACTTCCATAATAAAGAGATGTTTCATATCGCTGACCATTTTTAGTGTTATCAACTGACTTAATGTAATTATGTATGTGCTTGTAGGATTCGAGTTAAAATGCAGAGTAATTAGATGCAAGCCGCGTAATAGACAAATAGTTCGGTCACAATAAGACCGATTTGGTTCTGTAATTACTGGTAAATGAAAATTAGTTAGATCTAATGATATATCCAGATTCTCGTGTCGGGTTTTTGGTTTATAAAGGGATACATTGCAAATCTTTAAAGAAAGCTGCTCTATTGTGCCACACATCAAACAAGAAAACGCATATAAATCTGCACGTTTATTTAAAATTCTTATCAGTAAAATTTAGGGGCAATGGAATATTTGCGTACTCAATATTTTAGAAAGGTCTGTTGGAGTGTCCCTCACAGGGGATCAATTATAGATGCGCACATCCATTTCTCTTCATATGACAAACAACAACAATTGAACGGAAGTTTTCGTGTTTATTTATAAGAATGGAAGTAGATCATATAAAGAAAAGATGAAGTGAGAATATCTTATTGAAACAAAAAGGCAAATGAGAGAAAAACAAGAAGTACATAATTTACTGTCATTAGACCACGTGACCCATTTGTGTTGTCGCCATTGTTACTATTACCCAGTGCTTCCACTGCAAGTTCCACTGCGCACGAATCTGCTGCGGCAATGAAATGTTGCATTTCCCGATTGTCCCTGTCTGTTGATAGCTTACGAAGAAATTGATGAACATCCCCTTTCATACACGGGTGTTCGGCATATAGACTTCTCAATAAATCTTTGCACTCTACGGTACACCCTACAAATGGTCGACAATATTCTTTTACCAAATTTTTAGTTGCGTTATACTCCTGGTTGCTATCGATAAGAAATTCATTCCAATTGCAACCTTCGTGTGTCCGCTGCATCCACACATTGCACATTGGAATTCCTTTCCAAGATACGCAGGTCTTGAATGGCATGTTGTCGGCTGGATAAAAACTTAGGAATCCAAAACACATTTCATCGTTGGTCGCCTCGCCGTAAAATGTTGTCCTTGCTTTTGATAATGATTTGAAATGACAGGTTGTCACTATTTCATCACCAGGTGAAAGCTGAATCGCCGTCGAATATCTGAAAGAGGAAATTAACAAATAGTCAGACGGAAAGCTAATAAATGTACACCTGCATGGAAGTATGAATCTAGAATATCTGGAGGTGGAAAGACAACAAATAAGCGGACGGAAAGTTCATAAATGAACAAGCGCAGTGATGGATCTACAAGTTTAAAAGTGTGGTGACGGATCTGATGCAAATATTTATGAAAAGATTTTTTTATAAAGAGTGCTTTGATTTGCTCCAAATCTGGCCTTAGTTTCAAGAAAAAATCTGAAGTTGAGAATTTCCTCAAATCTTTAAAATCAAGTGATCTGATTGGTCGAAATCTGAGTTTGAGGAAATCTCAATTTAAGATTTCTTTTTTTTTAACTCGGGTACAGACCCTCAAATTCAGCAACTAACATGCCGCTTATCCTAAAGAAAGAACCTTGATTCAGTGTGTCACATTATTCAAATAATTTGCTGAGAGAAAAAAAGTTTAATTTAACAAATAGATCAACAAACACCGTTATATGATTTCACAATCACATAGTAAAATTACGTCCGTATGATGATAAATAGAAACTGTCATCCAATCAGAAGAGACGTTACTTGTAGATAAATAACCCAATCTCCCGCGCAGACATAATAACTTACACAACAATATCACTCCCCTTGGCACTGCTACCTTATGACTATTCCTTCTTACTATTACCCAGAATTCATCAGATGGTAATCTTGTTATTACTATTCATCAGTTACAGTCGACGTGTTTTCGTTCGCTGGTTTCCGGGATATGAAAATCATGAGCACTATGCAAATCAAAATTTCTTAATGTGTCATCTTCAAATTCGCATAAAGTGACAGGGTTAAGTACAATTTTCTGTCCAGATGGTATTTCCGCTATTTCAAAACATTTTCCCACTATTAAACCCAGACACACCCAGTGTTAACCCCCTTTGATGCAAATTAGTAGAGTACACCGAAAACAGCCGGTCGCGGCATTGTAGTGAGCAATGCTTACGCCTTTTTTCAATCCAGTGGAATGATACGTAAGAAACCAGGAAACAGAAAGTAGTGGTCTATGTATATTCACTATAAATTTCTCTGCCACGCCCAGTGCTAAACTCTACCCTTTTATGTAAATAAGTACGCTACACAGAAAAGAGCGTCGCGGACCATGTCCTGTGAAAATAAACTTATGTGCGAGAGTTTGTTAAATTGTATTTTACTTACTTAAATTCGATAGGCTCATCATAATTGTACATATCTTCATTTGTTATTTGTGTGTAGAACACGCCATCTCTAAACACCTCTATTTTCATTTTGTGACCTGCAAAAATCACCACGCATTTTTCATTTTGAGGGTTATGATACGAATGACTCTGAAATAAAAGCTATTTGGAGTGAAACTAGAAGACACTTCAGAGAAGTTTTATTTCCATCATTATAGCTGCTTTAATACGTATAATTTGGATTCAATATAGTAATAAAAGTTATTTTGAAGGAGATAATTGATAAGCGCAACGAAATCACTCACAAACTAAGTATGGTTCAAAGGACCACGTAATGTTTGTTACCGACTCGGTAGCGTACCAATACACTTTGTAAAAACAACTTTTAATACTTATAATTGCAATTTTATGTTAAAAAAACCCTACATGTTATATATGTTTGGCGTCAATGTTAATTGCATTATTTTGTCTCAGAGGAAATTGATACGACACATGCGTTTATACAAAAATAAATGTTTTGATTTTCACAACGTTGACCAATCAAATTACACGGTACATGAACAATAGGAATTACTTCGAATTATCCAATTCGCATTGAGTCAATGCACATTGAAAACGTCGAAACTATTTAATTAATTTTAATTTGAATTTGCTTTCCGTTCTCATGTGTCTAAACCTTAAATTTGCGTTGAACATGTAGAGAAATGTGCATTTGAGTGCGCATTAGTGAAAAAGCAAATTCATTGTGCGCATTATTTCAATTCGCATTAATTCGAATTTGAAATTCGTTTGACGTGTGAATTGGTAACTGGATTAATGAGAACTCGCATTGAAGGCGCATTATTTGACCGTGTGAACGCACCGTTAAATTAAGCAACGATTTCACTCCTGCAGTAACTGTTAGGAAAAGACAGTTTTTAACCCTATCAAGTTTTAAACTTACAAATGGGCTATAAATCCTCCTAGTTTATCATTTGCGAAGGGTTAGAGGGAATTTATTGACCTGAGTTGACCCTTGCGCGAAAATACTTCAAGTACAGTCAGAGTAAGAATCAGGTAGTTGGTGAAGCGGTATGGAATAATCCACCACTTTACCAGTGTACTTTCACTCATTGCTACAAGATTTCCCGCATATTTTTTGCAAAATGAGTTATGATTTTATTGGAATGTAACTTGCAAATGAACACAGACCAATTAAATGTCAGTCTCTGTAAGAATCAGACAGTCGGTGAAACATGGTATGTAAAAAAAACATCATTTTTACAGTATAATTTGACTATTTACACCATCAGAATCAAGGAAAAAAAACAATATTTTCCATATCATTGTGGCAAATTGAGTTATAATTTCTTTGAAATGCACTGAAATTGAAACATTTCAAAGGGCAGATAACTTTGTCAAAACCCTCATTTTTTTCTGACATTCTATTGAAAAATTTACGAGCAAATCCAATGATGCAGAGATCAAATGATGGTCAGTCTTTTCAAATAGAGAAAGCATCCTTGAGTGAAATTATATTGTCAGTTGTCAAATCGGTGGGATTTTGAAATGCATGTTTTTGATTTTTTCCCATTTTGCCTGATTTTTACAAATACTTATACTTAATATGCAAAAACATTTCTACCATTCTAATGAAAAATTCTAAACATATCTAGTGATGAAAAGACAAGAGAGTAGTCATTTCAAATAGAAAATTTCAGTGAAATTTTATTTTCTGGTTGGCTGGTTTTTGTTATGCATGTTTCATGCAGATTGTTCCCGTTTTGCCTTTTTTCTTACAAAGACCTGTACCCGTTTAAGCGTGAACCCGGTATAAGTTAAACTGTTTAATGTCTCAAAAATAAAACTCCTGATAGATACTATTACAGGCCTTTTGAAGACGTATTTTAAAGTAGAAATAATATACTGTGAGGACAAGCTGAATCGGTTAAGACATGTGTACGTTTTAGTGTACGCCTAGTTGAAGGGTTTGGTTTTAACATGCGTCATTTTTTCTGAAGTGTTTAGTTTGGACAAGTGTTTGTTTGAGGGATGGCTTCATACAAATCAGACAAGAGCTTGTTTTACCAAACGTACAGACTACATTTACATTTAAATTAATTTACAAATACCTAAATAGTGCATGTGATTAACTGCCCAAAATATGTAAAGAGGTCCTGTGATTAGTTTCCTAGAGCATTCCGCAGGACATCGACCCTCAACCATTACATCCTGTGACTTGGGAGGTATTTCAAGATAATTTTGTCCAAGTGTCATTACCCCAGCATTAAATTGGCGCAGCTTAGGTGTGTAATACAACCGCATACCAGAGGAATCCTTGTATGTTTTAACATTATAAGGATTGTTCCAGTGAAACTACAAAGAGAGTTTTATAGTTTGATAAAAGGCAAACTATTTACAAATTTTCATATCTATCCAGTACGTCATTAAACAGACAGACTCAATGAAGAAGAGCAAAGAAGTTAACTTATTTGACTTTATTCTATTTACTAGAATTGATATTCAAGTTAAGCCTAATCGTATTCTTTTTTATTGGCGAATCTGTTCAAAATTTATGAGATTCAATGAATAATTTAGGGTAAATGTGACATGAGGCGTTAGCATGGTGTTTAGCACAAATGCGATATTGTTCGTAAGTATTGTTTCATCTTTATAATATACAATTATACATAATTATAAACAAACCTCCAGTACTGCTTGTTTGTAACCGGAAGTACCGACTCTATATCCGGTAGGACCATTAATACAGTATCCCGAAAACCCAACCGCCCATAGTCCTATTAATGTCTGACACTTCCTTTCACTCATTCCACATTTTTTGACTTTATAAAGGTCATCTTCTGGTATAGTTTCTGTAATAAAGACGTTGCAATGAAAATCATTTTTTAAAATTAAGACGTTGCATTTAATTTCATCTTTTTAAAATTAGATCTAAAAAATAAACCATGCCACATTGTATTTTCATGAAATCTATGTTACAAAACTTCCATTAGAAAATTCTATTTTTGGAAATTTTGTGTCAAATTGGAAAAAAAATTCATTTCAAACGCTATGAAAAGTTGAGTACTTATTAACTGTTTAAGAAATACTATACAGAACAGAGTTATATCTAGTAACTAAAAATATACAATTTAAGTATAAAGATAAAAGTTGTGTGTAGCAATAATAAGGTAAGTTTTAAGATCAACGTTATAGACTCTAATACTCTAATAAGATATCTAATAGGGTTAATGTTAAATCATCCATGATTCTTGATTTCATTTCCAGATTGCTCTTAATTAAATTTTATTTCAAATAAATACATCATTTATAATCAATACAATAGTAATAAATCATAAAGATTCGGAAACAAGTCTACGCAATCATTTGTCAAATTAATTAACACATTGAATTAGCATTCTCTTATAACATTCGTTTTACATGTATTTATGCAATCATGAGTAGAATAGAACAGGTACTATCTTTAAAAAAAAAAAGATAATCGACGCAGTAAAATTTTGTTCTTTTTTATTTCTAAGGTTCTACATTTCTTTCAAGAAAAAAAACACAAGGCACGCAATTTTTAAGATTCCGATAAAGTTTTTTTCGAACGCAATTCCAATTCTTTTATGCAGATTTGTCGAATGCCACCAAGTTAGCAGTATTTGGCTAATCGGGAACTCCGATCAGTGGACTTGCGTTTCCATAGAAGAGCGTCCTTTAGGTCGAAGAGTAAAAAAGCGAAGCTAAACCGACTGCGTCGGAAAAATGATATGTGAAAAGGAATAGACATTAAGGTAAAACAAAAGGAATATGATAAAATCCATTAGAAAAAAACAATCCAAAAGTTAAGCATTTACGAATGGTTTACTTTTTAAGTAGCACTCCAGCTAAGGATCGTGCAAAATGTGATTCATGGGTAAAAACCCTACATATTTTTATTTTTATTGTTTGTTTGAAATGCCATAGTAAACAGAAATTAACATGTGGTTTTTCATATAACCCGTGCTCTTAGGAGATAAAAACTGTATAGAATGCACTGTATATTTCAAAATTAAGGGAGATAACTCTGTAAATGACGCTCAAATACAATAGAATCTACTGGATTTTCAATGTTGATTATCTCCTAAGAACAGGCAGATTTGAATGAATAATTACACATTTCATGGTATAGACCCATAAAACAACTTAATTACAAAAATAAAAATATGTAGCCTTTTTAGGGTGTATCACATTTTTTAGATTTTGCATGATTCTTATATAGACAGCTACTTAAAATATAAGATTGCACCTTTAAGAATAGTTCAGTGTTTTATTCTGTTGTAAGAGCATCAGATCCTTTTAGAAAAAAAATAATATCAACCTGAAAATTCAAAGTCTGGGTAGTGTTAAGCCGGATTTCTGAGTACTTGATGCATTCAAGTAAGAAATGGTTGCTTTTACACAGTGGGCAAGGCTATTATTCGATAAGTCGTTTTTGTACGATGATTTATTCTGTTCTTGGTTTTCGTCGATAGTTTATTTACCAAGATTATTTGCAGTCGAAAGTTTTTATTCTGAATAAACTATAATATATATGCAAATATGAATAGGTATTTTTATCTGCATGTAGTATGATCAGAAATGAGAGCGCAAACTTTAATTTGTCATATTAAAGGTGATTTGACTAAAATGCCACGAATTCACAAAATCATGTACTAAATGTAGATAGTCATATTTACTCACTTTAATATAATATTCATTATGAAATCGACGTTCTACCTAAATTAACCCAAAGTTCTTTATAATTATACATTTCATAAAATATCCTAGTGTTGTTGCTTTAATACGATGCGTTTTCTTTTTATCCGATGGGTCCTTGTTATAGTTTGAATCATATGTTATTTTTCAACATTCAGAATCGTTGATGATCATCAAATTAATGCTGATATGCATGTATTCATATATTTGCCTAAGAATGCTATGAATGAAAATATCACCGCTCATAGCATGACACACATATTTTAATTTTAACCTCTAGAAGGTGTGTATTTTACACAAGTTTCTCTGATAGTAGAAGGTTCAAAACGCTAGTCTAAGAGTTCACAGATTTAAAATGTACGTTTTCAAGTGAATTACTCGGAGAAAATACGTATTTTGATTTCAAACAATTCAAAAAGCAGTTCGAAATTATTCATTTTTATTGTATTGCTATACCTTACAATCATTGGACAAAAAACAAGAACAAATCGGATAAAAACAAGTACAAAATTTTGCTTCATCGGATCAAATGCGAACTTACTCTATGGTGCATATTTCCAAAATTTCTTCTTTCGTGCAAATACCCAATTTATCCTAATCGATTTTTTAAGTTTTGTAAGAATTAAGAATTGGGCAAAATGGGAAAAATCGTGGACATGCATGTCAAAACCCCATCGCTCTGACAATGTAATTTCATTCAAGGATGCTTTCTCTATTTGTTATGACTACTATTTGTTTCTCTGTATCTCTGGGTTTGCTAAGAAATTTTTCAGTAGACAAGAGATTCCCCATGGTCCTGAATCGCTCGCCTGGTTCAATTTTTGGCCTTCAAGGGCAATAACAAGGAATCACCCTACAACTCTGATTACCTTATCATAAGGATCAATTCATCAATTAAAAGTTATTTTTTATCTATCATAGTCTTCTAGATAAACGGCTAAAAACTGCAAAAACCATCATTTTTCCTTTCAATGGCAATAACTTACAAGGAGTCGAGTCGTCTGGCAAATTTGACCAAATCATGACCATCAATTCAACCGATGAGCATTTGGAACGTACGCAAAAATATTCCTACGGAGAAATTACCCCCTGTTCCTCATAATGCTGTGAAAAAAATTTAAACAGTTTCTGAAAGGAAAAATATTTCTGTACATTTTATAGGTGCATTTTGCTTCTTGTGATGTGAAGGCTAATCTCCATAATGATTTCTAAATATACCCTTACCTTGTGAAAACACTGGGATTTCCCATGCTATTTATAGACCCTTCACTTCCGGTGACCAGTACTGCACTGCAAGTCTGATAACCCCACATGCCATTCTGAGGATTGTGAGCTGACATGTAGAATCATGCTGATATATAGTCCTCTGCACGTTAAAGTTAAGGTAAAGTCCAGATAAGCCATTGAATATTGTGAAATTAGCATAGAAGTCTATGGGAAGTGGAATTAGTGGTTTCTAGCCTTAAATAGGACATATCATAAAAATCATTTTATCAATTGACGATATTTTTCTATTTCTATCTATTATAGTTTCAAAGATACTGGTTGAAAACTGCAAAAACTGTCATTTTTGGCCTTTCAAGGGCAATTAAAGAATCTTAACGAGTGTGCTTACATACCCCACGCATTCCCATGTTGGATACTCAAGTAAATTTGTTCGTACGAAAAATACATGTAGAAGGACCCCGAAGAAACAGGAATTAGAGTATTTTTCAGGCATTAGAAAAGATTGCAACAAAATAAAATTTAAATAAGATTTTTTTTAAAGTGAATTTTTCTTTATCTTCTAACTAAATTCTGTTACCCAGAACTGTAGTTTCAAACTCCAGACTGTGATTTCTTTGAGTTTTAATTAATCCAAAGTAAATATCATCGTAGCGGAACCAAACGTACACTTAACCTGTAACTCATCACGGTGAAATATACCAAAAGTCATGTCTATATCTGCAAGCGTTTCAAAAAAATATCCGGAAAACTGAAGGCGGGCTGACGGACGGACGGGCGGACGGACGGGTCAAAAACATTATACCCCACGCAAATATAATAACTCCAACAAGGAGCTCCTAGTCGTGCGATAATTTTGATTCGATGAAGACATTTGCATAACTTATCTTAAGGAACCTTTTCATTAATTGAATTTTTTTTTCTATTTTAGTTTTCAGGATAACCTTTTAAGGATAATAGCTCTAACAAGGAGTAGTGTGACAACTTCAAACTAATAAAGACATATGTAGGCCTTATCATAAGGATCAATTCATCATTGAAAGGTTTTTTCTTTCTATTATAGTTTTCAAGATAATTGCTGAAAACTAAAAAAACTGTCAATTTCAGCCATTCAAGGGCAAAAACTCTAACAAGGAGTCGTCTGAAAATTTTAACCCAATCAACACCTTTTTAGGACTTATCAAACATATCATTTTATCAACTGAAAGTTTTTTTTCTTTCTGTTATAGTTTTAAAGATACTGGCTGAAACTGCAAAAATTGTCATTTTTCGCCCTTCAAAGTCAGTAACTATAAAAGGAGTTGTCCGACAACTTTGATCTACTGGAGACTTTTGTAGAGCTTTTCAAGTTGAAGAAAAAATGTCGCATTTATTTTCAATTATCTCTTTTAATTTTTGAGATATATGTAGAAATCGGTGAGTTCACCCTGTGGTCGAAAAATAGCAACGGTGGCCATGTTTTACGATTGATATACATAATCGACCCAATTTTAAAAGTAAATACCCTAAGGAAGCTGATGACTAAGTTTGGTAATAATCCATTGAGTGGTTTTAGAGGAGAAGATTTAAAAAAAGGGGGGGTTAACGACGGACGCCATGTGATGATAAAAGCTCACGTGGCCTTTTATGCCAATGACCTAAAAATAGGTTTTTGACAGAGTTATCTGCCTTTGATATGTTCAATTTACCAAAGTGATGTGGAAAATCGACTCTTTTTCCTTGGTTCTGATGGTACAAATAGTCAAATTAAATTATCAAAATGGTGGTTTTTTTCATACCATGTTTCACACAATACCTGCTTCTTACGGAGATTGACATTTAAACTTTAGAAGATAACATGATAGTTGAAAATCATCATCGGCGAAAAACTAGAATCATCGGACAAAAACAGAACAAAACACCGTACAATAAACAGCTGCGCCACGAGCACATAATACGCCCGTCGTCTTGTGAAAAAAACCATAATAAAAGTTTTTGGATTAACACAGAGTTGTACAGGATGTCATGCTAAGTATATACTGACTCATTCCTTGTTCCCGCTCAAAAGGAAGTTTACATAAGAGACCGACAAAAATAAAAAAAAAAACATGTTTTATATGATTTGCATGTCAGTACATAAAATGAAAATTTCAAAGGTCCATAAACCAGAAAGTTTATTAAAGAGAGAAACAAAAATTGTTACAACATGTTTCATTGTTCATGGTATAATGCTTCTCTACAATAAATTCCCCATATTGATTCTTTCTCAGAAAGATTCCATCAATAAATACATGGGAGGGTTAGAAAGCAGAATTTTGGGATCCAACAAGCCATACATATTTATACATGTTTTATGGATTAATGCACCTCCTGAATTCCCCTCATACGGCGCGAAATGTGAAAAATAATCATAAATAGTTTTTGAGATAAGGCGCGACCTGTGCAAAAAAGCGAAGTCCCGTAACTCGAAAAGTTTTATTATAATTTTCACCAAAAGTATACAAACTGTTTGACCACCATACGAAATAACTATGTTAAGTTTCGAAAAATTTGTATAAGTTGTTCTCAAGTTACTCTGAGACATGTTTATGACGGACAGACAGACCCCAAAAAATGTGCCGTCAAAATTGATAGGCGTATAAAAATGGCTTTATCAGCTTACACAATAAATGTGTTTTTTTTTTTTCATTGTGAATAAAATTTTAGTGTTTTGCAAATTAGATGGTGTCATACCAAGAAACTGTCTACCGAGGAAGCAATATAAAGAGTCAGAACCTCTAGTGGAAAACACAAAAATGTTATCCTAACTCGGACCTCCCACCCTCAACAAAACGAAATTGTTGTTCCTTAAAAATGATAATAAAATAAACCTTCTGGGTCACATCCGTACATCAAAACATGGTGCATAACATCTTTGTTGTCTAAAACTGGTTCATAGGCCACTAGGTGATACTCATTATCAGATGGTAGGTTAAAGGTCATACAGACGTATGTCGTCTCATCACTGGGCACGTCCGTCTCCGGAAACCTGATCGTTACATTCTGTGTTTCTGTAAATAACATACTAATTTAGTTTCTGGCAATGATATTTATCTCCTTGGTGAAGTGCACATTTTTAGGATTTTGATTTAATTATGTAAATTGATTCAATAAAACTTTCACTTATGTAGCATTTCTAAGGACATGTGAAAAAAATTATTTCCTGCAAAAAGTAGGGTGAGTCTACGAAGATCGGTCGGGACAGAAAAGTAGTCTT
This sequence comes from Perna viridis, assembly GCA_037379345.1. Lineage (NCBI taxonomy): Eukaryota > Metazoa > Mollusca > Bivalvia > Mytilida > Mytilidae > Perna > Perna viridis. The sequence continues at coordinate 27,419,257 of CM074517.1, read as the reverse complement.
AAAGTATAAATTGCCATTTTCTTTACTTTCACTTTCGTTTTGCACTCATCAAACAAACCTTTTATTGGAACATTTTTATGTTATAATGTTAGGTTTTCTTGCTCTATTTTATAAGTCATTGTTCATATCTTTTGACAAAACATTAGTCTGTAGAGGCAAAAAGAAAATGCACTATATTTTTACAGCATCTATGTTTTGATGCGATACTTGTACCATATCGTTTAGGCAACAAAAAATAAATTAAATAGGAATACGTTTGATAGGCGCCTTGCAATGGTTAACCATCAATTAATCTATAAATTGACACTAGAGAGAAGAATTTATACAAGTTTAATTATTCACATGTCAATTTCTTTTCGTCACTTTGCTTAAACAACTTTCAAGGTTGAACGAATAAACACAAAACAGTATAAGGATAAAAGAAATGTGTAAACATCACACGACATTCAAACTAAGTCATAACCTCGTGACCAAGATAGTTTCGTAATATAAAAATCTAAAAAGGACACGCGTACATCTTTTGTAAAAAGTAAATATCGTAGTCCATGTTTTAAAATAATGGTGCAAATTGTTTGAAAACGTAAATTCCTGCCAGGGGTCATGTCAATGAAAGTATCGTACGATGTCTTAGGAATAGAATTAGGATGGTCTTAGGACACATCGTACGGTGTAAGCCGAAGCTATCTTAGGATAATTAAATCTAATCTCGCAGCTCCCGGTTTTCAATTAGATTGAAGACAATCATAACTATGATCATCTTAAGATGGTCTTGAGGCGATGTTATGTTTATTATAATTCCATGAAAGGTTTTCGTCACTTTAAAACAAATACATGTAATTACAAAACGTCAACATATAATTTTTTGTCCACCAAAATATTATTGTGGTTTTCGATTCATCGTATATTTTTAAAACAAGAAATAACATTGGCCGGTTGCATATTAACATATCTAATTGATATAATATCTATATATCAATTGTTCCTTTCAGTCACTGCATGTGGCCTACAGTAATTTAAGTGACTGAATGGAGGTCTACTTTTAATCAGATTGATATTAGGGGATTATCATTTGATATTGAGGGTGAGGCTTGGAATATTTTTAAATAACTATTTTGAGTGTTCAAATAAAAAAAAATGAATGTGACCAGATGATGAAAATAAAAATATTGATCTGTACTGTATAGAAAATATAAAAAATATAAAAAAATGTATAAATAATTCAACTCCCTAATATGTCCAAAAGTTGTGAACTCTATTTTTTATCAGCCTCACTGCGTTGGGCATAATTTCATAATATCTTAGTATTTACATCTCTACATAAATGTTAGAAAAAAATTGATCTACCATAACAAAGCTGAGATGAAATATACTATACAATTTTCTTAAGAATAAAAATAACTGAAATCAATTTTAAGTTTGTTTTTATCTAATAAGACAACTATTTATTACTGATGTATAGTCAACTTATACATCGATTGTACTTGATTTAATCGATATTTACATTGATACCTAGTTTAAATTTTCTTAACTTATTATTCTTTGAAAAAATAATCAAGGGAACCACGGTTATAGCGGTAATCAAAAGAATGAATTTCAGAGACAAAGACCAGACATGGAAAACAGACATACATATAGTCCAAGTCACCTCAGATTGTTTGCGGTTTTTTGCGTTTATTTTTGTAATTGTAACGGTTCCTTTCAAAAACTTGCCATTTTATTCATGTCGTTCTGTACTACGATTCCCTAACAATTATTTTTCGTTCTTACCTCCGAGATTGAAAAAACTCCAAATTTATTTTTCCTACGAGAATTTTGCATTGAATGTATTGTTTATCCGCAATCATGTTTCTATCGATATTTTGAAATGTTCCCTATTATCTCACAATTGAAGAGCTGAAATACCATGATTTCCCGCCATATTTCTGTTCTTTACCTTTAGTAAAAGACAAAACCAGAAGTTCCGAATGAAAATGCTACAACTGGTACTTAATAAGAGTCTTACCACATAAAGTAATAAATTAGCAGGGAACCAGAAATATGGGGGGAAATCATATGACTTGGAGTATAACAAAGAACATAAAGTAACTAAAATCATACATACAAAGTAACAAAAGCATGAATGAGCAACTTGGACTCCACTAAAAACTGAGAGCATTGACCAAGTACACCGATAGTGTAAGCGTCCTGTGCTTTTCTAAAAACGCCCACCGAGTTGCTCATAAAAAGTCAATTCCGGAGTAAACGAAAGAGGAAAGGAAAACTATGACACGTTGAACGAATCAGTTTTCATGGTGCAGATGGATACACCGTAACGACTCACGAGTTCATGATGACGACCATACAAACGTCTGTATTGTTGACTTCAAACTTGTAGCAACATAACACTGTTTCATTAGCATATTTGGTAGAATTCTACAAAAAGACTGCGTAGATTTCGGCAAGCTCTGGCATAACGTATGAGATGTGATATGAAAACTCCTTACACATGTGGTGAAGGGATGTTGCCACATGAAAGGAAAGTTGACAATTCTGAATGAAAGGTCATCACGTTTGTCGTAAAGTTTGGTCAATAGTTTTCCTTTACCATCGATTTCTAAGTGTAGATCAAGATACGAGGCTGGTCTCACAGTGTCTATAGTATCCTTTATCTTAAGATCTTTGAGGTAGATGCGATGTATCAAATCCCCAAAATTAGGATTGTTTAAAGATAATACGTCATCTATATAGCGGAAACTGAGATAAAAGGATCTAGCCAAACGATATTCTTTCTTTCGGATCAGATCAGCTATAAAGTCAGCCTCATTAGAGTGAAGGAATCGGCCAGCAAGTAGAGGAGTACAATCCGTTTTTCACATTTAAATGGCGACTTTATGTTGAAAAACACGTCCACCACTCTGGACAAATATGTTGTCAATTACAAATTCCAGCATTTTGTAAATATCTTCCTCTTTATATTTGGAAGATGATTTGGAATTATTTCTTACAAAGGTATGAGGAATCTCTACCAAGAACTATATATTTGTATCTAGGTGTACCATCGTTTTTGGAAAAACAACGATGTATAATGTTTTTAAGTCGAGATTTTAACTGAGTATGGGGAATAGAAGTGTACAGTGTTGAACAATCACAGGTTTTAATGCTATTACATTCTGATAATAGTCTTGAACTGATTGTCTCCAAAAGATCTTTCGAATGAAAAAAAAATATCAAGTAAATGAATATTTCAATCCTAATATGAGGAAGATGAAACCTTAAACCCTCCCGAAGAAATATATGAATTAAACCACGTAAGTCCTTTCATATTTTTGTCAGCCCTATTATTATTAACTTCCAATTTGATAAAATATTTTATTGTCCTTATGCATTCTACTATTGTCATGGTCTGAAATATGTATGGGCCGAAATGTCCAACTTTCCTAAAGAACTGTGGGTTGTCATGGTCCTAAATGCCTTTTGGTCGAATTGTCTGGTACTGGCGTCGGTTTCACAAAAAGTCGTAAGTGTGAAATTAATCGTAAATCATGACGTCACAATGCTATTTTAGTTTATGACGTCATTACTTACGATCAACTTTACAAAAGCTTACGACTTTTTGTGAAATCGAGATCTGATTACGTCATTTTTGTAATCATTCAGCAATCGGAACTCTTCAGCTCTTCAGTTTCTAGTTACACCGAATTTTTTAGTGTAGCAGAAATTCATTCGGGTGCCATGTTTTGACCATTTTTAAATTATAAAATGCTCGGATTCGATAGAAGTTAATTTATGTTTCATAGACTGGTGTGGTCCTCAATTGCATTTACCAAATATTTGAAAATGAAGCTCCCATTATACTGTTTATGCCCCCGAATTTACACGCACAAACCGGATATTGATGCTTTTTCTGCCCATATAAAGTATGCAGGACTTAGTTGATAATACAACCAATAGACCCTGTTGTGGTAAGTTGGTTAGCATGCTCAATATACACTTCTGCCATGTAGGGCTTGGGTAGAACAAAAGAATTTCACTTGAGGAAGTGTTTATAGAGCATGCTCTACGCATGCTCGTATTACGCTTCCTTTGTGAGAGTAATAAATTTTTCAAGCCGCAATATCAAATGGTCGTCCCCTTTCCCGAGAATTTGTGATTATTTGTAATTCATTAAATAATGCTTTACACAGCAAATTTTACAAACACTTTGATGGTATTTTTGGAGGTTATCGGGTATGAATACTTGGTTAATGCAATAAAATCTGTGTTTTTTTCCCTTTCGTGTGCCACCCTTTCTACGCATTTTGCCTGATTCTTAGACGGAAAAGTACTTAAATAATCAGAATAATTTTATTTACCTGGTTCATCAATAACTGCACAGTTTTCTAATTTATCAGAAACTTCGCAATCAACCCAGTCCTTATCCTTCGCACATATAGAATCACCAGTCTATGTGCATACTCCTGGAAAAGAAATCAGGAAAACCTCGGTATTTTACATTTTGATGTTACAAAACAAGGAGACAATAACAGTACTAGTACAAAAATATGAGGCTGGCCAGCTCATCGAGATATGTCACTTAGATCGCGTGTCGTCCTAGGTCGTAGTAGGTTTAGGACGGCTTGTCTGCGCGGCCCGCGTTTTAAGCTATCGGAAGCACTAGCCTTAGGCCAGTTCCACTACAATTTGTTTAACAGACTTAAATCAGTGTTTATATGGTTATAATTTAAATTAATATGGATCATCACTTTAAGAATTAAATCTAAAAATAAGCACTGTTATTATATCCAATAATGATAATATTTTATATCAAAATACTAATCTGTAATCATATCAGATTATGAAGTAGCACTTCAGCTAAGAATCATGCAAAGTGTGATTCAGTGTAGAAAAGCCTACATATTTCTGTTTGTTTGAATTGCCATAGTTAAGAGAAAATTACATTCAGTTTTTCATATAACCCGTGTTCTTAGGGGATAAAAATTATATAGAATGCACTGTAAATTTTGAAATTAAGGGCGATAACTCTGTAAATGACACTCAAATGCAATATAATCTATTGGTTTTCCAATGTTGATTATAAGAGCAGATAGATTGGAATGAATAATTAAACATTTCATAATAAAGACCCATAAAACAACTTAATTACAAAAATAAAAATATGTGGATTCCTCAGTTATAATTGTTTGCATTTGTGGAACTGTGACGAAGTGATGGTAACGTGCTAGTCTTGTCTTTTGCAACAACCGTCGCAGGCGAGACAAAATCTGAACTATATAACAAACACTTTGGTTTTTGCAGTAATAAATGATCACATATTACCCTAATTATAAGATACATACCTGGATGTGAAATATTTGTCACCCGTGTTGGTATTTGACCAATCTTCCATACACAGTTGGGATCTCCAAGTTCTTCACCGTTCGTTCGTCCGTCTCCATCAGAATCTTTGTTGCACAATTCAGTTGTCCATTTCTGCAGGAGTATAGAAATATTGTTGTCTTAAAGAAATAATGATGGGCTACGCTATATTTATGGGCCAGTTCAAACTACATCAGGCTTATTTCGAAGTAATTTTTTGGATAAATTAGATGCTGTCCATGTCCTTTTCGAAGTTTGAGCGCGCTATGCATTGCATATTAACTCATTATAAAAGTTAGCTTCGTATCGACAATACCGAGTAGTGGTTTGAAAAGGGTGATATATTTTTAAAGGTTGTGTCTTTTACTTACCCTGGATTGCGGCATGTGAGTTAACAAAAAAGTTGATAGATAAGCTCAACTTGAAACATTTTTGTCATTGTCCGAGTTTTTGCTTCCGGCTTATCAGAAGTTGTAATTTTGTTCTTTTATCCCAAATAATTATGAAAGAATAACCAAGGAAACCAAGGTTATAGCGGTAATCAAAAGAATGTAATCCTGGGACAAAGACCAGACATGAAAAAAGACATAAACAATTAAGAACATGAAGTAACTAAAATCATACATACATAGTAACAAAAGCAAATGAGCAACTGGACACCACTAAAAACTGGGAGCATGGACCAGGTGCACCTTAAAGGTAAGCGAAAATGACCCCGCGCGGAACGAGAGCAGGAGCTACCCGTGTCTGTATAACTCTCATTGGTCAATTATTTATAAATGGGTGAGGTCAATTCATGTCACAAATCATTTATGGCACCGCCTTCCTCGTTATCCAAATAGACTTCTCGCACTGCGGGCTCGAAGTCTATTTGAATAACTCGTAAGACCATGCTATAAATATAACATAAAGATAATCTTATCTTCTACGGTTTTGAGTTGTGTTGACCACTCGTGATTGGATAAACCCATTCGTCCAAATAACCGAAGCATTAATATGCAAATGAAGAAAAATCCATCCGCCAAATGGTGATGATTAATATGCAAACGACCATAAAAGGAAAATCCATCCACCAATGATAACAATAACTATATTAGTGCTACTTACTTTATTTGCATTATAGAAATCAAGTCCAAAAGGATTTCTGCTTCCACCTCCGAGAGGATTGTGGTGGCCTACACCATGCCACACGTAATTGGCTTTACATGGATGGGGGACATAGTTTCCATTAGGAATAATGTCTTTGAATGATGGGTAAGATACTGCTGATCCGATGAGCGCCAAAATTAGCAAGTGATATAATCTGAAAACATAGAATTCACTAAGTGATATTCTAATTTAGAACTGAAGCGTTTATATGAATTTTAGATACGTATACAACATACATATATTATACCGTAGAAGCACTTATATAATCGTGGGGTACTAATTTTCGCGGATTTCGTTGATGACTCTAACCACGAAATTAAAACATCCGAAGGAAACACGAACCAACGATTTGTCTGCAATTCCCAAAAAAATTATCCACGAATAAAAGGACTTACACAGTATTTACTTTCAGTTACGACTGGTCAAGAAAATGTACAACAAATATAAATGAATTCATTCATTCATTCATCCATTCATTCATTCATTCATTCATTCTTTATTTATTTATTTATTTATTTATTTATTTATTTATTTATTTCCATTCATTCATTCACATTCATTCAATTATACGTTCATCTATTCAAATGGGCCATTTTACACCTGAGGTTTTTATTATTCATTTTTTTTTCAAATTACCCCATGTAAACTACACAGCAGACTAATACAATCAAATTTTTTATACCCTATATGATTTAAATCAACTTCAAAGAAAACACATTTCTAGTGAAGTCCGAGTTGCTCATTTGCTTTTGTTACTTTGTATGTATGATTTTAGTTGCTTTATGCTCTTTGTTGTGTATGTCTGTTTTCCATGTCTGGTCTTTGTCCCTGGATTACATTCTTTTGATTACCGCTATAACCTTGGTTCCCTTGATTACTCTTTAGTAATTGGTCTTAATTTGTGGGAAACGTAAGAAATAGTAAAACAAAAATTGCATAATATGTAAGTACCGTTATATAATATTCCAAAATACAATTACAATGTGGTATTCACAAAAATTACAATTTAAGTCAATATGTAAGTTTACGTAAACATGATTTTCCATAGAAATCTAATAAAATGCTATTGTAGTTTCAATGTAGACGTTACGCACTCTATTGCGGCACATTCGGTAACATCAGAATTCGACGTTTGTCGACACTTTTCGTTTCTTGCTTGCTTGTTTATTGAAACACGTGTACAGTAGAGCAAAATATACAATATTTTTTATTGGTAGCAATTAAAATATCTTGAACATTTCTTAAAAAATCGAAAAGATTAATTAATTTGATTATCAGTACTACCGGTAAATTAAATTTGCAAATGCGTGGAGAATGCAACCGCCACTTATATGCACACAATGTCTGTCTAGAAAGGGAACATAACATCTTGCAACTCCTGCGATAAGTTAAAATGTGCATTTGATATACATGTATGAATATATGGTACAAGTACCAATAGAAGAATTTGGACCTTTCACAACTTAGTATTTCGATTAAAAGAGCTTTCCATCCATCAGAAAATCGGGCTTTCATCAACACCCATTAGATGGTTGATTGATTTTCTTTTCATTTGCTCATTTGCGTTTTCCAAAATAAAAAAAAATGTTTATGACTCCCTTTTCTGCATTCATTTTATCTATTAGCATTCTGCTTTTCTATACATTTTTAAAGTTCTGTCAACACTATTTTGCGTTTCAGTCATTCTACGTTAAACCCCAACAAACAAAACAAATTATACTTCAGCGCCCCGTGCGGGAATTGTACAATAACGGTGAACATTCCCTGTGCTTTACCTTTATCTCTTTCTAAACACCACGTGCTAAAACAGTTTTAGTTGTGGTGCAGTTGGTAATATAGTTTGTATAAGGTTTTTACTTATTAAAATGTGTTTATATGCCCTCTAGTTGTTGAAATTCTATTTTTGTCAAAAGTCTCAGACTGTTGAATGTAAAAATGAGACCTGGGTACAATCAGAGTCTGTTCGATTGGTCTAGAAATGCATAAATTATCTTCCATAGACAGATAGATTGTAAAACTGCAATCAAGTTCACAAAGAATCCCTATTCATTAACTGTGTAGACATATAATTATGATAATATAATAATAGTTTATTTATGGAAAACCGACATCAAAACTAACCGCATCCTTTCAGTCATCAGATACAATAATAGGGTAGTTTAAAAAATTAAGCAATAGTCATTACTTCATTTAATATACAATAACTGAGTCTTTTTCATGACAATTGCTATACTGTATACACAATGAATTATTCAGGCTGTGATTTAGAAAAAAATCTTTAATTCACACGGACAACTTTACATGTTTAAAGTCATAGTTACTAACACATTTTTGTTATACATGTAAATATATGTAATTGAAACAAACAGTTTAAACCTACCGAATATTTCAAAAGAAAGGGATTAAAATGTCGAGTAGTTTATCAATCAAGTAAGTCCATCATGTCTGTTCGACAAGTGACATTTTTTTCGTGTGCAATTAAAAGAACTAACGTATCCCCAAAAAAATTATTCATATTTTTATTTTTATGTTCCTCCAACGAAATGGGGAAATATTGTTTTCTTTCGTTGTATTAATATTCTTCTTTCGTCTAAATGCCCGTTGTTTGCATACCTCTTCAAAAACAGCTGAACGGATTCAAACCCTGGCGGCTAAAAAAAGGGGAAAGGTCAAAATATAGGGCACTGCGTTATCTCGGAAACCGAGGTGACCAGGAACTTGAAATTAAGTACAGTGGGAGCCCTTCATGATTTTCAGATGATAAGCATGTCTTGTAATTATAATTCTTCTCTCTCAAATCCTCCGTCTAGTCGACGTATCACCTCAGAAACGATTGAGCATATTAAAATCAAACTTCGCACAAAAATCGACAACCATATGTAGACGTGCCTTTCAAACTTTTTAAAAATTCGTCATAAAATCTCACAAAAATCGTAAACGGTTCATACTTGGTTTAAACAGAGGTCATCACAAAGGCTTACCGGCGGCCATGTTGAAATTTACGTCAAAAAATGGCAGCCATTCCAAGATGGTCATCTGTCCAAAAAAAAATTAAACTAAGAAAAAAAACGTAAAAATGCATGGGGCAGTTGAAACTGATTAAACATTCTACTGTGACAATTGAAGGGGGCTGTGTGTAACATTTATATCTAGTTTAAAGATTGTGTTTAGTTTTATATTCCATGTATTTGCACGTCAGTAATAAACCAATACTCTAGATTTCAACATGAACTCTCCAAGTCACTGCTGGTTAAATACTGATGTATTTTTCCGTAAATTTACGTTTGCAAGTGCTTAGTCCTTTTTGTATGGTAATGGTTCAGCATAAATATTCACATTTTATAGCTTAAATGCGTCTAGTTCAACGGTGGGCCTAGCAATACCGAACTACAGTGTTTTCAAATGATTCTTTATAAACAATTTAAAAATTGACGTTGCATTGATGGAATCAAATTTTGTTCAATGATATTGTTAATGTGAATTTTGGAGATAAAATTTTACCAATAGTCTGGAACCATTTTCACTGGAAACCCCTTTCCCAAAATTTCTATATCCGTGCCTGTACTGAATCCTTCTAGCTACTCAAACCCAAGCATATAAGGAGCAGGGATCTTGAGCACTTCGGGGCGTAAATATAATTTAAGGCAGGGAGAAGCCAGTGAAGAATACATGGGAGGGGTGAATTCATATTGAAAATCAAGGTTTCATGCTAAAACATATTCTTTCCTAATTTCAGGAGCGGGTATACGCCAGGTTTGCCCCCTTTCGAATCAGCACCTGTGTATGCAAGAAAAACATAAAATAAAAAGTACACAAAATTTTAATTCGATATCTTTTAATTTGCTTAATTTATTTGTTACGTTTATTTCATTTTCTTTTCAAATTTAAAACTCGTTGCTTATGGATTGAAGTTATTTTCTTTCATAAATGAAATCTTAAAATAACTAAAGCTTATCTGTACATCTCGGTACGTCTTGTAATATAAAATCTATAGATTCTGAATATTTATTTATATGATCTCACCCTGTTTCTTTCACGCGATTTAATTGACCTTTCCTTTTTAAATTAATTTAATTCATCGATGATAATATGGCTATATTTTTTAAATTTTACATTTGTTGTTTTCACCTATGAAATATATTTTATTATAATTATAAAAGACTAAATGTAAGATTTCAATTTTATTTCATTAAATGTCATATGAAATATGAATAAGCATACAACATAAAGTTATAACAATAAATGACATACAGACATACATTATCAGTACAGCACTATTCCACTTTTTTCAATTTCATGTTATCCAAATGTTATATGTAATTTAATATGATTATCAATATAAAACATGAATTTCCAACAAGTAACAACATAATTATTCTAAGCACATATCACAGTACAGCACTAATGTCACAAATGAAAACATGAATCACATTTTTTAAGTTCTTAGAAATGTTCAAGCAAGGTGAAGAAGTTCGGAAGCAGAATCAGCATACGTCATTAAATCTATGATTCCTGTTTGGTAACGGTTCTTCAATGTGGCGAGACGGCGGTCGATGTTCATGTATTTCTTGGCGCGTGGTCTGGTAGTTCCACCGGCTGCTCTCTGTATTCTGTTGATGTCGTTGGCATTTTGAACATCTTTAAACATCTTAATTGCAGTAAATATGTTGGGGTGGGCTTGTTGTGTCATCTTCTTTATTTTGCTGTGCCACCCTTCGATGTTGTTGTTGGTTCTAGGTCCTTGTGTTCCAAAGTGGTTCCAAACGTGTTCGGTCTCCTTCCACCCACTGCTCTGTGACATAATCTGTAAAAGTCTGAGTTATTTGTGTGATGTTGGCGTCGTCACGGTCTTCAAGAGCCTGGAACCAAACATCCTCAATGGCGTCCATGGGTATAAGAGGAAGAATAGCAGCACATCTCACTAACGTTTTCACATCATTGTTGTCTCGGTACGGTATTTGTAGTCCACTGGCTTGTGTCTTTTTCCAGATGGCCTGTGCGTAATGAAAGAAACATCCCTTAGTATGTACGCTTGGAAACACATCTTTGATCGCATTGTGAGCAGCTGTCCCGAAGTCTAGATATGCATTGGTTGCAGTGAATTGAAGTCCATGTTCTGCCTTCTATAATAAAAAGTATACATTATAATTGATGTAATTGTTACTTGTTATCAATTTACAAAAGACTCTTATAGAAAACATGTCAATATAGTAAATTCTAAGTATTTATCTTCAAGCCCAAAGTCATAACAGTTACAAAAATGTGTTATTCACTTGCACTTTTTACAAAATCTTTAATGGGATTTGTCTCAATTACACTTACTCCATATCTCATCATTTTTTCTTTTAAATCAAAAATGTGTATATGTTTTCTAAATACATTTAGTGATTACCTTTTCATGTAGTAGAGTGAAAAAACGGGTGTAAGTAGCTTGACTTTTTCCTGGTAGGAAAGCGTATACAACTGGTGTCATTTTGTCGTCGATAAGTATGTGTATGGTGTAGATTTGGTAAAAGAGACTAGGGCATGCGTAGAAGGTACCATCACAAAAGAATTTGTCAGTAGTGGCTAAGTCTTGAAGATTTTCTGTTGTTGCGAATGCAATCATTCTGCTGGTTTGGTGTGTGTTATCAAATAGTAAGAATCGGTCTCCTGTTGCTGTTTGTGTCCATTTACCCTCGAGTCTGATGTCTGTTTGAGTCTTTGGTAGTGGTGGTGTCTGCTTACGTCGAGCTCTGTAAAGGGATGACTTAGCGGAGTTGAAAGTGGGCAGATGTTCAACGACTTCTCTAGTAGTATTATCCCACTCATCGTCTCGAAGTTTGTTGAGTTCTTCTGTGAATATAGTAGGGATTGGTCTGACCTCCTCTAAACAACGTTTGGTAATTTGGTTCATAATCTGTTTTGAAACAACTTCTGCATGATCTGCTACATCACTATGTGGTTGCCTTCCAAAACCAGTGGGTATGTTGTTAGCTGTTGATAATGAGGCTGAACAACCTGGAACTATGCACCTCCAAAACACCTTGTCAGGTGTCCTGCGGTTAACTCTGTATAAGAAACCACCTAAGGCTAGGTTCTGGCCCCCTTTTCTGTTAGTTATGAACTTTACATTCAGATGTGCATTTGCCATTGTTTGACGTTGAATGAGGAATTTACATTTTTCAGTCCCCTTTATACAACTTTAGAGCTTGTGCTGTTCACATAAGCTGACATGATGAACACGAATCACTGGACAGCAATTACAGGCAGCTTGTTAAGTTCCAGACTTTAATCATTTAATTATTTGCTTAATTGCTTCAAATTGTGCAAAGCTTGGACCACTTAGTTTGTTTTATGAATTATCTATTTTTTTTTATATTTGCATAGTTTAATAACTGTTAGATAATGCTTACTTTGAAAATAATTATTGCAAAATATTAAATTTTCTATTATTTTTAAACATCATGAATAATGTTGTTAGCTTTTATTTATTTATATGAAATTATGAAATATTGTTTATTGCAAATCTACAATTTTATTCTTATTTTATATATAGATATAGAAAATTATATAAATGTTATACCAAAATGAAGGGTCCATCACTACACATTATTAAAGTATGAATGTCTACTTTTCAATTACAGGTAATTTTACAGGTAAATTAATAATTACACACCCCTTGAGAGGCCTCTTAATTCCTATACCTAATGAGATGTTGTTTTAATCCAGTAGGCGTTCGTGGAACACACCGGATTAAATAGTTTATTTTTTTTGCAATATGATTTTAGTTTTTTTTTTTTAATAGCTATAAACTGTATGAAACTCTCAATACATTTGTATTTATTTACAATTTCTTTTATTTAATATAAAGTACTTGTATCAATCAAGATCTGTTAGGGTTAGCTGATCAAAAAAATTATCCTCCAATGAGGTTATTTCTTAAAAGAATAAAGATATACGGTTATTTTTTTTTTGCTGTATCCGTACATTAGCTGGTTATCGACTTTCTGGCTGCTCCCACTAACGTGATCGGCGGAAATATTTTTTTCTGGTAAGCGTAAATTACTCATGGACGCCACCATAGATACGATATAAACAAATTGCGATTGCGTATCCGGTTAATCTTTTTTTTTTTGCTGTTTTGTTTCGTTTTCACCTGAATGAAATAAAAGATTTTATATCAACCAAATAATGACCAGGAAACTGTTATGGTCTTGGATTTATTACTGCCTAAACCCCACGATAATGAATCAGAGGAACACTACATTATAGATCTGCCCATACAACTGCCTCCTCTTCTGCAAAAATATCAAACAAATATTTCAAATCCCAAAGAAACTAGTGCACAAATTTCACCCCTGAACTCTACTGCCATATACCGAACAGAAACAAGTCAGCTTCCACTTTCCTCGCGAAATTCAAAACTTTAATGTTCTTAAAATCGACTTTACCACATTCAAAATATTTGTATTTATTGTTCATTTTACTTATTTGTCTCTTGGAATTAAATAAATTTTGATGCATTGCTTATTTTCTTCAAACAGCTTTGACGGATTATATGGTACGGATTGAATTTCAATGTTTACTGAGTCATGCGCCATGCGTATTATTTTTTTCTTCGGGTTTAACGATCGGGGCTCCTCGGGGGATATGCATTTTAAAATTTTATTTTAAAAATGTACACACGCACTAAACTATTAATATAACAGGATAAAAACAATATAGGTACATTGTCGAAAATTATTAAGATATGTGTATTCGGCTTGGAACGGGGGAAATAGCTCGGCGGAGCCTCGCATTTCCTACCCGTCCCGTCGCCTCATCACATATTTTCAATAATTTTCGACAATGTACCTATATTGTATATATGTTGAACTAATTTGGATAATTATCACAACATGTAGTCAAATGTAGTTAAAATGACAGCCTGTAATTTTCATAGCTCCTATGAGAGTTTGAGCAGAGCTCAGCAGTTGCCTTATAAGTCAGTTAAGATTCATTGAACATGACAAAGGCAAATGCAATGCTTGCAGTTCAGTTTGTACCAATGAGTTCAACAGAGTGAGACTTGAGTTTGACTATATTACCATAAAATCAAGAACATAATTCATATTCATAAAGTTAAAAATAACAACACCAATCATTTATAGTTCCTCTTGAAAGAATTATGACAAGAATATTTTACATTTTAAAGGAAAAATAATGGAGGTAAAAAACTCATAAGAAACAGATTGTTATAAACAATTTAGATAAACCTGATGTTACATTAAGAGCAACATAGATAGATAGACAGATTGTTTATTTTAAATGTTTAACCATCCATTATATATACATAAAATATAGATAGTTTATAATGCAATAAAAAAAAGAATAGGAGCTCTTAAAAGAGTATTCCATTTATCAAGGAAAGCGGTCTTTTTATCTAAAAATCTTCAAATCATCGTCGTGAACATTACAAACCTTCAAGAATTATCTTATTAAAAAGAAGTAGATATTAAAAAGACTCCGTTAAAAAGAGGTGAAAATGTTTAAAAAGTAAAAAGTAATTCAATCAATAAAATATATGGTGTAAAAATAATTTTACAGGTTTTGGCACAAGCTTGAATCAATGTTACATCTTGGCACGCTAGAACATTGGACAGTTTTTTTTTCTCTGAACTTGTTAGGCTATTAAAGTTGTAAAACTATAAAAGGGATGACCAAAATTCCATTAGAAAAAAACAAGTATTTTTATTTATAAATTTACACAGGACTTGTAAAACTACTTATAACACAACGATGTACTCCGTCAAGGGCAGTGCACAGTTTTTTTTCTGTATTAAAATGGGTCAGTGAGATACTATCCAGAAGAAATGGTAATACTGGTACTGCACAAAACATATAGTAGAGAAAAGTCGAATAAACTCACTGTTAATAAATATCAGTGAGTTTACTCGTTAATACCCTGTTCACTTAGTAATGCACAGAGAAACTTCCGTTATCGCTGTTACCAGTGAAACGCCTACCTTAGCCAATTTACTACTTCTCGCCGGTTTGTACCGTCTGGCCAGATCTCGTCTTACCGCTTTCTGCAGCCGGTTTGCCAACACAGCACTATACATTTTATTGAATCTCTTATTAATGTACCGTGAAAGCACTTGTATAATCGTGGTTACCAATTTTCGTGGATTTCGTTGTTGACTTAAACCACAAAATTAAAGCTTTCGAAGAAATACATATTTTCCCTTTATTTGTTATGTGGAAAAAATCAAACCAGGAATTCGAGAATCCACAATATTCACGAGTAAAAGGACATTCATGGTATTCATTTTCATTGACGACTGGTCAAGAAAATGGACAACAAATATTAAATAAGTTCATTCATTCACTCCTTCATTCATTTATTTATTCATTCATTTGCAGAATGATCATTGTTCTATGTCCTTTGTGAAAAAAAAGATATATACCTTCTATCATTAGTGTGAATTAGATAACCTAATGTGTACGTGGTAGCTTCCTATATATCGGGCAAATTCCAAGACACCAAACTAAGCAGGGTGTCACCCTGTCAACTAACGGTCAGTGCAGAGAAGCTACGACTACCAATTTTGTTTGCATTCATTCAGTTGGGTATCGAAAACAATATACCTACTACCTAATCATTACGCTTTAGAACGCAATTACTTGACTGTAAATCAAAATAGCAATTTCGTACATTAGGTTATTATTTTTCTTTTCAAATTTACCCTATGTAAACTACACATGGTACTAAGAGTAATCAAGGGAACCAAAGGTTATAGCGGTAATCAAAAGAATCTAATCCAGGGACAAAGACCAGACATGGAAAACAGACCTTCACAACAAAGAACATAAAGTAACTAAAATCATACATACAAAGCAACAAAAGCAAATGAGCAACTCGGACTCCACCAAAAACCGGGAGCATAGACCAGTTGCACCGGTAGGGTAGGCGTCCTCTGCTTTTCTAGAAACGCCCGCCGAGTTGCTTATAAAATCATGATTTCAAGCAAAAAATAAATATTCTGTCCTAATTTAAGGGATGCGTAAACGCCAGATTTGCTCTATTATGAATCTACGGCTGTGTATACAAGGGGGACATAGTAAAATACTTTAAAGATATTTTTTTAAGTTGCTTAATTTATTAATTAATTTATTTTTTTTTTTGGTTTTTCAAATTTCAAACACGTTGTTTAAGGATAAAAGTTACTTTCTTTCATCATTGAAATAATTGAAGCTTACCTGACCATCTCTGTAATTCTTGTAACTTAAAATCCAGGTTTTCCAAATGATATATGATCTCATCCTGTTTCTTCCCCGTGATTTAATTGCCAATTTCCTTAGTTTAAAGTACACTCTTTTTCAATTCACGTCATCTGTTTCGTTGAGACGAAAACGATTTGATATATTACGCAATTTGCTGACCTATATTGTCTTATTTAATTCGATACCAATTTTTTATTTATTTATTTGTTTTGTTTTGTTTTGTTTTTTGTTTTTTGGGTTTTTTTTGTTTTTTTATTTTGATACCTCAAGTGAGAATCAATATCAAGGTGAACATTTTCAATAGCATCCAACACAAACAATAAATGAGATTTTATTTTACATGAATATAGATATATATCAAGGGCTACTTTTTTCGAGGGGTTATGTATGGTGAAATTCAAGAAGAACGACAAGAGGTTTTGGTACAAAAAATCAGTATAAACAACTGGGCAAAAAAAGGGTGAAAATGCCTAAACCTCTAATGCCTGCCTGTCTTAAACTAAACTTGGCTCAATAATAGGCCAACGTATGTACATTTGAACAAAGGTTTTGAAATTTCAAACTTGACAGCCGTCTTGAAATGGCGGCTTAAAAAAGAGAATTATCAAAATATAGGGCTAAAAATGCATGGGGCAGTAGAAACTGACATTGCTCCTGTAGGGAGGGGGCTTTGTGTAACTATTATATCTAGTTTTAAGATTGTTTTCACTTTGGTAAATCTTTCCTTTTATATTTTGATTAATACCATGTTCCATAGTTTTAAATCTGTACGACGATAATAAACCAATACTCTAATTTTAACGTGAACCCTTCAAGCCACCGTTGGTTTACTATTGAAGTATCTTTCCTTAAATTGATGTAAAATGAGTTTACAAGTGCTTAGCCCTTTTCTATTGGTGGCCGTAGAATCACGTGTCTACCATATTTGCCTAGAAAATTTGACAATTTTGCATGTCAATTACAAAAAAAGAGAAGACGCAAAGTGTACTTCGAACAGATTATGAAATGATTATTTCACTTCATTACGTTAATTTTACAGGACCTTAGGAAATTATATACATTACATTCAAATAGGAGACATTGTGCAAATCGAAGATAATTCACCAAGAATAAACTGAAAACATGCGAAAATAATTGAACTTATACAAGAAAACAATGGGATGATCCGCTCCGTAAAACTTAGAATTCAAATTGGAATAACAGACCGACCGATATCCAAACTGTAACCTTTAGAAGCCTAAAAGAAAGCGATAGAAAACATAATGGATAAAGGAAAATTCAATTTTAAATAGTGACTTTAGTAGATCCAGATTTATATAATAGTGATTTCCTACTTTCAAAAGAGACTTTTAAGGTAACATAACATTTTGTAATTGTGAAATGTTTTCATTTCATTTTACTCTGGCCGCCCCGAGTATATCATGAATTTATCGCAATATACTACAGTAACAAATTGTATCTCCTTCGCTAACGTTACACCGACAGTGACGTAACGTCCAGTTAATTATTATTATTTAAGTTATTTGATGTTTAGTAGTGATGACTTCAATCTTGTTGCAACATAACCCTATTCCAGAAGCCTATTTGTTAGAATTCTAGCGCGATACAAAAAGTCTGCGTAGTTTCGGAAAGCTCTGGCGTAACGTATGAGCTGTGATATAGATAGTACGTGTCAATCTTTGTTCCAAAAATACATCATGACTATATTTAGTTCTGCTTTGTTTCACTTGCATGTCTGTTTATAAAGTATAGCTCTACCTAAAATTCAGGCAATTCTATTGCAAATCTTGCAAAACCCCATACAAACTGTATTAGCAAATGCAAGTGGAAACACGAAAGTTGCCCAGTAGAGATATTAACACTTAGGTCTCAATTTTCGTTATATTATCTTTAAACAAACCCAGTTTTGTGGATTTGATGCATCGCATCTACCCCTAAGAACTTTAGATAAAGGATACTACAGACACTGTGAAGTCAGCCTCATATCTTGATCTACACTTATCGATGGTAAAGGAAAACTATTGACCAAACTTTACGACAAACGTGATGACTTTTCATTCGAAATTGTCAGCTTCCCTTTCATCTGTGGCAACATCCCTTCTGTACCTGCGTATGGAGTTTTCGTATCACAATTTATACGTTACGCCAGAGCTTGCTGTAACTACGCAGATACTATTTTTGCATCGCGCTAAACTTCTTACAATTAGACTTCTGGAACAGGATTATGTTGCTACAAGATTGAAGTCATCACTACAGAAGTTTAATGGTCATCAACATGAACTCGTGGATCACTACGGTGTATCCATCTGCGCCATGAAAACTGATTTGTTCAATTTTTCATAGTTTTCCTTTCCTCTTTCGTCTACCACGGATTTGACTTTTTATAAGCAACTCGACGGGTGTTTCTAGAAGAACAGAGGATGCTTACCCAACGGTGCACTTTGTCAATGTTCCCAGTTTTAACTGAAGTTCGAGTTGCTTATTTACTTTTGTTACTTTGTATGTATTTTTTTCAGTTACTTTATGTTCTTTTTTATGTTTGTCTGTTTTCCATGTCTAGTCTTTGTCTCTGGATTACATTCTTTTGATTTTCGCTAGGATCTTGGTCACCTTGATTACTCTGTCAGATTTTAGTTTGTTCTACTACATAAAAAGTACAGAAAAAATACCAGTCAGAATTTTTACACTATAACCAGTCAATAAATGTTAACATAAGTAGCAGATCCAAGGACATGAACACGGGTAGAGTTGTTTTGAGGGCATAACAAATGTATTTATACGGTTTCATTGATTATCTTATGATATGATGAATCAGCCCCTGTCTGGTTTTCATACTTAAATAAACACTATAACAATAAAGTTGAAAAAGATAGCACTTTCCGTTTATCCGTTAGTTTTTTTGTCTCCCTTTGCCTCTTCCCATGCACTTTTTTTTTAAAATAAATGTGGTATTGAATGACACAAAGCAATTACTGATCTCCGTCTAACGTACAAAATATGGCTTCACGGGTCAATTTATGATGAAAACATCTCATTTATTTGTTATATAAAAATTATAATTTAGTGATTCAAATGTGTAGCTATAATAACATTACTAAATAACATATTTATACAGTAAGACTTGACGCAACTCAATAGACATACATATATACAACACTATTTGTCATTTTGGGTAATCATGTTTAACCTTTATGGCATCCCAGCACTATGTGCTTTAGAATATAAGATGGACTTTTCTAGATAATTTGTCGCGACTTTTATTTATCACGATGACAAAAATAGACTTCCATAATAAAGAGATGTTTCATATCGCTGACCATTTTTATTGTTATCAACTAACTTTACTGTAATTATTTATGTGCTTGTAGGATTCGAGTTAAAATGCAGAGTAATTAGATGCAAGCTGCGTAATAGACAAATAGTTCGGTCACAATAAGATCTGGTCTGTAATTACTGGTAAATGAAAATTAGTTAGATCTAATGATATATCCACATTCTCGTCTCGGGGTTTTGGTTTATAAAGGGATACATTGCAAATCTTTAAAGAAAGCTCCATCAAACAAGAAAACGCATATAAATCTGCACGTTTATTTAAAATTCTAATCAGTAAAATTTAGGGGCAATGGAATATTTGCGTACTCAATATTTTAGAAAGGTCTGTTGGAGTGTCCCTCACAGGGGATCAATTATAGATGCGCACATCCATTTCTCTTCATATGACAAACAACAACAATTGAACGGAAGTTTTCGTGTTTATTTATAAGAATGGAAGTAGATCATATAAAGAAAAGATGAAGTGAGAATATCTTATTGAAACAAAAAGGCAAATGAGAGAAAAACAAGAAGTACATAATTTACTGTCATTAGACCACGTGACCCATTTGTGTTGTCGCCATTGTTACTATTACCCAGTGCTTCCACTGCAAGTTCCACTGCGCACGAATCTGCTGCGGCAATGAAATGTTGCATTTCCCGATTGTCCCAGTCTGTTGATAGCTTACGAAGAAATTGATGAACATCCCCTTTCATACACGGGTGTTCGGCATATAGACTTCTCAATAAATCTTTGCACTCTACGGTACACCCTACAAATGGTCGACAATATTCTTTTACCAAATTTTTAGTTGCGTTATACTCCTGGTTGCTATCGATAAGAAATTCATACCAATTGCAACCTTCGTGTGTCCGCTGCATCCACATATTGCACATTGGAATTCCTTTCCAAGATACGCAGTTCTTGAATGGCATGTTGTCGGCTGGATAAAAACTTAGGAATCCAAAACACATTTCATCGTTGGTCGCCTCGCCGTAAAATGTTGTCCTTGCTTTCGATAATGATTTGAAATGACAGGTTGTCACTATTTCATCACCAGGTAAAAGCTGAATCGCCGTCGAATATCTGAAAGAGGAAATTAACAAATAGTCAGACGGAAAGCTAATAAATGTACACCTGCATGGAAGTATGAATCTAGAATATCTGGAGGTGGAAAGACAACAAATAAGCGGACGGAAAGTTCATAAATGAACAAGCGCAGTGATGGATCTACAAGTTTAAAAGTGTGGTGACGGATCTGATGCAAAAATTTATGAAAAGATTTTTTATAAAGAGTGCTTTGATTTGCTCCAAATCTGGCCTTAGTTTCAAGAAAAATTCTGAAGTTGAGAATTTCCTCAAATCTTTAAAATCAAGTGATCTGATTGGTCGAAATCTGAGTTTGAGGAAATCTCAATTTAAGATTTCTTTTTTTTTAAATCGGGTACAGACCCTCAAATTCAGCAACTAACATGCCGCTTATCCTAAAGAAAGAACCTTGATTCAGTGTGTCACATTATTCAAATAATTTGCTGAGAGATAAAAAGTTTAATTTAACAAATAAATCAACAAACACCGTTATATGATTTCACAATCACATAGTAAAATTACGTCCGTATGATGATAAATAGAAACTGTCATCCAATCAGAAGAGACGTTACTTGTAAATGAATAACCCAATCTCCCGCGCAGACATAATAACTTACACAACAATATCACTCCCCTTGGCACTGCTACCTTTTGACTATTCCTTCTTACTATTACCCAGAATTCATCAGATGGTAATCTTGTTATTACTATTCATCAGTTACAGTCGACGTGTTTTCGTTCGTTGGTTTCCGGGATATGAAAATCATGAGCACTATGCAAGTCAAAATTTCTTAATGTGTCATCTTCGAATTCGCTTAAAGTGACAGGGTTAAGTACAATTTTCTGTCCAGATGGTATTTCCGCTCTTTCAAAAACATTTTCCCACTATTAAACCCAGACACATCCAGTGTTAACCCCCTTTGATGCAAATTAGTAGAGTACACCGAAAACAGCCGGTCGCGGCATTGTAGTGAGCAATGCTTACGCCTTTTTTCAAGCCAGTGGAATGATACGTAAGAAACCAGGAACAGAAAGTAGTGGTCTATATATATTCACTATAACTTTATCTGCCACGCCCAGTGCTAAACTCTACCCTTTTATGCAAATAAGTACGCTACACAGAAAACAGCGTCGCGGACCATGCCCTGTGAAAATAAACTTATGTGCGGGAGTTTGTTAAATTGTATTTTACTTACTTAAATTCGATAGGCTCATCATAATTGTACATATCTTCATTTGTTATTTGTGTGTAGAACACGCCATCTCTAAACACCTCTATTTTCATTTTGTGACCTGCAAAAATCACCACGCATTTTTCATTTTGAGGGTTATGATACGAATGACTCTGAAATAAAAGCTTTTTGGAGTGAAACTAGAAGACACTTCAGAGAAGTTTTATTTCCATCATTATAGCTGCTTTAATACGTATAATTTGGATTCAATATAGTAATAAAAGTTATTTTGAAGGAGATAATTGATAAGCGCAACGAAATCACTCACAAACTAAGTATGGTTCAAAGGACCACGTAATGTTTGTTACCGACTCGGTAGCGTACCAATACACTTTGTAAAAACAACTTTTAATACTTATAATTGCAATTTTATGTTAAAAAAACCCTACATTTGATATATATGTTTGGCGTCAATGTTAATTGCATTATTTTGTCTCGGAGGAAATTGATACGACACATGCGTTTATACAAAAATAAATGTTTTGATTTTCACAACGTTGACCAATCAAATTACACGGTACATGAACAATAGGAATTACTTCGAATTATCCAATTCGCATTGAGTCAATGCACATTGAAAACGTCGAAAATATTTAATTAATTTTAATTTGAATTTGCTTTCCGTTCTCATGTGTCTAAACCTTAAATTTGCGTTGAACATGTAGAGAAATATG
The DNA here is from genome assembly GCA_037379345.1 of Perna viridis. Lineage (NCBI taxonomy): Eukaryota > Metazoa > Mollusca > Bivalvia > Mytilida > Mytilidae > Perna > Perna viridis. Next base: position 27,396,221 of record CM074517.1, on the reverse strand, counting down.
CATTTGAGTGCGCATTAGTGAAAACGTATCCAGAAGCAAATTCATTGTGCGCATTATTTCAATTCGCATTAATTCGCATTGGAAATTCGTTTGACGTGTGAATTCGTAACTGGATTAATGAGAACTCGCATTGAATGCGCATTATTTGACCATGTGAGCGCACCGTTAAATTAAGCAACGATTTCACTCCTGCAGTAACTGTTAGGAATAGACAGTTTTTTTAACCCTATCAAGTTTTAAACTTACAAATGGGTTATAAATCTTCCTAGTTTATCATTTGCGAAGGGTTAGAGGGAATTTGTAGACCTGAGTTGACCCTTACGCGAAAATACTTCAAGTACAGTCAGAGTAAGAATCAGGTAGTTGGTGAAGCGGTATGGAATAATCCACCACTTTACCAGTGTACTTTCACTCATTGCTACAAGATTTCCCGCATATTTTTTTGCAAAATGAGTTATAATTGTATTGGAATGTAACTTGCAAATGAACACAGGCCAATTAAGTGTCAGTCTCTGTAAGAATCAGATAGTCGGTGAAACATAGTATGTAAAAAAACATCATTTTTACAGTATAATTTGACTATTTACACCATCAGAATCAAGGAAAAAGAACAATATTTTCCATATCATTTTGGCAAATTGAGTTACAATTTCTTTGAAATGCACTGAAATTGAAACATTTCAAAGAGCAGATAACTTTGTCAAAACCCTCATTTTTTCTGACATTCTATTGAAAAATTTACGAGCAAATCCAATGATGCAGAGATCAAATGATGGTCAGTCTTTTCAAATAGAGAAAGCATCCTTGAGTGAAATTATATTGTCAGTTGTCAAATTGGTGGGATTTTGAAATGCATGTTTTTGATTTTTTCCCATTTTGCCTGATTTTTACAAATACTTATACTTAATATGCAAAAACATTTCTACCATTCTAATGAAAAATTCTAAACATATATAGTGATGGAAAGACAAGAGAGTAGTCATTTCAAATAGAAAATTTCAGTGAAATTTTATTTTCTGGTTGGCTGGTTTTTGTTATGCATGTTTCATGCAGATTGTTCCCGTTTTTCCTTTTTTCTTACAAAGACCTGTACAAGTTTAAGCGTGAACCCGGTATAAGTTAAACTGTTTAATGTCTCAAAAATAAAACCCCTGATAGATACTATTACAGGCCTTTTGAAGACGTATTTTAAGTAGAAATAATATACTGTGAGGACAAGGTGAATCGGTTAAGACATGTATACGTTTTAGTGTACGCCTAGTTGATGGGTTTGATTTTAACATGCGTCCATTTTTTCTGAAGTGTTTAGTTTGGACAAGTGTTTGTTTGAGGGATGGCTTCATACAAATCAGACAAGAGCTTGTTTTACCAAACGTACAGACTACATTTACATTTAAATGAATTTACAAATACCTAAATAGTGCATGTGATTAACTGCCCAAAATACGTAAAGAGGTCCTGTGATGAGTTTCCTAGAGCATTCCGCGGGACATCGACCCTCAACCATTACATCCTGTGACTTGGGAGGTATTTCTAGATAATTTTGTCCAAGTGTCATTACCCCAGCATTAAATTGGCGCAGATTAGGTGTGTAATACAACCGCATACCAGAGGAATCCTTGTATGTTTTAACATTATAAGGATTGTTCCAGTGAAACTACAAAGACAGTTTTATAGTTTAATAAAAGGCAAACTATTTACAAATTTTCATATCTATCCAGTACGTCATTAAACAGACAGACTCAATGAAGAAGAGCAAAGAAGTTAACTTATTTGACTTTATACTATTTACTAGAATTGATATTCAAGTTAAGCCTAATCGTATTCTTTTTTATTGGCGAATCTGTTCAAAATTTATGAGATTCAATGAATAATTTAGGGTAAATGTGACATGAGGCGTTAGCATTGTGTTTAGCACAAATGCGATATTGTTCGTAAGTATTGTTTCATCTTTATAATATACAATTATACATAATTATAAACAAACCTCCAGTACTGCTTGTTTGTAACCGGAAGTACCGACTCTATATCCGGTAGGACCATTAATACAGTATCCCGAAAACCCAACCGCCCATAGTCCTATTATGGTCTGACACTTCTTTTCACCCATTCCACATTTTTTGACTTTATAAAGGTCTTCTTCTGGTATAGTTTCTGTAATAAAGACGTTGCAATGAAAATCATTTTTTTTAAATTGAGACGTTGCATTTAATTCCAATTTTTTAAAGTTATATCTAAAAAATAAACCATGCCACATTGTATTTTCATGAAATCTATGTTACAAAACTTCCATTAGAAAATTCTATTTTTGGAAATTTTGTATCAAATTGGAAAAAAATTCATTTCAAACGCTATGAAAAGTTGAGTACTTATTAACTGTTTAAGAAATACTATACAGAACAGAGTTATATCTAGTAACTAAAAATATACAATTTAAGTATAAAGATAAAAGTTGTGTGTAGCAATAATAAGGTAAGTTTTAAGATCAACGTTATAGACTCTAATACTTTAATAAGATATCTAATAGGTTAAATGTTAAATCATCCATGATTCTTGATTTCATTTCCAGATTGCTCTTAATTCAATTTTATTTCAAATAAATACATCATTTATAATCAATACAATAGTAATAAATCATAAGGATTCGGAAACAAGTCTAAGCAATCAAATGTCAAATTAATTAACACATTGAATTAGCATTATTTTATAACATTCGTTTTACATGTATTTATGCAATCATGAGTAGAATAGAACAGGTACTATCTTTAAAAAAAAAAGATAGTCGACGCAGTAAAATTTGGTTTTTTTTTATTTCTAAGGTTCTACATTTCTTTCAAGAAAAAACACAAGGCACGCAATTTTTAAGATTCCGATAAAGTTTTTGCGAACGCAATTCCAATATTTTGATACAGATTTGTCGAATGCCACAAAGTTAGCAGTATTTGGCCAATCGGGAACTCCGATCAGTGGACTTGCGTTTCCATAGAAGAGCGTCCTTTAGGTCGAAGGGTAAAAAAGCGAAGCTAAACCGACTGCGTCGGAAAAATGATATGTGAAAAGGAAGATAGACATTTAGGTAAAAACAGAAGAATATGATAAAATGCATTAGAAAAAAAACAATCCAAAAGTTAAGCATTTACGAATCGTTTACTTTTTAAGTAGCACTCCAGCTAAGGATCGTGCAAAATGTAATTCATGGGTAAAAACCCTACATATTTTTTTTTTGATTGTTCGTTTAAAATACCATAGTAAACAGAAATTAACATGTGGTTTTTCATATAACCCGTGCTCTTAGGAGATAAAAACTGTATAGAATGCACTGTAGATTTCAAAATTAAGGGAGATAACTCTGTAAATGACGCTCAAATACAATAGAATCTACTGGATTTTCAATGTTGATTATCTCCTAAGAACAGGCAGATCTGAATGAATAATTACACATTTCATAGTATAGACCCATAAAACAACTTAATTACAAAAATAAAAATATGTAGCCTTTTTAGGGTGTATCACATTTTTTAGATTTTGCATGATTCTTACAAAGACAGCTACTTAAAATATAAGATAGCACCTTTAAGAATAGTTCAGTGTTTTATTCTGTTGTAAGAGCATCAGATCCTTTTAGAAAAAAAATAATATCAACCTGAAAATTCAAAGTCTGGGTAGTGTTAAGCCGGATTTCTGAGTACTTGATGCATTCAAGTAAGAAATGGTTGCTTTTACACAGTGGGCAAGGCTATTATTCGATAAGTCGTTTTTGTACGATGATTTATTCTGTTCTTGGTTTTCGTCGATAATTTATTTACCAAGATTATTTGCAGTCTAAAGTTTTTAATTCTGAATAAACTATAATATATATTCAAATATGAATAGGTATTTTTATCTGCATGTAGTATGATCAGAAATGAGAGCGCAAACTTTAATTTGTCATATTAAAGGTGATTTGACTAAAATGCCACGAATTCACAAAATCATGTACTAAATGTAGATAGCCATATTTACTCACTTTAATATAATATTCATTATGAAATCGACGTTCTACCTAAATTAACCCAAAGTTCTTTATAATTATACATTTCATAAAATATCCTAGTGTTGTTGCTTTAATACGATGCGTTTTCTTTTTATCCGATGGGTCCCTGTTATAGTTTGAATCATATGTTATTTTTCAACATTCAGAATCGTTGATGATCATCAAATTAATGCTGATATGCATGTATTCATATATTTGCCTAAGAATGCTATGAATGAAAATATCACCGCTCATAGCATGACACACATATTTGAATTTTAACCTCTAGAAGGTGTGTATTTTACACAAGTTTCTCTGATAGTAGACGGTTCAAAACGCTAGTCTAAGAGTTCACAGATTTAAAATGTACGTTTTCAAGTGAATTACTCGGAGAAAATACGTATTTTGATTTCAAACAATTCAAAAAGCAGTTCGAAATTATTCATTTTTATTGTATTGCTATACCTTAAAATCATTGGACAAAAACAAGAACAAATCGGATAAAAACAAGTACAAAATTTTGCTTCATCGGATCAAATGCGAACTTTCTCTATGGTGCATATTTCCAAAATTTCTTCTTTCGTGCAAATACCGAATTTATCCTAATCGAATTTTTAACTGTAAGTTTTTGTAAGAATTAAGAATCGGGCAAAATGGGAAAAATCATGGACATGCATGTCAAAACCCCATCGCTCTGACAATGTAATTTCATTCAAGGATGCTTTCTCTATTTGTTATGACCACTATTTGTTTTCTGCATCTCTGGGTTTGCTAAGAAATTTTTCAATAGACAAGAGATTCCCCATGGGCCTGAATCGCTCGCCTGGTTCAATTTTTGGCCTTCAAGGGCAATAACAAGGAATCGCCCTACAACTCTGATTACCTTATCATAAGGATCAATTCATCAATTAAAAGTTATTTTTTATCTATCATAGTCTTATAGATAAACGGCTAAAAACTGCAAAAACCATCATTTCTTTCCTTTCAATGGCAATAACTTACAAGGAGTCGAGTCGTCTGGCAAATTTGACCAAATCATGACTATCAATTCAACCAATGAGCATTTGGAACGTACGCAAAAGTAGTCCTACGCAGAAATTACCCCCTGTTCCTCATAATGCTGTGAAAAAAAGTTCTCATTTTATTTTAAAAATTTAAACAGTTTCTGAAAAGAAAAATATTTCTGTACATTTTATAGGTGCATTTTGCTTCTTGTGATGTGAAGTCTAATCTCCATAATGATTTTTAAATATACCCTTATCTTGTGAAAACACTGGGATTTCCCATGCTATTTACAGACCCTTCACTTCCGGTGACCAGTACTGCACTACAAGTCTAATAACCCCACGTGCCATTCTGAGGATTGTGAGCTGACATGTAGAATCATGCTGATATATAGTCCTCTGCACGTTAAAGTTAAGGTAAAGTCCAGATAAGCCATTGAATATTGTGAAATTAGCATAGAAGCCTATGGGAAGTGGAATTAGTGGTTTCTAGCCTTAAATAGGACATATCATAAAAATCATTTTATCAATTGACAATATTTTTCTATTTCTATCTATTATAGTTTCCAAGATACTGGTTGAAAACTGCAAAAACTGTCATTTTTGGCCTTTCAAGGGCAATTAAAGAATCTTAACGAGAATGCTTACATACCCCATGCATTCCCATGTTGGATACTCAAGTAAATTTGTTCGTAAGAAAAATACATGTAGAAGGACCCCGAAGAAACAGGAATTAGAGTATTTTTCAGGCATTAGAAAAGACTGCAACAAAATAAAATTTAAATAAGATTTTTTTTTAAAATGAATTTTTCTTTATCTTCTAACTAAATTCTGTTACCCAGAATTGTAGTTTCAAACTCCAGACTGTGATTTCTTTGAGTTTTAATTAATCCAAAGTAAATATCATCGTAGCGGAACCAAACGTACACTTAACCTGTAACTCATCACGGTGAAATATACCAAAAGTCATGTCTATATCTGCAAGCGTTTCAAAAAAATATCCGGAAAACTGAAGGCAGGCTGACGGACGGACGGGCGGACGGACGGGTCAAAAACATTATACCCTCCGCAACTTCGTTGCGTGGGGTATAATAACTCCAAAAAGGAGCTCCTAGTCGTGCGAAAATTTTGATTCGATGAAGACATTTGCATAAGTTATCTTAAAGAATCTTTTCATTAATTTTTTTTTTTCTCTTTTAGTTTTCAGGATAACCTTTTAAGGATAATAGCTCTAGCAAGGAGTAGTGTGACAACTTCAAACTAATAAAGACATATGTAGGCCTTATCATAAGGATCAATTCATCATTTAAAGTTTTTTTCTTTCTATTATAGTTTTCAAGATAATTGCTGAAAACTAAAAAAACTGTCAATTTAAGCCATTCAAGGGCAAAAACTCTAACAAGGAGTCGTCTGACAATTTTAACCCAATCAACACCTTTTTAGGACTTATCAAACATATCATTTTATCAACTGAAAGTTTTTTTTTTCTTTCTGTTATACTTTTCATGATACTGGCTGAAACTGCAAAAACTGTCATTTTTCGCCCTTCAACGTCAGTAAATATAAAAGGAGTTGTCCGACAACTTTGATCCACTGGAGACTTTTGTAGAGCTTTTCAAGTTGAAGTAAAAAATGTCGCATTTATTTTCAATTATCTCTTTTAATTTTTGAGATATATGTAGAAATCGGTGAGTTCACCCTGTGGTCGAAAAATAGCAACGGTGGCCATGTTTTACGATTGATATACATAATCGACCCAATTTTAAAAGTAAATACCCTAAGGAAGCTGATGACTAAGTTTGGTAATAATCCATTGAGTGGTTTCAGACGAGAAGATATAAAAAAAAGGGTTAACGACGGACGCCAAGTGATGATAAAAGCTCACGTGGCCTTTTATGCCAATGACCTAAAAAAAATAGGTTTTTGACAGAGTTATCTGCCTTTGATATGTTCAATTTACCAAAGTGATGTGGGAAATCGACTCTTTTTCCTTGGTTCTGATGGTACAAATAGTCAAATTACATTATCAAAATGGTGGTTTTTTCATACTATGTTTCACACAATACCTGCTTCTTACGGAGATTGACACTTAAACTTTAGAAGATAACATGATAGTTGAAAATCGTCATCGGCGAAAAACTACAATCATCGGACAAAAAAAGAACAAAACACCGTACATAAACAGCTGCGCCACGAGCGCATAATACGCCCGTCGTCTTGTGAAAAAAAAAACATAATAAAAGTTTTTGGATTAACACAGGGTTGTACAGGATGTCATGCTAAGTATATACTGACTCATTCCTTGTTCCCGCTCAAAAGGAAGTTTACATAAGAGAAAAATAAAAAAACATGTTTTATATGATCTGCATGTCAGTACATAAAATGAAAGTTTCAAAGTTCCATAAAACAGAAAGTTTTTTAAAGAGAGAAACAAAAATTGTTACAACATGTTTCATTGTTCATGGTATAATGCTTCTCTACAATAAATTCCCCATATTGATTCTTTCTCAGAGAGATTCCATCAATAAATACATGGGAGGGTTAGAAAGCAGAATTTTGGGATCCAACAAGCCATACATATTTATACATGTTATATGGATTAATGCACCTCCTGAATTCCCCTCATACGGCGCAAAATGTGAAAAATAATCATAAATAGTTTTTTGAGATACGGCGCGACCTGTGCAAAAGCACAAAGTCCCGTAACTCGAAAAGTTTTATTATAATTTTCACCAAAAGTATACAAACTGTTTGACCACCATACGAAATAACTATGTTAAGTTTCGAAAAATTTGTATAAGTTGTTCTCAAGTTACTCTGAGACATGTTTATGACGGACAGACGGACCCCCAAAAACGTGCCGTCAAAATTGATAGGCGTATAAAAACGGCTTGATCAGCTTACACAATAAATGTGTTTTTTTTTCATTGTGAATAAAATTTTAGTGTTTTGCAAATTAGATGGTGTCATACCAAGAAACTGTCTACCGAGGAAGCAATATAAAGAGTCAGAACCTCTAGTGGAAAACACAAAAATGTTATCCTAACTCGGACCCCCCACCCTCAACAAAACCAAATGATTGTTTCTTAAAAATGGTAATAAAATAAACCTTTTGGGTCACATCCGTATATCAAAATATGGTGCATAACATCTTTGTTGTCTAAAACTGGTTCATAGGCCACTAGGTGATAATCATTATCAGATGGTAGGTTAAAGGCCATACAGACGTATGTCGTCTCATCACTGGGCACGTCCGTCTCCGGAAACCTGATCGTTACATTCTGTGTTTCTGTAAATAACATACTAATTTAGTTTCAGGCAATGATATTTATCTCCTTGGTGAAGTGCACATTTTTAGGATTTTTTTTAATTATGTAAATTGATTCAATAAAAATTTCACTTATGTAGCATTTCCAAGGACATGTGAAAAAAATTATTTCCTGCAAAAAGTAGGGTGAGTCTACGAAGATCGGTCGGGACAGAAAAGTAGTCTTAAAGTATAAATTGCCATTTTCTTCACTTTCACTTTCGTTTTGCACTCATCAAACAAACCTTTTCATTGGAACATTTTTATGTTATAATGTTAGGTTTTCTTGCTCTATTTTATAAGTCATTGTTCATATCTTTTGACAAAACATTAGTCTGTAGAGGCAAAAAGAAAATGCACTATATTTTTACAGCATCTGTTTTGATGCGATATTTGTACCATATCGTTTAAGCAACAACAAATAAATTAAATAGGAATACGTTTGATAGGCGCCTTGCAATGGTTAACCATCAATTAATCTATAAATTGACACTAGAGAGAAGAATTTATACAAGTTCAATTATTCACATGTTAATTTCTTTTCGTCACGTTGCTTAAACAACTTTCAAGATTGAACGAATAAACACAAAACAGTATAAGGATAAAAGAAATGTGTAAACATCACACGACATTCAAACTAGGTCATAACCTCGTGACCAAGATAGTTTCGTAATATAAAAATCTAAAAAGGACACGCGTACATCTTTTGTAAAAAGTAAATATCGTAGTCCATGTTTTAAAATAATGGTGCAAATTGTTTGAAAACGTAAATTCCAGCCAGGGGTCATGTCAATGAAAGTATCGTACGATGTCTTAGGAATAGAATTAGGATGGTCTTAGGACACATCGTACGGTGTAAGCCGAAGCTATCTTAGGATAATTAAATCTAATATCGCAGCTCCCGGTTTTCAATTAGATTGGAGACAATCATAACTATGATCATCTTAAGATTGTCATGAGGCGATGTTATTTTTATTATAATTCCATGAAAGGTTTCATAATTATTTGGGATAAAAGAACAAAGTTTTCTGCCCATATAAAGTATGCAAGACTTAGTTGATAATACAACCAATAGACCCTGTTGTGGTAAGTTGGTTAGCATGCTCAATATACACTTCTGCGAAGTAGAGCTTGGGTAGAACAAAAGAATTTTACTCGCGGAAGTGTTTATAGAGCATGCTCTACGCATGCTCGTATTACGCTTCCTTTGTGAGAGTAATAAATTTTTCAAGCCGCAATATCAAATGGTCGTCCCCTTTCCCGAGAATTTGTGATTATTTGTAATTCATTAAATAATGCTTTATACAGCAAATTTTACAAACACTTTGATGGTTATTTTTGGAGGTTATCGGGTATGAATACTTGGTTAATGCAATAAAATCTGTGCTTTTTTTCCCCTTCGTGTGCCACCCTTTCTACGAATTTTGCCTGATTCTTAGACGGAAAAGTACTTAAATAATCAGAATAATTTTATTTACCTGGTTCATCAATAACTGCACAGTTTTCTAATTTATCAGAAACTTCGCAATCAACCCAGTCCTTATCCTTCGCACATATAGAATCACCAGTCTCTGTGCATACTCCTGGAAAAGAAATCAGGAAAACCTCGGTATTTTACATTTTGATGTTACAAAACAAGGAGACAATAACAGTACTAGTACAAAAATATGAGGCTGGCCAGCTCATCGAGATATGTCACTTACATCGCGTGTCGTCCTAGGTCGTAGTAGGTTTAGGACGGCTTGTCTGCGCGGCCCGCGTTTTAAGCTATCGGAAGCACTAGCCTTAGGCCAGTTCCACTACAATTTGTTTAACAGACTGAAATCAGTGTTTATATGGTTATAATTTAAATTAATATGGATCATCACTTTAAGAATTAAATCTAAAAATAAACACTGTTATTATATCCAATAATGATAATATTTTACATCAAAATACTAATCTGTAATCATATAAGATTATGAAGTGCACTTCAGCTAAGAACCATGCAAAGTGTGATTCAGTGTAGAAAAGCCTACATATTTTTGTTTTTGATATTTTGTTTGAATTGCCATAGTTCAGAGAAAATTACGTTCACTTTTTCATATAACCCGTGTTCTTAGGAGATAAAAATTATATAGAATGCACTGTAAATTTCGAAATTAAGGGAGATAACTCTGTAAATGACACTCAAATGCAATATAATCTATTGGATTTCCAATGTTGATTATAACAGCAGACAGATTGGAATGAATAATTAAACATTTCATAATAAAGACCCATAAAACAACTTAATTACAAAAATAAAAATATGTGGCCTTTTTGTGGTGCATCACATTTAACAAATTTTTGCATGATTCGTACAAAGACTGCTACTTAATGTGTTATATTAAATAACCATGGTCCTAAATTAACGGTCCTCGTAGGTTCACTTGTTTGATGATAATATTTACTCAATTTTTATATGATTACGGACAATACAGCTACTTGACACCACCAAAATAGACGGATTCCTCAGTTATAATTGTTTGCATTTGCGGAACTGTGACGAAGTGATGGTAACGTGCTAGTCTTGTCTTTTGCAACAACCGTCGCAGGCGAGACAAAATCTGAACTATATAACAAAGACTTTGGTTTTTGCAGTAATAAATGATCACATGTTACCCTAATTATAAGATACATACCTGGATGTGAAATATTTGTCACCCGTGTTGGTATTTGACCAATCTTCCATACACAGTTGGGATCTCCAAGTTCTTCACCGTTCGTTCGTCCGTCTCCATCAGAATCTTTGTTGCACAATTCAGTTGTCCATTTCTGCAGAAGTATAGAAATATTGTTGTCTTAAAGAAATAATGATGGGCTACGCTATATTTATGGGCCAGTTCAAACTACATCAGGCTTATTTCGAAGTAATTTTTTTGATAAATTAGATGCGGTCATGTCCTTTTCGAAGTTTGAGCGCGCTATGCATTGCATATTAACTCATTATAAAAGTTAGCTTCGTATCGACAATATTGAGTAGTGGTTTGAAAAGGGTGATATATTTTTAAAGGTTGTGTCTTTTACTTACCCTGGATTGCGGCATGTGAGTTAACAAAAAAGTTGACAGATAAGCTCAACTTGAAACATTTTTGTCATTGTCCGAGTTTTTGCTTCCGGCTTATCAGAAGTTGTAACTTTGTTCTTTTATCCCAAATAATTATGAAAGAATAACCAAGGAAACCAAGGTTATAGCGGTAATCAAAAGAATGTAATCCAGGGACAAAGACCAGACATGAAAAAAGACATAAACAACAAAGAACATGAAGTAACTAAAATCATACATACAAAGTAACAAAAGCAAATGAGCAACTGGACACCACTAAAAACTGGGAGCATGGACCAGGTGCACCTTAAGGGTAAGCGAAAATGACCCCGCGCGGAACGAGAGCAGGAGCTACCCGTGTCTGTATAACTCTCATTGGTCAATTATTTATAAATGGGTGAGGTCAATTCATGTCACAAATCATTTATGGCACCGCCTTCCTCGTTATCCAAATAGACTTCTCGTACTGCGGGCTCGAAGTCTATTTGAATAACTCGTAAGACCATGCTATAAATATAACATAAAGATAATATTATCTTCTACGGTTTTGAGTTGTGTTGACCACTCGTGACTGGATAAACCCATTCGTCCAAATAACCGAAGCATTAATATGCAAATGAAGAAAAATCCATCCGCCAAATGGTGATGATTAATATGCAAACGACCATAAAAGGAAATCCATCCACCAATGATAACAATAACTATATTAGTGCTACTTACTTTATTTGCATTATAGAAATCAAGTCCAAAAGGATTTCTGCTTCCACCTCCGAGAGGATTGTGGTGGCCTACACCATGCCACACGTAATTGGCTTTACATGGATGGGGGACATAGTTTCCATTAGGAATAATGTCTTTGAATGATGGGTAAGATACTGCTGATCCGATGAGCGCCAAAATTAGCAAGTGATATAATCTGAAAACATAGAATTCACTAAGTGATATTCTAATTTAGAACAGTAGCGTTAATATGAATTTTAGATACGTATACAACATACATATATTGTACCGTGAAAGCACTTATATAATCGTGGGGTACCAATTTTCGCGGATTTCGTTGATGACTCTAACCACGAAATTAAAACATCCGAAGAAAACACGAACCAACGATTTGTCTGCAATCCCCCAAAAAATTATCCACGAATAAAAGGACTTGCACAGTATTTACTTTCAGTTACGACTGGTCAAGAAAATGTACAACAAATATTAAATAAATTCATTCATTCATTCATTCATTCTTAATTTATTTATTTCTTTCTTTCTTTCTTTCCATTCATTCATTCACATTCATTCAATTATACGTTCATCTATTCAAATGGGCCATTTTACACCTGAGGTTTTTATTATTCATTTTTTTTTTCAAATGACCCCATGTAAACTACACAGCAGACTAATACAATCATTTTTTTATACCCTATATGATTTAAATCAACTTCAAAGAAAATACATTTCTAGTGGAGTCCGAGTTGCTCATTTGCTTTTGTTACTTTGTATGTATGATTTTAGTTGCTTTATGCTCTTTGTTGTGTATGTCTGTTTTCCATGTCTGGTCTTTGTCCCTGGATTACATTCTTTTGATTACCGCTATAACCTTGGTTCCCTTGATTACTCTTTAGTAATTGGTCTTAATTTGTGGGAAACGTAAGAAAAAGATTAATTAATTTGATTATCAGTACTACCGGTAAATTAAATTTGCAAGTGCGTGGAATGCAACCGCCACGTATATGCACACAATGTCTGTCTAGAAAGGGAACATAACATCTTGCAACTCCTGCGATAAGTGAAAAAGTGCATTTGATATACATGTATGATTTTATGTTACAAGTATCAATAGAAGAATTTGGACCTTTCACAACTTAGTATTTCGATTGAAAGAGCTTTCCATCCATCAGAAAATCGGATTTTCATCAACACCCATTAGATGGTTGATTGATTTTCTTTTCATTTGCTCATTTGCGTTTTCCAAAATAAAAAAAAATGTTTATGACTCCCTTTTCTGCATTCATTTTATCTATTAGCATTCTGCTTTTCTATACATTTTTAAAGTTCTGTCAACACTATTTTGCGTTTCAGTCATTCTACTCCGATCGAATTCCTTTAAGCTGTAAGAATTTATTCTATTCTATTTTTGGTTTATTCTTTTGTTTGTTAATAACACAAAATACAGATACTCTTAGTCTTTTTATATCCCTTCGATTTCGATTTTTTTGTCTCTTTCAGTTGCATATTGGCTAAATTGCCCGACCCTACCCACCTCTCCCTATTTCCAGTGGCAATCAAAATTTGTCGACCCCATTGTCCTTGTGTCCCTTCCCCTTTCCATTTCATCATCATTTCTAGTTCATTTATCATCAATTTCATGTTCATCGTCTGAATATAGCTGAAATATTGCTGCTCGGACGTTAAACCCCAACAAACAAAACAAATTATACTTCAGCGCCCCGTGCGGGTCCATTAGCTTGTCGTAAACGGCGACTAAATAGGGATCAGAACCCTGCCCTGGACTAGGGCGCTCTGCCCACAGAGCAACTGTTTGTGTGCCTCAGGTGGTGGGATGTACATGTAACATGCTGGGGTCGTCAGGCCATAATACGGAAAACCTGACCGCAAAGCATAGTGGTGCACCATGGTGGAAAAGATGCCACGTTCCTCGCACGTTAAAACTTCCTTCTATGTTATTCTCTTGGAGTAGGAACTATTGGGCTCCGTAACAGCAGGCTACTAGTAATTGCCCGACCTTATCCACCTCTTCCTATTTCCAGCCAGTGGCAATCAAAATTTGCCGACTCCATTATCCTCGTGTCCCATCCCATTTTTTAATTCATCACTTCGTGTTCATTTTATCATCTATTTCATGTTCATCGCCTGGGTATAGCTGAAATATTCCTGCTCGGGCGTTAAAACCCACTAATCAATCAATCAACCTTTTACTTAAGCTATCAGATATCAGAACTGTCCCCTATAATAACCTCACTTTGAAAATATTTACAAAAAAAGCAATGAGAACAATACCAACAATGAATAAATAATGTATTCGTCGCACTGATTTAAAAGTACACACGAACAATTATCTATTGGGGGAAGAATAAAAAGGATTAAGATATTACTCAGTTGATACAAGGGTATATAACGCAAAGAAATTCCCATTGCCAAAAGACGGAATTTTAATATACCAATTGATTTACAGCTTAAACATTTTGATTTTCCTTAATTATACTTTTATATCCATCCTAATTTTGTGGTTTCGAAAATACAGAACATTGAGAGAGTACTTTGAGGTTTCGAATTACCACACCTAATTATACTTTGATAATAAAGGGCCGTAACCCATTAAATGTCAGTATCAAATGCAGGTTGTCAATGTTGTGGAACAACCCTTGCTATTTGAATTTTAAAATATTCAGATATGAGCCAAGTTTACGACTAGTATAGTATAACATTCTAAAGAACCCAAAAGAATCATGCCTTTTATCGTGCTATATTTTGATTCGTTTGATTTGTGCTGAATTGTCGAAAAAGTAATAAAATTGTTGTCCATGATCCTTAATATCATCTTTTGTGTTAAACAGCTAAAATATCGATTTCTCTTTGTCGACATTGACATGAGTGGGGAATTGTACAATGACCTTGAACATTCCCTGTCTATAGCTTTATCTCTTTCTAAAAACCACGTGCTAAAACAGTTTTAGTTGTGGTGCAGTTGGTAATATAGTTTGTATAAGGTTTTAACTTATTAAAATGTGTTTATATGCCCTCTAGTTGTTGAAATTCTATTTTTTTCAAAAGTCTCAGACTGTTGAATGTAAAAATGAGACCTGGGTACAATCAGAGTCTGTTCGATTGGTGTAGAAATGCATAAATTATCTTCCATAGACAGATAGATTGTAAAACTGCAATCAAGTTCACAAAGAATCCCTATTCATTAACTGTGTAGACATATAATTTAAAACTACAGGATTCACAAGAAAGTTCACCAAGTTTAGCTAAGTACATATACTGTGTTCAATGATACATGACCGACCGTTTAAACAACGCAGTTTATTTATGGAAAACCGACATCAAAACTAACCCCATCCTTTCAATCATGAGATACAATAATAGGGTATTTAACAAAACTAAGCAATAGTCATTACTTCATTTAATATACAATAACTGAGACTTTTTCATGACAATTGCTATACTGTATACACAATGAATTATTCAGGCTGTGATTTAGAAAAAAATCTTTAATTCACACGGACAACTTTACATGTTTAAAGTCATAGTTACTAACACATTTTTGTTATACATGTAAATATATGTAATTGAAACAAACAGTTTAAACTTACCGAATATTCCAAAAGAAAGGGTTTAAAATGTCGAGTAGTTTATCAATCAAGTAAGTCCATCATGTCTGTTCGACAAGTGACATTTTTTTTCGTGTGCAATTAAAAGAACTAACGTGTCCCAAAAAAACTTTTATTTATATGTTTATTTTTATGTTCCTCCAACGAAATGGGGAAATATTGTTTTCTTTCGTTTTATTAATATTCTTCTTTCGTCTAAATGCCCGTTGTTCGCATACCTCTTCAAAAACAGCTGAACGGATTCAAACCCTGGCGGCTAAAAAAAGGGGAAAGGTCAAAATATAGGGCACTGCGTTATCTCGGAAACCGAGGTGACCAGGAACTTGAAATTAAGTACAGTGGGAGCCCTTCATGATTTTCAGATGATAAGCATCTCTTGTAATTATAATTCTTCTCTCTCAAATCCTCCGTCTAGTCGACGTATCACCTCAGAAACGATTGAGTATATTAAAACCAAACTTCGCACAAAAATCGACAACCATATGTAGACGTGCCTTCCAAACTTTTTAAAAATTCGTCAAAAAATCTCACAAAAATCGTGAACGGTTAATACTTGATTTAAAAAGAGGTCATCGCAAAGGCTTACCGGCGGCCATGTTGAAATTTATATTTAAAAAATGGCAGCCATTCCAAGATGGCCATCTGTCAAAAAAAAAATTAAATTAGAAAAAAAAACGTAAAAATGCATGGAGCAGTTGAAACTGATTAAAAATTCTACTGTGACAATTGAAGGGGGCTGTGTGTAACATTCATATCTAGTTTAAAGATTGCGTTTAGTTTTATATTCCATGTATTTGCACGTCAGTAATAAACCAATACTCTAGATTTTAACATGAACTCTCCAAGTCACTGCTGGTTAAATACTGATGTATTTTTCCGTAAATTTACGTTTGCAAGTGCTTAGTCCTTTTTGTATGGTAATGGTTCAGCATAAGTATTCACATTTCATAGCTTAAATGTGTCTAGTTCAAAGGCGGGCCTAGCAATACCGAACTACAGTGTTTTCAAATGATTCTTTATAAACAATTTAAAAATTCAAACATTGACGTTGCATTGATGGAATCAAATTTTGTTCAATGATATTGTTAATGTGAATTTTGGAGATAAAATTTTACCAATAGTCTGGAACCATTTTCACTGGAAACCCCTTTCCCAAAATTTCTATATCCGTGCCTGTACTGAATCCTTCTAGCTACTCAAACACAAGCATATGAGGAGCGAGGATCTTGAGCACTTCAAGTCGGGGCGTAAATATAATTTAAGGCAGGGAGAAGCCAGTGAAGAATACTTGGGAGGGGTGAATTAATATTGAAAATCAAGGTTTCATGCTAAAACATATTCTTTCCTAATTTCAGGAGCGGGTATACGCCAGGTTTGCCCCCTTTCGAATCAGCACCTGTGTATGCAAGGAAAACATAGTACACAAATTCGATATTTTTTTTAATTTGCTTAATTTATTTGTTACGTTTATTTCATTTTCTTTTCAAATTTAAAACTCGTTGCTTATGGATTGAAGTTATTTTCTTTCATAAATGAAATCTTAAAATAACTAAAGCTTACCTGTACATCTCTGTACTTCTTGTAATATAAAATCTGTAGATTCTGTATATTTATTTATATGGTCTCACCCTGTTTCTTCACGTGATTTAATTGACCTTTCCCTTAGTTTACAATATACTATTTTCTTCTAACCAAATCCGTTTCCCGTGATCGACCCGCTTTAGATTTAGAGGAAAATGTTTTGATATATTACGCAATCGATTACCTATTACTTAATTATACCTACATTGTATTGTGTTTTTTTTCTTTTCAATTCGACACTATACAATAGTATTTTGTAATGGTTCAGGTAAGAAAATCAGTGACCGGGTGAGCTGTTTTAATGGTGTGTTCACGTTTCTCCAACATTTGATAATTAGACTAAAACAACATCTAATTAAGGTTAGGGATTAAAGGGTCTTCAAAAGGGCTTGATGATTTAAATTAACTGTATTTTACATTTTCCTATAAAAAATGTTGGATGAAAAAAATTTTGTTCTGTTGTTTTTTTTTTTGTTTTTTTTTGGTTTGTTTTTTTTTGTTTTTGTTTTGTTTTTGTATTTTTTGTGAATTGAAATTCATAGCAGATTAAAGAATATAAAATATTTCTCTCTTTTTAAAGGTAAATATTGAATTTTGCATTTGAAATAAAATAGTTTAATTTTTTTCCAATATGATTTTAGTATTTTTTTTAAATAGCTATAAACTGTATGAAACTCTCAATACATTTGTATTTATTTACAATTTATTTTATTTAATATAAAGTACTTGTATCAATCAAGATCTGTTAGGGTTAGCTGCTTAAAAAAATTATCCTGCAATGAGGTTATTTGTTAAAAGAATAAAGATATACGGTTATTTTTTTTTTGCTGTATCCGTACATTAGCTGGTTATCGACTTTCTGGCTGCTCCCACTCACGTGATCGGCAGAAATAGTTTTTTTCTGGTATGCGTAAATTACTCATGGCCGCCACCATAGATACGATATAAACAAATTGCGATTGCGTATCCGGTTAATCTTTTTTTTGCTGTTTTGTTTCGTTTTCACCTGAATGAAATAAAAGATTTTATATAAACCAAATAATGATTTTGTTTGTATTTTTTTTCACCGTTACATATATGGCAAATCCCAAATCTCGTTCAGATTTGATTCATTATCAGTTTGCAGACGACTTCCCCTGCCATTTCAGTCATATCGGACTCGGAGCCGTCACAATTTAACATTAACTGGTCCCCACTTAAAGAAATTGAAGCATTACAATATGATAAAAATCTTGAAGAGACAAATAACCAGGAAACTGTTATGGTCTTGGATTTATTACTGCCTAAACCCCAAGACGATGAATCAGAGGAACACTACATTATAGATCTGCCCATACAACTGCCTCCTCTTCTCCAAGAATCTCAAACAAATATTTCAAATCCCAAAGAAACTAGTGCACAAATTTCACCCCTGAACTCTACTGCCATATACCAAACAGAAACATGTCAGCTTCCACCTTCCTCGCGAAATTCAAAACTTAAATGTTCTTAAAATCGACTTTACCACATTCAAAATATTTGTATTTATTGTTCATTTTACTTATTTGTCTCTAGGAATTAAATAAATTTTGATACATTGCTTATTTTCTTCAAACAGCTTTGACGGATTATATGGTACGGATTGAATTTCAATGTTTACTGAGTCATGCGCCATGCGTATTATTTTTTTTCTTCGTGTTTAACGATCGGGGCTCCTCAGGGGATATGCATTTTAAAATTTTATTTTAAAAATGTACACACGCACTAAACTATTAATATAACAGGATAAAAACAATATAGGTACATTGTCGAAAATTATTAAGATATGTGTATTCGGCTTGGAACGGGGGAAATAGCTCGGCGGAGCCTCGCATTTCCTACCCGTCCCGTCGCCTCATCACATATTTTCAATAGTTTTCGACAATGTACCTATATTGTATATATATTGAACTAATTTGGATAATTATCACAACATGTAGTCAAATGTAGTTAAAATGACAGCCTGTAATTTTCATAGCTCCTATGAGAGTTTGAGCAGAGCTCAGCAGTTGCCTTATAAGTCAGTTAAGATTCATTGAACATGACAAAGGCAAATGCAATGCTTGCAGTTCAGTTTGTACCAATGAGTTCAACAGAGTGAGGCTTGAGTTTGACTATATTACCATAAAATCAAGAACATAATTCATATTCATAAAGTTAAAAATAACAACACCAATCATTTATAGTTCCTCTTGAACGAATTATGACAAGAATATTTTACATTTTAAAGGGGGGAAAAAAAGGAAAAATAATGGAGGTAAAAAACTCATAAGAAACAGATTGTTAAAGGTTTGCCATTAACAATTTAGATAAACCTGATGTTACATTAAGAGCAACATAGACAGATAGACAGATTGTTTATTTTAAATGTCTAACCATTCATTATATATACATAAAATATAGATAGTTTATAATGCAATAAAAAAAAAAGAATAGGAGCTCTTAAAAGAGTATTCCATTTATCAAGGAAAGCGGTCTTTTTATCTAAAAATCTTCAAATCATCGTCGTGAACATTACAAACCTTCAAGAATTATCTTATTAAAAAGAAGTAGATATTAAAAAGACTCCGTTAAAAAGAGGTGAAAATGTTTAAAAAGTAAAAAGTAATTCAATCAATAAAATATATGGTGTAAAAATAATTTTGCAGGTTTTGGCACAAGCTTGAATCAATGTTACATCTTGGCACGCTAGGACATTGGACAGTTTTTTCTCTGAACTTGTTAGGCTATTAAAGTTATAAAACTATAAAAGGGATGACCAAAATTCCATTAGAAAAAACAAGTATTTTCATTTATAAATTTACACAGGATTTTAAAACTACTTATAACACAACGATGTACTAAGCAATAAGGATTAAATTGTTTTCCTGATAAATGAATTTACCGAATAAAATCTAAATTTGCTTTGCTGTGAAATCGTAAAAATATTAAAAATTTGAATTTATTACTATGAATATTGTAAAGGAATAAAAATCGATTTGAATTTAAGTCCATCACATATTTGTAAGTGAGCGAGAAGAGAATCAGATATATATATTTTGCAAACCGGAAGTGATTAAACAGACTGCAAAATCTTTTTATATACGAATTTTCTCCGTCTCTGCATCCTGTTTATAATCTACTAATTGATAATCTTTTTCCTTAATCGACGTCTTCATAAAATCTATATGAATTGCTTAACGGAGCTTAATATTAATAAGTATCCGTTTTTTTTGTTTTTGTTTGTTTGTTTTTGTTTTGTTTTGTTTTGTTTTGTTTTTTGTTCTTTTGGCTGTTTTTTAAGTCGCTAATATTGTTAGCGACTTCTTGCACTCGTAATTACAATATTTAATATTCGCATAAATTTGCATAAATATGTAGTTATACGCCACGTAATGCTGCAGATCTTCGCCGTGTTCACTGCCATAGCTCCATTGTTCTAGCTTCATACGAGATAAAAATGTACCTCTTAAATATCATACATGTGTGTTTCTTGCTTGTATGAGAACGGGAAGTTTACAATAAATGATCGGTTAGCATTGAACATTCCCAGTTTCTGATTCAGGCACAGGGGCTCGTTACAAGACTACATGTATATAGGTCATATATAATAGCACGGCCCCTATATCTATGAATATTCATTGCCAGTTGTTTAATCTGGTTCCTAATCTGATTTCCTGGTCAACATCATAAGACTCATAGTGAAGAAAAATCCATGGACTATAAGATCTCATAAGTACAGATAAAATTTCAATTCTCATACAAGCAAGTTTATATTGTTCACGTAGAGCTGTCATAATGGGCTAATTTGATCGAAAAACCATTACGCTTTTACATTATTATACAGTTTTTAATCCTTAATTTTTCAATTGTATATTTGTATTATTTGTGCAAAATAAAATATTGTTTAAACTAAAGTATTCAACTGTTATACAATTTAAAAAAATACACTTTAAAAGCCAATGTACTAGTAAAATGATGTATAAGCAATTCAACAGTGGATTTTCACTCCCTGCACCCATCTCCAGTTTTGGAATTCAAACACATATATGTGTGTGTGTTTCCGAGACGTCTAATTTGTGAAAATATGTCATATTTTTGTGTAACTCATATAATTTAAATATTTCAATGGTAATCTTAAACTTACGCGCCTCAGTCTTAATTGATTTAAAATAACTTCTCTGACTATGAATCAGGCAAAATGTGTATAAGGTGTGGCACATAAACGCAGCTACTTTATTGCATTATTCAAATATACACACATTATAACCTGCAGAAACAACCATCAAAGTGTTTGTAAAGTTTGCATTTTTAAGAAATTGATAAGTAAATTAAGTTGAAATGCACTATGGAAAAATAGCGGGAAAATTTTCCTGACCTTTTTCTTTATATAAGCAGTATAAACTAATCTATGTCACAAATGCTTCCGGGAAAATAGCATTTCAGTTGTTTTCTAGATGTATTGAACATTTTTGAGGCAAAAAGGACCAAATTGAGAAAAATAATGTGCCACTCATTGCCTAATTCTTACATGGAATGGTACATAAACCTATTTGTGTTTTTCATGTCTATGGTATGCCCGGAAATACCATTTATTAATAAGAAATATAACAACAGTTATTCGCTTTTTGTTCGAAAATGAGAGGTTATTAAACAGTTTTAGAGTGTCTCACAAAAAACCAAAACAAAACAAAACAAAACAAAACAAAACAAACCAATAAAAATAAATAGGCAAAAAAAAGCACTAAAAGATTTACCTCATCAAAATCTAAAATATTGAAAGATATGAAGTTTTAGCAGTTATCTAATTTTTTAAATATAGTGTCACATTTTCTTTAATATGTACATCAAAGAGCTAAGGAAAATTATGCATCTTGCATCAACGAACAATGGAAAACTTTAGATATTTTAACACTCTTTTAATGCACGTCAAAATTATGTTCATAAACTCAAACATAAACTATGAAACATCTATAATTTACTTTTTTTATTAGCTGAAAACACTCTTACAAATATGCCCAAAATGTACATTTGTAGGTTTTAATCAATTTCCAAGGTGTTCACACACATATTTAGAAGGTAATGCGTGCAGCTCGCATCAGTTACAGTTTTTGAGAATTTAAGACTCCCAATCGCATATATGTTAAATAAAACCTTCATTTTGTTTTTTTTTAAGGTTTGTAAACAATGTTTGATTTAATCAATTGTCACTATAAAGGAACAACCAAATAGGCCGGGTTGGGTTTCTCGAATCTATCTTAGGGATAAGACGTGTACTACGACGATCTTATAATTCGTCTCTATCCTAAGTCGTGTCCTCGAAACCAACATAAATTAAGACTTTAGGGCGACTAAATAGGTGTCTTAGGATCATCTTTAGGGTCTGTTTCTCTACTTCGTCTGATAAAACATGCAACTCTGCCTCAGTAAACTTTGGATTTCTTTTATTCCTGCTCATTATTTACCACAGAATGACCGGCACGCGTCGGTTCAAACATGTTTTTAAGGAATGTGAATGATTTTAAACTTTGACCTGAATGTTTCACAATTCTGTGACACTTTATTCAAACAAATTTTGCTACTGTACCTATTTCTAATACATGTAACAATAGAAAATAAATAACTTCATTCGGCTAAAAAATTCACTCACATGCATATAATTGGGAAGCAATCTTTTGATTTTTTTGTTCATCAAAATTGTGAAACAAAACTATTTTGAAAAAAAAACAGAGCCCTACCCGATAATCAAATGTTTTTTGCCTTATCATATATGCATTTTTTTTTTCATTTCAACATCATTTCATGTTCATTTTATCATCCATTTCATGTTCATCGTCTGAATATAGCTGAAATATTGCTGCTCGGACGTTAAACCCAAGCATCTATCAATCAATCTTTATGACGTCTTAACTGGAGACATGTCTGAGAAAGCATCGAGACACAACCTATCATTGTCATAAGATGATCCTAACTCCATTCTAAAGTTGGTCGTAGGACGTGACATAGAACAAATCTTAGGCTAGCTTTGAGAACCCCACCCCGATGTGTTCATGTAGATATATATTATATTCCCGAGGCATTTGCATAATATCAGGGACACAATCTTAAATTTGATTGATAATTATACCGTCACTGAATTTAGTTAAATCTAACCCAGATTAGTTCGATAATAAATAAATGGAAGTCGGAATGCAAATTAAGAAAATCATTTGTTAAAAAAACACTAATTAACTTTTAAGCTCGCAGTGACAAGATACGTCACGACACAATAAATGAATTTCGTCCCTGATTTTGGACCATGAATAAGATAGCCGAGGGTTTTTTTTAATAGTTCTTTGTCTGATTTAGTAAAATGACGTGTCGTTTGATCCTACAGGCAGTGACTAATTGGAACTATTGATAATTTTAATTAGATTATTTTTTCTTGCTGGTAGCAGCCCTGCCAACAAGACTATAATTTTTTGGCCTCTTAATTTGACCAAAACTTGTTTCAGTTGTCTTGAAATGAAATTTGAAGGTCAAACATTTTACAAAATGTTGTAATGCAAAGTCGAGTAAAATCATTTCAAATTAATTTCCGCATTCAATTAAAATTCATTTTTTTTTCTAGTACATCGTAAGCCCTCATTTCATTTAAGGGACAGGTAATATGTACCAACGGGATGGGACCAGTACAAATGGGCGTGGACCATCTAAAACTATGGGACAAGTATTTATTTTTAGATGGAAACGATGAAATGAGTATGGGACAAACACTTTTTTAATTGTTTTTTTTAATTATTTCCTTTACGTGGAGATGTATGAATAAATAAATAAAGTTTAATTCGAAGGATTTTTTGCCATTTTGAAGGGTAGTTAGTACCAGAGGTGGACATCGCACGTGATCAATATGACACGCGAGTTTCGTGGTTTTTTTTTTTGTTTGTTTGTTTTTTTTTTTTTTTTTGTATTTCATTTTTTTCCTGATGTTATTTGGGCTGTCTTTCCTAGGAACATATACACGTAGAAAAATGTACGTCACTTAGTCTGCCACCATTAAAAAAATCTTGTCCAAAGATATTCAACCTAATATATATATAGATGGGAAACTGTAGAGTGAAATGAAGATCTTTAAAAAGGATATTGGGAAATGCGCAGAGGAAACGAAAAGCTGAGGAGGCGAATGATAGATATCCAAGAACGTTCGATGAGAGATAACCAGCTATTCAGCGGAACAGAGGGAGACGGCTAATGAACAGTTGATTGGTGCTGATAACACACATTCTGAAAATGTAACATCAAATGGTATCTTGTGTGAAATACTTTCCACCGAAAAAAATAATACCGGGGATATTTTATAATAGTTAAATGTTTCCATGACTATTAACTTGTTTTTATAATCGACCTTAAATTATGATGATTAAATACATAAGTGTCCAATGGGGTTTTCTTAAGAAGTACTATAAAACCGGGGGGGGGGGGGTGCTCGGTTTGTTGTTAGGTAAAAAGAGTTAACAGTGTTACAGGTGTTAAAGATTTGGAAAGTTTTTAATATAATATGTTATAGTATCTAGTATCTAGCTTAAAGATATTAATTTTCATCCAGGATATTTTCAGATATTAATAAGTATCCTGGATGATATTTCATGGGATGTTTTACACATAGTTTTTCATTCGGGATATTTTTTAATTGAAAAAAAATATTATCCATTTTATCACGAGTATAAATTCTGTTCTCTCTTCATATGAGAATTATATTCAGGATATTATTCAATAGTATGAAATGATATCCTGCGTACAATTTTGAATTTTGTTCACTCTATGTGAACTATTTTTTGGATATTATTTAATACCGCAGTATGAAATAATGTCCTTTGTACAAATAGGAAATCTCTAGCTTTTTCAGATAAACTATAGTAAATATAATTGTTCAAGTAGTGGAAACAATTTAATAGGTGTGAAAATTTTTTCATAGTCAAATGATATCCGCCGGAAAAAAAATAACATGAAATGATTTCCACTGGATAAGATTTCATCCGGATAGTATTATGTCTTACAAAAACGTTGGCATACGTTCATTAATGAAAAACTTAAAATTGAATATGCTGATAAACCTTACAGTAAAATAAAATTTCATTTAAAGGTAAAGTTAAAAAAAAAACAAATAAGCAATATATACAAAGAAAAAATTGTAAATAAACTTTCATCCATCAATGATAGCTCTAAATTATTTCTATACAGTAAACTTAAATCGGAAATAGAAATTGAAGAATATCTGATAAAAAAGCCAAATTTTAAAAACAGACAAATGATTACTAAATTTCGTGTAAGCGACCATACACTAGAAGTTGAAACAGGCAGGTATAAAAATATTTCAAGGGAAAACAGATTTTGTAAAATATGTAAATACGAAGTTGATGATGAATACCATTTTTTCTTAACTGTAAACAGAACTCGAATATAAGAAATAAGCTATTTGCAGAAATTGTTAAACTAGACCTAATTTTAGCCAATATCAACCACTAGATAAACTAAAAAATATACTATCTCCAAAAGCTGAACTTTTGCCAGCAGTATGTGATTTTTAAAGTAATAATTAGAATTGCGAAATTGAGGTCCATTCCAGTCAAACGTATTCATTATATATTCAATATTTTTTGAAAGAATGGGCAATAAGAATGTGAAGCTAAGAAGGGATAAAGCTTTTGTTGAACTGAAGAATGTCATTTTTACACTTTAACCGAATTATACTTTGGTGGACTAAAACGGGAATTTAATAGGTGTTACAGGTGTTAAACTTGTTCGGTTAGTCGCTGACTAACAAGGTAAATTTGTAGAACGGTTCACGAAGTGGAATGGTTTGCACCCGCGTTTACTCACGCCTGGTGGCGCTTCTGTACTAATAGTTATTCGTTCGGAACCGTTTCGGAAGTTATCGGGGTTTTATCTACTCATCCCATTATCAAAATGGCCAATGATTACAAGTTGTTCGGTACCTAAACTTAAAACAGAGTTTAGTCGACGAAATGCCTCTACCCAGGGTCGTAAAACAGATTTGATTAAAATATTTAGTATCGGGGCACTGTTTTGAATATTAAGTCTCTTCGCGTAACAGTCTGTAGAGATGACCAAGACGACTCGTTTTATGATATTTTGAAGTGTGACATGTAACAAAATGTATTCATGAACAAGGTTTAAAACCCGGGTTTATAAAGCCAATCGAAGTTGGAATATAGACAGCATTCCCGGTTCTCAAGATTAGTGATCAATTTCTTGAATAGTCTTACCTATTTAACCGTTGTAAACGACATGCCATTAATGACTATACCAGTGTTTTAGCTAGGATTGTGAGGGCTTTAGTCACTTTTGCGTAAAGCACGAATGACATATTATGGGCAGCAGAAGTTTCTAAATAGTCAATAGTATCATAAACTACATGCTTAATATATTTATCTTAAGTTTACAGATACAGACACAACAATAAAGACAATAAATTTTACCACAAAATAACTGTTTTCTAATATGGGGTAGGCATTGCCTAAATCAGCGAGCACCGTGAGCTTTTCCATACATGTACCATTGGTATGAGACTCGACTCGTAAAAATAATAAAGGACATTACAAGGGGGCGGGTTGGCCCGTAGGAAAATTTTTGCAAATGCTGATATTTTCATTTATATTTCAGTAGCAAGCGAAATATCAGTATTTTTATTTAAAAATCTGCCTTCTTAATAAATGGGGAAAGTTTTCTTTTCAATTAATGAATAATATGAGAAAAAAATAAGTTCTTTTTTCTCCAAAATTCCATCCCCATACCCCTCTTTCTCCTGCCTTCAAAATGGTCGATAACTTTCAAGCACTTCGCCATACTTCACATTTTTTAATCCCTTAAGGGCATCTCTAGCAACATCCTTTTCAGTTTTGGCCAATCGGATCAATCTGTACAGGTATCATAAATATTACAGTTCTCCACGGATGATGGAAATATTTTACACATGTAATGTGACGTAAACAAAATTCAGTTGACAGCTGCAAATTCCAAACAAGAAAATGGTTGCCTTTTCTATCTTAGAAAAGCTATACTTCGATTTGGATAGTATAATCGGAGTTATATTTTTTCCAAGGCGGGTTAGGTTTTTGACAACAGCGACAGTGGAACAGCGAAGATACACGTACGTATATCTACGTGTTTCCCGAACTTTTTAAGAACATCATATTCACGTCTTTTAATTAGCTAAAAATAGAAAAAGACTCGAAAACTATTAGAACAAATGAATTTATTTTTACTTAAACGTAATCTAAACCAATGTATTTTTATTTGTTTGGTTTAAGGAAGCGTTGAATATTCTCCGTAAGAGCAGACACTTTTTGTAACTTCCGGGACATGACTTTTTTTTCGTTAGTATATTGGGGAAATTTAGATAGTACATGTAATAACCGTGATAAACTTTGTAGTAAAATAAAATTAAATTTAAAGGTAAAGTTTAACAAACAAATAAGCAATATATACAAAGAAAAAATTGTAAATAAACTTTCATCCATCAATGATAGCTCAAAATTATTTCTATACAGTAAATTTAAATCGGAAATAGAAATTGAAGAATATCTGATAAAAAAGCCAAATTTTAAAAACAGACAAATGATTACTAAATTTCGTGTAAGCGACCATACACTAGAAGTTGAAACAGGCAGGTATAAAAATATTTCAAGGGGAAACAGATTTTGTAAAATATGTAAATACGAAGTTGATGATGAATACCAGTTTTTCTTAACTGTAAACAGAACTCGAATACTCGAATGTAAGAAATAAGCTATTTGCAGAAATTGTTAAACTAAACCTAATTTTAGCCAATATATATATATATATATATATATATATATATATATATATATATATATATATATATATATATATATTGATTTTTGATGGACAATTTGTATTTTATGTTTGTTCTTTGTATTGTATTTGCTTGACCCATATGGGTGTAATTTGCAAATAAAGTATCCATTATATATTCAATATTTATTGAAAGAATGGGCAATAAGAATGTGAAGCTAAGAAGGGATAAACTATTGATCAATGGCCGCCGATGGTTTCCAGGAACATTTCCTAGAGTGGATCACAGCGTAAACCAGAATAATTCAGACGCAATGGGAATCAACCACAACCACAAGTCACGAACAGACAGGATCGACAAGGCCATGAGTATATTGAACCTTCTTTTTTGGACGGACATTTTGGCCCACCACAAGGTGTACATAACATGGCCAGGTAGGTTAGGCATACAAGAGTTCAGTATG
This sequence comes from Perna viridis, assembly GCA_037379345.1. NCBI lineage: Eukaryota > Metazoa > Mollusca > Bivalvia > Mytilida > Mytilidae > Perna > Perna viridis. Next base: position 27,367,628 of record CM074517.1, on the reverse strand, counting down.
GAGATCCCAATAACCTGAAAATATCTTACGTAAATGTATGTGGTATATTGAATAAACTTCTTCTTTTTGTATGGGTTGAAACCCAAACTGTTAGTTATGATGTATTGAAACTTCATACAGATAACAATTTTTATACAAAACATAGAAAAAAATGTAAACGAAAGTCAGGCGGTATGATAGTCATTTTTAAAAAAAGGAGTTTGGAACATCGAATTTAAAGAGTAATTGTGACTTTGTACTTTGGTTTACTTTTGCTAAGGTATTCAGTAACGATTTTATCTTTATTGTTGTGGTGGTTTTCTTTTATCACCTGAGGGTTCGAAATACACATCGAATGAAGCTTTTGATGAACTGGAGATTGGCATTTTTACAAATAAATCATATTATACATTTGTGGACTAAAAGGAGAATTTAATAGATCTGTTACAGGTGTTTTAAACTTGTTCGTTGAGGCGCTGAATAACAAGGTGAATTTGTAGAACGGTTCACGAAGTGGAATGGTTTGCACCCGTGGTTATTAACGGCTGGTGGCGCTTCTGTACTATCAGTTATTCGTTCGGAACCGTTTCGGAAGAGTAATCAGGGAACCACGGAAGTTATCGGGGTTTAACCTATTCATTCCATTATCAAAATGGCCAATGATTTCAAGTTGTTCGGTACCTAAACTTAAAACAGAGTTTAGTCGACGAAATGCCTCTACCCAGGGTCGTAAAACAGATTTGATTGAAAGGTTAAGTATCGGGACACTGTTTTGAATATTAAGTCTCTTCGCGTAACAGTCTGTAGAGATGACCAAGACGACTCGTTTTATGATATTTTGAAGTGTGACATGTAACAAAATGTATTCATGAACAAGGTTTAAAACCCGGGTTTATAAAGCCAATCGAAGTTGGAATATAGACAACATTCCCGTTTCTCAAGATTAGTGATCAATTTCTTGAATAGTCTTACCTATTTAACCGTTGTAAACGACATGCCATTAATGACTATACCAGTGTTTTAGCTAGGATTGTGAGGGCTTTAGTCACTTTTGCGTAAAGCACGAATGACATATTATGGGCAGCAGAAGTTTCTAAATAGTCAATAGTATCATAAACTACATGCTTAATATTTTTATCTTAAGTTTACAGATACAGACACAACAATAAAGACAATAAATGTTACCACGAAATAACTGTTATTTTCTAATATGGGGTAGGCATTGCCTAAATCAGCGAGCACCGTGAGCTTTTCCATACATGTACCATTGGTATGAGACTCGACTCGTAAAAATAATAAAGGAAATTACAAGGGGGCGGGTTGGCCCGTAGGAATATTTGTGCAAATGCTGATATTTCCATTTATATTTCAGTAGCAAGCAAAATATCAGTATTTTTATTCGAAAATCTGCCTTCTTATTAAATGGGGAAAGTTTTTTTCAATAAATGAATAATATGAGAAAAAAATAAGTTTTTTTTCTCCAAAATTCCATCCCCATACCCCTCTTTCTCCTGCCTTCAAAATGGTCGATAACTTTCAAGCACTTCGCCATACTTCACATTTTTTTATCCCTTAAGGGCATCTCTAGCAACATCCTTTTCAGTTTTGGCCAATCGGATCAATCTGTACAGGTATCATAAATATTACAGTTCTCCACGGATGATGGGAATATTTTACACATGTAATGTGACGTAAACGAAATTCAGTTGACAGCTGCAAATTCCAAACAAGAATATGATTGCCTTTCCTATTTAGAAAAGCTATGCTTCGATTTGGATAGTATAATCGGAGTTATATTTTTTTCCAAGGCGGGTTAGGTTTTTGACAATAGCGACAGTGGAACAGCGAAGATACACGTACGTACATCTACGTGTTTCCCGAACTTTTTAAGAACATCATATTCATGTCTTTTAATTAGTTAAAAATAGAGAAAGACTCGAAAACTATCAGGTGAATTTATTTTTTACTTAAACGTAATCTAAACCAATGTATTTTTATTTGTTTGATTTAAGGAAGCAATGAATTTTCTCCGTAAGGACATACACTTTTTGTAACTTCCGAGACATGACTCTTTTTCGTTAGTATATTAGGGAATCTTAAGGGAAATTTAGATAGTACATATAATAACCGTAGAGCTCACACCGCGTCGCGGTGCTCGCTATAAGAAAATATGTGTGCTACGTAATAAAATAAAATAGATACTATTAGAAAAATAGATTTTTATGTCATGATAAAGCTTTGATGCATTCAGTCTAAAAATAGCTACTACTTGACCATTATGATATGACCTGACACTAAACTAATAAGAGAAAATCCTTTCCCAAACACCACACCTCAAAAGCCCTCTTCAAAACTAAAACTCCTCAAACGAGAAGGATGGAGACAGATCTTTAGAAAAGGCTGATGAAACCTTGAGCCTCTTCCTAAGATAGGTCTTGATCAGATTGTACCTACTAAATCCCCTCTCAAAGTCACAAGAAGATAAAGCAGAAACTAGACAGATAAAAAGGAGCTTGGTCACATTGGCATAGTCAACTGTAGAATTTTGAACTCTGTAAGAGGTTGCTCCATGATGTCTTACTGCTGGGTGGTAATTTTTTAATAACCTTTGACCCCGGATCATGAGTCGAATTGAAGAAGTTCATAATCACTGTGATTTCGTTTCAAGAAGAAAAGAATTGTAAAATAAATATTTATCATTGATTAATACTTCCTAACTGTCCGGTATTGCGTTAAAATTAATTGAAACCCATTAGGTGACCAGTCACACATCAGAGACATTGTATACATTTATGTGTGCATTTGAATTTCTAAAAATAGAAAGCTGTAGTGGTCCGGGGTTTAGGTCGCCCCAATAGGATGCAGCTTTGGGAAATCCCCGACACTGTTCCCGCCAAAAACCAGCCAGCCGGAACTAGGCAGACGATTGCCAGACCATTGACCAGATTAGACGCTTCCAACAGCTCAAGAACTATACTTGTACAATCCATATTTTCCAGTCCGGTGTACACCATTTAAATAGTAAGTAGTCGTAAGCCCTATATTGGTGCTGCGACTATTTACAACCTGTGGGATTTTCCAGCCGCAGATTTAGCGGAAAATTCTGTTTTTTCCAAAACTTGAGGGAGGGAACTCGTTGACCGCATGGTCGAGGGTCGGCCATTACGATCGCTTCCGATTTTCGTTGTTCACTCGGGAAGTTTAAGGGATTTAGAGGAATCGTCTCTGTGTATCTGGGGTTAGAGATAGTACAGTGAGAATTCGTTTTTCTTTTCTGTAAGAATTTTCCGGTGGAAATTATTTTTCCCAAATCCTAGGGTATTGCCTGGAAGGTCTGGAAGGGCTGGTACGCTGTGGGACAGCTAGGTCTAGGACATTTAGGAATAGGGAATATAAGTTTACATCACAGCAGTTAATCTCTTACAAAAGAACATTGTTTTGAGTCACAGGAAAAGGGACCTAGTGTAAAAATCTAGTTTTCCCTTAAAAAACCTACATACATGCATAACAGAAAAAAGCCCTTGCCCAATTTCCCCCAATTTTCAGACTATTTTGGAAACCTACGGATATTTTTTTATATAGAAGAGGTGCAGCCATCAGCCACTTCGCGTACGATGGGTACACAGGTAAGAGTGAATTACTGCTCATACGAAGAGCTTCTAGACCTCCCAGGTATAGGTAGAGCTTTAGCGGGGCAAATTCTTGATTTGCATGGAGAAACGGTCAAAAGAGTTGACGAGTTGGTAAGGACAAGGTCCAAACCTGGACAACAGGGTTAAGTAACCTTAAGCACCTATGGGTAGAGATGATTGGGAACAAGATGAGAGACGGAGGGAAATGCCAAAGGTGTCACCATCCCAAAGGCCTTAAAATATGATGGGAAGTCTAACTGGCAAGCTTTTTATGCCAAGTTCTCCCGGTACTCAGAGGTGAATGAGTGGTCCCCACAGGAGTGCATGGACCAGTTGTGTTGGACCCTGGAAGGGAAGGCCAGTGAGTATTACGCACTTCTGGTGGAGCGCAACCACAATATGGCTTATGGTGACTTAATCAGAAAGTTGGAAAATCGGTCTGGGTTTAAAGAACTCCCAGAGACGGCCCAAGTGCAGTTCAATAATGCCCGACAAGCCCCAGAAGAGTCCCTTGAGAACTGGGCTGATAGGGTACTAACCATGGCTACTAAGGCATTCAGGTCTCTCCCAGATCCCCACATGTACCAGCAGGCAATTCTGAAACTCTGTCAGGGTGCGGCAGACAAAGAAGTAGGGAGCTATGCTTCCAATATACGCCCCACAAGCATTGAGGAGGCAGTTGATAAGATGCGCTGGTTTCACTATAACTACCAAGATATATATGGTAGGGGCCCAGAAGTGAAGTTAAAATGGTGGAAAGCTTCCTCAAGTATGTACAACTGCAGAGGGGGGGGAAGGCAAATCAGGCTCCCTGGAAAAATGAAATTAAACGGCTGGAGGGAAAAATTGAGGAGCTAAGGAGGCTGATTACCAATATGGCTGGTTAATTCAGGCCCCAGTCTCCCGTAGCCTATACCCAGTTCACGAGGCCCGAACTTGACCCCTGAACTCAAAGGTCTCACCGGTAGTGAAGCAGTTAGGGCAGACAGTACATTAAGGGTGCAAGGGTCTATTCTAAAAAAAAACAACTTAAACCGGGGGCTCATGTGGATGGCAAGGGACAGCAAGTTCCCTCAGAGTATCCTAGGACCCGACCTGGGGTAGAACCTCAAACCATGGCCCAACTGGAATCAAACACAATGTTGGAGAATCCCCACCCTGGGCAAGTGTATCCAGGGAGGGGTTGAGCCCAACAAGGTTGCCCTAGAACGATAGGGAGGACCCATCTGGGGACACCACTCCTAGGAGACCCAAACTCGTCAAGTCGTGCCGTTCTAACAGCCCATCACCACAAAAGGGGGTGCGGGTGACTCGTTCTCCAAATCATGGACTAGATAGCATATCAGCATTTAGTCAAGCCCATAGTGAGCAAAGTCCAGAACGTTCTCCTAGCCCCATGCCTAGAAATTTCCGATCCTCAAGCCCAGGTGGCTATACATTGCCATCACATGACACTAATAGGGACAAAAAGCTATCCCATTGGGACCCATATAATGTAACCGCAACTCCAGAAAAAGGCTATGAGTCTGATACGCAGTACTTCTTTGGGGCGTTAGTCAATGGGGATGATTTGTCTAGTAGTGATGACACCATACGCCTGAATGCAGGGAAGATAACAATTGATAGTACTGAGGTCTCACTAACCACTTCCGGGTCAAATGGCCACCCCCTCCCCCTATGTAGTACCAAAAACACACTTAACCTAGACATATGCATTGTAAGTGCATTATTTGTTTGTATTATGATTAAAAGTGGTCAAAATAAAGCTGAGAATGTGTGTACTTTAAAATCATGTATGTAATAAACTACAAAAGTTTATGAATATTGTTTACATGTGTGAGTAATTTGCCTCCATGCTGTCAGTTAGCAGAACAGGTAAAAATGTGGATTTTCAGTATTATTTATTCAAGTAAATTTTGTGAAGAATTTCTACAATCATCGCCCCGTGCAGGTCCGGGTGTCAAAAGAATAGGCCCGCAGCAGCGCTACGCTTGTCGTAAAAGGCGACTAAATAGTGCTCAGAAACCTAGCCGGGGGCTAGGCGCTCTGCCCACAGACCAACTGGATTGTGTGCCCCAGGTGGTGGAATGGGGTACCCCTGGCGTGTTACATGCTGGGGTTGTCAGGCTATAATACGGAAAATATGACCGCAAACCATAGTGGTGCACTGTGTTGGGAAAGATGCCACGTTCCTCACACGTTAAAGAACCCTACTGTTATATTCTCCCAGAGTAGGAACCATAGGGCTCCGCCACAGGGGCTAAATTGCCCGACTCTACCCTACCCACATCTCCCTATTTCCAGTTGCAATCAACATTTCTCGACCCCATTATCGTTGTATCCCATCCCATTTTTCATTTCATCATCATTTCATGTTCATTTTATCATCCACTTCATGTTCATCGCCTGAATATAGCTGAAATATTGCTGCTAGGGTGTTAAACCCCAACAAACAAACAAACAAACATCTACAATCATCGTACCAATAGCATAATGATTTTGGAAGCCTTATTTTCCAAGCTTTGCAACGGTATGCAACATTTGTCCTGGGAATTCACAGAGAAACTTGGAAAATTACTATTTTAACATGTAATATTGGAAACGTTAGAAGTGGTTAGTGAGATCTGAGTTGGAAAATTGGTCGAAATGGTGAGAAGATCAAGAGCACAAAGGGGACACTCTCCCTCCTCAGATCTGGGAGGAGTTGGTGAGTCAAAAAGGGGAATTGGATCAAGGAAAAAGAAATCATGGGACAGTAGATACTGAAACGGTAGTGGATAGAACAAAATCACCCAGTGAGGCAAGGGGGTGACAGAGGAAAGGAATCAGGGGGATTCTATCGACTTTATTGAAAGTTCAGAAACCGGGACGGAGGAAGAAATTGAGACTGTTGCAGTCCGACATGTGTTGGGAGGGAACATGTTAAGAATCCCAGTTGCGGTCCAGGGTCAGGGGGTGACAGCGATAGTAGATACGACCGCTGAGGTCACCCTCATTTCTGATGACATTTTGTCGTGGCATTTAAGAATAAATTGCATAATTGTAAAATGCGAACTACTTTAATTTATAGTCAACAAGTTTACATGATCTTCCTACTTATTATTGCCCATACATGAGATCAGAGGTAAACTTTAATACAGTCAATGGAATGTAAAATATTGGTTGCAGACTTCGTTTGGATGCTGATTCAATATCCTTGATGCATCCGTATATGACTTCAGTTATATTATCCTGCCTTTTATATTTAATGAGGTATGATACCAAAAGTACTAAATCGTGATGTTTTTACAAAAAATTAAGTTTTTTTGTCTTCTTTGGCATATTCCTTTATATATTTTTCCATATATTCAACTATGTTGGAACACAGACATAAACATGTAGGTAGATTTATAAGAGAAATACATTTAGAAGGACCTAGGAATTAGTGTTAAATCAGGTATAGAAAAGATTGCAACAAAAATGAAATTTAAAAAAGATTTTTGACAATGATTTTTATAGGCATCAGAAAAGATTGCAACAAAATAAAATTTAAAAAAGATTTTTGAAAAAGTCAACAATTACAACAGACAACTACAACGAACACAAAGTGATGTCAATAGCTCACAGTGACCTTCGTCCCAGATGAGCTTAAATATACGATGAGAAAACCAACCTCTTCTAATTAAATTCTGTTACTCAGAATGTTAGTTGAAAACGCCAGACTTTGATTAATTTAAGTTTTAATTAATCTAAATTAAATATCATCGTATTGGAACAAAATGTAAACTTAAACTTATCATTGTGAACTTATCATGTCATCATCTGCAAGCGTTTAGGAAAGAAGTCCTTAAAACGATTATTTCTGTAAATTTTGCTAAGTTCAAGGCCCGTAATTTCGGTAAAATCATCGAAGCGAAACCATACAAACTTGTATTGTAACTTACCACGGTTAATTTATAATAAAAATCATGTCAATATGTAAAAATGTTCAGAAAAAAATGTCAGGAAAACGGTTATTTCTGTGAATTTTGATAAGTACAAAGCCCGTAATTTCGGTAAAAATTATCGAAAAGTAAACCTGACTTTTAACTTATCATGGTGAACTTATTAATCAAAAAAATATTTCAATATCTGCAAGTGTCTGGAAAAATTAAGATATAATTATTTAAGCTCAGAGTTCTTCTGCCCCGTGCAGGTCCGGGTGTTAAAAGAATAGGCCTGCAGCAGCGCTAAGCTTGTGGCAAAAGGCGACTAAATAGTGCTCAGAAACCTAGCCGGGGGCTAGGGCGCTCTGCCCACAGAGCAACTGGGATGTGTGCCCCAGGTGGTGGAATGGGGTACCCCTGGCGTGTTACATGCTGGGGTTGTCAGGCTATAATACGGAAATCTGACCGCAAACTATAGTGGTGCACTGTGTTGGGAAAGATGCCACGTTCCTCGCACGTTAAAGAACCCTACTGTGGTATTCTCCCAGAGTAGGAACCATAGGGCTCCGCCACAGGAGGCTAAATTGCCCGACCCTACCCACCTCTCCCTATTTCAAGTGGCAATCAAAATATGTCGACCCCATTATCGTTGTGTCCCATCCCTATTTCATTTCATCATCATTTCTTGTTCATTTTATCATCAATTTCATGTTCATCGTTAGAAGATTACTTGAAATATTGCTGCTCGGACGTTAAACCCCAACAAACAAACAAAGAAACAGAGTTCTTCTCCTTTGAAATTAAGAGAACACATAGTCCATAACAGATGTAAACGATTAGTACTGCTACTGGAGTTACGCACAATCAGGTGATAAAAGGCAAGTGATTCTTTACATTTACGACATACTGTGAGGTGAAATATTGTATGAAATCAGTCATTAAGCCAAAATTGTGTATGTCATTGGACCATAAGGTCAAAGGTCATGTTCAAAAGTCATACACCTTGGTACATGACACTCAACCTTAACGTGAAATACCCACATACCAAATGTCAGATATCTTAGTAAAAAGGCAAAAAAGTTTTGGCACAGACAAAACTTTGGGGGGTATTTTGCCAAATTGTGTATCTTATTTGACCATGAGGTTGACAGGTTAAGGTTTGTTTGTTTGTTGGGGTTTAGCAATATTTCAGCTATATGCGGATGATAAAATGAACATGAAATGATAATGAAATGAAAAAAGAATGAGACACAAGGATAATAGGGTCGACAAATTTTGATTGCCACTAGAAAAAGGGGGGATGGGTAAGGTCGAGCAATTTATTCTCCTGTGGCGGAGAGCAAAGGTTCCTACTCCTATCGAATACCACAGCAGGGTTCTTTAACGTGCGAGGAACGTGACACCTTTCCCAACACGGTGCACCACTATGGTTTGCGGTCAGGTTTACCGTATTATAGCCTGACAACCCAAGCATGTAACATGCCAGGGGTACCCCATTCCACCACCTGGGGCACACAGAGCGCCTAGCCCCCGGCTATACCAACATACTAAATATTAGAAGTCTAGGTCAAAAGACAAAAAGCGTTATGATATGGACAAATTTGTATGAATGGCGTCAAACCTTGGTATGTTATTTGAGCATGAGGTCAAAAGTCAAGTTCAAATTTCAACCATCCTAGTATGTGATGCCTGGCCTTCAGGTTTTATAATCCCATACCAAATATCAGATGTCTTAGTGAAAAGACAAAACAATTTTAGGTCAGACAAAATTTTGTATGGTATTTGGCCAAAATTTTGTATGGTATTTGGCCAAAATTTTGTATGTCGTTTGAGCTTGGAGTCAAAGGTCAAGGTCAAAAGTTATCCTATCTTGAACATTACACTATACCTTAATGTGATTTACTTACATACCAAAAATCAGATATCTTGGTAAAAAGACAAAAGAATATGGCCAAAGACAAAGTTTTTTATGGTGTTTTGCCGAAACTTTTTTGTTATTTGTCCTTGGGGCCAAAGGTCAAGGTCAAATGTCACCTACCTAAAACATTACTCCTTGCCTTGTTGTGATATACTTAAATGCCAAAGATCAGATATCTAAGTGAAAAGACCAAAACATAATAGTACAGACAAAATTATGTATCGTATTTTGCCAAAATTTGTATGTTATTTGACCTTGAGGTAAAAGGTCAAGGTCAAATGTCTTCCACTCTGGTATGCAACAATCTACCCTGAGAGGATATACCAACATACCAAATATTAGAAGTCTAGGTCAAAAGACAAAAAAGTTATGGTCTAGACAAAGTTTGTATGAAAAACTTGAGAAGAAGAAAAGTCCTTACAGGGGGTGATTTTGGGTCCAGATGAGCAAAAAACAAAGATATGCTACATATTTTTATTTTTGATATGTTTCAGTGAGTGGAGAGCACTTACTACACTTCCATGCATACATTTAATTAATATCTTCTTGCTCTTGTTAGCAAAACGGGTCTGAATATAGCCTATTTTCGTACATTTCAAAATGTCAAAAATTAAGAATTTTGGTTGCTATGGTAACCAGATCTAAACAAATCAGATTGCTTTGTACTTTATTGTCAATTGTTTCCCCTAAGACATATTTCATTAATATAATTATGTTGTTTGACAAATTTCAACCATTAAATATAAATACATTCAAATTGTGATGTATTTGTGTTTTTAGGCCCAAAATTGGGGGTTGCTAAGAAATGGTCGTTGCTATGGTAACGGTGAAAACATTTTTCATTTTTTTATATTAATTCTTGTTTTTCCATTAAATCCTACATATTGTAACTCAATTTGGTTCAAATGTCTGACATCGATAAATCACCCACCGCATGATTCTTAGGTGGACTGTTACTTAAGACCAGAAAATAAAATCCTATTACCAAAGATGGCATTAGACCAAATGGAAGCTTACTTTCTATGCAGAATGGCAACAGATGGAGAAGCCTGCAATGATATCAAGGATATGGAAGAAGGGAAGGCAATGTTTCAGGGACATAGGATTTTGGCTTGCAGTTTTAATCAGCAATCTAACAACATGTTTTTAGTGGTATTGTTGAAGCCACCATGAGGCATAAGGTGAAAATAATAAATTCATCCTATACAGGGGTTCATTCCACTTGCAACATGTTTACCTATATTTCATTGTCTAATACCTGCCTACATGTATTTTGATTATATAAGCCTTATGCATTCCTTATAATAATGTGAAAGACCTGATTTTATAGTAAATTAAAAAGAAGCATTCTGAGAGTATTGCAAGACAATACAAAAGTACCTTAATAAAAATCTGTTGCAGACTTAATGCATAATTTGTTAACATAACTGAGTATGAATTAAGTCATAAAAAACCATCAAACCAGAACAAAATTCAAATTGTCATGGTAATGTAAATCAGCAAGCATGACGAGAAAAAGTTTCAAGTTTTTATACGCCCGTCTATATAGACGGGACGTATTATGGTATACCGTTGTCCGTCCGTCCGTCCACACGTTGCGCGATAACTCAAATTCGCTTTTACGGATTCATATGAAATTTTAGCACAATATTAATATTAACAGAAGAACGCTCCCGTTCTATTTTGAATAATTTTTTATTTGTTGTTTCAGAGTTACGAAACTTTATTCACTTAAAAATTTATATTGTTGTAAAATCTGATGTAATAACTCAGCTGTACTGATACTATTCTTGAAATTTTGCGTACAGTTTTATAGACATGCTAGATTATGGTTGTATAATGGTATACCATTGTCCGTCCGTCCGTCCGTCCCTTGGTCCTTCCGTCCATCACTCAAATTCGCTTTTACGGATTCAAATGAAATTTTAGCACAATATTAATATTCACGGAAGAACGTTCCTTTTCGGTTCTGAAGAATTATTTATTTGTCGTTCCAGAGTTACGGAACTTTATTCACTTAAAAATTTATATTGTTGTCAAATCTGATGTAATTACCACGACATAAGATTGCTGCTTACTTACAGTTTTGAAAAGCTGTATTATATTGGGACCAACAAACGACTTCAATTCTACGATAGATTTGATTTTTATGAATACTGACAATTATCAGTATGGTACCTTAGAAACTTATTATTCTGACCACAAGGCAATATGGACTTCCTTACAGTAGAAGTAGAAGGAATTTTACTATTAACTGTAGGTCTTACCTCGTAATAATATTATTACATAATGAATTATTTGTCCAGTTTTCAATTCTGTAGTTTATTATAGTTTTATCTAGTTCAAAAACAAAGAATCCCTTTAAATGCTATTGTATACTTTCATCATGACAAACAGTTGTAAGATCATTTATACTTTTTGAATAACTGAAGAAAAAACTTTGCTCACTATATATACAGACTAATGTTTTGGTAATCAGAAATCAGATGATTGTTTTTTTAAATTTATACCATCAGCTATTCTTACGGACGGGCGTATCTTGCGCTCTGAGCGCAGCTGTTTATTGCATTAATTTTTTAAATCCAAAGAAGATAACTCATAAAAAATAGATGGGCAGGAGAAAATTTAAAGTTGGTCTGTACATTATTACAATTAAGCAAGGTATTAAATATCAAATGAATTTATTTGTTGGACTGATGCTAAAGTCCTCTTCCTTAAAATTTGGGGACTACTAACCTCATACTGTAAATTATATAATTTCATGCTACTTTGTCAAACTGTAGATTTACCTCTCTGATTAATAAATTGTATTATAGGTGACTTATTACTACAAAGTAAGAATAAATAAGTTAACAGGTGAGACTCAGAACTCACACTGAATATCATGCAGGAAAGGGTCCATCGCTGCTGTTTTCTAAATTATTTTACATTTCCTTGATACTGGTGATGTGCAGGTGGAGAAATGCTGCACTGAGAACCTACAGACATTCCACAAGCCTAAAGCCTATGGTATCCATAGTACATTGACGTTTTAAGAATCAGCTTTTTTCTAATAATTTAATTTGATTTTTGATAATCCTTCTGATTGACCTGGTATCCTTGGGCGTATTCCATAGGTTATTTGTATAAACCAACTTGACACTGGGACTTTATCAATTGAAGAATCTTGTGGAAACTCTAAAAACATTATTTCAAAATGAACTCATTGACAACAGAGTCACCAAAATTGGATTAACAATAATATCTTTCTATCAATTCTTAAAAATACTATCCAATATGAACCTTTTGTCCACATTGGGCCCCAGATGAAATGTTCAACAGGCTATGGGGGATATTAGTCCGGCTACATGTCACAATTATCAGAAAAATGAGAATTTTTACAATGTATCTCATGTCCCCCCACCAAAAAAGGGGAAAAAGATAGACAGCACATTTCCTTAAATATGCACAGTACCTTTAAAAAGTAGCACTCTTAAGAATCATGCAAAACATTTATCATGGGTAAAAAGCCTGTATATTTTTATTTTTGATATTTTGTTTGAATTGCCACAGTAAACAGAAATTAACATTAAGTTTTTCATATAACCTATGTTCTTAGGAGATAAAAAAATGTATAGAATGCACTGTAGATTTCAAAATTGAGGGAGATAACTCTGTAAATGACGCTCAATTTATACAATAGAATATAGGTACCAGTATCGTATTGCATATCCCTGAGCGGGTGTACGTCAAAACATGGATGCCATAAAAATATAGTGCATTTTCTTTTTGCCTCTCTACAAACTAATGTTTTGTCAAAAGACATGAACAATGACTTAAAAAATAGAGCAAACATCACACTGTAAGATGAAGAACTTTTTTAAAAGAAAATCTAACATAATATCATAAAAATGTTCCACTGAAAAGGTTGGTTAGGTGAGTGCAAAACGAAAGTGAAAGTAGGGAAAATGGCTATTTATAGTTCAAGACTACTTTTCTGTCCAATCTTCGTGGACTCACCCTATTTTCTTTGCAGGAAATTATTTTTTCACATGTCCTTAGAAATGCTACATAAGTGAAAGTTTTATTGAATCAATTTACATATTTTTTAAAAAATCCTAAAAATATGCACTTCACTATAGAGGTCTATGGGAAAATTAATACGATACTGAGACCTATATTGGAATTTCTATGTTGATTATCTCCTAAGAGCAGGCAGATTTGAATGAATAATTACACATTTCATAGTATAGACCCATAAAACAACTTAATTACAAAATAAAAATATGTAGCCTTTTTCAGGGTGAATCACATTTTCCATAATTTGCATGATTCTTACAAAGACAACTACTAAAGTATCAGTATATTGTTATATTTTCTCATAGTATACACATATTTTCTTCTATTTTCATCCAGTAAAGGCAGAGAAAATTCCATCAAAAGGAAGCATTTAGTTAGTATGCTTGAAGATCCAAGACCTGCAATATACAGAAATACAACTACAGTATTCTGATGTATATATCATGCCAATATCTTTGTTGTGGAAATAAAGCTATATTGAGACATCCAACTAATTTTTACCGTAAAACCTATACATTTTTAAAATCCTTACATTATGGAGATCTATTTATGTAAGAATGCTTTACTACCCACAATCAATATTTCCAACAAGTTTCACCTTTTATTTTTAAGTTTTACAAAATTAGGTCTGGGTCAACTTTGTGTACGAAACAGTGCACCTCTATGGCATCTGTATAGTGCAACCTTTAATCATGTTATATAAAGTAAAGCAAAAACATGGTACTAAAGCTTGAAAGTTAAAGGGCAATAATTCTTGAAAGAAGTTTCTACAAAAATCATGTCTTCAATTTTTTTGAAAAAAATCGTTCTAATGTCATTTTGATTGTACACAATACACTAGCTCTCAGCTGCTATCTTATGATTCCTTAAAAGGTAACTGAAAAGGAATGTGAAGTAATTGAGAAAATAACCATAAACCAGAGTGCTTCAAATCAGTGGTTCTATCATAGGAAGTGGCGGCTCACAGCATCAAGGTGTGGGGATATAACTAAAATGACAAATAGGAGGAACAAATTGAAGTTCTGTATAAGTTTGGTAAATCGAGATGGCCTTTTTACCCTTCAAGTGCTCCATGGTCGACAATTTGAACAAAAGGCAATTCAAAAGTTTGAATCATAATATAATCTAAGCAGAGATGTTTATTCGAACAGATTACCCACATTTAGGTGCATCTTCAGATGGGGTAGTTGGAGACAGTGCAACTGTATAGGTAAAATGTCCGTATAATGGAAGGAACGAACTAATTATTCCTGGAAAGAACTTCCCATATCTCCACAAGAAGAGTTCTAGCGAAATTGTACTGTGTGAGGACAGCAAGTACTTTGCACAAATTCAGGGTCAGCTTTTCCTGTCTAAAAAAGCAATGTTACATTACAGTGTATACATTTGTTGATTTATTTGTCCAGAAGATTTCAATTGATGATGACTATTGTACTAATTCTTTAATTCCAAAGTTATCCCTGTTCTATGGGAAGCATCATAGACCCTTTTAGCTACTCAGTTATAAAACTTTAAATAATGAATTATCTTTAAAATTTTACATTATACTTCTGAGCAGCAAGCAAAATTTTTGAGTTGCAGATTACACAAAGTACATGTAGTTACCCATAAGGGTGACGGGCGAACAGACGGATGGAGTCCAGTAGCTAATAGATCCGCTTTCACTATTAGTAATGCAGGTAATAACTTTTTACATAAAGTGATGAATAATGTCATATTAGGACAAAAGCACCCGTCTGGTCAAATGAGCATTTTTTCCTTGCTTAAAACGACAGAAATTTTGAGTAATTTTATAAATTCTATTTTTACTTTAAAAATCTTAAGCACTTCTGTTCACAATAGATTTTCTGAAATTAGCAATACAAAAACAAACATACAATACGTTAACCCATTACTAATTTTCCAGAAGGAAGATCCTCTTTCAAAATTTTAAAGCGCTTGGCTAAACCAATAATTCTCTCCACATGTATCCTTTTGGATACAACTGTCCTGTCTTCCATTACCTCACTTGGTTCAAGTTGGCTTTTACCATTCAAAAGGGTTGGGGTATGCACCTGCACATCTTGAACAGCAAATAAATCCTGAACCATTATGCCCCTGTCATCCATTATGCTGTCTTCCCTTTCAAACATTTGAATTTCTGGTAGTAATAAGGGTGACTTCTCGATAATTTGCCTGTCACTAACCGATCCACCATAGGATATAAGAAACAGTCCCTCTGGATGTACATCCAATCACTGTCTTCAATGTGTTTTTATGCTTGTAAGAAGACCATGTAACAATTTTGGCATCTACATGTGATGGTTTTTGCATTGGAGTTTCTGCTGCATCCAAAATGACACGTGTGGAGGGAAATATCTTCTGGCATATGCTCATCAATGACATCTCTTGATTGCCATATATTCAATTCCTTCAACTGAAAGTAGAGAAAGTCAATCCAATAAATTACAATTTTAGACACAGTAGATACTGAGATATTGAACATAAAACTTAATTCAATATCTTCCTTAGCCTGACCTAGTTTAATTAATGTTAATAACAGCTGATCCTTAGGATGAAGGGTATTGCAGTGGTAATTTCATTCTAGTACAGCTGGACCTAAACAGTTAAAAAAACAGCATGAAATGGTTATAATTTTCGAAAGATGTGTAAAATTTAACTTGTTTGGGAATATTGATAAAACTTTCAATTGATAAAGTTCCTAATAATGAACACTGTTCAGGTTGGTCCATTTACCGGTGACGTAAAACCACATATATGTCTATTAATAATACCATTACTTACTTTTCATAGGCGTATTAATTAAAAAACTTATTGGTACTATTGCATCCTATATGTTAAAGTACATAACATCTGAAAATGTTAAAATATACTACAGTATAAGTGTGCATATGTTGCATTACTCCGAGTTGCTCATTTGCTTTTGTTACTTTGTATGTATGATTTTAGTTACTGTATGTTCTTTGTTGTGTATGTCTGTTTTCCATGTCGGGTCTTTGTCCCTGGGTTACATTCTTTTGATTACCGCCATAATCTTGATTACTCTTTCAATATATCATGTGAAGTGTTGTCATACGCACATTCACTCCATATCTTCTCTTTTTATATTAATATGTACATGTACATTTTAATATTATGAACATAATTTTATTTATGTTTCTAATTACAAAGTTAACTTCAGTTTTTTTGTTTTTTTTTTTGTATCAAATTATTTCCTTATAAATTATTTATGACGGGTTGGACACGGGGATAGGAACCCGGGAATAAGGGGAGGTAGGAATGGGAGTAAGGGTGCAAGCTTGTCGGGATATTACAATGGGGAGTAAAGGAGAGAAAACTTGTGAGAGAGGTCTCGAACCCGACAGCAAAATGGAAGAGGAACCCCCTGTCTACCCCTCTTGTATACATGGACATTGATCAATTTTCGATAACGAAATTTCAAACGGCTGGACCGTTCACGCCCAGGGAACATATACATCTAGCTCAGACATTTACACTAGTTTTATTAGACGGAAAGTCGTATTAGGCCAATACAAAATACAGTTATGCCTGTTTCAGGTTGAAAAAATAGGGTAGATAAATTATTTTATTTTTCAAAATCATTTTATAGACTTAGAAAGGGGCACACTTCTTGACTTAAAAAATAAAGTTAACGCTGCTTAACCAAAATCATTATATTTCTCGAAGTTTCTCCCGGCAAAATTTACCAATAATTAAAAATTGGCGATGGTAGAATCTAGGTAAAAAAGGAACAAAAAAATAGGGTAAGTAGTTTGCGTTGAGGGACGGTTGGTAAAATCCAGTTGTTTTTATTAGGTGAAGAAATTGATTCCTTGCAGGGAAAGGGTAGCTGAAGGCATCTGTCCATTTGGAGCACAAAATTGGTTGTTTGTCAGTATCAGATATTTCACTGACGCTTCGAAGTTTAGCTTCATCTGGGTATGGTGGTTGGAACTGTGTAACGCTAGTAGAGCTACTTGAATTTGATGTCACTTCTGAAGGATACATGTATGTGCGAATATCATACTGGCAGTGGTCGCTGGCTCAGTATCTGCTAAAATATACGCTGAAGGCTCATTCTCAATACTGCCTTCCTCTGGTCTTTCATCTCTTCCTTTTTCTTTTTGGTAGAATGACAAACTTGTCCATTTTGCGGAAATCGCAAATTTACTGTTATAGAAGTTATCGGAACGTTGGAATGATTAGTAGAAAACCGATAACGGGTAACTGACGTTGGATTTCCAATTCCATGTTGCTACATGAAGCGCAATTGAAGTAATAATATCAGCTTTTACTGTACTCGTTTTATATGCATCCATCAAATATTAAAAAAGAAAAAAAATAGTCAAAATTTCGTACA
Source organism: Perna viridis (assembly GCA_037379345.1). Lineage (NCBI taxonomy): Eukaryota > Metazoa > Mollusca > Bivalvia > Mytilida > Mytilidae > Perna > Perna viridis. Next base: position 27,349,775 of record CM074517.1, on the reverse strand, counting down.
GGCACAAGCCTGTACGAGCCTTACGTAACTACGTCCCTGAATACCCTCATAACAAATCCCTAACTTTTTTGCTGGGGATAAATTTCTGACACAAATTGACCTTGCATACCATCATTATGTATAGAAACATCCTGCAATAAATATTTTAGATGAGGAGATAGCCATACAAGCCATATACCCTTATTTCTGATGAATATAAGTAAGTCTAACTTTCACCAATTTCCGTAATATTTCACGAAAATCAAAATCCTTTGACCCTGCACAGTAGGATTGTTTAACAATAATACGTCATCTATACCGCGGGAACTGAGATTAATAGTCTAGCCAAGCGTTGTTCTTTCTTTCGGATCAGATCAGCTATAAAGTCAGCTTCATGAGAGTGAAGGAATAGGTCAGCAAATAGAGGAGCACAATGTGTTCCCATTGGAATGCCGACCGTTTGTTGGAAAATGCGTCCACCACACTGGACAAATATGTTGTCGATAAGAAATTCCAGCATTTTGAAAGCGTCTTCTTCTGTATATTTGGAAGATGATTTGGAACTATTTTTTACAAAGTATGAGGAATCTCTACCAAGAACTATATATTTGTATTTAGGTGTACCCTCTTTTTGGAGAAACAACGATGTATAACGTTTCTGAGTCGGGATTTTAACTGAGCATGGGGAATAGAAGTATAAATGTTGAAAAATCATAGGTTTTAAAGCTATTTTATTCTGATAGTAATCTTAAATTTAGGGTCTCACGAAGATCTATCGAATTTTTCAGGATCCACATTGAGTTAATACCACTATGGGAGGTTGGACGTAGGACTTCGAATCGATCACGTAGAGATACCGAGCAACCTTGGTTTAATAAAAATTGCCAACGAAAGAGAAAGTTTTTTCATGAAGCGAAACACAGACAGCGAGTTAAAAACCGAGGAAAGCAGAGTTAAATTAAAATCTACCTGAAAAATTATCTAGACGAGAACTTAATAAAGTAGTACAATAAAGTGGTCATTTCTGAAAATTTGGTCTCATTTTGTTGAAATAAAGCTGTTTTGAGGCAGTCCGCACAGAAATTTCTAGTGTTTTGTCATAAAAAAGTGTATATTTTTTAAATCCTTGGTGTGTGTAGGTTCAAGTTATTTATAAGTAATTTAGTGATTATTCTTATGAAATCCAGTAGCCATGGTAACATACTGAACAAAAAATATTACTGAGTTTTAGTACAAATCAGGGGTGCCTTTCCAAAACTAACAGCCAATACTGTTTTATAAAATATCAGGCACTTAGACACTACAACAGGGTGAAAGCATGCATGGAGTAGGTGGAAAAAAGGTAAAAATAATAAGACCTCTTTCGATTCATTCTCTCACAATTTTAGTCCCAAAAGTTCGCGGAAATAAGGTATTTTGAAAAATCAGCCATCTGATTCTGGGGAGGGAACCTAATACGGCTGGGGACTGAAACGTTCCGGACACCATTCTTCATTTAAATTACACCAGTTTACCATAACATATTACATCTGTCTATGTATAAATGCTTATCTACATTTAAACAATATATCCATCAAATTTCAACTTTTAATTTTAAGTTTTACAAAATTTGACTGGGGTAACTTGGTGTGTGAAACAGTGCGCCTTTATGTAACTGTCTAGTGCATCCTAAGAGTTTCGCGGATTATCAGTTCAGATTAGAAAATCGTCGACGCAACACCGTGACGGCAAAAAACGGATCCCGTGAGTTATTGAAGCTTTTAGATAATTTCAACATGAACTTCTATAGTGGTCCGCAAGATTCTGAGTGTGATGATTTTGACTTTGTTATACCCGATCGTACGAACCCAGATGCATACAGAGAAATCACATTAGTGTCATCTAATGGAAAAGTCCTTACTTCTGTATTAAATAACAGATTATCTGAATACGCTGATTTATAATCTTTGTTTCCGAACAGTTAGTCTGGGTTTAGAAAGGGATATACTGCAATAGATAACATTTTCTGCTTGCATGTATTGATAGAGATCTGTTTGGGTATTGGGAAGAAACTTTTTTGTACATTTGTCGACTTGAAAAAGGCCTATACACTGTTTGGAGGCTTGGGTTATGGCAAAAGCTAGTTAAAAATAATGTCTCTGGTAAATTACTAAATGTGGTATATAATATGTATCGTACATGTAACATTAAATCGTGTGTAAAATTAGGAGGTGATGTATCTAGAAGTGAAAATTTGTCTCCCTTTTTGTTCAGTATATTTTTGTCAGACCTAGAAGAATATTTGTTCATAATAATGTAAATGGGCTGCAGAATATTATTGATAAATGTAAAGATATATTTAGAATATACATAATGATATTTATATTGTTTTGTGTTGATGATACAGCAATTTTAATCTGAAACGCCAGATGACCTACAGAACTGTCAATTACTTTTCAAACTGCACTCAACATATTTTTTGAAGGCAAAATGGATCAATTTTATTAAATCGATTAATTTAGATGACGCAGGTCCGAGTTATAGTTAGACGGTCAATGTGCACTGGAATTAATTGAAATAAAATCATGTATACAACAAATTCTAAAAGACAAATTTATACAGAGTTGGTTTTCTAATATGTTAAATAGTTCAAAGGGTCAGTTCTATATTTAATTTAAAACCGAATTCAAGTTACCTTATATATGTATTGTAGTCAGTTGATTTGTATTGATTGTGTTAGAATGCACAGGCTCTTGGGACCAGGACTTTTTTTATCACAAAAAATATTATTAAATCATTTTGTTTCCATATTTGAGTTACTAAGTGTGTTCTCAGGTCTACGTTTCTGCTTGCTATTCATTACTGTTAATACCATGCCCAGTTTTTCGTCTCAAAATAACTCTCTCGTCCTCAAACACCGTTACTCCGATACCAGTTGAGCAGGTTAGTGCCACATGCCCCCCCCCCACCCTTTACTTAACGATTAATCTGTTTTATGAATTACAAAGGACCTCCCAGTATCTGCTTGTCGAGATAAGCAAATATTGTGACCTTTTAGAATTAAATCATATGTACAAATATAATTGATCCGTTCCACTTATTGACCAAAAAACTAAGGCAGCTTACTTCAGGTATTACCAACCTGTCCGTGCTTACTCCTTATATGGAACTTCTTATGCCTTTTCGGTCATTTCAGTTATTTCGGAACGTTTTGGGAGTCAATATGTGTTACTCCCCTGGAAATTCAAAGAAGCTTCCGGGCTCGGAAACGTTTTCTGTGCATTTGAATTTTAAAAGTTTAAATTCTGAATATAGATATAATGTCGTGCCGAAAATAAATATTGTGCAAGGAGGAAAATACGACAACAAACGAACGATTCGTCGATACCGACCGGGAAAAATTCTAAGAGAAATAAGAGCTGAGTCAAAGGTGGGCAAAAAATGTTCTATTTTTAGAATTTATATAGTTTCTAGCCTTGTTAAAAAAGGAGATAGACGAAAAACGGGGCATAATATAGACAGTAATAAATAGAAAGCGGATACGTCTGAGAACACACATAATGGTTCAAATATGGAAACAAAAAAATATTTTTTGTGATTAAAAATAATCCTGCTCCTGAAACTGATTTTGCTTGTATGAGTAATTAGTAATTTGTTATATCATATCACTAATCTATTATAACGAATTATAACAAAAAAGTAAATTGCATGGCCCTAAAAGGCTTCCGTAGTGTTGCATTCGTGAAAAAAACATAGATACACATATCGCGATAAAACTTAACATTATGCAATTCAAGTGAGAACTTTCTCTTTTAGTATCCCTGAAATGTTTGGAACATCTCAATTTTATCTCTACATAAGCAAAAAACAAACAAATTAATTAATATTTGGACACAAGAAAAAACATTTTAGTACAATACGTATCTAAAAGCACTAATTCATTCAATAAGGAAAAATTTACAAAATTCGTATATTACATATGTATACGTATTTTTTTTTAGAAACTACAATATTTGTTTGTAAATTATGGTAATAATCGAACTAATGAGTAACATTTTAATTTTACGAAATTTCTTTGTCCTCGTGAGTTTTATCAGATTTTAAAAGTACACGGTAAAAGTACTACAAAAATTCATATTTATTTTAAAACAAATGACTATTTGCAATAAAGGGTGTTTGTGGCAAATAGTTATTTGTTTTAATTTATAGACGTGAATTATTACAGTAATTTTAAAGTGAACTTTTAAAATCCGGTGAAAATTTACGAGGAAAAATATGAAGGTAACCTTCTGCGTCATCAGGAAAATCCCGAACAGTGACTGAACACACCCGGACGGATGATGCAATTCAATACTAATCGCACAATAACATGTAATTGATCCCTTGAGCTCCCTACATGTATACATGTGATGTACTACAAAACACTACGTATCAGGTTAATATAAGAAAACGTATACATTGTATTTGCTTAAAGGATGAACTCAACATAAAATGTGAAAAATTTGGATATTTTGTCGACAAAAAGGAATGATTTAGTTATAGTTAATAATTTAAACTTTAACAATGATAACCTCATTTACGTAACAAAACAATGAATAACATTCAAGTTTACCTTGGTGTCGTTGATTCGTGAAGACAATTTGACATTGGTGCTGTTGAGATGTGTAACATGACAATATAGTGTTGGTTAGGGAGCAATTGAGATGTGTTTTGAACTATAACATTTATACTTCATTAATTTATCTTTTACACAGTATGAAATTTGAAAGTTTGAAAATATCACACTTTAGTCAGTATTGGGAATATTTGTTGAATTTAATTAAAACATGCTTTCCCAAGAGCGTATACACATGTACTTTCATTTTTCATATAAAATTGAAGCAGTGAAATAGTGTTTTAATATTTACCCTGTCTGAAGAAATATACCGCTACTTTTTGCAAAGGTTGCTAGAAACCAGTCCTGCTTAGATATTAATATACAGCACTACTCGAGCTGCGAGAGCGGATATCTCTACGGCAACATGCGCGTGCAAGCTAGTATGAGAACAAATAAACGTGATGGGATGCGCAGATTGAATGTAAAATAACAATCGGTGCCCTTCATAATTATTTCAAAAACTAAAACGAGTTTTTAACGTCTATAAATATAAGTTAAAAGGTCAATTATTCTAGAACAATTGAAAGGTCTTTCCCCTCCAGTCTCCTCTGACTGTAATCACGTTCAAGATAAATGACGTTTTCCTTCCAGCAATTGGCACATAGTAATATTATCTTCAGATCTACAGATTAATTCAGTTGTGTAATGCTAAACTATTTTTTTTCATGTCAATTTCATCAATTCAGGTAGCTGAGAACAAAATAAAATGGCGATTTTCATGAACATAGAAAAATTCAAAGGGAGTTAATTATACAGTATCCCAAAGCAAAGATCTCGATTGTCACTTCCAGGTCAAATGGCCACCCCTCTATGTAGTGCTAAAAACATACTTAACCTAGAATTATGCATAGTAAATATATTATCTGAGTGTGTATTAAACAAATTTGGTCAAAATAAAACTCAGATTGTAAACTTTAAAATCATATATACCTTTAAGTCACTTCAAAAGTATGAATATTGTGTACAAGTGTGAGTAATTTGCTTCCGTGTGTAAGTTGGGACAACAATATTGGAAAAATGTGACTTTACAGTATTATTGTACAATAATAAGGCAACTAAAACAGTCAATGTAAATTGATCCAGTACATGAGTACTTTGATTTTTCTATTTTAATGACGTTTGAAAATTAATAATACATGTTTATTTATCGTGATATTCTCGCTAAGCTTTTTGTTTAATGTTAGGCGATACATAGGCTTGTTTTGTGGTTAAAGGTCGTAAATAGTGATTTTTTATTGTTAAAAATCTGGTTATCGGCGACTTAGGTGCCTATATATATGTAAAAATTTAAGGTATAAGGCCACCTTAAAAAAATGCAGTGGGAGTATACTTTAAAAGACAGCTTTCAGAAAATAACATGTCTTGATGTATTAACATTATTTATTGATTGTCTTTTAAGAAGAGCTAACGTATCTCTGTTTAAGAGATGTCAATGCGGCTATTTTATATTATTGCACCATGATTCATAGTTACTCAAGTACTGTATTGGGTTTTGTCTTTGTATTCATTTCAAATGGTGAAATGTGAGAATATTAGAAATGCTCAAAATTACTTATAATCTTTTGCAGAATTATTACTTCCTAAATGATTTTCAAAATAAAATATTTTAATTTTTTGTATTTATCAAACGATTCGAAAAAGGTGAATACATATTACCATTTTTTGTACACATCGACGGGATGGAGGTTACGAAAAGTAATACTGTAGGTACTCCAACAGAAAAAAAATAAAGTTCTAATTATAAAATTATCCTTACCGTAGAAAACGATTGTCATCAGTAGGAAAAGTAACAAAATACAAAGAAATTTAACCAAATTTAAAACTTTTCTATTCTTATTTTCGTGATTCATTTTTTCCCGCTTAGGTCTCACTAACCACTTCTAACGTTTCCATTACTTTACATGTTAAAAAAGTAATTTTCAAAGTCTCACTGTGAATTCCCAGGACAAATGACATCTTAAAGTTGCATACCGTTGCGAGGCTTGGAAAATATGGCTTCCAAAATCATTATGCTAATGGTACGATGATAGTAGAAATTCTTCACAAAATTTACTTGAATAAATAATACTGAAAATCCACATTTTTACCTGTTCTGCTAACTGACAGCATGGAGGCAAATTACTCACACATGTAAACAATATTCATACACTTTTGTAGTTAATTACATATATGATTTTAAAGTACACATTCTCAGCTTCATTTTGACTACTTTTAATCATAATACACACAAATAATGCACTTACAATGCATATGTCTAGGTTCAGTGTGTTTTTGGTACTACATAGGGGGAGGGGTGGCCATTTGACACGGAAGTGTTTAGTGATACCTTAACATTTGGAGTTACGGCGCTTTGATTGCAAATGTTATAAAGATTAGGTACGCTGTTACAAACTGTATGTTTGTCATGCAACTGTATGACCATTCATGGATTCATTTGAAGCTTTAAATAAAGGTAGTGAAGGTTTTTATAATCAAAAGCAGCTCAGATTTAACCCTTGACCTCGAGACAATAATACCCAATTATCACATTTTCATTACATAAATCATGATTGTTGGAGTACTCTAGAAAACTCTTTATCCATGTTATTTTTTAGATCAGTTTAAAAAAACTAACGCATTAATTACGGTAAGAACTGTTGTTTTCAACACATGCACCAATTTTCAAAGAAAGAGGTTATGTTGAATAACCAAAATCGATAAACACACCACTGAATATAGTTCTAAATGCCGATGGAGTTTTGGTAAATAGATACAGATTTAGACAGTAAATAAAGCCTAAGTTGTAGTTATAACTCATGCTTGAAAGAAATAAACGAACAAATACAGCAAATAATGTGCCTGCCAGGAATTCAGAGCAACAGGTCGTAATTTGGTCACGAGTTAAACTATCGGATTAAATTTTGATAAAGAACCAAAAGTGCAACACATACACCGTATCATTTAAGATCAACAGTGAAGGTCCCATGTCAATACGACTTGCGGTTTTAAAGTTAACCGAATAATTTCATTTTAGGTCGCGAAATCGCGTAACCAAGGAAACCTCAAATCTTTCTGAAACCTTGTCAAAGAGTACTGCCCCCTGTTTCTGAACAATATGGAGCTTTCGGTTTGCGTGTATCTAAAACGGTTTAAGGATTTTTTTGTTACAAAATTAGTGTTTCCGCTACGGGGCAGATAACTCTGGACCGACAAATGATCACGTTTCACAGGGTGAATTCCGAAGTTTTTCTGTCAGATTGCAAAAGATGGTCAAAATCTTGTCGTGATACGTTGAGAAGCCATAACTGCGGCAAATACAAGAAATACAAGATCTTCCCATTGAAATAGGAAAGACCTTAATTCATAGCAAAAGCAGTACGTACTACCATACATCGTGTACTAAGTTACAGCCCTATGGTCAAAATCTTGTCGTGAGCCATAACTACCGCAAATTGTCTGGCGGATAAAAAAACAATAATCAGAAGAAATATAAGATCTTCCCATTGAAATGGGACAGACCTTAATAAAATCTATCGAAAAAGGCTGATAATGGTTGATCGAATGATATTTTGATATCCCAGATTCAATACGACAAAAGAAAAAAAAATACAATTTTTGAAAATGGCGCGAATCGGCGTAATTTTACTGATTTCAGAAAATCGTCAAATTTGACCGGAAGCATGCATCATGGCATATCATTGGATGTGGAACCATGCTTCTAAGGTCTCACTAGCCACTTCCGGGTCAAATGCCCCCTTCCCCCGTGTAGTACCATAAACCCATGAACCTAGATCTATGCATTGTAAGTGCATTATTTGTGTGTATTCTGATTAAAAGTAGTCAAAATAAAGTTGAGAATGCGTACTTTAAATCCATATATGTAATTTACTACAAAAGTGTATAAATATTGTTTACATGTGTGAGTAATTTGCCTCCATGTTGTCAGTTAGCAGAAAAGGGAAAATGTGGATTTTCAGTATTATTTATACAAGTAAATTTTGATTCTGAAAGTCTTACTTTCCCAGCCTCGCAATGGTATGCAACTTTAAGATGTCATTTGTCCTGGGAATTCAACGTTAAACTTTGAAAATTACTTTTTTTAACATGCAAAGTAATGGAAACGTTATAAGTGGTTAGTGAGACCTAAATTGATTGGAAGTAGTTTGAGTTGTCTATCTTGAACCATATTCGTAAAGATGGCAAAAAAACATTGTCTGACCCAGTTTTTGACCATTAAAACCAATGACCTTGACTTTTGACCTTTGACTTTGGTATTTGTGGGAGCATTTATGCTCCGGATCAAGAATATATATGGTTTGTAGGTACTTTATTTGAAACAAATGAAAAAATGACCGATCCTATCAAAATAGCATTAAAAAAATCAGTTTTTGGGTGATAACTCTTACAATTTTGAAAATACTGAATAGAAAGCTATACTATTCTTGTAGAACTTGTTATTCTGAACATATTTGTCATCTACAGTAGACCTCTATCTGTAACAGTTTGTGACATATTGGCAAAAAACTGCAAAAATCACCAAAAATACTGGTTATGGGCTATAACTTCAAAATGCTTCATTGAAGTGCTTAGAACTCTACATAACGAATGAAGGTCTAATCAAGATGCATATTTTTCATGTTCATCATTTTTTTTTCTATCTCTTACCATTTTCAAGTTTGTCCTCTAACAAGGCCAAGGTCAAATTTCAATGGGAACAAATTGTGCTCCTTTACTTGCTGACCTATTCCTTCACTCTTATGAGGCTGACTTTATAGCTGATCTGATCTTCCGCTATATAGATGACGTATTATCTTTAAACAATCCTAATTTTGGGGATTTGATACATCGCATCTACCCCCAAAGAATGTGAGATAAAGGATACTACAGACACCGTGAAGTCAGCCTCATATCTTGACCTATACTTAGAAATCGATGGTAAAGGAAAACTATTGACCAAGATTTACGACAAACGTGATGACTTTTCATTCAGAATTGTCAACTTTTCTTTCATCTGTGGCAACATCCCTTCAGCACCTGCGTATTTAGTGTTCATATCACAACTCATACGTTATGCCAGAGCTTGCCGAAACTACGCACACTTTTTTGTATCGCACTAGAACTCTAACAAATAGGCTTCTGGAATAGGAATATGTTGCTACAAGATTGAAGTCATCACTACAGAAGTTTTATTACGTCATAATGAACTCATGGATCATTATAGTGTATCCATCTGCACCATGAAAATTGATTTATTCAACGGGTCATAGTTTTTCTTTCCTCGTTTGTCTACTCCGGACTTGACTTTTTATGAGCAACTCGGCGGGTGTTTCCAAAAAATCAGAGGGCGCTTACCCTACCGGTGCACCTGGTCTATGCTCCCAGTTTTAAGTGGAGTCCGATTTGCTCATTTGCTTTCGTTACTTTGTATGTATGATTTTAATTACTTTGTGTTCTTTGTTGTGTATGTCAGTTTTCCATGTCTGGTCTTTGTCCCTGGATTACATTCTTTTGATTACCGCTATAACCTTGGTTCCCCTGATTACTCTTTCAAAGTGACCTTTGGCCTTTGACTTTGACATTTTTAAACACACAACATACCATTTAAGATGAACAGTGACGGTCTCCCTCAAGTCTTTCTGAAACCTTGTCAAAGAGTACTGCCCCCTGTTTCTGGACAATATGGAGCTTTCGGTTTATGTGTATCTAAAACGGTTTAAGAATTTTTTTTTACAAAATTAGTGTTTCCGCTACGAGGTAGATAACTCTGGACCGACAAATGATCACGACTCACAGGGTGAATTCCGAAGTTTTTCTGTCAGATTGCAAAAGATGGTCAAAATCTTGTCGTGATACGTTGAGAAGCCATAACTGCGGCAAATACAAGAATTACAAGATCTTCCCATTGAAATAGGAAAGACCTTAATTCATAGCAAAAGCAGTACGTACTACCATACATCGTGTACTAAGTTACAGCCCTAGATTAATCATACGAGGAGGAATGACCCGGCTAATGAAACTATAATTTTATATAGCCTAGCTGGCCGAGTGGTCTAGGGAGCTGAACTTTGTGCAGGCGGTGTTGCCATAGATGTCACAGCTGTACGAGTTCGAGTCCCGGGGAGGGAGCGACCAAAAATTTCCATCGCAAACTTGACAGTTCTAACATCGTTGGAAATTTTCCAGACCTTTCTATATATATATATATATATATATATATATATATAAACGTCTCTCTCTATATATATAAACGTCTCAGAATGTGACGATCCTATCCGCTACACTGCTCCATCGGATCAAATTGATACAGGGAAGGTATATGAATGTATAGAAGGTATATACATTTCACCTAAGAACAATTTACACACTGTCCTGAACAAGCCTGGTTTGGATTTTTTACCTGGTTTCGATGAAAGGTAATTACCTTTTATACCTTTCTCGTACGGCCTCAGTCTCATGCGTATTTGTAATTTAAAAATAGAATTGTGAAGACTGCCATAACATTCTTTTTATTGGCAGTATGCGTATACTGGCAAAAATACCTTAGATCTCCATAAAACATCGATTGAAATCATGTTTATTGTGAAAAAAAACCAAATCGACCGAAGGGTCGAGTCTTCTCTCCATCATTTCATTATACAAACACCTGTATTTTTTATATTGAAACATTTTTTTTTTTGGATCCTGAGGGGGTGCATTGGGGCGGCATCCAATCCCCCATACAATGGAAAATTTGTCATTTTCATGTGTAAAACTGACAAAAAAAAATCAAAATAAAATGGCAAATAATGACTTAGAACCCTAGCTTTTTTCAGGGAACCCCGGCCGGCACCCCTCCTTTTCAAAATGTCTTCATCGGCCCCACCATGATTTCTCTTCTTGAGCCTCAATCGGTACACCTCAGACTTTCTGGTTACCTCGGAGGCACTAGGCGGATGGATCTGTCCAGAATTTGACTGGTTGAGTTTTTTACCATTACTTTTTCTCTTTGTTCCTCGCTTCGCGCCACAATTCGTGGAAGAGTAGTTGTTCTGTTTTTCTAGTGCTATCCAACCAAAATTTTTAGCGCCATCTGGTGGATAGAACTACTTTAATTCGCGTAAGACTATAATTCCGGCAATTTTTTCAGGAAGAATCTGAGTTAATGGAGTGATCGTAGTGATCGTAATATAACGACTGGATTATTCGGGTTAACTTTCTGCTATCCTGGTTCCCGGGACTACATTCCAGGTATAATACTACGATTAAGGGGAACCATTCGCCTGCACATACCAGAAAGTAGTCCGTAAAAAACAAAGTAGTTCTTAGGATGCATTGTATATTTTTTGTGATGTAGCCAATATATGCAAATCTGGTATCATCTGAAAGCTTATCATGCCAGGTACACACTGAATACAACAGTTTTGAACTCTGATGTAGAGAATATTTTGTCATAGTCTAGATCTTAAGCCCACTGATTTGTCAAATTCCAAAAGGAAAGTAGTATTTTTAGTACCTGTCTACTTTCACTTCACCGTTCTTTCTTAGAAGCCATTAAAGGTATGCTGCAAATTTTATGAGAGAGTCTTTAAATGGTCCCCTCTATGATGAAACCTGTTAAGTTCATTTTAACAAACTTTAAAAAAAAATTGGGACCTTGAAAATTGCTTAATTCAACATAGAAAGGAATGGGACTTTTAATAGTGGTTTTACACCTCCAGGTATTTGCAACTAGCAATACACTCTCATATTTGTATATGTGTAACATACTGAATATTGCGATGGGGAACCTTTCTGCTTTTTTAGTGTAGCGGAAATGGCCGAGTATTTCCGATTGGTTGGGCCTCAGTATAATCTAGGTTGTTGCTATAAGGTCTCTGATTGGTCTATATTTTTGTTTCTATATTTAACTTTATACTTCTGGGTGAACTTGTTTGCTTGCATGAGTTTTTTGAGTCAGACATATTGAAATTGAATATTTAATTTTGATCATTATTGTTTGTCATTTTGATGCTCATTGAGAGCAATGACATTACAGCCTAAAATAGCATTGTGACGTCATAATTCACGGTCAATTTCACACTTACGACTTTTTGTGAAATCGACGCCTGCTTATCAGTTTATAGTTTAAATTCACATATCATTTATCAAGTTGATACTACATGAAATGTGACCAAAGGAGAAAAGGATTTATATAACCACTTATATCTCATATTTAGGGTATTGGTAAATCTTTAGAAATAAAATACACATAATTCTAGAGTGTACTTGTGACGCCCTTTTGATTGATTGTATTCATGTAGTGTATCTTTTTAAATTATATTCTTGTGTTTTTAGATGGCCATCATCTAAAAATTAGACTTGCGGTTACCCTCTATAAATAAATTACTTATACTTACTTACTTAAATTCTTCCTTACTGATTTACTCACCAAATTCATGGGTTGACCAATATTAATTTGGGAGAATCAAGGAGCCAAGGTTATAGCGGTAATCAAAAGAATATAATCCAGGGACAAAGACCAGACATGGAAAACTGACATACACAACAAAGAACATAAAGTAACTAAAATCATACATACAAAGTAACAAAAGTAAATGAGCAACTAGACTCCACTAAAAAACTGGGAGCATGGACCAGGTGCACCGGTAGGGTAAGCGTCCTCTGCTTTTCTAGAAACACCCGCCGAGTTGCTAATAAAAAGTCGAGTCCGGAGTAGACAAACGAGGAAAGGAAAACTATGACCCGTTGAATAAATCAGTTTTCATGGTGCAGATGGATACACCGTAACGATCCACGAGTTCATGATGACGACCATAAAACCTCTGTAGTGATGACTTCAATCTTATAGCAACATAACCTGGGGTTAGGACAGCGGTGCAAAATGCAGTAAGATACTTTTTCCACACTTTTTAAATACTGATAGGACATCAACTTATCACAAATGTATCAATGAAAATAAATGAATAATAATAAATATAAACAAAACAGAACTTTTTTATTTTACAAAAAAATAGAATTCGAAAAAAATTTACTATTTTATAAAAATATTATAGTGTAGTATCCACGATGAGAATATGAAATGCACCTGTTCTGTTCAGTCCGGTTGGTGCAACACCAGTACGCCAGCACTTTGATATCGGACTTCACCGAGAAAATACGAAGTTAACCGGAAACTTGTCACGTGTCTTTTCTGTGTGGCGCGACGATCACACGTGTATATACACAAACAACGCACACAAAGAATTTTCAAAGATGCCTGGATTTGGTGGAGGAGGATATGGAGGCGGTGGTGGATTCGGAGGCAGAGGGGGAGGGGTATGCATGAAGATATACATAACCATTGAAATGAATATCATAGTATTAGTTATCGCATAGACAAAGAAGCGTTGCTCCGACATGATATGTTGTTCAGATCGTCGTTATCCCTTATGGGATTCGGCAATGGAGATATTTGTCGTTATGACCACCATCGGTGGTGGTCAAAACAAAAAAATATCTGCAGCGCCGAATCCCAAAAGGGATTACAGATCGTCGATGAATTTTTTAAGTCTTTATTTTCGTGCCTAGGCTAAGTATTGAGCCATTTGATTTTGAGGTGACCAGGCAAGCTCAATGGAAATTAGCTTCCAGAGGCAGAATAATTGTTGGAACTATTTTGTACTAAAAATGCACGATACAGTGGAGTGGAGGTGTAATTCCATTTGCCATCTCTATACGTGCCTAACCCCATTGGAGGTCCAGTGTAGGAAACTTCTGTTATGGAACCCACTGCAAAACCATTTAAAACATGCTACTTCCCATGAATAAAAACACATTTATTTGAAAGATCTTAGATCAGCTTCTGAAAAAGCTTGGCATGGCAGGCCTGGATTTTTAAACACAATTACCCTCAATATTGGATAGCACATTTTTGTGGTCACATATGACTGACCTATTAGCTGCGAAATCATAGCTCTTGATCTTTTTTTTTTTTTGAAAATACAAAAAAAAATAGTTAGAGCTACGTTTCGCAGCTACTGACCTATATGAACACTTACATTTGAAATTCATAAAAGAAGTCCTTGGAGTAAATAGTAAAACTACTAACATTGCATGCTTAGCAGAACTGAAAGGAACATCTCTACATCTAAAAGTTCAATTGAATACAATTAAAATTTTTAAACCGTATCCTTAACTCCCCTGATACACTAGTGTACGAAATGTTCAGAGAAGTTGAAAACAACAACTTGTGGATGTCCCATGTAAAAAATATACTAAATAAAATACATTTTTGTCGTCTTAACTTACAACTTAATAATCTTCAATTTTATATCAAAAGAATCGAACATAGACTACACGATCAGTTTAAGCAAAATTTAGTAGGCTCAATAGCTATGTGTGAAAAACTCGTTTTTCTGTAAAATATTTATTCCATCTAAAAGACCCCCATATATTGATTTATGTAAATCTAAAATAGAAATATCCATCATCAGTAAATTTCGTTCGAGTGCACATGCACTATAAATAGAAAGGGGTTGGTACAAAAACAGAGAGAGAAAAAAAAACGTATATGTAAATCATGTGATAGTGGGAACATAGAGGATGAATATCATTTCTTCTCGGTGTGCACCCACTACGCCCCGCAAAGAAATCAATACAGAATGAAATTGGACAACCATAATTTAATTTCTTCATCAAAACCTCACCTCACACCAAGAGACATCACATACATCTTAAACAGTAGCTCTATAAAATACTAAAAATAACTTATCAAATTCATGAGTGAATGGTGGAATCGAAGGTCAATTTAATTTAAACAAAAATTATATTAATATACAATGTTAAAATTGTAGATTAAACTGTTTTGATCAGATTTACACCACTGTCGCACCATGGTCATAAATTAGTTTATATGTGATGTATATTAAACTGTTCTGTTTTTGTTCATGCCATAACCATTTACTGTAAATGTGTTTGTGCAAATGAAATTGTCTATAATGCTCCAGCCCCAATCTTTTTGAACCATTCCATAATAATGAAATTAACCACTCTAACAAAATAATTAGTGTAGCCAATACTTATATTGACTGACATAACAGTAGCAAACTAATGGCCTGGCCGACCTATGTCTTTACAATGTCTCATGCCATACAAAATCAAAATTGTTTGGTTTGTTATTTGGGCATCAAATCCTTTTAGGAAAAACAAGAAGATAAATATTATCTTACACTGAAACACTTCGATATTAATCCAGTTTGACAACATTCCTATGTACAATGATCATGCATGTAGGACACATGTAAATATATTGTGTGAATATGACCTGATTAGATTCAACATATTGTATTGCTAAAATTCAGTAAATGAATTGAACACAAGTTAACACAACTTTCAGAGGTCCTCTTCATGAACAGTGGCATAGTGAGGACCAAATCAGTGTGGAAGTCTTTCATACATGTAGCACAGGAAAGGGGATGGCTTTATTTTGGCTGGTTTTTATTACAAGCTTGTTGAAGCCTTGGCTTCTTGAAATACAGTATAGCTATGTCACTGCATAATGAAATGAAATTTACATACATGTACTGTATTTTGGTGGGTATAATACACATATTTTTATGTAGAAATCATTTCTAGAGCATGGGTGTGTACTATAAATCAATACATGTATATATGATTTGGCCAAGAAATAAAATTTTGTAAGAGGAAAAAAATAATGTAAACTAACCAGAAATGAAATGTTACTGACCGAAAGTTTATCTAATAATCAAATACATCTTAAAGTATTGAATTTTAACTCATATTGTCTTCAAGTCATGTTTAAATATCTTAATAACATGTTTTTGTACAATATTTCTTTATAATAAAACATGGTTCAAGTTTAAAATGAAACAACTAAAAACCGAAAAATAACTACATCCTTTTTTGTCAAACACTCATTATTGAATGCTTTTGCAACTGAAAATGAATATTTTGAGACTTATGTTAATGTTTCTGACAATTTTCTGTCGTAAAAGTGTGTTTTAAAATGAAAAAGTCATGAAATTTGAGTAACAACCATAATCAGAAATGTTTGATTTTCCCGACTTTTGATTTTGTTTTATTAGCCATTTCATACATTTTGTGTCAATTTTGTCATGCTTCAAAATTAAAATTATCCAATTCATGTAGTTTCTGATCTTTACATAATAATAAAGTGTGAATAGAAGTTTCTTTCCTTCACATTTATGTAGAAAATACCAGGTCAAGGTAAATGAATTGACCGATCAAGTGCAAAATATCAATCATTTGTCTTACAAAATTCTACTCCAATCTATGTCTAAAAAAAATTTCATGTTTGGACCTTCAAAATTGAACTGTGCACAATACGTAACTGCATATTGTACACACCAAAATACAGTATATCATGTTTACATGTATGTACATATACAGTCGAACCTCGTTAAGTTGAAGAGACCAGTAGAAAATATTCAAGTTATCCGAGGTTCAAGACATCTGAGGTGATTTGTAATCCGGAAATAAAATCTTTCCGTCATTGTCCTGGTATTTTTAATAGGTGTTTTTCAATATATTTTGTTAATAACATCGATTTTTCGAATTTTTAATCTGTAGACTTTCCAATATTTTTATTGTGTCATGTTATTTGTTTTTTTTTATATATATAATTTCGTTACTCTGATAATTTAATAAAGATAACGAACAACTTAACAGTTTTCAAATTTTATTGACATTTCTTAAGTATGCAAGAAGGCAAACATGTTATACAAATATGACATACACATGTATACAGTACTCACAAATAGGGACAAAAACAACAAGCACTATTCATATTACAGTTTTCAATAATTACACAAAGCCATACATACAAAATACAGATTCACTCGCCGCGTTGCGGGACGAACTTAGTCCTGTTGCAAAGTCCCTCGTGAGGGTTGTCTGCTTAGTGTTGAGTTTTTTCTTCAGTTGTTTCCTTGTAAAGTAGTCATTCAGTTTGGCAACTAGTTGAACACAGTCTTCTGTGTCGTCTTGGGCCTCGAAGTAGCTCTGGTAGTTTTCTGTCATATCTATCATAGAAGCAAGCATTGGAATGGGCTTTTCTGGCGCATTCGGTTCATCGTCATCGCTGTCTTGCTCTGTGGTAGTTTGTGTGTCGGTGATCTGGTTGATGATATCGTCATCAGTGAGTGGTTCCGTAGTAGGGATGTCGCTATCAACATTGGTGTATTCTGTGAAATTGATTCCTGCGAGTTGTGCGAGAGGTATACCGTCGTCTTCTTCCTGGGTAACGGTTGCCATGCTGTCAGTAATAAAACCTGCATGTCTGAAGCAATTGCTGATGGTAGTCTGGGTAATGGACAGCCATGCTCGTTGTAGAAGTCTGAGTGCGTCAAGAACTGTCAAGTTGAAGTCCACTTTCTTGTGGCACATGAAATCTGCTTTAACATTACTCTCTTTCTGTAGTGTACCTTCAGGTTCTGAATGATGCCTTGGTCACAGGGTTGTGTCTTACTGGTTGTGTTGGGTGGAAGAACTACCAATCGAACATTCTTTAAACCTTTCACTTTTGGGTGGGCTGGGCAGTTGTCTATAATCATGTCGATTTGACGTTGCTGTCGTTGAAACTTCTTGTCAAGTTTGGTGATCCATGCAGTGAAGGTTTCAGAGGTCATCCATGTTTTCTTATTTGAGTCATAGTCCGTGGTAATGTTTTCACATTCTTGAAACATTTCTCGGATCCAGACATGTTAGTACACACCATCAACGTCAATCTTTCTTTACTGCGTTTTCCACTGCTACAATCAGCGCCCTTGAACTCTAGGGTCTTTCCTTGTAGTAGCTTAAAAAATAAGCCAGTTTCATCAGCGTCGAAGATGTTATCAGGTGAAAATTCTGACATGATGCTGTATAACTCAGTAACCCATTCATTCATCGCTTCGCTTTTATCGTCAACAGACTTAGCCTCCCCGAATATTTTTTTTAATGTAATGTTGTGTCTTTCTTTGAATCTATTCAGCCAACCATTGCTGCATTTGAAGTCAGGATAATTTAGTCGTTTGGTGAATTCCTCTGCTTTAGTCACAAGCATTGGTCCAGATATTGGCAGGTTTTGGTCTCTTACATTGGTAAACCATTTCAGTAACATCTTTTCAACGTCTTCGTAAGAAGCGGCCCTCATACGCTTTTTGTCTGGACCAAAACTGCTTTGCTGGTATGCATCTTTAATCTTTTCAGCATTTTTATCCAAGTGAACAAAGTATTGGCTGGAACTCTGAAATTATGGGAAATTTCAGACTTTGTTTTTAAACCTCTCTCTACCTCTATAATTGCTTTGTACTTTTCTTCAATAGACTTTACATTCAGTTTACATTTAGCTGATCTAGCTATCCCACTGGTTGAGCCAGTTCCTTCACTAGATTGCTCAGCTAACATCGTGAACTGTTTGAATGCAATAATGCATACTCCCCCTTTTATAGAAACAACTAATTATTTGACACGTGAACTGTTGTCAAAAAATAAAAGGGCCGATTTGTTTTATCTTAATTAATCGTCCATAATCATTGCATTATTATTATATTTATTTAATATTATCAGCTTGGTTAAACAGATTTGTTTCTTCATTTTTGTACACAATATCCATTTATCAAATACACTAATTGACACTTGGCTAATCAGGTCAGCCATTTAAATGTCAACAGGTGAACTATACACGTGCTTCCGCTAAACGCTATACAAACAAACAACAATTAACCTTTCACTGAAGCCAATTAAGGTAACAAAACAATCCGATTTCACACCTATGTGTCAACGAATATTTAATTGCCTAAGTTAGAGACATCAGGGTTAATTTGCATTATATAGCAATCAGAGGGACTGGGTGAATACCTCGAGTTATCCGGGGTTTCGACACATCAGAGGTTTTAATGCATTATGTAAAGGGAGCTTTTGCCGGGACTGACAGATTACTTTGAGTTATCCGAGGTTTCAAGTTATCCGAGTTCGACACGAGGTTCGACTGTAATGTAATTAGAAGTTCTAAGTCTGTTTGGTTCTGTTTTTTTGTTAGGTAAATAATGCTTTTGTTAAAATGAAGAGCATTTCTTAGCAGTGAAGACTCTGAGAAAGAAACCTTACTTAGTTTTCTTCATAAATGACTGTTGATCTCACTTTACAGGGCACATAAAAGAAGAAAAATGTTCCTTTTTTTCAGTCATGTAGTGTTAGCAACATGTAGATCACCAGCTTGAATGTCCTAATATAACATTTATTTTTGGCTTTTCACTGGTGGCAATGTGTTCATATTTTTTATGATAGGGCAGACGAGGTCCTCCAAGAAAATTTGCCGAGTCAGAAGATCCAGAATCAGAACAATTCAGGAAGCTCTTTATTGGCGGACTCAGTTATGAAACAGATGAAGAAGGACTTAAAGTTCACTTTGAACAATGGGGTGAAATCACAGATGTTGTTGTGATGAAAGATCCACAAAGTAAGAGGTCAAGAGGGTTTGGTTTTGTGACCTTTGGAGAATCTGCCAACGTGGATGCTGCACAAGCCAGTCGTCCACATAAAATCGATAACCGAGAGGTGGAAACTAAAAGAGCCATGCGTCGAGAGGTATGTCGTGTATTTACATTTTGTATTTCTTTTTATGGGGGTATTTGTAATTCTTTTTATTGAACATTGTGGTACATTTTATGTATAAATTTTTGTACTTATACAGGATGTGAAATACCATCTACATTTTTATAATCTGCAGTTGTGTACGTCATGCAAGTTTCTGTACAGTACACCCAAAGAGTATAGATTCTCAAACTCCCTTTTTGGGGTCACCTTTATGAGTGACTCCAGGAAATTCCCATAAATGCCACAAAAATCCAGGAGTGATCTTGGCATACTTCCTCCAAAAAGCTGGGAGTTTCATTATTGCCCTGATTATCCTTTGAAGTACCACCTACATCCTGTCTTACCTGTCAGGTTAACATGATTACAATACACAAGGTGATAAAATTCTTGGGAGTGACTCCGAAATATTCCCAAAAAGGCACTAAAATACTCCCAGATAGGAGATCACTTGGAGGATTTTAGGAGTGGACCCTGAAAAACTCTGTGATCCACAGGACACTGAAATAAAAGTAATAGAATCCTCCCTCTCTGGGTGTACTGTACTTGCAGGGATTTCTGAAGCTGAAGCATTTGGTGACTACTACAGTTGACACAATTAAAAAAAAAATTTGATCAGCATTTACAATGTACATGTGTACCTACATTCTGTATCATTAACAGTAACTGTCTAACATAGGCATCGTCATGAAGCTTTCTGGTGCATGTTGCTGTATAATGTTTAAAGTCCTTATTTGTCCACTTTAATACAATGTGGGGCACTTCAAAATGTATACAAATATGAATGAACATCACATAAAATGTTTATGGCTTCTGGAGGGGATCCCCATTTTCTTTATTTTACTACTTACACTGTATCACTGTATGTTGGCTTACACATGAAAGGGGGTAACAATTTACCAGCGCTTTGTTGCATCACGATCTTTTAAGTTGGTATCCTGGGATCGATTACGATTTAGCGGCGATGACAGCCAAAAAATTTGTTTCTCAGTCACAAATGTATTTATCTGCTGTTTTGAGGACTTAAAATTTGCTAAAAATGTAAGGGACAAAAGTTAGTCGTAATCCATGGACATGACTATATGTCATTATTTCATAATTGGTTGAAATACATGTATAAATGAAATAACAGATAGAAGACATGTCTTAAAAAACCGCAAAATGAATCAGATTTTTAGCCAAGAATCATGATACATGTGTATGTATCATATCAAGACAGTATAGAATTTGTTACAACCCTGTAATGGCTTATAGGCTCTGCTACACATGATCTGAAAAATTCCACATGACAAAAGCTTTACTTACTTTTTTCATTGTACTTGCACGTGCATTACTCATAACAATACAAATGTTTCTTCCATTGTACTGTTCTAATTTGCATAAAAAGGCTGGGTTTAGGACCAAGTGTGAAGAGATGTTTAAAAAGCTTTGAAATATTATATACCCTTTGTACAGGAATCATTGTGACTTGTATTTAGTTTTAAAATGACTGATTATTTTCAAGGATTCAGGTGATCCAGATGTGCAACAGACTTGCAAGAAACTGTTTGTTGGTGGCATGAAAGAGGACACTGATGAACAGTCCATAAGAGAAGTGTTTGAAGAATATGGTATCATCAAAGAAGTCAATGTTGTCATGGACAAAAATACTGGAAAAACAAAAGGATATGCCTTCATTGAGTTCGAAGATTATGATTCAGTGGATAAATGTGTTTGTATGTGTCAAGGCAGAATACCCTTTTTTACTTAGAAAGTGATTACAAATTACTTCATATTAAAGTACTATGAAACTTTAAATTTTAAAATATTATTTCAACCAAAATATTGCTGTGGGTTTCAATGTATTGTGTTGTTTAAAATATGTGCAAGAAATAACACTGATCCATCATGTATTTTTCAAGAAAATTTGATTTATTGTGATTCATTTGAATTATATGTCTTTCTTTTTACTGAAAAATAAGTAAGTAGACATGCTTCTATTCTACACATTTGTTTATTTAACAGGGCTTCAATGTAAAATGTATGGCTTTGCTTAGCCGTCTTGTGATGTTAAGTTCCGTACCTCAAATAGATAGGTTGGGATTGGGATGCCTTTTCACCATTTATAAATAAGGCCGAAACAAGCATTTTATGAAACTATACACTGCTTCGTCCTTGAACAATTTTCAGTGAAATTCAAATTCAAAAGTTCTGAAATCTTGGGATTCTTGCATACATAGTGGCTGTAATCGACACAATATAATTTGAATTTTGTTTTTGTTTTTTGTACTGTATATATAAAGGACCATAAGGTAAAGAGGTACCGACTTCAATTTTACATTCATTTAGAAGCTATGTATGACAATTAAAATTAAGTGTTGGTTAAGATTCTATGTAGTGTCCATACTTTCCTGTCTGTTAACCTCTGTGTCATAAAGCTGCACTAGATGAAGCCTTTTATGAAGAGTTTCTAACTCTAGAGTGGTTAAAAAATATTTTTCTTAAGTATAGGATTTGTTTTGTAGTGAAGAGAAGCTTTGTTGTTGCTGGTAAGAATGTAGAAGTGAAGAAAGCTAAAAAGAAGGAAGAAGGTGGAGGTGGGGGAAGAGGAGGCAGAGGAGGAAGACAACAAGGTAAAAACACGAGGCATTCCAAAATTTCAGTCTGTTTGGGATGACAAATTTTGTATTCCTCAGAGTATTGTAAATCTAAACATGATTTTTGCATTTTTTGATTTTTGATTTGTTTAAATAAGCAGTGGTTGGAAACACAAGAGGCCATAGGCCATTTGCCCTTTCTAACTAAAAGTGTCCCACTCACATAATAGAAATTTAAATGGTATCTTAACACAATTTATTTTCTTCCCAGCCACTGAATAAGTGGGAAAATTGGAATTTTTACTGGCTAATATGTTTCATTGCAAAATTCTTGAAAATTGATTACCATCAAATTTACAATGTTATACATTTACGTTTCCATGTCACACTTTAAAATTTCATACAAAATGATCTGAAACACAACTGTATTGAATTACTGTGCACAAATTGGTAGGTGAAAAAAAATACTGCTGATCAAATACAACAATGTTCTGTTATGTGTTTACAATTCATCTAGAAATTAGTATGGAATGGTTGAAATATTTCCTTTTTTCTTTTATACTTTAAATGTGCAGAACAGTTGGTAATTTTGTTACAATGCTATGAAGGAATCATGATGCATTGATAGTTTGAAGTTGGTGTCTTATGTAATTTAATGAATATAGGTCTGTTTGAGTTGTACAATCTTCGAAAAAAAAAATATTTAAAAATTCTTTTGTCAAACTATTTCAAATTTTCAACTGCAAATCCTATTTCTACAGAACACACGAATTCTAAGAAATAATTTCAGAATTTTTCTCATCTAACAAAAAATATTCCTGTTAGGCTTAAAAATTTTAATTTTATAATATTATTTTATATTTATTAAATATAATATATATTTATCATTTATTGATTGCCTAAGTACTTGGAGTACTATTTGAATATTCAGACCAAAGAGTCATGTGACATCAACTTATTATACCCCACGCAACGAAGCTGCAAAGGGTATAAAGTTTTTGACCCGTCTGTCAGCCCATATTCAGTTTTCTGGACTTTTTTTTAAATGCTTGCAGATATTGACATGATTTTTGGTATACAAGTTGACCATGATAGTTTACAGGTCAAGTTTAACTTTCGTTCAGCTCCAATGATTTTTTTTACTGAAATTATGGGCATTGACCTTAGCAAAATTCACAGAAATGACAGTTTTCAAGACTTTTTTTTCTAAATGCTTACCGATATTGACATGATTTTTAGTACATAAATTCACCATGATAAGTTACAGAACAAGATGCTAGTTGGTTTGGCCCCGATGTTTTTTATCGAAATTATGGGCCTTGAACTTAGCTGAATTCACAGAAATAACCGTTTTTCAGACTTTTTTCTATAAAACGCTTGCAGATTATGACATGATTTTTGGTATATAGGTTCACCATGATAAGTTACAGGTCAAATGTATGTTTTGTTCTGCTACAATATTTACTTTGGATACTTAAAACGCAAAGAAATCGCAGTCTGGAGTTCAAATAGCCTACAGAGTTTGAAATGATAGCCCACCCGACAGCCCTAGACAGCCTGTTCTGCAATTGGGGGTAAAAATTAAATTTCAACAGCCCAGTGGTCTTGCTATTTTTACAGGTGATTGAGATTACCCTTTTCTATTTTAGTAACGATTTCTCGGTATTACCTCATTCATGATGGAAGTTGGGAATCAAAACGACCAAGTAACATTACATAACCATGTGTTTCGAGTGTGTTTTCACTCAATTTCTGCAGGGAGTGTGGTAAGCCCTTTTGTGGGTCAAATCAAATCCCAATGGCTGATTTTTATTAATCAGCCAATAGCGATGATGCTTATAAAACAAAAATATTGACGGAAAGGGAGAGAATGATTTTTTTCAGGGCTGATAAATTTCAATAAGGACAGGTAACTATTTGATGTAGCCAGCCTTGTTGTCTGGCAGATTTTTTCATAGAGTTTCCTACCCTGGAATAACTGTTTCAAATAATTGTTTTGAAGTACGATTGTGTAAGAATTTATTTTCAAAGATAAAAGTCTAATGCACTAGAATAATGATTCAGATATTCATTACGATAATTACTACAACAACACATAAAGGTTTCCATTTTTAGCTTTAAATTTTTCATAATTTTAGGTGGAGGTTTTGGAGGTGGTGGAGGAGGAGGAGGAGGAGGATATGGTAATCAAGGTAAATAATGATTCTACTGGGCTTTGTATTGAAGTGAGAAAGACTTGCTACCCTTGCATTCTATAAGTTACAAATTTTTGACAAACTTTACATTGGAATATAGGGTATCAAAATTGAAGACTTTTTCAATAGGTCATATGATATGTAGGGAGAATATTCTTAGTGGGTTTTCACTCCATCATCTCAACTCTCTGGAAGGAAGAATGAAAGATTCTCTCTCACATTCAAAGCTGGTGATTAAATTTCTGATTGAGATTACATATCATTTTAAATTGTTCAAATCTACAGATTACATGAGAAAAATATACTTTTTTGATAAAAACTTTTTCTCCGCTTTCTATTATAAGATTAACTTGAACATGCTTGCTTAACCCCACTGTAGAAAATCTTGATTTCAACATCTCAAGTGGAGTAATGATTTTTTTAACCACTTGTTACTGAGGAAGATTATTTCCATTAACTTTATTCCGCATTGTAGGAATAACATGTATAGACATCTCAAAAACCTGCCAGTCTGATGGTCCTGATCGGGAAGGTCTGATATTGTGTCTGACCAAATGTCGGGTTAATTATTTAACTGTTAGGTCCAACAATATACTTTTTAATTCTGCTTCCATAACAATAAGTTCAGTTTCATGGTTTTATAAGTTTATTGAAGTTTCATTTGAGTAAGAAAATCTGTATTTAGTACAACAGATGTGACAAGAATCACTATTCAGGTAACTTTGTTTCTTCCCAATAACTATATCTAACAGCGGTCATGATTGGCACAGATATTTTCTTTAACCAATCATCAAGTTTGATATTTATGACTTTCTTTAAGTTAGTAAATATGTCGTTACTCAAGTATGAGTTCCAAGTTGAAAATACAAACACATTTGACAAGCAGATTTGTTTCCAGTCTGACAGAAACTTCCAAGCTGCTAGTCCTGATGTCCGGTAATGTGTCAACAAGTTTCTAGATATAGGAAGTATATTCCATGTTTGTTTCAGGTGGTTATCAAGGAGGATATCAGCAGAACTACAGTAGTGGTTATGATGATGGAAGTGGTTATGGAGGTGGTTATAACCAAAATTACAACCAGGGTTATGGTGATAGTAGTTACAGTGGAGGCTATGGTGGTGGTTATGGTGGAGGACAAGGTAATATAATTATAAGTATAAAGGTATTTTTCTTATTTAAAGTTCCTTTTTAAAGTCATCTTGGATAGTCATTGTGATATTTTAATGTTTTGGATTTCAGTTTGAATATTTGACACAATTATTCCAGTGTGGGAAACCATTTTTATTTCCCAACATGCCATACTGGCTAGTGGAATATTGATCTTGCTAGCCATATAGAAATTCAACTAGCGGATTTTTTGGTTTTTTATGTGTACTATCATCTGTTTTCTCTTGGATTTGACTGTCTTCTGCCTTCTTTTTCTTTCTTCAACTATCTTTTGATTTGTTTCTAAATTTATCAAAAACTTTCCCTCTTGTTGAACATGTTGCAGTTTTTCAAGTACTTAAAGTACTCCATGTCTGAACTCTTTTTTTTAAAAATAAAATTATATTTCAACAGATTCATCATGAAACAAAAAAATGTTTATCATTTGCTTCTTGTTCATTTTTATTTTTACAATAAACAACTAATTTGCAAGATAACATTTCATAAATTACCAAGACTACTAATACGAGATCGGGACTGTCGTGTAGGTTTTGGCACATCCTGGTTACCGGAAATTAAAATGGCAGATCGTAAACAATGCTTTACAAGTCAATAAAATTGTGCAAAATTCACTTGACATATACAAGCTAAACTTCTTAATTGTAGGGAACATATTTTTAAGGTATGATGTTAAAGGATGTTTAACTAAATAACCTGTTGGCTGGTTAACTTTCCCTTGAACTTGCCAATCAAATGACGGTCGCCAAATTGACGAGTGTAAGCTAAGGAGAACTCACCAAATCTACTCGTATTTGGCGAGCTGGCAAGCGGTGGTTTCCCACACTGTTATTCATATAAAAAGCTATCAAGAAGACAGCGGTAAATTGAACATATTTGTGAGTTGTTCACAAGTGTTTGATTTCAGGCATGGGTTTATAAAAAAAATTAATTTATTAAAATCTGTGTCAGATTAGTTGAATATAAGTTGAGGAGGAACTTTAAAAAATTCTTAATTTAAAGCTATTATACAAACACAAAATCATTGTAGTTGTATTGACACTGTTGTCATTTCTATTTTCTTAGGAGAGTAGAAGCTGTTTTTTTGTGCAAAAACTTGCATTGTAAGTAGGTCTTCATATCAAACTTTTTCAGCAAGGTTCATGTTGCTGAAGAGGGGATGATATTGCTTATTATGGTGTTAAATTGGGTCAAAAAGGGCATTTTAATGTGGAATAATGGGCCAAAAGGGACAAAAAAAATAAACATTTTCCAGGCTTTTGGACAAAAAAATCAGTAAATGTGTGTGAACCTGCAAGATATTGTGTTACAAAGTTCATATCACAAAAGGAATAAAGTAATGGCCTTTATCATTCAGTAGTAGATGAAGCAAAAAGAGGTATAAAAGAGGGGGGTTTCTAACATTATCCACACATTAAGGAGGTAGACCTGGGGTAAGGGACATAACACTTCGAATCAGTAATATGTTTGTATCATATGCAATGTCATCAGAGTCTTTCAAGCTTTCCTTTGAAACAGAATATCAGTCCAGGTTACTTTGATGCTTGCTTACATGATGTTGGTATAAAATGGTGAATACAAACATTCCAATGATTTGTAAGAGTTGTGTCCCTTACCCTAGGTCTATTACCTTAAAATGAAACTTTGGATGTGTATTGTCAAACTTTCATTTGCAGGGGCATTAGATCATCTATGGTTCTCAGACAGATATGTTTATTTGGCAGCCCTTCTTGAATGTAAAGCTATACAGTTGTGTTCACGGGGAGTATGAGGGGCATTACTTTGTCTTGTTTAACTTGACCATGTGATCAATCAACTCCACAATTTACAAATTTCATTTAAGGTGGTGACTGGAATCAAGGATTTGGTCAAGGTTATGGAGCATCAAGTGGAGGTGGTCCAATGAGAGGAGGTGGTGGATATGGGAACCAATCAGGTGGTGCGCCCTATAACAGTGAGTACTGATAGAAGCTGAGGCAACTGCGACTATTACCGATTATGCTTTCATTTCAAATATTAACTCTAAATTTTAGTTTTTTGATTTTGCATAAATTATAACTAACCGGTTCATAAGGGTTTATCTATAGTTAAATTTCAGTTAATTGTATGGGTCGTATTGTTGGCTTTGTCAGATATAGTATGTATATTTTTTTTCAAGTACTGAAGTATTTGACCTACTTATGGCTAAGGCCATTTTAGTTACTGTCAAATCATAATTTGTTGTTAGTAAGGTATAATTGGTCATGTTGCTATTGGTTCAGCTCCAGGTATTCAATTTTAGATAATTGTATTTATTTCACATCTCATTATGTGCTACATTGTATATTTACCGGTGTGTCAATATGTGTGTGTGTACTTCAATCTCAAGTATTTTTAATTAGGAGAACTAATAGCCATTTAAAGTTGAAAGTTGGACAAACTTATATTTGCACTTAAAAATGACATAACAGTTACTTCATGGATGGCATAGTTCAAATGAATCACAATGAAGTGTAAGTGTTTGTAAGAATCAGGCAAAATAGGAAAAACCAGAAACATTCATGTCAAAACCTCACCAATCAGACCATGTTACATTATGTAATATCACTCACAGATGCTTTCTCTTTTTTGAAAAGACCATTATTTGATCTCTGCGTCACTGGCTTTGCTCAGAAATTTTTTAATAGAATTTTAGAAAAATGATGTTTTTGACAGAGTTATCTGCCCTTGAAATGTTCATTTCTGTGCATTTCAATGAAATTATAACTCAATTAGCCAAAATGAAATGGAAATATTATCTTTTTTCCTTTATTCTGATGGTACAAATAGTCAAATTACACTATCAAAATGATGTCTTTTTTCCTTTTTTCTGATGGTACAAATAGTCAAATTACACTATCAAAATGGTGTCTTTTTTCCTTGATTCTTATGGTACAAATAATCAAATTACACTATCAAAATGATGTCTTTTTACCTTTATTCTGATGGTACAAATAGTCAAATTACTCTATCAAAATGATGGGTTTTTTCATACTATGTTTCATCTACTGCCTGATTTAGTCATATTCTGTTGAAAAAATATTCAGTTGATCGATGTTACTTTGTGCACACATCTTCAAATGTTTTCTGAAAAATCAACATTTATGTGGTAATTGTTTTGATTTGTTTTTTTTTTTTTGTATTTTGTTCAAAGATTCTTAGTCAGTGATCTTATTTCATTTGGCTGTGAAAAAGTCTCATTGACTAGTTTATTTTGAATCTCATTATCTGATGTCTTGGACAATATCGTAAACCTAAATAAGCTTAAAACTACAAAGATTTCAATCTTATTCACATCGGTAGATGATGTTATTCATGTTTTTACAATCTGTGCCTTTATTCACTAACCATTTGCTTGAGACTAGTAATATTTGATGAGGGGAGGCAGAAATGGGAATCACTTTGTTCAAATATAAATTGGAAATCATTGACAAAAAGGATGGGACTAGTAGCTGAAAAACCACTATTTTCTCACTTCAATAAACCCCAGAATTTTTACTTTCCAATGTCTGTAAAGAGGCTTTAGGTGGAAAACCTAATTAATTTGGCAATAAGATCTTTTTTTACTATCTCTCTAAAACTAATCCTTTGTCATCATGAAGTTGATTATTTATGTTGGAGCAGGAGGTGGAGGATATGGCCGAGGAGGTGGTGGAAGAGGTAGAGGCCGAGGTGGGGGCGGCGGCAGCGGCGGGGGAGGAGGTGGTGGATACAACTGAAGTAATATCTCCTCGTTGTTGTTATCAGGTAATATTCAATCACTCTGTATAATCTGAGAAATTACAAGAGAGAAGGGGAAGATATTACTGAAGAGTAATATCCCCTTATCATTGTTAGCATTAGTTGTCAGTTACAATATAATCAGAGAAATACATGGTGTTGGGGAATAATATGTAATAGTTAGAGACATAGAACAGACTACGGAAGTAAATAAAGTTAAGTAGTGTATTTATTGCTGTAACTATAAAGAGTTTTAAGGTCTAGTATAATGAATATTTGCCATCATTGACTGCTGTCTGACCATTAGGCAAACAATATTTCACTTTTTTTCTAGCCTATATAAGCTTTTACTATACTTTTGCTTTAGTGCTGTATGCACATCCGTTGTATGTCACAGGTTGTGCATGAGAAGAGAAATTTGTAATTGCCCTTCATGAAATTTTATAAGTCTCAAACTTGAAGACTTGCTAACAAACACCCACAGCTTCATCATGCAGCCATGGTAATTTTTTATCTTCCTTTTAGAAAATTAACAGATACTTTGGTTATAGTGGCGTGTTATTCTTTTGGTTGTACAGTTTATACATTTAATCAGATGAAACGAGTACATGGGACAAAAATATGATTCTTCAAACACATGATAAAAATTCCTTCACCATGATATTGATAAGTGATCAAAGCTCTTTATATTTGGCTTTGTCATTTCTCAATTATCAAAAATCTATTAAGAAACAAAATAAGGTGTCTATGGTCCATCTGATGGTCCTTATGTATAACAGAGATTTAGTTCAGTTTTTAATTTTACCATTTATTCATTGTTTGCTGTTTTATTTCTACAATTCTTTTTAGCTTTTTTTGGCTAGGTAGGTAGGGATTCTGTAGAGAAAACATAGGATATTTCTTAGTATTGTTTGGGGTAGGTAGGTAGGGATAAATGAAACAAATTCATATAAACGGAAAATTCATGTTAGGTAGGAAAACAGCAAACAATACCAAATTTTACTTTGTTATTCATTCTGTGTTTACTGTAAATAACTTTTTCTCCAATCTTACATTACAATAGGCAGGTTTTTAGGCAGCTGGCAACCATTATTGGTATAGGCAGGACAATCATCATAGGATTTAGGCAAGACTAGGATTTCCATTTCAACAACTTAAGACAAAACTCCTTAAGCAAGTCAAGACATTCAACATATTTGCCCAAGTTAGGCAGGGCTAGGATATTCAACTCAAATGCTGTACATAAGGAAGACTACCTGTTAACTTGCCCAAGATAGGCAGGGCCAGGATATTTGAAACATTCATTGCTGAACATTACATAGGCAATCCTTTCGCCATGATAATTCTTCAAGTTTTGGCATGATACAATTTTATACATCAAGGCGATAGGATCCAGGAATAATTCTTATACATTACTAGCAAAACGGATTGAAAGATATCAAATTCCTCTGGTTTTTAAGTGTCAATTCTTCTGACCTTTGGAAATATTAATAGTTTATATTGCATTATTGGAATCAAAAATAGAATTTTATAATTTTATACTGATCTACTACAAAATATATTTTTTATTGGATAAGGATTATGACAAACATTATCTCCCCCTAATTGAATCGTGTGGTTTTTTGGCTGTTTTAGTATCATCTATTGATAAAGATGTACACAAGCCTAGTCCAGTAATGTTCATTTACATATATATACCTGATAAACTACTTACCTTGGGTCTCATATTCTAAAGTAGATGAAATTGTTTAAATCTATATTTATTATAC
Source organism: Perna viridis (assembly GCA_037379345.1). Lineage (NCBI taxonomy): Eukaryota > Metazoa > Mollusca > Bivalvia > Mytilida > Mytilidae > Perna > Perna viridis. Next base: position 27,318,165 of record CM074517.1, on the reverse strand, counting down.
ATAGCCAGTAATTGTTATTTACAAGATCTTTGTTAAAGAATCTCATTTCAATAATAGATCTTGCCTATTAAATAACTTGATTTTTTTATGTCTAGCCAGAATAATGGTTTTGATCATGAATTAAAATAACCTGCTTGAAAGTCCCCTTTTCCCTTTTACAATTTTATATTGTCATCTTTTAATTTTTGTTGTGTGTGTATTATAATAAGTAGTAGAAAGTGAGACTTTCCTAAGTTACATAATTGTCATTCATTTGTGGATAGCTCATTGTCATCAGTAAAACTGTATACAAATAAAATAAAAATTGAATCAACTTCTAAATATAAATGTTGCCATGTACAGTACTCTTTTATATATGAATTATTTTAATTATAAGGGAGGTTAAAAATGAATTATTTCAGACCAGTTAACTGTTGACTGCAGAATTTGAATGGGCAGAGTCAGATGTGTTATATCCAGTTCTTCAAAACTAAATGAACTTAAGCCCTGAAAAAGAACTGAATCCTGTATTGAAATATTTTGAGTTCACATGGACCTTTTGTAATATCTTTCTGTGGTTTCATTATTTTTCATGGGGTACCAGTTTTTGTGGATTAATTTGGTTGTGTAGAACCATGAAATAAAGAAAATCTTGATGATTGGATATAATTGTCGATCTAAGAAGTGGCAAAAGCAATCCAGAGAACAACATTTTTGTGTCCTTTGTTTGAAGAAACTGCTAATAAATTGTTTATGTGTCCTAAATGGCAATGGGCTGCCTCAGTTATATCTTGTCAATGTTGATCATTAATAGATTATTAGAGTTATGTTCAATATATTCAGGTTTCCATCTTCCAGTGGTAAACATTTCTCTTAAGGTGGCATTTGACACATTCAGGTTTTTATATAAGGCCACAATTAATAATTTATTTGTTTCCACTTGCCTGACCCTACATCACAGAATAAGGTAGGAAGTTTTCTTATTCAAAAGTACATAGTATGTGAGCCATGTGGAGAAATGAGGTACAAAAAAAATTAATATAAGCAGGAAAATCAATAGGGATCATTTTCAGTGGAAATGGAGGGAGAGGGTACACGTTAGTATGGGGTGACGTCTTCTTCAGTCAACACTGAATTTGTGCCATATATTGAATATTAGTCTTTTAATCTTTAAGAAATTTACAACAATCTTCAAAACCATAATGATTTGAAGTTGGGGTGCTCTCCATAAGTGCAAAGAATGTGGGTTCGATCCTTAGCTGAGTCGCACGGAAGGCATAAGAATGGCCGTCATTGCTTCAATTGTCCCCCAACGCCATGCCATGGTAACGCACATCTGCTTTTCTTACCAAAAATATCAAATATTTTACCTGAAAGTTGAGGTATTTTAGCCTTTATTAACTTTAAATTGCTCAGTGATATGATCATATGTCCTAATTGCTAAACAGTAATGTTTCAAACATGAATAAAGAACAGGCATACTCTCCAACAATAACATTGGTAAGTGCATCTTGAGGTATGAAAAAGGGGGCTCTGAGCCATGTGTCGATACCTAATTTGCGAATTTTTTTCTCTAATGGGACAGATTGGTATCTAAGTAGAATTAAAGTGTTGTGAAATGATGTCTATTCTTCCACTAAATGCAAAAACATCTTTGGGAACGTGGTTGATAGGGACGTTGCTAAGGACATGAAATTGTCATATTTTTACTTCAGGTTTTTAAATTTTCAACTATATCACATGAAAGATATGATTTAAATATATTTGGGCTATAATTACACATGATTTTTAATCATGTTTTAACAATATGATTACGATCTATCGTCATGCGCAACAAAAATCTACAATAACTATAACTTTTGACCTGAAACCCAATATAAGATGTAATAAATTGCTGTATAATCTTGAAAATTTCATATGCAGTTCAATTTACTTTCTTTTAAAAGTGGTGTCTTTTATCAAATTAGTATAAACCTTACTGATAAAACGTGTCTTATATTTGGCATGTGGGTAGACAACCTGATGATGATGAGGATACAAGGGTTGGTGACCTTTGCCCTTGAACTTAGAACTTAGGGTCAAATTTGGGTGTTTTGCTTTCATGAAATTAAGCCTTGTGTGAGTCCGGATGTCAAAAGAAAAGGTCTGCACCAGTGCTAAGCTTGTAAAAAGCAACTAAATAGTGCACAGAACAATGACCTGGGACCAAGGCGCTCTGCCCACAGAGCAACTGGGATGCGTGTCCAGGTGATGGAATGGGGTACCCCTGGCAGGCCATAATAAGGAAAACCTGACATCAAAGCATAGTGGTGCAACGTGTTGGGGAAATATGCCACGTTCCTTGCACACTCAAGAACCCTGCTGTGGTATTCAATCGGAGTAGGAACATTTGTGCTCCGCTACAGGAGGCTTAATTGCCCGATCCTACCCAGCTCTCCCTATATCTAGTGGCAATCGAAACCCGTCGACACTATTGTCCTTACGCCCTAAAATTTTCAATTTTTATTTCATCATTTCATGTTCATATTGTCATCCATTTCATGTTCATCGCCTAGCTGAAATAATACGTTTCGAGCGTTAAACCCCAACAATCAATCAACCAATCTTTTGTGACATCAATGTATCAAATCATGTCTGTTCTTTAAGTGTCAGTTACAAAGGTTGGCGATTGTGACCTTGAAGTAAAATGTATTTTTTATTTTGATTTTTGTTCCTTGCGCACAATTTTTGAGTGTAGGTCAACAATATCAAGAAGAGGAGCATTATCTAGGATGGGTGGGTTTTTTTTTCAATGAAACATAACATTGTTTATTTTACCTTTTCACTGTCTGTGTTGAATATTGTTTTGGCGGAGATTAATCTTTTGATAAACATTAGGGATGGAAACGGGTAACCAATTAACTGTCCGTATAACCGAATACCAAATAACGCTACTCGGTTAACCGTACAAGTTATTTTTCAGATTTTATTTTACTTCTATTTACAGAGGACGCTTACCCTACCGTTGGTCCATACTCTAGTTTTTAGTGACTGCTTATTTACTTTTTTTCTTTTTATATATTATTTTGGTTATTTTTTTCCTTTGTTGTTTGTGTCTGTTTTCCATGTCTGGTCGTAAAATCGATTTTATGGCTTGGTTAACACTAGATGATTGTAGAAATAATATATGAAAAAAAAACGCCGTCTTACGCTTGATCCTGCGATGAAAAACGCGTTAAATGCAAACTAGGTGACTTAGAACTAGCCTGCACAAGCGGAAGAAGAAATATGCTTAGTCGTCTTAACGACAAAGATCAATGGATGTAATGTCACTGTATATATATGAAAGGGCGTTAAGTACACGATAAATTCCCACTTGAATGGTGCAAATTACCTCATTCTACCAGTCTTGGTCCGTCAGTATTTGAATGGGTGTACAGCATTCAGCATGATGAGATCTTTGCGGTCAAGTTTTTGTTTCAATCCGTTAAGCCATGTTAGAGTCATTGCCCCTTTTAAACTCTTTTTTTGCTATTATGAATGTTTTTTCTTAAAAAATCTTCTCCTCTGACACTACTTGACCAATTGAAACCAAACTTGGTATGAATATTTCTTGGGGTATCTTGCATAGAACTGTTGTGGGTATTTTTGATAGAACTGGTTTGGGGATTTTGATTCGTCAAAAAACATGGCCGCCTTTACTAAAAATTGAACATAGGGGTCAGACACTAGTTTTTCGCATATATCTCCAAAACCATTAGGTTTATCAAAATTCTTTCAATAGCTGAAATGATCCTTATCGTTAGGACTACAAATGTTTTCAGCAGGGACAAAAATTGTCAGACGATTCCTTGTATGAGTTATTGCCCATGAAAGAGGAAAAATGACTTTTTTTTAAGTTTTCAGCCAATATCTTGAAAACTATGATAGATAGAAAGAAACTTTCAGTCGCTGAAATGATTCTTTTGATAAGTCCTACCAAAGTAAATTTATTGCCCTTGAAATGCAAAATTCAAGCAGGGAGCCTCTTGTTCGACGTTTTTTTCCTCTTTTTTATGTGATTTCTTTCAAAAATGTTCTCCAAAAAAAAAATACCGGACAGAATTCAATGACAGTTGATATGATTGTTCCTTAGGTACGAGCGTTAAGAATTTTTACCCAAGGCCACTATTACAATAATAGAATGTTGCTTATAAAGCCAGGTCAGTGATTCAGGCTCTTCAGAGATATTTAAGACGGCGTTCTTCTTTTGCGAAAAATGATAATTGCGCCCAAAAAAGTGACCGGCGTATTACTGCTGCTCCAAGAATATTTTAACTGGTTAAATATAGGTAAATTAATATAAGTAAGAAACATTCTCAGCACTACAGTTATTGTCTTCTTAATAATTTACTAAAATTAAATTCATTGAAAAGTTGCACTTTAGCGTAAGATACACTCGTGTGATGTGAGGCTTTGATTTGTTTTTTTTTAATATAAATTTTGTTTATCATTATGAGTTATGGGACTTTCCGTTTTTGGGCTTTAAATCAAGAACCCTTGAAGCAATGTCAACGAAACTTAATGGGTAATTGTTTATTTATATTAATGTAAACCCCCTTCAGTTTTTGGAAATCACCGGGTTTTGGATAACTCGTGGAAAGAGGGAATTTGGGATTCCTGCACCCATTTGCACAAAACAGTCGTTTATTAGCTTCGTTCAGTTGCTATGACTTTTTAATTTTCTGTTTTAAAGTAACGAGACGTTATTCATAAAATGTTGGATTTTCCCAACTATTTGAAAACACTTCATGCAACTATTATGAAACTTTGTTGAATTGTTTATTTCTATTGACGTATAAGCTCTTTTTTGTGTTTTATGTGTTTTGGATTATGCATTTTGAGTTGAGGGACTTAATTTATACACAAATTGGACAGTACCCAGTCTTTGGGTTATACACGTAACTCAAAAACGTTTTCAGCTCCTGTATATATTTTCTCTTAAACCATTTCTACATGTAATAAGGTCTAAAAATAGAATTGATATGTCAATTTAAGCTAAAAGCTTAATTATTACAAACTTACAGTACATTATTGGTGAATATTTATTATGGTAACAAAATATAATATCTTCATGTAGATAAGTAAAACATGATTGATTGATTGATTGATTGTTGGGGTTTAACGCCCGAGCAGCAATATTTCAGCTTTATTCAGGCGATTTTAGAATTATTTTACCTAACTCCTTTTAACTGACTAGGCAGGTGATTCAATTTACTTCACCTGAACCAAAGGTCCATGTGAGTCATCAATAATCATCACTTTACATCCATTATCGTTTGTCATCGGTCGTCATTTCTTTCAAAATCTTCTCCTCTATAACGGCTCAATGGATTATAACAAAATTTGGGCACCCGTATACTTGAAGTATTTACATAAAAATCAGAGCTGGATAGCATGATACAACTGCAGCATGTTGAAATCTTTTTTACAAAGGCAAGTGTGGACACAATTAGTTTCTGACACACTAAAGCATGGGAACTTACAGTTCAACAGATACACACCGACTGGTTTGGACACAATAAAGCCCAAAATTTGAAATTCAATTAAGTTGAATAAAGTTCTGCTACACATGTGCTTATCAAAGACATTTGCCTACGATTCTTGTTACTAAAAAAACTATTGAGATGTTAATCTGATATAAAAACCTGTCTTGAATTTTCATAAGGTATCCAATAAAAAGTTTCACAATCGAACCAAACGTTTAAAAAGGAAACAGTTTGGGGTGGGGTCCGTTTGTCCTCTTACAACCCGAAAACCGAAAGAGGTTTCTAAAATCTGATTGAATATTGCTGGTAGGAATTTTTATATGGAATCCTATCAAAAAGATGATTTTTTTAAGTAGTACCTTTGTCCCCGTATAACTCGAAAATCGTAAGGAATAACTAAAATCTGATTAACAAACGCAGCCAATAAAACGAAATTTAGAAGTCGGACCACAAATAAAAAGTATATTTTGAGGGTTTGGCCCAATTTGTTTCATGAAAATCTTATCCAACAGAAACTTCTTTAATTCTTTAGATATCACCCATTTTCCCTTTTAGCCGCTTTTTTCAAAGAGGAAGAATCAAAACCTCAAAAAATCATTGAACTTTGCCATGTCCCTAGGCACAATGTAATAATATTTCAAAAAGATTAGACGAATATCGTTAATAAACGGAGACAGCAGATGCGAACAAGCACACGGTTATACCATTATACGACTGAAAATTGCTTTGACAGTCGTATAAAAATCAAGTGATTATGCAGATCAGACATAAATCATAGGTACCTATTGCAATTTTTAGGTCACAGCCAGCACTCCACAGTATTGTAGAACTACCTAATTTTGGTCTTGTAATCTGATGCTTTGTAACATTTATCACTTTAAAAAAATGTCAAGCATCTGTAAATCTATATATCTAGAAATAGCTCTAGCCAAGGCCTTCAGGATGCAGTAAAAATTTTCTGGAAAAAATTACCCATAGCATATAGGGTTATCATAGAAACCATGCAAAAATATGCGAAAATTTGCAAAAAAGTTCATAAAATCAGGTTTATAGATATCAAATTTCCCGCAAAATATCTGCAATTTTTATTTCATCCCCTGAAACTATTCAAACTTTTTCCCCTTCCTCATATGAGCATTGCCGGTTAGATTTTGAGCTATTTCACTTTGAAATCCACTTATTAAATTTAGCATGGTGAAAAATTGACTTACTTTCACTTTCACAATGAAGTCAAATTGTCATTGAAAAAAAGCCCCTTGTAACATTGAAAATATATATTTTGTTTGTTTGTTTGTTGGGTTTTAACGTCCGAGCAGCAATATTTCAGCTATATTCAGACAATGAACATGAAATGAAAAAAAAGGATGGGTCACAAGGATAATAGGGTCGACAAATTTTGATTGCCACTGGAAAAAGGGGGGATGGGTAAGGTCGGGCAATTTAGCCTCCTGTGGCGGAACGCAAAGGTTCCTACTCCTATCGAATACCACAGCAGGGTTCTTTAACGTGCGAGGAACGTGGCATCTTTCCCAACACGGTGCACCACTATGGTTTGCGGTCAGGTTTTCCGTATTATAGCCTGACAACCCCAGCATGCAACACGCCAGGGGTACCCCATTCCACCACCTTGGGCACACATCCCAGTTGCTCTGTGGGCAGAGCGCCTAGCCCCCGGCTAGGTTTCTGAGCACTATTTAGTCGCCTTATACGACAAGCTTAGCGCTGCTGCAGGCCTATTCTTTTAACACCCGGACCTGCACGGGGCGAAAATATACAAAACATTGCAAAATACTTTCAAAAGTCCCCTTTTTTCAGAAAATGTTTTATCAACAATAGATTCTTCATTTTTAATCACTATAGCAACCACCGGTTTCCATTTATGTCATTTTTCATCCCTAGCCAGAAGTGGGAAACTAAACTAACCTGTGGAGTGCTGGCACAGGAGTCAGTTCACATTTCTAAAAATTATGAGATACTTGAAAATTGCTTGACATTCTGTTTTGAATGGCAGTACTAAAGTCATTGGCTTGAGCTGTGGGACGACTCCTTATAGGAATTATTGCCCTTGAAAGACAACAATTTTTCTATAACGATATTAAACATTAACAAGCTAACCACTACAAATGTAGTAGAGTATTGCACTTTCATTTTTAGTGGTCATAACTATAATTTGAATTTATTAATTTCTGATGACGGATGTTTTTTCTTTGGCAAAGGCACTCACGTAGATCTGCATGTAAGACTCCCTGTACAAATCATACACAATGTTAAATTCAAAATTTGTATTTCTTAGTAATTCAAATGTATAATAAAAAGTACCTGAAACCTTTGTTTCATATGAAATTATGTATATGAAGAGATACATTTTCCCTGGTAATATATTTGTAGTAAAAAGTTTGGCGGGAAAATTTGGTCATACATGCCAATATTTACAATATCGAACTTTTATTACTGTTCCACTATTCTAAGACAGTATATATTATGGTATCAAACGGCTTTTGTGCGATTTTATGCAAAAGAAATAAAATATAAAAGATTTATTTTATCTTCTTAGCATTCTTCAATGACGGAACCTATACTAAAATGCTTATTTACCATGGTTTCAAGATCACTGGCAGTCTATCTGGCATATTTGAAGTGCTTTCTAAAAAGAGATGAATGATATATCTAAGAGTGAATGTACTCAAAAGTGCTTTTGTAGTGAATAACATTGAATATTTGTCTAAAACTAAGTTGAAATTTTGGTTTCTAGCAGCCACGTTCCGAAAAGTTCTTCTTTATACTATGAATGTTCAATACTTGTGTGTCATTACTATCATTACAGCTTATCATTATGTTGATATGTAAGGTTTCCACATTCCTTCAAAATTAACCTAAATTAGGCTAGTTTCTATACTGCCGAACCCTAGAGATCCCATCTTTCCACTGTAAGACTTGAAGAATAAAATTGTCTATGAATTGATATAAGATTAATTGTATTTAATAGTTTTTACATCATGCTTTTGCTGAAACACACCTTGTAGCATTTATAGTAGAGTAAAATATACTTTTTAAACCAAAGAAACCCTGATTTTGGCGAAAAAATTTAGCACCTCGTTACCATGACAACCGACAGTCAAAAAGATGAAACTACGGGTTGTTTTTCTTTTTCTGGTGGTAATAGGATAGTCCTGCAAATATAACAGAAATTGGTCACCATGCATGGCACACCACGTTAAATGTTCACAGAGAATGGCTGTTAAAGCTGTATCGAGCTTGAAAGGTGTGCCAAGGGTTCAAAAGTAGTATAACATCGCTTTAAACCACAAAACCTAATACAGGGTACAGAATCGAGCTCATAATTTTTAACCATGTAAACCAACAATCCCTTAACTATAATGGAGGTTATAAATGGAGGTCACGAGAACACCCCAAAGGAAGATATAAATGTAACATCAACCTCAAAGAAATCGGATTTAAGTTTCTGCTGTTTGTAATCGATGGCTTTTCCAATTGTCTATGGGTAAAACCATTCAAAGACAAACGAACAAAAGTGTTAAGGTGTGAAAGTAGATTTGAAGTTGTAGTCGTAAACCCGTATCTTTCCGTTCGGACTTGGGGAAAGAGTTTGTTAATATGTACGTTCAGGATTATCTTGCGAAAGATGGGGTCAATACTTACTATTCTAGTCTCAGAATGAAACCCAAGTCGGCAGTGGTCGGAAGAAGTATAGGAACCATGAAAGAAGTGATGTATACCTATTTCAGACACAAACAAATAAACCGATTTTCTACAAGAGGTAGACACACAGTGTCTTATTGTCCTCCTGGAGACAGGAGTTTCCTGCCTCCGCCTCTGTCTACGGGTCATATTCACTCTATTTGTGAGGTATATCGCGAGGAGGGTCAGTAACACACCTCCCAGTGCATTCACAGCTTCTCTGAAAAGCACAATAGAAAAATCTTGTACTATACAATAATCTACATGTAAGCACAGTGAGACGTGAAATTAACGAATTAATTATTTAGTATGACAACTGAATAAAACAAGGTTGAGAAAGGACAATTATCATATCAAGGTAATGCTGGACTCTTTATTGTACCAGACTTACATGTAGGAGATAAATAAAGTCATAAACACTGAGGGTTGTAGCTATCACTCATATTTATCTATAATGCTAGACTCTTTAAAACCATACTTACATGTGTGAGATAAAGTCATAAACACTGTGGGTGTAAAGGTGACTTTTAGCTATCACTAATGATCCCTTTTACAACCCTGTACCGACAGAATGATACAAATATCTAAATTCCTACAAACATGTCCAGACAATGTGGTGTCACACGTCGGGGGAGGGGAACACACCCCATCCTTATCTGCTGCCACTAGACCTCGCTCCTCGACAGGCTGGATCTCTCTTGGTGTTTCTATAAAAAAATAATTTGGAGATCAATACAGTGTATGAATGACAGATGCAGTCTACATAAAGTAATTGTTCAATATTGCTGAGGGTTATATTCAATCGATGTCTATGTAGAGCTACCTGTTGAGGTATCATGATATGTCATTTTATTTAAACACGACTTAAGTTAGTCATAAATGACCACAGATAGTAGATTTATTTTATTTTCTTGCATTACTTTTTACCTCACCTGGCCAAAGGCCATGTGAGCTATTGCCGTCACTTGGCGTCCGTCGTCGTCGTTAATAATTATACAAAACTCTTCTCCTCTGAAACTACTTGACTAATTAGAACCAAACTTGGTATGAATGTTCCTTGGGGTATCATGCATAGAACTGGTTTGGGGATTTTGATTCGTCAAAAAACATGGCCGTCGTTACTAAAAATAGAACATAGGGGTCAGACAGTAGTTTTTCACATATATCTCCAAAACCGTTAGGTTTATCCAAATTTTTTCAATTGTTGAAATGATCCATATTAATAGGACTACAAAAGTCTTCAGTCTCCTTGTAAGAGTTATTGCCTTTGAAAGGGGGAAAATGACTTTTTTTTAAATAGTTTTCAGTCAATATCTTGAAAACTATGATAGATTAAAAGAAACTTTCAATTGTTGAAAAGATCTTGTGATAAGTCCTACCAAAGACTTCTTGAGTCAACATTGTTGGACAACTTCTTGTTTAATTTATAGCCTTTGAAAGGCAAAATTCAACAAAGTGAGCGAATCAGGCTTATGTGAGCCTCTTGTTTGTTAAATATATATCTATCAGTTAAAAAGTTCTAAATATTGACCTCAAAGCATGAAAGTTCCTAGTCCTTCCTACAAAACATTTTTCCCGAACAGCTTTATCTAAAAAAACAAAGAAAACAAGGTGGCTATAAAGTTCCGTTAAGAACACATGCATAAATGAAACCCAATTGTGACCCTAATTCCTATCTTCGACAGGTTTTGTCTATAGGGATCGTTTCAAGCGTAATTTGTCCTACATGTATATAGTTTACAACCTTTTTTAAGTTAATACACAAAGAGTGAGGTAAATAAAATTATGTTTTAATTTTACCCCACGCAACTAAGTTGCGAAGGGTATAATGTTTTTGACACGTCCGTCAGTCCGTCTTCAGTTTTCCAGACTTTTTTTTAAACGCTTGCAAATATTGACATAATTTTGGTATACAAGTTATTTTCTGTTATTCCTTTTTTGATCGGAGTCCTTCGACATGTATTTCTCTTACGAACAAATTTACATTGTACTTGAGTATCCAACATTGGGACGCGAGGGGTATGTGAGCGTGCTCACTAAGGTTCTTAAATTTAAAATAAAAACACGTTTTTTCAGCAGATAACAATCATTTGGCTGATAATTGTGACTATAAATATTACGAGATATTTTTTATTTAACCCTTCCCCTACGGTAACTTTCGAGGTGAAAGCATTCGATGATAGAAAAAATGGTTGTGTTGGGAATCTAATGCATGTGACCCATTTGCCGATAATTCCACGCAATAATTTTCTTATGTATAATAAATATATAACAAAAATGTATTGTTTTGTCATGTTTTTTTTCACGACTGGTAAAAGAAAGTTATCATTATCAAATTCAATACGTATGCGCATACCCAGTGTGATTCGTTATTGGATCTGGCGGATTTTATAAACACATTAAATGGAAATTTTTCCCAATCAGTGCAGAATCATATTAAAAATAGTTTTAAGTCTCGTGAACTCAACCTTTCTTCTGACGCAGCTTGCTCAAGGTGAGGGAGTAAGGCACTGACCCCCACATCTCCAGTTCACCGTCACACAACACACCTTTCATTTGGGTGGTAACGGTAACACATCCACCCCCTACACCTGATATAGTCTCTGGCCACATTCATGCTGTTTGGAACACGTCTCCCAGTTGGACACTGACATGCGCCCAGCGCTGCTACTATCAGTCGCATCCAAATTATCACAGGGTAGTAAATGTGGAGAGGGGAATGAGACGCGCCCTTTTAATATCATCTAAAAGAAATTATTCCAGTGACGAAAAGAAAGATACATCCATATAATGCTGTACATTAAGTATTAAAGTACTTAAAGAATAAAACTATAAAAAAAACGAACGAAAAGATTGTTTGTTACGCAAGGTCGATGATCCTTACATCAAATATCTATGTTCTGAGTTAAGTGATCCCTTCTACGTCCCCTAGTCTTGTAGGTGCGTGACATAATGTGTTAACAAGGTCTAATGATCTTTTTAATTTGAAAACGAATAAGGCCAATGACATAGATGTTTTGTGCATGGCATTTTTAAAGTTAACAACTTAAGTTTGAGTATTCTTGAGGTGAGCCTGAATTTTGTATAAAAGACGCAAATTATGAAACAGTATTTCCATCCGCTTTTCTAGGAACCAAATCTTAAAGATAGTATTTTTTTCAGATTTTATACAACTCCGATAAGAATTTGTTGTAAGTACTAATAAGGGTAAGGAGACTTAGAATGATACAAAGTCGTATTTGGTTTGATTTAAGGAGGTAGGCCTTGGGTAAGGGACATTACTCTTGGAATAAGTGATTTGTTTGTATCATATTCAATTTCACCAAAGCCTTTCTGGCTTTCATTAGAAACAGAATAAAATGAATCCAAATTACTTTGATGCTTACAATGGATTTATGTAAAATACTGAATACAAACGTTCCAATGATTTGTACGAGTTGTTTCCCTTACCGTTGGTCTACCTCCTTAAAATATATTCATATATTTATATGTTAAATTTATGACTACATACTTCCTACTACAAGATGTTAAGTGATTCTCTGCCGGAGTATTCTGACATAAAGTCATAATTTAGTACGTCCTTTTTATGTTTAAAACGATGTAATAACATAAGCACGTTTTGGGTCAAAAGTAGAAACGTGTTTTTGAAAGAGAGAAGACTGACATGAAAACGATCTGATTAAAATTCGCTTTGAAACGAATGTCGCATTTTAAAAAAAGATTAGCTGTTCTTTAAAATAAAGCTTTTTACGAGTCGACATGTTTGGGAAAAATACAGTATTCGACTGAAGGGAGTAAGTCCATCGTACTAACAGAATTTTTTTTATAAAATAAAAAAGAAATAATAAAGAACTGTTTCCTTGAGAACATTTATGATTGATTGGTATTCACTTCAAAAGAGTGACAGTTTTAAGGGATGGTCTCATAAGTATTAAAGGAATGTCACAGTTTTGAATGTTGTTAGGTCTGAAAACTCCACTTCTTTATACTCGATGACCCTGTTTCCTCGAAAACCTTTGGATTTAGACCGTATGCAGGTCATACACTCCAAAAAAAACCCTTAAGAATGACTCAATGTTCAATAATGTAAGGTCATGAAACTCATTTCGTAGTACTAAATAACCCCTTTTGTTGAATAAATTGTTCTGAGGAACATTTCTTGTATACGTACTAGTCCGATCTTTAAAAATCTTTTGAACATTAACCCCTAATCCAATTTCTTCCATGTTATACTAGTAATAATTAAGATGAAGGCTACTCATAAGATAAATATGATATTCTGAGTTGACTGGCAGTATTGAAATTATTTTTAGGCAGCCATTTTGCGACCATTTTCACTTGTTGCCCAGATTCCAATGATTTTTGGTTTCTCTATGAAACGAGGTGTTTTAAGTTGAATGGTGATGACAAAAGATCGTTCTGGACAGCTATTTTCGTTGCTTATTTTTATCCTTGTTTTGATTTTTGGTTAATAAAGTAAACATGGTCTCCTGATATGAATTGTGATAATGAAAATGTTGGATAGCCAGGGTTTAACTTCATTTTATGTTCTTTTTCAGCAAAGGTATACTGGGCTAATACCTTCTTAGACCCGGTGGAATAACAGGGTCTAGGGAAACATCTGCCCTAATTCTTTCCAGAGGTTCTAAAAATACTTTGAGTACATTTCCAGCATTTTGCAGTGCCTTAATTAGGTACTCTTTTGAACTTACAGCATTCATCAATATATGCTCTTTTTCAGCAATTTTTTGTCAAACATGTTAATTTTGTATGATACCTTTACTTACTTAGTTAATTGAGCATGGTTTGCCAGGGAAGCGATTCAGGCTCTTCGGGAACCTCTTGTTTATCGATATTTTACCGAGTTCATTGTTGAAAAATAGTATATATTAACTTAATATATTTTATGGAAAGTTGATAAGCCTGTGATGTTGAATTTGTACAAATAATAGTATTCTTTTCTCATTGTGATGTTGAATTTGTACAAATAATAGTATTCTTTTCTCATTTTTATCCAAAACCAAATTTATCGCCTCAGTGGTTTCTGCGGGATGTAGTGGGTTCGATCCCCGGCCGAATCAGTCACTGCTTCTCCGTCATACATGAGGTATTTAGGGGGTATAATGACGATTGGTTGGCTCGTAGTTTGAATTATGTTACAACTGAAGTTGACATGCCTACCTACGGACTGTTGATTCTGTGAGGTAGAACCAAAAAGATCTGGCTCAGCATGTCGAACTTGTACAAAACAGGACCAGTTCCGTTGGTCAAACGCTCTCGTCCGCCCTGAAATGCGCATGTGCATTTAACATATGCCGTTAAAAAATAACCAATCAGTCTAACAAACATGAACAATTTTAGAACAATATATTAGAGCTTAGGAAAGGAAAACTTAACAGAAATTATTTTCTTTTTTTTGTTGATGCATGCGACCTATATTTTATTTATCCAATTCAAACTTACGTTATAAGCATCTGTTTTGATAAGAGTTTCAAAATTTGTTTTAACACCTTGACAAATTCAAAAACATCATTTATCAAATTATTTTTATTCACAATTTCAACTGGGTGTTTTATAAATCCCTGTAACATTGCTAAATGCTTCTTAAATTCAAGAAAATCATTTATCAAATTGTTTTTATTCACAATTTCAAGTGGGTGTTTTATAAGTCCCTGAAACTTTTCTAAATCTATACATAAACATAGTTCATTATTCAATACGATGTTATTTCACTTATATTTTGCTAACAATATAAGTGTAAAAATAAAGTTCTGCCATGTACTTTTGTGTTGAATAACACATCAAAATATATATCGCAAAGTTTCAGAGCAACGTTTTATGAATAATTTAAACAATGAATGAGGACAATTCGACAAGAAATACCCTGGATAGGGTCTGACTGACTGATCGAATGTTCATTTGTACATGTATATGTAAATGGACTAACTGTTTTAGAATACGTTTGTTTGTTTAAAATGAACATGATATGATAATGAAATGAACAAGGGATGGGACACAAGGACAATGGGGCCACTGGAAATAGGGAGATGTGGGTAGGGTCGGACAATTTAGCCTCCTGTGGCGGAGCCCTATGGTTCCTACTCCGGGAGAATACCACAGTAGGGTTCTTTAACATGCGATGAACGTGGCATCTTTCCCAACACGGTGCACCACTATGGTTTGCGGTCAGGTTTTCCGTATTATAGCTTGACAACCTCAGCATGTAACACGCCAGGGGTACCCCATTCCACCACCTGGGGCACACATCCCAGTTGCTCTGTGGGCAGAGCGCCCTAGCCCCCGGCTAGTGTTCTGAGCACTATTTAGTCGCCTTATACGACAAGCTTAGCGCTGCTGCAGGCCTATTCTTTTCACACCCGGACCTGCAGGGGGCTTTTAGAATACGGAAATGTCATATTATAAGAGCCTTTGTAGTATAGTGGTGATTACATCTGCTTTAAGCAGAAGACTGGAGTTCGATTCTCCACAAAGGCTTTGTGACTAAATGATAAACGATTTTATAGTTGACATTCTCTAAAAAAGGCACTTTGTCCAATATGGATATTTGTTGCTACATTGTTTCAAAATGTAAACAGAAGACATTAAAATTAATTAATTTATTCATTGACCTTATAGATTTTACTGGACTTCTTTAATTCTACAGTGGACTTTTGCCAATAACAGACGCGGTCGAGAACACCGATCTGCCATAGAAAAAACAGCGAAGACGGAAGAAGTAATGATTCTTGTCGTAAGGGCCTTCAAAGGTATCCAATAATGTTTGTTTGGGCTTGTGTAAATGAAAATGACTTATCTGTTGCTCTGCTTGGTAAAACCATATGTCATCAAGATTTTATTTTAATGAGCCAATTATGCCCTAGTTATTTCAATTATTTACATTGAACGGTGTTAATGACGTCCAAATGAAACACATACAAGATGATTTATGTTAGCAATAAGAAAATAAATTTGTGTTGTATATTGATATACATTGACATATATTACATTTAAAATTATGGTAATATCCCCATACTCATGACATTTTTCGTAGATACTCCATTGTTCTTATGATAGTTAGATCTCCATGTACATATACATGTTTGTTGTATTTGAGTTTGATTGGCAATGTTTAGCGTCATTATATCTTATTACGTCTAGCGGAGTTTTTATATTATTTAAACCCGAAGCTACTGGCAAACTTTCTAGAACTGTTAGTTTTTTCTTGCTTAGTATTGTAATCATGGTATGTGATATCTTTTTCCCTTGCTTATTGTAGTTGATGTGGATAAAATCTATATTATCGTCGATATCAAATTAATTTTTAGAGATGAAATGATCATTCTTATTCCTCATTGTAAATCACATGGTTACTTTTTATTACCTGAATAATTGCCATTATTTGGTGATCGTCGTCGTCGACATGTCGTCTTAACTTTTTCCAATTTGAAAGATGTTCTCTGGGACTACTTTTCAGATTTTAGTTCATGGTGGCATGAATGCTCCGTAGGTTATCCTGCACAAAAAACAGTGTTTGGATTTTTTATCTGTAAAAAACATGGCCGCCATGTCTATTTATAGAACATAAGGGGTAAAGCCACTTATTTCAAGTGTAACGGGTGCATCTCACCAGTCAACATAGGGAACTAGCTTTCGATATAGTGTCACATGCTATATTATTATAGGAGTGATATTTCTTATACAGTATAAGTTTACATCTATAATATATATTATAATGTATACAGGTTGTCGTTGTCCATATTAAATCCAATGACAACTTCTATACAACTGATCTTTTCCAGAAATAACCTCTGCCCTCGATTCTTACACCCTTCATTTTATTTTGACATTAATAGGTATAACGGGACTCTTGACGTAAAAACACAGATGTTGGCATCTTTAGAAAGATACATTAACTACATATTAACCTGTAAATGACCATGTTACACAAGGTATGTCTGAAAAAAAACTATGATAGATAAAGACAAATGAAGACTTTAACTTCTTTCTTCGGCTTGAAGACCTCGATCTACAAAACTTTCCAATGAGTCGAAGTTTGTTCAAGTTATTACTCTTGATTGCGAAAATGACGTTTTATGCAGTGATAGAAAAAAAATATCAATTGATGAAATGAGTCCTTTGGCCTACAAAAGAGTTCATCGAGTTGAATCTGTAGGACGATTCAATCATGATTGGAGTTGTTACCCTTAAAATGCGAAAAATTGACCGGGTGAGCTATTCGTGCTCCTGGGAGCCAGGTAAAACGTACATGTACTATATATCCTACCCTGCTGTTGATATTGTTATGAAAATTATAATCTAAACTATTTTCGTTTCTATTTCATACGTATAATTTATTATTGTCATAACAACCTATTCTATTTATTCCCAAAATCTGCAAGGTTGATATAGAGCTTAACTTTTCTTTGCCATTCTATCTATGTTCTGTTAAGAATGTAGTTGGTCTATATATCATCTTCCCTTTTGACGTTCAGTTCTTCCCTTCGTACGTTGTCATCTGCACTCTTCTTTTTATTATGCTCAAATTTGATAGAAGCATGGTGCCACGCTATCTGAAACGTCATTTGGCGAGTTTTGTAGCTATGACTTTCCTTCCGGACTGGTTTTGCTTATAAATAACAGTGGTTGAAGAATTTCAGAATTATTTATCTGACAATGCAGATTTTCTTAATTACTCGATGCTTCATTTATTGCGGTCTTATCCTCTGTAAGTAATTAATATAACACGTCTTATAAAAAGTGTTCCGTCCGTCTCGTTACAGTTGCTCTTTTTTATTAGTACATTTTGTATTCTTCATTTTTCGTTTTTTTCTGTGTGGACATAACTTATACTTTTGAATTTGTTTGGTAAACTTGTATAATTTCTTTGCTTAACTTTCTTTGCAGCTTCTCGTGCTTATGTGACAAGATCTTCCGTGATTTCTCTCTTGTGTGAAAGTATTTTTTCTACATGAAACATGTACAGGTGGTGTGTTACATGTGATGATCATACATAGTTCATTTAATTGAATTTCATCTTGAGCTAAATTAATCTACTAAAACCACTTAGCGTCTGTCGTAAATCAATATTCTTTTCCTCTGAAAATCACCGTGATATTTTTCGTTCAACCATACTTGAGTCTTCTGTGTAAATAGTGTCGTATACCTGATTTACTGGTTTAAGGTATGTCATTTACCTTAATTCCATCGCAACATTTTTTGAAATATAGAAAATATCTGTGACATACCTTCTTCAACTTTAAAGTGCGAAGAAAAAAATTGTACTACATAAAAGAAATATTTAAAAATTACACACACAAAAAATACTGGGAAGGGTGAGCAGTCATCGCCACGGTGTTATCGCTTCTTATAAGGAACGTTCAGGCCCGCGGTTTTAGAGGAATGACAAAATGTTATTGGTCTTATGGAAACGGACACTCAATTGATATTTATCAATTAAATTGCGAGAAAGAGTGTGGATTTTTGTTTAGAATGACGTGCCTTCGTCTACGTCACTGAGCTTTTTAATCAGAAATTCAGTGTTATTCTCTGCAATATCAATTCAATTGTGTAAGTGTGTGAGTCAATAGACAAAAAAATCTATCCACTTGAATGTTTCGTTTTATGACAGAAAAGTTGACAATGGGAAAATCGAAGTTTAAGTGTCTGTCACACAGTTTTGTTTAAAGCTTTGCTCTTGTGTTAATTAGGAGATGAAAGCATACTCCAGTGTATTTATAGTCTCTGTAGTATGCACAATCTAAAGCTGTTTTCGGTAGATGAGATAAAGATTGTCGCCATATCGATATCTAAAATCATTCAGTATGATAAAACATTACATAGTTCACCATGAATTAAGAGACTATGCAAACATGCGTTTCTTTTGTTGATAAATGCTGGTTCGAATGAGTACAGTACCGCTACACAGTTTGTCCCTATTAAAAAGCCTGTAATACTTTTACCCGTGTTGCAAAAAAGTTAAACCTCCTGTATATTTGACAAACCAGGATTGCAGAGACCGTTCACAATTTACTCTATAATGGTGTTTACAGAATCCTTGTTTCTATGTAGGCATATTTTGCCCGCAATTGTCAAGGGGACATAACATACTAGTAAGTCAAATTTGCTTCGTTTTGTCTTGAACGTAAGATAAGTGAATTAAGAGTAGTTCACTGATAGTTATAATTCAAAATGTATCAATAACTAATTGTATTCCTAAACAAAGTGATGGGGGTATATAATAATCACTCTGTTTGTCTGTCTGTGCAGATTCGTGTATTTGTTCTTCGATGCAGGCATATGTGTGTATCACAAGAGATGATGTGTCGCATGCATTCATGACATCGACCCTTGACCTCAAAGACAAAGTTTTACGGTGTTTAACATGGATCCGCTTCCGGGCATCAACCGACATAGGCATACCAAATTTGACACATGGCAGTATCCCCATGAGACAACGTGTCGCGTACATCCATTCGTTTTATATGACATTGAACTCAAATTCAAAATTTTAAGGTTTTTTAACATGTATCCGTCTCTGGGACACTACCTTCAAGCTCTCCTGACCCAAAGAGGTATGTGAGCTAAACTTAGAATGGATGTTCTTAAGTGTATCCCGCCTAATACAGTAACTAAATATAGAACATAGGGGTCAGACAGCAGTTTTTGTTTTTGCATATATCTCCTTAACCGTTAGGTTTAGCCAAATTCTGACTTGGGTACATGTGTTGATGAGATGAGATTTTTCTGTAATCAAATGTTTGTATAAATCTGTCCTGCCATGTTGTAGTTGTTGCCCTTTTCTACGTTTTTTTCTCTACTTTCACAAAATCTCCTGTAACATAACTGGACCAATTAAAATCAAACTTGCATGGGTCAGAGAGCAGTTTTTAGCATATATCTCAAAACCGTTAGGTTTAGCCAAAATCTGATTGGATAAAAGTGTTCGGCGTGATGAGATCCTGCTATGGTCAAATTTTCGTGTAAATCTGGTATGTCAAGTTGGATTTGTTGCTTTTCTTCGAAGTTCTGTTCTTGTTATTGATTTTTGCTATTTTTAAAATCTTCTCCTCTGACACCATGGGACCAATTAGAACCGAACTTGGTTCGAACTAATGTTCCTTCGAGTAACTTGTCTAGAACTGATGCGGGGTATACATGTATGATCCGTTGAAAAACACTTTTGATGTTATTACTTTCAAAAATTTTCTACTCCGAAACTAATGAACAGAATTAAATGAAAATTGACATTATTGTTCCTTGGGTAGGAGCGTTCGGAAATTTAATCCAAGAAAAACATGGTCGCTTTCACACAAAAAAATAGAATGTGGCTTATCAAGCTAGGTGAGCGATTCTGGCTCTTTGGAGCCTCTAGTTTGTCTTTTTTTATGTAGGGTTTCCATTTTTGGTGTGGATAAATGTGTCGGTAAAATTCATGACCTTTAAATGACTTAAACCTTTGAACTAAAATTGAAATTATTGGATTTTTATAATTCATACCATATTTGCCATATGAGTATATTACCATGAGACCAGTGCATTGGAGTGTGAAAGAAACAACTCTTGGTGTCGGTACAGGTTTGTGACCTGGCTATAACCTTCTTCGTTCTTCAACTTACACATACCATACATGGCACACTTCGTGTCTTGGACATAACTTATTTTGTCTTTTGATGTAGGTTAAATTTTCCATTTTAGATGTGTGGGTAATGCAATATGTATATTATACATGGCTACGTTCATGACCTTGACCTCTCAATTCAAGTTTTTTTTTTTTTTTAATATTCTTATCGTATATCACCCAATGCTGTCCTTGAATGATTTTTCACCATGACATTAAACTCTTAAAGATTCAGCGAATTAAGTCAGCATAAAAATATTAGGTGTCTATGAGTTTTACGGTTGTTTTTTTTTTTTTTTGTTTGTTTTTTTTTTAACTCGTAATTTCTTTTTCTTTACGACCATTTGGTGCCGTATTGTTAAAACAATGACATTTTGAAAAAAAAAACATAGCTTAAAGGGTATTACAGTCGCAAATATGAATTAATGTTTCAAGTACAATGTTATACATTACATGATACGACAGACAATTCAGTCGTTAAAGCACATCAACTTTCCGCTAGCAAAGGATATTAGGTCATTAGAAGGGATGGGGACAGGACCGTAACCCTTTGGCTAGCGAAGATTTTGTTATTTAAACACAGAACGCAAAAACCTTACTCTGTAATGATTGTCAAGGTGCTTCTTTGGAAGTGTCCAATTTTGAGCCAATTATGTCGAAAATGCATTTTTAACCATTTTTGTTAATACAGAAATCTTGTGTTACCTTATGTATATTGAATTAATCTCCCTCCTTGTACAATCTGCGAGACTGTCGATTTAAGGATTTTTTGTACATTGATAAATCTTACGAATGGATTAAGAACCCGTCATCAGTTTCAGTGTCCTCATCATTAACATGCCAATCGACGAGCGTCTTCATCCGATGTTTGTGTAATTACAGGACGGTGGATGTTTTAGATGTAAAAAAAAAGCAGACTACGCACGCTTGTCCCATCAATGCAAGCTGTCCATTACTTGACAAACATTTACTCATTTAAAAAACCTATATATAAGCACATGAAAAACACGAGGACTTCTTCAAAGTTTTATATCACAAAAAATTTCTTTCGGCACATCGGCGTGTTATTACATCAACACGAGTCATATCTGGTCATTAAAGACTGTTACGATAACCTGCTTGCTAAGAAAAGTGAACATTTTAATCGCAATGCAATACGCGTTCGAATAACAGCCCAAAATAATCCTTTATGGTTATTACATTTACATTCGTCAGTAGACTATTGGACACAACAAATAGTTCATACTTTTTTGGGGTTAAAATTGATGCCACCGTGATATATTTTGTGTGACTTCACTAGTGTGGTTCGCTTTCTTTATTTTGTTTAGTAGTAGGTGTCGGTTGGTTTTGACTTTGTACGTTTTTGATGTCATTTTATCAATTTGGTTCCTACGACTTCACTTTCATAGCAACATCATTTTTTAGCAGGGACCAATTTCGTTTTTAACCTTGTTCTTATTCGCATGCATAGTCTACCAGTTTTCATGATTATTCTTACCTTATTAAACTATGTCAAATAGCTCATATGCATCTACCAGTTTTAGTGAGGAAGTACAGTGCTCGAATTTACAACAATCAAGTTAAACCCATGCGTATATTTAGATTAACACTTCAATTTATGCAATCGATTGGCTGGTATAAGATATTAAGGTCAGATATCACACATCTTCAATTCATTGTAATGCCTCAACTCTTTATTAAATACTCTTTACAGATAATAACAGAAACGGACTTGCTGCATCACCAAATGAGATTAATGTAATTAAGATAAAGATTGTAAACTACTTTCATTTTAATTTTTATTAGACTACAGTAATGACAATATGGTGTTATTTACAATGAACATCAAGTACATGCACTATGACTTCAAGATGAATGAAATAAAAACAATGAGATCCCAGGCAGGTGTGTGTTTCTAGTAAGTCAATAGGCCAAATATTTATGTATTTATTGCCACATTCATCCAAACGTGATAATCAAAATGCAAATTTCATAATTATACCAGCAAATCAGTCGATGGAAATTACACATATGAAAAACATAAAGCTCCACTAGTTACCCTATGTCCTTTAAAAATGAACAAGATTAAAATGCATTCTTAAATTTTGATTTATGACTTTTAAAATAACATTTATTACACATACAAGTTAACACATTCATATGTCACATTATTTCTAAGGAATATACTTAACTAATTACTAAAATTAAGTCTGAACTAAGCAACCATAAACCAGAAATAAAGAATGATTTACAAATATTCTTAAACTAAATTATTTCCTACAGCAGAAGCTAGCAACGATTTGCTAAGCAGATTGTCAACTTATTAATTTTATCCAATGGTCCAACTGAAATTGACTTTTGATCTTATAAATCAGCTTAAAGATGTTACAACAAAAAATGATAGCTTTCACTGAGCTTGATGTTTAAATTATAGAATATTTGCAACCCAACCTTTAATAATTCTGAACATTTGATCCAGGACATTATAACAACATTCAATATATGTACAAATAAATATGTCACATGTTTTTTTTAAATTTTAAAGATTATACTTTACTATGTAACTAATAAAGCAAACCCTACACCAGATAAAAGGTATGAAAAACGTTTTAAAACTGAATCATTGAACTTATCTCCTACAACAGAAGCTAACAATTATTTGCTAAGCAGATTGTCAATTTATGAATTTTATCCAATGGTCCAACTGAAATTGACTTTTGATCTTATAAATCAGCTTAAAGATGTTACAACAAAAAAATGGTTGCTTGCTGTGCACTTGATAAATCAATAATCCCAATTTGAATTCTTTTTATATCATTCAAAAACTCTGCTGCATGCCCCAATACATGCCACATCGTTTTTATTGATATTTTAATTAGTGCAATCAACTGTAAATTAAGCAACCAGATGAAGAGGTATGAAATACAAATATACTTTCACTTTATTATCACCTACAACAGAAGCTAGCAATGATTTGCTAAGCAGATTGTCAATTTATGAATTTTATCCAATGGTCCGACTGAAATTGACTTTTGATCTTATAAATCAGCTTAAAGATGTTACAACAAAACAATGAAAGCTTTCACAGCACTTGATATACAACTGACAGAATATTTGTAATCCATCCCAAAATATTTAAAATAATTCTATGACTTTAGCCCACATCCCTCACTACAACATTCAATACATGTACAAATAAATATGTCACCATTTTTTTTCGCTAAGGATTATACTTTACTACTCACTACAACAATTAACTAAGAAACCCTCCACCAAATACAGAGTATAAAAAACAAATATTCTTTAACTGAATGATCATTAACAACAGAAGCTAGCAATGATTTGCTAAGCAGATTGTCAATTTATGAATTTTATCCAATGGTCCAACTGAAATTGACTTTCGATCTTATAAATCAGCTTAAAGATGTTACAACAAAAAATTGGTAGCTTGCTGTGCACTTGATATTCAACTTATAGAATAATTGTTATTCCAACATCTTATTTTAGATTGATGAGAAGGTAGATTTAATAATAACAAAAAGTGATCATCAAAAAAAAAACTTATAACAACCAAAAACAATCTGTGTGCCGCAAGAGCGGCCATTAAAATGCATGTCAATACCACAAGTTTAAGAATTATGAAAACACTGCTGAAGATGTTTTATCCTTGTGATAACTGTGGAACCTTAACAACCATTTTCCATGTGACAATAAATACACAATTCATATTTGGCCTATCATGGCAATTTTCCAATTATCAGTACAAATATAATATCAATTTGTAATATTAAAATCCTTTTTCCCATCCCCAAAAGCATGCAACCCCTTCCCAACATCAGGTGCCAGCCCTGTTTAATTCATTTGCTAAAACACAATATTTTTCCAATCATGTGTGCATGTGGTGAGGAAACTCTGGAAATTTCAATAATCCCTAGTCACTTTTGTTAAGAAAGCTGGTAAATAAAGCATAAAAACCTCCCATGACTACTTATCAAATTCACCAATCACCTTTGGTCTAGCATCCTAAAGTGCAAGTTGGAATTAAATGACCAATGCCCTTATCACTTAAACAATACACTAGTAAATCCTTGGTTATGAAGTGATTAGCCAATACTCTTAACCACCTAACCAGCTCTTGAAAAGGCAATATTGTATCCTAACCACTTAACCATCTTTTTGTAGACTCTTCCAAATCCTGGTTGTATATCCTAGCTCAAATAGTACAAGTGGAGGTTATTATTCCCTTAACCACTAAAACCTGAAGTTCTTCTGATTCCTGGCAATCTATCCTAGTAGTTGTTGATTTCAGTAGTTATGGAAGTGCAAAGTCCCTTAACCACTTAACCATGCTGGTAACCACTTAACAGCTTGTTGAAAAACAAATCGGTAGTTGAGTATCCTATGAGCAGATGATATCAGTAGTTATGGAAGTGCAAATTCCCTTAACCACTTAACCATTCTGGTAGCCAATTAACCACACATTGGAAAACAAATTGGTAGTTGAGTATCCTATCTTTATGCATCTTATATCCCTTGTATACTGATTAGGAACTCAGGTAGTTAAATAGTGGGTTTTAGTCCCTTAACCACTTAACCTCTACTTGGAGTTCGCATATCCTATCTCTTATCAAATTTATGGAATCGGTTGAATGCACTGTTTTTAATTTAGCATCTTAACCTTCTTATTAAATGATGCTAAATATGTCCTATGTTGTGTCAGCTGCCTATTAAACCTGCCTAAAGTAATTAAGAATAAAGTTTATAACAATTCATGAGTAACATTTAGAGATATAAAAGTAGTTCTAGGGAAACAATAAAACAAGGCTGAACAGATGATCAATTGAGTGAATAGTGATAGCAAAGAACTTCATAGCATTCCAAGACTAAAGTAGTGTATTCAACATAACATGGGAAATAGATTAAATGTCTTGAACAAAAACACAAAGAAAGGTCTGAATGATATAATGAGAGAAACAAAGCACGAAGTTTTGAAAATTGTTTTCTTTGTTTACTAAACATCTAGAGGTCAATGCAATAAGGAATCTATTAGAATATGCACTTAAGAAATGAGTCCAAATAGGGATCTTGCAAAGAGTGGTATCAGAAATACATTTATGTGGCAATAAAAAAGAATTCATTCTCAAACATACTTTGCCATTTAAATAATTTGATAAATATAGAAGTTAAGACAAGCACTTATCGGCCCCTCCTAGTTTTTAATCAAGACAACCAAAATATTATATACATGTGTAAGTGATGCTAAGGGACCATTAGAAAGGAATAAGCTATTTATATCTGATACAGCTTTTCCATGAATTTATGTGTCACTGAATTCTTCCATGGAGGGACTACATTACTAATTGATCCAAAGAAGTTTCAGATATGATAAAGTAAATTTTTTACCAGTGTTTTTAAATAATATTGCTGCTTAAAACATTTTCTTATAGAATACTTAGTTAGAATCTGAAAGTATATAATCAGTACTTACTGACAGTTGTCAATAACTGCATGAATGTAATATAGAGTGACACAACCAGCCATTACCACATGAATATTTAAACACTCTTACCCTTCCATGATTTCACCTACTTACCATTCCCTGAACAGCTTTCTCTCTCTTTCACATTACATGTACATTACATGTACATACAAACCTTTTTCATTTTTTTCACTTATATAACTGAGGGCAATAAATCTATATATCGAACCTTTATAGTTGATAAATAACTGTATTATAACTGTAAAAAATGGTTGGAAAGCAATTAACTACATTACATCTAACATTAAGAGTTCATGAACATTCAATTCAGTTTCAACCTTCACTGAATTCATAGCATTACAGAAGAAGGCACATCTACAATGAACTGTCATATATAAAACACTAAGTGCTTCAGGGTATAAAAACTGGGTTTTAGATCTAGCCTCCCAACCATCAAATACATTTATAACTAGAATTGCCAATACCTGAAGAATACATACTTTAACTCTTCACATCTTAGCCAAAGACAATCCATAGACTTGTCCTTACTACACTATTGTATATTTACCTGATATGAAGAAGAATATGAGATTTATCGGTTGTATCCACCTCCACCTCCGCCTCTACCACCACCAAAACCTCCACCTATAGGAGATGGAAAATGAAAGCAAACATAGTAATTAAATACTTTTACAGATATTAACTTTTATTAATCAGCAAAGTTTTCTGGATTTTTTGGAAAGTCGAGATTGTAGGATGTAACTATACCACTCCGTCAAAATTGATATATCACAATTCTTCACTTCATATTTTTGTTCCATACTCCCAAGTCAGGGTTTTGAGTCCACCCTCCCTCAAACCCCTGACATCACTCATTCATATTTAGTGGGTATCGTCCAGCCAATTCTGATTGGTTGCTTCTCCGGGTGAGAAGCACCAATGAAAATCGATTTAACATAAAATGTCTGTGGAAAGGTAAACAATAATAATACGAGGTGATAGACAATCCGATTTAATAACTGAAAGATGTATGATGTCACAAATGATGCAATATGAGCAAAAATGATAACTGTATATTCTGTTTAGTCTTTACTGAAAAAAAAAATGATGTTATGTGTAGCCACTTTGTAAATTATATCGAAGAGTTTCTATTACGAGTGATTTGATTGGATATTGGATACGGGTTCAATTTAGGTAACTCACCAGATGGTGCTGGATGATACCCGCTAAATATGAATGAGTAATTTCAGGGGTTTGAGGGAGCGAGGGTGGACTCAAAACCTTGACTTGGGAGGATGATTTGTGTTGGATCTTTACAAATAGGTCACATTAGTCTCATAATGATACCTGTATCATTATATGACCTAAAATATTTTTTGGGGTTTCTATAAAAAATGCAAAAGTCATATTAGAGTTAAATGGTTTCAACTTGAAAAACAAAATTTCTAGCTGGTCTATTTTTGACTTCTAGTTTAACTAAGTATCAGCGAAAACATCAGGAATGTGATTCTAATTGCAAAAATGGTTCCAGTATGGATTTCTAGGTCTTAACTGAAAAGATTGTGATGCACTGATGCATTGGTGGATCCATATTTATATATGTCCTATACAGAATGAGTAATTGTTGGGAGCAAGTTTTGCAATTTTAGCAGATACTTCAGAATCCTTAATAAATTCAACTGAAATATAAGTCATCATAAGCTACATATATTAACCTATTTGCTTAAAAACAAAATATACAACAGTGCTCACAGACTTAAAACAGCTCTTTTTCAGGCAAGCAGTTTTACAATCTAATTAAAATTAGACCTATCAATTGTTCCATTTAGTATGTAGTGACTGTATGGAACAATTCATAGGTTTAATTTTAATTACATTGGCCATTTTACAAACAACTTACCTCCATAGGGAGCTCCTCCTCTTTGATTACCTCCATACTGTCCCCTCATTGGACCTCCTCCTTGATTGTCTGAATAGCCTTGTCCAAAATTATTCCAATCACCTGCAATTCACCACAACAAAATTTTTATTATAATTAATCACACTGTCATAATGCTTAACCTAAAATATTGGGACAGCTTTTCTTTGTTTCCAAAATTCATAAATATCTTGTATCTGTTTCAGATCAAGGGAGGCTTTTTCAACATATGGCTGCTCCAAATAGCAGAATGACTATTTTGAAGTCTTCATCACTAAGAATAAATCCAAGTGCATTTGTCCAAACATGTTTTATATGTCATTTGTCAATACATGTATATATATTTTTTTTAAATCCTGACCTATTGACACAAAATTTTTGCCCTAGTGACACAGAGAATTATAATAGTTTTTTTTTGCCTTGAAAGAAACTGACAATGACTTAAGTTCAATCAAAATGTAGTTTCACACCATTCTATTTACCACATAAAAAACTCGTTTTGGACCAATTTCAAAACCAATCAAAAAATTTAAATCTACATCATTAGTTAGATTAGTCAAGGAGACATTTTAAGCAACTTATACAAAAATTTATAAAAACTTTCCAATGGCCCAAATTCCTATTACATGTTTAGCAGTGCCATCCAAACAAATTTTTTTCAGAACATTTACCAGACCTACAATTAGAGTTGAAAAAGTTTGAAGGAGTAATCAAAACTCCAGGCAACTATAAACATACATCCTTTTTCTTATCTCTTAATGTGTCAAATTAACTTCAATCAGTAATGAATGGTTGTGTAGTTATAATTGGTTGTATTTACATGTATGCTCATTGTTTTCATTAATTATTCCTGCAAAGGCCCTATGATTGGGAAATAAAACTACTGTATTGTATTGTATTGTATGGTATGGTATAAACATGAAACCCTTTAACCTGTATGATCTGTTGTGTTGAGCACACATTGTGAAACCTCTAACCCCTTTTGTGATTAGTGAAGCCTCATCCAAAACTTGGTTTAAAACTGTTTGTAAAATGTAGTCAGATCCATCATTATGTAACTTGTTTCAGTTATAAAATAAATGTAAACATAAAATACATCAACTTTTGACTATACAGAATAAGAACACAAACTACAAAGTCATTGAAGAGATTTATTCATCTTTCACAAATTCCATCACCCCTTTCCACTTGTCATTCAATTTTTACTGCCCCCGTTTTTTCCTGGTAAGCCTTCCATATTTGGATTTTCATTTGGCGTGCTTAGTCTGCAATCTTTTTTTCCTTTTCAAAGGACAGACCCTTCTAAGCAGGGTAGATGGAAACTTCTGAGTTCAAAATGTAGTTGCAAATACAAATCAAAGTGCCGTCAGCACTGGAGGTTTTTGATTCTTGTGAAAGTTGTAGCATGAACAAAATTTTAAAGATTACATGATGTAAAATAAAATTGTGATCATACGTTTGCATTTTTCATATTTAATATCAAGAACTGTTTTTTTCCCTAAAATGTATAAACTGAATATCAATCTATACTTTTGATCCAACTTAACAAAAATGTTTTATTTATTATATTCAAATAAAACCAATTTCAGCTTTAAAACAAATTTCCTTGATAAACATAAGACTTCCAAAAACTTCACATTTTTATCCCTCAAATCTTCATCTGAAATGAAGACTAGATCTCTGTACAGGGCCTCCTATTTTGTTACCAGTCCCTCAGTTCAATAGTTACGCTGGGACTGGTTTGGGGTTACAAGATTTTTTTAAAAACATCCATGATCCAATGACCATCAAATACAACAAAAATCAAGGCACTTCAAGCTAAGACAGCACCATACCATTAAAAGTCTAAATTTTAGAAGTTGTACAGAAAGCAGCTATTAGTCTATAAGCAAAATTTTTAAAATGTGGAGTTTTCCTTATATCAATTGACTTTAGTACTTGCCTTGTCCACCATATCCACCACTGTAGTCATTGAAACCACTCTGGTTGTAACCACCACCTTGGTTATAACCACCTCCGTAGTTATTGTCATTGTAACCTCCACCATAATTATTATAACCACCGCCATATCCTATAACGAGAAATTTTTATTCATGTTTTGATTGTTTGTTGGGCTTTAACGCTGGAGCAGCAATATCTTAGCTATATTCAGGCGATGAACATGAAGTGGATGATAAAATGAACATGAAATGATGATGAAATGAAAAATGGGATGGGACACAAGGACAATGGGGTCGACAAATTTTGATTGCCACTGGAAATAGGGTGAATTGTTCTATGTTTGTTAAATGTTCTTGCAGTGAAATGGCCTTTGTAGCTGAACAGTATTAAAAATTATTGACTAACGTTTGAATATTTGGCTAAATATGTTTAAAATTGCCAATACAATACAAATACAAAAGTTTGCCAATATGGAAAATAGCCGTCCGATACAGGATTTAGCTGTCCAATAATCATAATCATATTGAACTGGTTAATATCCATATTGGCCTAGAGTATTGGAAAAGTTAGTAAATAATGGTACAATTACCTAAGATATTCCATATTGGCTGAGTTATTGGTCCTAAGCTAGAAATATTGGACTTCCCCTACACCTCAGTCCTATATGGCTAGCCTAGGACTAATCAATAAGCCAATATAGAAAACCTTGTGCAATAACACTATAGCGACAATCAATCAACAGTACATCATGCTCATACACACACTGCTAATATCTCCTTCAAAATTAGGGTTTATAAATTTGCAGAACATCAGAACCTACCAGATTTGCCAAATAGCTGCATTTTTGGGAGTTTTTTTTGGACAACATAAAAAAATCAGGGTTGGCAGGGAAAATAGGATCGGTCAGGTTACCAGCAAAACAGAATTTTTTAGGCCTCATCTGAAGAACAAACATAACAATGTACTGTAACTATTTTAAAATTTTGAGAATCAAAATGAAGGTGTGAATTGCATGCTCAAATACATAGTAAGAAGAGCAACCCTGAAGATCAACAAAAATCTGATAAATGTTTCTGAATGAGTTAGTTCTACTAAGTACCATTACTAAATCTTTTAAAAGGAACACTTAATCACATGACATCTGTTGTTACAGTAAAAGTAATGAAAAAATACAAATTGGTAATTCAACTTGAAAGTTCAGTCAAATATAGTACTTTTTCTTAATAAAGTGAGGTACATTTTGTTGGTCTCCCCTCAATATCCTCACCTTGTTGATTACCATATCCTCCTTGGTTATAACCTCCTCCGTAGTTTCCCTGACCTGCAAAAGATAATAACAATCTTCTTCAGGGTGAGAGGCCACAAAGCAAGACAATTCAAGTAAAAAAAAAAAGTTTGTATCAAAACAAAGCAGATCTGTCCATTATCTCTACTTGTTCTTTATTAACACAATATGTTGTGTCCCTTACTAGCACATAAAGTGTCAATCTCTGTAAGAATCAGGCAGAGGGTGAAACATAGTATGAAAAATCTTACCATTCCGAAAGTGTAATTTAACTATTTGCACTATCAGAGTCAAAGGACAAGATTTTTCATATCATTTCGGTAAATTGAGTTATAATTTCATTGAAATGCACTGAAAATGAACATTTCAAGGATAGAAATCTCTGTCAAAACTCTCATTTTTCTAACTATTGAAAAATTTCTGAACAAATCCAGTGACAGAGAGATCAAATAGAGGTCTTTTTCTGTATTGTCAGATTGGTGGGGTTTTGACATGCATCTTTCTGACTGTTCCCATTTTGCCTGATAATTACCAGTAAGTACACTTATTTTCTTGTTGAATTTAGAAGTGTGAAGTTAATATCATTATAGGTAAATTCATGCTTCAAGAGAAAGGTGATTGATCACAGATACCTTGCATTTTACTTTTTCAAAGAGAAAAGGGATTATAACTCCTGATAAAAAAATCTTGACATGTATTAGTGGTTGAAAACATTACATTTCAAATGAATAAGTTGGCTAGTCTTTTAAACATCATTAGGATAACAATGTGTAATTAGCACACAAATTATCAGAAGTGAAGACCACTGCTTACTGACTCAATATGGAAATAATTCCAGAATAATATCCTTTAACTAGGAGCTGTCCCAATACAGAAATAATCCCAAATGAATCTGTATAAAATGTATTATTTCTAATCTCAAGATTTTCATATTTTGTTTTTTTTTCTTTTTTGACAAGTTCAAAATGCAATAAAAAGGCAGAAATACATCCCAGCAAAATTGATTCGATTTACCTCCTCCTCTTCCCCCTCGGCCACCACCACGACCTCTACCTCCGCCTCCACCACCCTCACTGGCTTTCGGCAGTGCTTTCTTTACTTCTACTCTCTTCCCATTCAACTGGAATTCTTTCTTCACTGAATAACACAAATAAATCAGTTAGATTTTAATATACTCTGTATGAAGTATACTTTGAAGGTTTATAAAAACAGTGGATGAACTACTTTACTTTGCTTTATTTCAAACAACGTTGTCAATTCTTCCCAAGCCCCATAAAAAACAGATCAATAATTTTACCTAAAAATGTCAAAAAACCAAAGTGTTTACTACTGATTGAAATCAAAAAGGACCTTTCAGTGTGGTGAGATACAAAACTGGAGAAATTCCATTGTGATGTCAAAATAGGTGACAATAATTAAGTGTCATAATAATTACTTACAAACACATTTATCAACAGCATCGTAATCTTCAAATTCAACAAAACAAAAACTTTTAGGTTTTCCTGTTGCTTTGTCCATCACCATTTCAACCTTTGCAACTTCTCCAAATTCACTAAAGAGTTCTCGGATCATTTCTTCTGTCGTGCCTTCCTTCATTGCACCAATGAACATTTTTTTAATGGATCCATGAATGTCTGGTTTATCAGAATCCTGTAATAAACATACATTGTACTTGCACATGCATATTGTATCATCAACAAGCCAAATGTCCCCCACAAAAGAAGCATAACATATTTTTCATATAAATGTAGTTAATCATGCTTTGTTTTTATTTATTTTTTAATTTTTGTTTTACAGTGTATTAAGTTTTTTTTTTTTTTTTATAAATATTTATAGTGAATTAAATGTATTAATTTGTTTGTAAATTATTGTAATGACTTTTTTTCTTCTTTATAAGGTTATATAAAGAAGTTGCTTTGAATTCTTGATTTAACTGTGCAGATATAGGACATCATACTGAAAATCTGTGCAATATAATTGTACAAGCACAATTACCTGTTAATATAAATCAGGGTAGGAAACTCACTCAAATTCTAGCCAGACCTGAATACAATTTTTCAATATATTTACTATATAGCTGTATAGATTTTAGCTAAAATTAGCCAGCCCTGCCAAAATATAGCAAGTCTCGGGCTGGCAGGTAGGCTACTATTTCTAACTCTGCTATGAATGTCATCTAATTATGGGATATCACTTAATGTTGAATGCTACACAGCTAGCATTACCTAAATTTGTTAACTTGTGTGAGTGAAAAATGACTTCCAATATACCTCTCTTGGCATTGCTCTTTTGGTTTCAACCTCTCTTCCATCCAGTTTGTGTGGTCTTGCAGCCTGGGCATCATCAAGCATGTGAGATTTGGAATAAGTGATAAACCCAAATCCACGAGACCGCTTTGTGTTAGGATCTTTCATAACAACATGGTCCTCAATTTCTCCCCACTGTTCAAAATGGGCTTTAAGTCCATCATCTGTTGTTTCATAACTGAGACCACCTACAAATAATTTTCTGTACTGTTCAGCTTCTGGGTCTCTGGGGTCACTGTATGGTCTGCTTCTTCCTCCTCTCTGAAAAACATGTACAGGAAACATTTTTTTTTTACTTAAGTACTTGAGAGTGACATACTGTATAATTTAGAAAATGGATTGTTTTCAAATGCTAAATATAACAATTCACCCTGCAATTTAATTATTCATCTACATTTAACAGTAAATTAGTGTTACACAACGGTACAAAAGGTCACACTGTATATATACTTAATGTGAGACAGCAAAAGAAGTCATTAACTTATCTGCATAGTGTAATGACAAAGGGACAATTGTGTACGTTGACAATTTGTAGTAATTTTTTGTAGGAGGAAGTTCTTTAAATGAAGGAAGCTAGCTATGGCCTATGCTTGCAGTGACAATCCATGGTGTATAGTCAATTTATTCAGTTGTCAGTGAGCAGTGTGAATATAATTTTAATTACAAATATCGTTTAAAATTGGTGAGAATCCATGACATACTTAATGAGCCTGATTATTAGACGAAAGAACAAAGCATGAAAGCGTTGCATGCCGGCAGGTGCGAGCTGAATATACAATCAACGCATTTGTGCATAAAGATTCCATCGAGACATAAACAACAACACAAAAGAGCAGAATTTGGCTTAATATCGAAATACACACCTGACCCCCTCCACCACCACCAAAGTTGTTATAGGGCATTGTTTTTTCTGAATGGTGTTCTTGCAGTACAGAATTGAATGGCGGATCGATGTCACATGACCGCATGACGAAATTTATCGGAAGTTGCCGAAGTTCAAAGGATACGTTCGATAGGAAGCCATGAAAACTAATGTTCTGTATATTTTTTAAACTCTGGCTTCTCTTAATATTCTCTTCGTTCTGTCAATATTTAGCCTACAAATGACGCTTTTTCTCATTTATTTTCTTTTGCGGAATACTTGTTACAAAGGATATATTCTACTATCACTTAATGTCGGAGAACATATAAATAAGCAATAGTCTAGCTCAGTGTATCACTGAGAGGAACCTGATCATAAGCCGGGTAGGAAATTAGAGGTAGCATAATGAGAGAGACATAGTACAAAGAGCAAAAGAAAATTCTAAAGTAGTATGGAATTAAATTCAAACAAATAAGCCGTTTTGGAGTTACCCCCCCCCCATTTTTACTGATTTTAATAAATACACAATATAAGCACAAACAAAGGCCGTGACCACTTGCAGTTAACAGCTGACATATTGTGATAAAATAATTAATTTGTAATAATTATTATTGTAATAAAATTAATGAATATCTGGCGTTGTGCCTATTAATCGAAATTAGAAATATCTTTTAATTTACATTTTATTTATGAATTCGATTTGACGAACTTCATAGGGTAGCACATTATAAACCTTAATGTTGAAATGTTTAGATATACCTGCCTTTAAAATAGGAAATTAAAAAAAGGTGTGGGTTAATTGGCTGCACTGGGCAGTTCATTTGTAAAGCCAAAACTCTTGAAATTAGTATAATAATGATTTTTGCATGAAATCTTGACTTTTTGTCCATTATACAAGAAAAAACCCGTGCCTCTCCCCGCGGCATAATGCATGCCAATAATTTGAAGTTTTAAACCCTACCCTCAATAACCCAATCTATGCTTTATTAATTTTAATATATATGGTGTTGTTGTAGACTACGTGTATTTGATCTTTTCCCTGATCTATTCCATAATTGAACTCTATGTTTCCAAATCCAATCGCCTGTATGAAGAACCATGGTTTATTGAAGTAAGAGATTTTTTTTAGTCTCATAATAAATTCAATTTTTTCAAAGTAACATGGTCTACGAGTTCTTTAGTCGACTGTTAAGATGCAAACATACACACAAATTGATATCATGTAGATATTATTTTTGAATGTCAGTCCTGCAAGTGTAACACGTGACCTTCGTAGAAAAAGATTCTGATATTTCGATGCCAATTTTAGGCTTATTATAAATATTTGAGATGTTTGAGTTGTTTTTATTGTTCACTATAGTGTTCCAAATGCATATGCAAAATTTGAACTTACACTTACACTTTAAGGGTATAGGTAAAACAGACAATGCAACAACCCCGCACATTCTAAAACTAACAAAGACGAAGAATAAAAGAATAATGTTTGAACATTCTCTAGCATTTCTATATAATTGTAGAATTCAGTTAACGCATGAGAACTTGCTTTCAATACCAGACATGTATCACACTGAAAGCTGTATTTTTTATATGGCCTAGCTGGCCGAGTGGTCTAGGACGCCGGACTTAGTGCAGGCGGTGCCATAGATGTCACAGCGGTACGAGTTCGAGTCCCGCGGATGGAATCCAAATTTGACAGTTCTAATATCGTTGGAAATTTTTCAAGCACGAAGTCCAGTGCCCTAGACCGCTCGGCCAGCTAGGCTATTTTGATCCGATGGATATGCATATCCAAATGCATAGTATTAATAGATGTGCTATTAAAACCTTTGAATGCAGATCTGCGTCAACATCAAGTATTACCTTCCGGGCTCCTCATGTCTACAGGTAGATTACGTGACAACCATTGCTTTTTAAACGCAACTTTACAATTCCTGTTTTTAACTTCTTCTGTTTGCAAGACAATTATCATACATTTTAAGTGAAAAATACGAATACAAGACCTTACGTTTTTAATCCGACATGGTTATTAAATTATTTTAAAAAATGAAATAAGCAAAAGCTTCCCGCGTGAATTATCGTGACCAATCGTCACGCATGCGCACAATCGTGAGTTGAGCCGGGTGAATATAGACGCATATATTCTCGTCAATTTCATACTCAGGTATATTGTAAGGTGTATATTAAGTAATTTAGTCGAATGCAAATTTGTCGATATTTACTCAGTACCCACAAATTACTATAGACACTGCAACGTTACACTTGTAATCATCCCCACGTTCTTAATGAAATCAAAATATCTGCAAAATGGCGCCTAAAATAGTATTGTTTTGGTCCAACTTTCATGCTTCTAGTGTTATGTGCAACAGTTCATTCACGGATATCGTGTGCGTATCGCTAATTCGTGTCAAACTTCTTTAGGTGGCGACTGTTTAAATTCCATTCACATCTTGAACGTTTTGTTCTGATGATTTTCTTACATCTTTCAGTCACATGTTTTTGTGCATTTACGTGCTTGCACAGAATTGAATATTTTACATTCCGCTGACTAAATTTGTAACCAAAATAATAGGTTTTATGTAATGAATTGGGAGAGCCTTTAAATACAATAAATACGTATTTCAAGATATTACATGCAATACATTCATCCACACTTGTCAATTTGCCTGGAATGATCCCAGATTTGTCTCTTTATAACAACCTGTTTCAGAACATTTTATACTCAGCGTCACATAAATAACATACTGTTAAAATTTGAATAAAAATATTTTCTACGACTTTATTGACACCTACCGTCGTTTAAATTGTCTTAAATGACTTGCTCATTCGTTTAGCCAAACGGCTTCTCCCTAAACATTGAATCGTTAAATTCCGGTCAGATTTTAATTCTCGGTGCCAATATTTACATTGTAAAAAGTCGGCCATGTTTACAGTGATCGGGTTGCTAGGAGATGTTGTTTACGTTTAAATGGTTTGTCCAAAAACCGAAGAACCCAGAATGCATTTCGACGTTATTTCGGATATCTCGGATTTATTTTACGCAAACAACGTACAATACCGAGAAGTTGATCAATCAGCCGATTGTCACCGGAGTTCGACGGGAACTTACGAACTTCGTTTGTAAACAAATCGTCCTGTAGAAACCAACATGGCGGATATTGGTATGGGATTTTCCCGTAATGATTTGTTACGCATGATTTAAGCTAATAAGCGACTTGTTTAGGGAGA
Organism: Perna viridis; assembly: GCA_037379345.1. Taxonomy (NCBI): domain Eukaryota; kingdom Metazoa; phylum Mollusca; class Bivalvia; order Mytilida; family Mytilidae; genus Perna; species Perna viridis. The sequence continues at coordinate 27,280,347 of CM074517.1, read as the reverse complement.
AGCCGTTTGGCTAAACGAATGAGCAAGTCATTTAAGACAATTTAAACGACGGTAGGTGTCAATAAAGTCGTAGAAAATATTTTTATTCAAATTTTAACAGTATGTTATTTATGTGACGCCGAGTATAGTAGGGTATGCAATTTAAGTCCTGTTGAAAATGAATAACATTTCTTACTTCGTTGTCCTCATGAACAAGAAAAAGTCAGACAGAAATTAATCGCTAAAGTAAAATTGTTATACTTTGGTTCCTGGCTTTACATATTACAGGAATAGATCCAAAATCAATATTCTTTTAAATAGTAAATCACAAAATATTTTGAGAATGTCCTCCATATTTATGCTCAGTTGCTTTAAAATTAGATATATAAGTCTCCAATAATATTGAACATGACAGAAATATTAAACAATTATAATGTTACAGCTTCAATTTATCATGTTTCACTGTAATGTACATTTATTGTTGTAATAGGCCATAACCATGCACTGTAATTGAGTTTGTGCCAATAAAGTATTTGTATTTGTATAACCTCTTGGTATCAGAGAATGAGTGTAACTATAAATACAGATGTTATTCATCTTTAAGTTGAAGGAGAATTAAGTATGAAAGCAATGTGAAAATAAGTTTCATTGCACAATGCTCATGCATCTACTTTCCTGTTTTATACATGTAGCTTCAATAGCTCAAGTCTTTGATACTGGAGGATTGACATTTAATAACTACTAGGTCTAAGGTCACACCAGTTTAAACCATAGAAGTTGATGATTGGTGAAGAAAATATGTGTTAACATTTAATGAACCATGTCCTATTTAGCTTGTGGATGAAAAAACTACATGCCCAAATTGAAATATAGGTTGTACTTTAGTAAATGAATGTTGAAAAGTGAATAAAAAGTTATTGTCCTACGGGGAAGTATAATTTAACTTAATTTAATTTAACTTTAACTTTAATCAGTTTCAACAATATATTTTTGACCTTACTGATAGATAATTAACTGGACTCGAGGATAATGTCTACCCACAAGGCAATAATTCATCCCTTAATATAGAAAGTTGTACCCTCATGATACTATGTTCTTCCTTCAAGTTGATAACATACATGATTTTCTTTCACTTAATTCAAATGTGGATTTTGCTATTATTTTTTTTCTTTTAATCATACATTCACTTCTGATTTCATCAATTTCTACTTTTTATGTTGGGTTGGCAAAATCATGTTTTGCATATGCCATTCGCACAAAGAAGTTTCACAGTTAGGCTGAAAAAAAATGTCTGTTTAGGGTTACATTCCTCCCAAAAATAGGGTAGGTAGCCATTTTCATTTTTTTTTTTTTTTTCATTTTATTTTTTCTTGACTAAAGTTGAGCCTATATTTGTAAAATAGCATCATCTTTAAGTCATTAAAGTGCATGGTTTTAAGTAGAAAGTTTAATTTTTAACATACACACCTATTAATGATGTCTTTTATTACAATATACTTATTTTTTTGTAGGAATTTGAACAAAATATAAGTACACTGTATTTTAAAATGTTACCTGCAAATATATTTTCAAAAGTTACAAATTTCTCTGTTCATTGATGTATTTTTTGAAAGACAAAGTGAAAAAATGCATATTTATATGAATAAAGTGTTATCAAAGTGTTTCATTCATTTGTTTTATTAAACCTTGAGTATGAAGAATGTCAGACCTGTATTTTATAGATGTACAAGTGTATGTCTGGTACCTTAAAATAAGTGGCAACAAGCAGAAACCGCTATCCTGTTCACGCTAGAACTAATGCAAGTTCATGTTGCTGATTGTAATATGTATTTCTTCATAGTGTTGTTTTATGTGTCTTCTATGTCTAATAATTTTGTCTGGTTTTGTGTTTTGGACTTCAGAAATTCAAACCTCCTTAAGGCTTTTAATGTTTAGTTGTTAAAAACCATCAGTCTGACACTGTACAAAGACTGGCGGATAAAAGGCTCTTGAATATTATCTGTTTAAGTCGTAATTGAACCTGCACAATCCATCGTCTTTGGAAGTGAAATCTGTCTTGCACTTAACAGTTAATGTAAATGGTTTTTCTGTCAACTTCTTCAAAAAGCTCTGTAAGTACAATCAGTCTATTTGGAAGGGCTGACATGGGAGATTTGCATTCTTGGTGACAGCATTTATTATATTTTAGTGCCACGATACTTGTTGCTTCCATTGTGCTCATCATCAGTAATATGGCTTGGATTTACGTGATATAAATCAGTCTCCTATTCAAACATGATTGTGACCTGGTTTTAAACGTACTGTTGGTTTACTGGAAATGATCCGTATTATACCGGAAATTGGCAGAAATTGTCGATTTTGTTAATTTTGGAGGAAAAATGTATTAGAGTGGGTCGGGAAACCCAAAACAGACATATTTTTTTTGGCCTTGTGTAATATCTTGAGGGAGTAACATCAATGTTTTTTGAGTGGCCACATTCTGCCACCATACTAAGAATGCAAGACTTCATCTGGTTAAATAAATTGTTCTGTCTTTGAAAGTCCTGTGTATTACCACAATATAAATGAATCTTATTTCTGTCAAATTTTGGTCTTTCTCTGATCTTCAAGAAGCTGGACCTGGCTTCATTGTGCCAGACATGTCTGACAAGTTTGTACTTTTTGTCTGCTTAGTATCTGAAAAATTAATTAATTCTTACTCAGTGCTGTCATAAAAAGATCTTATTTATAAATTGTGTATTTGAATTCTTAGATACAACACAGAACAAAATGGCAGCCAAAGAAAAAGATCCCGTGGAAGATATGGAAGATGGTGATGATGAGGAAGAAGAATACACAGTAGAAAAGGTTGTTGACTCAAGAATGAAAAACGGCAAGAAAGAATACCTGCTCAAATGGAAGGGATATCCTGAGTAAGCATTTATGGAAACAAATTGTATTACTGATTATGCACCAGTACCACTGTTGGTCTGTAAATGTTTCTAACACCACTTTCTTTGCCAAAAAAAAACTTAAGCAGTGATCAAGTGACCAGTGCTCTAGGTTTTCACGATTTTTCTGTTTCTATATGGTAGGTTAGCATGAAAATCGATTTTAATGAACTCTCTGATATTAGAAAACAACATGTAAAACTTGTCACTGTGTATGTGGCCTTAGATAAATTTTGCTTGCCAAGCATATTAAGAAACTAGAATTCTAAAGACCTGTCAAAAATATAAGATAGAATAATTTAAATCCTGTATAGGCTATGTAGGACTATCTCATAAATATATGAATGCTCTCACATTTACGAATGTATGGAATTAGTAATGAGTATATTAAAGATAGTTAACAATGAAAATTTTAAATAGTTGTGTGTTTTATCTATTTTGATGTTTATATTTTAGTTCTGAAAATACTTGGGAACCTATGGAAAATTTGGACTGTCCTGATCTCATTGCTGAGTTTGAAGATAAATTGAAAAAGAAGAAAGAATTGGAAAAAAAGCGGAAATCTGCAAATGGAACAGATGATGGTGCTGCAAAAAAGAAGAAAAAAGTTGCAGATGCCAAATCCACCGTAAGGAAGGTTGGGAGATGTTGGTTATAGACATCATCCATGACTCACTTTATGTTTTCATACATTACTGTGATAGGGGAGGCAATGCTATCGTAATTTTTCAATCTGATTAAGATTTACTATGATGAAAAACTTCATGTAAATTTAGAAAATTCCATGTCAGCATAAAAGATATTCTGTGCAAACTTTAAGAAGTGGAGTAAATTTTGTTTTTATTTCTAAAATTAATTATGTGAGATGCATACACTGTGCATACTTATTGTTCAAACCTTAACATTGCCTTCCTTACCACTGCATCATCTATATTAATGTATATGATTTGTAGTTTCAATTCCATTCAAATCTCAGTTTCATCCAAAACTTGGCTACATAGAAAACTTTTTCAAGTAAATAAATTTGATGTATACACATATATGTATACAGGGATGTTTTTTTCCCTGCTTTTTAGCGCTACTGCCATCACTTGGTGTCTGTCGTCATCAACAATTTTTATAAACTCTTCTCCTCTGAAACTACTAGACCAATTGGAACCAAACTTGGTATGAAGGTTTTTTGGGGTATCCTGCATAGAACTGATGTGGGGATTTTTGATCCGTCAAAAAACATGGCTGCCGTTACTAAAACTAGAACATAGGGGTCAAACGGTAGTTTTTCGCATATATCTCCAAAAGGGTTAGGTTTAGCCAAATTATGACAAAGAGTTAAAAGTGTTCAGCATGATGAGATCTATCTGTGATCAAATTTTCATTTTAATCTGTTCAGCCACGTTGAAATTACTGCCCTTTTTCGATGTTTTTTTTTGCTATTTTAAATGTTACTTCTTTCAAAAATCTTCTCCTCTGACACTACTTGACCAATTGGAACCAAACTTGGTATGAATGTTCCTTGGGGTATCATGCATAGAACTGTTGTGGGGATTTTTGATCCATCGAAAAGCTTGGCGGATGTTACTAAAAATAGAACATAGGTGTCTGACAAAAGTTTTTCGCATACATGTATTTCTCCAAAATGGTTAGGTTTAGCTCATTCTGAAAGGGGTTACAGTGTTCAGCATGATGAGATCTATCTGCGGTTAAATTTTCAATTTAATCTATTAAGCCATGTTGGAGTTACTGCCCTTTTCAAAGTTTTTTGCTATTTTAATGTTATTTCTTTCAAAACTCTTCTCCTCTGACACTATTTTACCAATTGAAACAAAACTGATTATAAGTGTTCCTTGGGGTATCCTGCATAGAATTAAAGTGGGATTTCTGATCCGTCAAAAAACATGGCCACTGTTACTAAAAATAGAACATACGGGTCAGACAGTAGTTTTTTGCATATAACTCCAAAACCGTTAGGTTTAGCCAAATTCTTTCAATAGCTGAAATGATCCTTATTTTTAGGACTACAAAAGTCTCAAGGCATAAAATTTGTCAGACACCTTTTAAGAGTCAATGTCCTTGACAAGGGAAAATGAAAGTTTTTTTTTTTTTTTTTTTTTTTTTATACAGTTTTCGACCAATGTCTTAAAAACTATGATAGGTGTAGACTTTCATTTTCTGAAATGATAATTATGATAAGTCTTATCAAAGTTTTCTCGAGTCAAAATTGTTGGACAACTTCTTGTTTAATTTATTGCCCTTGAAAGGCAAAGTTCAACCAGGTGAGAGATTCAGGCTCTTGGGGTCCTCTTGTTAGTGGAATTCTGCTATTTCAAATCTGGATATTACTGTTACAATTTATTTTTTTACTGTATATTAAATTTCCCAATTTGCCAATTTCCCCTTTGTAGACCTCATAAAATCTTCTTTAGTATAATCAGATAACTAAAATAAATCAGATTTTATACACCCATATTATTTTTTTGCCAAATTTTACACCCGCAATATATTATATATATTAAATATAACTATTATATACAGTTTTACACAATTCATGTAACTCCGAAGAGCTCCTACAAATTATCATGAAATGCTGTTAAATGTTTAATTTATATTTGCTTGAGGTTGTTTTAGGATACATGTACATGTATATTTTTTGTTTTTTATTTTTGTCTGTCTAAACCTTACCAAGAACAGTTTTATGTACCTAACATATTTACTCAATATGGATGTCTGCTTGTTTAATATGTAGTTACTAGTATTTGGTTTAAAAGATCTTTGGAATATTTTATTTGTACATAGTGTACATTCAGGAATTTAACTCAAGTGCTAGGAAATAAATCTCAGACGTAGGATTTCTTGAGTCAAAATGTCTTGACATCATCTCTGTGTACATGTATATACATGTATGAGAGAATGGCATTGGTAGTTGCTTTCTGTCATCGTCAGTTTGACATTATGCTGCTAAATTAGAAACTGTCTGTGATGTCAGTACTGTTGTACACAAGTATGGATGGAGAATATAAAGTTAAATAAAGCTTTCTTTATGGTATGGGTTATGCCTATCATTGGAGACTGTATGGTGACCTGTAGAAGTTCAAATGTAAGTTACTTGGTATTTGGTAGATGACTGTCTTATTGCCAATCATACCACATCTCCTATTTTTGTATGTATATATACACACTTCTCTGTCTACATTTGTAAACCAAAGTACTGGTGTCACAGTCAATAAGTGCATAGGATCTTATCTGACAGTGGGAATTGTACAAACACTTGCATGAAGTCTAACCTGAAAATATTGCTGTAACTTTTCCTTTTACATTATTACATTGTATATAGTTGTATGAAATTTTAGGAAGAAGACAACAAACCACGGGGTTTTGACAGGGGCTTACAACCAGAAAGAATAATAGGTGCCACAGACAGTTCAGGAGAACTCATGTTCCTTATGAAATGGTAAGACAAACATTGAATGTCATGCTCAAAGATGTCTGTAGGAAAGAAACTATGATTAGTAAAACTCTTTTTGCAGAATAAAAGGAATTTGATGGTAAAATGTACTGAGAATAATTTCAACTCCAAGTAAGCATTTACATTTATATTTTTAACAGACTGTCAAAAGTTATGCTGTCATATAAAGATAAATTGCTGTCGTCTTTATGACATAGGTTTTCAGGTAATGAGGACCATTGGACCTCAGTGACATTTTAACAGCAGGCTCCATCCCACCAAAGCAGGAATTTTGCCAGCAACTGATATTCTCTCCAGTTAAACAATTGTCAGTCATTGTTATGGTCATGTGCACATGGCTACATATAAGCTTCACGGCCCTGTTATACCATATGATACATTCAGAAACAGATTTACCTCATAACAGAATAAATTAAATCCAATTAACAAAGATTATCCCATCAGGAAGTGTCTTATACACATCAAAATGCAAGAATTGATAAAAGAAAATGGATGACATTTGTTTACACTTTTGTCATGTGCCTTTTTTTGGCTGGAAAATCAGTAAACAAATAGATGGGGATTCCCAAATTTTTGTAAGGAAATTCTAAAGGCATTGTCATAATATTCAGATAAAGGGAATTAGAGATGATTGCAAAAGAACACAATTAATGGTCATGGTAGTTTGGTAGAAATTTTATGACTTGTAAAAAGAATAAAGTTTGTTTAAAAAATATAAATAAAAATTATATTTTAAGATAAAGTTAATTAGACCACAAAGGCCAAAGGTCAACATGTTTTAAAATCAGGGACTATAAAAGCATAGTAATATAAAGTCCTTGATAGAAATAAAACACCTGTATCTGAAGTAGCACTTTATTATTTTGCATCAGTCAAGTGACTAATGGTTTTAGGTTCTTTTTGAAAAAAAAAAAATTTGGCTCTAATTTCTGAAAATCTGCAACAAAAATTGGTAGCTGGCGATTTTTCTGGCGACAGAATTTTGAAAGTAAGAGCAGCCCCTGCCCCAAGCTAATTACAACTCTCAACAGGTGTCAACATTTTGTTGAAACAATCACCTAATTCACCAATAACACTTCTCGGGCACATTGAGTATATGTCTATCACTAGATCACTCAAGTATGACTTCAATGCACATAGTTAAAGATCCATAAAAGTGTTGGTAAAAATTGCTGCTGGAAAAATTCCTTTTCATATCTTTAGCTTTGTATCAAAATGACATAAAAAAAAAAACTGTTAATCATTAATTTTTGTACATCATATTTGACTGAACTTGATGTAGGTAATTTGGTCACTACCCTGGTATCACTACATTTTGTAGTTGCATGTCTGCAATATTAATAATCTTGAAACTTATCATTTATGCTGTCAATGAACTCTTCTGAGACCAATTCTTAATATATAACTGTGAAATAATGACATAAAATTTTCATTACTGGTCTGGAGTTGAAATTGTGCTAAAAGTAGAATCTGATCAGGCAACACAGGGGAAATACTAATTTGAAAATATTTGTAACTGCACTGTGCTAGATGTATTTTGCGGTTATATAGGGTTTGTATGGGTCCTTGAATCCTTGAAAAGTCAGGGAATTTTATTCAAATTACATATTGTTTTATTAAGTATTGAAATAAGCAGTCTACTGTCTTCTTTACCTCACGTTCGGGGAGGTAAGTCAAGGGTGAATCAAACTTTGAAACTTTTTATTTCTCAAAGACCCCAACTGGGCTATGTGAATACAAGCATGTAAACAATACAACATTTTTTACAATTAAATGGCATACTGTATGAAACATACATATAGTTTGAAATATCAAATATTAAAGTGGAAGTAATACAAATCAATGGTAAATGGAAGGCAAATTGTAATTGTAGTGAATTACAAAATAATATTTCAGTTTACTAGAGACAATATAATTTTACAAAATTTTGCAACATTCATTTTAGTAAAATAATCATCTGAATTAAATACATCATGAAATTTCACAGTATTTGGTTTCGTAATAAAACTATCTGGTAATAACCTTTTTCTTTCATCATAAAAAAATTTGCATTCAAACATGTAGTGGAATTCGTCACCAATATTATTCATATTACAAATATCACATATACGATCATCTCTATCTACCCCCCAGAAACGCCCTTGTTCAACTGGCAATCTATGATTTAAACATCTGTAACTACAAAATGCTTTTCTCAAGTCAAAAGGAAGATTAACTAAGTAGCTTTCAAAGTTATGACTACATTTGAATACTCTATAATTAAGGCACTTAGCAATATTAAAAACTTTCTCATGCCATGACTGTTTATACTGATCACATAACCTTTGTTTTACCATACATGACAATGTTAAATTTTGTGGTACATTTTGCAACAACCAAAATTTTGAATAGCCACAAGTATTTAATACATTTTCAATACAAGTTAACCATTTTGAATGGTAAAATTGCTTAATATGCATAGTGTACAGAAGTTTATACAAAATAGCACTAATTTTGTCTTGCTTATTACATATAATTCTTTTCCAAAATGCTATCATTCTACTTTTGATAAAAATATCGATGGGAAATCTACCCAATTCACCATAAATAATACAGTTTGGTGTACTCTTTTTAAGACCAAGTATTTGTAAAATTGTACACAAAAAGACTCAAATACATCATTATTGTTAAAACCCCATACTTCACAACCATAAAGTAATATTGGAACTACCATAGTATCAAAAATTTCGAGTTGTAAATCTAATGGCAAATTAAGTTTCCTACTCTTCTTTAAAATACTGAACAGAGCTTTCTACCTTGCATAACTAACTTTGTTTTATTTTTACAAAAAGATCCATTTGACATAAATACAATACCTAAATAAGTAAAATCATCTACAATATTAATTACTTCACCATTAAATGTAAATACAGGGTCATTATGAAAATTTACATTTCTCTTGCGAAAAATAACAATCTTTGTTTTGGAAGCATTTACTTCTAATTTCCAGGTTTTACAATATAAATACATTGCATTTAGTGCAGCTTGTAATTCATTTGAGATTCAGCCAATATTACAGTGTCGTTTGCATATAATAACAAGTATAACTTCATATACACTGACAATTCTTCATTATCAAGAAAAATATGAGTAGCATTGTATATATTTGACAAACCATCGTAAGAATGCGATATAAATTCAACAAGATCATTTAAAAACAGTGAAAAAAGTACAGGTGATAGATTTTCGCCTTGGTGAACACCTACATTACTACTAAAATAATCTGAAAATTCTGTACCTTTTCTGACACAAGATTTTGCATGTGCATACATATTTTGAATAATTTTAAACATTTTACCATCAATACAGTTTGATAACAATTTATGCCATAATGCTAATCTATCAACAGAATCGAAAGCCTTTCGATAATGTATGAAAGCACAACATAAAGGTTTATTACATCTAGTATAAAGATCGATTAAACATTTCAAATTAAAAATATGGTCACATGCGCTATAGTGTTTTCTAAAACCTGCTTGTTCCTCACACAATACATTGTAATTTTCTAAGTAGCAATTAAGTCTGTTATTTAAGACAGTAGTGAAGAGCTTACCAAAACAACTTAAAATTGTAATACCCCTGTAGTTGTCTGGACTACAGGGATCACCTTAATTCTTATATAATGGAATAATAAAACCCTCTGACCGAATATCAGGAATTATACCACAATCAAAAATAATATTAAAAAGTTTGACAAAAAGAGGTAGTAACTTAAAACATGAATGTTTCAAAAATTCATTTAATATCATATCTGAACTACAAGCTTTATTGTTTTTCAAACTTTTAACAGCATCTAAAGTGTTCTAAAAAACATTCTATAGATACCTTATATACAATTTTTTGCTTACTATCATTATTACATGTTCTACTCAATAACGACCAGTATGACTAAGTCATTTTGTCTAAGACCTCTGAGTTTTTAATAGATTTTTTCTGATACTCATTATATTGCTTATTCAGCACCTTCTTATAATCTTTACTACATTGTACAAGATTGCTTTTACTTTCAGCAGTACAAATTCTCCAATTGAGATTTTTTGCTCTATTATATTTTTTACGTTTTTCATGACATTCTTATACCATGGTTTATTTATTTTACAGTTTCTGTTACAACTGACTTCTCTATTAACACAATCAAACAATAATTCACTATCAGTAGCAGCATATTTAATTATATTGTTACATTCTTCAACAAAACTATTGACAACATCTTTATTCACAGTATCAATATCAACCAAATTTAATTTTTTAATAAGAGTACTAATATCTTCATCACATAATGAATTCTCAAAAGTCTGACAATTTTCATTTTTCCATTTTGATTTTTTATCTACATCATTAACCTTATCAGTATTTTCAACAATATTTTCATTAGGTTTACATAACAATTCAATATCCAATGCATTATGTACATCACTAAGCATACTATCAAAAGAACACATTTCAAAGTTTGATACATTTGAAAAAAGAATAGGCAACAAGATACAGTAGTCAACAGTAGATAATTCTTTAGAAGTGAAAGACCCAATCTGCTTATCTTTACCTAACCTACCATTTGCTATTAACAAATTTAAATCTTTACAAAATTGTAGCAAACGATTACCATAATTATTCACAAATTTATCATGGTTATAGCGTTTATACTCAATACCTAATTTGTCTAAATTTGCAAGATCAAATTCTTGTTTTGTTACATAGTCTAACTGTATAGAATTACATACATAATCATCTAAATTTACATAGTCATCTTTAACACCAGTTCTAGCATTAAAGTCGCCTAAAAGGCAAACTTGAGTAAATCTTCTTGGATTACATCGAAAAAGTTTATATCACTATAGTCACTATTTTCAGGAGGAATGTAAATTGAACCAAATAAAATAGGATCATAAAGAACATTATTTAGAACAAACCATACAGCATTTTCAGATGAACCTTTCAATAGTTCAATATTTTCACAAAGAACATTTTTAACAAACACAATATTACCACCAGATTTTCTTTTAGCACCCTTTCTATTTAAAGGTGGTAGATGTACAAAATTTGCTATTTGTACATCATCATAATCATCAAGCATAGATTCACTGAAACATAATATATCATAGCTTTGACACTTTTCTTCTAAATCATAAGCCTTAAGCTTTGAGATTAAACCACAAATATTTATAGAAAACACTTTTAACGAATGAACTTGAACATTTGCATTTGAACTAATAACTGAAATGCACTCCTCATCATTTGAATTTGAACTAATGACTGAAACACTCTCCTCTTCATTTGAACTAGTAATAGAAACATCATTTGAACTCATAAAAGAAATGCTATCTTCTTCATTTTTCGAACAAATATATGATACATTCTCCTCTTCTTTACTAGAAATAGAATGCACTTGCCTTCCATATAATTCCTATAGCTTGGGCATACCGAATTCCTTGTAATCAAGATCCGTAACTCCTAGATGAAAAAGATCATCAACATTTTTGACGTTAAACTTTTTCCCATCTTTCATTGTGCATATTATTTTACCATCCCTTGTGGTAGTGTTTTAACATTGCCAAGATTTTTAACATACTTCAGAAGTTTAAAACGCATAGTAGTTAAGTCCTCATTGATATATACTTTACTCATACCTAGATTTGTTTTCAGTTTCTTTTTGTTAGCAAATAATTTAGCTTTAGCATCTCTTGAAACAACACGGACCAACAATGTGCGCGGTTTCCTAGCTGGGTTACCAACTCTGTGTAATGCAACAATGTCCTCCTTTGTAATATCAACTTCCATGACTTCACACATACCTTTAAAAATGTCAAAATCATCCGTACCCTCTACTTCCTAAAGACCATTAATTCTAATATTTTCCCTCCTCGAGTACTGATTTTGTTTGTCAATTTCAAAACTGTTAGTTCTTACCACTGAACAAATCTTGGTTATCTTAACATCCTGTTCACTAACGCATTTGCCGACAATTTTGGATGAGATCAAGTTTACGGCAGGCAATAACAAGTTTACAACTTTTATGGTGGTCATGTCCGACTCTTACGTAATTGTTCAATCAACTCGGAAATGGGGTACCGTCACTGTCACTGTAATCAGCACATGCATCTGTAAAAACAGAACACAAGTCAGAAAAGCTTTTCATTTTTCCTTTTCCACTTTTGTTTGCGGGTTGAGACGGCATTTTTCCGATTTCAAAGTCCAATATTGTTCAAATCCTTTGTTCACGTGCATGAAAAACAGGCTTCATTGTTCAGAAAAATCCATATTATGAATGTTTACATAGATGTCAGACTGTATTTTCAATTCCATATATCGATGTTTTCTTCTGTAAGTGTTCAGGGACTGGTTTCCGTTTGTGAATGTCATAAAGGGAACCAGATTTAACCAGTGTCAAAACATCATGACCTTATAAAACAAAATGCCAGGAAACTAATTTTCAACCCAAGTGGGTTGAAAAAGAAGAATACAAGTTATTTAAAGGTCAAAGCAGTCAAATCTGGGTAAATCTGGAACTTGAGAAGCTTAGAAGCTCAAGAAGTCATGGTAACACATACCAGCTTTATGAATGTGTTCAAAACATTTGGCATACATAAATATGCTTACAATAATTGAAATACTTATAAAAAGATGTGCAATTGTTTGTGGTTTTGGGTATGGAATATTAAAAAAAAAATCCTGGGAAAGTCGTGGAAGGTTGGAACAAAAAAGGTGTATGAACCCTGTTATACAATAGGTAGCCATACAGAAAACAGCATTTTTTTCAATATTAAAGACATTTAAAATTATGTCAGGGATGTATAGAATATATGATCCCTGATTAAATATAATAGCTAGTGTAAAAGGATTTCTATATTTGATGATTCTTAAAGGCTGGAGAGTTTCTTTTGTAATCAAATCTCGGGTATTGTCTAGAAACATACTTGCATGATAGTGGAAAAAATGTGCTTTATTTGTATGCTATGTACAATAAAGTTTTATTTAATGTCTTTAAATGCTGCTGTAACCAACAGACAATACTGAAATATCTTCTTTATGTCAGATGCTAACACTTCTTAAAAAAATATACCATTAAAATGGTCCTCATTTTCTCTCGCAAAAGTGACTAAAGCTTCCAAAATCCTTGGGAAACAACCTTTAAAAGGAAATATGGAATTCCTGTGATTAAAACATGGATGATTTTTTCCCCGCTCTGTAGCGGAATTCCGCTATTTCAAATCAGGATTTTACAGTTACGATTTTATTTTACTGTATATTTACTTCCGATTTTCTACTTTGTAGACCTTGTAAAATCTTTTCAGTTAAAAAATGGCTAGCTCACAAATTTTGGGCAAAAAATTTGCATTATCTTGTGGCAGCAATAGTTAACAGTTATGCAAAGTATGTTGATATTACCTATTTAGAGCATACTGATCAGTTTAGTGATAAAAAAAAAGCCTCTGAACAGAGACCATGATTTTATGGCTTTAGTTCATCACTCAACTGACATAACGAAATTTCCAATTATCCACTGTGTTAACAATATTGGATCAATGTTGATGACTACCATTATGTGCAACCTTGAACAAATTGTGCTGGACGGACAGCTCGCTGTTTTAAAAGATTGGCAGAGAATGAAGTATATTTTTATAGATGTACATTGTATAATGGTGTCACCTTGTCATTGTTTTCATCATTATCGGTAGTTTATTTTGATAACATCCAATCATAATTACTGTAAGACATTGTTCCTAGGGACTTGACAGAAGGCCCTAGAGATCTTTTTTTTGCCTTGCCCCCTTTTCATCACATTCTTTATGAAAATCCCTGGCTGTGATTTTCAATCTGATTTCAGATATCTCTTACAATTTTATAAGCTATTATGGCCATGTAAAAAAAAAAACTAACTTTTTATACGATTTTAAGGACTTAGCAGCAGTTGAATAATGTTATGGGGCTGTCATCCATAGACACATAATTTTCATGTGATAGCTTGAAAATTTTATAACAAGGTTCCAAACCAAAAAAGGAAGGTTGATATTGATTTAAGGGGTTATTGTGTTATAATTAGGGACCAAAAACAAGCATTTCATAGAATTTTGAATAACTCCTGTAAAAGCATAGGTACATGTATGTGTGTGATGTTCCACTATATTCTATACCACAATGGTCAGACGGATTGATTTAGGAGGTTAAGACTCCTGATTCAATTGTCCATACTTGCTGAAAAGCTTTCAGTATTAGACTATTAATGTGGTTGTATTAAGAAATTAAAACATTTGTGTATGTAACTCAGGACTTCAATGAATTTTTTATATCTTTAAAACAAATGCTTGAATTTGAATGTGTATTTGTAAATTATGTTAATTAATATATTTTGTAGGAAAGACAGTGATGAAGCAGATTTAGTACCAGCCAGACAAGCTAATGTCAAATGTCCACAGATAGTTATAGCATTTTATGAAGAGAGACTAACATGGCACACACATAATGATAATGAAGATGAAGATAATAAAGAGGAAGGGAAATCGTAAAACTACAGGGGAAATTCAAACATTTTGTGTATCGTAGCATGTTGGAAAAAATGGTCTTAGAATACCAATCCGTAATCTGCACCCTTTGTAGTGCTGTTTTTAAAATATCAGGGTGTTCATAAACATCAGGAGGTTGTGCCCCAGAAATTGGTCTGAATAAAATCCTTGATTATAGTTTGGCATGAAATAAGTACAAATGCATCAAAAGTATATAATGGGAGGGTTTAAAAGGTGTTATACAACCACAGCTAAGCTCTGTTGTGGTCTGGTCCTTATTTTTTTTACAATTCATGTACATATTTAGCCATTGTAATTATTTCATAATCATGTCATTGTCAATTCATATTTTGAATGTTCATACAAATCCATTTCTAAAACAGAAGGTTTCACCATTTTTTCATTGTTTTATTATGATAGAAATATTCAAGTAGTTTTGATAATAGACCAAGTAACTATTATTTGATTTTTTGTTTTTTAAAGACTTTTAAGTTTAAGTCTTAAAATAAGTGTGCTAAACAAAATGGAGGAGCAGTTGTTGAGAATGAACAGTTTGCTTAAACATTCACTAAAGCCTTGATGTGTGGGTGAAGAAGGATCTATTTTCATGAGACAAAAATTCAAAAAAGGAAAATTGTATGCAATTAAGGGTGAAATCATGCAAACAGCACTTGAGCATATATTTTTAAATTGTAAAGTATGCTTGAAGAATGGTTTTTGTGGATATGGCAACCAAGTTAGTGCCAGATGTTTTGTATTCTCACAAGTGATATTAGTTATCTCATTCTGTTGGGCAATTGTAAGCTCAGAATTTGATTTCAAAATGACCTTTAATGCAATTTTATTTGTAGAAAGAGTAAATAGTTAATAAAGATCTACAAATGTGTTCTATTTAAACATGTTGGAACAGTAAAAATTTTTGTCAATCCTTACATTGTCATCGGTCAGTGAACTCAGTTGTTTTTATAATCTCTAAACTTTATAAGTTTACTGATTTTTATCTCCCTTGAAATCAGGAATCATCTTTGCATGTAATGGCAATAGGTGGTTAGACTTGTATTAAAACTGAATATGATAAATTTTAATAAAATTGTCTTTTATGTAATGTAGTCTTCATGTATTTCACTTGAGTATTAAGTACAGCTTTGCCTTAAAATCAGGCAGGGGGGTATAATGGGTGATTCATGCATTTCTTAATCCCAAATATTTTTTTTTGAAAATAATTCTGTAGGCCCATATAAACTGTATTAGGATATATAAGTGCTAATGAAAGTGAAAGTAATCCACTGGAGATATTAAAACTTAACATTTTGGTTACGTTCAACTGCAGAGAAAGTACAGGAAAATTTCCAACCAGAATGTTTACACTATGCCAGTCAAAAAATATTTCAGGACAAGACATGAATATAGGAAGAGTTTTTTTTTTTTTTTTTTTTTTAATTTAGTGGCTAACAAATGTATACAGTTGCATTGATTATCTTAAGATATGATGAATCACACCAGCCTGGTTTTTAGGCAGAATTGTACTCAATTGTGAATGTGCCTTTTTAATACAGTTGTAATCATTGAAAATTGTTTGGAAGTACACATAAAATAAATACTAGTTAAAGAGGAATTTTTAAGAATTAAGAAAGTGAATTACGGAAACTCCATCTTACCATAGTATTACCATAGACTACCCATGTATGTCGCATTGTTTTACCAGTTAGGGGATAAATATCTACATAAATTGCCAGTTTGTGGTAAAACCATGATAAAATGGAGTTACTGTGATTCAATTTGTTTCTAAAAGGATTAGTTTCTAAATATTCTTATCTGTGGAAAAACATGGCCGTTGTTACTAAAACTAGAACATTAGGGTCCGACAGTTTTTCTCGTACACCTCCAAAACCATTAGTTATAGCCAAATTATTTCAATTGCTGAAATAATCCTGGTTATAAGGCCTACAAAAGTCTGCAAGGGATCGAAGTTGTCTGAAAACTCCTTATTAGAGTTTCCGGGGTATTACCCGTGAAAGGTAAAAAAATGACATTTTTATACCCCATTCTAAGACGGGACAGAAAGTATTATGGTATACCGTTGTCCGATGTCGTCAACACTTAGGACAATAATTCAAAAACACTTTAAACTACTTTTATGAAACTGGTGAATTGTTCATATCTATTGACATAAGCTCCCTTTCGATTTTTTTGTTATAAATTTCAGATTTTTCGTTTCCGTGTTATGGATTTTTTTACTTAAAAAAGGGGGATTTTTAAGTTTTCGGACAGTAACGCGAAAACGAAACTTTGGTGCATTGTCTACATCTATCGACGTAAGCTCCCTTTCGATTTTTATAAATTTCAGATTTTCGTTTCCGTGTAAATGAATTTTCATATTTTAAGGGGATTTTCAAGTTTTCGAACAATAACTCAAGAATACTTTCATTAACTTTTATGAAACTGAGGCGAATTGTTCATATCTAATGAAGTTAGTTCCCTTTCGATTTATATAAATGTCAAATTTTACGTTTCTGTGTTGTGAAGTTCTTCTCTTTAAAAAATGGCGGAAATGGCCATGGAAATTTATTGGTTGAAAATAGTTGGAAACGGACCATTTGTTATGATGATTGACTAATAAACATAAAAGGTACTTGGTATGGATGAAACATCAAGACGACAAACTTTCTTAAACTTGAGATAGTCTTGATAGTGCCACGTATTTTGTGTATTCATTTACTTTGAAAATATCTCTGAAACTATTCAACAGATTATAACCAAACTTATCTTGAATGTTCCTGAGGGTATGTATATCAATCCTTGTGTGGGTTTTTTTGATATTACAAAGTAAACATTGCAGCTGTTACAGTGTACTTAAAACAGACTACAGTCAGGTTGCAGAATTTTTCAAATATCTCAAAAACAGTTAGGTTTAGCAGAAATCTGGCTGAGGGTAAAATTATTCAGCATGATGAGATGGACAAATGGCAATTTTCAGAAAGATTCGTTGACCAATGAATGAGTTGCGAGTCATAAAGTGGACTTTTTTTTTCTGAATTTTATATTTCCAACTGAAAATCTTCTCTGAAACTTCTGGTTGGAATGAAACAAAACTTCGCATGAATGTTATGTAGAACATCTTTAACAATCTGTGTGGGGATTATTGATCTGGCGAAAAACATGGGCACCGTTGCTAAAAATAGACCAAAGGGGGTCAAATTGCAGAATTATGCAAAGAACTAAAAAACAGTTGGGTTTAGCTAAAATCTGGCATGGTGTATAATTGTTCAGCATGATGAGTTGGACATACTCAGAAATTTTCAGAAAGATCCGTAAACAGATGAACGAGTTTCAGGTCCTGGATCGATTGTGTAACTAAACACGGCATGAATGTTTGTTAGGATATCCTTAACAATTTGTTATCTGTTTAAAACATGTCCACCACTACTAAAAATTTAGGATTTGTTAAAATTGCTCGAAAACCAATGGGTTTAGCAAAATTTTCTTGAGGTGGGGGGAATTGATCAGCATGGTGAGACGGACCTATGCCGAATTCTTCATAAAGATCTATTGCCCTTAAAGAGTAAACATGACTAAAAGATTTATTTTATAATATGAAAACTGGGTGGATGACTAAGATGCGCTCTATTGATTAAATGATTCTTGTGACAATAGTACGGTAAGGTCGAGAGTTTAGCTTCAGAAAGCTGAAGATACTATTTTTTGACAGGTGAGCGATCAAGGCTCTTAGAGCCTCTAGTTTTTTTTTACAGTTTTCAGCCAATATCTTAAAAAACTAACTGATAGATAGAAACTATTCAATCGCTGAAATGAAGCTATAATGTAGCCTAAATAAGTCTGCATTGGATCAAAGTTGTCGAAAAATGACGTTATTAGCAGTTTTCAGCCAGCATTTTGAAGACTATAATTGATAGAAAAGAACTTTCAATTGATGAAATAATCTTTATAATAAGTCCTACCAATGTCTTCGCGAGTCAAAACTGTTGGACATCTTGTTAAGAGTTATTGTCCTTGAATGGCACAAATTTAACCAGGTGAGCGTTTCAGGCTTCAGGGAGCGTCTTGTTTAATAGATACAGCCTATGTGTTGCACTAAATGTTGGTCATTGTTTATTACTGTTTTACCATGGCTGTGGTGTAAAGAGCTTTGATGCACATCATATTGGAATTGAATAATTTTTGTGGGGTTTTGATCCTTCAGGATCAAATAAATACCTTATGTCGCCCCTCCATCACTGCAACTTCCATACTATTTCTGAACTACACAAAAATATAGTCCAAATGTAATTCACTACCTCTTTTCTAACCAGTAAATATGTTTCTTGCAATTATTCAGCTCAATAATATTATATTATTTCTGCAAATAAAATTTAGTTCTAGGTGAAAACTATTGACCAAACCACACGACGAACGCGATGACTTTTCATTCCGTATTGTCAAATTTCCTTTCATCTGTAGCAACATCCCTTCAGCATCTGTGTATGGAGTTTCATATCACAACTCATAAGTTATGCCGGGGCCTAATTTTTTATTACAGTTTATACTTCAGAAATCAGTTAAAAATTGACGTTCAGTTCCTACATTGAAAAAACTGTTTTAATCAATATGGGAAACACAAATTCTAAATACATGCAACATTGAAAATGCTACAACTATTACAGTTTTTTTTACATCATGTAATTATTGAAAAATATCGTTCATGCTACAGATTTTACTAAAATAAAAAAAATTGGACAGTGCTAACAGCCCTTTGATTGATATCGGAATGGTGTCCCAACCGTCTTGGAATTAAGGACAAGAAAATAGATTCCATAGCATTTTAACTTTAAAACTCTAGTTAAAGTATGTGGATGTCTATATTGTTTCACATGACACTTTCAGACCTAAATTGATAATAGACCTATAGTATGGCGGAATGTGTGTCATAATTCAATATTAATGCTATTACATAAATATATTTATGCGTAATTAATTCTGCATATGATTGCATAAATTTATGTAATAGCATTAAACATTGAATTTAGGCAGACATTCTGCGCAATAATTTATGCAATCATATGCAGGATTAATTACCCGACTGCATAAATAGAATTACGCATATACACACAAAAATAAAACAAAAACAAAAACAAAACAAAAAAAAGCAGAAAAAAAGTTCTTTTAAGTAGTCAGGACAATTACTTCGTATCTCTAATTGTACAAGAAGTTGCGACCTGAGCCAATTAAGAATTAAGGATCTAAAACTAGCATTTTCATGATATCTGAAAAGTTTAGTGCTAGTGGAAACTTTCTACAAGATGCAATGCCACTAAAGGATTGCTGGGATATATTTCAGGGGCTGTGACTTGAACTAATCGAAATAGTAGACCATGCAAGCGATTTCCTGTTATCCGGATGACAACAATTGAATGAAATAGAATGAATCTCCTTGAAATATTACTCCCCATTTCCTCAATAGTTCATGTCATAACGCATAAACCAACCAAATCCTTCCTTTGGTGGTATGGCACTTTGTGGTACATTATTATTTAGATCCCGAACTCATGGTAATGTCCGGATATCAGGAAAGTACATGTTTTTGGCCTCTAATTCCTCTTCGAGTCGCAACCCTCAAAATAAAACCAAGCCTTCATTTTGTGAAATGACAGTTCAGTGATGGTACACTTTCAATGTGTCGTCTGGACATCATGAAAATGCTTGATTTTTCATGTCTGTAGAATTTTAAGTAGCAGGTAAACTGATGAAAATTTTGCAAGATTTCACCTATTTTTGAAAATAGAATAGCCGTCTAAAGATGAGCAATTAGCCGCCTAATTTTGCTGGTTGGCGGTTTCTATAGACATCCCTGTGTAACGGACGACGATGACAGGGTATCGATATCATTATACGTTTTTTGTATTTCAAATAAATTGATGTATTGTGCGAAATGTGAATTCATTGAAATCAAACGATTAGACAGGACTTGATTTAACTAATTTTAAAATTATATTTCATCATTTAACAGCTATGATCGCTAACATCTAGGGTTTGAGCAAAATTTGCTCCTGAAAACTAAAAAAGTTTAATTCTCAGTATCCGTCTTTGTATTCAAATTCGAATTAGAGTTATCCTTCTTACCTTGCAGCTGATTATGTACAAGGGCGATAACCGCGAAAGTATATATTTAGCAGAAAAACAAAACAAAACAACAAACAAACTAACAAACTAACATACAAACAAGCAAACAAACACAAAAACAAAAACAAACAGACAGACAGACAAGGAAAAAAAAACAAAAAGAATACTAATTAAAAACAACAACAAACAAACAAATAAAGACACAAAAATTAATAAATTTTAACTGCAAACACAAAAAGAATGCCATACACAATAGAAAATATACGCTAAGGAGTTTAAACTGCGAGAATCGCCTGTTGTTGTGTATTGCTCAATTCATTCGTGCCTTGTGGATATAGGTGAATTCAACTACAGAAAGAAGCAAATAAGCAGTAATGCTGAAGATGCACCTGACATACGAAATTCATACAGGCGGATTCAGGACCAGCGCGTCGTATCAACTCTTTAAGATTTAAGTACCAGTCCCCATAGAATTCACTGCCAATGGTAAAGTGATTCATGGTGAAGAAAAACCCACCGAACAAATGATGCTTTTTCAGTATATACATATGCCATAATTTCACATAACGATAATCATCTCTGCATCCGGATCTGTACTTTATTTTTTAGAACATCATACATTTATATACTTCACTTAACAAATGACGGTAACTCTTGCAAAATGACAATTTCATGTACAATCTATAAATAAATTTTATCTAAAATGGGCAACAACCAAATGAAAAACTAAGACTGGTTATTTGATCAGTAACTGTCTCTGAACAAGAAATATTTAAAAATTGATTTCGTTGGGATTTTGACAACCATGAATCACTTTCTGTCTGATTTTTTAGAAAGACTGCTACAGTAACTTTTAAACATGGTTAGATGGTACAGCACTTCCTATCATATGCAGCCCTCCAAGCATTTGAAAATTTCAGTTCCTCTATCTTAAAAATGGTGAATTTTGCCAATAACATAACTTTCTTCAAAAATTGAAATTTATTTTAATTTTATCAAGGTAAAACTGAAAAATCGCATGCAAGGTGTTTTCATTTGTTTATTCCATATCACCCAATAAGATTAAAGCATTATCCTCGCTTGCATTTGTATATTTGAGGCAAGACGGGTATAGAGTTGGAAAACGATCTCAGACCTATATGGAGTCTGAGAATAGGCCAGAACAATCCAGCCACTTAGACTGAATTTTTCGGACGTCTCAAAGATCTATTAAAAGAACCCCCCGTAAAAGATGATCGTTCGAGACCCAAAAATGTAGTCAATTAAGACCGTAAAAACACCCATAATGTATGTTTTCCATGTCTGGTCTTTGTCCCTGGATTACATTCTTTTGATTTACGCTAGAATCTTGCTTCCCTTGATTACTCTAACTACCTCGAAACATCTTAATACCTGGTTTCATTCAGTTTCTCTCGAAGTATAATCATCTAGCTACTGAGAATGCGATACGCGCATAGCCAAGGATGTAATACATGAACCACAAATATAATCTTAAGATTTTACACGATTGATATATTATGACTAGTGAATAAAAAAAACCTTGATGTGGATATTTACCGATAGAAACGATAAATTTCATCAATTTTATTTTGCTAATCTATTCAATCTCGTTAGCCATTTCTCATACATTATACTTGGTATTTTCAGTTTTTTTTCTTTGTATTAAAAGGGTTTTTTTTGGACAATGTGAACTAAAAAAAGAAAAGATCCAAATTGTTTCCGACTTAATAAAGTAAAATATTGCTTACCAGTGCAGTAAAAGCTAGCTATTTCTTGTTTTTCTATGAGTAAAAATTTAACAAGTTGAAGTTACAACTGGATAAATGAGGGAAGATAAAAATCAGAATTTATTAAGTCTTTTTTTTTTTCTTTGGTTTATTTAATTCTGAATGAACTAAGCAATTTCCTGTAGATTTTTTGTTAAGAGTGTTGGCGTCATACACTCCTTGGTACACTTCTATATATAAAACAAATTAAATGGTTGCTTTATACGTTCTTGTCCATAATTAGTAATTTTAGGAATAATAAACGTCTGTACTGTTAAGTTCGATTACGAATTAAGTTTCTAAAACAGTTTCACTTTACATCAAAATGGATGTCAAAAATTGCATACTGAATGCATTATATTAGAAACTTAAAAAGAACGGATTACGTATTTCAAACCTTAAATAAGTTTTATCTGAAATGGGAATCTTGTTACAATAGTTGAGCCTTTATGATAAAATTTATCATTTTCAAACTGAATTAAACGCTGTTTTCATCCAAGCAGAGAATGGCGAAGATAGACGATTTGTTTCTGTGTGATTAAGGCGAAATTTTCTGAGTTTTAATTGATTTGTAGCGATTGCGGGGGATAAATTTCTAGATAACATTGGTCTCAAAAGTACAGGTTAATTGTAGCATATTATTGGGTTAACATTGTAAGGATCTAAATGCAGACATTTAAATAAAATAATGGAATTGTTTCCTGTTTGGGATATTGTTGTTTTTTTTTAATTTAAGGTAAAATTGTATCCATTTGCAGACATTTTATAACCAGATTTGAGCCATTCACATTTACTTATTCAATTCCTTCGTTGTATGTTTATAGCTTTGAAACTGTTACAATGCCTTTTCCGACGCAGTCGGTCAAGTTTCGCTTTTTATCCTTGGACCTTAAAGACGCTCTTCCATGGAAAAGCAAGTCAATTGAAATTCTGTTTCCCGATTTGCCAAATACTGCTAATAAATTAGTAGCATTCGAAAAACCGTATCGGAAATTGAAATTGCGTGCCATGTGTTATTTCCTGAATGAAATGAAGAAAATTATAAGTAAAAAGATTAAATTTTTCTGCATCGGCTATCTTTTTTTTAAAAATACGGTAGTACTTGCTGTTAATCCAGCGGTTTGATAAAGCCATCATATATCATAACCGTACTTAGGTTTCCATAAAGAAACGCCAACTCTATTAGAAGAAAATTTTTGAAATTGAACACGCCTATGCAGTGTGCAGACGGATAGACGTTTTTGGGAACTTTTCGCCATGTTAAAATTTATATCGTTTTAATCTGAGTAACATTTATACATAGCGAAAATCCATTGGATTGTAGTTAAAGATATGCCATGTTTAGCATTGATTTGCAATTGTATTAGAAATGGTTCTTGTTTGGAAGAATGGTTGATAAAAAGCTTAAGAACCAGGCACGTAGCTGAGGCCAAATTGAAGTGTAGGCAAAATTACGGCAGGGAGCCCTGGAGCCCCCCGAAGCTCCGCGGAGATAGCGTTTTAGAGCATCATTTATGCCTCTCCTGGATGTATTTTATCTCCAAAAAAAATAGGCAAAATTAAGTGCAGGCAAAAGCTTTTTTGCCTAACTGCAGCTACGCGCCTGAGAACCGTTAATTGAAAAATGAAAAACTGATTTTCCACAAATGTTTGGCGACCTCAATCTGTCCCTGGTTTATACATTGAATGTGTGTATAGTATATATGAGAAAAGACTATTTTACTTCAAGGGTAGCTGAAGTGAAATTTTGTAATAAGCATGCTAATTTGTTTGTACTCGGGAACACTTAGAACTTCAACACATTTACCCGTTTCTATAACATAACCCTTTTATAGAAAAGTTTCACATAAATCTAACTATAGTCTAAATTATTTGTATTTCAAATTCTTTTCAAAGGGCTAAAACTATTAGACAAAGATTGAAGGGTAGATAACTCCTAATTACACATTAACAGTGGACCGCAAATGGATAAATGTTTTGATTTTGGGAGGTTCTTGCTAATTATGAGAACATTTATGTTCATTTGAGCCGGCGGTACTTATTTAAATTATACAGAAGAATAAGTGAGAAAATAACCGTCGATGAGTATTTACGGTATTTTAACAATGGGAAGAAAAACTTCGAGTCTCTGATTTAAACACGTTTTTAGACGGTCTTTCTTTCCGATCGGTTAAGCGAAAAACAAGATGTATTACATTAAATACCAAAATACTTTTATTCATAAATCTTATGCTTGACTTGACTTCTAACTGCTATAATTATGAATGAACAGTTCAAATACGGCGTTAGCATACTTGAGAAGAATTTGTCATTCTTAATTTGCCTTTCCTTATTAATTGGGTGTGGCCGAGTTTGAAGAGTTAAATATAATGACGTTCGATGAAATACAACATAAATTATCATATTCCAGGTGCAAAATTCTAAACAATTTCAGATTTTGTCATTTCTTTTCAATCTTGCCTAATTTTTGACCATTTTGTAATTAGCCAGATCTCTATAAAAGAACTCGCTTTACGTATTATCTGATATTTAAGCTCCGTTTACATTACAACAATTGGATCCCACAGGGGGGTTGGTTAATTTGAAGATCATTTTAACAATTTTGATTGTGTGAAAGATAGCTTTAGAAACAGGTGTTCAACTGGAAGACAAATCACCGACAAACGTTATCAGATAGCTCCGCTACATGAATTAATGCGCATCAGATTAACACCTGATAACTCGGGGATCGCAGAGGTGTTCCGAATACTATATTAATTCCCAGACATTTGTAACATTTTTTGTAAAATTTCGTGTATTTTTAGATGATACTTTATTACTGTATTATCGATGTCGATTTTGTTTCAAACCCTCAAGTGTCCAAACAAGAAATTCTGGAAATAAATAGTTCCATAAAGGTTAACCGGTAACTGAAAGCCGTACAGACGCATCACACTTTCAATATTCATATATTTTGTGATGAGATTTGAATTCAATTATTGCTTAAGAAATCTGGAATGTTGCGAGCAAAATTCCGTCTAGAGTATAGTTTGTTATCTAATTTCTAACAGAGAACACAACTACCACCAAATAAGACCAAATGACCGATATGACAGTCAATTCGTTGGTTTGTGTGCAAATTAATATCTCTTTCTACAAACGTATCGTAGTATATGTATATTTTTTACGATATAGTTATCGCAATATGACATAGGTGAATCTCTGTCGGTTACCCGGAATCTGGTCGCCGCAGTCCATTCCGTGTGCTAATATTAACACTTGTTTTGTTTTATAAAAAATCGATATAGGATAAAAACTCCGGAGGTAATGAACCCAGCGATAGGATACAAGTGTACCGCCGAGCAAAAATACGAAATACACACATCAGCATACATTCGTTTCCTCCCAGACAGGTCTTTCGAAATTCTTGGACAGTTTTTTTTTTAAAAAGCGTACGCGTCATTTGATGATCGATTGAAATCGCGTAAAATCATCCACTTTTCAAAAAACAAAACACGAAAATCTTGTTAGTTCTGGACGAGCTTTTCTGCAGCTAGTTAAGAACGTCAAATGCTTTTTTGGAGCTTGTGAAACTAACAACTAGTGATATAAAAATCATTTCCAGTAGTCATCGATAGTAAACAAAAATGTAGTCTATGGATGTGCAAATGTCACGTGAATATTCATAGTTTTCAAATGTTGACGATGTACTCGAATATGCAAATGAAATGATGTCTGTAAAATATCAAGTGTCGGTAAATATGCTTGTAATTGGCGCTCCCATGAATTTACTAAACAGATTTTTCGAAGAGCTCTTAACTTCATCATCTGCACTTTTTATCCCAATCACAAATACATTAACAAATTAATGCCATAATTCGTAAGAATGAGAGAATGGGTAATAGACTTTAAGTCATGAATCAAAATAAAACGAAAACACTGCTAGACTTTAATGTTTAGCAATTGATCTACTTCTTAAACAATTATTTCATAAAGGCGCAGAGAAAAGAAACTTTTTTGCAAAACTTTAAATGCTTATTTTTCACAAAAGATAAAAGTTATCATCAAAGATTTTACTTTGATAGGAAAAAGTATTATTGGTTTACTCAGAGACAAAAAAAAAAGTTCATCACGATTTGATGCGAAAGCTCTTTTCAATGTGATTTCTTTACCGTGTTGTAGGTCTATATTTATATTCCGGGATCTATATTTTTTGTTGCTTCTCACTGTGTTTGAGATCAAATTGTATCATAAATAAAATTGCTCATACGTGATAAATGTAACGGCACACTTGCTCGCCTTTCTAATGCTGATAGTTATGTTGGTTTTGTCATTCTTTAATATGTTCTGAGCTAGCTTTCAATAACTGCGAGTGTTTTTTGGTTTTCAGCAC
Source organism: Perna viridis (assembly GCA_037379345.1). Classification (NCBI taxonomy): domain Eukaryota; kingdom Metazoa; phylum Mollusca; class Bivalvia; order Mytilida; family Mytilidae; genus Perna; species Perna viridis. The sequence continues at coordinate 27,253,180 of CM074517.1, read as the reverse complement.
TTCTTTTATACAATTACAATTTGGATTGACATCTTATTAAATATTTGATTCTAACGCTGGTGACGAAATGTTACTCCTTGACACATGTGTACAGCAACATCGAAATTTGCAACATATATAATATGTATTGTTGTATATCATAAACACTGGGTTGTTGAAGCTATTGGGGGACGAAAGTTCCCGAAGTGTATTCATCAACCCAGCAGTCAGACTTGTCTGACCGTGAATTTTATCAGATTTTATTTATCACATTTTATCAAAATTTGCAGTATTACAAATTTCAAAATACATAAAAACACTGAGGCTTCATTCCTTATATTGCACTGGTAGAACCTCTCTGTGATGGATTTGGCTTCATATTTTGATAGTCGTGGTTTTGATTACTTCTAGTATACAATTAATTTTTGGATTAAGAGCTTCCTATATATTTTATGCTAATGCTGCTAATGAAAGGTTACTTCTCTTTGAAACACATGTACAGCATACTGAATTTTGCAATTTATATTATTGGTATATTGGCATTTAATTATTAGTCTTTATGGCGTATGTTATCATGAGGCATTCCATGTTGATGTACCATTAAGTGAATTTTATGGTGTGTTTATTTGTTGTTTCACTTCAATTCTGACCTTACCCTAAAGAGGGGTGGTTAAGGCCTTATAAATTAGTTTAACCCCAACGCAGACAGAAATGAACTTGTCCGCAGTCAGGAGATGTACAGGTCATTAATGTGACTTTGTGTCATTATTTGACTTTTTAGTTTATTTAAATTTAATAGAAGTGTTATCGTTCCGTTTTCGCGTATTTTAGTGTCATCGTTCTGTTTCCGCGTATTTTAGTATACTTTTAATGTCGGAGCATTTTGGAGCTTATTTAAAGGTGTGTTTACAACTGCTGAAGACCTTTTTTGTGATCTCTGAAAGTATTTACTGTATGGTATTTAGGTTATACGCTGGTGGACTTGATGCGTTACACTACAGTCCTTCTTTTTCTTCTATGAATAAACTCGAACTGTTTTGCAAAGTAAAAAAATCAACAAAACAAAACAAAATAAGAATAAGAACAAACATGAAATGATTGGTAATAGTCATCTAACTCAGGTTAGAATAAATATTCAAAACTTAAAAAAAAAACTCTTCCTTAATTCAATGAAGTACATAAAATAACTTAAGGAAGTAGACCTAGGGCAAAGCCAGCACTCCACAGTTTAGTTTAGTTTCGCACTTTTGGCTAGGAATGAAAAATGACATAAATGGAAACCGTGGTTGCTATAGTGATTAAAAATGAAGAATCTATTGTTGATAAAACATTTTCTGAAAAAGGGGACTTTTAAAAGTATTTTGCAATGTTTTATATATTTTCAATGTTGAAGGGGCTTTTTTCAATGACAATTTGACTTCATTGTGAAAGTGAAAGTAAGTCAATTTTTTACCATGCTAAATTTAATCAGTGGATTACAAAGTGAAATAGCTCAAAATCTAACCGGCGATGCCAATATGAGGATGGGGTTTTCGAAGGAAAAAGTTTGGACAGTTTCAGGGGATGAAATAAAAATTTAAGATATTTTGCGGGAAATTTGATATTTTTAAACCTGATTTTATGAACTTTTTTTGCCAATTTTCGCATATTTTTGCATAGTTTCTATGGTAACCTTATTTGCCGTGGGTAAATTTTTTTTCAGAAAATTTTTACTGCATCCTGAAGGCCTTGGCTTGAGCTACTTCTAGATATATAGATTTACAGATGTTTGACAATTTTTTTTTAAGTGATAAACGATATAAAGCATCAGATTACAAGACCAAAATTTGGCAGTTCTACAATGCTGTGGAGTGCTGGCAAAGGACACAACCCTAACAAATCATCGGAACGTTTGTATTCACCATTTTACATCAATGTCATGTGAGCATCAAAGTAACTTGGACTGATTTCATTAAAGCTTGATAGCCTTTGGTGAAATTGAATATGATACGAACGTATCACTGACTTCATGATTTATGTCCCTTACCCTAGATCTACCTCCTTAATTTTGTCTCCGAGTGACACAAAAGAAGTCGCTGAAAAAAATTTGGTAAACTTTCTAGAACTCTGTTTATAAAACTGACCTTTTAATGTATCCTTAAAAACGATTAAAGATCGCGCAATACAATTCTTTTTATTTTTGGAGTTTTAATTTAAAGATTAATGACACTCACAGAGCTTATATATGAAAATATCGTTTTATACTATACCAATACACTACTTCATAAAACGGTGTAGGAATTATTGAATTTTCTATTACTTTGAAATAATTCTTTGATTCGAGCTTTATCCTGCATACATTAGTTAAAACCATTACGTCAACTACCACACAACCTATCTATACCATTGTTTTATCTCTATCTCCCGTTGCCCAAATGTTTGCATAAGTCTTTTAAAAATCGCTTCAGCGTAAATGAAAAACACGAAGTGCTTCCAGGGTGACAGTAGGTAATTTGAAAGGTTAAACCCTTTATCGATGCACTTGCTTCTCATATGACAATGAATCCTTAAATACTAGTCGTCAAAAATGTCACATGGCAGACGAAAATTATATATAGAAAACAATATTTTAGAAAAATCTAACGTTAACCGTTTCCAACAGTTAGTTACTTAATTTGTCAATTTTAATACGTGCTGCCGTTAAAAATGATTAATGAAAGTATTTTTCAATAAAAATTAATAATTATGTACGCTGTATTATTTGTTGACTTAATCATAGCTACGTGATTTGAAATTAATCTTCATCTTTTGACTAAACAAGGGTAATATCCTCTCTTTGTGAAAAGACGTCCACTAAACCATTGTGTCTTTACATTACCAAGAATCAAGTCACATTAGTTATGTGCGAACAAAAAAAAAAACCCAAAACAAAACAAAAAACAATAAAAAAACAAAAACAAAAACAAAAACAAAAAACAAAAAACAAAAACAAAAACAAAAAACAAAAAACAAAACAAAACAAAACAAAACAAAACAAAACAAGAACAAAACAAAACAAATGAGCAATTCGAACTCTATCAAAAACTGGTAGCGACCTCTTCTTTTCTGGAAACATCCGCCAAGTTTCTCATGGAATAAACAAAAGAAAAACTATGACAAATCGGATGAATAAACTGGATGAACGAATACATGATAAGACTATAAAACTTCTGTAGTGATGACTTCAATCTGCTAGCAAAATAACAATGTAATAGAAGCCCAATTGTTAGACGTTAAAAATAATTTCAACAGCACATACACAACCGAAGAAAACATTCGACCGACTTAAATATGACACAGAATGTATCATTTATCAAGTCGCACAAACATAAACTATAAAGTTTAGCAATCGGAAAAAACTAACACACACACACACACACACACCAACCCCCCCCCCCAAAAAAAAATAAACAAAAAAAACAAAAAAAAAAACGCGGAAACATTTTGTAAATGATCGACTCGACTATCGCTTCTGAAAATAAGTTATTAGCGAAACAATGTGTTACGAGATAAGTTTAACGAATAACCGGAGGCGAAATCCGACCGACTTAAACATGACACAGAAGTTCAGTTTTTAGCTATAATCATTACCTAATTCAAATGTTTAGAACACAGTTCCACCATTTGATGTTATTTTCTCTTTGTCTTTTTACAAAAAGAAAAAGGAAACTTTTGAGTGAAGTTTAACAAGTATCATTTTACCACCCATGCATGTTTAATTTACGCTCAATTTTAGTCCCATAATATTAGAAATAAACATATAAATTACAATGAACAAGCACAAATGAATATAAAGAAGTAATGGTATTAAATGTACTATATTTGTCAAGATTAAAATTTATTGTCCGCGGGGAAGTATCCATTTTCAGCTATTTTGACATACGAAATAGAAACATGTGTCTTAGCTAGTCCAGGGAAACATTATTGTCTCGTTAAATGCATGTTTAACATGCATCAACTGCCACCCTTTATTAATTGTATATTTCAATCGATGGCATGTTTTCCCGCAATAAAAGCATATTGAATATTTCAATTCTTTCATGCGCATTTTTTAAAATATGTTTTAGACCTAAAGGGCGGCGGGTTAAATCGCTTATGCAACTTTGGGGATATATCTGATTGTTGAATTAAACTTCCCTGCTGTGAAAAAAAAATAATTACTGGTATTCAATAAGAAAGAATAGAATTTTTAAATATAAATGTTTAGTCCTTTAGTAAAAATAGTCCAATTTATCTTGGAACTTAAAGTAAAATAATTTTCATGCTATACAATATTTAAGGATATTAAGTTTCACAGATGCACCGCAAAGACCAACGTTGTGTTCACATAATGCAATTTGTCATAAGAAAACTATAAAATAAGCCAACAATTAGTATAATTATCGTACAAATTCTGACACAAATTATAAAGTTCACGCCCAAATACTTGACATTTTAATAACAAGAAACCCTAACAAGGAAAAGGCACTGAAACCAAATACTAATCGAAAACGCATATTGTCATAAGAAATTTGAAATAATTTGATACCTAACATAATTCTACTGAAAGACTCCCACATAATCATTTTCATTTGTTGACTACAACTGTATCATCGTCAATTGAATTTTGTAAAGCACAATTATCTATTACAATGAGTTATCATGGTACAACACTTTCTGACTTAAGTTCGATAACGGCAATGACCATCGACAATTACCTTGTTGGACAATGTGGTATGTCTATTTTTATATTTTTTCCGCCTTATATCGTAAATATACGTAACAGAAAAACAAAAATACAATTAAAAATATAATAAAACAAAAACCCAAAAAAAAAACAAAGTAAAACATAACAAATATCGACAGCTCTATCCAGGAATAAGATTTTAATAATGTGAAACACATAGAGTCATTAAAATATTAAATTCAATTTAAGTAAAAGATTCACATAGCACATCTGTCTCAAGGAGATAGACATAAGGTAAGGGACATAACTCTTACAAATCATTGGAACGTTTGTAATCACTATTTTACATCAATCTAATGTAAGCATCAAGGTAACTTGGACTGATTCATTCTGTTTCAAAGAATAACTTTAAAGGCTTTGGTGAAATTTAATATGATACAAACATATCACTGACTTCAAGAATTATGATCCATACTCTAGGTTTACCTGTAAGTCTTTACAAAAAGTATTTTGGTAGTCACCAGACCTGATCCTCAATACTTATGCTAAAAGAAGTTGTTACAAAATTTAATTTGGAAAGTGTGAAACTATATGAAATGAATCTGGTCTTAGAAAATCCACGACAAAAATATATATAAGCTAATAATGTTCGTTTTCTCCTAAAGATTCCATCTACAAATATTAGTGATTCTTTATATCTGAACAAAAAAACCGACCTATAATATAAACAGTTAGGATATGAACTGTGTTTCATTCTTGTAAAAAAGGAAAATATTCTCCAAAATACTAATGCCGCCCAAATAATGGGAACAACGACAACATTGTATATGATATTAAATAGGAAACTTGAATCAAAAGAAACATATCTATTATTGGAACCCTATATAACAGAAAAATCACTCTAAAATGAAGTTGTTATTAAATTATTTAATATATTAATATTCCCAGTCTATAAATTATTTCATAGCCGACATAAATGGAAAGGATCATGAGACCTACGAAGGAGCAAAAATTATAATTTTGTAAATTTATTGCCAATTTTAAAGGTGTTTGTTCAATTGAAAGCAACTTCAAACTTCTTGTTAGAATCTTCGTACGAATTAATTTTGTCAACGATGTTTTATTGGAGTAATATTAAAGTCATATCTGCTTTATGAACCATAGAAATTACTTTTCATAACACCTTGTTTGATTTAAAACCCTCCGAAATGAACGCAGTAATTTGCGGTTGAATTACAATGGAAGGGAATAAAAACATAACCCCTTTTCCGTCTGTTTTGTTGAATACAAAATTTGAGGTTTTCCATTTGGTTAGGCTAATAGAGTTTTCATAATGAAGTGAAGTCTTATTTATGACAATCACTTCGTTTAGGGAATTTTGAAATAATATTCCCAGACCAGATGTTTAACTCCATTTGGAAGTCATAATTCACATTTAAGAATATATTACATAGGCCACACAGGGACATATTCTATGCACGAATAATGTACTGCATGTCAAAAGAATTTAAAAGACTTTGAATTCTTGCTTAAAACAGGCTGTAAATTCGATTGAAAGTAAAGTCAGGATGATTTTCAAAAATATCGGAAAGTCAAACTAAAAGTCAAAAATACGAAGTAAAGACAGAAACAAGAAGTATCGTCGACGAAGTAAAACTTTCTTCTTTTCATTTCTACATTTCTTTTAAGAAAATAACATGACACGCAATCACAAATTTTCGATACAGTTTGTTTTTTCGAACGCCACTGAGTTATCAGTATTTGGCCAATCGGGAAACAGATTTGCGATCAGGTGACTTGCTTTTCCATAGAAGAAGGTCCTTAAGGTCAAAGGGTAAAAAGCGAAACTATACCGACTGCTTCGGAAAACATATATATATGAAAAGTAATACCAAAATTACCAAACCGATAAACTCTAGACAGTAGCCAAAAGGAAAAGTCATAAAGGGAAGTCCGTATTAAAGTCGGAAACCACCGCCATAGTTCTGCAGTCCTTTTCACAAAAAAAATCGTAAGTGTGAAATAGATCGTAAATTATGACGTCACAATACTATACAAGCTATGTCCGATGAAAATAGTGGATTAAATTGATGTTAATGCTAAAACAGAACAAATGGTATGGATATCGAAGTGGATCGCAGCGCTTTGTGCTCACAACATTTTTTTTTGTACAAGTTCAAGATAATTTTAACATCCTGAAAGGTAACCATGCGGTTGGAGCTCGATTGTGAGTAAAAAATAGGAGAAATGATCAAATTACACACATTCTTCTATGTTAGAGGTAACGATCAAGCACATTTCTAAAACACTTTTGTCATTCTTTATTTTCAAATGTACAGAAAGGTTCAAATGTATAGTTTTTGGCCTTTTAAGAGAATACCAATACCGTTTAATATTGTTTGCAGGAAGATCTGGTTTTTTTTGTTTCCCTATGTCAAACGTTCAGTATATGACCCGAGATCGTCTACTTAAGGCATTTCAGAATTTAAAGAGTAATCAAGGGAACCAAGGTTATAGCAGTAATCAAAAGAATGTAATCCAGGGTCATAGACCAGACATGGAAAACAGACATACACAACAAAGAACATAAAGTAACAATAAGTAAATTTTAGTAAAAAATCATGTTAAAAATATCCATAAATTATGAAGAAAATCTGTATAATAAATACGATAATCAATTGGTTATCGTGAATAACCAAAATATGATCACTCTTGCCAAGAACTCGTGTGCTGAACAAGTTAAATCTAGGCGTTCTTTGGAACTCGTGGTCATATTATGGTTATTCACTCTTTTGTAATTTTTTATTCTATTAATATTTTTGGGCCTTTTCTGTTGGTCATATAGTTGATTTCCTGTTCTTCTTTGATTTACTCTTCAAAACTAGTTTTTTCATGTTTTCTTGGTTCGTCATCCAAATAAAATGTTTGTATGCCTTTGCATCTTTCCAAAATTGTTTAAAATCAATTATACATGTTTTATTTTTAACAGGAAAAATACACATAATGGCTAAAGCATTTGCTAACGTTAAATTTTGTTATTTTAATGTTATGTATTTCAGCCTACATCACGTCGATGTGCTATGGTTTCTAGGAAAATAGTTTTATTGACATAAATTTAAGAATATTCCAAAAATCATCCAGCTGTATTCGTTGAGTTACTAACACATTTTTGAAAGAACCGAAAATGCCGCAATAACAAGAATGACTCAACCGATTACAAATTTAGAAGTCGATAAATGTAGATAAATTGACCGTAAAAACATGTACTTCTAATTTCCCTGGTTTGTCAGCAGTAAAATCAAACATTTTGCATATTATGCGCTGCTCGTTAACCAGAAGCCACTTTTAGATACATACATGTATTTAACATCATCATAACTGATATGTAGATATTTCTTTTAAAAAAAATGTTTAATTGTAATGTTACTCTTTGAAATATTAGGATGGATTTCCATTTCCTGATAGCTCAAACTTTCATGGCTACATGTAGAAGTGTGGATCGACTGTCTCATTACATAATGTAAATCTTCTGATTCGATCAGTTGCATGGTTGAATGATCAGGGTTAACGAAGTTCAACATACACGAGACACCCAACTAAGGTCAAATTTGACAGTCCTGGTGATGCAATGACCCCTAACAACACATCGTCTATGGTCAGTAATCATTATGATTATTATATTAATTACAAAATCCAATACGTAGTTTTTGTAATATTATAAACATATATTTTGTCCTTTAATCCTCATTTATAGGCAAGTATTTCAATCCAGCCTATTCAAATCTTCACATTTGATTAGATGATTTTTTTATAACTATTTTATGTAAATCCGAATTTCTCCACTTACCTAATGCCATCTTTCAGCTGTGGCCAAACAGGGTGTATATAAAAGGCAGTGCCCTTTCATATTTTATTTTATGTGTAATACCATATCCCATGTCCAATATTTCTGACTAGAACACCATGGAGCTTTAGCTCATTTGTTTTTTTTTTAAATTGAAATTTTTACATTCTGACGACAAATCTGCAACCAAGTAACTATAAAATGTAAGAACAATTAACATTGGGTAAACAATGAAAGTAGGCCACTGCTACCGGGTATAAAAACAATTTGTCCGACATAAAGAGCGGAAATGTAATTGTATGACCTATCTTGTAAACTAACAAACAATGCGTGCTTCACATCCATTTACTGACAACAAGGTAGAATCTAGCACGATCTCCTCCTGTCCCTTTCTAGTAATTTTGACTAATCAGGCAAAACAGTTGTTAAAATTGTCGCAAACGACATCTCTTTAGCTTTTTGCAATCATTCAAACTGGTCTATCTTGGGATTTGTCACAAGCGTATCGAATAAATGATTTAATTTTCTAGAAGGAATTAAAACTTCAGACGCAAAAAGATCTGAATGTTTACATTTGATAATCTATGTTTTTTTTCACTACAGTTTAAATTTAATTTTTGGGTCTCTCAAATTCTTGTATACAATATTTTCTATCTACTTTTTTACAGAATGGGCAATTGTATGTCATTTTTTTTCTTTAAAACACTTTCCGGTAATTTTGGAGACAACTTCTTCTGACGAAGATATGATCTAAAATCACTAAAATAGAAAATATTAGTTACAGAAAGAAACATATTACTAAAGATACACAATGATTTACAACACGATAAACAATTACATGTCTGATGTCGCAACGCAATCACCTCTGACCTCGGAGATACCAGAAATGTTTCGAAAGAACAACCAAGTCAGAATGAGGCATTTAATCTCCAATCTTTTGTCGTTTTGAACTCATTTCGCAAGCTAAAAATCACATTTCACGCACAGTCGTAGAAGTATTTTGATCGTATCTTCTATGCTTAGTTGATTGAGACAAATGTATTTTGACTTTTAATTTGAAAAGTTTGTTCAACTAGAAATTGTAGACCCTTGCAAAATGTGAACTTTAGTCACGTGAATAAAAGCATGGTGTCGCATTAGCATCATTCGGAATGGTAACGTAAGGCGTTAGCCTTTATATGAGTTAAATAGTTCTGACCATTAAAGTTGAGTTCAGTTACCAATTGATGATAGAGCATTTTCGTCATGCTGGTCGACATAACTTTTCTGAATCACAGTATTTTCTGCCTAACATTCTATTATAGATTTAACTTCGATCCGACTTTTTTCCGAAAGTGAACGAAATTAATTTTGCATACCAATTTTTGGTCAACACCGATAGATACTACAGTAATGTGCAAGTATAGTAAAACAGTATTTTCTTATTAGTTAATGCACATAGACAGTACTTGTTTTATTTTTTCTTTCATTCTATATCCGGAATAATTATCTGATTTGTCTGCAGTGGTCGCAGGTCACACAAACTACACGATCATTCATTTTATTTAAATGACAAACTGAGTGAGCTAAAGTGTCAGCTGATCTTAGAGTTGTGTACTTACCAACAACCAGTTCGTATTAATTTTAAGAATGAATTTTATTGTCTATCATCAAATAAGGTATTTTTTACCTTGCCACAGAACCTTAAATTTGTTTATTATTGATATTTGCCAATATACCGGTTATTCCGATTCCGGTTTCCTCATCCCGTGCATCATTTCCTTTGCCACATTCCACAATTGCCCAAAAGATTTCCCTATTGTGATAACCACATACAAAATAGTTTCTCCCACTCAGGTACCACTTTACTTGTAGTACTCCTTAAAACGTTTCCGTTTCTCATTTTAACGTGCGTGCATCGTTCGTTTATCGTGCGCTTGCTGTAACGTTTTGTGTTTGTTTAGAATTATTCGTGCGGGAAACCTAAACGTCTCACGAAGTGTAAACCTAAGCAAGGTCATTCCTATTCATATCATGTAGACTTTATGTCTTGTTGTCTTCTTTGTGATTATTGTGGTTTAGGATCAGACAACTATGGTAAGTACATTCTCTTGATAGTCAGTTGAAGTGTAAGAGGTCACTGTCCAGAATGGCGTCTGTTCTGTCGACGGAATGATGACTCTTGTTTTCTTTTGCCTTTTGCTTTTACTGTTACGCACATCATTCACACAGCAATTTTCTGCTTTTTCTCCGGTGAAGTAAGTTAGCACAGAGAAATTTAAATATTTGTCTCTCTTAATTTATATTTTTAAGTCTAAATAGTAAATTGTTATTGATAACTTTTAAAGTAAAATTATCATTAGACCATGAGAAAAGAACTTGTGAAAAGCCCGGTAAGTGTAACATCATATACAAAATATTTTAAATGTTTTGGCGACGCCGTGCTAAAATTTAATTTGTATACAATTATGTAAAAAATGTCTTCGTTAATGTAAACAGCGTTGTTCTTAAGAAGTGAGGCAACCAAGTTCGAATCAGTTTATGAAGATATTTTGCACAGGATGTTAAAATATATAATGATGATACAGCAGATTGGTTTACAAAAGATTGCAGTTTTAAACCATTAAAATGTATTTTTATATAAACAATCGGGCACATTTAGTTATTATTTTCCGTCCGTACGTCTGTCTTTTACGCCTCGTGTTTGTTGTCGTTGCCATTGATTCGTCTTTAACTGCAGACATGTGCCCGTCCACAGTCAGGCAGGAGATGTTGGACACCAATGCGTCTTTGGTGTCTTTAATCGTTATTTTACATTTAAGATTCATTTTGAAGTTTTTGACCAATTTTTAATGTTGTTTATTTCTGAATTACCATAGTGCTTTCATTATATTTTTTCTCTTGATTATATTTAATCCTATAATGTTTCAGTTCAATGTTCTGTTAAACTTTGTTTTGTATTTTCATCGTTAATGTTGTTGTCTGATATGTTCATACATATTTGTTAATTGTTAACTACTTCCTTTATTTTTTCCGTGCTTACCGCATTTATAATCCGTTTCGTTATTTTGTAATAAAAGAGTTTCTAAGTAGGTTTGCAATCAAGGTCGAAACACTTTATGAAAATATTCTGCAGAGTTTTGTTAAAATTATGTAATGGCAATACCACAGATTGATTTATTATAGTTGGTAGTTTTAACTATTGAAAATGTATTTACCAACAAAAAGGGGTCATCAAGGGAACCAGGATTCGAACAATTAGTAAAAAATAACATAATAAAGGGATAAAGACTAGACCAGGAAAATAGAGACACACAACAAAGAACATGAAATAACCAAAATAGAAACAAATATAAACGAGCAACACTGACTCACTCTAGTAACTGTGAGTATGGAGCGGGTCATTGGTTCCCTTTGATTTTTGATTCACATTTGCTATCGTATGTGCTCCTTATGTATATGTGTTCCTCCACGTTCTTATGCCATCTATTTTGCCTCTTGCAAATAGGACGATTACATCATTAATAGATAACTCCAGCCAGTATACGCTTATAAAGTTATCCTTTCTGATACAAGAGTAATCAAGGGAACCAAGGTTATAGCGGTAATCAAAAGAATGTAATCCAGAGACAAAGACCAGACCTAAAGACAAAGTAACAAAAGCAAAATGAGCAACTCGGACTCCACTAAAAACTGGGAGCATGGACCAGGGGAACCGGTAGGGTAAGCGTCCTCTGCTTTCCTAGAAACACCCGCCGAGTTTTATATAACTATAAAATATGACTAAAATTTAAATCTTGTAGGTACTGAAGATTCAGTTGACACTTTTTCTGTTACTTGTGTCTTTCACTGAAATTGTTTATGTCTCATTCACAATTGGGAAGTTCTGCCAAAACTGCATATACTTATTTGTTCGATGAAAATAACATGTACATTATCTCCCTCGTTAACTGACTCGGCCAATAATTTCTTTGAAACGTTTAATATGTTGTTTTAAATGACGCTTTATCCCTTAAATTCTTTGATTATATTGATCCTTTCTCTGAAATATTTTCGATGTGCTTTTAATTTGTTATCGTTATTGTTCTAACTATTCAATTTAATTGTAGAAATAACATGCTTTTCAAATGGATAAAAAAAATTGTCCATAATACCATAGACCAAATTTTGTAATGTGACTATGACGTCATCAACCTTTTTTATTGACTTATTTTGTTAAATTTTGATACTACGATTTAATTATAAGGAATGACTGTTATATTTGAAATAACCTCAATGCTCGTTGTGCACACTTGCTACGCAGGTTATTTATTGTGCATCACGTGATTGAGGTAATTTCTTCATAGACCGAAAAAATATCAAAAACTGAAATCTTGAGAAAGTCTCTAATCGTCAGATATTATGTGCCATTGGCTTGCTTTCAACATCCAAGATGGCATGAATGCGATATGCTCTAAAATCAGGTGACTTCCGCTAGAATCTTGGTTTCCTTAATATGATCGCATTATCGTAACCTTGATGACGTGAATATTTCTCAAGAAAAACAATTGGTTATCAGGGAGTGCGGGTAATGTTTTCGTTACACAAGTTTCCCTGATTTTTTTGCGATTTTGGGCCGCTTATGATATTGACCAGCGAACGAGATTAGGAACCAACTTCCTATTCTCATACAAAAAACATACACACGTAGAACACATGTGTATGATATTTAAAAGTACATTTTGATCTCGTTAAAGCAAGAATTGACGATTTTACGATACCGATCAGCATCATAAGGCGGTGTAGTAATATATAATTATACAAATCATATGCAAATGTTATGTACTGAAATTACGAGTGCAAGAAATCGCTAACAATATTAGCGACTTAATAACATTCCTAAAATATACTTCAATATGCATTATAATCTACAGTTTTTTGTTGCGTTTTTTGTTCGTTGTTTCAGTAGTACAAAACAGCGCTTATTACTTGACTCTATATTTTGTATACTGCTTTTCTTAAGTAGTAAATTGAACTATCACGTTTCAATTAGTCAATAAAGATATTAAGCAGGGGTTGTTAAAATTATGTAATGTTGATATAACAAACGTATTTAAAGTAATTGTATTTATTCCAACCATAACATATCTACTCTTATATAAAAAGTCAGGATATACAATAGGCGATTGTACAATATCTATGATGTGTCCGTCTGGCCGTGGTGTTTCCGTCACTTTTAATCCAAAACTAAAGTGTACATCATCGTGAAAATAGGGTTCACATCGTTATGATAGTCATGAATTTCAATAACAAATTCCGCTGAAGGTGCTGAAATATAAACAAAAATAATAACAGAAAATACATTAGAAGATCTCATGTTTTTTTGTATTTTTCATGGTGTATAGTTGGTGTATCTGCGTGAATACTTTTTGCAAATATCTTTTCAATGTTTGGGGCCTTCCTGTTGCCATGATGTTTTAGACATCGTGGTCCATTTATGTTTTCTCTGTTAACACATTTTAGCCATTGTTAAAGTTTACACGTATACGCTGCATATTTTATAGCTAAGGCTCATTTATGTTGCTCCTATAATAATGTTTGACCTTGTTGATAAGTGTATACTATGTTCTGCAGCCGAGACCAGTGCAAGAAAGAAGTGAGATTTCGAATACATTTAGATTTCGGTTTGAAGGGTTTCACTTAATTATTTTAATTATCTATTGCTGAAACTGTTTTACCCCTTCCTTCTCACATATAGATAGTCCTACCTACTGCCTTTCTATCTACTACTACTATCTTTGTATTCGTTGGTTAGAAGACTTGGTCATCTTTCCATTGCTATAGATGTTGCTGTTTCATTCTTGTTGAGGCTTCTGTTTCTGATGTCGCATCTTATGTCTCCATGCTTTGTGTTTGCGAAACACTCACAATTATGGATGTCTCCACTGACATTCGAAGTTTCTTTACTTCTCCGTTTTGTGTTACTCATAGTACATGATCACATGAGGGAACAACATTTGATTTTGATGTGGAAAGCCATTCCTCATGATTAATACTTAACACTATAGAGTATCAAATGCATGCTACTGTAACGTAAATATGGGCTATAATGGATGGTCATAATGAATAGGTTTGTGGTAAAAACTTAATGCCACTGCTGGTGGTCCAAAGGTCTCTGTGGGTATTCATAAATTCAGTAATAAATCTTGTATGACCCCGAATTGTTTTTCAAATTTTATATATCATATTTATCAAAATTTGCAGTATTGCAAATTTCAAAGTACCTAAAACACTGAGGCATCATTTTTTGTATACACATAGTAGAGTCTCTCACTGATGGACTGGGCTTCCTGTTTCAATATTTTGGTTTAAGTACTTTTTGTTTACATTAATATTTGGATTTATATCTTCCTTTATTTTTGATACAAATGTTGCTGATGAGAAGTTTATCACTGAAACATATATACAGCATACCGAAATTACCAATATATTTATATGATTGGTATTTTTGTATTTGGAATCTAACTAACTTTGATGAATTAACCAGTCATTTGCTTTCTCATACAGAATAAAATTAAAATTGTAATAACATATACATTGAAATACATAGAACATCTGACATAAGCACAAATCTAAAAGAGTACTAAAAGTAAAACTGCATAGGATCGTTACCGTCTGCGAAGATTTCTTGGCTTATTAACAATATTAATACCAATATAAATTCCGTTCAAACGTCTAAACTCTATATGAATTGATAACAGCAAATATATTATAAGATCTTTTAAATTTTGTTTTTTTTAGTTTAAGCTGTTGGTATATCTGCGTGAGTACTTTTTACAAATCCTTTGTCATCGTTTTGGGGTCGTCCTGATGCATTGTGTCCTTACTCTACATTGGGTTTCCATTTATGCTGCCTCTGATATCATATTTTGGCCATTGTCAAAGTTTACACGTATACGTAGCATGTTTTAAAACTACAATATTTTTTACCTTTTTGTTGTATATACCCTGTTCAGCAGCCGAGACCAGTGGGGTTCCGTATGTATTTAGATTTCAACTTGAAGGGTTTCACTAAATAATGTCAATTATCTGAATGAATGTTTATGAAACCGTTTCCTTCTCCATCACACATATAAATACTCCTACCAACACCTTATCTTTGTATTCGTTAGTTGGAATGTTTTATCATCTTGCTATTGCTATAGATGTAGCTAAGTATGTTTCTTTTCTTACTGAGACTTTTTTCTGATGTCGCATCTTATGTCTTCAGATTTTGTGTTGGTAAAACAGTCACATTTTAGGATATCTACTGACATTTGACGATTTCTTCTCTTCTCTCTAATGTGTCTCTATTTCAGTCAATGTGAATTTTGGGCTTATTTATGTTCTTCATCGTACTTAAAGCCTGTTCTTGACTGTTTTAATTATATATTATTGTCTGATCTGTTTTATACTTTCTTTTTTCCATTACTGTTATGTGTTGTTTCACCTTTTTTATTTCTTGGGATTACTAAAATTGATGTTGTATATGTAACCTACTTCTGATCTGGGTAGTTTTCCTGTATTTATTATTTTTTTAATGAATCCTTTTCCTTAATAAACTATTACATTGTCAGTTTTGTAGTTCAGTTTCTGATTAGTAGACTCCGACTTCTTGATTAGTAGATTATTAAGTAGTTTGCCCACAACTGTTTTTCCTCGTTACATTTTTGCTGCATTTGTTTGTTTGTTCGCTTTTTTTTAATTTGTTTTTTATACCTTTTGATATCTTTTGTCGAAAATTCGATACTCATTGTGCAGAGTCACATAAAGAAACAAAACTTGATTTTGATTGTAAAAGCCGTTCCTCGTGGTAAAAACTTAGTTCTCTACAGTATCAAACACATGCCCATTTAATATAAATATGGGCTATAGTGGATGGGTTTATAGTAAATTTAATTTGTATCTAATTAACTTTGATAAGTTAACCAGTCAATAGATCTTTTATATAGTGTAAAATCAAAATTGATAAATAACGTATACATTGAGATATATAGGACAAAGATCTTAAAGAGTATGCAAAGCAAAACTGCATAGGATCCGCCTAAGAAGAATCTGTGACATCCTAAATGGGGGTGGTTAAGGTCTTATAAAACAAATTTAATCGCACGGAATATTTCATGTCAGGAGATGTTGGTCATTAATGTGTATTTTTTCATAATTTTTCGTTGTTCCACCGTAGATTTTATACCTTCTGAAGATCTGGGCCGTTTAGAGCTTGCTTAAATGTATGTGTACAATTGTTGTAGGCCTTTTGGTGATCTCCGGAAGTATTTAATATTTTGTATTTAGGTTATACGCTAGTGCATTTGTTACGTTTCACTATATCAGTTCTTTTTATTATTATTAACGATATAAATGCTATTAAAAACCATACAAGGCCATAAAATTTCTGTCACAGAATACAACTAATTTATTTCTGCTATGAAATACTCAGCTGCTGTTAAAATTCGCTGAATACAAACTTGCAAACTAAGATAATAATTCTACGTTCAGAGAAGCATTCAAAATTGCGACAACACACTGTTTAATAGGTTTCTTTACTATGTTCACTCTGAACTAGAGGAATGATAAGGGGAATAAAAGAAAATCTTCTTTATTGAACGGAGTTGTAAATATTTTGATAGCTTGAACAAATACAGCGTAAAATATTGGGCATAAATTTCAACAGACAAATCCATGCTTGCTGACTCTTGAATTAATATTATCCATAACTGTATTTGTACTTACCTTGACCAGCCTCGGTATAAGTTCATCGTGGTTGGTCAACAAAAAACCAAAATCGAATTTTGAATGGGTAGAACGAGAATGTACAGTTGTTGTATTAGTTGTCAATAATGCCGGAACCATGCTATGCTCTGAGCCATCAAAGTTGATGTCCTCTTACGTTTACGTTTGGTGCAATAATATCAGACATTTACTGTATTGAAATATTTCATTTAATGGCAACATAAAAATAATTTTATAAATTCAGCAAAACATCGCTATAATGAATAGAATGAATATAGTAAACAATCATGCAGGTATGCATATAACAATCTGTTAATGTGTTGTGTCATTGAATACGTGCATAAAAAGACATTGTGTAAAAACGCATTTTATGGTTGCAGCTTCTTCATTACGATGAATGGGTGTGGTTTCGTAGCTCTTTTATCAGAGAGAGTTGAAATATGAGCTGCTTCAACATTTATTAAAATGTTGTTTTTTTGTAATTGAAAGAATTACATGTAACAAATGCTACTTAGTAAAAAAATTTAAAGGGAATCTGTTTCGAATCAAAATTAAATAATCAAAAACACTTCAATTAAAATTATTATCAATACGTTTTACGCATCGTCTGCTCTTTCGTTTGCAGACAACATATTGCGTCCTTGTTCTTAATTCAATGGACCATTTTTTCTAAAGCATTAATAATTGCGGGAAAAATGAAATATTTAATTGGCGCCATGTACAGTCATGTTTCCTAAATAAGAACATGGGCGGAGAGAAAAAAAAACACTAAATATCGAAAGTTGTACATTAATTTTAACTGTCAAATAGAAGATGTGCAAGCATGTTACGGTTCGGCGCGTCAGTCTTAGCCACCGAAAGGCACTTTAATGAATCAAAGAGATGAGACGCAAGGTAGTTCTTCCAATAATAATTGGTCTCGTGTTTCAAGGCAAATAGTTGAAGGTAGATGAACAAACGGATAATAGCAAATCAGGATGGAAAACAAACAAACAATTACGTTAGCGGCTCCTTGAATATTATGCTCGTTGTATTCTTATCTGTCAAAATATTTGTGTCATCATTTGTCGACAAGTAATCGACCTCTAATCGAGTAATGGGGCGCTTTAAACGCCACGTTCGTTAAAGCGGTAGTAGTGCTATAGGAAAAGTACATGATTTCATTTGATTACCTGGTTTTAAATGAAATACTAGGTTATTTTAATCAACTGTGCGTTAAATTTTTAAGAATACGTTAATTACACTACGAGAGGAAGGATCTATCAGACGACATGAAAAACCAAACGATTAGAGGGCTGTTTTGATTGGCGGATATATTCTTTCGGTTGATCTTTGACCTCGGTAAACGTTTTTTATCACTCGTTAATTTTTTCATACATTTGCACCTGTCATTTGATCAAATATAAAGATTTTACGTGTAGTGGAAAATAAAAGTGACAAATTTTTCAATTGGAATTGGATTTCAAGATATGAAAGGATGTTGAAATAATTTTGTATGAGGAAATAAGTTCAAAATGGATAAAAACGATACGTGTACTTGAAATATGTGATACTACACTTAAGGAATTATATTTTTTTTATAAAATGTTGGATTAAAAGAAAGCATGAAGTATCAACAGATCATATCCGCGCTGTTGTTTTTTGTAGCAATTAAGGTAAGTTATTGTAATTTTTATGAATAATTTTAAACAAAGTATGTTACTTTCTTCGATTTTCTACAAGTTTGATTTCAATCAAAATTTCATATCCTTTTGCAAGTCCAACTACATAAACGCTATATTTAAATTATACGACTGTTGGAAAAGCACTGATTATTTTTTAAGAAGATGTTAACAACGATGTAGAAATGTTTGTTTATTTTCTTTTCTAATTGCGTAGCATCAAATTTATCTTTGTGGTCATGACAAGGAAAATCCAAGTTGGATATTGTTGTTTTTTCAGTCGTCTTCATTCTCGCCAGGAGAAATCTTCGTGCGTTAGAGATATTACAGATTCCATTTTGCCAGTTTGCGTGCGAACGACTAATTTCATCTCTGTAATCTTAGGGATGTATAATGGTTTCTGTCTTCCTCCATCTGTTTTAAGATCCCATCAACTTTTCCCATTATTCTTTCAGATATGTTGCTTTTCCTGTTTGACAATCTATCTTTGATCAATAACACTAAATATTAATGATGATAATGTAAAGGGATTTAAAAGCAAAAGAAGAAAAAACGGCTATCATTTTTTAAACGTTCTTTTACGATAGTAGTAAGTGTCGCATTCCTATGTTCTCTTATATTGATCGCTCCTTTATCTCCGGTGCACCGCTGTACATTCTTTCATGACATGGGTGTTAGTGGCATATGCAATTTATCCACTCAGGCGACAAACCGAAGACAAGATATTTCACTTTAACTTTATCACAAGGAGTTGATAAGGTTTGACAAAACAAAAAAAAATGAATATTTTTAGCATAACGTTATTTCGAGATCGCAGCAAGTCGCAGTTGGATATTCTGTTATCGTTTTAATTACGTGTAATTCAAGGCCAGGTCTTTTGATAGCAATGGCTATTTGTACTTGGGCCTAATTTTGACATTTTTCTATTTAATGTATGTGGGACTGGTTTCTATCAATCGTTAGTTTGCTCTCTGCGTGAAAAGATTTGTTGGTATTTCCTTCAATTTTTTTACCCATGGAGACAAGACAAAATTGATACTTTGACGAATGCGGGACGTTAGAGAAACATATATTTACACCGGGCTCAGTGACTGTCGACTCCTAGCTAGGATACTAGATGGAATCCGCATTAGAAATTTTGGTTCTTGATAAAGTTCCATCATTACTTTTATAATCTGCCTGGGCTGTGTAATCGACGCCTTGTGTTCTAACCACGACCAAAGCTATTGTACAACCCTAACGAATTCAGCGTTCACATTAAAAACTAATGCATAGTGGTCAACCCTAAGTACTGACAGCAGACATGTATATTGACCGAAATTGCATCGTGGTATTTTAATGTACGATTATTAATTTAATTATAAAACATCATATTTTTAGAGTACACCTTTGAAAATAAATGCATCAACATCGAAATCAATGCTGAATTTTCTAAAATTGTATTTAAAAGATTCCCTTTGTTTTATTATATCCACAATAACCTCGGTTAATCTTTAATTGAGACTTCGTCTTCGACGCGCTGGAGCCGCATATTAATTCTCTCTTTTATTAAAACTATTGGTTTTGTCCAAATGGATTCTGGTTGGTCGTAAATCGTTTGTATTAGTTGAGTGTGGGGAATCTGGTTTAACCTTTGCATAAAAACAACATTTGGTTGCAAAGATCGGTTGTAAAACAAACCAGTTAACATGGGTTGACATGTCTGTGTTTTTGTCAATATTGGATGATAAATGGACAATTATTTCTGTGGTAAACAGAAGCTAAATGGGCCAAACTTAATAAATTATCTGTTTCCTCTGCCAGGCGTTCGGTTTGGTATGTCGGTATGAGAAGTATATTTTTTAACTTGAGTATATATTGTACAATTTTATTTAGATGTAAAAGTATAAAAATATTATTACATGAAAATAGATATACATTTTCAAGGGTAGAGCAATATATCTGGAGAAAGATATAGTTCCTTATTTTTGGCCTTTGGACAAATGCTTTTAGCAAGTAAAAAATTTCAAATAAAGTTTACGGATTTTAGAGAGATATTTTAATGCTAATGCGGTACTTGATGCTTCAACAAGTGAAAAAATCAAAATATCACAGATTGTTTCCCCTATCTTTCCTGAAAAATAGTCCTATATTTTAGAAAAAAAATGCATTGCCATTTTCATGTAACCAACAGATAAGGCACTATTGATTCTCGTAGTAACAAGGATATGAATGGGAACAGATTTCATCTATCTATCTATCTATCTGTCTATCTAAAGCTATTTTAATAAGGTCACGAATGTGAAATTGATAATTTAGTAAGATTTAAAAAAAATCAACTTATATTTATGAAAAAAATACTTATGTTAAATCATTTTATTATCATCTTTTAAAATGTTTGGTTTTGTCACTGTTAACGTATGCATGAGGTTTTAATTCCTTGGACATGAAAATGGGAAGAAAACCACCATTTTAAAATTTAAAAATATAAATTTTGATACTTCATTTGACTACCCATTTCTTTGTGAGAGGTTAGTGGTCTCTGATGACTAAATTGTACATGTAAATGTACCAACTTTTTAAGGCAGGAGTCCTAATACTAAGAAAGGAGTTCTTCCGAGCAAACATCTGGAGACTCAAATTTGATTTAAGCACGAACTCAATTTATCAACAAAGATGATATTTTATATTTGTATAGGTTAATTTGTTCTTTGTATAGAAGGGGGAAAACGTTCTAAAAATGTACATTCAATTTAAATTCCATTTTCAGTAAACAAATGGTGTAATGAATTTCGTGTGTGTTCAATTGCATAGTTCCGTGCTTGAGCAACATAAACTAAGTAAAGATATGTTTTCAGTATTTCTGTGTGATGAAGAATTTTGTCAGTTGACTCGACTAATAACAAGAACTGGGCAAATGATAGCGTTAATGACAATACCAGTCGTGTTATACATGAATTATTGTGTGTAAGATGAAACGGGATGATTTATTTTCAACTGAAATATTTCTGCTTTATCTTGATAGTAAAGGTAATAAAACTGAAAAGCCTAATGACGGATTTCACCAAATATTACCGATAGATTCGATTCCCTTAACAACATTTTAATGAAGAAAAATTAATGTGTTATCGTAGAACTTTAAATACAGATTATCTTATCAATTTTATTAGAAATACATATTTACATTTGTCAAAATTGTAAAATTTAATGTATTGCGTCTGATCTCCAATAAATTTGTGTCTCAGAATTTTAACTTGGGTTGTTGGCCTCTAGGAATACCAACCTAGGTTTGGTCTCGTTAAAATATTTAATTTCATTTCAGAATAGGTTTCCACGCCTTTGTTGAAAGGATCGATATCAATTAAAAATTATAAACTCACAACTATTCGAAATCCCTTTTTGTTTACACACATATTACACTATATCAGTGTTACCCTTTGCCGTAAATAGAAAAAAAAAGCAACTGACATGGTGAAACGTAACAAATGCGGCAGCTTATAACCTAAATTCCTCAGAAAAGGGGTTTTTTGACATTATTTGCCATTTTTATGTCTTTTTTTACACATGAAAATGACAAATTTTCCATATAGAGGGGGTGCCAACCCTCTGCATCCCCTCTAGGTCAAACACTAAAAGATTTCCTTTTACAACAGCAGCTGTGCAAGTGAAATCCTTAAAATCAAACTACCTCCTATTTTTCTCTGTCCTCAAAATCAGTCACCCAAAGTTAAGACAGATTGTGTACAATAAGCAGGAAAAAAATAATTTAATACGAATTCTTCTACAAATATGTTTATTCATGTATTCTTCACTTAAGTAAATTCGTTTGAAGTATATTTTTCCTTTTCGATCTTGTTTATATTTCTACTCCGTCTAGTTTTTTTTTAGTACATCTTCATTTAAGCCTTTCATTGACAACTAAGGATCAAGTTTAAATTGAAAACAGGAAAGTTTTTATAAAAATCCGACATAATTGGTATTAAGTTTTTTTCTTGATCAGCCACTCAAAACATTTTAAGCAGGTTCAATTAAATCTCTATATTACAATATCATCTCCTTTTTGTGCACTTTTTGACCCGAGCTTTTACATTTTATTTGAAAAGTTTTAAAGATACGCAATCGAATTTAAAGGTTTCATTTATTTCGAGAATGTTTAATTCTCCATTATTGCTCTGCACCTCCAATTCAAAATAACAATCTCTTTAAATATGTTTATAATAATGAGCATGTAAGAAATCGTAAGTACATATACTTTGACATAATACCAAATATTAAAGAAAACCACAAAGCACAACTATGCACAGAATTTTTCGCACATAATTAAAACGTGCTAAGTAATCAGAAGAAGTGAGACCAACAGATCGTACAGGACAAAAATAGTGAGAAACCGTGCAATTACCCGCTCAACACAGGAGGCAATAAATGCTCTTTCAATCCTAAACCTTGCCGACCCAGTGACCTATTAATGCGACATTTTTGTGTTCTATATTTTTTTATTTTGCTGGTTTGTTATCACTTGAATTTCTCAGAAGCAGTTTAAGCGTATTTATGAAGATGGTCCCCTTTTTATCCTAAGATATTCCGTTAACTTGTTGCGTCTTGACTATTTGTAAATTTCTTAAGTGCCTTGCATTAGATGTTGCATATGATACAACAAAAGCCTGCAATATATGCAAGCAATTTTACTTTCATCTCCATAAACTTTATCTTGATGCGCTTTATGACAAAATGTCACACGAGTTTAACATTTCGAGTGCACCCAGCTGTCTCCTTTACAGCTACAATTAGTTACCCTTAAACTTTCATTAAAAAAGATGAAACAAAAAATACTTCTTTTTTCCTTCGGAAAACATGCTGTTAAACATCGAAACATCAAAATCATTTACCTCTGTGAAATGACCTTCAGGAGCGGATCCAGGATTTGAGTTGGGGGAGGGGGGCGTAACTTGAATTAAATGC
The DNA here is from genome assembly GCA_037379345.1 of Perna viridis. Taxonomy (NCBI): domain Eukaryota; kingdom Metazoa; phylum Mollusca; class Bivalvia; order Mytilida; family Mytilidae; genus Perna; species Perna viridis. Next base: position 27,229,347 of record CM074517.1, on the reverse strand, counting down.
CGTGCAAAGCAAGGCAAAAAATATTATGGGGTGAAACTTGTGGTGACAATTTTTTTCTTACCGATTTAGGGGGGCGTACGCCCGGTATGCCAGTCCTTGGATCCGCGCCAGACCATGGCACAAAAATACATACATATACAGCTATGTTTAAGTTCTTGCATACGTCGTAAGTCAACGGTTAACTTTGTATAGTTTGTTCCTTTAATGTATGTTAATTTTAATGCAGAGAAAGCATTACGGAACAACGTAGAAATTGATCACATCAGGATTTTAGGTATTAGAGGAAGGGAGAGATTTTATCACTGCATTAGCTTTATTGGGCATGATAATGCATTTTGTAAAGCATTTGATATTTGAATAAGCATATTATTTCACTCTATGTATCTGAACATGCATAACACGCAATTACATATAATTTACACATATTTACATGGGAAAATTGAACACCTTTAAGAATTTAAAAATCGATTTAGTTCTTTTTTTTTTCTGCCGATTTTAAGATACAAAGAAAGTTAAAGTGCAAGCTGCAACTCTAGAAGTTGTGCATTGGTGAACAATTAGCCTTTATGCATCAAGATTTCTAAACATTTCAAATATTTGCTTTAACTTACGAGATTTTATTTGCAGTGAAAGTTCTCAAGTTCGTAATAATAATCTCTAATACTCTGTATAGAATTGGTACAGAAATTATTATATAAGAATGAAATATGACACGGCAAATTGACAATTGTATTTCAAGATTTAGGATCAAGTAGTCTTTTGAAAATTTTAAAAATCTTTTAATCCATTTCTCTATATTCTTGACATAGGTCAACTAAAAGGAAAAATGGCAATATTATTTATCAATAATAAAATTTTCACCGCTTAGGTAACCTAACGGATGAAGTTGTTGAAACCGTGTGAAAACCTCATTTTTATATGAAAGAACAATTGTGTCAAGTCTGAATCGAGTGTATTTTTAAATCCACATCTCCTTAATTCTTAAATTACATGTAAAACGGTTTAAAATAATATTTGTACAACCCAACACGAACCTTATACGGGATGTGTCGCTTTTATTTAGCCAGCCCTTTTAATTCGTATTAATATTTTGATGAATTTACGTACATGGTGATAATAGCCATTTTACGACATATAAACATGTATTAATTTCTTATATACATGTCAATAACAGAGATTTATTTCTGTTTGTTTTGACACAGAATTTTTTCGTCAGTCGTAGACCATGTTGACATTAACGTTACAAGAGACTACTAATACAGACCATAATAAGTTTCCGTTATGTAATGACTTAATATTTACACCCCCACGTAATGAGTATATATATAGGAGCCGCAATAAATAAAGAAAATACATGAAATTTCAATTTGCATTGGCCAGACCACTTCCATTAGTACATGTTATAATTGTTACATAATGTCCAATAGAAAATTAATTTCTTTATACATGTTTAATGGAGCGTAATTAATATGTTTGCATGTAGTTAATCATGTACACTGTTTTGTTAACGTGTATGAGAATTTCAAGATTGGTAAAAAGTGATTTTTGTGGTAGTTTTCGAGTTAATTTGTTATTGTTTTCCGTGAAGTGATTGATATAACTATATTTTCCTTATAGCTATTGTCAAGGGTTTTGTACTTCGGTGTTTTCTAACTAATAAAAATGAAAAAAAATTGAAAATTTAGTCGGCGCTTTCGAAATTAAAACAGACTGGTTGGCTGCATGGTTTTTGAAAATCTTGGGAACTTGTATATTATAAACGAAGTATGAAATATTAACTCTAATATTATCAGCCGGTAGGAAAAACGTTACTCGAGCAATTCCAACCAAACACACCAAAATTACAATAACACACACATACACACATGCCGTATTATTAAAATAACATAAAAAAAAAAACACTTTCTAAGTAAAAAACAGAAATCACAATCACAATCCAAAATGCCCTTGCAACCCTTAGATAAACATCAATCCACAGTAACCCAGACATTACTTAGTCTGAAACAAGAAAGTTTTAGCTACTAGTATCAAGTTCATAACATGCATAATTCAATTTTATCAGCTAATCGCCGGCTTAGTTACAACAGCGGAAATTCAATTGTCAAATTACAAAAGGTGCAACATTTAAGAGATGTTTCATCTCCCTGCACATTTCCACCCTTTCTCTATACCTGATTATTTGCTGTTTTGGTTCATTCGCTATCTGTGTTTTATTGATAAGGTCACCGAATAGTTAATTAATGCATTTTCATCAAAGCAGATTTTTTCCTGTTCTATCTGCTTTAATCAAAAAGTACTCTGAAAAACATGTGGGGAATCACATATAATTGAAGATCGTGAAACAGTTTAAATGTAAATGCATGCAGTTAAATTGGAAATACAGCTGATCTTTTTGATGTAATTAAGATTAAGATTTCATTGTACGCTCTCAGAATTGCTAAAATGCAGACTTTTCCATCGAATGAAAAATTTTGTAATGTGTGACAATACATTTATTCGGACAATAGAATGCGCATGTTTAACCCACTCGCACGATCAAACATTTTCCTATTAATTTACATGCCCAAGAAAAGCCTTAAATTACAAAGAGCACAACACTTACAAGTAAAATATCTGAACTGCAAAACGGTCTCAATTTCAAAATTTGAAGGATTCTTGATACATGTAATTTTTATAGACCACCCTGACTAGTACTGTAGCAGTTTCCGAGATTTGAATTGTCAAGGAAATCATGAATTATCACATGTACATTTGGTCGATCTGCCGCGATGGTTCTTCGGTCTAGGTGGCATCGATGAGATTGAAATCAACTGTACCCATGAAGGTTGTGAATAAAGTCATAGCACAACTCGTTACACTGTATATAAACACTGAAGTAGCGCGTTGAATGCATACAATGTCTTAAAACTTTTCCCAAAGCAGTAAACAGGAAAATAAAAGGAAACTAAATATAATTGAATTGCATGGCGAAAAATGAAATTTCAAATCTTTGATTCATTTCCTCTAAAAATGATTGAAATTATTAGTCTCATAAAGCTTTTTGTCTATACAACATAAAGATAAGAGCACATCGAGTATATCTATCTCACAATGTACCTGTCATTTTTGTAGACATATGTAATAATGCATTTCGGGAAAGGAAGATTTACTGCTCCTTAGATGTTCTTCACGTCCATTAAACATGTGTCCATATAATAGCATATTTTTCTCTAGTAAATGGAAGAAAATATACATTATTTAATTTGAGCTCGTTTGTACCGGCCTCTGGTTTGATGAATCGGTTTTACTTCTGAACATCTTGAATTTCGTCTCAAATCTTGGGGTTTTATAGTTAATTTTATTAGGGGAATACTATGATATATGAAACAGCTATCGAGATATCAGTAGAAATATTTCATGCATTTGACAAGGGATATGACGTTTTATACTGAAAATCAAAACTGAGACATGCATGCCATGGAGATGTTGGCATGATTTAAATGGTATGCTTTGGGGTCACATGATATCTAAGGGAGCAATCATTTACTTTAGAATTTATACCACCATCCCTTGAAAAACCTAACGAGTTCACCCTTTAGCTAGGAGATAAAGAAATCATACCACGAGCTGGAACGTCGATTCACTATGATATCATATAGATGTATGCTGTCGTTATGTAAATCCCTTCAAGGTCCTCGTTGATATTTTAGACTTGTATCTTTTATAAAGGATACTTATAATTTATTAGTCTGATAATAGTTGTAAAAAGTGAAGCTATGAATTTCAAAGCACTCTTGGAAACAAATCCATTAGCAGAAGTTTTATAACCAAAAAGATTAAACCCGTTGACCTGTACATTCCCTTGCCGAGATTTTATTAAAATTGCGACACTCTTTAACATCCCAAGTTTAAGTCACATAACATTTATTCAAATGTTAACCATCTTGCATGACAGTAAACTAATCTTTCGGACTCAAGCTCTTAAATTTATACATAGTATGAAAGTTTGGCATTTTTTTCAATTTCTGTTATGTGATGACGCTTCTCTTTAAAACACTTAAACCGATGAATTTCTTTTATATACAATAAGGGATCTTATATCCACTTTAAATGAAAATAAATAAAATTTCTATCTTTTAAATGGATTTGCACTTGTAAAATGTTTTCTTTCAAACAGTAGAAAATTGACAGAATGTAAGTGGTACATGCTTGCTATTATGAATAAATCTTTCTGATGTTTACTTTGAGCAGTAATGAATGTATAGGGTTACAATGGATCGCCTTGCATTATACCAACGTCAAATAAATTATCTTGTTTTCAATGTAATTTCACCAGGGTGGTTTGTTTGTGCAGAGTATATCCATTTTCAAAAACCTGTATACATGATAATGAAATAAATACTCGATCAGACGGAAAGATATGATGTCCATCTCTGTTAAGTCTACAGTTCTTTAATTTGCCTCGTACAGAATACTGATCAATCGTGATAGTATAGAAATATTCGGAGTTGGGAAGTGTTTTGTTTCGTACTTGACCTTTACCTTAAACTATGCTGTGAAAGTTCAGATTGGGGTCGCAATATACATGCACTGTGGGTTTATGTCTCCTTCAGAATTCGTTGGTAAATTTACGTTCCAACGATACTGTATGAGAGGAAACAGTTATGGCGATAATGCGATGATGAGTCTATAATATACATTTCTTTCTACTAACTCGTAAAGGAAACATAGATTTGGATCAAAGAAGGCTGATGTTGTAAGGAAGAAACAAAACGGCTTTATATTTTAATGCAATTCTGATTTTGATTCATCATTTATTTTCGTTGATAAAATTCACCACTTTAAAGTTCGATATCTATATCTGAATCATGAAACAGTATAAGACTTAATGATTTTTATAATGTATTCCAAAAGCTCATTACTAAATTCCTTAAATATCTACATATATCTACTTCAAGATGTTTTTATTGGTGAATGACTGTTACCAATTTGTCTCTCTCGTTTCATCTGCTGATATCCTGAGTGCTCGCAATTTGTAGCGTAGCGATTTTTATAGTGTTATGGATGTTTCGTCATAATCTAATAATTTAGAAACTACAAATGAATGCAGGTGCCCTAACTGCTGTAACTTGCCGATTTTTGATAACCGTGGCATTATAAAGTGATATACAGCCCATTACAAGGAAAAAGGGGCTGGTTAGGTAACGTCGGTTTAGACTGGTATGACATGAAATTTTGTTGAAGAATTTCATATACAAAACAGCTTCTCTGGCTATTGTTAAAAGGTGCCGAATTTGATCAGGGATAAATGAAAAACAGTGTAGATATGTCAAAAAGTATAACATTGGTTATCTACATAACAATTCGTTGTATTACGAAGTCCTAAAAGGTCACATGGAACTCCAAAAAGACCTACTATCTCTTTAGAATGGATATATGTTTTTTTTTGGGGGGGGGTGATATAAAGAGAATGAATACATGTTGGGGGAAATATAAAGAAAATGGATATATGTTGGGGGAAATATAAAGAGAATGGATATATGTTGGGGGAAATATAAAGAGAATGTGGATATAATGAATATGTCAAAGAAACAACAACCCCGCCGAGATGAAAAAATGTCAGATCAAGGTCACCTATGGGTCTTCAGTGAACGAACAAGAAACCCTTACTCCACAGAGTAGGCTGCAGATGAAAGTACAACATAAGAACTAATACTTAAAGCCTCCCATGGAAGAATACCACACACATGAACCTCTGCATTGTTTCTTATAATTACGATGTATAGACCTCACCTGTGTTAAATAAAGTGTTGATATATTTTACGTTTGTTCCATTATCATTTATTATAAAAACCTGCAAACTTGTGGTGAAAAATGCATCAAGTGCTTGTTTTGTAATCACTAGTTTTTAGTGTTAGAATTTATCTCTGTGCTCAAAATGTGACTGGTATGTGAAGTACCAATTTATCGCTATTTCAATAATACTGATCCACAGTAAAATAAATGACGGAAAGGATCCGAGATAGGACAGGTTTTTTTAAGTCTTTTTATGTAAACTTTCTTGCATGATAGTTATTTAAAAATCGCCGTATTTTGCGATCTTGAACAAGGATGTTTCTGAATTATACCGGTAAATATTTACGTCCGTCTGTCTAAGCAAATAGAATTCAGTGCATTTTATCAGCGTGGAAGGAAGATTGGTTCCTTTATAAGTACTCGTCCCATTTTTGTACATCATAGTCTTGCATTCTTTATAAGTACTCTTCCCATTTTTGTACATCATAATCTTGCATTCAAATTCGTCACAACTCCATATTTCGCCTAAAGCAGTTCATCTTTATTGATATGATATCGGAAAATTCTGTTATCTTAAAAATACGCCCAAAAACTTATTCAATATGATTACTTGGATAATAATAAGAATTACAAGTTCCACCCACATTATTATAAAGGATAGGATTATCCCTTTTCTTTAAATTGTATCTTCCTTTCATAGCATTTCAAATATCTATTTAATCATGCGCATTCGTCATAATTTTGTTCATAAAACCGGCTCCTTAAAAATCAACAATGTGGTTATGAAGACGTCACTTTTCTTATTTAGGGTCAGAAATCATCACTATTATTCCCGCTCATTCCGAAACAATCATAATTTTTTTGAAATGTCATTGTCAATGATTTTGCAAATAGAATATACCGTATCTAAATTGCGCGCATTAAACTTTGGACTGAATAAATAAGAAGAAGTCTATCTGATTGAATCCAAGACCCTTATAACCACAAATATTGCGGGGCGTTCGAAGATAATACCGAAGTATTTAAACTATTCAATGAAATTGAACGCGATTGTTTATTGATGTCATCAGGGCAGATATCTTTAAAGAGTTTTGCAAGGTAGCACTTTTTTGTCGTTACGTCCGATCTTTGCTGAGTGACAGAGCTAAAATATTCATTTTCTTCATGTACTTTAAAAATGTAATTCTATAACATTAATCAAACGTTAGGTGTACACTGTCAGCGAATGATAGTAGAAATTCAATATTAATAGAAGTAGTTTACATTTTATGTGCAAGAATAATAAGAAAGTGCATAAACCCCTTAAATATGTTGGGCGAAATCTGTTTACGGAATATTCCAGGGGTAAACTACGTTCATTGTGGTGCACCTGGTTGGCTGGAAAGGAGGGTTAAACAGACACGCATGCTTTAAGTAATTTACAAATTAGCTTACTATAACTCTTTCTACAATATTTCCCGATTTTATATGGAAATCTCGAATGGGAAAACTTCCTCAAAGATCAGGGATTTTATCTCAGGTCTTAATTTTCAAGCGATCTGATTGGTCAGAAGTTTGATTGCGAAAGGATTAAAAAAATGTTAAGTTTAGTTTTTTTGGAAGATTATATATTTTTAAAATTTTGTTTAAGTCAAATTTAGGCAAATGACAGTCTAGAACAACCCCATTTGATCAGTTTTTGAAATGAAATCCCTGATTTATAAATTTCGGATTCGGACACCCTTTTGAAGATTTCTGGATCCGCTCTCTGGTAAGAGCGGACGACTTCTATATGTTATGTGAAACATTGACAGAACCAAAATATTGAGTTCGTCGATATACTTCGAATGTGCAAACAAAAACAAATACGTTCTACTACTCCGTTTCAGTTGACCGAAATGGTTTTTGTCATATAAATATAAGATAAAATTATAATGTTTACCTTTTACCTCGCAAAACAAAAATCTTTTAACTGGTTTAATCTGAATATAATATTGAACTCCTTGACCTACATTATGCCCATTGTGTTCACAAAAATACGAGATTATATCATAGTTATGTCCCATTAAAGTTTTATCTTTTTCTTTCATCATAATTTCATCATTTGATTAAAGTTAAATTTTGAATGATATGAACGATATTAATCTTTCGTTATTAAAATTATTGCCAAAGTAATTGTTAAAGACTCCTACCAAGATTAATGAAGATCGTATCGATATTTTGGTGTTTTGGTGATTACTCAAGACGTCTTATCGAACGAAACCCTCTGTACTTTAAGATACTTATGGTTTAATTAATGTGTATTTTGTCGTAAGTTCAGCCATGAGGTTACGAAGACGTGTAAGATGGTTAGGATAGAGACAAGTTTAAAAGGCTTTTTTTCGTGTTCTCATCCCTAAGTGACATTTTAAACAGACAAAAAATAAAAGAGCAGAAAACATCTCTGTAGAAAAAAAATAAGAGTCGGTGTGAAAAATTGCGGGGTATATCAACAGAATCTACTCCAAAGAAATAAGTTCTGTAGTGAAACCCTGCCTAAATCGGACACTTCTGAAAATTGTTTGATTTAGATCGATGTTCAGTAATACATCTGAATTGAAGTACATTTACTTTATGGGTCGTTGTCTCTTTGACAAATTTTAATTTTCACTATAGTAAGAGTACTTTAATTCGTGGATACCAATTTACGTGGATGGGGAAGTAACACAAGTTTGTGGCTTCCTGAATTCGTGGTTTTGAAGGTTTTCAGTATTTACAGTTTTAAATGGGTTTCACTGTTTTAACATTTAGAGGAGAAATTGAATAAGTTTTTCCAGCTGAAAATTCACCGCGAAAACAATGTAGGATGCAATTACAACAGGTGCTCATAAGCCTGACTTTTACAAGTTACAAAGGGGTGTCTGTTGTGTAAGAAATATTACGCTTTTAATTGCCACAACGCAACTTTTTCTAGATAAACCATATTTAATGTTTGGGCCTAAAAGTGACAGCCTTTTAATCTATGACTTGACTTGTAGTCCAAGGGTCTGACACCGTTTATTTTTCACTTAATGTGAGTGGTTTGCAAACACGTTTTATCGGAAAAGGAGGATCTCTGAACGACTTTAAAATCTCCATATGGACACTTGACTTTCTATTAAGCAAACTTTATTCTATGGCTAGTTGAAGTTTAGAGTAAACGTAGGTTTTAAATAAGCAAAGTTTCTGTTCTTAATTTATTCGATTGAAATGACGCTTATGCTGGCCGTGGACGGTTCACCTCGTGGACTAAGGCTGCGAATATGATCTTGGTCTTAAATAATCAAATTCTATGAATACTAAGACTGCCATTGTGTGTATACAGTTTAACCTATGGATGTTTCCTTCAAAAACAATGTTTGCTTATATGCAGCGAAAAAAAGGCCACGACTTCATTCATAGCATTTCTTTGTTTAATGCACTTCTAATAAAAACTGTTAATGCATTCGAAACTGCAAGATACTAAGGGCTAAAATATATTTGGCATTTCTTTGCAAGTTTGTGACTAATTTTCTCCCTCATTTTTTTTAGAGTTCGTTAAAACTGAAAGATTTTTGTATAACATGTACAAAATATACGATTGCATAATACATCACTAAATCACTCCCACTGTAAGTAGCAACTATAAAAAAAATCATATACAACATGCTTTTAATGAATAATGTGTAAAGAAGGACCTCTTTCATACATGTTGAAATTCTAACATAGTAATTATGATATATGCTCATAAGTGGGAGAATATGTTACATTAAGTAGCTGTCTTTGTAAGAATCATGCTGAATCTTAAAAATGTGATACAACCCCCCAAAAAGGCTACATATTTTTATTTTTGAAATTAAGTTGTTTTATGGGTCTATATTATGAAATGTGTATTTATTCCAATATGTCTGCTCTTAGGGGATAATTAACATTGAACATGCAATAGATTCTAGTGTACTTGGGTGTTATTTACAGAGTTATCTCCCCTTAATTTTGAAATATGCAGTGCATTCTATATGATTTTTATCTCATAAGAACACGGGTTATATGTACAACCATGGAAGTATAATATTTGAAGAGCTCTAAAAGATAAGCCAATTAACCAATTATAAGATAACAGGCGGTAACGCAGATAGAACCTTTTAGAACTCCCGCAGTAGTTTCTGTCTAGATATTATACTTCCATGGTAAAACCGACTGTTTATTTCAGTTTACTATGGCAATTTAAACAACATATCAAAAATTAAGATATGTAGGCATTTCACCAATGAATCAAATTTGGCATGATTCTTAGCTGGAGTGCTACTTAATTGTTCTACAGATCCAAGTTTAGAACGCATCAAAAACCCAAGAAAGCTATGACTGTTATTTGGTTGTAGTTATTAGTTATAAATGTGATTGATTGCATGTCAAAATTTTATTTTATTATTGAATAATTAAAATTAAAAGATGATCCTACACCTGCCTAATTGATGTATTATTAAATTAATTAATCATATTATTACATATAACAATATCACATTCCTGGCATAGAATTATAAAGAGAAGAAAAAGGATAGGACAAAGTATGCGATATATTATACCTTATTTGCATATGAACAAACTATGATTAATTTTAATAGTTTGGGGAGGGGAGCTAGGATGAAATTTGAAATAAAAAGTTAGGCAAGATAGGCCATATTAAGGAAAAATAAAATGACAGTATTCCTTTTTGTCATAATATTTTATTGTTTATGTTTCTGAAAAAAGGGGGATTTTAACTTTCACCAAATTAAAAGGCAAGGAAGAACATTTCACCCCCTCTTTTAAAAATCAAATAGTTGCTCTCTCCAGTATTTCACCGATGACGTTACACGTAGCTCTAATTTGGTCTGATCAGATTATTGTAGGATTATAACTATCGAGAGAGATTTTAAACAAACTTAAGATTTTAGGGGGTTTGATAGCCAAATGGGTCAAAGTGAACATGTTCCTATCGTCTACCTCTAAAGGAAAAATGAGAAAATTAATTCATTGATGCATCACGAATCACATTTTTTGTGCAAGGATTTTGACAAGTTAAAAGATTAAAAAACTATTTTATATACAAAAAATATTGAGCGAAATTGACGTGGCGAATAAAACTTTGAAATATGGAAATATATCGTCACGATAGATGTGACAAAGGCGCTTCATATTTTCTACCAAACGACATGCATATACACGCGCAAGCCAAAATAACAATAGTTCTTTCTTCCTGCATTTGTGCATCACTTAGTGACAAGAAATGATTAATAATTTGGTGGAAAACAATTCCGCATTTTATTGACAGTTGCACTTCTGTTTTGTTACCGCATGGTAATGTGCACGTGATAATGTTACAATATCTAAATTTCTGGGAGTATTGAAAAACGAACTAGCTAACGAACAGATTTGAAATGACAATATTACTCATTCGATTATCTCACTTACCCATACGATTGAAAACGCACGTGCACCGGAACTTGCTTGACACGCAAGTGCAGATGTTACACAACATACTGTAAATTAAAAAAGATATTTGACAAATTTACTAATTAACAGTATATGACAAAATGACTTTGCAATGTCTTTATGAATCCTTATTTAGGTTTGACACATTAACAAAAAAAAAAAAAACAAGGCGGAGAACATGATGAACCATACTGCAATGAAGTTGACAATCAAACTTGCTACAAGTCTCTCTGTATGAATATTTTACCATATGTGTATATCTACACTTTATCTATTCACTGTATAGTGAATGAACTTTTGATAGTAATCATGTTAATTGAAAAGGACACATACTTGTATATTACAAAGAGACTTGTACCAAGTTTCATATGAATCGTGAGCATTGCAAAGTATCTCAGTTATCAAAATTAGCCAGTAACTCTAGGTCTGTTGTCATTAAAAAAATGTAATTATTTGAAAAGTTCAAGATCATAAGTTACTAGAACGAAGTTGAATATGCAAACACAATTTGCACAATAACATCTAGTGCTTGAGAAAATGACTTTAAGAATTATTGTTCATTTCTGTATAACATTTCCTGACAGGTTTCTCATACGATATAATGAGAAGAAACAACTCTGATGTGCTATAATTTAGTCGTGTTCTTTATTTTTGCTTAACGTGCTTTTGATTTACAAAGAAACTTTACGTTAACTCCAAGAAAAAGCTATTCGTCTCTGAAGCAATTGTTTTACCAGGCATGTTAATTCGCTTCATGAACAAGCACGCGTTGAAAACACTCAAACAATCATAAGGTTCCTGGCTGCTTGTAAATCAAATGATGTTTAAGAGGACAGGTTAATTTAGCCTCCCCATTCTTTAGTAATTATCGTAGTTGTTTTCGTTTATAGTGATAAACTGTCAATTCTATGGTATTTTACAATCCTTTGTCGAATCTTTTTGTCTCTGATTGTGGTTTTATGGATATCTATATCCATAAACCCACAATCAGAGACAAAAAGATTCGACCCTATAGGGTTTGAACTGCGGAAATACTATCATATGTAAACGGAACCCCTTTTAGACTTTAAATTTGTTTTTGTTTTTCGGTTAACTTTAGGTCCAAAATACATTTAAATTGATTTAAGGAGATTTAAAATGTGCCTGGTTCAGACAGGTTGTTTGGATTATCCAGGGTTCGGTATTGTCAGGTTTCTTTGTTTAACTTGATTATTGATTTTAGAACTAGTGCCCCAAGAACCACGTGATTGTATTTGAATTATAATCGCTGCTAACTAAATTTAGAGCTTATAGTAACATTTGGCCCTTTCCGTTTACATATCAGTCAATCCGTCTGTACATATCTTCTTAGCGCCACTCTCCTTGATATATTTTATGAAGTTTCAATGTAAATTTCATTTAAACACTCTTAATGCTTAATGATAGAGATGATCGGGGGTGTGCGAGAAGATTTTTTTTCTTGGTTTGAGGTGGGATATTTCAATTAAGATTTTATTGCCCGTAGTTGTAACTGAGCGAGGATTACAATACATCTACTCATTTCAGTATTTTTATCATGGCTTACGAAGTTGTATACATAATCTTTTTAAAGCAACTAGTCGTGAATACAGATTTAACTGAGTCGTGTGAAATTACGTTACCAAACTTTTTCTTTCATTTTCACCACCAACCTGCTTATATCATGTCTATGAATGTACTTTAACAAGCTGCAATGGTAATTATATTATTTGAGAAAGTTGCTACTGAAATTAAATCGTAATTACTTCGTATAGAATTCACTCTTTTTATTGTGTATGAAAGCATAATCTTCAGTAGGCCAGCGAGTGGTTTTTGAGTTAAAGAAATGGGGCATACAAAACTGAAATATCATTTTTGAGACGTTGGTATTCGTACTGCACTTTTAGACAGTGTTTAGAAAGACAAAGACAAACTGTCTGGTTTCCACTAACTTTTCCAGGCTCTTGTTCTTACTCAAAGAAACAGGTTTGTCCTTCCACCGGTCAATACCCAAGAAATTTCCTTCATTCATTTTATCTAGGTTAAAAGGATGAAAGATACCATTTGCAGAAATTTGTCTACCGAACTTCTCAGTATAGAACTCTTCCTGATTATGTGGATCGTCCAGTGCCGGTCCATGACCCTTCCCCACTTTGGGTCTGCCTATGTCGTCACTGATTCAGAATGTCGTGGTCGTTTCTATCGGTAAAATTTTATATTGCCACCACCACCACCACAACAACAACAACAAAACAACAAAACAACAAAACAACAACAAAAATAACAACAACAACAACATCCCAAAAAGCTATGGCATATGAAGCGATAGACTGCATTCTTTTGTGAAGTTAAAAACCTCGTAAAATTTGATGGAATAGCTTTAGTTATTTAGGAATTTACCGCATATGGGTCCTACGCGGAAATGACAAAAATTTGCAGTTGTCATTATCATTTATATATGTAAAGTAATTCCATATTTATGAGACTAATAATGTTTTCCCACACTCTAAATCAATCTCCCACTCTTCCGTCTGACATTTTACAGTTATTATCGGCATCAAATATGTCCTTAGAGAACTATGTATGGACGTCTTTATAATTGTGGTCAACTCGAATAGTCCAATCGGTACTATAGTAGTTATCACAGTCATACTAAAATTAAGAACTGTTTTGCTAAGTCATCTTCGTTAATACAAACCTCTCGGTGTTGCAAGCTTCTGGGTGTTTTGCGATGAGACGACAAAATCTTTATAAGCCCTCGAGGGTTGTTGAGTATAATCTTCGGACAATTCGAATGGTCGTGCGAAAGTTATCCATGAATTTTGTCTAGTCATGTTAAGTAAGTGCACATGCCATAAAATTTTCTATAAAGATGTGTGTGCAAAATATATGTTTGCCTAAAATAATGCAGTGGCGGATCCAAATGGGGGATGTAGGAGATTGTCACTCCTATTTTTATTGGAAAATTTGTCATATTCATGAGTAAATATTACACAAAATGGTAAACAATATCCTAGCACTCCCCTTTTTTCTCAGAGGACCTCCGGTTGGCCCCCTCCTTTTCAAAGTGTCTGGATCCGGCCCTGTAATGAAAAGTACAGTAGTTTTCAACTGAGTTATTCAAAGGTCAAGTTGGCATGGTTTTCCATTTTATAGCAATAACTATGGCATAAGACTTGGGTATGATAAAACAAATAGAAAGTAATTACATAACACCTAAGTGAACGGGGTAATTCAATATCTCATCAGTGGCGGATCCATGGGAGGGGGGGCAACCCCCTTTTATTGGAAAAGTCATTTTCATATGTAAAATCAATAAAAATGGTAATATGTTTTTCTGAGGAACTCAGGCTGGCATCCCTCAATTTCAAAGTGTCTGATTTCGTCCCTGTCAGCACCGTTAAAACTCATACCAGCATTTTCGTTTACCTTACTACGCTTGGTCAATCTTTGTTATAATGAATGTTCTCTCTTAGTATTTTCTACATAATCATGCTGCTTTATACCATAAAATTGAGTTGTGTCTGACTTAACCTTTATGAAGGAACAATTCATTTCGTTTTTATGCAGAGCTGCCCCATAAAATGTACGCATTCCGAGGTATCCTATTATACGGAGACCATTAAGCATTTAAAGTTTCATTTTACTCTTTTATATAATATAATATTGTCAACATTAACTTGTCAAAATTATAAATAGTTATCACTGCCATCAAACATTATATGTTAAAAACGCATGAAGCAGCAAACAAGCAGCAAACTTGTCAAAAAATATTAGGTGAAAGGTAAATTAAGCTCAAGCTAACTATGTAATCAAACACACCCATTAGAAGACGGGTGCAATTTGTAAGGACACGGATATTGACCTTAGTTCATGATTTAATGTTTACGGAATGAAGTCTGAAATAACTACAGGATTACGAAAAGCATATACAGCGGAACAAATGCTATCAAAAATCTAATAGGATTTTTATCTCGTTTGCCCAAAAAGGGGCTAATTTTAAGGACTTTTGTCGAATTAGTACATCCACAAAATTAGTGAAAGGGGGAGGGGTCTAGGGGAAGGTTCTTGGGGATCGAATCGTCCCCTTTTTGTTTGAAAATTTTGGACAATTTGATAATTTTGTGCAACTAGTGGGCAGAAATGAGCACATCATAGACTGGATTCCCATTTCACAAAGATCTGAATCCCCTGGTACCAAATTATTTGAAAAGAAAACCAGTCTTTTTAGAATTGTTCCTTAGGGTAATTTTGTGACAATTTAGTTTCTGCGTGTTCTTGATAGTTATGAGCAGTTAGTGGTAACTGTAATTCACTAACTAAATCAATTTCTTAGGCTTGTTTTCTAAATCTTGGATAGGTCATTTAAGTATAGTTTTCTCCAACAATCCCATTGTAGTCCAGTCATCGTTTCATGCTACGGGGTAATTGGCCTTTTGCTTTTCTTAATACCACATCCGATTTATTTGTTTTATCATTTATTGCGAGGAACGAATCTTTGATACTACTATACCGGAAACGGTGTTGCATTGTCCCAATCAATGCCAATGCAGTCCAGTCGTGTTTGATGTACCCGCAGTTTCATGCTACGGGGCTATTTTCCATTTTTGCTTTCTTCTTACCACATCCGGATAATTGTGTTGGACCATTAATTGTAAGCTACGAATTCGAATGGTCAATTCTTTCCAAACTCCAGAAATGTTGTCGCCATTGTTTACTCGCGGGCGGGTTCGATTATTTACTTTGAAGTCATCCAGATGGACTATGACTGTCGCTTATGAATGAATTTACTGCCGTATTATTTAACCAACAAAAGAATGTCTTTTTTGTACAACAAAATCCTTCAGTGTAAAACTTTTTATGTGGTTATAGTATTCTAATCCTTAACGTAACCACCATTAAATTAAACAAGAATTTTAAACTCATTCATAACAATTAAATGTGCCATGTTTGTTGATCGGAGATAAGGAGAAGATTTAAAACACAAAAATGTGGAAAGTGCCTTTCTTTGCGACTAAATACCCAAAAGAAAGACACTCCCATGTCGCTTAGTCCCGCATTTAATGCGACAATAGAAAGATATGAGGGCATGATAAAATCCTTTTTATTATGGGTTTTCGATTGATTTATGACTGAAGATGATCCCTAAACGTAAAAATATCCCCTGTCGCTAATGCTTGAATAAAGGGATCGTTTTCAAATTCACGACTCGGGTTATAAACTAAGTCAGTTGCTTTTCAAATGGTGGTCCATGTACACAGAAGCGAAATTCTTAAGCATTAAGCAGATATGGTCAAATATTAATATCTGTTTGTGTGAGATGTTAGCTGGATGTTTTATAGTTCTACCCATAGTGTTAATTTCATTGCTTGTTCAATGAACTTTGTAATGTCTGTAATCCTAGCAATTATTATTGAGCATTTACACGAACATTGGCGTGTGGCTGACCCTTTCAATGTACTTTGTCTACGCTCTCGGTTTTAGAGTTCTTAGTTGTTTATTTTTAACGTTCAGCTACACGTATTTGTATGTTTCTAAACTTATTATGGATGTTTTTTTGTGGTTTTGTTTCATTGTTGTGTTCCATAAAAACAGTCTTTGGTTAGTATTTATCCTTTGGACGTGATATTTTTGATGTACATGACTTTGTGCGATATTGTTGTAAGCATTTTTTTTTTGGTTTTCCTTCTGTCCACTGTATTTTGCAAATTATGTAGAGCTAAAGTTATAAGATTTACTATATTCATAGAACCGATTAAATAAACGAAACCGATTGCAATTACATGTACGGATCCAAAGTGTGTAGGAGAGGTTGTACAAAAATTGGGCAAAAATGAGCAAACAATAGCATGGAAACCTGTCATTTCTTTTCTCGCCCATTTCAAAATCTCTGGAATCTCGCCTGGGTTGCGTAAATTGATTATTCAATCATACCAAAATATTTCAATGTAGTTCTGACACGGTTTAGAATAGAAGTAGTACGTGAAAAACATTTAAAGGATAACATTTCACTCACTGGAATAATTCCTTTAACAAATAATGATCCATTTAATATTCATTTGTAAACAAATATTCCCATATTTGTAATTTAAGTGTTACGCTGGGAGGTGTAACAAGGGGTCAAAATGCCATTAACAAATATATGTATAATTTTCGCTCCCCGACACTCTCTTTTTCAATAGTATTAGAAAATGGAATTAATTTTGTTGAGTTGACATGTGCGATTCAGTTGGATCAACAATAGTGCCGTACTTGAAAGGGGTTGTACCTACGTGTTCAAAAACTGCAGAGTTCTTTTGTTCACCTGTTGAGAACCAATTTGTAATAAACTTGTTAAGAGGTATTCTTTCAACTGGATAAATACCATTTAAAGCAGTAGTAATTTACCTTTCTTTTTTATTTCAAAGCAGGGGACATTAAATTTAAGAAAATGGACTCACTTACAAGTTTTCAATGCATTTTATCCCCCACAGAGAGTGATATCTATCTTAATCTTTTTTATTTTGCTACTTTATTTCAATTTGTGTCCAATGGAATGAAAATGGAGAAATAATTAGCAAAGTGGTTTCACATAAATCAGGTTTAGATTAAGCATTGTTGGCCCCGGACCAAAGGTTAATATACCCATACCCCTAACTTTGGCAGAGCTCACATGTAAACCATATTTGACAGAAAATCTATGAGATAAGTAAACGGTTGACTATTTAGGCTTTAATAGGCAGTGCGATATAATAATCGAGAAGAGACCTCTTAACCGCTTGATAGATTAAAAGGTCGTTGTTCTCTCTTTGGCACAGCCGTGTTAATTTATGCTATCTTGATTTAGATGTTCGGAAAGCCATGACCGGCTTGTTTTGTTTTTTTTTAATAAACAATTTGATTATTTCTCACTGCCAACACTATATGCTAATTTTACTGTCTTGACGTGGGTATTTCTGAAACTGTGATAGCCATATTTATATCAAATAGATTATTGAGTTAGGTTATTATAGTTACCCTTTTGTCTTTACCGCGGGGTAGTTGATGATCATGGGAGACATATACGTTGGCGAGGGAAAGCTTGGGTTAAAAGGAAAAAAAATCATCGCTGAAGTTGTATTGCCGGGGCATGTACAAAGACTACTCCGCATTTGAGACAGAAGGGTCTGTGATGAAACGACGTCTACATTAATTTACGTGTTGTATTAATTTTTGTACGTATTTTGTGGTATAAAAGGGTTAAGATTTGTTTTGTTTTTTTTAATTTAAAACTTATTTATTTTTGTCTCGTCTTAGTCCAGACGATGTTGGTTTTTCACATGTCTATGCTTAGTCCAATTGATACTACAAAAATGATTATATTCTGTCGTCAGGCGATTTTCTTTTTATTTATTTGGTTTTAATTATGAGGATTTAAGATGTCCAACTATGACGATCATTTCAGACCCTTTTTATATTTTGTTTTGGTGGTCTGCTATAATTGTTTTTTCTTGTAAACTAGTGAAATCCAAAAGCTAGGTCATATTTAAAGAATCATCATACTTTTAAGTATATGTACAAGTTTTCGCAGTTTTCAAGTGTTATGGAACCAACATTTATTTCCATGGTTTAACTTATTTGAATAATGGTTTAAATATTTCATTTTTCCGAATCCATCATGAAATATCCGAGATCGATTTTTTATTATCATTGCAGATTGTTTTTTTTTCTCGATCATCCTAAGTATTGCATGTTACGGTAGTTACTAGTTCACTGACAAATATAACGAACATTTAGCTGCAGAACAAAAATATTACCATTTTAATTGAAAACTTGTTGCATATTCTAAAGTTAATTAAACTCCGTGAAATTGATTGGAAAAATCTATCCCCCGTTATATCAGATCGTTAACTCTGCAATTAATGGCATTAGAACGTCTCTTTTCCATATTTGAATGATAGTGCCCGTCACAGTGGAACTCTTAATTATATATTAAGGAGCATCTATTACAAAGAAGGTCGGCAACATTAATGTGATGTTATGCCAATCAATAAAACATGGAGCCGTAATAAACTTCGCACTTCTTGATGTGGTTCACTTTAATGTTTGTTGTCGTGAGTTTTAGATGGATGAATTCGATCCGAAATTCGTATATTTAAAGCTTATTACCAAATCGAGATTGTGACCGACTTTCAGACATTTTTTTTGATAAAACTAGTCTTTTTGCTGAATAAAGATTTAGTTTCACTCAAGAAGCACTTCCTACATTTAGCTATTTTTCTTATTTTTCGCTAATTGCAGTCTTTGAGTATTTTTGTCATTGAGTGAAAAAAAAATTTTAGTGCATCATTTGTCCTCAGAATTTGTGTACAATAGATACATTATAGTACACAAGTACACCAAAAGGTCAACAAAAATTACGTCGCCAAGTTTCGGACATCGCTATTACAGTCCATTTTAGAATCTATTCTGTAATCATCCATTTAATGGTAGTTTTCGGTTTCCCCTCCAAATAAGTCAACATAACACATACAAAACCAAGGGTATAGAGAACATAAATTATCACAAAATTATAGTATAAGTTTTATGCTCCTCGCTGTGACCTCTGAATGGGAGTATTAATTATAAACCCTTAAGAAAGTAGTAAATAGCGGTCAAGCCCATCTCACAGTAGGCTAAGATATACGGCTTTTGTCTGCGACAAATTGGGTATAATTATATGATTTATACCTAAATTTATGTATAATATGTCTAAAGACATATGTAATACAAGTTTTGCAAGTAAACAAGACAATATTTATTGTTGATTTGGCAAAAAATTGTGGTCTCCAGTGAGATTCTTGAACTGCAGATGAACATTAACATATCAACTACAAGATTTCCATACTGCATTTATATTGCGGAAATCAAGAACGAAAATTTAAGAATTTGAATACGCAGCGATCAGTTACATTGCTAAGCTTTTGTATCATGCAAGGTATTATGTTAAAGGTTTCGTTTCTTTAAAATGTTGGACGGGATCATTGAGATATCTAATGATGATGATAGTGCACTTTGCAAGAAACGAAAACAAGAGACGAATATTTTAGTGAAAATCAAACCCCAGACCATTGATGACACATACATTGTTAAATGTCGTTTTAAATAAGGTCGTTAGATTAAACATTGGTGATACAATGTATAAAAGAGAACTCAAGTTTCCCCGCAACGTTATACGATCGAAACAACGTGTAAATCCCGTGTTCGCGGTATCTTTTACTGAAGACAAGAATATATCAAAGCTATTTTGTGACAATTTGTCTTGTTTTGTCAGACCTCAGGGGCATTAAGAATATGAGTAATATATATCAAGTACAGAAGAAAATAAACTTGTCCATCATAATCACATTTCAATTTGTAAACATGCACATTATTAAATGATTAAGGTTAATTTGATGGATTTATGGCCCCTTTGTTAATAGGTTGATGTAGTTCGACATGTTGGTAGAATGACCTTAAAAGGCATTCGGATGGTGGTCTTGTGGTACACATGAGGCTTAGTACAAAATCCAGACACGATACTCAAACATACTGATTTTGTTTCTAATTTAATCCTTTGAAAACCCCATAATCGACCAAGTTTAACTTCTTGGCCACTCGACTATTCGGCTAGCTGAATTATCGAACGCAACTTTATTTCCGACTATGTGAACATTCCATTCATAATAACAGTCATGGCACTTGTATACATCTATGATCTTATCTTGTATAACAGTGCAAGGTTCCTAACGCCACTCCTAGGATAGTTTGATTCATATTTCGTTTAATTATCATTTAATCTCCATTAAGACTTACATGTATCTTGGAAAACGAAAGCTAAACCATTTTTTAATACTTTTACCAAGATTGAAATAAATATCAGCTTTGTTTCTAAGCGTACCCGTCCCTGTTTTTCACTTGGATCGAAGACGCTCATTTGAAACAAATTTAAAGGATTTTATATTTTCTGATATTGGCGATAAGACACTCATTAAGAAAGGCTTATATTATCATGAGATTGCGAAAGTTTTCAATTACATTTTACACCTACAAAATTGCACTTAGCAGCGCAGTAGGAGATCAGCTTTCTAACCTTTTAACTGTCGCCAAAATGACATTAAAATTCATTCTGAAATTTGTATAAGCTAAGTACTAGCTAGCATGCACGCATTTTGTTTTGTTTTTATTAAACTACGTGGCATTTATAGGGATATATAACCTTAACACTTTTTACAAGAAAACGAGAAAAGCCGTGACAAATTACGAGGTCGGATGTTCTCTCCACCCATATTACCCTGTCGTTCATTAAAACATATAAACAAAACTTTTATAAAAAAAGTAATTACTTTTTTGGTTTTTTTGGACGTCTTCAACAAGTAGTACTAAGTAGCCTCGTTAACTAAAGCTTTTTTTGCAAAACCATCCATATGCATTACATCTTTCTTCTAAACACAAGGCAACCTTCTTAATATTAAAATAACTCGAGATATGTAAGATTGGCGAAAGACTTATTATATGACCCAAAACGTAATTTCAACAAGCCGCAAATGGGAGGGACGAAGTGCCAAGACATTAAACAAGTATGAAACAATTTTGGTTTTCTTTCAAAGCAATTCTTTCAATATGGTATTGATCATACTTAATCGTTCGCATTAATATCAATAATCTTTCAGATCAAAAAGGTTTATGTTGTAATTGCATGTTAAAAGTATAAACAGAAACGGAATGCGCGTGGTCTGATACGTAACAGGCGTTCAGTGGCATAATTTACATAGAATCTGGTTGTAAAATTTTGGCAGGGTTGATGTTGGTACAGTTATTAATGTGAGCAAAAAAGAACCGATGTCGGTAGAGGTCGTTTCTCCGTACTATATCACCGGTGTTCTGAAAAGCTTCAAAGATTGTATTTTTTTCTGTTTGTTTTTCAATTACTTAACTAAATACTCAAATAAAACAACAGAGTACATACTTAACTAATGGTATTTAAGAGGTTTCCAATGTAAGAAGTCATTTTTGCATTTTTTTTGCAATTTACAGTTTGCAAAACATTCCTGAACAGTCTGGAAAAAAATCGGTAAAAGCACTTATTGTAGAAGAAAAATCAGAAGAAATAGTCTGTTTTATTACACACCTCCATTTTAATTACTCAGATGATTTCCGATTTCCTGATTGGTCACGCATTAATAAACGACATCATTTGAAAAAAAACGTTTTGTGATTCTTCCTGATCTGATGTGGCGTCCGGAACGCCAGGCGCTTTGACTTTAAATTTTTTCGATGGAAATTTTCTTGTCATCTGTGAAGTCAAGAATACTTAGCCACACAAACATATTGACACAAATGTAGCTTCGAACTGTTATTATTTTCTGAATGATGAAATCCAAGTGAAGAAGTTGATAAATTCCAAGTAAAAGTCTCTCAGATACATATACTTCATTTCCTATTAGCGTCTTTTTAAGCAGCATAATGTATTTCAATGAACAAATGTTTTTTAAAGTGTTTTTTTACTCATCTGGTGTATGTTTTATAATAATTTAATCTTTATTTTCAGATTTCGGATGGACAGACTTTGACAATTGGAAAAGAAGCCCAGAAGAAATGCCTGGTAAGTGTTTTTACTTTTATTGCAAACATGGATTGCAATAATATGAGAAAATTTTATCGGTATTGCAGACTTTGTATATTACTATAATAAAACGTTTTGATATCTTTCTAAAACCGAGTCAAAATTGATCCATGGCTGGTTACACACGGTGCGGACATGCGATTTTGCGCACAAATCAACATGATTGATTGATAATTGATAAGAAGAAAATATAAAGGTATGACTGTTCCCATAATTCAATGCTTACATTTCTGAATTTTCATAGCAACGGCATTGAAAAACATAGTTTATTTGTGATTTGTGCTCTATTCAAACAAACAGTTCAGGGTGTTATCTCTGACAGAATATATCTTTTCTGGTTAATCAAAGTTGCGAATGGATGTATTTGTCAGAAATCTACTTGAAGAATGAGATGTGAAGAACTATGCAACATAGTAGTAAAAATTCCAACGTTTTTATACGATTTTTGGCGTCTGCAAGTTTGCCGTAAATTTGACTTAACAAAATTCCTTATGCATCCTTATTGCTTAAATCATTTCTGTCTCACGTCAAAATCGCATATTTGTCATCACATTTATACCTCAATTCCTATATTTTAGTCATCCTAAAAGCAAAAAGATATTTCTTCATAATTGAAAGCAGCAAATGAGAAAATAGCTTGTCGTTTTAGATGTTAACAGCTACTTTCGTTAAAAAATATGGTTACTACGCCGACAAGATTTCACACAATGTACATGTATGCGAATTGATATAACGCGGAGTCGACACTTTCCATTTTGTTGTTCTTTAGGGATGCAGAATGAGACTCTACGATATCTAGTCTCACTGGACTAGCCTCTTGATCAAACTTGTAGGTACGAGCATAGTTTTCCAAATATGCACATATTTCGAAATAGAAAACTTAGTTTTGTCCGGATTACATGTATGTTGAAGTCCACACTTCGAGAGATTAAAAGAAAAGTATGAAGTCCGACAATGGAAAGAAAAAGCATAGACAAATATAACATAAAACAATAACCAGCATGTAGAAGCCAAAAACAAATAAAAAACAAAAAACAAAAATAAGATAAATCATAAATGCTAAATGTGTCTTCTTGAAGCGGTTTCATTAAATTTAAATTTTCTTCAAATCCTTCATCAATTTATATTTCGGTCTCAAATTACTTGAAAATGAAGATGGGCAAACTCAAGGATTTGAGCAAATTCTCAGTTTGAAATTTTTTTACGGCGAAAATCTAGAAACGAACATGTCAGTTTGATGGTTAAGAATAATTATCGGGAACATAATTATACAAGACCACAATCACATATAGCAATAACGAAACTTTGCATGTACCATCTCGATACATGTACATGTTTTCTTTTATGTCTAATTACAGGAATTGGGAAAAAGTTGTGACAAAGGGAGTTTGTGTGTAATCCGCCATTTGCAATGGCCGATGAATATGTCATTTCCGATGTGTATAGCTGAAAGTCAAATCTCTGGTATGTTAACAAAAGGTACATTTCTTTTTTGTTCCTTTTATTTTGTTACAGTACAACATGTCTATATCGATCCATTAAATCATACTTTCTTTTCCTGATTTTTTTGGGTGACACATGTGCCCCGTGGTTGGCGACAAAATCGTCTGTAAAATTAAAAAAAATTATTACAATTTTACTTAAAGCGATTTTTAGTATAATGTGTGTCTATTGCAGACGATATTGAAAATGACGAGTTTCTACAGTTGTGGATCCAGAAAGAGGGTTTTTGGGTTAGAATCTCCTTTTGATGCAAACTTGGAAAAAAAAACAAATGAAAGCCTAACCTATAAATTAATTATTTCTTTACAAAACCGTTCTGCAAAATCGATGTAAATGTTAACCAATCCACATGCCAATACCTGGGGTTTGTCATACAGTGATACGAATTAAGTTAAAATTTTCTATTTTGGAACTGCTCCTTCTAAGCGACGTCTTCTGTATCATCCGTGATAGGGTCCTTATAGACACGTTTAACTCTATTTTTAGATTATTTAGTTAGATTTTTCTCTCTGTTTCTCTTCAACAAACAAGTATTTAGTTGTATTCTAGATATAATATAGAATATCATATTCTGTTACCTTGGTAACGTTCACTTTCTTTTGTTTTTTTTTTTAAATGTTTTTGAACTTAATTTAGTTTGGTTTTAGTTATCAAATGATTGTTGTTTGCAAACATACTTTCGTTAAATAAGCCACGCCCCAATAAAAAAGAGACATTCCATGTAATGGAAATTAACATTATTTATGGAATTGTACACATTGGTAGCGATTGGGCTTTTGTGTTTTCTTGTTTTCGAATC
This sequence comes from Perna viridis, assembly GCA_037379345.1. NCBI lineage: Eukaryota > Metazoa > Mollusca > Bivalvia > Mytilida > Mytilidae > Perna > Perna viridis. Next base: position 27,204,223 of record CM074517.1, on the reverse strand, counting down.
AATAATTTTCACTTTGATAAATATTTTCCAAAATTAGACCCCGTGAAAGATGTAACATGTATCATTTTTTTCTCACTTCTTTCAGTTAAACTTAGAATTTGCCAGAAGCCGCCGGAACCCGGTAACTGTGGAGCACGTTGGGTGCGCTGGTATTTCAATACTCACATTCAAAAGTGTTCTTGGTTTTACTTCCAAGGATGCAATGGAAATGAAAATAACTTCAGATCAAAAACTGAATGCCAGGCAGAATGTATGCCAAACCAACAAACAAACATTATACAAAAGCCAATCATATACGGGCTTGATGGTCCGATGGTTGTGATGCAACCAATGAACAACCAACCAGACTATTCGAATCATATAAGTAAAGGAAGTTTTCCCTCGGTTAGATCTAAACCAATCAATAATCAGGATAGAGAACTTCGAAGGAAACGAAGACTAGAAAGGAGGCGGCAAAAACGTCTGCGCAAGTTAATGCGCAAGCGACGGAAGAGCATGCGAGGAAGGAAACGAAGGAGGGAAGGAAAATCTAAACTAAAGGGCAAAAGCAGAAAAAAGCGCAAGAATAAGAAGAAAAAGAAAGGAAAACGTGGAAAGAAGAAAAAATCAAAACCAAAAGGCGAAAAAACAACAATAAAAATCATTCCAGGCGAAGGTGACGATATCAAAAATACAAAAGACTTAGTTGATAAACTAGTAGCTCAAGAGACCTTGAAAGGCAAAAAGAAAGAATTGAAAAAAGATTCAAAGTCATGACAATATTAGGTCATCATTGTGGTTGTAAATTACATCTATTTATTACATCATCCAAGTTGTTAAAGTTTTGTACATAGTTTAACAAATATTCATGGCTTTGCGGGTAATCAAAAGACATTTAATACTATTGTGTGTCCAAGTGTGGAAGAGTCCTTATTATACACATTGTCTTTTTGTCTAGAGACGCCTGGTGTTATTTTTCTTTCATAGGATTCTAAAGTTACTGCCATCTCTACCATGCAAATTCTTCATAAATATGAAAGTAAGATAACCCATAGATCTAAAGTTCGTCCATTTCACATGGTTTGGTAGTAACCCGAACGAAGATGGGAATATAAATAAAATGATTTTGTAGGTACAGTGATGCCAACTTTTCACTTTGTTAACGTTTCAGGATAAGACCATCAAACTTTTTCGAACTTCGCGTTTTTTTTAGATTCTTCTTCGCAATTAAAGCCATATACATGTAAGGGATACATGTGGCCGTTTTATTGAATCGAATGCACCTTACTTTATTTTTGTATTAAGCTATTTATGGCCAGTGCAATTTGTTTTACAGAAAAACTATGGCGATGTAAACTTTTATTAAAGAAATATGTTTGTAACTTCGTCATTATGTACATTGTTTGACTTTTCGATTTAGATTTAACAACACTTTTTTAATACTTCATTAAATGACACATAGTAGCAGGGGGTATACATACTGCCGGTATGTACTTCAGAAAAGGTACGGGTTGTGAGCAGATGGTCAATGTGTCCGTATCATCAGATCCTTTCTTGTTGACTGTAGGTTCAGACAACGCCAAACACAAAACAGAAAAAAAGAAGAAGTAGAAAAAAAAAAAAAAGAAACAGCATAGTAAAGTATATTGTATACGTTTTCTTCGTGATCAGCGAATAGAACAGGAAACTTGTCAAAAATACTTCTTTATTTCATGTATCATTTTTTTGTGTTTTCGCACTTTTGAATTATGACAGTTGTTTGTATTATTTGTAAATATATTTTTTTTTGTTGTTGTATAGTTTGTTTATATATTATTTTTTAGATTTGTTGCATTATTTTTTAGTTTTATCGAATTCTTATTGTTTTAAATATTGGTCAAAGGGAGCTAACCCTATATTTCAAAACAGACTTGGGTACAATTCTTTTAGGAAAACAACGGCTGGTTGCCATACATGTGAATTCGTGTAGAAAATTATTTTTGAAAAACGTAATGGATTATGCAAATAATCCGGTCATAATCAGTTCTTGATATTAGTATTATATTCAGGGTAGTCTTATTCTTGTATTGATAATATTGTCCCCCTTTTCAGTATGAATTGAATCGTTAAAAATGCATAATAATTATAAATGAAATTGTATTAACAATGCCAACAAATGAAAATTTCATCGTGTATATTTGAAAAAAAAAGTCTATCAAGTTTCAATAAATTCTAACGAAGATTTTTTTGTTTATCATTGATCTAATATTGCATTTCTATTCTGGTTTTGTCTACTAACAACCACAAACCTAGTAAACGAGATTAAATGACAATATTCTAGATCATAGTCGCCGAGAAAACTCAGAGAGATAAAAGCAGCAAATGACTGATAAAAACAAGCAGACAAATATTAGGTAAAAAACCACAAAACAATCCCTGAAGATCACAGTAGGCAAAAATATTGAACAATTTTTTACCTAGTCATTGGGTATGAGGAGAACAGTAAGTTATTGTTGTATTAAACTATAGCCACGAGGCGTAGCCTAGGGCGATAGTTGGTTTCGAAGAAACGAAAAATTACTTTTCACCGATTACACAGTTCTTAAGTGTTTTACTCTGTTGAAATAGACATAACTTTATTACACCCTTTTCAGTAAGCAAAAAAAAATACAATCGTTAGGTTTGAATGTTATGCCTAATTAAAAACAAAATATTGCAAGACAGATGTATTTCACAATGCATTACAGCATACACGATGCTAGAAGAAAGATAAAGATGAAGTTGCTTAGCAACGATATCGCATAAAGAAAACTGCTACACGATTTGGATGGAGGAGGACAAAACACAAAGCAGCAAAACAGGACAAACGAATCAGTAACAAAACAAAAGATTTAATTTGATATTCGTTTTACTGTTTTATGTAAAATTTAATTACATTTTTAAAATTACGCAGCCAAAAATCCAACGGCGTACTTTGGAAACTCTCCATAGCAACGGATATGAACGAGTAATCAAGGGAACCAAGATTCGACCGGAAATTATAAGAATATATTCCAAGGATAAAATTAAAAAGGGAAAACAGACACATTCAACGAAGAACAAGAAATAACCAAAATAGCACATACAAAAAAAAAACAAAAAAACAAAAAAACAAACAAAAATAAATGAGCAATCCGGTCTCCACTAAAACTGGGAGCATGGACCAGTATACCTGTGATATGGCACTATAGAAAATAGTTCCAATCAAATCGAAAATAGAAATCCGTCCTGTCTCTAGTATGGATAGCCTCTTTCTCTTTTGAGACTCTCGACAAAATATCGAAGTTCAACGTTGAAAAATAGCATAGAAGGTGAAATATTTTACGACTAAAAAAAAAAGCAAAACAAAACACAAACACAAGAAAGTTTTCTTTTTAATTACATATCAAGGTAACATACAAATACATGTACATATAAACATTACCATGTAAAGAAGTAAAAAAAGCTACTATGTGTAACATAGCTATAAGCAATCACTGATGGTTCAGGGAGCGACTATATGTGTACTCATTAATTTGGAGGTAAATTGAAAAAATTCTTTCTCGATAAACAGAACATCCATAACTATTTATATTTTTATAATCTTTATTCAATGTAAAAAATTGAGGAGATCGGTATTAGAAAAATAAACAAATGATAACTTCCTAACCTTCAGCGTAGAGAAGTCAACATCCATCTTTAATTTACACATCTCTCATATTAGGGAGGAATACTTTGTAGTCACATTATATGTTTATTTGAACGTTTTTTTTCGTGGGTTTTGGTTTGTTTGGTGATGTATAATATACATTTTGTAACTTCTTGCTAGAGAGTAGAGGCTATACAATGTTGTAAGCGGTAATTACTGTCAGCCTAAAACGCTTCAATCACCCGTCATTTGTCGAGCTAGAAAAAATGAACGTAAACAGACTGTGATATATATCAAGTATTGCAGCATGATCGTGAATTGACGTGAACGAAAGTTTTGTTACTTTTGCTACAATTTGAACAAACAAGCAACTTTTAATATAATTTTTAGAAAAATTGTCAAAACGAGTACCATTTGAAATGGTTATATAGCAATGCGTCCTTTATTTTCTAATAATCCGCTTGATTAAAAAATGCCGAAATTGATACTGATTTTTTACCGGCGAAAGAAATGAAAAAGTATCGAAATCGTGGTATGATTCGTCGATCATTATCCTATTCTATCCATGATCATTCCTCTCGCTTGATAGTGCGGCAGGGTGTCGATGTCAATAAAAAAATTAAGGTATTACTCGACTAGTATTGAACACAAAACTTAGGAGTTTCTTAAGCATGTATACAGTATATAGCAACGTTAATCATTGACATGAATTGACAAAATGGAAGACTCACTCTTATATATTTTACAAAATGTATACGCCAGTGACTCACTCTCTACATGTACATGTACATGTATTTAACACTACATATACAATGTACAAAATGCCATAAACTATGAACACATATTGGTTCTTAGCTTTCAGGACCGGATCTAGAAAGTTATAAAAGGGTGTTCCATGCTATTTTGCTCATGCGTGCCAAAATTGTACATAAATTAACAAAATTAATGTTAAATTCAAATAACAAAATTAATGTTAATTCAAACACCGGAACTCTCTGGATCCGCCCCTTGATTTGTGGTACATAAGTTTAGCGCTACTTAAATAGCACTCCAGATAAGAATCATGCAAACTGTATATTTTTATTTTTGATATTTTGTTTAAAATATTATAGTACACAGAAATTAACATGTGGCTTTTCATATAAACCCTGTTCTTGGAAGATAAAAATTAGATAGAATGCACCTTATAATTCAAAATTAAGGGAGATAACTCTGTAAATAAGAAAAAAATACAATAGAAACTGTTGGATTTTTAATGTGGATTATCTCCTAAGAGCAGACAGATTGGAATGAATAATTATGCATTTCGTCGAATAGACCTATAAAGCAACTTAACAACATATGTAGCCGTTTTTAGGTGAATCACATTTTACAAAATTTGCATGATTCTTACAAAGAACACTACAAACAGCCACAACACTATTATTATCATGTGCAAAATAAAATACTCTTAATTTGTAGATCTTAAAGTTAAAGTCATCAAACCTGAACTCTGATTTATGACTTATTATATAGTTACTAAGAACAAACAGTCTAATTAAAATTATTTCTTGTGTTTTTTTCCCTCCTGGAAAACAAATAAATATCAGAGAAGCAATCTTTATTAGACCGTAAGAATACTAAGAGGGTATACCATGTCATCTAAATCTACCATAATTCATTAGAAAGCATAACATGCTACAATTAAATTAAAAAAAGATCAATCTTCGCCCCATAAAGGACCTATGCTATATAGCAGTCATTAGCTATTTAAGCATTTGGTTTGGTTCCGAAACATGTCAGCATATACAAGCGTATATTGAAACCACTCGATACAAATATACATTTAATTTAACAAATATAAAAATGTTAAGAATTAAGGAGCCCAATGGAATACTTCAAGACATCAGACCCGCATCTACCTGTCACGAAGATTTTTTAAAAATATATTTACAACCGAAAACAAGTCGGACTTCTGGTCCAAGAAAGATTTGGATAAAGTTAATTCTTTAACTCCCTCCACGTGTACAACACATACATGTAAATACTAAATTTGGCACCATGATGAATATACACACTTTTACTACATATAGCTATAATTGTTTCGGCGGTTTTACAGAAGATGGTTACATTCTCAGCAGCTGAACTTTGTTTATACGAAGATACATGTATATTGGCGGAAATTATATCAATAATGATTTTTCTTACAGCATTAACCATTATGTGGTGAATATTTAGGCAAATCTGTTTAATGTGAACCCCAGAAAACGATCATATATTCAAAACTTTGAAAAATGTTTTTCATTTCATAAGCAATTTACTTTATGAAATCTAGTACATTCAAAATCGAATAAAATTTTCAGTTTCTCAAATGATTACATTTACTGATTGTTAACAAGGTAATCTACACTTAAAAAGTATATGCAATACACATTTTGTATGAAAGCAAGATCAAGTCCAACCCACGCAGGAAGTATAAGAATATGTAGGTAATTTTCCCCATCAAGTACAATATCACTTTCTGACAACCGATTGCAGCAGGTCAATAGGCAATGGGAATATAATAGTAGAATTCTTTTCAGCAGCAATGGTATTCAAAGTTTGTAAATATCGGAGTTGAATTGCAGCGGGAGATTCTGTCATAATGTCGGCTGCTTCCTTCAGTGCCCGAGATGCTTTCTGTTCTCCTTCTGCGGCTAAAACCTATTTCAAGTAAACACGACTTGTTAGTTATATAAATACACAAACACTTCTCTGCGCGACAAGAATTGTTTCTGTGGTAACGGATAATTTATTTCACGATGCAAATAGCCAAAGGGACACAACTGAATCACACATTAATGCACAGACACGAGGTAGTTTAAATTTTTCCGCAGTTTACACATTTCGGTTTGAAGAAAAGTACATGAATATCTTTATCATTGTAATGTAAACATAACTACCTTAGCACGTGCTTCACGTGAGGCTTCCGCTTCTGCAGCCATCGCTCGCTGTAACTGTTGGGGAAGGCGAACATCTTTACTGAAAGAAGAAAAAAAATACAACTAAAATAACGTTATATAACGAAATATAATGATACAACTTGTCTACGAGAATGTCTGTATCAATTAGTGCTCAGCCTGGTAAATTGTATTGATCATTGACAAAACAATAATTTATGACATTTATAGTAAATTACCATAATAAAATTTGATTTAAGAAACAGGTTATTTAATGTGCACCACGTGACTGAGGTTATTTTACTTCATAGATGAAAAAAAATGTATCAGACATTCATTATTAAATAGCATTATAATATTTCATGATATCGAAATATACTAACATTTCTACTCTTTCAACCTTAATTCCCCATGGATCTGTTGAAACATCTAGAATATTCTGAAATATATGAAAAAATCGAACATGGAACGTATTTTTAAAAAAAGAAGAATTATGACTTACGTCTTTCATGAATGTTAATAAAAACCAAGACGTTTCTCACTGTGGACATGCGCGCAACACACGGCATACAGTATAGGACCGAAAGGCATTAAATTTAAAATATATTTCGGTACTTAATCTATATAGTTTACAACCATTTTTTCGAGTCAAATTGTATGTTTATATGAATCTACATTAATATACATTAGTATACGAAGTGTTTGTCAGCTAATGTCTTACACTAAATGAAGTAGAATAGAATAATCTTCATGTTCTTTTAACACTATATAAGTATTATTAACTGACAGTATTTTGTTGTTTTTTTTCATCTGCTCGTTAGTTACATGTATCGACGTTTCCCGCCAAAATATGTGTACCTGCATTTGTTCCGAAATACTTTCTCTATCTGAAAGAAGTTCTGCCATGTTTTTAGTACCAAGAACATTTCTTAAAGTCGTTGCAGCTAACAATTTCGTAGAGTATTGTGCATTTTCAACGTTGCAAACTGACATGGTCGGATCAAACACTCTACTGTAAACGACTGCATCAACAGCAACAGTCACAGAATCTTTAGTCAGAATCTGAAATTAATTGGACAAATGAAATTGCATTCATCATAGAAATATTTGAATCGTACAAAGCAATATTGATATTCTACAAATTTGTTTTACTGAAAACAGTTTTTTTTTCATAATACATATATAAAACGCCATCAAATAACCGTTCCTGCAGCTGTCTGTCCCATGAGCTGATTCTATAATAAAAAAAAAAAACATTCTGAAAGTCAATTGTTATATGTTTTCCTACCATAAACATCTTTGTCAAATGGTAAACTTGATTATGAACTCATTTTCAAATGTCAATACCAGAAAATGGAACAAACCTCTTGTGGGGGAACGTCAAATGCTGTCGTTCTGAGGTCAACCTTCTTAAAATCATCTACACAAGGATAAATGAAGAACATGCCTACAAAAAATATGTCACTAGAAAGATTAACCGAGTGACTGAATATAGTTTTTAATAAAAGTTTAATACGAAAACAGTACAACGTATCAGGAATATGCTTTGAAGTGAGACTGTAAACTAACCAAAGATCTAACATCTCTATGGGTGTAAACGTGAATACATTTCTGATCCGCTATCAGTTGGATATATTGTCTTCATCTACCCAAAAGAACTTGAGATAAAAGATACTACAGACACTGTGAAGTCAGCCTCATATCTTTACCTACACTTAGAAACCGATGGTAAAGGAAAACTATTGACCAAACTTTACGACAAACGTGATGACTTTTCATTCAGAATTGTCAACTCTCCTTTCATCTGTGGCAACATCCCTTCGGCTCCTGCGTATGGAGTGTTCATATCACAACTCATACGTTATGCCAGAGCTTGCCAGGACTACGCAGACGTTTTGTATAGCACTAGAACTCTAACAAATAGGCTTCTGGAACAGGGTTATGTTGCTACAAGATTGAAGTCATCACTACCGAAGTTTTATGGTCGTCATCATGAACTCGTGGATCGTTATGGTGTATCCATCAGCACCATGAAAACAGATTTATTCAACGGGTCATAGTTTTCCTTTCCTCGTTTGTCCACCCCGGACTTGACTTTTTATGAGCAACTCGGCGGGTGTTTCTAGAAAAGCAGAGGACGCTTACCCTACCGGTGCACCTGGTCCATGCTCCCAGTTTTTAGTGGAGTCCGAGTTGCTCATTTACTTTTGTTACTTTGTATGTATGATTTTAGTTACTTTATGTTCTTTGTTGTGTATGTCTGTTTTCCATGTCTGGTCTTTGTCCCTGGATTACATTCTTTTGATTACCGCTTTAACATTGGTTCCCTTGATTACTCCTTCAATAATTGCATCTACGGGGTTGGATAAAAAAAGGGGTCCAAGCTGTCATTTGTTAATTTTTTCCCGATTGTCCTTTTTTTCTTTGGGGGGGGGGAGGAGGGGGGTCTTTGATTTAATCCCGTCACTCTATCTACAATTTAGCATTTGTAATAATGAAAGTATAAATCCTTACAATGCAATTTATTATCATTAAGGACGTGAGTGTCAGAGTTAAAAATGTTATGTCCCAATCTCAAAGGGAAAGTTTCAATGCAATGTTAAAGAATAATCAAGGGAACCAAAATTCTAGCAGAAATAAAACAACTGTAATCCAGGGACATGGAAAACAAACACATTAAAAAAGCATAAAATAACCAAAATAATACATACAAAGTAACAAAAATAAATGAGCAACTCAGATTCCACTTAAAATTGGGTGCAAGGACCAGGTGCACCGGTAGGGTATGCGTCCTCTGCTTTTCTAGGTACATCCGCAGAGTTGCTCATTAAAAGTCAGGTCCGGAGTAGAACTTCAATTTGAGGCACCGGTGTTTTAACGGCTTATTACCATTACAAAGTGTATAAGCCAAAATTAATACGTACAATACTCAGGTTAATGGAGTCTTATCTTACAGAAAGAGAAACCTTAGAGATGAATTCAAGAGTAAATCTTGTGCGTGACGGACGAACAGACATAAAACAAATAGATACTAACATGTTATTAAAATATGGCGACGTATGGACTGATTATATGGCCTTCCTTATTTCATCTTCTTTTCCTGGCTTATCACAGGAACCAAATTAGCATTTAGACTACATGAATCAGGTCCATCTTTATTGATCCAAATTTTAGTCAGATTACAGTTGAACCCATCTTATCCGACTTCTGAGTATTCTAGAATCCTATTTTGGGGCATTAAATAGGTGAAAAAAACGCTCCCCATCCTCATTGTACCAAAGATCATAACAAAGAGACCCGAGAATAAGGAAATTCACTTTTAAATGGCCTTAGATGTTTAAGATTAATGATTTTGACCGCTGTTCACATACCAGGTCCTTTGGCTCCACCGGACACTACTCTGCCAAGTCTAAATATAACTGCTCTTTCATACTCCTGAACTATCTAGAATGGATTAATAAATGTACAATGAATGGATCTAGTAGTTGACATTACATCATTCAAAATTATACATATTCTTTCTATCTGACTCAAATTCTACAATTTATCAATTTACGGTATCTGATGTCTAAGACACTGACCGTTTTTATCCAGAGGGAAGGAGTGTTGGGGGGAGGGCAGTGGGATTTGATGTATTACACTAAGGCGTGGATGTTTATTGTAAGATTTATGACATTCAAATCTTCGTGACATATATTAAAACTAGTTTTATCAAAAGCATGTGCTTCATCCGGAAACATGGTTGAACATGTTTTTTTTATTAAAAGTTCCGCGTGGTAACGACACTTTGGCAACATAGATTCGTGTATTTTGTGACTATGCTTTACCCAAAGATATTGACAAATTCTAACTACGAAAATCGCCAAAATTCATCAAAAGGACTCAGAAGTATTAATTGTGATAATACTAAACAGAAAATATTAGAATAAGCCATTTTTGTTTACTGAAGAATAAATACTCTAGGGGTTTTGACATTGAAAAATATGTCAATTTAAGCGATTTTTCTGTGTAGAAGGGGTACATTGTTTTCATTTCACTCCAAAACCCTAAGTGTTACCATAACTTTCTTGGTACCATTGTAAAGCTGAGACATTGGGATATATGTTGATTCATACATATGTAAATTTACTTCGTTGTATAGAAAAAAAGAATGATGTTCCAAGAATAAGAAAAAAACGTAAAAACAATAATTTTTGCCTCAACAAGGTATAAAAAGTAGCCAAAAAAAATACAAAAATGCTTTAATTTTTTTTTGCGACAAAATAATTCGTAAATGGGAGATATAAGGGAAGCTGAAAATCATATTTTGGTCGATGAGTGATGGTGGGTGTGTGTGTGTGTGTGTGGGGGGGGGTGTGAGTTATCTCAGCCGACGTACTATTTGTATACCATTCAGGAACACCTGGAACCACTCCTGTTTTTGTGATTATTGTTTGAACCGATTATGGGTGGCTATGATGTTTGACTGTGTTGATCTTGACTCACTTTCCTTTGTAGTTTTGACTGTTGGAATATTGCTGCATGTTGATACTTTGTAATTTCATGTATTCCCTTACTCCCATGTAAAACAGGAGCGCTTGTTCACAGTAATTTGACGTTTAACTGGTGAAGAAAAAGTGAAAAAAAATAAAGTGAAATCGTATGTATATATTAGATTTTTCTTTATTTTTTTTTTCACTTTTCATCACTAAAACTTCAAATTACTTTGGCTTGTTCAAAGCATTAGAAGTAGTTCATGGCCAATTGCATTTTCTTTGCATTCCTTGTCGATGAATTACTCTTTCATTTTGTATAATGAAGTTAATTTATAGACTACCCAAATTAATTTCGTCCAGCACTTTTTTAATCGGCGTTGTGACGTGTATTTAGCCTTTTACGGTTTGATTTGAAGTTTACACGATCGAAAAGTTCCGGGGTGACACGTCATCATGACATTTTGTCCACATCACTTAAAGAAGAAATCACTGCACGTAAAGAAAAGAAAGATGCATTTAAAGTATTTAGAGATCGGCATAACGTAAAGACAAAACGAGCTCACGTAATAAAAAATCCGCTGCTCGTAAAGATAAATCCACATAACGTAAATATATGTTGACATAACGCAATCATAAAACGACAGAACGTAAAGACAAAACGACATAGTGTAATGATGTTCCTACATAACGTAAATACAAAATGACCACATGTAATTATAAAGCCACAGCAAGTAATATAAAACTGACAACACATAAATAAACGTGTATCTCATCAGACAGTTTAGGCGTTCCATACAAATCACTTTCTGGCTGACAATAGAATCAGAACTGTATACAGACATAATCAATGAGTAAATGATCTAAAAAAAAACTGATACGTTCAACATTCCAGGATATATCGGTTAGTCGTACTGTATGCAATCAAACACAGGGCTTATTACGATGGAAGGATTGTGATGAGAACTAAGGCTCTAGAGGATATGTATGTAATCATTCATTGGGCTAAGGAGATGCTTATTTGTTTCTGAGATGGGACCTAGCAGATTTTGGAAATAAATATTCTGGCCCCGAAGAAGTTGAAAAAAAATATTCTGTCTTACACCCCCTAGATAATTAATTAAAATCATTACCTCGGTCATACCTGGTAAACTTGACTCCTTTCCAAACTTGCTTTACTTACCTTTATTGTTAAACACAGTGAGAATGGGAAGAAGATTACAACTAAGAACAGGGACAATGCAAACAGAATGTAGCCACAAATCCCAAGATCGCCATCAGTCTCTGAAACCAATAATCAGAATACTTATATATTAAGAATAAACACTGACCTGCTAGACAGGAAAACTCGCTGAAAACACACACAAACAGAACAGCAAAATTAACCAAAGCCCATTGATATTTTAAAGAAAACTGGTTACTTTCAGTTATTTTTTAAGGTTTAAAGCCCGATTTGTATCCACTTTGTCTCTTCTGCAGGAATAATTTCTTCCTACAGATGCATGACAGTCCCATGCACATTAATTTTACTCTGTTAAGTTATTACATAATATCAATAAATGTCTGCTGTCGTTTCCATGCTTACACATTATTGAAGAAATAAATAATTATTTCCCCCAAGTAGACATTGCTATTAAGGGAAGACAACTCACGCAAACGCGAGTCTACTCTGTCAGGGGGAAATGCCTGTATAACAAGTAGAAAACAAGTGTTTTGATGACATACCTTTTTGTTGCTCCATTCCGTCTTGCAACCGTTCTAATTCCGGATTTTTATCAGCCAGATTGGATCTAAAAATATGTTCAAAACAAGAGAGATATGTAAAGAAACGTTGTTATCTTACTATCGGAACAGAGTCACTAATTACCAGCGATCAATTAGTGGATCACATGGGACTAGAAGCTATTATAAAACACGATAACAAGAGTTCCAGGAATTAAAGTTTTAGCAATAAATAGCTGCAAAATCAATAAAGTAATGTCAAATATAAACTGAGGTCGTGGATTACTTGTAAGATAGTACAATTGCGACGGTTCATATGACGCGTACTCTTGTGTTAGATTGATTTAAACATAGATTGAATTAATGGTTGCTGTCATACGATAAAGATTGTTTTAGAAAAGATTGCACATGCGTGTTATATTTGAGGAATTTGAAACTCAATTAAAACTGAAAGATAAGTTTAAGACGTTGAAATTGTATCACATGCATGGGTTATATATTTTTGCTGTAAATTTAGAGAAAAAGCTGTTAAGTAAGCACTGATCGAGGTAATTATCAATGTTTACAAGTCATTGTAAGATGCAATACAATTGATCTAACAACGCTCCATTTTTATTTTCTGTTTAAAAGACATTTTCTGAACCCTCGGGTTTAACAGTCTTTATAAAAAGCAGACAGAAGGTCTTAGGTTATTCATGTTTGTTAAAAACCCACCGAACTCACCTGTATTTTTTGTTGACAGTTACTGATCACATAATCAGTCTTAGTTCACCATTTGGTTGTTGCGCTTTTGAGAATATATATATATATATATATATATATATATATATATATATATATATATAAAGAGAGAGAGAGAGAGAGAGAGAGAGAGAGAGAGATTGCACATGAAATTACCACGTTGCAAGAGTTACCGTTCTTGATTTTATTTAATTTGGTTGATTTTAGTGGGAGATGAAAGTATGATTTTCTCAAAAATACAGATCTGAATAAAGAAAGAATTATTATGTAAAAATATAGAATATGTAGCTTCAAAAAGCATTGGTAGTTCGGTGAGTTTTTCTACACCATGAATCACTTTATTTTGGTAGTGTCTGAATTTTATATGGATTGCCATTTAAATACTTTTAATATCACAAAAGGTTACATCTTATTGGCTGACTGCGAAGATCGTCTGAACAGAAAGTAAAATAATGATCTATTAGTCCCTACATGTACTCGATGAATGAAGTAATTAGTAGGCCCACATTTGTCATATTAGATAGATTTAATTGGAGTAAATAAACTATCAACTTGGTTGGATTCGATCGACTATTTTCCTAGAAGTCCTCAGCAAGAAGTTCGAAAATTTGCTCTCCCCTAGAAATTAAGCTGCGAAGTCCAGTGGCGAATAATTACGCATATCTCAGTGTCATATATATTGAAAAGGGACTTGTAGCTGTCTAGTTACCTTACCACTTAAATGTGGAGAAAACCATGTGTTATATTTCTTAAACATACACGTACCTCAGGGCTTGCAACATACACAAATAAGACACAACATTATTTACAGCATAAACGTACATGTAAATGTCTAAGAAATTAAAACCAATCTAATATACATTTATCTTTTTGGACAATCACTTAATTTAGCATACTTAAGTTGCTTTCAAATAGTTACTGCATGTTAATTAATTAAAACGTAATAAGTTTTTAATATAATGACGACCACCTAATTATAGAAAAAAGATAATTATTTTATACGCACGTAGTAAACTTGCCATGAACTTCGCTCTATGTAAACCATTATGCATTAGCATAAATATTTGATAATCGTCGCTATTCATACGAAAACAACAGATGCAGCTTCTATAGATTAATCAGTAAGTTAAGCTTTATGGCGCTGCGGGAATTGATAAATACAAGAGATTGATCCTAACATTAACAAGTGATGCAACAACTATAATGTATAACGATGCAGTGTGTGTAAATATTGTTTTCATGGCCTACCTTTTGAGTAGAAATTAATTCAAATTGTTTAACGTCTCATAAGACCACAGCGTCAAAACCGGAAGAAGATAAATTACATGTTGTCATGGTAACGAAATGAACCACAATGTAAACAAATCGATGTGTGTGTGTGTATATTCTCATGATAATTTTATAGCATTATAGGTGACAGCTTCATGGCGGTAACACTTACATAGGAGAAGTCATGTAACAAGCGAATATTCATAACTTTAAGGTGTTTTTTTTGTCGTATGATGAAACGAAAAAAATAAACAAATGCTTCAGACTTACCTTTGAAGTAACATATTGATTTTAATTAAGAATACAATGACTTCGAAACATGGTATCAAAGTTATATTTGAATCGTGCTCTTCAATAAATATTTATTTTAAATATTGTGACAGCATGTCTACTATATAATTAACCCAAAGACAGCTGAATTCAAAGCTATTTTAGCTACTAATAAGTTGCTCCATTGATAAAAAAAGTAATCTATAATTCAGTCGTTTTGACACCATATGTTAAAAGTGGTGGAGTAGGGCCTTCTGTGGCGGAAAACCATCAATACAAACCACGCATCTTTACTCTTTCCAACTTTGACAACGCCCCACCCTTCAACAAATCTATTGACTGTCCTAATTACCATTGCCGGTCACCTGGGAGCTTATAACTTATAAATAAATATGCTGTACACGTGTTTCATGGAAAAAACCTGTTATCAGCAGCATGGAAGACTTGACATAAATTGGTTATGTGGTACGGAAAGACGGACAAAAACGTACCGTAGTCCCGTCACGGCACTTTTAGTGGGAATATAAAACCCTACTGATCGTCGGGAATACTTTAGATAAACCATCGCGATTAAAGAAATACGAAAATAAGGCCAACAATAGATGACAATTTCATCTTACAAATCAACTAAATTCAAAGTCTAAATTTAGGAATGTATAACTATGTCTCATGAGTACCAAAAAGACAAATTGTCTTGGTTTTTAATTTCTGAAAAGTATGTCATTTTACAATTTTGACCTTCTGGGGAATCGAGGAAAGGCACGCATTTGACATGTATCAGGGGCGGATCCAGGATGTAAATTATGAGGGGGCACAGTTAAAAATTTTTTAGGTTTAATTTCTGAAATATTCTAGAGTGGGTGCAATGTAGATATGTTTTGTGGTAAAATTTCAAGTTAATTAAAGTTTCAATCTAAAACCGCCTAAATTCACCCCTGACAACCCATGCTTTGCAAATTTTAGGGGGCGCACGCTCGCCACGCCCCGCCTGAATTCGCCCCTGCGTATTATTGGCAAAAATATTGAAATTGAACAAATAGCATAGAATATGCATGCACATGAACACAACAAAGAACTGAATAACAATAATGTTTCCCCTAGCGACTTACAACTTGGATCAAATAAGAAAAAAACATGTTTAAGGTTTCCCTAATTACTATTGTTTTTGGTGCAGAACCCTAGCTTTCTATTGACATTATTGCATAGGTACCGTTAATAAACTACTGTAGATTTCTTACCCATTAACTCAAGGTAGAAAAATGTAAAAAAAAGAGAAGAAATCACTTCCTATCAACTCTATTTTAAGGCATGAAACCTTTAACAAGCTTATTTTCCTTTTGGCCTTAGCACTCATGCATTTAAACGGAAACAATTGGATAATTTTGTCGTTTTCATAAAAATAGTAAGTAAAAGTACATACCGTTTAAATGTTACATATGGAAACTTCGGCTTCGTTGACTGTCCCTTATGATGGACTAGAAAATTCGGTCAAGGTTTGAATTAAATATGAAAACAGAACTGCAACACAGTTACCGGATAAGTTATGTCACAGCCACCTTTAATCTCAAAGGTCGAATCAGAGTGGAAAGATCTCATAGCCTTATACCCGGAATATCCGAGTATCTCTTGTAATATGATCCTTATGAATTGGTTACACTTAAGTTGTATTTTATTATATGTACATCTGTGTAACACGGAAAACCATATCTATATTCTATACTTTTATTGTTTAAACAAGAACAATGAAGTTATGATTGTTGGTTTAATTTCTGTTTAGTTTCTATTGTTTCTTGAATACAATTATGTTTTAGCGTTGTTTACTAATGGTGGTTTCTGTTGATTCTACTAAAAGTATTGAACTCACAGACACAAAATAATTAATTTGCATAGTTGTCTTGAAAGGAAAAAATGAATTGACTATAATTACACGTCTAATTCTCAGAAGACACGCGGAAATGCTGGTTGTTTTTTTTTATACGGTATTGATTACCCTTTCCGGTCTCACATGGGCTGTTATTATCTGTAGCTGTTTAGTAGAAGACCAAAGCGTGTTGGTGGTGGGTCCCATCATTCGAGATACCTGATTGAAGAACTCAGTCAGAATAAGCTGAGCTGCTGCGTTAACGTTCAGGCCTGTTACCATATCAGCTAACAAAATCTAGGAATTCGAATACTATTACTAGTATGTACAGTGTATAATCAACAAGATCTTTAATTGTATAGTTACTATGTCGATTTCCTGGTGATGTTGTTTATCAAATACCATTACTGAGAATACGTTACTATTCTACGCTCCTCATAGGTGTTGTCCCAATCGTTATTTACCTAATTTGATATGAGTATCTCTGGGATAATTTCTGCAAAAGGAAGGACTCGCTTACCATACCGCGGCACTTGGTCAAAGTCTCATTTACAGAATCACGATTGTTTACTTACTCCATTTTTTTGTGTTCGTTCGTAATGTCAAGTATTTTCCAGTTTATTTGTGTTACGTTTGCCATTATATAGTATAGAATACCGCTTTTTGCAAACATTGCCACCCAATAAGAAAGTGAATACAATCATATCGTTTCTAGTTTTGAAAAGGAAAACTACATGTATCTGAGTTAGGTATAAAGGACTCTTTATATTTAATAAACACGTACTTCTTAAGTGTATAAGTCCCTGTAAGAATCAGGCAGTAAGTGAAACCTGGTATATAAAAGCCCCATCATTTTGATGGTGAAATTTGACTATTTGCACCATCAAAATCAAGAAAAACACACAAGATGTTCAATATCATGCTGAACCATTGAGTTACAATTTCATTGAAATGCACTGAAAATTAATATTTCAAGGGCAGTTAATTCTATCAAAAACCTCATTTTTCTAAGATTCTATTGAAAATTTATAAGTAAAGCCAGTGATGCAGAGATAAAATAATGGTCTTTTTATTTATTGTCAGATCGGTGGGGTTTTGACATGCACGTTTCTGATTTTTCCCATTTTGCCTGATTCTTACAAACACTTACACTTAAACGTTCTCGGCGCTGTTGTCACTCAGCAGAAAACTTTGATGCTGTATACATATCCAAGCATTGCAAAAGAGCAAATTACACTAAATTACGTTTATGCTCGCAATTTCATATGCATGGTTCAAATCAAGAGGTCATACAAATTGACATACAGATAAATTGTATTTATTGAAAACATACAATCAAATGCAATATACAACACAGCAAACAGTGTTTATATGTATAAAAGTTATTCACTTCACAGCCTTATTTGATCTTTATTCATTTAGAAATTAGTAATTGTGTTTCCAATTAAAAAATATATATATATCAGTAAATAGCACTTTCTTTTGTCATCAGATGAGAGAGAGAGAGAGAGAGAGAGAGAGAGAGAGAGAGAGAGAGAGAGAGAGAGAGAGAGAGAGAGAGAGACTAGTTAACCCTGGAAACTCAACAGAATATCAATTTTTCAGTCAAAATTGATAAACTGCAATTTTAAAAGGATCGAGAGCGCACACCCGTTGCGCCGGCCCTAAATCCACATAAGGATGACTGCAATATTCATTGATTACAACTGTTGCCGTTCCGAACCCTTTTCTCCATACAATTTGTCATTAGATTCAAACATAAGGCCCCAGCATCATGACTTAATCTAAAGATTCATTTCTAAAGACCTTTGCAAAGATTATTTCAACTCGTCACCTACAAAAATGCACCAGTCTAAAGTTTTGTTTGCCAACTATGGCATGGGACTTAATCCAATTGTTTGTTTAAGAGGACAATAACTATACCCTAAAACACGCTTGATTGAAAGCACGTACATAAAGGAAGATGCTACAGAGATAAATTACAATTTTAAAAAATTGTTCAGTATGCTTTTTCGGAATCAAATGTTATTTCATTTATTATTTACACATTTCTATCAAAGTCAACAACATGAAATGAAATTACATTAATTCAACCATGACAAATTGCGAAAGTTATTAAATATTCATTCAACTTGAATGCTTCTACCTCGACATTGCCGATAACATATCGATGGGCAATGGGAAAACTATGGTTGAATTCTTCTCGGAAGCTATCGTGCTCAGAGTCTGTAAGTAACGGAGTTGAATCGCGGCTGGACTTGACGCCATTATATCTGCCGCTTCTTTCAGAGCACGCGACGAATGTTGCTCACCCTCTGCAGCTATCACCTAAATATTAAAAAAAATAATGTATTATATCATATCAACAAGTAAATTTTACGCCTTTGAAACGTGTAGCAATTCACCTCTCGTACGCACATTGCCTCATAAGTTTTAAGTTCAGTTATTGCTTTCACCCAGAAAACTTTGAATTTACAAATGGGAGCATTTTGAAGTTTTAGCGAAAAATTAAGTTTCCATGGCAACAGCAATTTGTGAAATGGTCTAGAAACCCCCAAATTAAGTTTCAGCATATCATTTTCACCCTAAAAATCAAAGTTAATCCAACCTGGGACATTTTGGCTGAAAAATCAGTCGCCATGGCAACGGGCAACATATGTTTCCAGGTCTTTTTTGTATAGTCTATTCATATGACAAATTCTACCACTGTATCAAATTTCAGGTTCCTGGCCAACTTTTAGAGATATTGCAATCTCCTATATTTTGACGTTTTTCTTATATTTGGCAGCCCTTTCAAAATGGCTGCGCCCTTTATCTTAAGTACAACTTCATATGCTACCGGATATGCTGGCAAAGTTTCGTAAGGATCAGCCTTACGAATTCGTACAGGGAAGCGAAAGATGATGGAAAAATGATAATAATTAAAAATAAACGGAGAGAAAAAAAATCACCTCTACTTCGTGATCGGTGACTCAAATATAGCTATGTTGATTCATGAAATGCATGTTCCTTTATGATTACTACACAGATTCTGGAAAGTACGATTTTTTTACTTGTTGTCAAGATTTTACGTAGAATCACATTTCGAATTATATTCATTCCCCATTATACAAACCCTTTTTGAATGCATTTTTGGTCCAAAACAATTAGTTCAAGAAGAAGTGAACTCACCTTCGCACGTGCTTCTCGCGATGCTTCAGCTTCTGCTGCCATTGCTCTTTGCAACTGTACCGGAAGTCGCACGTCTTTTCTGCAACAACAATTATTTACTTAATAGTAATTGCAAAATTATCAAGAGCATCCATTGAAATATCTTGTACGCCATTCAGAGGAAAACGATACGGATTTTCATATGAATTGTATTTCGCAGTAAATAAGACCGCTCGCAATAACACTTAATAAGTTAGAAATAACACACTATATTTAAAAGTAGTTTTCGGCATGACACGGGTTGTGGCCTAATTGTATGACTAATGATGTACCGTGGTTCTCAACCCTGCATAGGAAGAATGGGGATTGATATATTACATACGACGAGGACATACCTTTTTGTTGGTAAAAACTGGTCAATTTAAAAGGGAGTTTCAGATCACACCAAAGTACTTTAAATTAACCCAACCACATTTTTTGCCCCTGTCCCAAGTCAAGAATTCTGGTCTCGGTATGTATTGTTTCGTTTTCACTCTCAGTTTACTTTATGTTGCTGCAGTATACATGCAATGGGGGCCACTATTTCGCTGAACCCATCTTTAATGTTGTTTTGTTGCCAGCTGCAGTCTTACCTGGGGTGTGAAGTTTCCTCGTCGTTCATTGGAGACCCATGGGTAGCCTTGAGCTGACATTTTTTCATCTAGATGAGGTTGTTGTCTCTGACATATACTATATCCTTTCTCGTTACATTTGTTTCAATATATCTTCCTTTACTATATATGATGTATTTTTGTTTCTTTAAATATCATTTTATACAGTAGATTTGTCCCCATGTTTTCAAGATTCATTTTCAGTCAGAATAGTAGGTCTCGTATGGGAAACAAAATCTCACATGAAGTGGTTTACAAGAAAATCAGTCACCCCATAGTTTGAGATAAACATGAAGTGAACATAGATTCGGCACGTGCTTTAATTTCAGAATTAAACCAGACGCCACCAACAGGGTAGCATTACAATGTGCTCCAAGTAGAAAAAGGAAGAGAGGAAACCTATTCAAGGAGACACTGAGAGGATCAGTGGAGAAGGAGATGACAGAAAGGGATTGAAAATGGAAAACCAGATAGTTCCAAGGCAGACTGTCATGCAGATGATCTTTGGTGGTGGTTTTATGTAGTGTGCATACTAGCGGGAAAAGACTAAGTAGGTAATACACAGTTGTATATAACCTTACATTTCAACTCGTTCTACGCGAATGCCCCATGGATCCGTGGCCGTATCAAGTAGACTCTGAAAAATAATCATACATACACTGAAGCTGCATATCATACTAACAATAATTTCGATGAATGGTTTAAAATTTTAACTTTAATGCAGATATTCAATATATAAATACACCGAAATTCAGGCAGAAGTCCAAGGAACAAGAACACTTCAAGACCGTTAGCTTCGGACAATGTTTGTCATAACTGAAGAAAAAAACTATATATATATATATATTGTATACCGAAATTTAGATATACTCCCAGTTATAAGGAAGATGACTGGTCTTGCTTGCAATCAAACAATTAGTTCTATTTATCATGATGAAATGTCAGTCCATGTAAGAATATGGCAGTCGGTGAAAAAAACACATCATTTTGATAGTGTAATTTGACTATTTGCACCATCAGAATCCAGGAAAACAGACAAGATTTTCCATATCATACTGGACCTTAAAGTTACAGTTTCATTGAAATGCACTGAACATGAATATTTCAAGGGCAGATAACTCTGTCAAAAACCTCCTTTTTCTAAGATTCTATTGAAAAATTACTGAGGGAATCCAGTGCTGTAGAGATCAAATAATGGACTTTTCAAATAAAAAATACATCCATGAGGGAAATCATATTGTCAGATCGGCGGGGTGGATTTTACAAGCATGTTTCTGATTTTTCAAATTTGCTTGATTCTTACAAATACTTACAAGCGCATACCGTATAAAAAATAATTTCCATGATTTCCTAATGAAAATCGTATTTAAATAAGAACATTAAAATTCAGACAGACTTCCGGTATAAAACAAGAAGTGGCTGTGTGACCAATCCAAAAGTTTCAGACACGGTATAACTCCTCAATCCTGAAACTTCATGAATATACAGGAAACACATTTTACTATTTTGTTATCATTTCCATTACTAGAAAGCTAGGTTTACGTACTTGGATAAAATAATGGATTGTTTTATGCTCCAAAATTAATATAGGACTCTAAAAAGATGATTTATAATAGTTGTTACTGCTTGAAAGCGTAATCAAGGGAACCAAGGTTATAGCGGTAATCAAAAGAATGTAATCCAGAGACAAAGACAAGACATGGAAAACAGACATACACAACAAAGAACATTAAGTAACTAAAATCATACATACAAAGTAACTAAAGTAAATGAGCAACTCGGACTCCACTAAAAACTGGGAGCATGGACCAGGTGCACCGATGGGGTAAGCGTCATCTGCTTTTTTAGCTTTTCAGCTTCTGTTTACCAGCACTTTTACAAAATTTGTTGCTACATGTATGCATTTAACAATCCGAAAGAAAACTAAGCGATGCCATGCTAAGTTGAATGACTCCTTCGGACAATTAGTTTCTACTTCCATTATCAATACTTGAGATAAGTTTATTAGTGAATCTACCTGCATTTCATGCGCGATGTGATCTCTGTCACTGAGAATTTCTGACATATTTTTAGTACCAAGGACGTTTCTCAGCGTTGTAGCAGCAAGAAGACGCGTTGAAGCGTCAGCATTCTCCACATTACACACAGACATTGTTGGATCAAATATTCTACTGTAAATTACGGCATCAACCGCTACTGTCACAGAATCTTTTGTTAAAATCTAAAATGAAAAGTATTAATCTTCTACAACGGAAATTTCAGTCGCAGTGCTAGATATCTAGTGACTCAACCTCCCAAACCCTTCAAGTGTATACTTTTATATAGTTCATCATATATGATCGAATTATACATATCACAATTATAAAAGTTGCATTTCAGGGAGCCAACTCAGACAAAATAAACCGAAAATATATATTAAAAAAATTACAATAAAGACGAAAGGAAATGAAGTATATTCAATAGTCAGAAAGTTATCTACAGGTCATCATAGTTGCTTCAAGTGAAGCAAAACATGTGCATTAATTGAAAGAATTTTCATCCAGTTTTGTACAATACATGTTCTAAATAACATGTCTTATTAATAATCTAACCCAACTCATCAAATTCCATGTATTTCCAATTAAATTCTGCCTATATTAAGTATGACATGAATATTTTATTAAGGCAAACCGTCACGAAGACATGGGATGGTACGGTAATTGTTATCATCAAATTAGTCCGTAACACATTTTGTTTCAACATAACAAAAACAAGGAAGTAAGATTTCATATGGTTCTTTACATAGTATGTCAACAACACCATTGGGTTTACCGCAGATGACTTGAATCTATCCCAGTAAAAATAGACCCCCAATTTCGCAGGGCTCATGCGATGTGCACAGAAACTAAAGATACATAAATCATCAATATGCTGATAAACATATTTTTAAATATATATATATTTAAAAATATGTATTCAATAACATGTTTGTATATGCTATAATTGTTACAGACAATATCTCATATATTTATATCAAAATATAACTTTTTTTTCATGTTTGTTTAAACCTTGTATCGTCTACCATATATCGCATATCCTATAATGTACCCCCTCACAAACCATGGTTAAAATATATGATTTGTCAAAATCTGTATTACATGCTGTATTAACTCTCAACCTATAGCCCTATACGGGGTGATATAAGAGTCTCACGTTGATACTGCATGTGATCCAGATCTTTACATGTAATATTCAGTATGTATAACCTCCGGTAATGTTGGTTTCTGTACATGCTCTTTCTGATTTGGTTTTTGCATTGTTGTTTATTGTACCAGCTTATATTTATTGTTTCCTATTAGGGTATGATATTTGCAGTTAGCTTTTAACCAAGGTTCTCTTTACTTTCAGTTTTAATTTTCATGGAGTATTTTTTGGATTGGTACACATTGTTTCCTGCTACTAAAATTTCCAAAGTTATCTAGTACATTGATTCCAATGTAATTGTAATTCAAATTATCAAATTACCTCCTGGGGTGGAACATCGTATGAAACAGTTCGTAAATCCACTTTTTTGAAATCGTCTAGACACGGTAAAATGAAGAACATTCCTACAAAAAATAGATAAAATTTAATACGATGTCATGCCATGGTGACAATGACAAGAAAATGATAGTTCTAGGTTTTGTTGACTAATTCATTTCTGGTAATGCCCTTCCCTAGACTAGTACAAGTTTTTCGTTTAATTATGAAAAATGACATAAATTTTCCATGTATATATTGTTTATTGCGCGAAATGTTAAACTTTAGTTTAAGATTAATCTTTCAGTTTGTTGGGATTAACGATCAAAGTGCTCTTGTAAAAAGTTCAGTCCTGACGTATTCACTGGCCCTAGATCCTTTCTAAACAACTAGGTCCGGTCCTGCATATTCAAATGAAATTCTATAGTCTGCCCTGAAGCAAAATGGTTGAGCCCTCACCTGGTCCTTTTGCCCCACCAGAGAGTACACGTCCGAGTCTGAATATGACCGCTCTCTCATACTCCTGGACAATCTGGGGGAAAATAAGGAGAATATAAAATTATTATTACAACCTTGGGGAGTTTCACTGTAAATTTGAAGAGATGTCGTGCATTGCTAATTTACAGTAGAAAATTCCATGTACAGTATAACAAGTATGGGAATGACATCGTATTAACACTGGGCACCTCTTTTCCCTGCGTCGTCTGTGGTACAGCCGATGATTAACTAATAACCTTTTTTGTGAACGACCAGTTGCGTCATGATCAACGTGCTGGACTTCGGAGACGAGGCTTGTGGTGCCGTAAGGGAATGAGTTTGTATCTCATTAATCTTAGGGAGATCTTATACTTGTCTTATTGACCGATTCCTCTATCAGGTTTTCAACAATGAGCCTGAGTAAACCAACCTTTACTACCCTTTTTAGTAATAATAGCACATACTTTATTATATTCGCGTTTTTTTTTATTTTGGTTAGCACAGTACTTTCTAGAAAGTGCAAATTATTGGTACATTGAGCAGTTATTCTATGAATAAGTTATTCATTGGCTTGTTTATAAATCCAATTTATCTGTTTTATAGAATGTATTATTAAAATAATTCTGCGTTCGTAATTGCCATTTTATTCAGCTTCAAGACACAAATTAATAACGAACATACAGGCACGTTACACCTCTTAAATCACTCGTTCTAGTGAAGTTCATTCTTTTTCTTTATCTAAATTGTGACTGAAAGGAGTTACTTTACCTTAATGCACATAATCAACGAAAACGGAAAAAACACAACTACTAATATGTAAGAAAGTCCCATTAGGATACAGTCGCAGCATCCGGGTCCAACGTCCGTAGGTCCGCCATGGTCGGAATGACCTACTAAGAAATATACGTCTATAATATTCATTAATAGCAAAGAAATACGATATGTATACGATTTTGTCAAAGAAACGACTTCACGAAACATGGAAAACTGATAAAAACTGTAACCTCCATGTTAAATACATACACACTGAATCACTACAGTGGTACATTTACGTTAAACACAACGGTGCACCTGACCCATACTCCCAGTATATAGTCCAGGGGACTCATTTATTCTTCAGATTCTGTGTGTATTGTCGTACTTTGTATTATTTATTATGTTCTGCCTGTTGTGTCCCCGTGTTATGAAAATAATGTTCCTCGTCCTCCTTGTTTTTTTTTCTTATTATCCCTGTTCTAATATAAACCATATAGATCAATTTCTGTCTCTACCTATCAGATTGGGGCATTTTTCAATAGAATGTTAGAAAGTTTCACAATGATTCTTACAAAGACTGATCAATATTAACCAACAGTGAGCTCGGTCTATATTGAGGTAACTCCAATTTCATTTCCATTGCGTACTAATTGCTATGCGTACTTTCAGACGGACGTATACGTATGATCGTATGCGTAAAAGAAGTTCGCGGTTTTATTTTATAGTACAACAAGTATGTTACATGTACGGAAGTGACCTTTTATAGAATATTTTACCGTATATTTTATATTGTTGCATCCCTGTTTTCGACGAATTTCCAAGAACTAAATTCATTATTATATAAATGGTTAATTCAATTTGGATCTGTTAGTATCCTATAGGATAAATAACTAGATCGACACTGTTTTTATTTACATATGGTAACACAGTTTTTAATAGTAAGCGTTCTAAGAAGTGAATATTCACTTCGTCCTCAAAATGCAACATTATGAAATTGAATGCAAGTAGTCCATAATTTAAATTAAAAAGAAGCTTATGCTCCACGGACAAATACTAGACCAACAAAACAGACAAAATACAATTAATAACACAAACTAACTAAAAGAATACAGTCATGCAGAAAATAAAAAAAAAAAAAACAAATGAGCAACCCTGGCTCCATTTTAAAACTGAAAGTATGGACCAGGTGACATCATGGGATAAGGATCCGTCTTCTGCCCTTCTAAAACACCCAGTGTGTTTTTCATACATGTATGAAGTCAATCCGGGTTTTAAAAAACATACGAGAGAAACTACGTCTGCTTTCATGGTGGAGATGGCCACACCACAATGATCAAGTTCATGAGTTCATAATGTGTAACATAAAATTTTGTACATGATGACTACAGTCTAGATGCAACTTAACCTTGTTTCAATTGCTTATTTGTAGCTTTATCTTAGCATGGGTGGTGCATGCAATAATGGAATCATTTTAAAATTACCGAGGGATAAATAAATAATTTAGAATTGCCTATAAGGAAGACGGAAAAACGGTGATAATAAACTATAACCCCGAACAATTTCATCGGTTATTCCATGCTAAACCGAAGGAATATTTTTAAAGGACGTTAATTATAGTTTGAAATGAAATGAGTAGGTTTGCTTTCAGAAAAAAAAGAGTTTCCGACCCGTAATCAGTGCATACAGTTCCACAGACATTAGTAGATTAAAAAACGTTGAGTATGTTCATCAAGATAAAAGCTTTGTAAACAGATGAAAATGTTTATAATAGCTCAAATAAATGAATTCGGATATAATCAATGATATCTCTTTGAAAACATATTCTAGTAATGATCTATAATTTGAATACAACAAAAGACCATAACAAGTTCAGTAATTATGTCTTTCGAACTACATGTATGTCGTGGAAACCGTTGTTATTTTAAATAATTCAGTGCTTAATAATGTGATGATTTTTATTTTCTAATGTCATCACAGCTAATGTCATCACAGTTTGTCAAACGTTTTAGCTTCAAGAGCGCTGTGATTGTTTTCTACGCATTTTTAAAAATAGATAAATAGCATTAAGTTTGATATTTATCTGTCTAGCACTTTAAGTTTAGAAATCTTAACGCTTCAATTTTCTGGACCCGAAATATTGTATATATATAAGAATAAATAGTATACTTTTAAAATGCAAAAACTCATGATTATTTCATTTCATGCACGCCATATTTATTTATTGGATAATTTTGGTGACAAGAGAAACTATCTGCTAAGGCAAATATTTTTATTTTGACAAGTTTTTTTCCGCCATGGTGAAAAAAACCGTCAGTGTATGTACAATTGTACCGGAAAAGCAATTCTTAGAACTGAAATATCGAGATGACCTATATTTTCTTCCTTACAAATAAAAGCAATCAGATATGCAGGAAAATCAATTGAACATTTCGATCTTATACCTAGCAAAAGATACTCTAAATAATGAAAAGAAACAAAAAAACAATCGCTCCTACCTTTATTACCATCCATTTTCCTCTGTTAATTATCTCTTCGCCAACCTAATTACACAGTTACCCCTGTCTGTATAAATAACGTTGTTTATTTACATCCTATGAATATATTGAAAGGTAAATAAATTATATCGTGTTCAGAATCCTGTTATGGCTGAAGGGAGGTCGTTAACAGCTTGCTTTCTGCCTAGATGATCGATCAATACGTTAATTTGGGAAATGACAGTCTTAAGTGTAAGTATTTGTAAGAATCGTGCAAAATGGAAACAAAAATCAGAAACATGCATGTGAAAAATCCACCGATCTGAAATTATTATTTCATTCAAGGATGCTTTCTCTATTTGAAAAGAACATCTTTTGATCTCAGCATCACTGCATGATTTGCTAAGAATTTTTTAAATAGAATGTTAGAAAAATGAAGTTTCTGACACAGCTATCTGCTCTGAAATGTTAATTTTCAGTGCATTTCAATTAAATTAGATCTCAGTTTATCAAATGATATGGAAATCTTTCATTTTTTCCTCGATTATGATGGTGCAAATTGTCAAATTAAACTTTCAAAATGTTTTTTTTTTCATAGCATATTTCATCCACTGCTAGATTCTTACAGACACCAACCTTTAAAAACGGATTGAAGAGCAGTTCATGTGTAGTATTCGTGTGATGAGCATGTAGCCATTCGACAAACATGTATGAAGACATTGATATGATATAAATTAATAACATTTGAGGCAACATTTCGAAATCAATTAGAAAAAATAAAAAATATTACAAAAGGCTGTCAATATAGTAAATTTGTTCTTAACGTTTTGATAAATGCATTATCTATCTTCTTCAAAACTAGTACTTTCACAATTACCATTCGTAACGTTGATTGAGTTTATAAATTTTAAGGTGACGACCATTTGATTCTGGAGAGTGTGGGGCTGACAGTTTTGGTTATATTGGGACAGAATATTTTTTAAAAAATATACGAATCAGAAAATGTATTTTCAAATGCTATATACGAACTAGATTATTTATTTTCATTATACAGTACAGCAGATTATGTAGGCTAGAAATATGAATGTGTTTTTTATTATTATCTTCTAAGTCGTAGTGGTCAGTATATTCATTTCCAATTTTTTCATGACCAAGATATTTATTTACAAAAACAATCAGATCCTTCAGAATAAAATTGTCGTCTATTAAAGAAATGAATTATGAAAACGCCATGTTATCATTGTTTTACCACGGGCCATTTATGTTGCATTGTGTTACCAAGAGCGAGGAGTTAAATAACCATAAATGGACACTCCGTGGTAAAATAATGATAAAATGAAATATCCATGATTTATTTCGATTATAATATGATAAGTTTCTTTATGTTTTTGAATAAGCACAGCCTATGTGTTGCACGAAATATTGGTCATGTGTTTATCACTTTTTTGCCATGGCTGTGGTCTAAAGAGCTTTGAAGCACGTCATATTAGAACTAGGTCCAAAGAACCAGAAGATTTAGTCAATATATCAAAGACAAGTAATTGTTATAACAACAGCTGGATTACTGTTTTTGTTTTGTATTGTAATCGTTTCCTATCATTGTGAGATAACATGTCTATTGGTGTGATTTATTACCACACTCTTCTACCCATGGTTTTAAGGAGGTAGACCTGGGGTAAAGGACATAACTCTTGAAATCAGTGATGTGTTTGTAACATATTCAATTTTACCAAAGCCTTGAAACAGAATGAAATCATCCAAGTAACATTGATGCTTACATGAGATTGATGTAAAATACTGAATACAAACGTTCGAATGTTTCAAAGATCTGCATGTTCCTATCAGACACTTTATATTTTCTCATTCTTAAAGTAAGCCAAAAATAAAGATGCACACAGCTAAACAAAAATGATCTGAGTACTGTGTTACAGGACTCTATTGTGACGAAGTTAAGGATGTTCGCTGCTCTGTTTGAAAATAACAAGGATTTCAAATGGCTTGTGAAAGCTTGTTTTAAAGATATTTCATGCTAAAACAGTGTAAGTGAAAAAAAAAATTATGGGTCAGTTTCCCCCCCTTTTTTTTTAGATAAAAGCATTTGAAATTTTGGCGGGAGAAGGATTTCCCTTGATTTTCCATACGTTTTGGCTCAGTAGGTTTACCAAAACTTCTGAAATAATATTTAAGTGTGTTAAATGCAATTATGAAAACGAAAATGGGGGTCACTGGCAAAAAAACCAACAAAAACAAAAACAAAAACAAAAAAAAACTACATTAATGCATTGAAATGGAAAAAAAAACCTAGGAGAGTTCGAATATCTGACAAGAATGCTACTTCGAATGTAAAGAATATTTTGCTTACAATCTAATTTCTAATGGATTAACTTTCGGTATTGATACCATTTATTTCTAAACTACAACGTCTATTCCCTGTGGGTTTGGCAGCCGGATGGTGTGACTTTTGTCATTTCAGAGTTAAATTGGAATCAATGCCGAGCCATTGATCGCTTAACCGAAAATCAATTCAAACCATAACAAAAGCTGCTCAAATTATGATCAAACATCTGCACATATCACGTCACACGTGTTTACGTAAAAGTGCGTAGACAAGTTAAAAGAAAAGAAACAACAAGTAAAGGAACTTCTGTGAAACTGATGAACTGAAAAAAAAAGGTTAGATTGTTTCAGTAGTCGAATGTCCAACACCAGAACAAGTTCAAGCATCTCCGAAAATACACTATATGGTATCTAAATACACCACGCGTCGCATGAAAACAGCTAGGTCCATATCAGCCTTATCATGGTATCATGACTTCATATATTGTGGTATACATCGATCTCTTGTCTAGAGATATTTTGGCTATTTTAAAAGCTTTGACACCCCATTATGCTCATTACAAACCCCACATCTTTATACAAAATGAGCAGTTCCCCAAACAACATACTAGAGGAATGTGGTATATTGTATATTAGGAAGGGCATATCAGGTCTGCAGAGAACAGTGGGTACATTCTATAGATGAAAGCTATATGACAAGAGATATGGACATATCTTGTCAGTGTCTCGGATCTGGATAGAATGTTCGGGGGGGGGGAGGAGGGGTCGGAACCCCTTTGTTAGAATATTTTGTTGATATAGTGCGAAATATGGGGAAAATAAGCAGATTAATCTGGTCCTCTATTTTAAACCTCTAGATCCACTGCTTGTCATGGAAATCGACATACCATGGTATTGATTTAAATGAAAAGTCATTTTAATGCATGACATCTTTGATACTTTTTTTTTCAAATCTATTTAAAGTAAGTTTCCAAAGAATTGAGGCTTTAAACTAAGATAAGACATATGTACAAAGTAGAGAAAATGAAAACGGTACATGTAGGTATAGAAATAAATGAACTGAGAACACTGGAATAAAAATAATGGAGGCTTATTACTCACCTGAAACAAAATTCTAAAACATTTAACTCCTACTAATCAAATAGAGTAATTTGAAAGGATGGTAAAACCGAACTTTATGGACACTAAAGTTATGTATTGAATGAACAAACAATTATCATTGATTCTAACAATGGATGATATCAGTTGGTAAATAGATTTCAATTAACTCTCTTCAAATATAAACTACAATAATACAAAGGATGTATTTCCTGTAAGCCATGGTGATTAAAACTCAAAAACGACATGACATGAAAATTTTTTGTATTGGCTTTTCAGGTTATAATCAAGAACGAAGATTATGAAACATATTATATAATTTTGGCAGCTACCATGTATTATGGAACTTAATAAATACATTGTCCAAGGCCAACGGCCGAAGCCGATAGTTCCATAAAGCAGGATAACGCGTGCACTGTGTTGCCTTAATTGTTTTATTACATTTCTATCTACATATTTTGAGAATTTCCTCCCCAGTAAGTGAGTTACTCTTCATCTTGCTTTGAAAAATATTTTGGTATACATTTGATGTGGTCGAGTCAAACATAACTAGTTTTTTTTCTGTCATATTTAAGCAAATACCTAATTGAACCAATTAGTATTGAGTCCAAGTCTGTTTTTTGCCATAAACAACCATTATATATATATAGAGAGATAAACATCCAACGTCAGTAAAATCCATCCCGATTTTTTCAATGCCGGAATGAGAAAAAACGGTACAGCATAAGTTATACAATAGACTCTTTTGTGCTAATTGTGGGAAAGTCGATGATTATGCGTAAAACATGCTCAATATACACTTCCGAGGTAATAATCCTTTATTTAAGCAGTACCTCGCGGAAGTGTATACTGAGCATACTCATTAACTTACCGCAAAAGGGTATGTAAGGACACAACCCGTGTCGTTCCGAAAACACCTTTTAAATAGAGTGTGTTAGTTTCGATGTAAAGATCCTATGGGCAAATCAATGTTAAAACGAAAAATGCTACATTTAATGATTTGACAATAATATCATCACTTAGTCTATATCCCTTACGAATTAGTCTATTCAACGGTTTTATCAACTTATTGTGTGAGAACTTTATGAAGAATGTTACCATAAAAATATTGGGTCGGAGAAATCTGCACCTATTAATCGTTTCATCTATATTTGAGTTCCTTGTATCGGTAGAAAAAAAAATTGGATGTTTTTACAGGCTTTTGACATGTAGTAATATTTCTGTTATTTCTGATAAATCACCCATTTTATCGTAAATTTTAATATTAACTTTACCATTATTTATATATACTACAAAATCAAGAAACGGACATTCTTTATAATCAATATTGGTTCATTCAAAGGAAGTTTTGCGCAGGTTATATAATTTCTTTAAAATAAATATTGAAGTCGTCGTTGTTAATAAAATATCGTCCAAATATCTGACGGTGTTACATTTTTTTTTCTACCGAATGTCGTTTGGAAGGATCTTTATTTAATCTAGCCATAAATTGTGATTCGTCACAATACAGAATGTAAGACTTATCATTTGATTTCCACACAGCTACCATATCACAGATTTAATCAGGATGACCATGCACATATAAACGTTCACGTTTCCCATTTTAGCGTTCGTGCATCGTTTATCGGTTTGCGTTCGTTTAAACGTACGATAAACGCACGATAGAAGCATTCGTTTAAACGCACGCTAGGAGCGTTCGTTTAACCACACGATAGAAGCGTTCGTTTAAACGCACGATAGAGGCGTTTATTTTTGTACTTTGATTATTTCTTTGATTCAACTATTATTTTTTTATATTTTTTGCTTTTATTAATTTACATATTTTCATTTATTCTATTTTCTATTTTTTTCTTTCGTCATTATTTGTAAATATCATTATTTTTCATCGTTCATCTATCGTGCATTTAAACGCACGCAAGGAGCGTTCGTTTATCGTGCTTTTAAAAACACACAGGGAGCGTTCGTTTATCGTGCGTTTAAACGCACTTTGGGTTTTCCTTTCATCGTGCATTTAGTGAGCGTTTAGCGTGCGTTTAGGTATCGTGCGTGTGGGAAACCTAAACGTCTCAAGGAATGTAATTAATTGACACTTCGGAATATGTAAGCCAGGAACTCTGACAAACCGTACAGTAATAACTAGCATGTTCTAAAGATGTCAGCAGGTGGCTTGTGTGCTTTGTTCATTGCAGGATTGTTAAAGTAGCTCTATGCACGATTCCCTCTTGTTCAACATTTACGCTGTATAGGGTAACAATGTCGTTGAACAGAGAGACAGAACAATTTCAATGACGACATTAAAATACTTGATGTGTTCGAAAATCTCTCATTTAATTACATAAATAAGATTTTAAGTGATGTCATACATTAAAACCGGTGTCATATGTATCTTTTTAGTCTTATTTGACACAATGCACGCATTCACTATATTTTGGAAAACACATGAAGTACATGTAGATAAGTGCTTGATATTTTGAAAATAAGTGTTGAAAGGTTGTTCAGTTATTTCCAGCTTCACAACTGAATGAAGTAGCATGATTTTATGAAATTATATATATAGTATATGACATTTTACGAGTATATAAATTATTTTCATTTACGCGATCGGTTATAAATAAACAAACTTTTCACACAGTTAAATCAAAGATTTAAAAAGAAGAAATATGAAGCTCGTATTTATGTTGGTGGTTACAGCGCTTTTGTGCTCATGCGATGCTATGATCTTTTGCTGGCCTGGCATATGCTATAACTACCATTGTGAGCCTGTGTTTGAATCTACGTGTGAAGGGAGATTTGTAAAGAACGGTGGTGTGTGTGGATGCTGTGATATTTGCGTTAATCTCGTAGGCAAGTAGAACATGTTACATTAATAACGTATTGAATAATTATTCATATTATATTCTGTAACAGAAAATACACACTTAAAAAAAAGACACAAAGAAAGAAACAAAACTTATTGACTAATGTAACTATATTAAGCACATAAGAACTTTTGTAGCACCGGGCACAAAACATTAAACTCGTCACGGTACGTTGTAGTACATGTAGAAAAAAAAATATATAAATATGATTCCAGAATTGAAAACGTAAAGATCGGAAGCATGAACTTCAAAATATATCGATGAAACACAAAAAGTCAAAAAAAAACTGTGCGCAAAGGTGTTACAAACGAGTTGATTTGAACTGGGGACGGACGGACGGACGGACAGATATAGATGAACGGGTTTCTTTGACTTTTTCATATTACTTGTGTGCGGCGAGCATGCATGACTTTTCCTCCCGCGAGGTAGGGTTTACAATAGACAGGCACGTAGCTGATGCTAAATTGGAGTGTAATCAAAATTACGGCAGGGGGTCTGGGGGCCGCTTAAGGGGGTCCAGGTGGGCGAAGCCCCCCCCCCCCGAAGCTCAGCGGAGATAGAGTTTTAGAGCATCATTTATGCCTCTCCTGGATGTATTTTATCTCAAAGAAAAAAAAATGGCAAAATTAAGTGCAGGCAAAAGCTTTTTTGCCTAACGGCAGCTACACGCCTGATAGAACAAAACTATTTTCTTCACGAAATTGTTTATCAAGCACGTCCATCGACTACCTCCTATCTAACACGGAAATGACTATAGTGTAAGCTACAGCTCAAGTGCCCGGGGGGGGGGGGCAGTTCCTATAAAAATTAACACCGTAGACCACTTTTAATGTATTCATTTTATATGTTTTATTTCTCGAGTATAATTTTATAGGTATGAAAATTTAAAAAAAAACCTGTATATCCAACGTAAGCAAAACGGTAATACACACTTGATTTCTGAAAGGTAAAAAGTAAAAAATAAAACATCCACATATACATGTTAGACTCGAATAAATCTAAGTTCAATTTTTTTTTGAAAAGTTTAAAAAAGACCTTATAAAGGATAATCTTAATATACAAAGTTATAGAAGTATGTGGACTAATAACTCCGCTATTAGATGAAGGTGAAGACTGTTCTCTTTCAATGATGCCAGGTAGAGTTCGAAATGTCGAATGCAAAGAGAGGTTATACTGCCACTCGTAGTCCGTGACATGCGTTGCAAAGTAGATCGTTTATATTTCCATGACATTATACAGTTCATTTCTTAGGAATTTCTCAAGATGAAAAATGCTTCTTGTTCTTGTTTGATTATTTTAGGAAAGAACAGTGTTGTTGGGACGAAAACGCATTTCGGTTTAAAAATACCAAATTTAGCCAAATTAATATGAATAAATACAAATCAAATTTGATTAAAATAAATTATAAATATGAGACTAAATGCTTCAATAAAAGAGAATAAATTAGATAAAATAGTTTTACTCCATGATATTATATTACTTTGCTACATTTGTAAGAGGTATTTTACCATTTATGACGAAACTGTTTTATATATTTAAAACCAATATTCATGAAAAAAGACACTTCAAGACCACAAATTTTCCATGAATTTCAAACACAGACAGGACCTGAATCTCAAAATGTATTTTGAGAATACTTTCAAAGAAGTTTTTTTTTGCAACAGAACCAAGATAACAAAATATTGAAAATTTATAATGATGAACCATACAACATTTTTTTGGTAATTTATATAATTTGCATTAGCCATCCAGCTGGCCCTAAAGCGTGAGTTCATCAAACAAACAAACAAACAAAAAACAAAAAAAAAAACGATAACAACATCCAAGGAGCCTGATCTGCACAACTGGTTCATATTATTTGCCCTTCAAGGGCAATAACTCTAAGACTGATTTGATCCACAACTTCAATCTATGTAGACGTTTGTTAGCATAATCGTAAAGATGCTTTCATCTATTAAAAGTTTTATTCTATCTTCCGTGGTTTTCAAGACAAAGGCTAAAACTGCAAGAAACTTTACTTCTCGTCTCTGAAGGGCAAAAATTCTAACAAGAAATCGTTCTACCCTATCAAGTATTTTGAAGGCCTTATAATAAAAAATTTGCCGTCAATAAAAATATTCTTTCCATCTATCATGGTAAAAAAAAAAAAAAAGACCAAACAAACAAACAAATAATAAATAAATAGAAAAAAACTGCGTCAATTTCGTTTTTCAAGGGCAATACCTCTAACAAAGAGTCGTGTTAAAACTTCAACCTAAAGAAAAGTTTAAAACTGAACTCCCTTCTATTTGCTCTATTTATAAAAAAAGCCAGCTCGTAAATGTGTCTTTAGTTATAATGAATTGTGCAAAGAAGTAATCAAGGGAAACAAGATTTCAGCGGAAATCAAAAGAATGTAATCCATGGACAAAGACCAGACATGGTCAACAGACATACACAACAAAGAACATAGAGTAACTAAAATCATACAAAGTAAGAAAAGCAAATGAGCAACTCGGACCCCACTAAAAACTGGGAGCATGGACCATGTGCACCGGTAGGGTAAACTTCCTCTTCTTTTCTGGAAACACCCGCCGAGTTGCTCATAAAAAGTCAAGTCCGGGGTAGACAAACGAGGAAAGGAAAACTATGACCCGTTGAATAAATCAGTTTTCATGGAGCTGATGGATACACCATAACGATCCACGAGTTCATGATGACGACCATAAAACTTCTGTAGTGATGAATTGAAAGGAAAATACGCCGTCTAGAAATTGAAGTAACATAAAACATATTTATACAACCAGTTCCCATGTTATTTCAGGTAATCTGAGAATCGTTTAAAACATTTCTTCAAAATGGATATAAGGATCGTCTTCCAGTCACAATCTCCATCAGTTGGAATAAATGTCGTAACATCATCCAGGACTCACTCCGTTCGTATTGTATTAAACGGATAAAACGTAAATTTTATATTGAAATTCTATAAAAAAAATTACCATCATTCCAACTGACTAAATATTCATAAGGTGAAATTTTGAAGAAACACAAATTTGTCGTTTCCTCTTTACAATCTGAGTCTAGTACCATGGAAGTTTCATCTATATACTTGCTTCCCAAACTTTACAAATCACCTTATAATTATAGATCCATTTCCTCTCGTAATCACTGCTGTACAACTAGACTTTCTGTTTTACTTCATAAAGCGCTCAATACCATAAAAATCTTATTATTAATTTTGTAACAAAGCTTATGAAAATGGTGGCATTAACTTTTTTGAGTGTTAAAAACTCGTTTGAAGTGCTTGATGAATCTGTTCAAAGTTGTGATTTTTCAAATTAATACAATACACTTAAATTTAATTTCATAAAAGAAAAACAAATAACATATCTTATCAAATGGTCATTAAGTAAATTGCGATCACTACTGAACAAAATAATAACCGATACGATCATCTGCAGTCGTCTTTTTGACTGATACAGAAACAAAATGTCTGGCTATAAAAAAAAACATTTTGTATACCAATACGGTAAAAATGGTGGCATCAGTTTTTTAGTCAATCTAAACAAAATAAGATGTTTGGGTAGACATTATTTGGGTAAGTCAACACTTTTTTGTTGAGTTAGTCAAAGAATGTCTGTCAACGCTTTTTTTGGTTGAGTTAGACGACAAAATATCAACACCTTTTGCGTTGAGGTACACAAAATGTGTCCAACTTAACGCAAAAACGTGTATAAGACATTTTATGTCCAACTCAACACAATATTTGCTTTGATGTTCTTAGATTGTCTACTACAACTCATTTGTTTTTGAGTTCGACAAATTGTATTTTTAATGGACATTTTAAGTGATGATATATATGGTCAAAATATGACTTAATAAAAAACAAAAATGAGCATTTCAGTAGGCATAATTTGACCGCTTCAGTTAAAATTTGACTGTGCATGGTCATTACAGTCATTATTTTATCCAGTAGAAGTTGTTAATATATTTGTTGGAATTCTTTAAGATAATTTTAAGTAATTAATAACATAAAAAAAACTACGTTAATTGGACTTCTTTTGATATGCTTACTGCACTCGAATTCCTGTTTGACAATATTTTCTTACGCTTTAGCGAAACCGTTTATCGTCAAATTATTGGAATTCCCGTGGAGGCCAATCGTGCATCACTTATTGCGGGCCTCTTCCTGTACTGTACAAGTCACTATTTATGGCTAGGATAAAAAAAGACCCTTCCAAACAACATTTGATAGAAAAAAGTCTAGCTATTTGGACGAAATTGTGGCTCTAAACAACAATGACTTCAACATTTATACTGACGGTATATATCCTGCAGAACTGTCTTTGAATGAAGCTAATATTGATAATAAAGAAAGTCCGTTTCTTGATCTTAGTATTCATATCGATATTGGTAAACTTAATACTAAAATTTACGATAAACAGTATAATGATGTTTCATTCCCTATTCTCAACTATCCGTTTTAAGTTGGTCACGTGTTTAAAAATCACAGTTGGTTCGATTTTCTCGTATTTGTAACAATGTTTTTTTACATACCCTAGAAATTTCTACCAAATTTTCGATATTACAACCTCGTAAAACATGCACAATTTTTTAACAAATGCAAAGAACCCATTCTCAAATACAGATGCACTTGTAAAGGAAATCTTTCACCTTTTGTTATGTTGGTAATATTCTATACATAGCACAGGAAGCTCGATAGTCACCCAATAACTTAACTAAACCGTTGAATAGGCTCATACGTATTGGGTATAGTTATGATATTGTTGTCAAATAGTTGAGCATATTTTTGATATTTACATTGATTCTTTCATAGAGTCTTAACATATAAATTAAAACAATTTATTTAAAAGCAGTTTTGACATGACTTTGGTTAAGTCTTTATTGTATGACTTATGATGTACCGTGGTTCTACACTCTGCACGGGAAGAATTGGGATTGACTTTACATACGATGGAGACATAAATGTTTGTATGTTTAGACTGGTCTGGTGCTGGCATGCCAGTTAACTGCTAGTACTCCTTAGCTTGTACATTTGTGTGATTTATATTCAGTTTCTTTATATTCGTTGTAACAAGGGACTCAGACCTTTTTGAACAGATTTTTAGATGTGATTCATTGACGACCAATGGATGGCCTTAAGCTGATACTTTCATCAAATTATTTTTCAATTCAAAGGTATTTTTCAATACAACATGTTTATAAGATATTTTTTAAAAGCTGAAAAAAACTTGAAAAAACAAAAACAAACGAAAAAAAATCCAAAAACAAACAAAAACAAAAACAAAAACAAACAAAAAGAAAAAACCCCAAAATACCCCCCCCCAAAAAAAAAAAACAAAAACAAAAACAAAAACAAACAATCACATGTGTAAACAAAACAAAAAAAAAAGAGTAAATAGCAGCCGCCTTTTCAGGGCAATTCTTTTAATAACGGAAAACAAGTTATAGAATAACATAATGTGAGGATTTTCGTCTTTTCCTTGAAACCATTTAACTAAAGCTTACGTCATTTGACTATACTTCTGCGGAGTATGAATAGTAAAATGTTACATTTGATTTTATCGTTGTCAACATATACCACCGCCATGAAGATCCAATTTATTCTGTATAAATTTATTCACAGACCAATGAGTCCTTAAGTTCCGTATTTAGTATCAATTACTGAGGTATGTCCCTGCATTTACCATCTTTTTCGTCGATCCATATAATAACAAGTTGTAGCGACTTGAAATATTCTCGTAAAATTGCTCCCAACACCATCTGAAAACTCTTTTTATGCAACCTTTGTATTTTTTATTGTTACCATGTAATATGTGCTACTGGTATATACCGATGAAAGACAGGACCATCATCTCCATTGGTGTTGTTCTATGTTCTATATTTTGAAATACTTTTGGAACATTATTTCGAAAATTCCTACACCTGGAAGGCTAAAAGCAGTTTAGGGAACAGTTTAAATGTCAACTACGTTTTTATAATCAAATGGTCAGTGAATTCAACTGCGTTACCCACGGGTGACATTTACCGAGACTCGGATAACTACTTTACATATAAAGATAAGAATGTGGA
The DNA here is from genome assembly GCA_037379345.1 of Perna viridis. Classification (NCBI taxonomy): domain Eukaryota; kingdom Metazoa; phylum Mollusca; class Bivalvia; order Mytilida; family Mytilidae; genus Perna; species Perna viridis. Next base: position 27,163,975 of record CM074517.1, on the reverse strand, counting down.
AGGATGATTATTAGCACGCACATAGTTTTAATTAAGTATTTTACGTAACCTTATATATCAACACCAAACGAGCTCATGAAGTCCAAACCATTCATATTAGACGTCTTGAGATATACTGCTTAGATATATTTAAGAAGAATTAAATGTGGAAGAGATGATTTATATTTTTACTTTTGTATATATTATAACAAGCTTCAGTTGTGCATTCACTTTACTAAATTTTATTCTAAAAGTACATGTTAATTAAATCCGTTTATTTACAAAATGGTTTTCCTCCGCTGTAGAGAACAAATTGACAATCATTATAGAATGTTTCAGCATATTACTAAATACTAAATACAATTATTTTAAATAATTCCATATGTATCTTAAAGAGTAATCAAGGGAATAAAGATTCGAGCTGATTTAAGAAAAGCCCCCCCCCCAAAAAAAAAAAAAAAAAAAAAAACAACAGCAAAAAAAAAAAAAAAAAAAAAAAAAAAGAAACAAAAACAAAAATAACACGAACAGAGAAAAAAAGTTAACGAGCAAACCAGACTCCGGTAAATACTGGGAACGTTGGCACAGGTGCACCGGTAAGGTAAACGTTCTCTCCTTTTCTAGAAACACTTAAATATATGTTATGAATGTTACATATTTATTCACATGGTGCAGACATATCTTTTATCGTTTTATAGGTGAAAATCAGTAATGATAACAATTCATAATGTTATGAACAAAAAATAATCATTGATTCTAACGATGAATGATTTCAGTTGGTAAATATATTTCAATTATCTCTCTGCAAATATGAACTACAATAATACCAAGGATGCATTTTAATGTAAGCCATTATGGTTAATACTCAAAAACGACATAACCGATTTGCTTTTTATTGGTTTTTCAGGTCATAAATATTGACGAAATTATGAAACATATACAATTATGACAGCTCAAAGCACGCAATACAATGTATGGATTCGACTTAAGTAACAATATTGACCAAAGCCAACCGCCAAAGCCAATATCTCCTTTATGGGTGTCATAAAACATACATGCTCTCACATGTACTTGGCTACCATATTATTGTTTTATTACATTTTTTCCCAGAAATTTTAAGAATCCCCCCTCAATAAGTCAGTACCCTTGTCTTGACTTTAGAATTATTTTGGAATAAGAATGAAGTATAACCAGTATTTTATATGTATTTATTCAAACACATGTAACAAAGACGCTCTACATACACAATGTAGCGAACCGAACGAAAACACAAGTAATATAAATTCCCACAAGAACCGGGAATGACATCAGGTGCTCTGAAAAGATAAGCATGTCCTGCTCCCAATCATATGATTTCTTAATGCCTATCACAATCATATCGCAACATTTCCACATGATTATCAAATATATTATAAATCGTTTTAGAATTATCATATACGACACTTCGAACTATGAAAACTAGGCATACCATACAATAGCAGCTAGCATGTTATCAATATGTCAGAGGGTGGCTTGTTAATTTCAGGATTGATGCCCGAAGCAAAGATTCCCGGCTGCTCAACATTTACGCTGTACAGAGTAACAATGTAATTATACAGACACTTACAGAACAATCACAAAATACTTGATTAAAATTTTAAGTGACATCATATATTATTCCACTGTATATTTTCAGTCTTATTTGTCTTTATAATCGCATTCACTATATTTTGGGAAATAAATGAAGTAGATAAGTTTTTAATATATCGCAAAGAATAATTGTAAAATGACAAGTAATTTGGTACATAACACTTAGATATCTTGCAAAATACAAACAAACAAACAACTTGACATTTTGTCAAATGTTTGGAAAGGAGAATCTAATGCATAAGTGCTGTTTTTAAGTAGCACTCCAGCTAAGAATCATGCAAAATGTGATTCATGGTTGGAAAGCCTACATATTTTTATTTTTGATATATTGTTTAAAATGCTTTAGTAAACAGAAATTAATATTTGTTTTTTCATATAACCAGTGCTCATAGGAGATAAAAATTGTATAGAATGCACTGTAGATTTCAAAATTAAGGGCGATAACTCAGTAAATGACACTCAAATACAATAGAATCTGTTGGATTTTCAATGTTGATTATCTCCTAAGAGCAGACAGATCGGAATGAATAATTAGACATTTCATAATATACACCCTTAAAACAACTTAATTACAAAAATAAAAATATGTAGCCTTTTTTGGGGTGTATCACATTTTTCATATTTTGCATGATATTTAATCGTGTTTAGTCTTGGAATCCTATATTTTCCTTATTCCAATTTTTTTTAAATGTAAATCAATCTAATGAATATAAACCTTAGGCGCTTTCCATTATATTGTTCGTTCTACATGAACCACAGATTCAAATGAAGCAAGATACGTGTATCAATACTATATTACATACGGAAACCAAAACGAAGGCAGTGATCAACAATAATAAATCACACAACAAAAGTTTTTTAAACACATATGTGGATACATAGAAAGTTATAAACTACCAGTTTAATTTTTTATTCAGATCAACTAAGTCTGTATAAGACCTTTTTCACTTTGACTTGATTTTTTAAAATTCATTTTGAGCAAAAGGAAGTATCTCTTTAACCCGACAGACTGGTTTACTGTCCGATTGGAGCAACGGGCAGCAGTAGACTTCAAATTCAAATATTTCACTTATTGTAGCTGCAGTCTTGGATACTTTAAACTAATACAATTTAAGCCATTTAGTTTCTTACCGAGGTGCAAATAATGTACGTTTCAAAGAAAAGTGTTTACTGATCTCCCCTTCCCCAGTGTGACCAGGTTGTCGCGTGTTAAAGGGCTACGTCCTTTGGAAAAACTTAAAATGGTTTGCAATCCGTAAATGTGAAAAAAAACGACTATTTTGATAAACTACAGAATGGACTCCGTCTATATAGGTATACCGCGGAATCTCATAAAAACAAAGGTAGTTAAGTACCAGTCTTTATAAAAATCAGACAGGAGGTGATTCATACATGTCAAAAACCCACCAAATTCAGTTTTATTTCTTGTTCAGACACAGTTACTGATCACATTACCAGTCTTCGTTTTTCATTTGGTTGTTGCGCATTTCAGATAAAAATTGTATAGATTGTACATGGAATTGATACTTTGCAAAAGTTATTGTTCCTGATTTGGTTTGATTTGTTTGATTTTAGTGGGAGATGAATATATGTTTTTCTCACAAGTTCAGATCTGAATGAGGAAATTATTATTGTAATGTAAAACTATAGCATATGTAGACTGAAAAAAACACTGTTTGTTTGGTGGGTTTTTCTACACAATGTATCACTTTACCATTTGAACTATCTGAAGTTTATATGGACTGGTACTTAAGTAATTATCATCTTCAAAATTGAATAAAGTAGCATAATGTTATGAAATTTTATATATTATACATGATATTTTATGAATATATAACTTGTTCTCATTTTCGTTATCGGTTATAACTAAACTAACTTTTCACACAGTTACGTCAAAGATTTAAAAAGAAGGAATATGAAGCTGGTATTTATGTTTTATGTTTGCGCTTTTGTGATATGACCTTATGCCAGTCTGGTATATACGAAAAATACCCATGTGAATCTGTGCCTGAATCTACGTGAAGGAAGATTTGTAAAGAACGGAGATGCGTGTGGATGCTGCGATCTCTGCGTTAATCACTTAGGTTAGTAGAACATGTTACATTAATACTGTAATATAATTATGCAGATTATATGCTATTTTGACTTTTTCTTACAGTGTGTAACCCTTGTTCGATACTCCCAGGCGCAAACTACTGCAAAGTGGACTCATTAGACAATAAATAAAAAAAAAAACAAATCAATAAAACTATATCAACAATAAATAAATAAATAAATAAATGAATAAATAAAATTATAAAAAGTCTTAGACGGCCGAGTTGCTTATTTACTTTCGCTTTTTTAGTACATTTCATTTGGTCGTTTCACGTTCTTTGTTGTTGGTCTATTTTCCTTGTCCTTTTTTGTCCTTGTACTGCATTAGTTTGACTTCCACTCGAATCTTGGTTCTTTTGATTTTACGTTCCAACCAATTGCACATTAAAAATCAATTCTTAATGCAATGTTAATTGTCTTCATCTTCTGTGACATAACTCAGTAGGCGATTCTAGAAAAACAGAAAGCCGAGCACACAAAAGCGCTACTCACATCTTTGTTCCGCTTCTTCCCGTGAATTATGAGTAAATAGTCACCAAGGGAGCTCCAAACCGTTTATATGAGACGTCTTGAGATATACCAGGTGCTTATATTTTAGATATATTTAAGAAGAATTAAATGCAGTAGTATTTTTTTAAAACTGTTTTTGTATATTTTATTACAAACTTGAGTAGTGAATTCACTTGACTAAATTTTATTCTAAAATACATGTTACATTGTAACAAAATCTGTTTATTTTACAAATTGGTTTTCCTCCGTTGTTCAGGACAGAAGAACAATCATTACAGAATGTTTCGTCATTTTAATAGGTCACAAATAAGATCTAATACAAATGCAAAGCTAATGGTTAATATAATTGTATAGTTATCTTTTTCTCTTTGATTAACATACTTACCCACATACTCTCTGTCCAGTATGTCATTAGTCTGCCCCACTCTACTACATGCTGTGCATTGCATTGTGGTTAATCATACCTAAACAAGAATATGGTAAATAGTTGATGATATAACCATAATTTCCCTCAGTCGTACTGATACCGGGGTAGAGTTGTCTTCCTTTTTATTTGTCCTGCGCTTCTCGGTTTATTAAACAAAACAACCGATTACTAGGATTGGATTTCCAATTTCTGTTTGACAAAATGTTATTTTTCAAAATGAAAAAATACATAGGAGGACCGATAACCTTCAAAAGAATTCTTGACACGAATGTAGTTGGTAAACTGGTAACGAAATCATGGCCGATTTGACAATGTAGACATTGCAATGCTGGATTTAAATGTCATGGAATTTGAACACAGTGGAATTTTACGGAAAATCCATCGACTCCTAATAGTAAAAAAATGGTAACTTGGCCATGGTGCAATTTAAAAGTTACATATTGAGTGAGATATGATTAGTCTATATATTAGTTTGCACATGTTTGAAATTCTCTTATGATTGACACACCAAAGATACAGGTAAACAATTTAATATGATTTGCAAATGTGTATTGCAAGCCAATATTTACATATGACGATTAAACGATTATCATTATTAAAAAAATGTGTGATTATCATATGATTTCCAAATGAGAATCATAATCATATGAATTCAGTGAAACCTGTCAAAAGCGAACCCTGCATAATCCAAAAGCCCAGTCTAATCCAGGCGATTATTAAAATCAGAATATTAAAAAGGGGAGCAACAACAAGATTTAAAAATGTAACACGGAACTTAATACAAATAAAAGGCAATAAAATACAGAAAATGAGGCCCTAGTTTTCGACCTTTCTTAGTTATCAATAGTCACAAATGAAAACAATGAATCCTGTCTAAACTGAACCTCTTTTAGACTTTAAAAATTGTCCAGTTTAGACAAGTGTTCGGCATAGTTAAGTTCAAAATACATTAAAGGAGACATAACACAAAAAAATATTTTTTTTCAATTTTTGGTTCATATGATTTATTAATACCTAATACATATCATAAAAACGCCCCTTGTAGTCACTTACGTCGTTTAATTGAAGATAAATTGATTCAAAATCGACGATGACCCAAGCCAGATGAATTTTAATTAGCAATGTTGTCACGTGACCGTGCTACATCACTGGTTCTCAATTCATAGATCGAGTGGTTGAAATGCGTGGGACTTCTGCACTTTTTACATGATTTCACAAATTAGAGTGAAAATATTAAAGTTTTGGTTTGCCAGCAAATACATACTTACAGTTGTATCAATTTAAACAAATTCAAGAAGAAAATGATAAACAATGACAGAAATATTTAATTGTTACATGTGTGAAGACTAGAATCCACAAAGAGACAACACCACTTCTTTTCAAAGATTACATAAAAATATTTCAGTATGTTTTGTCATCTTTGAATGAACTTTTTACATAAAGTAAATTAAATTTACATTCTAAGATTTAAACTGTTCCGATCTCGATCGTCAATGAAAATATCTTTACCCCTTTTTACGGAACGTTACTCCTGACAAGTACCCCGCAATTACATGTATAAATTGTTCAATATATTGAATTATCCAAACAAATGATTTTATTTAAAAATTCGCAAGACAAAAGAAATGCAATTATATTTCAATTATCGGTCATACACATACGTTGGCACCTGTGTCATGAGGTGCCGAACCATGTAAAGGTAAAAGAAGCCGCGCACGCGTTGTCTTGGCCATAATTAAGTCTACCAGATTTGTAAATTGATATAACCCATCGGCAAAGAAAGAACGATACAAAGAGTGTCACTATTTTATTTGCACCCTCCTCTTCAAGTCCCAAAAATAGTGTGCAAAGTAGTTGTGTTTTCGCCACGTGGGGATGTATGCCTAACAAAAATGAAATGCTGCCAGAAAACGAGAAAGCTTTAGTATTTTTGCTTTCTTAACACGATTATCGGACTCAAATCGTTGGACCACTTTCAATGCACCTAAATGGAGATGAGAACCAATGACGTAGCACTTCCATATATGGTAAGTGGGTGTTACTTCCGGTTTTCATTTATGTATATTAATTAGGTCGTCGTGATAACACAACTAAATCATTCTAATTTTAATTAGCGTTAACCAGATAAGAAAACGTTTTGTTATAATAGTATATAAACATACTATATTTTTTTATTAATATAAACGTTTAAAAAATGAAATATTTTTGTCATGTCTCCTTTAAAATAAATGTACATGGACTTAAATGATTAACATATGACATTGAAATGATTAAATGATTAGCATATGTAATTAGATATATGTCAACGTCATTATCGAATGATTTCTAAATAACTATTATGATTGTATGTTTTGTCATATTATTTCTACATGACTATCGTATGAATATAATATGTGACACTTATTTTTTTCTGACTGTGTACATCTGGACGTCGGACATAAAAATATTCAATAATTCGCAAGTTTTAAATATATCAGAGGACGGCTTCGCCGGGCGTTTTTCTCAACGTAGGATTGTAAAAAGAAACAGCGCAACAAAATAATCCCCCGGTCGTCACATATTTATGCTATTTAGAGTAACAATGTCGTTGAACAGACACATGAACAGACAGTATAATATCAATTGTGGCAGTCAAAATTACATATAATTACCGATGTCACCGAGTGAACACATTTAGTTCTACAACTGGATATTAATGCGTGATATATTGCGTGTCATTATTGCAGATTGACAAGAGATTTTTTACTTAACATTGAGACATATTGCGAAAACCAACAACTTGAAATTTTCGTGATATATTTCCACGAAATTTAGGGCTAGCGCTTATTTGCAATTTGTCATTGTGTTTAGACTGATATTACTATATTTTTACTATTCCAGTTTTTTGTTTTTAATTTGGCATATATTTTAAAACATTACGATAACTGAACACTTTCTACCTTTTTCGAGTTGTTGTCACATACATGAAGTCTCCGATTGAAAATGACATTAGAAACAAAATAATTTAGAACTTAATTTCACCATTTCATCATAAAAAAAGAAACTTAATGATTTTATGAATAAATGAAACAAGTTTGAAGAGCAAGCGTTCAATTTAAAAATATAGACAGAAATCATAATAACGAAAAGTAGTATTTAACACTAAAACTAGAAAACACAGTGATGATCACTTGCGTTACACCCTATTCCCTCGTTAACTGATATTGACCTTTTGGTATCCAAATTAATTTGATAAAAATCTAAAATAGAAGGTCCACATTGAAATATGTAATAAATTTTCAGCGAAAATTTTATTAAATTCCATTAATTGGTGTAGATGGAGAAATGAATAAGAGATTGGTCACCCTCTGTTATTAGAAGGAATGAAAGAAAGAAGTACGGACGGAAGGACGGTCACCTCTATCACTATAATATATTATCACCTATATATACATATATATAGTACCAACCAGTATACTTATTATGTATTTGATCGTCGAGTCATGGCGATACCGCACAAACAAAGAAAAAAGTCTAAAGGTACAACGAATCCTTTATAATTATATATCAAGTCTAAGGTACACCAAAACTGTGGAATCGATGCGAAGCTGCAAATTTGCGATGCAAATTTGGTTGCCCCCCTCAGCGGGATTTGAACCCTTTATTTTGCTCTGACATCTATGGCAACACTACCTGCAATACGTTCAACACTCCAGACCACTCGGTCAACTAGGATATATAAAAATATTGCCACGCTATATGTGTGTATATGATGATGGAGTTCCTACATTCCATTACACTTTTATAAAAAAAAACATTTTACACAAAAAATGGGGGTATAAAAATTCATAACAAATGTACAGGGATTTTTGTAAAACAAACTTTTTCATCCATTGAAAGTTCTCATTTAAAATATCAAATTTCTTTTAAATTCTTCGTTAACTACATCAACCAATTATTTACGATTCTGTTTTGCGTTAAACTAAAGAGTGAGTTAAACTCGTCTATATATCGTTCCTAGTTTATTGCTTTATCAGAACAATTGTTCTAATAAGCAGCATTATCCAAATTACAGCAAAAATGAAGCATTATAATTATACAATAAGTATATAAAATTGTCATAAAATGTAATATGTATGACCTTCTACAAGTATATAAATAATTCTTCATACCCAATTGGTTATAGCTAAAATAACTTTTCACACAGTTACGTACATCTAAAAAAGATTAACGACAAGAAGTATGAAGCTCGTGCTGTTGGTCGTGGTTTCAATGTTTATGTGTGCATGTGACGCTATGATCCATTGCATGCCTGGTATATGCGACAACTATGCTTGTGAACCCGTGTCTGAATCTACGTGTGCAGGGGAATTTGTTAAGAGTGGAGGTGTGTGTGGATGCTGTGATCTTTGCATTACTGTCTTAGGTAAGTAGTATATGCTACGTACATAATATCACAGTCTCTAATGCAGGTCAGATACTATTTTGCAATTTTACTTTGACAGTTAAAGGTTCCAACAACTCCAAAATAGAAAATTTATTTCTAAGAATATTTTAACTTTTCTACTGCAGGTTTTTTTCTATAATAGATACAAAAAATGTTTTTGGAATTTTATTTCAACAAACAAAAAATATTTTTATTAAACTTAATGTAATTTCAATTAGATACATATTTTTTTCTTTATTGTTTTCCAAAGTATTGGAAGAGCTATGTTAAAATCCAGTTACATAACTGAGTCATGTGGCATATACTCATCTAAACATCTAAAGATGTTAATTGACTATTACAAAACGTGCTTTCTACACCTGTATGGACATCTATAGATATTCAAATAACTTGAGCCCCGTGCAGGTCCGGGTGTTAAAAGAATAGGCCTGTAGTAGCGCTAAGCTTGTCGTAAAAGGCGACTAAACAGTGCTCAGAACCCTAGCCGGGGGCTAGGGCGCTCTGCCCACAGAGCAACTGGGATGTGTGCCCCAGGTGGTGGAATAGGGTACCCCTGGCGTGTTGCATGCTGGGGTTGTCAAGCTATAATACGGAAAACCTGACCGCAAACCATAGTGGTGCACCGTGTTGGGAAAGATGCCACGTTCCTCGCACGTTAAAGAACCCTACTGTGGTAATCTCCCGTTTGTTTGTTTGTTTGTTGGGGTTTAACGTCCGAGCAGCAATATTTCAGCTATATTCAGACAATGAACATGAAATGGATGATAAAATGAACATGAAGTGAAGAAAAAAAGGATGGGTCACAAGGATAATAGGGTCGACATATTTTGATTGCCACTGGAAAAAGGGGGGTTGGGTAAGGTAGGGCAATTTAGCCTCCTGTGGCGGAGCGCAAAGGTTCCTACTCCTATCGAATACCACAGCAGGGTTCTTTAACGTGCGAGGAAAGTGGCATCTTTCCCAACACGGTGCACCACTATGGTTTGCGGTCAGGTTTTCCGTATTATAGCCTGACAACCCCAGCATGTTACATGCCAGGGGTACCCCATTCCACCACCTGGGGCACACATCCCAGTTGCTCTGTGGGCAGAGCGCCTAGCCCCCGGCTAGGTTTCTGAGCACTATTTAGTCGCCTTTTACGACAAGCTTAGCGCTGCTGCAGGCCTATTCTTTTAACACCCGGACCTGCACGGGGTGGTAATCTCCCGGAGTTGGAACCGTAGTGCTCCACCACAGGAGGTTAAATTGCCCGACCCTACCCACCTCTCCCTATTTCCAGTGGCAATAAAAAATTATTGACCCTATTGTCGTATTGTCTCATCCCTTTTTCATTTCATCATCATTTCATGTTCCTTTTATCATCAATTTAATGTTCATCGTCTGAATATAGCTGAAATATTGCTGCTCGAACGTTAAACCCCAAACAAACAAACAAACAAACCAAATAAGTTAAATAGACCTAGGTTTGTTATGTAGCCTGACTACATGTTTCTTTTTTGTTGTTGATATTTTATTCAGGTATTCAAAATAGCTGTTCCAACGTTCAAACAGACAAAATTAAATTAAAATATTTAAATTGAAAACTGCATTTAGCATTATGGGAATTTCTTATGTCTTTTGAGATAAAATCCTACAAAAAATCCCAGAATTGTATTTACTATCGAAAAGCAAACGCAGAAAAAATAAATTATTAAAAAAAAAGTAATAAAAAAAAATAATCAGAATTTATTTTCGAAGATTGATTAAAGTCAAACAAACTATAAATAATAGGGTGATTTTATGTTCAACAAAACTATATTAAGAAATAAGTAATAATAAAAAACGAAAGACAAAGAAAAATAAAGGAATTAGAAATACAACCCCTCCCCGACAAAAAACCCTAAAATACAAAACAAAAAATACAGAATATGAATAAGATATAAACCAAAAGAAACAAAACAATTAGACAAAACACTTGATCAATATTCTAAACAAGTCAAAACAATAATTTTGATTATATATATTTTAAATCATTTTATCATTAAAATGTACATGCATTATTGAATTTAAGACATGACGCGCTCAATGAATAAATATGTAATTACACAGCGAAAACCAAGTCTCAGAAGGCAAAATCTTTCAGTACTCAAACCAGTTGCAAAATCAATAAGTTTTTTCTTCATATTTTATCTTCTGTGATAAACTTGATATAATTCAACGTGCAATTCTAGCATATCATGAGAAGCTAAGGTACCATGTGCTCTTGGGTCTTTATGCAGTTTACTTTTTCATTTGGTTCTACATTTACATATCATTTATTGGTTTAGCTGGTGTCTGGAGCTTGCATGTCAATTACCTGCTAGTAGTCCTTATTTTGTATATTTGTGTAATTTATATTCAGCTTAATTATTTCCGTTGTAACAAGGGACTCAAACTTTTTTGAATTGAGTTTAGGTGTGTTTAATACAGCCTGCCCATGTGTTTCGTTTCTGTCTCTTAAATGATGAGGAGTAAAAGTTCAACAATTAAAAAAATAATAAAACTAAAGCGAAACTGTATTGGCAAGATGCACCATTAAACTGAAGAATTTGCTGTGGCTGTATAACCCTGACATTTAGAGAAAAAAAAATATATTCGCGATAATGAGTCGTTATTATTTTAAATAAAGTAAGTGTGAATATTGAATATAAAAGCAGATACACTGTAGCAAAAAAGTAGACATGTAAAGTTATATTCAAATATGTTATGTTATGTGAATGAAATGTAGTTTTTATAGAATACATTTCCTAACAACCGACTAGCATTGAAGGAAGCAAGTCATTATGAGATATGTTTTGCAGTTTCACTTGTTTTGTCTGCTAAATATGACAAAAATAATAATGATAATAAGTCCCTGATGTGAATTGTTTTCAACTTAGTCCGATAAAGTCTTAAAGATAAGTCCTCAGAAAGCAACGCTGAACTCGTATGAAACTCAGCCATAGGTATTTGCAAAGATAAAAAAAACATCTGAATAAAGGCAATATTCTGAAAGCATATTTGCACGTGGAGTTGCTAAACTTAAAAATTTTTTTATCATTTAGATGAAGGTGACGATTGTTCCAAGTTGATGATGGCAGGTCCGGTTCAAGACCACAAATGCAGAGCAGGACTGTGGTGTGACTGGGATACCCTGCGATGCGTTTCAACGTAGATACCGATTATACTTCCAAGACGTTATACAGTTCATTACTTAGAAACTAAAAAAAACATAAATATAATTCATCTCGTCTCTTGTTTTCTTTAACAGAATAATGACGTTGCTATTACATATGGTCTTAAAATACGCAGTTCCGTTTTAAACAGTCGCATTTTAGGCGAATTTTTAAATGATAAATAAATAGATATGTATAAATTTTAAAGATTATTTCAATAATTATAATCACATGTAATTAATGAACAACAACATTGAAATTAAACGGGCTTCTGGCGTGCTCGTCTCAAGTGCGAGAAATCATGAGTTCTATTACCGGCCAATTCATATCAAAGACTTTGAAATTGATAGTAATTACTTTGTTTGTTGGTTTGTTGGGGTTTAACGTCCGAGCAGCAATATTTCAGCTATATTCAGACGATGAACATGGAATTGATGATAAAATGAAAATGAAATGATGAAATGAAAAAGGGATGGGACACAAGGACAATGGGGTCGAAAAATTTTGATTGCCACTGGAAATAGGAAGTGGTGGGTAGGGTCGGGCAATTTAGCATCCTGTGGCGGAGCCCTATGGTTCCTACTCCGGGAGAATACCACAGTAGGGTCTTTAACGTGCGAGGAACGTGGCATCTTTCCCAACACGGTGCACCACTATGGTTTGCGGTCAGGTTTTCCGTATTATAGCCTGACAACCCCAGCATGTAACACACCAGGGGTACCCCATTCCACCACCTGGGGCACACATCCCAGTTGCTCTGTGGGCAGAGGCTTCTGAGCACTATTTAGTCGCCTTTTACGACAAGCTTAGCGCTGCTGCAGGCCTATTCTTTTGACACCCGGAACTGCACGGATAGTAATTACATTAACTAGTCCAATAAGTATTCAGCATTTAAAAGGAAGAATTACGATGGTTTGGCTCGCACTCTCAAAATGTGTCTGAGATGGGTGACAGCCTACAATACGTTTTTGACTTCTGTGAGCTAGTATATTACAAATTCAACGCAGCATAAAGCAGAGTCTGTTTAATTGATCAACCGTTCTCGTACTGTAACGCATGACATATCTACCATGTGATGTCACACTGCAATCAATTAATCAATCACTTAATCAATTAATCAAAGATACATAATTTCTGAAACTATGTTACTATGGAGACTCCAACAATTTGAGCCTTTTTCTCTCATATTAAGAAATGTCATTTCTTTCGGAATTCTTTCATTCTGATGTGATATTATTATATGTCAGAGAACAAACTTTGTCAAAGATAGAAATGGATTTACCGTTTATCAATAAGAAAACGAGTATTTGATTTATACGGAGGGGGCTTAGATCAAATTCGTAATAAAAAGGTTGGACAATAGTGTATGCTTACAACAATCCAAGATAAACGATTGTGTAAAATAAAATAGCAGGGTTTAAGTCAAGAGAAAATTAAATTGGGATTAAAATAAATGTAACAAAATAATTTAAATAGTTTAGTCAGAAGTTATGTAAAAAAATCACACTTTAGCCCCAACCACAGAAATCAAATGATAGTCCTTTATTATGTAAGCACAAATAAGTTGATGACGACCATCAAATAAATTAATTGTCTACTTAGTTCTAACTGATTAGCGACACAGAAGCAGCTGAGAACCAAAGAGACATAACTCGGTCTGAATTACAAACAGCAAAAAAAAAAAAAGGAAAAAATAAATAGAAAAAAAAAAATAATTATAAACTTCAATCAAAAATAACTTACAATGAAATTCACGCTATAATATGAGAATAGTTACCGTCTGTAATAAGGATATTTAATTTTTGTGCCCATGTATAATGCAGGTTATAAAGGTCTTGTATCCATGTATAATGCTGGTTATAAAGGTCTTGTGCCCATGTATAATGCGGATTATAAAGGTCTTGTGTCCATGAATAATGCTGGTTATAAAGGTCTTGCGTCCATGTATAATGCTGGTTATAAAGGTCTTGTGTCCATGTATAATGCCACCCGTGCAGGTCCGGGTGTTAAAAGAATAGGCCTGCAGCTGCGCTAAGCTTGTCGTAAAAGGCGACTAAATAGTGCTCAGCACCCTAGCCGGGGGCTAGGGCGCTCTGATCACAGATCAACTGGATGTGTGCCCCAGGTGGTGGAATGGGGTACTCCTGGTGTGTTACATGCTGGGGTTGTCAGGCTATAATACGGAAAACCTGACCGCAAACCATAGTGGTGCACCGTGTTGGGAAAGATGCCACGTTCCTCGCACGTTAAAGAACCCTACTGTGGTATTCTCCCGGAGTAAGAACCATAGGGCTCCGCCACAGGAGGCTAAATTGCCCGACCCTACCCACCACTCCCTATTTCCAGTGGCAATCAATATTTGTCGACCCCATTGGCCTTGTGTTCTATCCCTTTTTAATTTCATCATCATTTCATGTTCATTTTATCATCAATTTCATGTTCATCGTCTGAATATAGCTGAAATATTGCTGCTCGGACGTTAAACCCCAACAAACAAACAAACAAACCATGTATAATGCCGGTTATAAAGGTCTTGTACTCATGTATAATGCTGGTTATAAAGGTCTTGTGCCCATGTATAATGCGGATTATAAAGGTCTTGTGTCCATGAATTATGCTGGTTATAAAGGTCTTGCGTCCATGTATAAGGCTGGTTATAAAGGTCTTGTGCCCATGTATAATGCGGATTATAAAGGTCTTGTGTCCATGTATAATGCTGATTATAAAGGTCTTGTGCCCATGCCCATGTATAATGCTAGTTATAAAGGTCTTGTTATAAAAGAGTTTTGACCTCAATTAATGTTGGTTATTAAGGTCATGTGTCCATTATATGATTACTTAGTAAAAGTGTTTTAGGCTAGATTAAAGGCCTTGTTAACAATCAGTCGCTGAAGTTGATAAAAGTTTAGTGTCCATTAAATGCTTAGTTCGAAAAAAAAAAATACACACTCTTCCGATAGAGACATAGATAGCTCATATTTATCAAGATTTTGCCGTTGCGATATTTGCACGAGGCATTTTGCCTTTTATTACTAAAATATTTCATATTTAAAAACCATTTGAAATTTGACATAGCAAGATCATTAACATAGATTTCAAACACAGTGGACGCATCTCAAAATGAATTTTGTGGGAATAATATCCAGTTCTATTTGCAATAGAAGAACCAATATAACAAGGTAATCAAGCCAAAGAAGGAAATTTTCATCAACTTGCCATGGCAAAATAGTAACTCGCCATGGCAAAAAGTAATTCGCCGTGGGAAGATTATATTTTTTATGCATATCCATAATATGTTTTTGTATAAACGTAGAACAATGACCTAGTAAAAGATAAATATATAATTATGTATGCATTACACGCATAATTTGCAGACGAGGTAGACGATTATATGTCCTCTTTTTCATAATCTACAGCTTCGTTTAACTGGCTAACTATAGATGGTTAGATTGTGATAAGTGAATTAGGAGTGTAACTGAAAGCAATTCTAGTATTTATCTAAAGTTTAATTTAAAATTTAATTTTGCCAACTATACATGATTAGATGATAAGGGATATACAAGTGTAACCGACCGTATTTCAAGTATTTATCCAAAATTTACGTTTTTGACTTCTGTGAGCTAGTATATTACAAATTCAACGCAGCATAAAGCAGAGTCTGTTTAATTGATCAACCGTTCTTGTACTGTAACGCATGACATATCTACCATATGATGTCACACTGCAATCAATTAATCAATCACTTAATCAATTAATCAAAGATACATAATTTCTGAAACTATGTTACTATGGAGACTCCAACGATTTGAGCCTTTTTCTCTCATATTAAGAAAAGGTCATTTCTTTCGGAATTCTTTCGTTCTGATGTGATATTATTATATGTCATAGAACAAACTTTGTCAAAGATAGAAATGGTTTTACCGTTTATCAATAAGAAAACGAGTATTTGATTTATACGGAGGGGGCTTAGATCAAATTCGTAATAAAAAGGTTGGACAATAGTGTATGCTTACAACAATCCAAGATAAATGATTGTGTAAAATAAAATAGCAGGGTTTAAGTCAAGAGAAAATTAAATTGGGATTAAAATAAATGTAACAAAATAATTTAAATAGTTTAGTCAGAAATTATGTAAAAAAAATTACCTTTTAGCCCCAACCACAGAAATCAAATGATGGTCCCTTATTATGTAAGCAGAAATAAGTTGATGACGACCATCAAATAAATTAATTGTCTACTTATTTCTAAATGATTAGCGACACAGAGGCAGCTGAGAACGAAAGAGACATAACTCGGTCTGAATTACAAACAGCAAAAAAAAAAAAAATAAAATAAAATAAAAAAAAAAAAAATGGGAAAAAAAAATAATAATAATAAACTTCAATCAAAAATACCTTACAATGAAATTCACGCTATAATATGAGAATAGTTACCGTCTGTAATAAGGATATTTAATTTTTGTGCCCATGTATAATGCAGGTTATAAAGGTCTTGTGTCCATGTATAATACTGGTGATAAAAGTCTTGTGCCCATGTATAATGCGGATTATAAAGGTCTTTTGTCCATGAATAATGCTGGTTATAAAGGTCTTGCGTCCATGTATAATGCTGGTTATAAAGGTCTTGCGTCCATGTATAATGCTGGTTATAAAGGTCTTGTGCCCATGTATAATGCGGATTATAAAGGTCTTGTGTCCATGAATAATGCTGGTTATAAAGGTCTTGCGTCCATGTATAATGCTGGTTATAAAAGTCTTGTGTCCATGTATAATGCTGGTTATAAAGGTCTTGTGCCCATGTATAATGCGGATTATAAAGGTCTTGTGCCCATGTATAATGCGGATTATAAAGGTCTTGTGTCCATGAATAATGCTGGTTATAAAGGTCTTGCGTCCATGTATAATGCTGGTTATAAAGGTCTTGTGTCCATGTATAATGCTGGTTATAAAGGTCTTGTGCCCATGTATAATGCTGGTTATAAAGGTCTTGTGCCCATGTATAATGCGGATTATAAAGGTCTTGTGTCCATGAATAATGCTGGTTATAAAGGTCTTGCGTCCATGTATAATGGTGGTTATAAAAGTCTTGTGTCCATGTATAATGCTGGTTATAAAGGTCTTGTGCCCATGTATAATGCGGATTATAAAGGTCTTGTGTCCATGAATAATGCTTATTATAAAGGTCTTGTGCCCAAATTTGAAATTTAATTTTGCCAACTATAGATGATTAGATGATAAGGGATATACAAGTGTAACCGACCATATTTCAAGTATTTATCCAAAATTAAATTAAAATTTGATATGAATTATTTGTTATCAAATATTCAAAATCAAATTATATACATTTTTTGTTATATTTGACAATTTAAATTATAAATTCGTTTAACAGAACACTGCTGTTCATACATCTATTCAGATTTGAAATATGAAAAGATTTTGTGCTTTTAGGTAATTAATATCAGGGGCGGATCCAGGATTTCAGTTTAGGGGGGAGTTGAATTAAATGCCGTGCAAAGCAAGGCAAAACATAATAAGGGATGAAACTTGTGGTGAATTTTTTTCTTACCGATTTAGTGGGGGGTTTGGGGGGCGTACAGAGTGCTGAGAAAGATTCTTAAAGAATGGAGGCGACGCAGTTCTTCTCCTTTCTGCATTTAATGGTTTAGAATTATTTTTTTCCAGAAACATGTCATGATTGTTACACTTTTATTTAATAGAGTATTAAAATATTTTTTGACGCTTTATAGTTGAAAATGAGGACTGTCATGTCACGTTTGTCGACCTTAAATATGAATGCATTGAAGGGCTTGAATGCAACTATAATTCAGGAAGATGTGAAAGAGGAGATATACAATAAATACATTATGAAGAAGGATTCAAATTGGTTATTTAATAAAGATACAGCTAAGAGAGTGATGGAGTAGATTGTTACCCCGCGAAAATCACTGGCACAACGAGGTATTGCCGAGGATGACAATGTATTTCAAAGAGTGCATGGTATTTATGTTATTAAACATGATATTCCATGTTCACGAGGGGGCAATAGGTAAAACAATAATCCCCTCTGAGACATGTAATAAAACAAATTATTTCACTCAAATTGAACTTATTAAAATACAGCAGATCGATATATTATATATTATATCATAATATATAGTAATACTTAAGTAGCACTCAAGCTAAGAATCATGCAAAATGTGATTCATGGGTGAAAAGCCTACATATTTTTATTTTTGATATTTTGTTTGATTTGTCACAGTAAACGGAATTAATATTCGATTTCTTATATAACTTGTGTTCTTAGAAGATAAAAATAATATATAATGCACTGTAATTTCAAAAGAGCAGGCAGATTTTAATGAATAATTACACATTTCATAATATGGACCCACAAAACAACTTAATTACAAAAATAAAAATATATAGCCTTTTTTGGGGTGTAACATTTTTCAGATTTTGCATGATAATCTTACAAACACGGCTACTTAAAGATTTTCGTGATGATGCGTATCACTTCATAAGATACAAATATTTTCTTCCCAAAAATCTGATAAACATTCTTCCTCATTATAACCAGCTTTACTCACAAGACCAACTTCAAATTCAAAATATTTTGAATCCAGCCATGAATGATTAGTTCAGTTTTGTTGGTTTTAGAATTGCGAAAATGGGATCCATTTTGGTCAAATGAAACTTTATTTGGAATTTTAATGATTTTTTTTTGTATTATTTGTTCTATAAGGTGTTTTGCGTATTGCACAGCGTTTTTTGATTCCATTTACTTTTAATCTGTGAAGGTTTTAATTCGCAATTAACTTACCCTGTATGAAATAACCTTCATATTTAATACTAAGTGTGACCATCTTACTCCCTATCGATGTACAGGGTGATAAACATGTCGACGTATTGGTCTTAATATATAAGGACGTATAAGGACCAAATATTACCTTTTGATAATTTATCCCTTTAAAACATTGACGTACTATGTTTCTGTTTTTATTTGAGTAAGTTGATACTTTAGAATTCCGTGATACCCAAATGATGAAAGAAAAAATATAATGCACTTCGAGAAGCACGTGTTATGAAGATAATCTGCTAATTCATGGTGTAGAGGAGAAGACTGACTGACTGAAAAACAAGCGATAATTTTATGTTTAAACCTCATGTTTACATTTTGTCTGTCCTTTTGGCATGTTGTTTTTACAGAAACTCATATTTATAATATACATATTCTGCAATAAAATATCGCTTATCTGTGCAATATATTTACAACAGTTGATAATGGACATATGGCTGAAAAAGGAAACAAATGTATCCAAAATTAAAAGTAAATTTAAAAGCCATACGATTCTCATGAATTAATTTGACTAAACACATGTTTTTGTATATTTTTCACTGCGGTCCTAACATATCGGAAACACATAAGAATAATATGTTTTTCTGGAGTTTTCAAAACATATATTACAATTTGTCATGTGTAATATGGATTCCTTTTCAGAGAAAGATCCTCCGAAAGTTGTCGCAATCAATTAAACAGAGTGTTCACTTCATTACTATAAAATTAAATGATGCACATTAAAATGAGATTATGATTTTTAAGTCTGAAATCATGCAACAAATAAATAAATCACACACACACACACACACACACACACACACACACACACACACACACACACACACACACACACACACACACACACACACACACACACACACACACACACACACACACACACACACACACACACACACACACACACACACACATATATATCTTGTAGAATTAACTCTAGATAAGTAAAGATTGCCATATCTTGTCTTCAAATATGAGAAATGCCCTATGTCCTAGTAAATTTGGGGCGACTTGTGTCAGGGCCGATTTGTCCCATTTTATCAGTTCCGTTCGTACAGCCCGCTTGACGAGGTGTCGCGTTATTATGTGATACCCCGAAAAACTGCGTGTCAATCATTCCGTCCGTCTGTCCGTCCCCCGACGGTTTCCAAATGATAACTTGAGAACGGATAAATGAATGTTTTGGAACTTTACGCAGTTATTTTATAAGTACTATAAAACACAGGTTTAGAACAATTTTCAGCAAAATCATAAATACGGTTTCCTCCCACTATCAAATATGCAGCCTCACTAATATATAACTACAAATGGATGATCCCAGGTTTCTTTGGTGCCTCGTTTCAACCCCTTTTTTCAAATAAATCGAATATATCACTATCTACTGCTCTGCAATCACTTGACTAATGAATAAACAAAGGTATCACCATCAAATACTTCTAATTAAATAAACAATGATTTAAACATTCAAACTCCGTATCTCTACAATCGCTTGGACCGCTCTGATAGTTCATCGTAATGAGCTCTTCGTTCTTTATTGTAAGGACAGATTGATGTCGCAAATCATAGTTCATATTACGATAACTGATATACATGTATCTATCCATAAGTCATGTCTAGCTAAAACAGGTTACACCTGCCTCAATTTTAAAACAGTTGATTTTGACATTTGTTATTCTCTGCAAGTTGTCTAAAATTACTGTGTAACACACAGCTTTGTTGTGTTCATTGTGGGTATTGAAAGTACTGAAATGGAATTTCAGTATTTCAGCGTTCTGTTGAAAATGTCTGAACAAATCCAGTGATGCAGAGATCAAGTTAGTGGCCTTTTCAAATAAAAAACATCATCCTATCGGCAGATTTTTGACATGAATTTTTCCATTTTGCCTAATTCTTACAAAGACCTTTATTACAAAAAAAAAAAATAAAATAAAAATAGCGTTTTTAGAATGAAATTGTAGGATGCTACACGAACTTATATAAAAATATATTATAAGATCGTTTAAAATAAATGTAAGTAGAGGTCAATTTCCGCAATAAAAATTGAGATCCATCGATCAATTACATTTATGGAATTCGAGTGCACATTTATATTTATTTTTGAAACACAAATGTATGCTTATGAAGTATTCTCAAATACCTACCTAGTACATGCAACATAATAAATTGCAGATCTTTAGACGAATCATCGGGTTACGTAAAATTTGTCAAAAGCTTTAAGAAAACTTGCAGAGAAAAATAAATGCCAACATCAACTGGTTTCAAAACGAGGCATGTGTAACCAGTATACTCTAGATATGACATATTGATAGATATATCAGTTATCGTAATATGTGATCTGCGACATCAATCTGTTGTGTACAATACTTTGATAGTTTTATATGCAACATAGTTTCATGGAGAAAAAGTCGATAACTTAGTCATAGAAATATACCGTACGTAGATACAACTAATCACATTCTGCCTACAAAATTTGACGGATTTACCAAATAGACTTGTCAATATAGAACTTTTTGTTTTTAATAATTTGAACCTCTTTTTTTCCAAAAAAAATATATATATTTGACCCCTGATTGTACCCCTGCATTAGACAATAATTTTGTGCTACACTGCAGTAAATGTTTACATATTCAGCGCTTAACGTCGCTAATCTAAACCCAATCCGTTGAAAATTGTACTTATATAAAAATATATTATAAAATAGATGTACACTATTTGAGAGGTTTAGGTTTTCCCACGCACGATAAACGAACGCTCCTTTCGCGTATTTAAACGCACGATAGACGAACGACGAAAAAAAATAATATTGACATATAAGGAAGACAGACAAAAATAAAAATTAAAATTAATGAAATTATATAATTAATAATAGCAACAAATTAAAAAAAGATTTAATACAGACCGTCAATGTACAGTTTAGATTACTTACAAGATTGTTATATCCCTGTTACATCATCCTATGGTATTTACAATTTAAAAAATATAATTTTGCTCGAATTTGTTTATTCAGTGTCCGACTTGAATAAACGAAACATAGACCTTACAGTAAAGCTTTTGTATAAGGGATTTCGATATCATAAACTTCAATTACATTTATTGTTTTTGTCTTACCGATACACAACTTTGATACAAAACATGATATCTCATGGTTCTTTATCAAAATATCGGTTAACGACCTTTTCTTTAGAACTAGTGGATGTTTAAAAACTAGATTAACCTAACCACAGGTTACATGCACAGGCGCCTATCGACAGACAGGAGATATTTGTAAATAAGTTGTCTTTGTGTCGTTATATTTAACTTTTAAGTTTGAGTATAAGGAATTGTTACCGTCCTGTTACCATGAATTTGTTCACCTTTATGTTGCGAACTTTCACTGCTTGCCTTGCTCAAAGATGTGTTAACAATTGTTGAAGACCTAATAGTGACCCTCAGAAGATATTCACAGTTTGAGTTTTAGGTTATACGCCGGTTGATTTGTTTTTGTAACGCAGTATATTTTTTCCTTTACTTAATTACTGGAAGTATTCATACCGGATGAGTATATCTAACATTGCAAAATGAGTATTATGATGGGACTTCAGCTATTTCGAAGAATTAATTCTAGCCTTGTTTATACTTAGCTTTAATAAAAGAACAATGTTTTATTCCTTTTGAAATAGTTTGTTGAAATGACAATATAACTATATTTTCCAAATTAACCATTAATGAATGCATCGTCACGATCGATTACAGTAGTTATCAGCCATTAAACACCACAAAATATATCGTATCAAAACTCTAGCATTGTCGAAGGCCAATATCGATATTTATATACCCTAACCATTGTATATGATTAGGATCCTCGAGAAAAAAGATACAGAGATGACATCTTCGACGATATCAGGAAATAGAAGCACAAAAAGAAAAGATTGCCGTATTGACCTTAGATAAAACATTTTGTTATAACAATTGGGGTATAAGCGTTTTCTGTTGACATAAAATAGACGAAATAGTCGTGGAAATACAAACATTTGTCTAGAAAAATATGAATGATTCTAACTACATTCAGTAAACGTTTATGTTGGTAATCGTTTAATTAATATAAGTAATTAATGTTTAAAAAAATGTTTAACTATGAAAAAAAGAAGTAAAAAGTAAACGTAGTCAGACTCATTACATAATGTCAGAACGGTTTCCAACAAAAGAAATTGACGTTGCTGGAATTTCGTCTATCCAATACAACACAAGTTCTATATCATCGAGTGAGATATGATTAGTTTATATATTAGGTTGTACATGTTTGAAATTCTCTTATGATTAACATATCAATGATACAAGGGAAACAAGTTCAACATACATTAAAATTAATATAAAGGACTTAAATGATTTACGCATGATATTGAAATGATAAATTACTAGTAAAAATATACTGAATATTACATGTGAAAATCTGTATCCAATGTGGTATCATCCCGGGACTACTAAATCATCCCAAGGCGCACCGACCTGCGGGTGATATAGGTCGAGGGTTGATATCATATGTGATACAGGTTTTGACATGCCATGTTCATTATATCATTTATTTCAACTATATTTCAAGTATGGTCAGTGAATGGGTGCGATGTAGGGTATGCAATATAGCTCTAAGAATGTGATATAGGGTATGCAATATAGGCTAAAGGATATAGGATTTTATCAAAGACTTATAATGCATGTACAAAAGGTATATTATAATCTAAATACATGATATATGTCATTATCGAATCATTTCTAAGTGACTATAATAATATTATGTATTGTCCTATTAATATCCAGACGACTATCATATGAATATTATGTGCTAAATGACTAAGCGACTATGATAATTGTATGTATTGTCAAAATATTTTCACACGGCTATCATATAATATTATATGCTATGTGACCAAGTGACTATAATAATTTTATGTATTGTGATATTATTTTCACACGACAATCTTATGAATATTATATGTAATATTTCATTCCGGCTGTGTAAATCTGGAAGTCGGACATATATGTATTCAATAATAACTAGCAACTTTTAAATATATCAGAGGATGGCTTGGTCGGGTGTTTTGCTTAATGCAGGATTGTAAAAAGAAACGGCGTAAGAAAATAATCCAGGGCGTTCCATATTTATGCTATTTAGAGTTACAATGTCGTTTAACAGACACACGGACAGACAGTACAATTACAGTTGTGACAATCAAAATTACATATAATTACCGATGTCACGATACAGAGTAATGTGATTAAATTTAATCCTACTATTGGAAATTAATGCGTGATATGTTGCTTTTCATTATGGTAGATTGACAGGCGATTTTGTACTTAACATTTAGACATATTGCGAAAAAAAAAACAAAAACAAAAAAAAACAACTTGACATTTCGTCAGACATTTCGATGCAATTAAGGACTAACGCTTATTTGCACTTTGTTTAGACTTATAATAATACATTTTTACTATTCCAGTTTTTGGTTTTTACATGGCATACATTTTTTTTTAAACGTTACGATAACTGAACACTTTCCACCTTTTTCAGAATTGTTGTCACATACACGAAGCCGCCGATCGAAGTTGACAGTATCAACAAAATAATTTAGAACTTAATTTAACGATTTCATCTAAAAAAGGGGATTTTAATAGTTTTATAAATGAACAAAATCAGTTAAAAACGCGTTCAATTCTAAAATATTGACAGAAATCATAATATATAATAGCAGTGTTTAACAATAAAACTAGAAAACTTCGTAATGATCACTTGCGTTACATCCCAATCCCTCGTTTGCTAACATTGACCTTTTGACATCCAAATCAATTTGATCAAAATCTGTTATAGAAATCTAAATATATAATAAGTATTCTGTGAAAGTTTCATTGAATTCCATTCAGTGATGTAAATGTAAAAACGAATGAAAGATGGATCACACTCTGTTTAAAGGAAAGAAGGGAAGAAGGAAGGACGGTCACATCTATCACCATCTATGAATATATAAAGCTAGAACCAGTTATATTAGTAGGTTTCTGATCGTTGAGTCATGGCGATGCAGCACAAGCAAATGCATTATATAACTATAAAGGATTGTACAACGAATTCTTTAAACTTATTTATCAAGTCTAAGGTACACCCAAACTCTGGAATCGATGAGAAGTTACAAATTTGCAATGCAAATTTGGTTGCTCTCTCAGCGGGATTCACAAACGTCTCTGCTCTGACATCTACGGCAACACCGCTGCACTATGTTCAACGTTCTAGACCACTAGGTCAACTAGACTATATAAAAAATACAGCAATGCTATATGTTTATAAAGTAATGCACTAGCAAATAAGATGAAAGAGTTAACACATCCCATTAGACTTTTTATAATCTACATTAAATACAAAATGGGGCGGGGTGTAACAAGTTATCTATATCAACTATTTTTTAAGGTTCTGTATTTCGTAAAACTAAAGGATGAGTTGAAGTCATCTATATATCGTTCTCTGTTTATTGCTTAGTCAAAAAGGTTGTTTTAATTAGAATAATTTTCTAAAATAACAGTAAAACATGAAGCTGTATAATTATACAAAAAGTATATAAAATTGTCATAAAATGTGATTTGTATGACCTTTTACAAGTATATAAATAATTCTTTATACACGACCGTTATAACTAAACTAACTTTTTGCACAGATACATACACCTAAAAAGATTAACCACAAGAAGTATGAAGCTCGTGCTGCTGGTGGTGGTTGCAATGTTTATGTGTGCATGTGAGGCTATCTACTATTGCCCGCCTGGTATATGCGACACCTATCCTTGTAAACCCGTGTCTGAGTCTACGTGTGATGGAGAATTTGTTAAGAATGGAAGTGCTTGTGGATGCTGTGATCGGTGTATTTCTGAATTAGGTAGGTAGTTAATGCCCCATACATCATATTACGGTGTCTTATGTAGATTAGATACTTTTCGTAATTTTTGTTTTTTATGAGAGTTTTAGGCAGCAAGTACACCAAATTTATTTCTCAAAATGTTTTCACTTTTCTACTGCAGAATTTTTTTTCCGGCGCAGTCGGTATAGTTTCACTTTTTACCCTTTGACCTGGAAGACGCTTTCTATGGAAACGCAAGTCACCTGATCTCAATTGTGTTTCCCGATTGGCCAAATACTAAAAGCTTAATGGCGTTCGTTAAAACTGTATTGAACATTGAAATTGCGTGCCGTGTGTTATTTTCGTAAATGAAATGCAGAAAATTTAGGTAAAAATAACAAACTGCGTTAGCTATCCCTTTTAAAGATAGTACTTGTTATCCAAAAACATTCTTATTATACTTCATGTAATTTCAATTAGATATATATTTTATTCTGTAGTTTGCTAAAGTACTGGAACAGCTACTTTGTATTTGAATATTCGGGTACATAACTGAGTCACATGGAATCGACTTATCTAAATATCAAAAGATGTCAATCGACCATAAAAAAAGCATGCTTTCTTATTCTGTGTGGACATCTATAGATATTTAAACAACCTGAAGAGACCTAGCCTTGTTATGTATCCTGACGATATGTTTTTTGTTGTTGATATTCAATTCAGGAATTCAAATAGCTGTTACAACATTCAAACATAAAACAATAAAAATAAAATATTAAAAATTAAAACTGCATTAAGCTTTATGGGAGTTTCTTAGGTCCGTTGAGATTAAATTCTAAAAAAAAACATATCACAAGTCGTTTTCAATTTAAAAGAAAATGAATTATTTTTTAAATGATTTTAGAAGAATTTATTTTTGAAGATTTATGAAACTCAAACGAATTTAAAATAATAGGGCGAAACATAAGAAATGACGCAACGAAATTCAAATTCTAGAGGTCAAAATCTTTCAGTACTCAAACCAATTGTAAAGAAAAAATAATTTATTTCTTTATATTTATCTTCTGTTTAACTATCATGATATAACTCCGCGTGCAAGTCTATAAAATCTTGGGAATCTAAGATATCACGTGCGCTTGGGTACTTCATTATTTTACCTTTTCATTTGGTTCTACATGTATATGTCCTTCATTAGTCTAGCTGGTATGGAGCTAGCATGTCAGTTAACTTCTAGTAGTCCTTAGTCTGTATATATGCGTAATTTCAGTTTCTATATATCAATTGTAACATGGGACGCAGGCCTGTCTTTTTAAATTGATTCTAGGTGTGTTTATTTGGGTACTATATTTTTTCCACAGTGCCAATATTTTTAGAGAAGGATTGTGATCAAGCCAAAGTACTTTAAATTCGCTGCATTTTTTGCACCTGTCCCAAGTCAGGAATTTCTGGCCTCTCTATATCTTGTTTTGTTTTTACCTTCAGTTTATTTTTATGGTACTTGAGTATATATAGGAAACTCTTTTGCTGTAACTGTATAATGATGTTTTTGTGGCCAGCTATAGCTTGCCCAGTGGGATGGGGATTTCCTTTTGTTCATTGAAGACCAATGGGTGGCCTTGGGCAGGATGGGGTTGTTGTCTCCTTGACATCTGCACCATATCTACTATTCTCGTTATATTATCTTGTTTTCTGTATATTTGTTCCGTTCTGTCTCCTGAATGATGAGAAAAAAAATTAAAAACTGTGAATAAATAAGTTCAATGGTTTAATAGAAAAAATAATAATAAATAAAAAACGAATCTGTATTGGCAAGATGAATCATCACTTAAGATTTTGCAGTGGCTGTAAAACCCTGCCATGTAGAGAAAAGGAAAAAGATATGTATTCGAGATAATAAGTCATTATTTTAAGTTAAGTAAGAAATAAGAAGTATGTATATTGAACATTGAAACAAATACTTTGTGGCTAAGAAGTAGACATGTAGAGCCATTTTTCCCTACGTCATGTGCATTTAATATAGTTTTATTGAAAACGTTTCCTAACAACCGCCTTACATTTCAGGAAACAAGTCATTATTACTTCTTGCAGTTTCATTATTTGTGTCAGCTAAAGATAAAGGTAATGATAATGAATACCTGATGTGAATTGGTTCTAACATTGTCCAATAAAGTCTTGAAAAAAAGTCGTCAGAAAGCGACACCGGACTGGTATAAAACTGAGGCTTAGGGATGGCAAAAAGTTAAAAAAAAAACTCTGAAGAAAAGCAATACTCTTAAAGCATATTTGCATGTAAAGTTACTGAAATTAAAACTAACTTTTTTTTATCATTTAGATGAAGGTGACGATTGTTTCCTGTTGCTTTTAGCAGATGGAGATCCAGACTACAAATGTAAAGTAGGACTGCGGTGCGACTGGGAGACCCTGCGATGCGTTCCAACGTAGATACCGATTACACTTCCAAGATATTATACAGTACATTTCTTAGAAATAAAAAAATGAGGAATGTCACAAATGCTTACATTTTTGTCATGAATTTCACCTTTGATCATGTTAGTTTTATTCAGACAGGCGTGGAACAAAAGAGTTCAGAAAATAAAAAAAAACAGTTGATAACTTTAAATTTCAGTTAGTATCATGATTTTCCAGTGGCTTCGGTAGTTATTAGGTCTCTCTAGTTGATAAATAATGATATCAACCTCATCCAAAGTCACTAATTTAATAATGATAAACCATAGTTTCATTTATTTTTGTTTTATTTCACGTTGCAAAATAGATTTTGGGGTTTTGATTCTCTTGAAATCTACGATATTCTATTTTAAGCAATGTTTTATCGAATAATGCAGTACAATATATAAAGACATTAAAAGTGCAGTGATATAAAACCGATATAAGAGTGAGGCTTAAAACCGTCGGAATATGTTAGGCTGTGCAAAGTATTTTCGTCCGATCAAAGCTAGTTGCTGTTTCAAATGTAAGACAGATCAACACAGCAATAATGTCTTTATTCTCAGCGAAAATAACATGCGTAAAAAAAGAAAAAAAAACAAACAAAAACAAACAAACAAAAACAAAAACAAAAACAAACAAACAAACGAAAAAACCAAACACCCCTAAAAAACCTCAAAAAAGCAACTATTTCATTTTAATCCAACGACATCCTTGGAACTTCAAAACAATGTTTCGTTTTGGTGTCAAAACAAAACACTCTATATAGTCAGTGATCGAATATTACACGAGATGAGAGATTACTCCTTGACGCAGGTGTACAGCATATAAAAATTATTCATATTCATATAATAGATTTATTTGCATAGTGTTGTAAGTCTCGTCATCTGACTCCGCGGTTTCACGAGAATGGGTCCTAGTCTACCATTCAAATGCAGAGATTTGTCATTTTCAGAGAGTTGGGTTCAGTATATAAATGCAAAACATATTTTCGTGTAAAAATACCAATCAATTTAACAAATATCTATTTTCACATGATAATAATGTTAGGAAAAAGCGTAAAATATAAGATTTTGGACTGTAATACAGCGTTTCCAGTTCCTGGAAGTAAACAATAAAATGCACTTGTTCAGTGAAACCTGTTTAAATCGATCCTCCTCTGGACTGTAAAATGGATCCGTTAAGGCAGATGAAAGGTTTACCTATGTTCAAAATACATTCAAAATAAAACGAAGGTACTTCGAAAAGTGTCTAGTTAGACAGGTTTAACTGGAAAAACATTGTTATGACCTCAGGCAAAAACATCATAGTATAAATTAATACTAATTTTGAAACAATTGTCCACCACAAAATGAAGTTCCTTGTTCCGTGTATGATAGGTGTCGTCTTACTTGCTATCGCATCCGAGGCAATGATTTTGTGTACGCCGAATATCTGCGATAACTTTAAACCATGTAAACCAGTCTTGCCTTGTAAAGGAAGATTCGTGAAGAATGGAGGGGTATGTGGATGTTGTGACAATTGCATTCAGCAATTAGGTAAGTGGAATATTAATTTTACCACCAGTTGCAAGTCCATGAATGTTGAGAGACGAATGCAAAGAATAACGTATTACAAAAGTGATTTAAAGGATTGTTTGTCACAAGTTTACGTTTTCTGCAATTGTGTAAAAGAACTAGGTCGTTTTCAGCATACTGAGATAAGCACAGTTAAACTTAGAAATAATTTACACAAGAAAATTTATCGACAGAACACAAATTACAGCAAATAAAGGAACCTCAAAACAAAAACAATACAAAACAGTACAACAGCATCCAAACAAAAACAAAAACAAAATCAAAACAAAAAAATATTTGTATAATATTTCTAAACAAATTAATCATTCATTTTAGATGAGGGTAATGATTGTACTATGGTAATGATGCTAGGCGGTCCTGTAACTCATGAATGCCGCTCTGGGCTGCAATGTGATTTTGACAAGAGAATATGTGTTAAAGGTATAGAGAATGTTTCTGTAGATATGTAATACATAAAGCTCTTATCGTAGATTATTATATCCTGACAAAATTAATTAGTGTCCTTTTCGGTTTCATTCATTTTCGCATAATTATGCCAAAAGTGTTTTGCCGCAAAAAGTTCCCATTGACTGCTCACCGACAAATTTTCTACAATAACTATTTCTTAGATTTTAATGACTTTAAACGGAAAAAATGAAAAAAAGTTCATGCAATGTATTTTTTTCCTTTTTATTTCAGCTTGATCACTCACGGCGTATTTAATTCATCGGTTCCTAGACGATTTATAATTAATATAAATTATTTTACGATTTCATTAGTGTATAAAATTTTATAATTTCATGATTGAGAGCCATTATATAACAGCAGCATTTAATAACACGAAATTAGGATTGCTTAAAGATAATACATCATCTATATAGCGGAAACTGAGATAAAAGCGTCTAGCCAAACGATACTGTTCTTTCGGATCAAATCAGCTATAAAGTCAGCCTCATAAGAATGAAGGAATAGGTCAGCAAGTAAAGGAGCACAATTTGTTCCCATTGGAATGCCGACCGTTTATTGAAAAACACGTCCACCACACTAGACAAATATGTTGTCGATTAAAAATTCCAGCATTTGTAAACATCTTCCTCTGTATATTTTGAAGATGATTTGGAAGTATTTCTTAAAAAGTATGAGGAATCTCTAAAATAATCTAACAAGAGCAAGTTTTATTTTTATCTTGAGAATTTCCTAAGGAATGAACTGTATAATATCGTAGAAATATAAAAGAGATCTACTTCTAAACGAATATCATTTTCCACCTGTTGCACGATAGCCCCTCTTTGCATTCGGGATCTCGAACCTAACCTGACCTAAACAGACTTCACCTTCATCTAAAAGATAAAGCGTAGTAAGTAGTCCACAAACGTCTATAAATTTGTAAATTAAAACCACTTTTCATCAAGCTTTTTTTTGCCTTTTGCAATACACATAATTGAGATTTATTTGAGTCCGATGAATCATTGAATTTGAACAATTCATATTTTACGGACAAGCCATCGACTTCTAAAAGCCAAAAAGCTAACTTGGCCATGGTGCAATGCACAAGTTACATATCATCGAGTGAGATATGATTAGTTTATATATTAGTTTGTACATGTTTGAAATTCTCTTATGATTAACATATCAATGATACATGATCAATGATGGGGAAACAATTTTATATGAATTACAAATGTATATATCAAGCCAAAATTTACATATGACGATTAAACGATTATCATATGTTAAAAAATGTGTGATTATCATATGATTTCCAAATAAGAATCATAATTATATGAATTTAGTGAAACCTGTCAAAAGCGAACCCTGCATATTCCAAAAACCCAGTCTTATCCAGGCAATTATTTAAATCAGAATAATAAAAGGTCAACAACAATAAGATTTAAAAATGTAACACGGAACTGAATACAAATAAAATACAAAAAAGTAATAAAATACAGAAAATAAGACCATATTTTTCGGTCTTCCTTAGTTATAATTATTCATAAATCTTTACATTGAATCCTATCTAAACCGACAAGTGTTCGGTTTAGATAAGTTCAATATACATGAAAATTAATATAAAGGACTTAAATGATTTACGCATGATATTGAAATGATAAATTACTAGTAAATATATATTGAATATTACATGTGAAAATCTGTATCCAATGTGGTATCATCCTGGGACTACTAAATCACCCCAAGTCGCACCGACCTGCGGGGTGATATAGGTCGAGGGTTGATATCACATGTGATACAGGTTTTGACATGCCATGTTCATTATATCATTTATTTCAACTATATTTCAAGTATGGTCAGTGAATGGGTGCGATGTAGGGTATGCAATATAGCTCTAAGAATGTGACATAGGGTATGCAATATAGGCTAAAGGATATAGGATTTTATCAAAGACTTATAATGCATGTACAAAAGGTATATTATAATCTAAATACATGATATATGTCATTATCGAATCATTTCTAAGTGACTATAATAATATTATGTATTGTCCTATTAATATCCAGACGACTATCATATGAATATTATGTGCTAAATGACTAAGCGACTATGATAATTGTATGTATTGTCAAAATATTTTCACACGGCTATCATATAATATTATATGCTATGTGGCCAAGTGACTATAATAATTTTATGTATTGTGATAGTATTTCCACACGACAATCTTATGAATATTATATGTAATATTTCATTCCGGCTGTGTAAATCTGGAAGTCGGACATATATGTATTCAATAATAACTAGCAACTTTTAAATATATCAGAGGATGGCTTGGTCGGGTGTTTTGCTTAATGCAGGATTGTAAAAAGAAACGGCGTAAGAAAATAATCCAGGGCGTTCCATATTTATGCTATTTAGAGTTACAATGTCGTTTAACAGACACACGGACAGACAGTACAATTACAGTTGTGACAATCAAAATTACATATAATTACCGATGTCACGATACAGAGTAATGTGATTAAATTTAATCCTACTATTGAAAATTAATGCGTGATATGTTGCTTTTCATTATGGTAGATTGACAGGCGATTTTGTACTTAACATTTAGACATATTGCGAAAAAAAAAACAAAAACAAAAAAAAAACCAACTTGACATTTCGTCAGACATTTCGATGCAATTAAGGACTAACGCTTATTTGCACTTTGTTTAGACTTATGATAATACATTTTTACTATTCCAGTTTTTGGTTTTTACATGGCATACATTTTTTTTAAACATTACGATAACTGAACACTTTCCACCTTTTCCAGAATTGTTGTCACATACACGAAGCCGCCGATCGAAGTTTACAGTATCAACAAAATAATTTAGAACTTAATTTAACGATTTCATCTAAAAAAGGGGATTTTAATAGTTTTATAAATGAACGAAATCAGTTAAAAACGCGTTCAATTCTAAAATATTGACAGAAATCATAATATATAATAGCAGTGTTTAACAATAAAACTAGAAAACTTCGTAATGATCACTTGCGTTACATCCCAATCCCTCGTTTGCTAACATTGACCTTTTGACATCCAAATCAATTTGATCAAAATCTATTATAGAAATCTAAATATATAATAAGTATTCTGTGAAAGTTTCATTGAATTCCATTCAGTGATGTAAATGTAAAAACGAATGAAAGATGGATCACCCTCTGTTTAACGGAAGGAAGGGAAGAAGGAAGGACGGTCACATCTATCACCTATGAATATATAAAGCTAGAACCAGTTATATTAGTAGGTTTCTGATCGTTGGGTCATGGCGATGCAGCACAAGCAAATGCATTATATAACTATAAAGGATTGTACAACGAATTCTTTAAACTTATATATCAAGTCTAAGGTACACCCAAACTCTGGAATCGATGAGAAGTTGCAAATTTGCAATGCAAATTTGGTTGCTCTCTCAGCGGGATACACAAACGTCTCTGCTCTGACATCTACGGCAACACCGCTGCACTATGTTCAACGTTCTAGACCACTAGGTCAACTAGACTATATAAAAATACAGCAATGCTATATGTTTATAAAGTAATGCACTAGCAAATAAGATGAAAGAGTTAACACATCCCATTAGACTTTTTATAATCTACATTAAATACAAAATGGGGCGGGGTGTAACAAGTTATCTATATCAACTATTTTTTAAGGTTCTGTATTTCGTAAAACTAAAGAATGAGTTGAAGTCATCTATATATCGTTCACTGTTTATTGCTTAGTCAAAAAGGTTGTTTTAATTAGAATAATTTTCTAAAATAACAGTAAAACATGAAGCTGTATAATTATACAAAAAGTATATAAAATTGTCATAAAATGAGATTTGTATGACCTTTTACAAGTATATAAATAATTCTTTATACACGACCGTGATAACTAAACTAACTTTTTGCACAGATACGTACACCTAAAAAGATTAACCACAAGAAGTATGAAGCTCGTGCTGGTGGTGGTGGTTGCAATGTTTATGTGTGCATGTCAGGCTATGTTCTATTGCCCGCCTGGTATATGCGACACCTATCCTTGTAAACCCGTGTCTGAGTCTACGTGTGATGGAGAATTTGTTAAAAATGGAAGTGTTTGTGGATGCTGTGATCACTGTATTTCTGAATTAGGTAGGTAGTTAATGCCCCATACATCATATTACGGTGTCTTATGTAGATTAGATACTTTTCGTAATTTTTGTTTTTTATGAGAGTTTTAGGCAGCAAGTACACCAAATTTATTTCTCAAAATGTTTTCACTTTTCTACTGCAGAATTTTTTTCCGGCGCAGTCGGTATAGTTTCGCTTTTTACCCTTTGACCTGGAAGACGCTTTCTATGGAAACGCAAGTCACCTGATCTCAATTGTGTTTCCCGATTGGCCAAATACTAAAAGCTTAATGGCGTTCGTTAAAACTGTATTGAACATTGAAATTGCGTGCCGTGTGTTATTTTCGTAAATAAAATGCAGAAAAGTTTGGTAAAAATAACAAACTGCGTTAGCTATCCCTTTTAAAAATAGTACTTGTTCTATAGTACATACAAATTATTTTCGGAATTTTCAACAATCAAAAACATTCTTATTATACTTCATGTAATTTCAATTAGATATATATTTTATTCTGTAGTTTTCTAAAGTACTGGAACAGCTACTTTGTATTTGAATATTCGGGTACATAACTGAGTCACATGGAATCGACTTATCTAAATATCAAAAGATGTCAATTGACCATAAAAAAAGCATGCTTTCTTATTCTGTGTGGACATCTATAGATATTTAAACAACCTGAAGTGACCTAGCCTTGTTATGTATCCTGACGATATGTTTTTTGTTGTTGATATTCAATTCAGGAATTCAAACAGCTGTTACAACATTCAAACATAAAACAATAAAAATAAAATATTAAAAATTTAAACTGCATTAAGCTTTATGGGAGTTTCTGAGGTCCGTTGAGATTAAATTCTAAAAAAAAACATATCACAAGTCGTTTTCAATTTAAAAGAAAAGGAATTATTTTTTAAATGATTTTAGAAGAATTTATTTTTGAAGATTTATGAAACTCAAACGAATTTAAAATAATAGGGCGAAACATAAGAAATGACGCAACGAAATTCAAATTCTAGAGGTCAAAATCTTTCAGTACTCAAACCAATTGAAAAGAGAAAATAATTTATTTCTTTATATTTATCTTCTGTTTAACTATCATGACATAACTCCGCGTGCAATTCTATAAAATCTTGGGAATCTAAGATATCACGTGCGCTTGGGTCGTTCATTATTTTACCTTTTCATTTGGTTCTACATGTATATGTCCTTCATTAGTCTAGCTGGTATGGAGCTAGCATGTCAGTTAACTTCTAGTAGTCCTTAGTCTGTACATATGCGTAATTTCAGTTTCTATATATCAATTGCAGGCCTGTCTTTTTAAATTGATTCTAGGTGTGTTTATTTGTGTACTATATTTTTTCCACAGTGCCAATATTTTTAGAGAAGGATTGTGATCAAGCCAAAGTACTTTAAATTCGCTGCATTTTTTGCGCCTGTCCCAAGTCAGGAATTTCTGGCCTCTGTATATCTTGTTTTGTTTTTACCTTAAGTTTATTTTTATGGTACTTGAGTATATATAGGAAACTCTTTTGCTGTAACTGTATAATGATGTTTTTGTGGCCAGCTATAGCTTGCCCAGTGGGATGGGGATTTCCTTTTGTTCATTGAAGACCAATGGGTGGCCTTGGGCAGGATGGGGTTGTTGTCTCCTTGACATCTGCACCATACCTACTATTCTCGTTATATTATCTTGTTTTCTGTATATTTGTTCCGTTCTGTCTCCTGAATGATGAGAAAAAAAATTAAAAACTGTGAATAAATAAGTTCAATGGTTTAATAGAAAAAATAATAATAAATAAAAAACGAATCTGTATTGGCAAGATGAATCATCACTTAAGATTTTGCAGTGGCTGTAAAACCCTGCCATGTAGAGAAAAGGAAAAAGATATGTATTCGAGATAATAAGTCGTTATTTTAAGTTAAGTAAAAAATAAGAAGTATGTATATTGAACATTGAAACAAATACTTTGTGGCTAAAAAGTAGACATGTAGAGCCATTTTTCCCTACGTCATCTGCATTTAATATAGTTTTTATTGAAAACGTTTCCTAACAACCGCCTAACATTTCAGGAAACAAGTCATTATTACTTCTTGCAGTTTCATTATTTGTGTCAGCTAAAGATAAAGGTAATGATAATGAATACCTGATGTGAATTGGTTCTAACATTGTCCAATAAAGTCTTGAAAAAAAAAAGTCGTCAGAAAGCGACACCGGACTGGTATAAAACTGAGGCTTAGGGATGGCAAAAAACCTCTGAAGAAAAGCAATACTCTTAAAGCATATATGCATGCAAAGTTACTGAAATTAAAACTTTTTTTATCAATTAGATGAAGGTGACAATTGTTCCCAGATGCTTTTACTAGATGCAGTTCCAGACTACAAATGTAAAGTAGGACTGCGGTGCGACTGGGAGACCCTGCGATGCGTTCCAACGTAGATACCGATTACACTTCCAAGATATTATACAGTACATTTCTTAGAAATAAAAAAAAATGAGGAATGTCACAAATGCTTACATTTTTGTCATGAATTTCACCTTTGAGCATGTTAGTTTTATTCAGACAGGCGTGGAACAAAAGAGTTCAGAAAATAAAAAAAAAAACAGTTGATAACTTTAAATTTCAGTTAGTATCATGATTTTCCAGTGGCTTCGGTAGTTATTAGGTCTCTCTAGTTGATAAATAATGATATCAACCTCATCCAAAGTCACTAATTTAATAATGATAAACCATAGTTTCATTTATTTTTGTTTTATTTCACGTTGCAAAATAGATTTTGGGGTTTTGATTCTCTTGAAATCTACGATATTCTATTTTAAGCAATGTTTTATCGAATAATGCAGTACAATATATAAAGACATTAAAAGTGCAGTGATATAAAACCGATATAAGAGTGAGGTTTAAAACCGTCGGAATATGTGAGGCTGTGCAAAGTATTTTCATCCGATCAAAGCTAGTTTCTGTATCAAATGTAAGACAGATCAACACAGCAATAATGTCTTTATTCTCAGCGAAAATAACATGCGTAAAAAAAGAAAAAAAAACAAAAACAAAAAACAAAAACAAAAACAAAAACAAAAACAAAAACAAACAAACAAACGAAAAAACCAAACACCCCCTAAAAAACTCAAAAAAGCAACTATTTCATTTTAATCCAACGACATCCTTGGAACTTCAAAACAATGTTTCGTTTTGGTGTCAAAACAAAACACTCTATATAGTCAGTGATCGAATATTACACGAGATGAGAGATTACTCCTTGACGCAGGTGTACAGCATATAAAAAAATATTCATATTCATATAATAAATTTATTTGTATAGTGTTGTAAGTAAGTCTCGTCATCTGACTCCGCGGTTTCACGAGAATGGGTCCTAGTCTACCATTCAAATGCAGAGATTTGTCATTTTCAGAGAGTTGGGTTCAGTATATAAATGCAAAACATATTTTCGTGTAAAAATACCAATCAATTTAACAAATATCTATTTTCACATGATAATAATGTTAAGAAAAAGCGTAAAATATAAGATTTTGGACTGTAATACAGCGTTTCCAGTTCCTGGAAGTAAACAATAAAATGCACTTGTTCAGTTAAACCTGTTTAAATCGATCCTCCTCTGGACTGTAAAATGGATCCGTTAAGGCAGATGAAAGGTTTACTTATGTTCAAAATACATTCAAAATAAAACGAAGGTACTTCGAAAAGTGTCTAGTTAGACAGGTTTAACTGGAAAAAACATTGTTAATGTATTGTGACTGCTCAGAATAAATGATAACAATTTGCCAAAAGGAAAAACTAGACACTTTTGAAGTAATCATTACTTGTTTTATGCTAATTATTGGGAAACTTGCAACAGCTTGTATACTAATTATTTCATGTGCTATTAGATATTAAACATCTAAAGTCTCATCGGTATGACCTCAAGCAAAAACATCATAGTATAAATTAATACTAATTTTGAAACAATTGTCAACCACAAAATGAAGTTCCTTGTTCCGTGTATGATAGGTGTCGTCTTACTTGCTATCGCATCCGAGGCAATGATTTTGTGTACGTCGAATATCTGCGATAACTTTAAACCATGTAAACCAGTCTTGCCTTGTAAAGGAAGTTTGGTGAAGAATGGAGGGGTATGTGGATGTTCTGACAATTGCATTCAGCAATTAGGTAAGTGGAATATTTAATACAGACCGTCAATGTACAGTTTAGATTACTTACTTACAAGATTGTTATATCCCTGTTACATCATCCTATGGTATTTACAATTTAAAAAATATAATTTTGCTCGAATTTGTTTATTCAGTGTCCGACTTGAATAAACGAAACATAGACCTTACAGTAAAGCTTTTGTATAAGGAAGGGATTTCGATATCATAAACTTCGATTACATTTATTGTTTTTGTCTTACCGATACACAACTTTGATACAAAACATGATATTTCATGGTTCTTTATCAAAATATCGGTTAACGACCTTTTCTTTAGAACTAGTGGATGTTTAAAAACTAGATTAACCTAACCACAGGTTACATGCACAGGCGCCTATCGACAGACAGGAGATATTTGTAAATAAGTTGTCTTTGTGTCGTTATATTTAACTTTTAAGTTTGAGTATAAGGAATTGTTACCGTCCTGTTACCATGAATTTGTTCACCTTTATGTTGCGAACTTTCACTGCTTGCCTTGCTCAAAGATGTGTTAACAATTGTTGAAGACCTAATAGTGACCCTCAGAAGATATTCACAGTTTGAGTTTTAGATTATACGCCGGTTGATTTGTTTTTGTAACGCAGTATATTTTTTCCTTTACTTAATTACTGGAAGTATTCATACCGGATGAGTATATCTAACATTGCAAAATGAGTATGATGATGGGACTTCAGCTATTTCGAAGAATTAATTCTAGCCTTGTTTATACTTAGCTTTAATAAAAAAACAATGTTATATTCCTTTTGAAATAGTTTGTTGAAATGACAATATAACTATATTTTCCAAATTAACCATTAATGAATGCATCGTCACGATCGATTACAGTAGTTATCAGCCATTAAACACCACAAAATATATCGTATCAAAACTCTAGCATTGTCGAAGGCCAATATCGATATTTATATACCCTAACCATTGTATATAATTAGGATCCTGGAGAAAAAGATACAGAGATGACATCTTCGAAGATATCAGGAAATAGAAGCACAAAAAGAAAAGATTGCCGTATTGACCTTAGATAAAACATTTTGTTATAACAATTGGGGTATAAGCATTTTCTGTTGACATAAAATAGACGAAATAGTCGTGGAAATACAAACATTTGTCTAGAAAAATATGAATGATTCTAACTACATTCAGTAAACGTTTATGTTGGTAATCGTTTAATTAATATAAGTAATTAATGTTTAAAAAATTTGTTTAACTATGAAAAAAAGAAGTAAAAAGTAAACGTAGTCAGACTCATTACATAATGTCAGAACGGTTTTCAACAAAAGAAATTGACGTTGATGGAATTTCGTCTATCCAATACAACACAAGTTCTATATCATCGAATGAGATATGATTAGTTTATATATTAGTTTGCACATGTTTGAAATTCTCTTATGAGTAACATATCAATGATACAGGGGAAACAAGTTCAATATACATTAAAATTAATATAAAGGACTTAAATGATTTACGCATGATATTGAAATGATAAATTACTAGTAAAAATATACTGAATATTACATGTGAAAATCTGTATCCAATGTGGTATCATCCCGGGACTACTAAATCATCCCAAGGCGCACCGACCTGCGGGGTGATATAGGTCGAGGGTTGATATCACATGTGATACAGGTTTTGACATGCCATGTTCATTATATCATTTATTTCAACTATATTTCAAGTATGGTCAGTGAATGGGTGCGATGTAGGGTATGCAATATAGCTCTAAGAATGTGATATAGGGTATGCAATATAGGCTAAAGGATATAGGATTTTATCAAAGACTTATAATGCATGTACAAAAGGTATATTATAATCTAAATACATGATATATGTCATTATCGAATCATTTCTAAGTGACTATAATAATATTTTGTATTGTCCTATTAATATCCAGACGACTATCATATGAATATTATGTGCTAAATGACTAAGCGACTATAATAATTGTATGTATTGTCAAAATATTTTCACACGGCTATCATATAATATTATATGCTATGTGACCAAGTGACTATAATAATTTTATGTATTGTCATATTATTTTCACACGAAAATCTTATGAATATTATATGTAATATTTCATTCCGGCTGTGTAAATCTGGAAGTCGGACATATATGTATTCAATAATAACTAGCAACTTTTAAATATATCAGAGGATGGCTTGGTCGGGTGTTTTGCTTAATGCAGGATTGTAAAAAGAAACGGCGTAAGAAAATAATCCAGGGCGTTCCATATTTTTGCTATTTAGAGTTACAATGTCGTTTAACAGACACACGGACAGACAGTACAATTACAGTTGTGACAATCAAAATTACATATAATTACCGATGTCACGATACAGAGTAATGTGATTAAATTTAATCCTACTATTGGAAATTAATGCGTGATATGTTGCTTTTCATTATGGTAGATTGACAGGCGATTTTGTACTTAACATTTAGACATATTGCGAAAAAAAAAACAAAAACAAAAAAAACAACTTGACATTTCGTCAGACATTTCGATGCAATTGAGGACTAACGCTTATTTGCACTTTGTTTAGACTTATAATAATACATTTTTACTATTCCAGTTTTTGGTTTTTACATGGCATACATTTTTTTTAAACATTACGATAACTGAACACTTTCCACCTTTTTCAGAATTGTTGTCACATACACGAAGCCGCCGATCGAAGTTGACAGTATCAACAAAATAATTTAGAACTTAATTTAACGATTTCATCTAAAAAAGTGGACTTTAATAGTTTTATAAATGAACGAAATCAGTTAAAAACGCGTTCAATTCTAAAATATTGACAGAAATCATAATATATAATAGCAGTGTTTAACAATAAAACTAGAAAACTTCGTAATGATCACTTGCGTTACATCCCAATCCCTCGTTTGCTAACATTGACCTTTTGACATCCAAATCAATTTGATCAAAATCTATTATAGAAATCTAAATATATAATAAGTATTCTGTGAAAGTTTCATTGAATTCCATTCAGTGATGTAAATGTAAAAACGAATGAAAAATGGATCACCCTCTGTTTAACGGAAGGAAGGGAAGAAGGAAGGACGGTCACATCTATCACCTATGAATATATAAAGCTAGAACCAGTTATATTAGTAGGTTTCTGATCGTTGAGTCATGGCGATGCAGCACAAGCAAATGCATTATATAACTATAAAGGATTGTACAACGAATTCTTTAAACTTATATATCAAGTCTAAGGTACACCCAAACTCTGGAATCGATGAGAAGTTGCAAATTTGCAATGCAAATTTGGTTGCTCTCTCAGCGGTATACACAAACGTCTCTGCTCTGACATCTACGGCAACACCGCTGCAATATGTTCAACGTTCTAGACCACTAGGTCAACTAGACTATATAAAAAATACAGCAATGCTATATGTTTATAAAGTAATGCACTAGCAAATAAGATGAAAGAGTTAACACATCCCATTAGACTTTTTATAATCTACATTAAATACAAAATGGGGCGGGGTGTAACAAGTTATCTATATCAACTATTTTTTAAGGTTCTGTATTTCGTAAAACTAAAGAATGAGTTGAAATCATCTATATATCGTTCACTGTTTATTGCTTAGTCAAAAAGGTTGTTTTAATTAGAATAATTTTCTAAATAACAGTAAAACATGAAGGTGTATAATTATACAAAAAGTATATAAAATTGTCATAAAATGTGATTTGTATGACCTTTTACAAGTATATAAATAGTTCTTTATACACGACCGTTATAACTAAACTAATTTTTTGCACAGATACGTACACCTAAAAAGATTAACCACAAGAAGTATGAAGCTCGTGATGCTGGTGGTGGTTGCAATGTTTATGTGTGCATGTGAGGCTATGACCTATTGCCCGCCTGGTATATGCGTCACCTTTGCTTGTAAACCCGTGTCTGAATCTACGTGTGATGGAGAATTTGTTAAGAGTGGAGGTGTTTGTGGATGCTGTGATCACTGTATTTCTGAATTAGGTAGGTAGTTAATGCCCCATACATCATATTACGGTGTCTTATGTAGATTAGATACTTTTCGTAATTTTTGTTTTTTATGAGAGTTTTAGGCAGCAAGTACACCAAATTTATTTCTCAAAATATTTTCACTTTTCTACTGCAGAATTTTTTTGCGGCGCAGTCGGTATAGTTTCGCTTTTTACCCTTTGACCTGGAAGACGCTTTCTATGGAAACGCAAGTCACCTGATCTCAATTGTGTTTCCCGATTGGCCAAATACTAAAAGCTTAATGGCGTTCGTTAAA
This sequence comes from Perna viridis, assembly GCA_037379345.1. Lineage (NCBI taxonomy): Eukaryota > Metazoa > Mollusca > Bivalvia > Mytilida > Mytilidae > Perna > Perna viridis. The sequence goes on along the minus strand of CM074517.1, from coordinate 27,120,962 downwards.
ACTGTATTGAACATTGAAATTGCGTGCCGTGTGTTATTTTCGTAAATGAAATGCAGAAAATTTTGGTAAAAATAACAAACTGCGTTAGCTATCCTTTTTAAAGATAGTACTTGTTCTATAGTACATACAAATTATTTTCGGGATTTTCAACAATCAAAAACATTCTTATTATACTTCATGTAATTTCAATTAGATATATATTTTATTCTGTAGTTTTCTAAAGTACTGGAACAGCTAAATTGTATTTGAATATTCGGGAAAATAACTGAGTCATATGGAATCGACTTATCTAAATATCAAAAGATGTCAATCGACCATAAAAAAGCATGCTTTCTTATTCTGTGTGGACATCTATAGATATTTAAACAACCTGAAGTGATCTAGCCTTGTTATGTATCCTGACGATATATTTTTTGTTGTTGATATTCAATTCAGGAATTCAAATAGCTGTTACTACATTCAAACATAAAACAATAAAAATAAAATATTAAAAATTAAAACTGCATTAAGCTTTATGGGAGTTTCTTAGGTCCGTTGAGATTAAATTCTAAAAAAAAAAACATATCACAAGTCGTTTTCAATTTAAAAGAAAATGAATTATTTTTTAAATGATTTTAGAAGAATTTATTTTTGAAGATTTATGAAACTCAAACGAATTTAAAATAATAGGGCGAAACATAAGAAATGACGCAACGAAATTCAAATTCTAGAGGTCAAAATCTTTCAGTACTCAAACCAATTGTAAAGAGAAAATAATTTATTTCTTTATATTTATCTTCTGTTTAACTATCATGATATAACTCCGCGTGCAATCTATAAAATCTTGATAATCTAAGATATCACGTGCGCTTGGGTCCTTCATTATTTTATCTTTTCATTTGGTTCTACATGTATATGTCCATCATTAGTCTAGCTGGTATGGAGCTAGCATGTCAGTTAACTTCTAGTAGTCCTTAGTCTGTACATATGCGTAATTTCAGTTTCTATATATCAATTGCAGGCCTGTCTTTTTAAATTGATTCTAGGTGTGTTTATTCGTGTACTATATTTTTTCCACAGTGCCAATATTTTCAGAGAAGAGTTGTGATCAAACCAAAGTATTTTAAATTCGCTGCATTTTTTTGCGCCTGTCCCAAGTCAGGAATTTCTGGCCTCTGTATATCTTGTTTAGTTTTTACCTTTAGTTTATTTTTATGGTACTTGAGTATATATAGGAAACTCTTTTGCTGTAACTGTATAATGATGTTTTTGTGGCCAGCTATAGCTTGCCCAGTGGGATGGGGATTTCCTTTTGTTCATTGAAGACCAATGGGTGGCCTTGGGCAGGATGGGGTTGTTGTCTCCTTGACATCTGCACTATACCTACAATTCTCGTTATATTATCTTGTTTTCTGTATATTTGTTCCGTTCTGTCTCTTACATGATGAGAAAAAAAATAAAAACTGTGAATAAATAAGTTCAATGGTTTAATAGAAAAAATAATAATAAACAAAAAACGAATCTGTATTGGCAAGATGAATCATCACTTAATATTTTGCAGTGGCTGTAAAACCCTGCCATGTAGAGAAAAGGAAAAAGATATGTATTCGAGATAATAAGTCGTTATTTTAAGTTAAGTAAGAAATAAGAAGTATGTATATTGAACATTGAAACAAATACTTTGTGGCTAAGAAGTAGACATGTAGAGCCATTTTTCCCTACGTCATCTGCATTTAATATAGGTTTTATTGAAAACGTTTCCTAACAACCGCCTAACATTTCAGGAAACAAGTCATTATTGCTTCTTGCAGTTTCATTATTTGTGTCAGCTAAAGATAAAGGTAATGATAATGAATACCTGATGTGAATTGGTTCTTACATTGTCCAATAAAGTCTTGAAAAAAAGTCGTCAGAAAGCGACACCGGACTGGTATAAAACTGAGGCTTAGGGATGGCAAATTAAAAAAAAAAACCTCTGAAGAAAAGCAATACTCTTAAAGCATATTTGCATGTAAAGTTACAGAAATTAAAACTTTTTTTTATCATTTAGATGAAGGTGACGATTGTTCCGAGTTGCTTTTAGCGAGTGTATTTCAAAACTACAAATGTAAATCAGGACTGCGGTGCGACTGGGAGACCCTGCGATGCGTTCCAACGTAGATACCGATTACACTTCCAAGATATTATACAGTACATTTCTTAGAAATAAAAAAATGAGGAATGTCACAAATGCTTACATTTTTGTCATGAATTTCACCTTTGAGCATGTTAGTTTCATTCAGACAGGCGTGGAACAAAAGAGTTCAGAAAATAAAAAAAAACAGTTTATAACTTTAAATTTCAGTTAGTATCATGATTTTCCAGTGGCTTCGGTAGTTATTAGGTCTCTCTAGTTGATAAATAATGATATCAACCTCATCCAAAGTCATTAATTTAATAATGATAAGCCATAGTTTCATTTATTTTTATTTTATTTCACGTTGCAAAATAGATTTTGGGGTTTTGATTCTCTTGAAATCTACGATATTCTATTTTAAGCAATGGTTTATCGAATAATGCAGTACAATATATAAAGACATTAAAAGTGCAGTGATATAAAACCGATATAAGAGTGAGGCTTAAAACCGTCGGAATATGTTAGGCTGTGCAAAGTATTTTCATCCGATCAAAGCTAGTTTCTGTATCAAATGTAAGACAGATCAACACAGCAATAATGTCTTTATTCTCAGCGAAAATAACATGCGTAAAAAACAAAAAACAAAAAAAAAAACAAAAAACAAAAAAAAAAAAAACAAAACAAAAAGAAAAAAACAAAAACAAAAACGAAAACAAACAAACAAACGAAAAAACCAAACACCCCCTAAAAAACCTCAAAAAAACAACTATTTCATTTTAATCCAACGACATCCTTGGAACTTCAAAACAATGTTTCGTTTTGGTGTCAAAACAAAACACTCTATATAATCAGTGATCGAATATTGCACGAGATGAGAGATTACTCCTTGACGCAGGTGTACAGCATATAAAAAAATATTCATATTCATATAATAGGTTTATTTGTATAGTGTTGTAAGTCTCGTCATCTGACTCCGCGGTTTCACGAGAATGGGTCGTAGTCTACCATTCAAATGCATAGAGATTTGTCATTTTCAGAGAGTTGGGTTCAGTATATAAATGCAAAACATATTTTCGTGTAAAAATACCAATCAATTTAACAAATATCTACTTTCACATAATAATACAGTTAAGAAAAAGAGTAAAATATAAGATTTTGGACTGTAATACAGCGTTTTCAGTTCCTGGAAGTAAACAATAAAATGCAGATCATTCTCCAAATTTCAATACGTTCTACATAAACAAATCCGCTGAGTAGAACGAAACTTACAAACCTTATTTATCACTTGTTCAGTGAAACCTGTTTAAATCGATCCTCCTCTGGACTGTAAAATGGATCCGGTAAGGCAGATGAAAGGTTTACTTATGTTCAAAATACATTCAAAATAAAACGAAGGTACCTCGAAAAGTGTCTAGTTAGACAGGTTTAACTGGAAAAACATTGTTAATGTATTGTGACTGCTCAGAATAAATGATAACAATTTGCCAAAAGGAAAAACTAGACACTTTTGAAGTAATCATTACTTGTTTTATGCTAATTATTGGGAAACTTGCAACAGCTTGTATACTAATTATTTCATGTGCTATTAGATATTAATAATAAACATCTAAAAACAAGTCTCATCGGTATGACCTCAGGCAAAAACATCATAGTATAAATTAATAGTAATTTTGAAACAATTGTCAACCACAAAATGAAGTTCCTTGTTCCGTGTATGATAGGTGTCGTCTTACTTGCTATCGCATCCGAAGCAATGATTTTGTGTACGCCGAATATCTGCGATAACTTTAAACCATGTAAACCAGTCTTGCCTTGTAAAGGAAGATTCGTGAAGAATGGAGGGGTATGTGGATGTTGTGACAATTGCATTCAGCAATTAGGTAAGTGGAATATTAATTTTACCACCAGTTGCAAGTCCTTGAATGTTGAGAGACGAATGCAAAGAATAACGTATTAAAAAAGTGATTTAAAGTATTGTTTGTCACAAGTTTAAGTTTTCTGAAATTGTGTAAAAGAACTAGGTCGTTTTCAGCATACTGAGATAAGCACAGTTAAACTTAGAAATAATTTACACAAGAAAATTTATCGACAGAACACAAATTACAGCAAATAAAGAAACCTCAAAACAAAAACAATACAAAACAGTACAACAGCATCAAAACAAAAACAAAATCAAAACAAAAAAATATTTGTATAATATTTCTAAACAAATTAATCATTCATTTTAGATGAGGGTAATGATTGTACTATGGTAATGATGCTAGGCGGTCCTGTAACTCATGAATGCCGCTCTGGGCTGCAATGTGATTTTGACAAGAGAATATGTGTTAAAGGTATAGAGAATGTTTCTGTAGACATGTAATACATAAAGCTCTTATCGTAGATTATTATATCCTGACAAAATTAATTAGTGTCCTTTTCGGTTTCATTCACTTTCGCATAATTATGCCAAAAGTGTTTTGCCACAAAAAGTTCTCATTGACTGCTCAACGACAAATTTTCTACAATAACTATTTTTTAGATTTTAATGACTTTAAACGGAAAAAATGAAAAAAAGCTCGTGCAATGTATTATTTTCCTTTTTATTTCAGCTTGATCACTCACGGCGTATTTAAATCATCGGTTCCTAGATGATTTATAATATAAATTATTTTACGATTTCATTAGTGTATATAATTTTATAATTTCATGATTGAGAGCCATTATATAACAGCAGCAGTTAATAACACAGCGTTGAAGAAAGAAAGAAGATAAAGCATCAAATAAAACAGTACAGAAACTAAAATAAAAACTATTTGTACATAAGATAAAGAAACTGCCAATAACAATCATAAATTAGCAGCACGTCACAATAGCCCACTAGCATCAATTTGAGTTTTCGTAAAAAGAACCTTTTTTTCACAGATGATACTTGTTTTATTAATGAGGTAAATAAGCAAACGAATTGCAAAAACTGCAAACACTAGTAACATACAGTTTAATTCAATAATGTAAATAAGGCACCTTCGCCTTTAATGATCTGAATATACACTAGTCAACAAAATAAAACGGTAAAACATTTTTTTAATCAAGAACAATATTTCTTCCTGTTGTAAGAATTTTATTTAAAAAAAAAACAATATTTAATCGTGTTGTAAGAATTATATTTTAAAAAAAAAACAATATTTAATCCTGTTGTAAGAATTATATCAAATAGATAAAGTATTCATTTCTTAACGGCCTTTGTGAAAACAGCTTAAATTACTTTTCAGACAGTTTTTGGACCGTACGAACGGATTACATTATCCGAAATTTCAGTTTGCGGAATCAAATAGCGCAATTACATCTTGTATCTGTAACGAAATTCTGAACATCAGGTATTTATCGAGAAGTATTTTTCGCATTCAATATGCAGTTGCACTTGTGTAAAAGGCGTTTCGCACAGTCGTGTGACTTTGTACATCATTTTGAGAACCATTTTGCGTCACATTGAGTTAACATTTTTCATATTGCTTTCTTACCTCATAAATTTGACCTGCGAAGTCAGCATGCTTAATCCCATCTCAAACCATTCCTACTATCTGGTCATGCTTTTTTGTGAGTAAATGTGGTAATCTAGGATCTGTTTTCCACTTTTTCAAGAGGGCAAATTGCAAACCGAATGGAGTAGCCAAAATATAAGCACGTAATGATAAATAATCTTTTTTAGATTGTCGGCAATGACAAAGACCGGACATATCCGTTTCGGAATTTTCTAAAAAAAAAAAAAAGGATTCACAAATGCGTATGGACTTGTTTAAAGAAGCTGTAAATTGAACAATATTCTTTTGGAGTAGAATAATGCAAGGGTTAAGTAATCCCGTGTGCACCCCACACTCATCAAATCTAATATTGTTTTTAGATATTTTTATAATCCTACCCACGTATCTATGTGTCAACAAAAAATAAATTGAAACATTTTTTATTTTATTTACTGAGAGTCTAAATTTATACCATAAAAATAAAAAAATCAGGACAAAACAAAGCGAAAAACTAATAAAAGAAAACAAATAACTCAAAACAGAAACTTTTTTTTTATTTGAAGCACGAAAAATATTTGCAACTTGAAATATACCTTCAATGCATTGTGATTTCTCAGAAAACAGCTGCTGCTTAAAAATATCAAATTTTGCATACACGACATATATAAATCCGTAACAGCTTGTATTACAATGACCATTATTATACAAAGCATCAACATCTAACATCTAAATTACAAGTCTTATTTGGCCTAGAGAGAATATAACATAATATTGTTTAAATTTAAAATGTTAAAAATGAAGAACCTTTCATATTCAATAATTCAATAATAACCGACTCAAAGTTATTTATATCCCATAATCCAAAGAGCAATTGAAAACAGTTCTTCAATAAACACAATACTACTGTAGGTTGCGGACGTTTCAGTAATTATGTTCCTAAAAAATAATAAAATTTGATAACAACTATGTCTACAGTGGACATGAAATTGGAGAATATCAGTTAAGTATTCTTTCTACATATTTAATAGACATTTTATAGAGTTTTTTTTTCAACATGTAATCGACACTAGTAACCTATGTTTTAACATTAAAATTCTAAAGTCGAATCATCTAACAACATATTATTGCAAAATTTATCGACAAAAACATTTGGCATAATGTCTTCTAACATAAGTGTATTTTTGCATGGATTTTATTACAACTACGCCCTGCACTAAGCACTACTTTCCTTTCCTTCTAAAAATCCATTGATAAAACGAAAAAAAAAAAAAAACAATTGGAGTGATCAGTTCCTCGTAATTTAAAATTTGTCAAGTGAAATTTAACAATTAAGGTAATCAAAACTTCATCAAAAACGTAAAAAAAAACGTGCAAAAATATAACTGTTAAACCGAAACCATATCAGTTAAAAACTATTGCTTTACACAATTCATGCCTAGAAATAGAAAGTAAGTAGTAACCTCTCATCAGTAGCATTAGAACCAAATAAATGGGAAGATCTAACCCAAAAATATATTGCCACTAAGTACCCATCACCAAAAATATCCATATTGAAAGCCAAATATAGATTCGGACCAATATAAGTTTACTACCTTATACACTCAAAATAGACATAATTCTTCAATTAATTCAATTCATATTTTTTTCTCAGAACCAACCTAACAATGAATTTGAGTAAATGCGAGAGTGTGCCGATATTTCTTTTTGAAGTTTCAAAATACTGTCTACTATATATTACAGATATGTTGTAGTAGCAGACACATCCCAAACAACATTGTTGTTGTCTGCAAGGAGCATTACATCCAATTACTATTATTAGAGATAGACGTAGAACGTAACAGCAGTAATAAGACTTGACTTATTCTTCCACAACATCCTCTAAAACTGTTACTAAACTTTCTAAAGAAGAGATAGACAAAACCATAAATCCGTCTCAACTACCCTCTTTCATTTTTTTTTCTACTTAAGACGATGATTGTGATCTTCCGTCCATGTATTGAATTTCAAAACTCCACAAGAATCCATACATGTACAGTGCTTCATAGCTGGATCTGCAAAATGGACTGTCAAGCCTCTTTCGAAACTCTCGTATTAACTTCTATATTTAAAGCTGTCACAGAAGGTCTTCAGACTAACCGCACTTATTACCCCCATAGTATCAAATCAATGGGAAAATATTGAAAGATCTGCTGGATACCCTAAATGCTAGATTATTATCAGAAGATAATACCATCAAGACCTATGGTTTTTATCATTTATACTACTTTTCCTCATACACATTTGAAATCCCGACTCAAAAATAGTATACACCGTTGTTACTTCAAAACAAAAAGAAAAAGACGGAATACCTAGATACAATACAAAGTACTTGGTAGAGAGGATTCATACGTTGTAAAATACGATTCCAAATCATCTATTGAATATACCGAGAAATATGTTGTAAAATTGCACGAGTGTTTGATCGACAGCATATTTGTCAACTGTGGTGGACGTGTTTTCAACAGATGGTCGGCATTCCATTGGGAACAAACTATACTCTACTACTCGCTAACCTATTCCTTCACTCCTATAAGGCTGACTTTATAGCAGATCTGATCCAAAATAAGGAACATTGCTTAACAAGATCCTTTGATCTCAGATTTTGCGATATATATTACGTATTGTCTTTAAACAATCCTAGTTTCGGAGATATACATTGCATCTTCACCAAAATAAAACTTGAGATAAAAGACACTATAGACACAATGAAGTCAGTCTCATATCTTAATTGACCTACACTTGATGATCGATTGAAAAGGAAAACCCATTATCAAGCTATACGCAATGACATATCATCTGTATTGTTAACTTTCTTTTCGTCTTTGGCAACATCCCTTCGGCACCTGCGTATGGAGTTTTTATATCACAACTCATATGTTTTGCGAAAACCTGCCCGAAACTTCATCGACAATTTGTACTGTGTTACATGCACAGAAACCTCATGATCGACCTCTGGAACAGAGTTAGGTTGCAACAAGTTTAAAGTCATCACTGCACCATGAGAACCGATTTGTTTACTGTGTCATACTTTTGATTTCTCTTTTTTGTCAACCATCATCAGATGCAAAACTTGACATATCACACAGAAGAAGTTCTTTGTTGTCAATTTATGTTCAGTTGAGTTTGTTATTGTCTCTGCTGTTGCATGTGATAACCTAGTGTCGACCAGAAAGGCTGTATTCAATTGTCTTGACTGGTTACTGTACCAGGCAGAGAAGCCAATGCGACCATATATGGCCGCCATTTTGTTTTCTGGTAAAGAATTTGACTTATATTTACGTTACCAAAATCCTTCTATTTCGGACGTTACATTAGCTATGATTTTTTATGAATAAATATTTAATAAAATACTTTTTGTAGTGAATATAAGTCTTGTTGTTTATAGTTCTCGGTACGTGGACAAATTATCGTCATTTTTTGTAACGGTACCGATACGCATTTAACGTCGCGCGGCACGTTTTTTCAGCGGAGTATACCTCTTTCAAACTTAAAAATAAATATGTTCTTGACGTCATATTGAAATAAAAATAAAACCCAATGAGAGCTTAGGATTTAAATATCTTTAGAATGGAAGTCGTTTCCGGTACACTTTCCAAATCGACCGTGAAATTTCGTTTTCAATCTTTCCAAGTGAAAAAAATAAGGTAAATATACGGAGTATGGCTTAACGACATGCATATTCGGATTCTTGAAGTTTTTTTCTTTAAATTTAATTGTCTTTGCTCTCGATTTGTAATCAGGAACATATTTATTTTAGGTGTTGGAATAAGCGGCTATAGAAGGTTCGAGACACTTTTGACCGTCATGGCTGACCTTGACATTACGGAATACGTTATCGATTCGCACTGTGTTTGTAAGTAAATTTGGAGTTTCTACATAGGATTTACGTCAATGATAATTTATTATTTAAAGAATAATGAAATTTAAAATCTCTATTTTTCTCTTCTGCTACGAATATGATTGCTTAGCTACCGAATACGACATTTAGGAAAAGGGGTGTGCTTGTTTACTTTTCTCCAACATTATCAATGCTCTTGAAATATTCAGGCCGTTTTAAGTAAGCGTTTAGTATTCTGTTAATATTCAAGCGGTATTAAGTAAGTGTTTAGCGTATTGTTAGGGAAAGTAATTCCGTCCTTAGCAAATACTTGTACATTTTAGTGCATGTACATGTATTTAATTTTTTCAACTACATGTACTATATTCTGATCAGTCTAGGGTGTTTTGATGTATAATTATATAATTCAATTTGCTGGCTATGGTTAATGAATATTGTGAGTTATACAAATTGTTCTAAACAAACCCTCATTGATCTGTGATTATATTATTAGCCGCTGTTGAGTCAAGAACTACATTTATTACACTGGGAGAATTGTTGAAAGATGTATCAACAAGTACTCAATTGGAAAATATTACTATTGAGTACTTGTTGGCAAATGGGATCACCAAGGGGGAGATATACCAACTATTGACAGACAGAAACTATTCCGGTTAGTTCTTTGGTCAATCTTTTTATTGATAAGATTTATTTGAAAATAAAATATACAGAATGCAATAATATATAGAGAGTCATTTTAGAATTATTGTGCAATATTGAATTTGAGAGCAGTTTGTAAATTTTACTTTTTAAATTAGCTTTTTAATAATAATTCATTAAAGTTTAAGTAGAATTGTATTTTTGACTAATAATTGAGTCTTTTTGCTTGTTGAGCCTGGTTCTTTGTGGTCCCTTCTTCTTTCTTTCAGTTAACTGATGTCAATTCTTAATTCCTTTATGATGCTAATGAGTTTGCAAGACAATTTTGGATCTTCAAATGTGGATTGCTACCTGCTGCTGGACATCAGATTCATTTTTGTAACATTGTCGCTGGCCGACTTAAAGTGAAAGTACATGTTATGGAGGACATGCATATTTCATGTAGATGAGGATACACAAATAAATATTGCCAAGAGTTAGGGTATAATTACATGCTGAATGGTATATATTGTAACACTAATACTAATTTCACAGTTTTGTAATGTTTAGGTTTCAGGTTGATGTTGCTGGTCAATGTCACTTGTGATCTGCAGAAGATTTCTATCAAATAATTACTTATAAATTATTTTTTTCAAATAGATGAATGGGCATTAGCAAGATTGGAGAAGAAGATCTGGAGAGAGTACATCTTTTGGAATGGTGTCATAGTTGTTATTGAAAACACTGAAGAACTGTCATTTAAAAAAAAATATTCCAATTATCTTAGAAAATTTGAATGTTGGAAGTGTTGATAATATTTCTTCTTTTTTAAGAAAAATAAGAAATAAGATGATGAGGGTTCTCAAGAAAGGGTCTGCTGAGCTTGCACAGGAACAAGCAATAGGTATAAAAATTGTAGAGGTTGGGCCAATACTGGAGGGAAAGAATATTGAATTACAATGGTTGTTACAGCCAACTCCTCAAGAGAAACCAAATAATTGTACAAAAGGGTTGGTCTGTGATTTAAGGAAATTCAGAATTCATCACAATTTGACACTTAAACATGCTAGCATTTTGGATTCACCACTTGTGTAAATTAGATTATTTCCCTGATCCAGATGGTCTTAAAAGACAATTTGATAGGATTTACTTTAAGCAACTAGCATTGAGACGTCAAAACAGAACTGAAGAATTACTTGAATTCTTAAATGCCAAATATTGCCCTACCTTCAGAACCTAAATCAGTATGTGTAAGTAAAAAAGTTGATAATGTAGTGAATGTACTTGAAAAGGTCCCAAATAATGAATTTGATGTATCAAAATTACAGAAAAGGTATTTAAAAACCAGAGAACAAAAATGTAACTCAAATCTTAAGCTGTTTAGACTTAAGAAAGAGTACAAAAAATTGAAATTGAAATATGAGAACAGTGCTGCTAAATTAGCAACTTTATCTGTAAGAAATGTTAATAAGAGAATTAAAAGGAAATATGATAAAATTTTGACCCTTCAATCAGAAAAATGCAAGATTGAAAAAAAGGTTAAAGAGGTTAGGGAAAAGCATGCATTTCTTCAGAAAAAGTTTAAATCTCAAGATATTCTATTGAATCAAGTACACCAACCAGCACATGATAAATGTACAAGTAATAATGTGCTAGTAAGTTATTTAGAAAATGAAAATGAAGTTTTAAGGGAACAGATGGATGAGTTGTTGAAAAGTAAACATGCTCAATTTTTTAAAGATGGAAACTATGTTGACTGTGTACGTGAGGTATATGCCACACTTTTATCCATGAATGTTGGAGTGAAGAATGTAGAAACAATTGTTAAAACGGTGTTAGATAAGATGGTTGGAATTAAATTTGATAGGCTTCCTAAGAAAACATTTGCAGAGTACATGTTTGTTGAGGCTAAATTGTTAGCCCAATTTCAGACTGCAGAAGCAATGCTTAGCAGCGATTTTAACACTTTACACACTGATGGTACCAAAAGAAAAGGTAGAGAGTATGGGGGTGTTCAGGTTGGCACATCATCGGGTCAGTATTCTTTAGGCTTGAGTGAACTTGTAAGTGGAAACACTGAAAACTTTGTTAAATTGATAGATAAGTTCTATTTGATATGGGAAATTTATTGGAAAAAAACCATGATGATGTTAAAGCTAGAAAAGCAGAACTCCTTTTATCTATTAAAAACTTAATGACAGACAGGCACATCGTAAATTCTTGTTTGAAGGATTGTTTAGAAAAAAATGAAAGTAGAATGTATGCCTGAAGATGATGACACCCCAGCTGATATAAAAAAGAAAGTTGCTAAATTGAATGGTTTTAAATGTAACCTCCATGTAATTGTGAATTTTGCATCTCAGGCAGAAGCAGGGTTAAAGCAATGGGAAAAAAATGTTACAAATTTTGATGATGAATGTCCACAAAAATTTACTTATAATCAATGTGCAACTGACTTTATCAAAGCTTCTTGTAAGCTCTGTATTCCAGGTGCAGATGAAAAATCTGGCTATGGACTACTGTTTCAAACTTTTTTGAATGAATTAGACATACATTTAAAGATGACCACTTTTCATGGACATCGTATTAATTTGCTTTTTGTCATGGGTGCTGCTGTTTTTTATCATAAAGATAATATTAAAGAGTTTATTGAGTGTTATTTTGAAAAAGAGAAAAGAAATGGTTTAGTCAATGCAGTATACAAATACTTATCTAATCCAGTATACTTAGCTGGTTGCAGGGCATTTGGTATTGTTGATAAACTATTAACTGGGCCTTTATGGCGAATAATAGAAAACACAGATCATATTTTAGATCTGAATGAAGTATGGGTCAAGGTTAGGTCAATTTATTCTCCAGATGCCTCAGAGTAGATTCATGGCAAAATTTTATCTGATAATTTTACGAATGAAAAGGATGAAGTTTTTGATTATTTGTTTGATGTTGATGATGATGATTTTAATGTTCTCACTATAGAAGCTTTACAAATTATTTTGTTGAATTTTCAATTAGTACTTGAAAGGCAGTTGAGTGACTGTTTTCCAGGTGGCTGTTTAAATGAAAACACTGAAGGGGTTGATAAAAATCTTAGGGGGCAGTCTAAAACAGTAGCTACTACCAATATCATATCAGAAAGAGACTTTGCTAATTTAGACCGTTTGCAAAGAGAAAAGCCAAATGCAAACTTGATTGCCCTTGAGGGTATGATTTTATTTACAAATAATAAAACAATTAATTGGTTGTCGAATTTAGAAGAAGAAAAAAAATGTGAATATTTTAGATTAGCAAGAAGTAAAACTCCAGAGGTTATTAGAAAGTTTAAGGAAAGAAAAATTTTAATTCAAAGGCAACATCAATTACTCTTAAAAAAGAGAGAGGATGAGAAATTGTCTAAACATTTAATAAACAGAAAGAGGTAGAAAAAATTTCAAAAGATATTCAATTGATAGGTGGTTTGTGGCAAAATTGTAATGACATCAACAATAATTTATTGATGTTGTCCACTCAAAATGAAAAAATTGAGGCAGTAAAAACGCAACTCAAGTTTAGGAAAAAGGTATTGGGTATGATTGTTGATGACAGAACACTATTTCAGTTTTCCTCAAGTAATGTACAGTTTTCATTGGAAAAACTTGTATCAAATTTAAAATGTTTAATAGAGCAGCCTACTACTTCTAATGATCAACTTGAAACAGAGTCTGAATATTCATTTTTTAATTTTAGTATAAAAAGTAAAGAGGAAAGAGAGGCTTTTATGCAAGAACAAAGAGAGGTTGTCCAAAAAAAATAAATTTCATTAAGAATAAGAAAAGTTCAGTTTCTGAACCAGTTACTAAAAAAATAAGAAAGACAAACACATATTACTGCTCTAGTTCAGACACTGATTCTGATAATGATACACATGAATCTAATTGTGATAATGTTTCTAAGAACTCATATGTTCCCAAGTCTTTTTCTATTAGAGTTAGACAGAATGTTGCTGTTGCTTATATGGATACTTGGTATCCAGGTCAAGTTTTATCATGTAAGAATGATATGCTTGTTGAAGTTAAATTTATTTTGCCATCTAACCTTAAGAAAAATGTCTTCAAATGGCCCAACAAAGATGACATTAGTGTTGTTGAAAAAATTTTTATCTTTTATTCAGATTTTGAGATCAACCCCAAGGACACCAGTGGTAGAACCTGGTTTTTAACACAGTCTGAATCTATTTGTTCTGAATATAAAAAGTATTATGATGAATATTTTTCCTAGGTCTTTGTGTATGACGTGTACACTTATTCAAGAAAATTAATATCTGTTATACTTTCAGTAGTACAATGATTTTACCATTTTTTTTTATCTATTCATAGCATCTAGTACACATACTAAATTAATGATCTTTTATTGTAGAGAATCCTTGGACTTTCCATATAGATGTAATTGCTGTTTTTATAGGAAAATCATAAGTTATGTTGTAGAGAAATTGACCTCATGCATCATATCTGCTATCATAAAATGCATGTATTATTCTTAATTAAGACACCTAAAAAATTCGACATTTTTTATGTCTTGACATAACTGTTGTAGTGGTTTTATCAGATTAATATTTTGAAAATTAAATATCTTTTCTATTAAAATATCACACCATTTAAAAAAACATAAGGTCAGTTTCACTGCAAAAGTACTGCATTGACTCAATTTTTTATCATGTCATGTTGTATTTACATTCTTACATGTGTATACTGATTTTTCTTGTAATTATTTCTTGCAATTACAACAGATATTCTTACTAACTGATATTTAAATAGATTTTTATATTTCTTTTTCATTAGATTTGGTTTGTCTTGACTCACTGTATGATCATGATGGCAGTTATATTTAAGTATTGTGTTGATCAAGAAAAACAATAAATGAAGTAAAATCAACATTTCGCTCTGCTTATTACTGCCTGAAGATGTAAAAACTTCACATACACACAAAAGAGAACCACTTACATTGCACAAATACAGTTGCTTATCGAAATAACATATATGATTATAGTGTAAAGCTATTATGGCAAAACCAGAATCTTGATATTTTGACCTAACAACTATTTTAAATCAATTCAGTCAGTAACCTTACAAAACTTGGTCTGTTTTACATGAAAGCATCTGAAGCATTGAATAAAACAAGAAGTAAACATTAAAAAAAATAACAAGTTTGAAACTTACCATTTAAAAGTTCCTCACTTATCTTAGGATTTTTATAGTGTCTATTATAAAAATTCTTCATTTACCAAATCTATACATGTACATGTACTTTTACAACATTCAATTTAAAGTAAAACATGTAGTTTTAGAAAGAAAGATGAGAATGAGACGATAAAAATGATACCAAGATTGTAAAAATAGGTTGATTTTTAAGAAAGTTATTGCTGAAAATAAACTTTCTGGTTGCGGAATGGATATCAACGAGAGCAGCAGCCATTTTTATTCAAAATGTTCAAAATTATTCAAAATGGCTGCCTTTCCTTTCGTCTCTCATGTAATATACTACAGTACACAAATAAATAGTTTCATAATACAGGAAATAACAAAACATGAAAGGACTAGCTTAAAAAATCTGGACTAAGTGAAAGAAACAAACTATTGTCATAATTTGGCGGCCATCTTGATTCAAAATGGCCGCCATTGCTCCATGACGACACTCGAAACCAAAATAAAAATTTTGCTTATTCTATAATGACAAAGCATGCCAATTTTCTTGATCATATCTTTACTACTTTTAAAGACGTGATTCATTAAGTGATATGGAATATTAGTCTTATACTGAATTGGTTGCACTGCACTACAGATACTATAGTGCCATTTTGCCATTATAGGATGAAATGGTAGAAGTGGGATATAAAGTAGTTGATCAATCTTAAATTTTATGTTTGGATTGATTCTAAACACTTATATCTTGAAGAATTCTTGTAGTTCTCTTACGAATTAAGCCAAGAAACAAGTTTGTAGTAAGCATTTTTATTTTTTGGCAGGGAAAAATGGTCATGGAGGCTGTTTCGACCCCGTCAAAACAGACTTGCCGTAGTACTTGGGTTGGTTATATTTCTGAAAGAGGAAAAGGCTGGGTCATAATACATAGTAATTTCAATAAAAAGACTCCATTCTTTGAGAAAATAAATGTTGAATGATGTCATTTCAATAATGGCTTCAGTATTTGCCTTCAAAAAATGGCTTAAAGTCATTTTCTGATTTCATTGCGAGTGGAAAAAAGGGGGGATGATTTTGGGACTTTAAAAATGTCATAACTTTGCAACCCCTTGTGCGATTTCAGTAAATGAGGGCTCAAAATGCTGGTCTAAAGAAGTTCTATCTATTAAGCATAAAATAATCACCACATTCCTTAAAAATATAGATACATGGACTCTTTAACCAGGTACAGATTGATCTGTGAAACCAGGTATATTTTTCAGTCTAGAGAGTCGCGGAAATAATGATCCCAACAATGGTTGATCAACATAAAACATACCATACTAAAAATGTGACAAGGATACAACACCCCAAAAAATAAACAAACTTTTTCCCATTATTTCATTACTATTATTGTTATCTTAGGCGTTTCTAAGAGGGTAATGATTGTTCTGAAGTCATTCACATTCGCATTCTAACTCACAAATGCAGATCTGGTGCCATTATTTCCGAAGAGTATGTGTTAAAGGTATATCAAACGTTTTCTGAATAACGGAAAAAGGTGGATATTGTGGTTTTTTAACTGTATGAATCACCTCCCTTATAATATTGTTTAAATATTGCTTCTCAATAAGTATTTCGCACTTGTTAAATCAAATACAAATCTGAAAACTAGATAAACTAGATAATTCCATCTGCTGATTCAATACTAATTGTATAGACAGTTTTCGTCATCTATATAGTGGAAACTGAGATTAAAGGATCTAGCCAAATGATATTCTTTCTTTTGGATAAGAATAGCTATGAAGCCAGCCTCATAAGAGTGAAGAAATAGGTCAGCAAGTATAGGAGCACAATTTGTTCACATTGGAATGCCGACCGTTTGTTGAAAAACAGGACCACCACACTGGACAAATATGCCAGCATTTTGTAAACATCTTCCTCCGTATATTTGGAAAATTATTTGGAATTATTTCTTACAAGGTATGAGGAATCTCTACCAAGAACTATATATTTGTATCTAGGTGTACCATCTTTTTGGAAAAACAACGATGTATAATGTTTTTAAGTCGGGATTTTAACTGAGTATGGGGAATAGAACTATAGTGTTGAAAAATCATAGGTTTTAATGCTATTATATTCAGATCAATAGTTTTGAACTGATCAAAAAGATCTTTCGAATTTTTAAGGATCCACATTGAATTAATACCACTACGGGAGTAACAAGTGTCTTGGTAGGATTGCAGACCCTCTTTGACAGTTGTATGTATAGAAGTTAAAAACTTTGAAAGAGGTTTGGTGGTACATTTTGCAGATCCATGTATGAAACATTGTTTGTTTTGATTCTTGTGGAATTTAGGAATCCAGTACATAGACGGTAAATCACATTCATTGTCCTTGGTAGAGAGCCCAAAGGAGGATAGCACACATTTATGGTTTTCCACAAACTCTTACATGGAGAGTGTGATGGCAGTATAGGTCTTATCACTGCTACTATTTTTCTACGTCTATTTTTGACAATAAACATTGAATGTAAAACGTTTTGCAGACAAAAACAATGTTGTTTTGGGCTTTGTCTGCTGGTACGAGAATATATTTGTCATGTATAGTAGACAAATTTTTTGCTACATCGGGGTCTTTGAAAACTGCTGTAGCCTTGGCACTCATTGACCTACTTAAAACTTTCATTCGTTTCAAAATTAAAGACCTCACGGCCTTTAAACACTCTGACAGTGAATCAATCTCTTCTTGTTCTCGTTTTATCCATTTCTTGCATAGTCCTCCGTGGCATCCAAAAGAACTCTAAAGTTATAATTCCAATTTATGGAGCGTGGTTCACGGTACCTGGGACCTTTAGAAAGGATATTTCGCAGAGATTCGTTTTCGATGATGGGGTTAAATCTCCCGTAACGACATGACCAGAAGGACCATATTTGAATGGAAATTTTTTGCAAGAACAGTCAGATGATTTAGCCTTGAAGTCCTCAACATCGGGGTTCTGCAATAGCCTTTTATAATTGAAAATTTTGGATGCAATGGGTGAAGAACAGCAATATGAAGTAATTGGTATGGATTTGTCTTTGAAATATTGGAGAAAATTGTTGGTATCGGAACAAGAAGCGTCATTGTCGGTCATCATTAAAATTCATAAAGAAATGTGGATTTTCAACGGGCAAAAAGTGTTTGATATGGTGGGAAAAATAAATTTGGTTTTATTTCAAGATAAATATTGACATTAGGGTATAAAATAGTAAAACTTGAAACAATAATAAAAAATGTCTGATGTCACATTTTTTAAACAGGGAACAAATATGTACATTTTTATTACATTTTGTAATTTTAATAGATTACAAAATAGGGTGAATTTTTTATATGATATACTTGAAATCTTGTCCAAAATCACCAACATTAATGTTAGACTGTCTCATAATCAAGTTTAGTGACTTATGTTTTTTTATGTTAAAATTCTCAAGCAAAGTCATTTTTAGAAGAATTAGACAGATCTAAGACAAAAAATATAATGTATATACCTTAATTAATTTTGGTTCAAAAGTGAACAAGGTAAAAGATAAATAAAGGGAACTGAATGAGAACCTCTGTTATGAATGTGAGCACGACATGAGCACAGAATACACCGTTTGAACAACGTTTTCCAATCTCTTTTTTGCCTCGATCGTTCCACTCGTCCATTAATTCGATACCGCCATTTCGTTTTCGCATCAATTTAAACAAAGAAAGTCTTTAACAAAAATCTACTGCATTTCCAAATAACGAAAAATTCAAGTAAAACATGAAAGTTTGGAGATTAACTGAAAACAAATCACAAAATGTTCACGTACTATCATCTTTTCAATTTAGTACCCTTTTTTTCCACAATCGGAAAAAGGTTGATTTATTGTTGATATTTCCGTTTGATATCCGCACTTCACTGATGACGTCATACACTTACCTACGAGAGGTGCTTGAGAAACGGTATCAGTGATAGCGTATCATAAGAACGTTTTACAGGTCTTATTGTATTCCAAGAAAATGTATGACATTTTCCCTAAAACGAATTTTAACTTCAGGTGTAGTTGATATGTAAACCGAATTTGATACTATATTTACTTTCAGCGTGAATATTCGTGGATTTAAGTACCATCAGAAATTTAAGAAAATACCAAACCTTCATCAGTATCGAAAACCTACTTCCTACACCACGTTTTGAAAATCACATGTGCAGTGAAATTATATTCTAAATTATCCAATCCCCTAATATTGTTATGCAGCGAAAAACAATATAGAATTGTCAGTCTTGAATAATATATTCTTTTGTTATACATGCACTACGCTATATTGCGTATACATGTTTTATACGACTATCCAGCAAATTTCTCCTTTTTTCTTCACTTTTAAAAATATAAGACTAAAAAAATATTTGGAAGATGATTTGGAATTATTTTTACAAAGTATGAGGAATCTCTATCAAGAACTACATATTTGTATCTAGGTGTACCATCTTTTTTTGGAGAAACAATGATGATTTTGTCACACAATTTGCTTTACTTCTTTGTTTTTGTTTTACTTTTTTATCACATGATTTGTTGGTTGGTCTTATATTTTGTATATCAGGAATAAATTTTTGTTGCATTACACATTCAATTCATTATTTTAAGCATTACTTTGCATTTACCATGCAGATCAATCAGTGTCAATTTTCTGTCCATTTCAATTTTATTGTACCATCCTAGCCAATTGACTACCGCCCTTTATTCTTTCTTTTGAATATAAAAAAATCATATCTATATTGAAGTCGTGGTATACAGACCGGGATTATTACTTATTTTGTTGCGTATTATTTCTAAAAAGTAGCGCAGACCTTTTGCTTTCCTTAAGTAGAAATAATAGAAATGATAAAGATCCATATAGTCACATCAAGGATTTTTAAATATGCTATATATAAATCCTTGGTCACAAAAATGTACACTTGAGATCACAACATACATGTGCTTTTTTGATTGAAACGTATGGCAAGCCAAAGTGGACAAAAATCAATATTTTGTAATATTAGAAAATGAATTTTTAATTTTACAAAATCATTTTTTTAATATTAGAAATTCATTTTGTAATATTAAAAATTCATTTTCTAATATTACATATTCCTGATTTAGTAATATTATAAAATGTCACACATTTTCTAATATTACAAATTGAATTTGTATTATTAGAAAATGAATTTGTAATATAAGAAAATGAATTTGTAATATAAGAAAATGAATTTGTAATATAGGAAAATTAATTTGTAATATTAGAAAATCAGTTACATTTTTTAATATTACAAAATGATTTTCTAATATTAAAAAACCGCAACTGAATACGGCAAATCTATTTTCTAATATTAGAAAATCAATTTTTTATATTAAAAAATCTTTTCTTAATATTAGAAATTCAATTGAATTTTGAATATTAAAAAGTGTTTTGTGATATTAGAAATCTAATTTGTAATGTTAAAAAATCTTTTTTTAATATTAGAAAACACTTATTTCCTAATGTTACAAATTCTTTTTCTAATATTACAATTTTATTTTCTAATATTATAAATTCATTTTCTAATATTAAAAATTCATTTTCTAATATTACAAATTCCTGATTTAGTAATATAATAAAATAAAACACATTTTGTAATTTTAGAAAATCAGTCACATTTTTTAATATTACAAAACGATTTTCTAATATTAAAAAATTGTCATTGAATACGACAAATCCACTTTCTAATATTAGAAAATCAATTTCTAATATTCAAAAATAATTTTTTAATATAAGATATTCAATTGATTTTTTTAATATTGAAAAAGTGTTTTGTGATATAAGAAATCTAATTTGTAATATTAGAAAATGAATTTGTAATATTAAAAAAATCATTTTTTAATATTAGAAAATGCTCATTTTTGTCCACTTTGGTTTGCCATAGAAATGCAAGGAAACATTTTTGAATCAGAAAAAAATCCAAAGCATTTGTGTATCTTAACAATGAATATTACTAAATAATAAAGTACTAATAGCGAGCGCCGCGAAGCGATGTGAGCTCTACTGTTATTACGTGTACTTTCTAAATTTCCCTTAAGGTTCCCCAATATACTAACGAAAAAAAGTCGTGTCCCGGATGTTACAAAAAGTGACTGTCCTTACGGAGAAAATTCATTATTTCCTTCAATTAACAAATAAAAAAATATAGGTTGAGATTACGTTTCAGTAAAGATAGACTCATCTTTTCTGATAGTTTTCAAGTCTTTTTCTAATTTGTTTTACTTATTTAAATAAGTAAATGTTATGACTTATGTTTATATAAAACGTGGATGTACGTACGTGTCTCTCCACTGTTCCACAACTGCTGTTATCAAAAACCTAACCCGCCTCGGAAAAAAAAACATAACTCCGATTAAAATATCAAAATCGAAGCCTAGCTTTCCTAAGATAGGAAAGGCAATCACTTTCTTGTTTGGATTTTGCAGCTGTCGTCTGAATTTTGTTTACGTCACATGATGTGTAAAATATTCCCACTATCCGTGGAGAACTGTAATATTTCCGGTATCAGTACAGATTGATCTGACAGGCCATAACTGAAATGGATGTTGCTAGAGATGCCCTTAAAGATAAAAAATGTAAAGTATTGCGAAGTGCTATAAATTTATTGACCATTCTGAGAGCGAGGGGAAAGTGGGGTATGCGGTTGGAATTTTTTTTTTTTTTTTTTTTTTTTTTTGGGGGGGGGGAATGTTCAAGTAAAATTGATTGAAAAAAAAATCCCCCATTAATTAACAAGACAGATATTAAAAAAGAAATATTGATCTTGCTTGCCGGTTAAATATAAATAAGGATATTGCACTTGCGAAGAAAAACTTTTCATCCGGGTCGACCCCCCTCTTTGTGATGTCCATTATTATTTTTACGAGTCTCGCACAGATGGTACATGTATGGTAGAGGTCACGGTGCTCGCTGTTTTAGGCAATGCCTACCCCATATTAGATCCATACAGTAACAAACATGAAGGGTCGGATCCAGACACTTTGAAAAGGAGGGGTGTCAGCTGAGGTTACTGAGAAAAATGAGTGCTAGGAAATGATTTGCCATTTTTAGTGATTTTACACATGAAAATGATATATTTACCAATAAAAAAGGGTGCCAACCCTTGCATCCCGAGTGTGTATAGTATAACATAATATTATAACGTATTGGTTCTTCGTGTTTCATGTTCATGAATCGTGATCTTTTCAAAACCAACTGCTGGCAGAAGTTCCGTGTGCTAATATGAAAGTAGAAATTATATTTATAGAGTTTCATTTTTAGAAAATGGCAGTAACCATTTTTTGTGTTTGACCCACCACAGGGTGAGTTTTTGTTTTAAATTATAACCTTCATAGTTGTCATTTCAGTAGTTGGAGTAATCATTTCTATAATTGTCAATAGTCCGAATTTCCTCTGAAGCTGCAACCCTCCTCTTTTTTATTTGGATATTGATATGTCGGGTTGGGGTCAGAACGATGTGCCATACAAAAAGTTGGAGATTTAGCGGTACCGCGGAGTACCCCCTTCAAGCACTTGTAACGACTGTCAAGTTGAAATTGTGCATGTCACACCTACCTAGTTTGATTCTGGAATCATTTTCCTGTACCAAATTTGCTACAAAAATGAAATTTATTATTGAAGTTTCGATAATTTTCCACGCGAGACCCTGTTTTGTTGACATTTTGAACCGTAATAGAGAGTAGGCGGAGCTTGTTACCTTTGGAATCGGAATCGAACTAGGTAGGTGTGACATGCACAATTTCAACTTGAAAGTCGTTACAAGCGCTTGAAGGGCGATACTCCTCGGTACCGCTAAATCTCCAACTTTTTGTATAGCACATCGTTCTGACCCCAACCCGACATATCAATATCCAAATAAAAAGAGGAGGGTTGCAGGGTCAGAGGAAATTCGGACTAAATTGTCAAGTGCTTGAAGGGATGTCTATATTTTTCAAGCCATCATTAATGCGTCAGGTCAATATGTCAAGCCAAAGTGGACAAAAATCAATATTTTGTAATATAAGAAAATGAATTTTTAATATTACAAAATCATTTTTTTTTAATATTAGAAAAGTTTTTTTTAATATTAGAAAAGATTTTTTAATATTAGAAATTCATTTTGTAATATTAAAAATTCATTTTCTAATAGTACAAATTCCTGAATTATTAATATTATAAAACATCACTTAATTTATAATATTAAAAAATGAATTTGTAATATTAGAAAATCACTTTGCAATATTGCAAAATCGTAACTGAATACAACAAATGCATTTTCTAATATTAAAAAGTCGTTTTTTAATATTAGAAATTCAATTAAATTTTTAATATTAAAAATGATTTTTTAATATTAAAAAAGTATTTTGTGATATAAGAAATTTAATTTGTAATATTAGAAAATAAATTTGTAATATTAAAAAATCATTTTTTAATATTAGAAAATACTCATTTTTGTCCACTTTGGCTTGCCATAGGTCAAGGTAACTTTTATTTTCAATGTTTTACGGCCTATATTGTCCAACTTTAGGTAGAAATAGAAATTGTTAATGTCACCAATAATATTGATGTTTATTTTTTTGAATGATTTATTTAATGTTGAATAAGTATTGAAAGCCATTAATGATATAACCATTTGAAATGTATATGTTGATTTGAAGGTCAAATTATGCGTACTTATAAAAGTCAATTTGTATTTTCAGTTTTGTGATTCGGATAATTCTATTTAGTATGCATTTATATCCGCAGACTCGACAACCATATTCCGGTTAGATTGACTAAATTCTCCACAATTCTTAGAGTAGGTAATCCTTCCTAAATTTCATTTTATGCTCTGTGGGGACATATTACTCCGCCAGTTCATTAGGCCCCATGTCCTGTTTAAGCATGGGCGCTCCTTATAAAAAGACAAACGCTATCAATTTTATACAGATGTACTATAAGGAGGTTTATAACTAAATAGATATCGTAGTGAGCGAGTCAGAGATCTGGCCCCGGCGCCACAAAACTATTTGAGTAAAAAATTATACTCAGTCTGAGAATTTTCTCAATTATATTATTCTGAGTAAAATTGACCGCCTCAAATGAAAACATTCTGAAATTTGAGAAAAAAAAGTTTTGTGACGGAGTAAATGTGGTTTGCTTTTAACTGAGTAAAAAATTAAATTCTACGAATATTTCAGTTTTTTGGCGCTGGGGTCTGGTGTGTACTTACAATTTAACAGAAGAATGTTTTATATGATACTTTTTCCTTGGATGTGAATATTTCATCCTGGCCATATAAGGTTCCTGTGGATGTATAAGATATGTTTATATCACCATCGTACGAGTTATTCAAATAGACTTTGAGCCCGCAGGGCGAGAAGTCTATTTGGATAACAAGGAAGGCGCTGCTATAAATGATTTGTGATACGAATTGACCACACGATAATTGATCAATGAGAAATATACAAGCACGGGTAGCTCATGCTCTCGTTCAGCGATAAGTCAAAATAAAATATTAAGTAGCAGTCTTTATAAATATCAGACAGAAGGTGATTCGTGAATGTCAAAAATCCACTGAATTCAATTTTATTTCTTGTTCAGGAACAGTTACTGGTCACATAACCAGTCTTAATTTGTCATTTAGTTAGTGCGTTTTTGAGATAAAAATTACATTAGATTGTACATGACCTTGGTTCTTTGCAAGAGTTATCATTCTTGATTTTGTTTCATTTGTTTGATTTTAGTGGTAGATGAATGTATAATTTTATAATTTGTGCATATTTGAATGCAGAAATGACTATCATTATGTGAAAATATAGTAATTGTAGACTGAAAAAGCATTGCTTGTTAGGTGGGCTTTTCTTCGCCATGAATCACTTTACTATTGGCAGTGTCTGAATTATATGTAGACTGGTACTTAAAAATAAATGACAATTCTTTAAAGGCGGGGCCAATTTCGTCAGAGGCGTTGTTCCTGTGCAATATTTGTGTTAATGAGGTGGGATATTGCATGACTGTTTTCCACGTGATCTTTAACATGCAATATCAAACAAAATTTCTAGTTAGAGCATACTTGGTCTTCGTCTCATTTACTTCAGAAAAAGAACGAAGTAAAAATCTCAGTTCATGTTACAATGTATGTATGAAGGAGAGCGAACCATATCTCAGTTGCGCAAATACAAGTGTAGCGTGGGATAAATGTGCGATTACAAACTCCAGCGAGGAATAAAAACAAAACACTTAAAGATTTTTCATATCTATTTTATCATTGGTAAGTGTGTGTACTTTATAAAAATTGACCCGACCTTACTTAAAAATTCTCAAATTGTTTATTCCATTTCGTCATCACATCTATTCCAAAAAAGACTTTAAATAATGGACTATTTATAATACTCTCAGTACCTCAGTACCTGATTCGAGGGGCGGATTCAGGCGGGGTCGTTGCGGGCGTGCCCCACTAAAATTTGCAAAGCATGGGTTGTCAGAGGTAGATACAGGCGGTTTTAGGTTGAAACTTTAATTTTTCTTTAATTTTACCACAAAAGATATCAACATTGCACCCACTCTAGAAGAATATTTCAAAAAAATTAACCTCAAACATTTTTTCGACTCGCTCCGCCCGGAGCTGTGCCCCCCACTAATCTAAGATTCTGGATCCGCCCCTGTGATTGGTAATGACAGAAGAAATTTCTTCCAAATACGTAATAGAATTTTAAACGGAACGAACTCTATGTACAAAATTCCTATTAATTATGTTAGCGGTACTTTTACTGTTGAAACCAATAAACAAATAAATAAAATAAAATCGAATAGAATAAATAAAAATTAAAATTAAAAAAAAAAGATAATAATTGAAATAAAAAATAAATGAAAATAAAATAATATATATATAAATTATAACATATAAATGAAACATGTGAAATGAAATGAAATGCGTATGATTATTTAGTGATGTCCATGCATTATTAGATTTGTACATTGAAGAATAAATAGTGTTACATAGAGAAATGGGAAGCACAATGGAGCAAGTATAGATACAATGAATGCTTGTGTCATCGTTCTGATAAAAAAGATAAGATACGAATTTAAAGTACCTCAAACATCGTATTTGTGTTATGTTTCATATCCAAGCAGGAAAGATTACGTTTGGAATTTCCTATTTGTGTATAAATAAGGTCGTTGGGTCACGATGATAACGCTATATAAAAATGATTGTGGGTGAGTTACCTATTCATAATTTATAGTTTATAGCCCAGAACACAAAAATATGAAGGCCTTTGTTGCGTTAGTATTATTCGTGGTATCATCTGAGGCATTGATACAATGCCCTCCTAATGCATGTATGACGGTGCGATGTGCTGCAGCCACACCTTGTAATGGGAGGTTTGTGCAAGGAGGAGGATACTGTGGATGCTGTGATTCCTGTATTGCACAAGTCGGTAAGTATTCTAACGGAAAAAGACGTGTACTCTTGCGGCATTTATATCTCTGCTTTGGCAATATTGAAGTAAAGTACAGGGTCACTTAATAATCATGCAGTAATTTGTTTAATCCACACTTTTGTCCTATTTCTATGAATACTGTTTAGCAAAGGTCGGTGTTTGTTCTTACGGTTTTATTTCATATGAGACGGAGTCCCGCTTCTTTAAAGCCTGTGAAACAAATTATTATGGGGATAAAACTGGTTTCCATGAGTAATTTAAAAAGTGCACTTCATGTATGACATTGGCCATAAGTCTTGTCGATTTAGTGCAATATAGTTCATGTTTTCAGTATGTTACTCTCGTGCATAGTTCTGGAAATTTTATTTATTTTGCAAGTGGTAACTTCAACCGTAAACAGCGTTAGTGATGGTGTACTTACGGCTGCTATTTCATAAGTGGACAATTAGACTCATAGCTCTCGTGAATTTGATATGTTTATCTTATAACAAAACTCTCATCTTTTAAAAATATTCAAGTTCACCTAATAATTATGAATAGGTAAATCAACCGTTTTTTCATCTTTCTAAATACCGTATACTCGCATACCCAACGCTAGGCGCCAATATAGCAAAAATTTAATCACTTCAAATGTAACCATTTATACGATAATGTAAATGCATGCATTTGTCCTATCAAAGAAAACATAGGCGATCTGTAGATAGAAGAATTCTCTGAATTGTATATTGAGTGGTACTTAAACGTGATCTGTACATATGTTCAATGTAAGTTTTATGTCTCTACAATGCTATGGAAGTCGTATTTTAGATTTTTGTACTCTGATTCTTCCAAATAAAATAGGTAAAAAAAGTGCACATCAATGTATTTTGGAAGTATTATTAAAAATCATTTCTGTAAAAGCTTCAATTTTACTTAAGTAGCACTCTATATAAGAATCGTGCCTACATATTTTTATTTTTGATATTCTGTTTAAAATGCTTTAGTAAACAGAAATTAACATGTGGTTTTTCATATAACCCGTGCTCATAAGAGATAAAAAAATGTATATAATGCACTGTAGAATTCAAAGGTAAGGGAGATAACTCTGTAAGTGACACTCAAATACAATAGAATCTTGGATTTTCAATGTTGATTATCTCCTAAGAGCAGGCAGATTTGAATGAATAGTTACACATTTCACAGTATTGACTCATAAAACAACTTAATTACAAAAATAAAAATATGTAGCCTTTTTTGGGGTGTAACATTTTCCAGATTTTGCATGATTCTTACAAAGACAGCTACTTAAAATTACAGTAAGCTTTTGTTGTTGGTCATTCTCTTATTTTTATGTTTTATGTAGGAATGACCACATTTGTGTATATATCTCATTGTTGAATGCAGCTACGGCACATACCATTATAGAGCCTTCCGTGCAAATTTTCTGAACTGACGCAGTTTTTACTTACTCAAAGTAGATGTGACAACTACCCGTATAAATTTGGTTGAAAACTGTAGCAGATTTTTCGGGAAAATTTTAGCATTTACCTCGCGGGAATAGCAATGTTGAGTCTGCTCAAACAATTATCAAAAAGGGTCAATACAACCGAGTTCGACTTTGAATAACATACAATCTATGCATGCATCATCAACAACAATGATAATACTGGTGTTTAGTAGGGCATTCTTGAGAAACTAATAAAAATTTGATAAGAGAGTATAAAGTTGAATCATCATTTAAACGAACGATAAAGCGCAAATTCCTCTCGTCAAGACATCATGAAATTTGTTATTGCCATAGCCGTATTATTAGCAGTTTCTGCACAGGCATTGATACAATGTCCGCCAGATATATGTACGCGTATGTTATGTGCGCCCGCGACACCATGTAATGGGAGGTTGGTAAAAGGAGGGGGATACTGCGGTTGTTGCGATTCGTGCGTTCCTCAGTTAGGTATGTTATATGTTTTAATATTAATTTGAACTTCCAAGTTTCTCTTTTTTCAAACAAAATTTAAAGAAAGAAGATTTGAAAACGTCATAAAAAAAAAACACGATAAAATTATCCTCAGATATATATTTTTCAGCAATTTAATTTTTTTAGAAGTAAGTTCGGGATGGATTCGAGTATAAATTAATTTAAAATATTTTGTCACCGGGTACAGAAATTAGTTGAAAGTCCATTTGTACACATAGTGTTATAATCATCTTGTTAATGAACTCCAGCAAAAATATGGGCATCGGCAAGCATGAGTTTAATAATGACTTAAATATTTTTTCCCTCACCTATTCTTTCACATTACAGTGAAATCTGGGTAAACTGAACCCCTTTTAGACCTAAAACTTGTTCGGTTAAGACAAGTGTTTGGTAATACAATAGGGTTTGTAAGTCTCGTGCTGGTTTCAGTTTCCCGTCCGGAATTTCTGATGTTGAACGTATTGAAATCCGAAGACCGATCTGCTTTTTATTGTTTACTTCCGGGAAATCGAAACGCTGTAATCACAATGCAAAATCTTCTATTTTGATGCTTTTCTTAACATTTTTATTATATAGAACTAGATATTTGTCATTTTTTATCAGCATGTATACACACAAAAAAAAATTGGCTTTTAATATTGAACCTGTTGATGTGTTAATGACGAATCTCCTTGCATTTGAATGGTAGACGAGGCCCATTCTCATAAAATCACGGAGTCACGTGACGAGACTTATATACCCTATTGTAATTGATGTAAAGAGACTTTACGCAGTCTTTTTTTTAGAGGTTTTTTGATTATACAGGTTTGGTTTTAACAGGTTTCACTGTATACAAGGCAGTTAAAAGCCTTGTGACTGTTGCAGGCTGAGTGGTAAAGCAATCGCTCATACTGGTCAAGTCATAAATATAATTTTCTCAAAATTAGTGCTTATCTGTCGAATGTACCGAAAGCTATCATCTTCTAGTCAAGTCCAGATTATAGAAATTGTCCCCCATCTTTTAAGTTTCCCAATAGCTCAATGTGGTTCCAGTGACACAATTGTTTTTTTTTCTCATTTTGACTTTATGGGTCTATCAACACATTCATATCGATTTAGTTTACTTTATTTTGATCCATTTAAATTCTACTGTCCTGTAAACAGAACAACTGTCACAGTGAACATAAGAATTTGAAACAATTTATTATCACATGAGAGCCCTCAGCCATATCTCTCATTACATGAAAAGATGACAGGTGATCTGTGTGTATATATTGATATAAGATAGGTCTACTAAGATACATTGTTAATCTATCTTGTCAGCGACGGCTGTGTTGTGTCATATTACTTATGGAAGAGTAATCAAGGGAACCAAGGTTGAAACGGTAATCAAAAGAATGTATTCCAGGGACAAAGACCAGACATGGAAAACAGACATACACAACAAAGAACATAAAGTAACTAAAATCATACATACAAAGTAACAAAAGTAAATGAGCAACTCGGACTCCACTAAAAACTAGGAGCATGGACCAGGTGCACCGGTAGGGTAAACGTCCTCTGCTTTTCTAGAAACACCCGCCGAGTTGCTCATAAAAAGTTAAGTCCGGAGTAGACAAACGAGGAAAGGAAAACTATGACCCGTTGAATAAATCAGTTTTCATGGTGCTGATGAAACGATAACGATAACGATCCACGAGTTCATGATGACGACCATAAAACTTCTGCAGTGATGACGTCAATCTTGTAGCAACATAAAAGACGATTGTTAATTTTACTTTCATTTCTAACGGTTAAATCAGGTTTATCAGCTTGCCACCACTCGACCTTTCGTGTCTGTCGTCCGTCCTTCACGCATGAGGATATTTACTTTGTATTATATGTAACTCCAAAAGTTTTTAAATCAATTTCAAGCAAATTTCGCAGATAAAAAATTTGAAGATACGCTCCTTCTATTATAATTGAGAATTTTACATTTTTTTACGTTTCTAGTACGTTGAGCTAAGTTTTTTTCTGTTAACTTGATATTATCTGTTATGTAATGAACCAATAATATTTAAGGATTCCACAACATTTGACTATCGGATCTAAAAAAATAGTTTTTTGTTCAAACAGAAAAAAGCAGGATATGTTAGCAAAAAAAACCTAAATTTTACGTGTTGTATGTCGAAACGTCAAATTAAGTATAAATTATGAAAAGATGAAGGTTTCTGCAATATTAAAAACTTTATAGAGAAATGGCAAGTGATACATTATACAGTCATAGCTTTATACAATTTCCATCACTTTGGTCACATTAAAACCAGCATATAATAGGCAGTCATTTAAAAAAGCGTTTCGAAAAATATAATCCAAATGTAATCGATATAACCAATCTCTAAATCAATAAGATCAATAATTTTATTGTTTCTAGCTGAGGGTGAAAGCTGTATTAATATGTTATTGCTGGGAGCGCCCACCACAGCCGAATGTGAACCCGGAACTCACTGTGATGTAAATACCATGAGATGTGTCAGTGGTAAGTTTTAAGAAGGTTTGAAACGTCGTTTACACGAACGAAATAATCGTTGTTCGTTAGAGTTTTGAAAAATTTCTTTGTCTGAAAAATGGCTCCAAGTCGACATAACAAATAATAATAATAATAATAATAATAATAATAAAATGAAAAAAAGTAAAAAAAAATATGTTTTTTTCATCTTATCTAGTGATTGATCATGGCTGAAAATTGTTTCAATCCCTATTCCTTGTTTCGCGATAATATATTGAAGTTTTAATGAAAAAAATAAAAATTGCGCTTTCAGTATAAGAATATTATTGCGTATGCCTAAACCTTTTCAAAATCTAAATTGCGGATTCCAAAATTTTCGTTTCCGGTTTTGCAATTTGTATTTATCAAGATTTTAATGGATAAAAGGACGGAAAAAATTAAGATTTTTTAAGGAAAATCAACGTGAGCCAAGGCTAATGCATATCGAAGAAACCCCAAGTTACATGATGCTTATAATTTCCGTGCATACTAAGTTAAGTTCAGAAACTTTTTTATTTGCAATCCATGTGTATTTTTATAAAGAAAATTGATACGTGCACATTAATAAAATTATATATCTCATAAAATTTCAGATACACCAAGTGACTCAACAGGTAAATATTTTTACATACTGGGTATTACATTTTGTAGCAGCAGCCTTTGTCAGTATCAAACAAAAGATAATACATGCACATTACAAACCACCAAATTTACTTTTATTTCCAATTCAAAAGTAGGTTCAGAGCACATTACCCGTGTTGGCTTGTCATTTGGTAGTTGCACTCCTGAATTAAAAATACATATTAATTTTTAATGATATTGGCACTTTGCAAGGTCATTATTAATAATTTGATTGATTTAAGGAGGTAAACATAGGGTAAGGGACACAACTCTTAAAAATCGTTGGAACGTTTGTATTCAGCATTTTACATCAATCTTATGTAAGCATCTAATTAACTTGGTTTCATTTTATTCTGCTTCCAATGAAAGCTCGAGAGGCTTTGGTGAAATTGAGTATGATGCAAACATATCACTGATTTCATGAGTTATGTCCCTTACCCTAGGTCTACCTCCTTAAGAGCGAGATAAATGAACGGTTTTCTATACAAAACATAGATCTGTTTACAGGAAGGAGTATATTTACGTAAATTATGGCGTTTAAAGACATCAGTTCGATGAATAGGGTTTGTAAGTCTCGTTCTAAGCTTATTTTCCATACCAGAATTTTCGATGTAGAACATATTGAAGTCAGAAGACCGATCTGAAGTTTATTGTTTACTTCCGGGATCTCGAAACGCTGCAGACAAAATATAACAATTGTGTTCCAATGGGCGACAATAGTGAAATTGTTAAAAAAAAAATGCATCCCTTCCAAAAAATTACATAAAATATTTTTTTAACCGTTTATAAATATCTTCATTTTTCTAACAAAGAATCTAAGCAAAGTCATAGTATGACTGTTTACTTTTATTTTATTTGAAACAGATGAAGTTTGGGGTCAAAGTTCCCGCCTTTTTCTGCTATTGACACACATTTTCGTAAAAAAAAATCTTATGAATATATAAATATCAAATATATATAAATATTTTTTCAAAAATACAAAATTGCATTTTTACAAGCAGAATAATGTTAAAGAGTAACCAAGGGAACCAACATTCTAGCGGAAATCAAAAGAAGTTAATTCTGGGACAAAGACCAGACATGAAAAACAGACAAACACACCTACGAACATGAAATAACCAAAATAATACATACAAAGTAACAAAAGTAAATGAGCAACTCGGACTCTATTAAAAATTGGGAGAATGTAAAATTGTAGAATTGATAAAATATTTTGAATATCAGCACCTCATGTCTAATCACAATGTCCGGAATTATTTACTTAAGTAGGATACACAAAAGGCCAGCCTAAAATAATGAGAAATAGTTCTGTTCTACCTGCATTACAATGCAAAATCATCTATTTATTGCTTTTCGGAACACTTTTGTCATCTAGAAATATATTTTTGTCATTTGTATCACTATTTGCATTTGTATGGTAGCATACGGTAGAATGTTGACTCATTCTCGTGAAAGCACGGAGTCACGTGACGAGACTTACATACCTTTTTTGTAGTTTCTAAATTGTATATGGGATGGTTCTTAGTATCTATAATAAAAAGACAGCTTTTTGCGACAAAGTATTAAGTACATGTAAGTTAATAGCGATAAAGGACACATACTATACGTACTTTAAATTAAAATCGGATTTTTCCTTGACTTCTCTCATAAATGATATTTATAAAAAAAATATATAAAAAAAAATGTGCTTTTTTTGTTTTTTTGTTTTCATTTGCTCATTCTTGTGTATTTTTCTAGCTTATAAAGTACTAATTTAGTAGAAATGTATAATCAATCTTTATTCTTTTTTAGAAGAATAAGCATAAATATATTTTTATTTACAGTAACGGCCTGTAAAGATGAACTGAACACATACCTCTTAGGTCAACAAAGCGAGAAACCCCTCCTCGGAGCAAGGAAACCAGCTTGTGATGACAACGGCATGTATGCACCCAAACAGTGTCAGGGAAGCCAGTAAGTTTTTAACTTTTGAACATTATGCAAATAAAAATAAAACATATACGGTAGCTGAAATATCACTCCAAAAGTGATAGTCTTTTAATCTACATTTAAAAATACTATAGTAAGTAATTCCTCCGTCTCTTTGGTGCATTTTTATTGTTGTGTACGGATTTTTTTATCGGTTTAATGATTGTACACTTTTAGGAACATCATTGGTAATGTCTAATGAAAGTCTATTGTCGATTTTATTTTTAAGACACCTTTTAGTAGACGAAGAATGCAATCTTTTAATTTATAGGCAGCCACAATTACCAAAAATGAGAATCATATGCGGTTGTCGTACAAATCAAGCGTTATATGATTAACATATGTTTCAATCTACATACATGTATGATAATCGTATGTTATTGAACTAATATTTTTATACATTGTATGAGAATCATGCGACAATCACGTGTAAATACATGTACCACATCATATTGTTATCATATTTCTTTATGACTATCATATGAAAAGAGCAACATATCACCATCATACAAAATGAGCAACATATGACTATCATATTAATAGAGCAACATACGACTATCATACCGAAAGAGCAACAAATGACTATCATACCGAAAGAGCAAAATATAACTATCGTATCAACAGAGCAATATATGACTGTCATATCAATAGAGCAACATGTGACTATCATATAAATAGGGCAACACATGACTATCATTCCAAATGAGCAACAAATGACTATCATACTAAAAGAGCGACATATGACTAACATATCAATAAAGAAAGATATGATTGTCATATCCAAGAAAAAACTTATAGAAACGTATGACTATCATACCAAAAGGAGAGACATATGACTATCATACGTGGCACTATTGGCTGAAAAGATAGAAAATACCACACACCGCACTTCAATGGTAATAATGTCCTACTGTTGACACTTTCTGTTTTACCTTCGAAATTTAAATAGTAAATACGCAACTACTTCTTTTTACTTTTTGTCTTTGTTATTCTAAGGTGTTACTGTGTAATGAAAGATGGAAAACAGATCGATGGATATTCTGCAAATGTTTGGGAATCTCAACACCAGACTTGCCGTACGTACTCATTTTGCGCCGCATATTTTTCCAGAAACTGTTCTCCTCTTATTCAATTCTTGAAGGGTTTAAAGCTTTGGAATATGACTTATTGATTGCCACTCATGCTCAAGTACTAAACTCTTTAGGAAAAGAAAGATCAAGAAGATTAAGGATTCAAAGCTATTATTTGTAATTTTTAACACGAACCATTTTAATTACATTACAGTGATAATATGCAGCTGTCATTTACTTTAAGTTTGAACTAATAATGTTTTCCTAACTTTCAGAATGTGCACGTGATCAAGCTGAGTACATGGCAACAGGAATGATTGGTAAAATGTTTTACTGTTCAAATGACGGAAGTTACCAGAAATACAAATGTGTTGGCAGCGTTTGTTTTTGCGCAGACTCAACCGGAAATCAAGTTGGATCTGAATCAGTAAACATTGGAGCTGTTCAAACACTTACATGTTTCCAGAATAATTAGATTAGGTAATGTAAAAATGAAACTTTTTTTCAGTTAACTTTTATTAGCACCTTAAAATATCCCATTTTCCCCAAAGGTGATTATAGTACGGAAAATTTGTTCTTACTTTTATAATTAAAACGTATAGAACATATTTGATACAGTAGCAGGTAAGACATAAAAGCTCAACATTATGGAATACTCTTTTTATGTTTGAGACCGAGAAAACCCATAATTTTCTATGGACCAATAAATTTGTATTTTATATTGTCAATGTTATAAGTGTAAGGTCAATCATATTATTCGAGGTCGCCATATTGGATCCAAAACATCATCCTGGGACAATAAAATCATCGATGTAGTTTGACAATATGAATATGGAATTTATTTGATTGATTACCCAACATTTCTTACCGATCTTAGATTCAGTTACTAGTTGTACTATTTATGTAGCTAGATAAAACGTACCGTCTCCTCTTCTATTTAATGAAACATATAAAATATAAAAACCACTCCATTGATACCGCTGCTGGTGGACTATTTTAAAAGCTCGTATTGTTGTTGTGTTTTCCCCACCACTGTCCAAGGTTAGGGGAGGTTGAGCGCTCACAAACTTTTTTAACCCCGCCACATACTCTATATGCCGGTCCCAAGCAAGGAACCTGTAGTCGTTTTTTTTTTTGGCATGTTCATTGATATTCGTTTTACCTTTTTTATATATATTAGGTCGGTTTTCGTCTTTTATAAATAGTTTCACTTTATTATTTGGGGCCTTTTACTGCTAGTTGTATGGTGTTTTTTTTATCATCATTGATGACCGTGTGGTGTTCTTTAAAAGTTAAATTTTTCGTTGTTTGGCAGTCTTGGTGGACTACTGTTCCATTGGCAACCATACTACACCTATTTTTATAGATATGT
The DNA here is from genome assembly GCA_037379345.1 of Perna viridis. NCBI lineage: Eukaryota > Metazoa > Mollusca > Bivalvia > Mytilida > Mytilidae > Perna > Perna viridis. Next base: position 27,084,757 of record CM074517.1, on the reverse strand, counting down.
CCCGATGATTTTTATTAACACAGTAGTCTGACATTCGGACCTTAACTGCATGTATATATCATATCGTGTACCGATAATTGCAGTAGCACAATATTTGAAGCCCTTAAAAAACTGACGCTTCATTCATAAATATTAGGCTACAGTAATGTAGCTCCTTTTTACATGCTTTGGAAGAACATATTGCTGCTGGATTGTGCTTCCTATTTGGATAGTTTTGGTACTAAGTACTTCTTGTTCATGTGAATCCTGAACCTATTCGGTATTCGATGCTCATACTACTGAAGAGAGGTTACTCCTTAAAAAAAAAAGCGTACAACATACTGAAATTTTACAATATTAATATGATTGATAATTTTGTATTGACTCTGCGTAGGTGCCAGCACAATTTCTTGTCAACTAGTCATATTTGATCCTTTTTTTTGCGTTCACATTTTTGGCAGTTCTATTGAGTACGTTTATAAACACGTTACAACAAATTGTGATTATTTTAGGCAATCATCCTGTTTTTTTTCTTTTATTTTGCAGTTTACATCAGCAGACAGTATGACATGAAAACATGAACTCATTCATTAAACATGTGATGTTAGTTATCGGTGTAATTTGATGTTAAATAATATGTATAATTACTTTAAATAAAAAAAATATTTCAGTCAGTTACTATTTTTCCAAGTGCTTTAAGTCATTGTTGGGTTAAATTCAGCCTAATGCTGTGTTCAGTGTTGAATTCAAGGATGGTGGTAATTTCTGGAAACTGGATCCCCCTTTTTAGATTTTTTTTTTCATTTTGCGCAAAATTTTGGCGATAAAGTAAATGTTGCTTCCCTTTTTATAATTCTGGATATATGAAAGCATGCTTTTATGTATTTTGCCGCTGTTTGTTCATCAAATAATTTCTCTAGCAGCGCAAAAAGTCCATGGTAATGATTCCCTTATTTGTAAATTCTGGACAGGCAGCCCCTTTATATAATTTGTCTCTGCTTGTTAAACAAACGCTAGCGGCCAAAATAGTAAATGCTTCAAATTATGTTTGAGTTTGGTGGTGATTATTTTATATATTTCTGTCTCTTTTTGTTTCTTTTATTACTTTTTTTTTGTTGACTTGATTTCAATGCTATTGAAAAGCACGAACCTTGATAACAGTCTTTGGTTTAAGCAAGTGTTCTGTAATGTATTTTTTAATGTAAATGCAAATAGAAATTTGTTTAAAAAAATGCTGACTTAAATAAGGGAATGTTTATTGGAATTTTCGAGGCGACTTGAACAAATAAGCAAGAATGCATATAAAAAGAAAGTGAATACTTGTAAGATAATTTCAATAGTTCTTGGACGATTGCGAGGTCTTTTCCATCCAATCTGCATATAAACATATGAAATACCCGCTAAATCAACATATCATTCAAAATTGGAGAACATTCATCATTGCAATATTATAGATACCATAATATTGGTTAAGATATCACGAAGCATAATTATTAAAAGCGTGCATACATTTTAAAGGGTGAAGTGTAGAGTACTGAAAAATTAAAAACAATATAAGATATTTGTTATACTTTGAAGAACAATTATTGGAAAAGTACCATCAGTAATAAACTATTTTTACTTTTCAATTACCCTGCCGGTGCACCTGGTCCATGCGTCCAGTTTTTTAGTGGAGCCCGAGTTGCTCATTTACTTTTTTTTTGCTTTGTACCTATTATTTTGGTTATTTGATGTTCTTTGTTGTGTGTGGACTTTGTCCCCAGATTATAATCGTTTGATTTCCGCTAGAACCATGTTTCCCTTGATTACTCTTTCTTTAAAACAACAACGAAAGATAATGACTATTTCCAGTAACATAGAAACATACAAAGGGAGGTAATTGAAAAACAGTACATGTAGGAAGAAATTCATCTCAAAGCAAATTATAGTTTCTAAAACCAGTATAGCATGTATAGTGAAATCCAAAAGTTATCCAAAGATAAATAAACTTTCAGTCCTTTGATAGTTGTCTTAACACAAAAGAAAATAAATTATTTGATTATCTGTTTAAAAAAGGTAAGAATAAGGAAAAGCCCAAAATAAAATTAAAATAAATAAAGATATTAATCAAAATCGAAATCGTTTCAAGTTGGTACGACTTACAATTTAAAGTTTTAATGACAAATAATGACCAAGCCTTGAACATTTCTTTGTATTTAATTGCCAATAAGAATTACATCCAAACTAGGTTTGAATCTAAATTAAAACCTCATTTTTTACATAAAAAACGACCTGGCTGGTCTAAAAGCAGTCAATAAATACGTAAGTGTAAATTTTAATCAAGAAAATTTACAGCACGTAAATGTTTGAACATAGGTGATGCTCACTATTAACTGCATTTATAACAATAAAAATGGAATATATATATTGTGTTAAACAAAATTTAGCAATGCCTAAAATATTAGTGATAATGTAAAATCTGTTATTTCCTTATTCACATTCAAGTACATTGCTATGATATACCATCGAAAAAATTTAAGGATAAAATATTTAACGTTCAGCCTTTACAGATTAAGTAGTAGTCTTTGTAAGAATCATGAAAAATCTATGAAAAAAAAAGGCTATATATTTTTATTTTTGAAATTAAGTTGATTTATGGGTCTATATTATGAAATGTGTAAATATTTATTCGAATCTGCCTGCTCTTAGGAGATAATCAACATTGAAATTCTAATAGATTCTACTGTATTTGAGTGTCATTTACAGAGTTATCTCCCTTAATTTTGAAATCTACAGTGCATTCTATATAATATTTATCTCCTAAGAGCATGGGGTATATGAAAAACCGACTGTTAATATCTGTTTACTATGGCATTTCAAACAAAATATAAAAAATAAAAATATGTAGGCATTTCACCCATGAATCACATTTTGCCTGATTCTTAGCTGGAGTGCTACTTAATGTGTTGTGATTTCATTGCCATCTTAACAATATTAAGACACAATTCAATGTCTTTATACAAATACAATGTCTTTATACAAATTCAATGTCTTTGTATCATATACAAAATATAAATTCGTTCCACAAATCGCATAATCGAACAATTTGTAAAACACAAATCATAAAATTTATAAATCACTTTTTCCCATACTCTACATAAAATTATTCTGTATTTGAGTCTGTGGATTGAATACAGAAAGAGTCAAAACATCTAGAATAAAATAATAATGATTAAAGTGTAAAAACTTTACGCAAATTGAACAAGAACATTTTAATAAAAAAAATTGCATATAAAGATAAGATATATTTCTGGTAAAACAAATTCTGGAAAACAATAGCCAAGAAATTTACAAATACTATTTTAACAGTTAACAGGATATTGTAAATAAAAAAAAACATAATGTCACCAACCGAACAAAGACTATTGATAGGGCTAATATGACTCTGTAAAACAAAATCTTGACAACTGAAAAATCAATAACAATATAAAAGTTCAAGGGACACTTCTCAGCCAAAACTCATTCGATTGGCTGGAACTTAAACGAAAACTCACGAAGATATAGTCATGTACATGTACCCAAAATCAAAAGTATGAATCTGCAAGCATGTCGGGAAAAAGCTAAACTGAATGTGTGCATTAGTTTCCAAAGTCAATGGGCTATAATTATATATTTAGCATAAGATTTAAAAAAAAAAAAGAACGACAATGCAAACTTTATCTGTCATTTGTCCCGATCATTTTATTCGTCGAATATCAATTGAATATCTTCAAGCATGATGCAAAAAAAAAATTGGGAAAACTGAGTTTATGCATGAATATTGTAGGTCTAAGGGCCATACCTAAGCAAAAAATTAACCGAAAAAAAGTCTTGATGATTGATCTATTTCTTGACATATTAATGCGGTGTACGAAATATCAAAACATGACGAAAAATGGCAGAAAACGGAGATTTGTATATATATTTTAAGTCCAGAGGCCGGAACTCGGCAAAATATCAATGAACCGAGACAAAGTCAGACTTGATCTGTAACTTGGTGCGGACATTGATTTGCCTGAGTGAGAAGCCGACGGACGGAGTGTAAACCTAAAGTATACTACGACAACAGTGGCATGTAGGGTACTTATCATTTGTGTTGAACATTTGAATAAAGAAATGTTTGTTTTATTAGTTTTCGAAAGACAGCAAAGCCATTTATAATTCAGCGTTGATTCAGGCAAAAATCATTTTTTAAAAACACTTCATTCTTTCCTGGCATTTATTTCCTATTAATATCGCATAAAAAATAGGAACTAAGCCCTTTAATAACCTTAAGCTGTGAAAATTATTTGAAACGCGATTTGTAATCGTAACACATAAAGACATTTTACAGGAAAAAGAGCAGTTACACAAAATAAGTTTGCTCATTCAATTAAGGAGGTAGACCTAGGATAAGGGAAACAACTCTTAAAAATCACTGGAACGTTTGTATTCAGGATTTGACATCAATCTTATGTAAGCATCTGATTAACTTGAATTCATTTTATTCTGCTTCAAATGAAAGATTGTGAGGCTAAGTTGAAATTTTGTATGATGCAAACATATCACTGATTTCATGAGTTATGTCCCTTACCCTAGGTCTACCTCCTTAAGCAGTTGTATTGGTCTATTTGATGAAATGTGTAACTATTTATTCCAAACCGTCTACTCTTAGGAGATTATTCACGTTGAAAATCCAATAGTTTCTATTGTATTTAAGTATCATTGACAGAGCTATCTCCCTTAATTTTAAATGTTACAGTGCATTCTACATTCTACATATATTTCACCTCTTAAGAAAGGGGTTTTATGAAGAGCCACATGTAATTTTCTGTTTATGAATATAATTATAAAAATATTGATAGAGAAAAATTTAACCAAGCATGAAATATCATTTACAATGTAAACTTTAATCATTTCTATACCTAAATGCAAGTTAAAAGATACATATATGGGTCATTCTCAAAATAAATACAATTTCTGGGTTGGTGTTTTTAAAAAAATAATTTTGCAGAAATGAATGGTTCTAGGTTTTTTTTGTCAGCGATTCCAAATATTCATCGTTCAAAATATCCCCACAGTAAGTAGAGTTTTTAAACATTAGAAAGTTTGTAAAGATTGAAAATGTGCCAGGGACATACAAAAAACACGTTAGAAAACATAAATTTTGTATGTATATCAAAAAATTACATCCACCAGCTTACAGGGACAACACCATTGCACATTTTCTTTTATAATGACCCATATAACATGACAGCATTAAAAAAGTCATATAACATTAACAAATGCAATGATTCCCGGAGCGAAGGTAGAAACGCCCGCTTGGGTCGAACCCTTGATCAAACAAGGACACAGATTGTAGCTTGAGACAATTCTGAATTTGGATAATTTGAAAAAATTAAAAATAATAATAAAAAAAAAAAAAAAAAAAAAAAAACTACAAAAAATTTGAGCAATGCTCACCAACTTCGCATCCCCACTCCATCATTTGATGACATGCACCTTTTGACGTCCTTATTGATTTGGACCAAGAACTACAATAAGATGTGCGCAATGGGAATATGTTTAAATGATTCTGTGAAAGTTTTATTCAATTCCATTCAGTAGTGCAGGAGGAGCAGAGGATAAGAGTTGGGTCCTCCCAAGACCCCATAATCACAAATGACGAAGTTCATGTCTTGATATGCGGAATTCCCAAATTAATTCGGATCAAAATCTAAAAGAGAAGGTGCACAATGAGAATATGTAATAAAGATTCTTTGAAAGTTTTATTCAATTCTATTCAGTGGTATATGAGTAGTAGGGATAAGATTTCAGTCTCTAGCAACGTAACGTAAGGAACTTTATGATGGAAGTATGGCCTGAAGGACTGCCGGACACCCCTATCACTATATACCCCCACATGCAGAAGGGTACGAAAGATCGAAGTTTCACACCTCTTAATCGTAAAAGTGATGGCAATTTACAAAAATTTAAAGGTAACCTATATCAATATAAATGGACAATTCACCAAAATTTCACTGACATTGTTACAAGGGTGTTTAAGATATAGCCCGAAAAAAAGACGTATTTTGTTTTTGTTCTGAAAAATAAAGTCCTAAAACCCCAAAATGAAAAAAAAACCAAAAAAAAACAAGAAGCTTAAATCGCTCCACTGCTTATATTTTTCCCTTTCAAGTGCAATAACTCTGATAAAGAGTAGCCTGACATTTTTGATAGGACCTATCATAAGGATCATTTAATCAACTGAAAGTTTCATTTTATCTATCATAGTTTTCAAGATATTTGCTGAAAAGTGCTAAAAACGTCATTTAATGCATTTCAAGGGCAATATCTCTAAAAAGGAGTCGTCTGACAACTTTAATCGCCGCATACTCCTGTAGACCTTATCATAAGGATCATTTAAGCAACTGAAAGTTTCTTTCTATCTATCATAGTTTTCCAGATATTGGCTGAAAATTGTAAACAAGAGGCTTCCAGGAGCCTGAATCGCTCAAATACGATTAAATTCTTGCCTTTCAAGAGCAATTACTCTTACAAGGAGTTGTCCAACAATTTTGACTCAAGACTTTGGTAGGACCTATTATTTTGATCTTTTCATCACTGAAATGTTCGTACTATCTATTACAGTTTTCAAGATATTGACTGAAAACTGCAAAAGTAATCGTTTTTTCCTTTCGAAGGCAATGACTTTAACAATGAGTCGTCTGGCAACTTTAATCCCGCATTCTCCTGTAGACCTTATTATAAGGATCATTTAAGCAATTGAGAGTTACATTCTATCTATCACAGTTTTCAAGATATTGACTGAAAACTGTAAAAAAAAACCGTCATTTTTCATCTTTCAATGAAAGATGTCTTCATCATGCTGAATATTTTTGCTTCACCTAACGGTTATGCAGATATATGCGAAAAACTTCTGTCTGAGCCCCGTTACGTTCTATTTTTTGTAACAGCGCAATGTTTTTTTCAAAATCCCCACATAAATTCTATGCAGGATACCCCAAGGAATATTCATACCAAGTCTGGTTCGAATAGGTCAAGTAGTGTCCTAGGAAAAGAGTTTTGAAAACTTGATAACAACGACGGACGAAGACTGACAACGACGACGGACGTCAAGTAATGGCAATAGCTCACGTGGCCTTTGGCAGGTGAGCATAAAAGGAAACAGTATGTTTTAATCAAAAGGAAACCCACGCCAATAGAAAGGAACAAATCATCTAGAGTTTTACAAAAATTGGTGACAGCATTTTGGAGTTATTGTCTGGAGAATGAACGACGGATGGACGTACGGACACCGGAATATCAAAATACGCACTAACAGAGGTGTACACAGAGAACTATACAGTGCTTGTTAATAAATATTTAAAGGTAACAAAAATGTGTTCTGACAAATTTGAAATATGAAATAAGATACAGTTGAAGTGAAAGATGTCGAAGAAATTATCAAAATTTATTCTCAAAAAGCTTCTGTTTACTAGAAGATTACTACAAATATACAGTGGTAAACAATATTTATAACTCATTGAAAAAAATAATAGCATTCTTATTAAGCATAGGGTAAACTACCCCTGTCATTCGAAAAGCTTAAAGGAGGCATGACACAAAAAAGATTATTTTTTTCAATTTTTGGTTTATTTGATTTTATGATACACAATATATATCATAAAAACGCCCCTGGTAGTCACTTACGTCGTTCAATTGAAGATAGATTGATTCAAAGTCGACGATGACCCAAGCCAGATGAATTTTAATTAGCCATGTGATCACGTGACCGTGCTACGTCAATAGTTCTCAATTCATAGATCGAGTGGTTGAACTGCGTGGGGCTTTCGCAGTTTTCATGTGATTTCTACAAATTAGAGTGAAAATATTGAAAGTTTTGGTTTGCCAGCGAATACATACTCACAGTTGTACTAATTTAAACAACTTCGAGAAGAAAATGATAAACAATGACAGCAATATCTAACTTTTACATGTGTGAAGACTAGACTCCACAGAGAGACGACACCATTTCTTCTCGAAGATTACATAAAAATATTTCAATATGTTCTGTCATGTTCGATTGAAGTTTATATATTAAGTAAATTAAATTCAAATTTTAAGAGTTAAACTGTTCCGATCTCAATCTTTAATGAAAATATTGATTTTACCACTTTTTACGGAAAGTTACTCCTGACAAGTGTACCAGTACTCCGCAAGTACTGCTGTAGGCTAAAAACCACTAATTCCACTTCCCATAGGCTTCTATGCTAATTTCACAATATTCAATGGCTTCTCTGGACTTTACCTTAACTTTAACCTGCAGAGGACTATATATCAGCATGAATCTACATATGTCAGCTCACAATCCTCAGAATGGCATGTGGGGTTAGCAGACTTGCAGTGCAGTACTGGTCACCGGAAGTGAAGGGTCTATAAATAGCATGGGAAATCCCAGTGTTTTCACAAGATAGGGGTATATTTAAAAATCATTATGGAGATTCGGCTTCACATCACAAGAAGCAAAATTCACCTATAAAATGTACAGAAATGTTTTTCCTTTCAGAAACTGTTTAAATTTTTTAAATAAGATGAGAACTTTTTTCACAGCACTATGAGGAACAGGGGTAATTTCTGCGTAGGACTATTTTTGCGTACGTTCCAAATGCTCATTGGTTGAATTGGTGGTCTGTAACCTGTAGGATAATACGAACATGTTTACTTATTCATTGTTCTTTGATAATTCTGTTTGAGAACCCATAACGGTTTCTTGCTGAAGCTTCCTCGTGTTCTAAATCAGTTGAAAAAGCTAAAATTAAATATTTTAAGTAACCTATAAAAATATTGTTCGTGCCAGAAAAGCTCCCTTTAACTCACTTAGGGTCGCTTATTATAAATTGTGTATTGTATCAAATTCACCATGTAAATTGGCTTATTTCAAAATTCGTAAGACAAAAGAAATGCAATTTTATTTCAATTATCGAAGTCATACACCAGTGTCGACATCTGTGTCACGAGGCGCCGAAGAATGTAAAGATAAAAGAAGCCGCCCATGCTTTCTCCTGGCCATAATTAAGTCTACCGAGCTTCTTAATTCATTACACAGTGTCACTATTTTATTTGCACCCTCCCGGACAAGTCCTAAAAAGTGTGCAAAGTAGCTGTGTTTTCGCCACGCGGCGACGTATGTCTAACAAAAATGAAACGTTGACAGAAAAGGAGTAGAACTTTAGTCTTTTTACTTTCTAAACACGATTATCGGACACATACACAGATCATTGGACCACCCTGCATTATATATACAAGCTATTTTTTTTATTTATTAATTTTTTCGGGCACGTCTATACATTTCCAATGCATCCAAATGGAGATTGAGAACCAATGACGTCGCACTTCCATATATGCTAAGTGGGTGTTACTTCCGGTTTTCATTTATACATATTAATTATGTCGTCCAGATAACACAAATAAATCATTCTAACTTTATTTAGCGCTAACCTGATGAGAAAGCGTTTGTGATACTCGTATCTAAACATACTCTAGTTTTTTTATAAATATATATGTTTAAAAAAGGAAATTTTTGTATCATGTCTTCTTTAAATGTGAATATTCCAGTGTTCAATCGAACCATGACGACTCACTATATAACTTATTTTGGAACCAATAATTCCTGAAAAAAGATAGATTTCAAATATCTTCCGAAGTGTATCAATCCATTGTTATCAGTTAATGGATAACATAATTGAACACCTAGTATTACACAATCAATATGTAAATAAGTGAGATGAAATTGGAATAGTTTCTTTCAGTAATCCTTACGTAAATATTCCTCTTTTCTAGCAAATGAGGATCCGCCTGCACAAGTATCGTATTAGAAATTAAATACGCTTCGTGTAATAAGTAAACCTAACAGCATTTGTACTCAAATGAAATGGAATACTAAGTCTTATACTTGTAATTCCTTATAAGATTTTTAATGCTTTCATTTCCTACATCGAATGGTGTTCTTCCATCCCAACCTTTCTGTGTCAAATCAGCGTTTCTTTCTAGCAACAATTTCACTATATCATTATGACCTTCTCTACAAGCAGCGTATAATGGAGGTCCTAGTTCACCACACTTTGACACATCGGCATTTCGTTCTAGTAGCAATTTTACTATTTCTGTATGGCCACACCAACATGCACTAAACAGCGGGGTATCTCCTTCCTCGCCACATTGGGATACATCAGCATTTCTTTCAAGCAACAATTTCACAATTTCAGTATGCCCTCCAACACACGAAACAATAAGAGGGGTGTCTCCTAACATTCCACACCGTGCAACATCGGCATTCTTGTATAGTAACAACTTAACGATATCAACATGGCCGCCACTACACGCAACATACAGTGGACTATCTCCATTCCTACAACACTGTAATACATCAGCATTAACCTCTAGTAACAATTTCACAATAGCAGTCTGACCACGTCTACATGCGCCACATAATGGGGTTCCCGATTCCCCATTCTGAGACACATCTGCCTTTTTCTCTAACAACAATTTCACGATATCAATGTGGCCCCCTATGCAAGCACCATACAGCGGAGGGTCACTATAACGACCACACTGTGACACGTCAGCATTTTTCTCAAGTAGCAATTTAACAATATTAATATAGCCGCGCTCACACGCAACATACAGTGAAGTATCCCCTGATCCATTCTTCTGAGAGACGTCAACGTTACAATTTAATAACATTCTCACAACTTCAATAGTACCACGTCTACAAGCAACATAGAGTAGAGGGTCTCCACTATAATTACATTGAGTTGTATCAGCATTTCTCTCTATCAAAAATTTCACTACATCAGGATGGCCATGAAAGCATGCAACAAACAGTAGGGATTCGTTAGTCCTTCCTAACTTTGTTTCATCAGCATTTCTTTCCAGTAAAAATTTCATGATATTTATATCACCATGGAAACATGCATAATACAAAGCATCTTGAATGATGTTCGCATCATTTTTAATAAATAGTTCTACAATATCCACAAAGCCATGTTTACATACATAGCTTAAAGGCGGCCGTCCATAGCTATCTTCTTTGTTTAAATTGCATTTTAAAGATATGAGACATTGAACTAGTTCATAGAACCCAATCTTTGAAGCTTCAATCAGTGGTGTACTGCTATGATCTTCATATTGTATCGATTGATGTACACCTATAGAATCCAGCTCAAGAAATAAATTATTACAGTAATCCTTGTTATTCTCTATATATTCCATCACTTTGTCTTTAAACCTTTTTTCTTTCAACTGCTGGTTGCAAAAGAAGGACGTCCCATCTTGTTCTTTGAGATCTTTAAACATTCTTTCAAAAAAATAATTCTCAATATCCTCTGATAAGTATATGCATGAATCTTCGTCATCAGAAAAAATACTTTGAAATCGGAATCTTTCTGCTATAAAAGCTGAAGGTGCATATTGAATAAAAAGTTCTACCAGTTGACGCCCGCATGTTACAGCAATCATATCATAGAGTTTATCATGTGCTATACTATAAACTGAACCCGTTTTCTTGATATATGTTCCATCAAGTCGTTTGAAGGTGTTAGAAAGCTTTTTTCTTTTCATTTCACTTCCGAGATTGATTTCAAAATTAGTAGTAACTATATCAATTACTTTCTGTTTAACAGTGTTCGGCATTGTTCGTGGACTCAAGTATTTTTCATCGAATCCATTTTGAAACAATACACATAGAACCAAAGCACAATGCTCAAGTTCTTTGGATTCTATCATGACTTTTATATCATTCTTTATACTTTCAATAGGAGATGAAAAAAGTTCAGTTAATTGTTTTACTTGTTTTCCTTTCGACATCTTACAAATCAGGGGAAAATAAAAGTACTTCTGCATTATTTTGCTCAGATTCATCATATCGGATTCTGATAGACTTGTATACATTTTGATCATCCTTTGCCTTTCATCGGGAAGTAAACAATGCTCCTCAGATTGTAAATTACACGTATTTTTCATAAACATCTTTAAGGTTTTAAATTTATCATCCTTGAATATGTGCAAACGGCATGAAACAAGGATTTTTATTCGTCCATGCTTTTCATCTTCTGATGTCTGGTTTGGCATGGTATCAGAAGGCAATAATTTTTCAATCTTTTCACTCTGATCACTCCATATTTGTAAGTCTAGGTCATTTATAAAACTTTTCCCGCAAATATCATCTACAACGAAAACTTGTTTCTTTTTTACATCTCTGTACTTAACTATGTCGGTTGGACAAGTTACAAATGGAATGATATCATAACCCTCATGTGATTGTAGTTCTAGTGCTATATGGTGGATGATTGACGATTTTCCTGTACCAGAGCTCCCAGTGACCATTACAACATCATTCTCTTTTATCAGTTTGGCTACATATTTTGTTGCCCTGGTTACTGTAAATGTTTTCCCATCTTGCTTCCATTCTTCAATGTGAACTTGGTGTTTTTCTAAAATAAAAAAAAAATCAATATATTATGAGTACTATGGGTTTTTTTATAAACTCAGTTAATATACAACCGCTGGGCCAAAAAAGTGGGCAAGAATTAGTCTATATAACATTAACCCAGCGCAAGGTGACCATAAAACCAACATCTGCCCAATACAGACAAAAGAATTTAGTTACTCTCAATAGTAAAAAAAAAAAAGACGAACAAGCCCACTAAAGCTATTCACATCCTTATTTAACAATCTCGAGTGGAGAAATAATCAAAGAGTAATCAAGGGAACCAAGGTTATAGCGGTAATCAAAAGAATGTAATCCAGGGACAAAGACCAGACATGGAAAACAGACATACACAACAAAGAACATAAAGTAACTAAAATCATACATACAAAGTAACAAAAGTAAATGAGCAATTCGGACTCCACTAAAAACTGGGAGCATGGACCAGGTGCACCGGTAGGGTAAGCGTCCTCTGCTTTTCTAGAAACACCCGCCGAGTTGCTCATAAAAAGTCAAGTCCGGGGTAGACAAAAGAGGAAAGGAAAACTATGACCCGTAGAATAAATCAGTTTTCATGGTGCTGATGGATACACCATAACGATCATGATGACGACCATAAAACTTCCGTAGTGATGACTTCAATCTTGTAGCAACATAACCCTGTTCCAGAAGCCTATTTGTTAGAGTTCTAGCGCGATACAAAAAGTCTACGTAGTTTCAGCAAGCTCTGGCATAACGTATGAGTTGTGATATGAACACTCCATACGCAGGAGCCGAAGGGATGTTGCCACAGATGAAAGGAAAGTTGACAATTCAAAACCACTCCTTTCTCAAGTAAATTGTATGTTCCATTCGACGTATGGTTCATGCCCATGGGAAGAAATTGTGCTTCGCTACTCGCTAAAATATTCTTTCTTTTTAGCTGATCTGATCCAGACGAAGGCACGTCATTTCGCCAAATCCTTTGATATCCATTTGGGGGGGGGGGGATTCCTCACATCAATTCAATGAAACCTGAGATAAAATACACTACATACACTATACAGTCAGTCCCATAGCTTGATATTGAGATCGACAGAAGGAGAAAGCGTAAGACCAAAATATATGACAAATACAAGGACTTTTCATTCCGTACTGTCGACTTTTCTTTTGTCTATGGCAACATCCCTTCAACACATGCGTATACAGTTTCTACATCATAACTCATACGTTATTTCGTCTACCCGGGACTTGACACTTACCTCGGTGATTGTTTCTAAAAACAACACACGAGACGAACCTTATACTACCGGTCCACCAGGTCCAAGGTCCCAGTTGTATGTGGCGTCCTAGTTGCTCAATTCCCTTTTGTTTCGTTGTACGTGTTACTTAGGTTATTTAATATTCTTTGTTGTGTGCGTGTCTGTCTAGTCTTTATCCTTGAAATTCCTTCTTTTGATTTCCGCTCGAATTTTGGTTCCCTTGATTACTATGATAGAATGGCTCAGGCTCAGAATCTAATGGAAACAATTTGCGTGGCCCTACTTGGCCTCTTATAACTGAAAAACCGTAAGAGATATATAAAATCTGATTGAAAATCACAAATGGGGATTTCATAAAAAGAAATCAAAGTATAAAAAAGTTTTTTTAGATGTGGCCAAATTTCGTACCCCTTTAACTCCAAAAGAATCCATGATCAGTCTATCCTGTATTGAACTCTTAAAGCAGGATTTCATATGGAACAAATTTATATCAGAATCATCAAAAATCACAACAACATATTTTACTTCAATTCTAATAATAATTTTCCTCCTTTAAGCCCCTCATTTTCAGGGGGTGGGACAGCTATTAAAAAAAAAGTTCCCTTCCCTTTAATTTTAACATTGTGTTAAAGTTAAAAAAATATCGGATAAGTTTTATTCAGGTTGTCGTAAATAAATACAAGTTAACGGCAACGATAACAATGACGACAGGGTGATATTAATTGTACAATTGCAAAATTGTTGCATTTTATGGTCGTGTAAAAACGTTGGGCTAACGTTGACAAACATACGGCAACTAATTTGTACTTTTCTTTAATTTCATAAATATTTTTGTTAAATGAAATAAAAAATACGACACTCCGAATACTGTGAAAGTATTACTATTCGTGGGGTACCAATTTTTGTGGATTTCGTGGGTATGGTATACCACGACATTTGGCTCCCAAAGGAAAGAAAATATTCAATTCATTTATGAAAGAGTTGTCAAATCCATGAATTCAAGAACCTGCGCCAAGGAAACTGATTTATTCAACAGGTCATAGTTTTCCTTTCCTCTTTCGTCTGCCCCGGACTTGACTTATCATGAGCAACTAGGTGTTCTAGAAACGCAAAAGACGCTTACCCTACCGGTGCACCTGGTCCATGCTCCCAGTTTTTAGTGGAGTTCGAGTTGCTCATTTGATTTTGTTACTTTGTATGTGTGATTTCAGTTACTTCATGTTCTTTGTTGTGTATGTCTGTTTTCCATATCGGGTCTTTGTCCCTGGATTACACTCTTTTGATTACCGCTATAACCATGGTTCCCTTGAATATTTGTTCCACGAACTGATCGTTTTCTCCTTTACCACGAAAATTGGTACCCATGAAAAAGTTCTTTCACAGTAATGAAACTAAAATTTGTATTATCCAAATCTTGGTAAACGATTCATTTTGGTATTAAATATCTATGCGTATAAAATTCTGTTTTTTTAACAACATATTCAACCTCCCACATCAACCAACTACTAAAACAAAGATTTATAATTCTAGCACGGTCTATATATGTTTTAGACATGCAAGAATCACCTACTATATGAAGACTGCCACTGTCGACACAAAAATGTGTCATTGTAATTTAAGTTTCAATTGCATGGTGTTGTTTCGGCATTAAATATTCAAGTGAAAACAGTACGACTAATATTAAACATATTCGCGAATTTATTCAAGCAAATTTGCTTTTTTTGTAATCATAAGTATTTCAACATTGGATAAACGTTGGTTGTGACAATAATATTCATTGCTGTCGACTCGTCGTAGTTCTTTTATAGTATAGTTCTTAAGCATTTTATTCTAGAATAAAAATCAGACAACCATTGGACTACAATATGATCTCAAATTTGATACAACATAATTAAGTGTAAGTGTAAAAATCAGGCAAAATGGAATAAACGTGCATTTCAAAACCCCACCGATTTGACAATAAAACTCACGGATACTTTCTCTATTTGAAAAGACTGGTATTTGATCTCTGCATCATTGACTTTGCTCATAAATTTGCATGATATGGAAAGTAAGTATTGTCTTTTTACCTTGATTTTGATGGTGCAAATAGTCAAACTACACTATCAAAAGGATGTTTTTTCCATACCATGTTTCACCCACTGCCGGATTCTTAGAGTCTGACACGTAAATGTTAATGACCGGTTCTTACATATGTCTTAAATACCCTTCGTGGAGTGTCTACATTGATAAGCAGGCTGTTACAACAAATGTTTTTATTAATGTTCTTTTTTCGTTAATCAATGTCGTTTCGAATTTTTATTCTATGTTGGCTCATAGATAAATGAGAGACAATGCAAAATATTTAAAATTTCGAACCATGGATTGTCACATAAAATTAAATACGTAACCAATAAAAAATAAACTATTGTTAATATCCGTATATACCTGCGTTAAGACAACACCAAACCATTTTTGTAAGCGCCACCTCAATACCAACGAACCATCTTTAAGACAAATTTGTCCTAAAAGAGGCATGCTGTTTGAGTAGTGTTTTAAGCAAGGCCAACAATAAATCAAAAGGCAAAACATATATATTATTTTTTTATAGTTTGAAAAGTGTTTAACAAAACATGTACAACAGACCATAACAGTATTTACTAGGAACTACTTTCCTCACCCCACAACTATACAGTCCATTATCTTCAATGCCAAAACAATTGTCTGTTTAGTTATCTATCATCCATGTCATTGATTCCACATGTTATGGCTTTGCCATTAATATATGATCTTTTCGTTGTGTTATAAATGACAGGGAAGTCAAGGGAAACCGGATTCGAACAGTCATCAAAAGAATAAAATCCAAGGGCAACGACCAAACAGAGGAAAATAGACATTAACAATAAATAACATGAAAAGGCAAAATAACACGCACGAGGAAACAAAAGTAAATGAGTTTTCCGGACTTGAGCAAAACTAGGAACATGGATCAGGTGCACCGGTAGGGTAAGCCTCCTCTCATTTTCTAGAAACATCCCACATCATCATACTAATGTTTCAATGATTTATCACTGTTCCTTGTCTACAGATTGTTTTGATTACTTGTTTATCTTTGTTCTTTGTCTTTGTTTGTTGTCATAGTGTAGAATGAACCATGTGTCTGTACAGTTGTTGGCCTCGTGTTGGTATTATCATTTAGTGTTTCTTACCTTGATTTAAATACTATACCTACCACTGTTGCTTAAACGAATAAAATATTTCAGTTTTACGGATAGTTTCTTTTGTATAAAATTTACTTACATATTATGTTTAATTGAATTTAATACAACTCCGTACCTTTCATATGCCTTGGAATGCTATCGTCTTGTTCATCTGTAAGTATAAATAAAATCCGAATTAATGAGAAAAGTATTACAAATTAATAGTATTACACTAAAGGAAAGATCAGTGTTCAAATGATGTTTTGAATCGCACGTTTGCTTAACTCATTTTAGCCTGTTATAAGAATTGTTTATTCCTATTATTAAAAGAAATTTGATTCGTTGTACGTGTTATTTTTGTTACTTCAAGTTCTTTGTTGTGTGAGTTGGTTTGTCCTGCCTAGTCTTTATCCTTTAATTATATTGTTTTGATTTTGCGCTCGAATCTTGGTTCCATTAATTACTTTTTCAATAGATATTGTACATTTAAGTGAATCATGCAACTCAGTTGCTAAAAAGTAAAAGTGGGTAAACTGTCAGTACCAATCGGAACACCTCAGTCTTTCTAGTTACACAAAAGAAAAACCTCAGAGGCACTAGGCAGATGGATCTGTCCGGAATTTTACCCGTCCGATTCTAAAATTTTAGATAAACTGGTCGAATATTTTACCAATACTTCCAAAATTCTTGGAAGAGTTGTTGTTCTTTATTTCTAGTGCTATCCAACTAAAATGTTTAGCGCCACCTGGTGGATAGTACTTGATTCGCGTATGACTACAATTCCGGCTTTTTTTCCCAGAAGAAATTCCTTTTGCATCCGAAGTTTATTTTTTAGTGTAGCGGTAATGGACGAGTAGTTCCGATTGCTGTCAGTACACATGTTACAAACATGTTCTATCAAACTTTGAAAAGTTTCCATTATACTCATTCAACCGATGCAGGTACAGTACTTGTATGGCGAAAGCTTTCATTTCTATGGTATATAGGGATGGTGGGGAATCAGGCATGCGGAATGGGGATGGGAGGTTGGGGTAATGTATGAGAGAGGGTGATTTTGAATTGAGAGGATGGGGAAATTAGTGCTAAAATATTTATTTATATGAAGAAATACATTAAATTTAATTAAAAATGACAGCTAAAATGTTGACGAATTTTAAAATTTTATTTGATAATGTAAATATTTGATAATAAACACGCAATGTGGATTGTATGGGGATATGATGATTTATCTACTGAGAATGAGGAATTACATGTATTACATGTGTGGAATGAAGATGGGGACAGTGGGGAATTGGGAATGGTACATGGTATAAGTGGGAAGTTTATACTATACAAGAGCTGTATAGGGCTTGCTAATCACATCACGTATCCCTCGAATTAACGAGAATGGGACCCTACCTCCTATAGAAAAGCATTAGACGTTGTTGTTAATAAAATGTATACTGCAATCTAAGTTCTATGCATCATATTAATGCAATCAGAAGTCGCAAACTGAAAACGAATCGGTCGTCGGTTTTTAATGATTTTGATAAAAATTTCGAACCAAAAACGTCACTTAAAAGCCCTACTGATGACTTAAGACTTCTACAAATGTTCAAATAATGAAGTTCAATCCAAAGAGACAAACAAAGCGCATAAACTACTCATGACAGGACATTTTATGAGAAACAATTAAAAGTTCAAAGATGAAGTCTTACCAATTTTTTCAGCTAACTTTGTAATGGACCCTGTTATCGCATCGGTCTTCTGAATTGAAAAAAAGTAAAATGTGTAGAATAATTAATGGTAAGGATCTATTGGGAAAATCATGATAAAGAATTTTATTTTGTTAATATATTTTGTTATATTCCAGTTTACTGAAATAGGCGCATAAAAAGGACACACATGCTAGACATGAGTGTTCTTTTATACCCAACTATTTCAGTAATATTTCTCGCAATTTTTAGAAGAGCGTTTGAGTTGAGAGGCAAAATCTTCCTCAGCTGGAATTGCAGAAAAGTTACTACAAAAGAAATAATAATTGATAATTGGGAAAATGAAAATCGTCGGGTTTGTCATAGTCTTTAGTTGCAGGCTTTCATCTTTTGTCAACTTTTAGATGAATGTCGTTGAGTAGACTAAAGAGTCTGTAGTGTCCTTAATCTCAAGACCTTTGTATTAGATGAGATGATGAAAATCGCCAAATCAAGGATAATTTCGTGATCATCATCTATACATCGAATGCTGAAATGAAAGGGACTGTATCAATAGGGTTTGTAAGTCTCGCAATGGTTTCATTTTCCTTTTCGGAATTTCCGATATAGAATGTATTGAAATTCGAAGACCGATCTGCATTTTATAATTTACTTCCGGAATTTGAAATGCTGCTGCATTACAATGCAAAATCTTCTATTCCATGCTTTTATTGACATTTTTATCATGCAGAGATGGATATTTGTCATTTTGTATCAATATTTTTACACGGAAAGATGTTTTTCTTTTAGTAAAGAACTCAACGCTATGTTAAAAACGAATCTCAATGAAGCTGAATGGTAAACGAGGATCCATTCTCATGAAACCACGGAGTCATATGATGAGACTTGCATACCCTATTTGCATTTTGTTTTTGGTGTAAAAACGTTTGGATGAATTCTGCCTCGTAGGAGTGTTAAGTTATTACCAACAAGTAGATGACACAACTATAGTGTCTATAGGGGAGCCCACAGTCTGTTGAAAAACTAAACCACTTAACTGACTAAATATAGACAGATATAGTCTATCATAACGTTCATCACAGTTATCATCTCATTATCTTTATCTTGGCTTTTCAACTCTAATGCATATTTCTCGTGACCTTCGACGTGGTACTTATACCAGCACTTCAAGGTACTATTACCAGCATTTCTAGTCTCTTGTTAAGATGTAGTGTTAAATTAAAATGTTCAGTCCTTCTTTCTCTTGTCGATGAAAGGTGATACGTACAGTACATTTGCATAATGAGCGAACAAATAGAATGTTGTATGTATTACACAAAAAAGAGATTATATGTAACCTCATATGTTAGTTTTCCGATTTAATTCGTAACAATTCAGTGGAATTTTAAAATACTTGAATGAGTAATCAAGGGAACCAATATTCTAGCAGAAATCAAAAGAATGTAATCCCAGGACTAAGACCAGACATGAAAAACAGACACACACAACGAAGAACACTAAATAACCAAAATAATATATACAAAGTAACAAAAGTAAATGAGCATGTTGAAAATAATCAGTTAAGAAAGCTTGACGGTAAAAACAATGGTAAAAAATAAGTT
Source organism: Perna viridis (assembly GCA_037379345.1). Taxonomy (NCBI): domain Eukaryota; kingdom Metazoa; phylum Mollusca; class Bivalvia; order Mytilida; family Mytilidae; genus Perna; species Perna viridis. The sequence goes on along the minus strand of CM074517.1, from coordinate 27,064,597 downwards.
AATTTTATACCATGGGCCCTATACAAGTTCTTGGAAGTTTGCATCCTCCCTGTTTTGTAGTATCAGCTTCGGGCGGATTAGCATATGGTTTTCTCATGGACCGCCTCTTTACAGTAAAACGTTTCTATTCTTAAAATAAAGACATTTCTTTCTCATAGTACCACAATGTAGAGGCTGTTATTTTTGTGCACATATTTTCCGAATGTTCATTGGTTAAATTGATGGAATATTACCCATAATAATTATGGTTTCTTTCAACTTAGCATTATCTTATGGTTCTTACCTCTTCCAATTGTTTCAGTCTTTGGGAATGATTTAACAATATCTTCTCTGATCCAGTCAGTTCATCTTTCAGTTTGTTGATATCTGCTGGAGTATCAACAACAATCACTCCAACATGTTCAATCATAGCATGTATTTGTTTTGTTATATCTTCCAAGATGACAGATGTGGTACCTGCTAGTAATTTCTGACCTGAAATTGATTTAACAAGATGACAGACGTGATACCTGCTAGTAATTTCTGACCTGAAATTGATTTAACAAGATAAAAAACGCGGGAAATTAATTGCCAAATGATCCAATTATACTCCTATACAAATTCATTTATAAATCAAAGCCTACACGCTAGCAATTCTTCTCGTATTTAAAAATTAAATAATAATTCAATACGTGAGATGTATCAATACAGCTTTATCTGGAGGCTACCACAAAGCGGTTGGTGCACAAAGGTCGATGAAGGAATGTACCAAATATCAAATGGATATCAGAAAGCATGTCCAAATAACCAACAAAATACCGACAGACAGACAGTCTGCGGACATAAAAAGTGCTAAACTAAAGTCATATTCGACTAGTTGAAGTAAAATTTGACTATCAACTTCATAAAAAAAATTGCCGTGTCTGTACTTTAAAATGTTTAATTGTTTTTGTATAATTAAAGATTATATAACAGTCTGTACTCTTTTAACACATACCAAATAGAGATCGAGAGATAATTTGGTATGTATCTATCGTTACATTAAAATCCTTAAATTTCGTCCATTCAAATAACTGTAGTCATCATGATTTTAGGTGTCAAATCATTTTTATATGAAATATTTGCAAAACACAGTTTTGTACGACCGTAAACGTAAACACCCCACATATTTTCCTGACCATTTTTTATTAAGTTTTCATCATGTTCATTGTGTGCTTTTTTAATAATATGTATCTCTTTAATAATAACTCGTAAAATGTTCAACCACACTTTAAGGTAAATCTAAGCACAGTCAAGTAAATCCTCTCGTATTTGATATTAACAAGATGTATCAATAAAGCCTTATCTAGTCGCTCCCACAAATTAGTTGGTGCAACAACTTTTTGTGGTAAAAACATTGACTTTGTGGGATCCGGTAAACTTCAGCTCAATTTATGATCCTCACACAGGCTATGAATACGACAACATCACCGCAAATTTGTTAAGTCGTAAAAAAACTAACCTCGAACCATAAGAGAAATATTCTTTTTCAGTAAATGTCAATAGTAAACATTTTGAATATTTTACCATTTTGACTCAATTTTCCAAGTTGTGCGATAACATCCTCTTCCTCCTGAGAAGAGAGGCCAAGACTCCTGACAAACTGTTCAAATAAGTCAATGGCCTCAGTATACTTGCTGTCATTCCACTGTGTGTAGTTGCAATGGGCCCATAAGTTCCGTACCTCTCTAATCTACAATAAACACAATCCAAGAGTATTACACAATGAAAAAGAAACGTTAGAGAGACCCATGCTTCATTTCAGTCAAAATTTTTAAGAACTAACCCATTCAGATTGAACAGTAATTTATTATAATAGTTTTTTTTAAATATTTTTTTGTACACCGAGATTCTAGCGGAAATCAAAAGAATATAATTCTGAAACAAAAACTAGATATGGAAAACAGACACACACAACAAAAATCACGAAATAACCGAAATAAAACGTGCAGCAAAAGTAAATAAACCAGACTCCACTAAAAACTGGGAGAGTGGATCAGGCGTCGTCTGCTTTTCTAGAAACACATAAAAAGTCAAGTAGGGATACACGAATGATGAAATTTACTTTTAAGTTTCTTTCTTTAGATAATTGGCTTGCATCTAGTAAATAAGAAGCTACCTTAAAAAAATACCAAATTTAAAAAAAGAGACAAGAAATAAATAAGTAAAATATATCTTAGGGTTAGGGTTTTTTTAGATTTTTAGGTTAACGTATATTACTAATGGAATTGGCACTCGATTTGCCATTTGAAGCGTTCTAGTAAAAGATATTTGAGGTGAAATTTATGATAGAATTAGCTGGGAAAACAAGTCACAATGAATGATATATTACCGACTTTTTTCCTCAAAAGAATATAAAACCTTAGGTAAATTCTTAAACTTTAAAGCACTCTATGTAACAAATTAATATTACTAAATAAATAAATAAATAAATATGTAACTTGTATATTGTGTCTGTGTCTAGTCCTGATGCATATTTAAACAATTTCGACCACCGCTGCAAGATTAAAGGTTCCAAATTTTATTTACTCACATTCTAACAAGAGGCTTATTCAATCATATATGTATAATCTTACATATATACAAAAAATACCAGATTTATATATTGTAAATTTTGATATGCTGTACACGTGTTTCAAGGAGTAACCTCCCATCAGCAGCATTAAAATCAAATATGTAGGAAGATCATAATCTAAATATTAGTTGTATACAAGAAGTACTCATAACCAAATATATCGAAGGAGGAAGCCAAATCCATCACCGAAAGATTCTACCATATGCAATGCAAGGAATGAAGCCTCGGTGTTTTACGTATTTTCAGTTAATGACAAAATTTATGGAGTATTGTGTTATACCTACCTCTAGCTTTTGTTAGTTTCGGGGTGGGATTTATTTTTGGTACTTAATACCGGTGTGTTAAGGGTAATCGATGATTTTATTTTATAAATTGGACTGCTAATTTTGATTAACTAACCTTTTCAGCAAAGCCTTTTGCAGTTGAAGAACATATACCAGTTTTGATAATAATGCCTAGCAATGCCGATGAGTCACAGCTGTCGTCAAATCCTGTGTACTGAGCAAAGTTTGTTTGAAGAAATAATTTTGATAGGTCAACTGAATCCTTAACACGGTAATTGAATCTAGACTGCTGTTTAAGTCCAAGATGCTTGTTATTGTTGATAGCTTCATAGTTAAGAAACGTTGTCAGATGGCTGGTCAACTGTTGTGGATACAGCTGTGTGTCAATATTTTTGCTATTCTTTAGAGTCTGCCATAGTTGCTCAAGTTTTGGTGCAACATATTTCCTTAAGGCAGGGGATAGTACTGTGTTTAAACTTATCCCTACAAGAAGCCATCTTTTGTTGTTGTCTTCCAGATCACATATACATTCTGCAATCAGAAAAAGCTTAATGTTCGTTGTACCTGATTCTTAAATCACATGTACAGACATATTGTTATAAAACTTTGTATGTTACATAGACATAGCTAAATGTTCCCTTTGGAAACGTAAGTCCCTAGCCGAACCTCCTGGATACGGGTCATACGAAATTAAACACGTAAAAAAACCAGTGTATACTTCCAATTTTCATAAAACCTGTGAAATTATCCATCTTGGTATTTTTTGTTTTAGGAGAAATGCTTTTGCACAACTGGAGGGGCATTTTTATACATTATACCGGTATATGCGTTGTTGTTATCCAACCCCCTGATAGTACAGCATTTCTGCGTTTTCAATTACGACAACTATATGTCTCTAATACCACTGCAGCTTTTCTGAAGGTCTGAGGAGTATGGGATAGTGAATTATCCGTCCAAATATTTGTCTACAATTCCAGACATAGCATGAAAAAGGTAAAGTCCAATAGTAATAAACGTGTGTTATTCCATAAAAATAAAACAACAAAACACACACACACACACACACACACACACACACACACAAATGCAAACAAAAACACTAAAAAATACAACAAAGTGCAAACCATGATTTTTTTTTATCTGTAACAAATTAACCCATCAAGATATACTTTTATAAAACAGCCTAATATCTGTGAGTATAAAAATAGTATTATTAAATGAAAATTCGGTGTAAGTTAATAAAATACAATAGCACAAAAAACTTAGTCCAAATAAATTTTCCAATGAGACCCATGATGTTATAGGCACTGCAAAACATCAACTCGATCAGTAATCATCACGAACAAATTCAAGTACCACAAATTAAAATTAATGTTTGGATGGGTTTTGAAAAGTCCCCGAAACTTTGTTGCAGAATGATAATATAGTGAATGAAGAGAAGATAAGGGTTAATTTATAAGCTGTTGCCATAGATGGATGCTCCATTGAAAAACAATGGTCTGTAAATTTTGACTACAATGGACTGTTTTAAAGAGTAATACATGGAACCAAGATTCTAGCGGAAATCAAAAGAATGTAATCCAGGGACAAAGACCAGATATGGAAAACAGACAAACAAAACAAAGAACATAAAGTAACAAAAATAATACAGACAAAGTAACAAAAGTAAATGAGCAACTCGGATTCCACTAAAAACTAGGAGTGTGGACCAGGTGCACCGGTATGGTAAGCGTCCTTTGCTTTTCTAGAAATTACGAAACAAACTTATTCTGATGAGTTGAGTGGGGTACGCTGGCTTGGTACAATACCTGTAAGATCAGAAACTTTGTCTTTGATATCATCAAGCTGTTGATGTAATTCTGTTGGTGATAGTGCTTTCCCATCCGAGATGTCTACCATTATGTACAGTTGCTTAAGAAAGTAGTTATTCAGTTATCTTCTTATAAACATTGTCTTTCAATGCTTTCACAGCTTTTGACTCACTGAATAATCTATGAATGAAGAAATCAGAAAATAAAAAGACAGCATAACGAAAATAATATACCCAATAGAAAAATTCCTAAATGAACATTCAGACTCTTAGATATGTGTTTCTAAATATTTGGTTTAAGATTCAACTACTACATGTACATGTAATAGAGGACGAAGTAATCAATACCAAATTAACCTTTGAACTTAGAAGCACCGAGAGCCCGATTTCAGTCTGACGAGAAGTTAGCAGGTAATACACTTAACAATACTCATACTAATTAAGTAAGGATCTTTACTAGTTTCGTATCTAAGAATAACAAAGTGTTAAGTGGAGGGTAGTTAATATTTAGAAATCCTAGTTGATGTAAAATGTTAAAGGCATACTAGTAATCATTTTAAGAAAATATCAATATATTCAACTCTTTCCTCTTACAGGTTCCATAAAAGTCAAATGATAGCAATTTCTAGAAAAGTGTTTTGACTGAGAGACACAAAATCCATACTCTATGGCTGCTGCAGTGTAATTACAAAGGACGAAAAGGTGGAGAATTAAAGTCATCGCATTTGTCATACGGTTTAGTGGAAAGTCTTCTTACTTATTTGTTTTCAATCTAGAGATGAAGTCAAGATGAGAGGCAGATTTCAACATGTTCAGTATGTCATATTATGTAATTTTGTATTCATTTGAGAAACGAGACAAAATATTGTGGAATGGTGAACATAAAAAAAAACATTTTAGTGAAATAAAATAATAGAAAAAGAAATTAAACAGAGTAGGAATTAAGCATACACCTATTTGCGTGTTAGTGTATTTTTTAGTCCAGAACGCCCAGTCAACTATTAGGTAAACATATGCTTTTAAAGTATAAACATGCTGTTTAAAACTTAACATATGCTACATATACTGTTTAAACCATAACAATATGCTATTTAATGTGTTAACATGTGCTGTTTAACCATAAATATATGCTGTTAATATAAAGTATAAACATAATTTAATGCATATTCTTTCCAAATAAGGGAAAGTGCATTTTACTTAAAACTCATTTTATAAAATTGATACAAGTGGTATACGTTGATTTTATTGCCGGATTTGATACTTAACCCATCTAGTACATATATAGGAAATATGAATAATGTATAAGTGTTATCATACACTTGCATACAATATGAAATACGACGAGATGTCAACATACCATAGCTGTCGGGGTGTTATTTTAATGTCCATAATTATTCACTTATTACACTGAACAACATAACATAACTTGAGAACTTGTAAATGTACTATTAATTCGGACGATTTTATGTGAAAATCCCGAAACACTTTATGATTGGTCTTTTTATGACTTCTTCCTTACGTTTTATGCTGTCTGATATATCATTCTTTAATTTTCTATTTGTATTATTCATTATATTATGTGTTTCTATTGAAGCCTTTGAGAGGGAGAAAATATTGCATGCTTTTATAATTTAATGCCCCATTCATTTGTAAGATTATCCCCCTTTATTTGTAAGATAGGAAGCTTCGAAATTCGTGTTTGGCCTAACAATATTTGTATTTCGGATTTTGATTTCATCTTGCACAATATGCAAATGCAAAAATAAGACATGCTATGAAGTTATTCTAATGTTTATATGTTTATGTCATCGTATAACGCATCAAAAGTGCAGTGTAATTTCAATGTATATTTCTAATTTTAGCCCCCCTTTATTTTTGTCCCTGCCCAAAGTAAGGCATTTTTTGGCCTCTGTATATCTTCTTTCATTTTCACCTATATTTATTTTTATGTTCCTTGAGTACATAGGGTCATCTCTTTCGCTATACAAGTGTACAGTGATGTTTTGGGCCAGTTGCTGCTCACCCTGTGATGTGAGGGTTTCCTCGTCGTTCATTGAAGACCATTGGGTGGCCTTCGGTTGACATTTTCAACCCGTTGGGTAGTTGTTTCTTTGACATATTCATCATACGTATTATCGTTAAATCTTCAAGTGAAAAACAACATGAGTTCCAAATGTTGTCTGTCTATACAACAAGATAACGAGTGGAGATCACGAGACCGATTAGAATTTCCTTCTACAATGCTAAATCAGATCCGTATAAGATTGTGGGTCAGAATCTTCAACAACGTTTTTCTTTAGGATATCGATTTTTCTATGGCTAAATATGTATACATATACTCCTTAAAACAGTCTTCTTAATATGTAAGTATATACATATTCACATTATACTATTTCGAGATTTAGAAATGAGTTATATTTCACTCTAGCATATTCATTTTAGAAGATAAATCGGTGTTAATTTCCCAGTGCCCAAAGTGAATAATATTGTCGGGGGAGACCGGTTTGGTTGTTTGTTTGTTGGAGTTTAACGTCGGAGCAGCAATATTTCAGCTATATTCAGACGATGAACATGAAATTGATGATAAAATGAACATGAAATGATGATGAAATGAAAAAGGGATGGGACACTGGGACAATGGGGTCGACAAATTTTGATTGCCACTGGAAATACGGAGAGGTGGGTAGGGTCGGCAATTTAGCCTCCTGTGGCGGAGTCCTATGGTTCCTACTGCGGGAGAATACCACAGTAGGGTTCGTTAACGTGCAAGGAACGTAGCATCTTTCCCAACACGGTGCACCACTATGGTTTGCGGTCAGGTTTTCCGTATTATATCCTGACAACCCCAGCATGTAACACGCCAGGGGTACCCCATTCCACCACCTGGGCACACATCCCAGTTGCTCTGTGGGCAGAGCGCCCTAACCCCACGGCTAGGGTTCTGAGCACTATTAAGTCGCCTTTTACGACAAGCTTAGCGCGGCTGCAGGCCTATTCTTTTAACCCCCGGACCTGCATGGGGCTCGGGGAGACCGGGGAGAGGGGAGAAAGCACTGGCAGAAAGTGAATACTTCCACTACAAACACGCCATGTTAACAGACATTTCACACACTACATACCATTTTATGTTTTTGTTTTAGAATATTTGCAGTTAGGCTTTCGGGAGAATTTTTTAACTGACTTCGTTTGAAATTTTTATTTGCAATGCATTTCAAAAACAAATCATACATGTAATTCGTTAAATCCAAATGATATTGAAACCATGTCCTTATTACATATTGGTGATATAAAAAGTCAAATAACATTAGTGGGTGGGTTATTCCATACAATGAATCGTATATTGTCTGATCTTCACGGAGACAAGCACTCAATTAGCTTAAATTAAAGTTAAACATAAACTATAATAAACTGAATATTCATCTAATACCCCATCCCTTTAGACCCTCATTCTACTCGTCAGAACTGTTTAATGAGATAACGAACCATCATCTAAGTAAATGGAAGTGGGAGAGACATGCGTTTTCGGGGCCATAACTTAATCTTGACAAATAGAAAGTAATAAAAGTATTTTAACTGTTACATTCTCAGTTTTGTCTTGCAATGGGCATGAACAAACTCTGCTAAATAGCAATGTTATCAAACTTATGCAAATTAGCGGAAGTTATTTAGCAAGTGCAGTTCTTATTCGTGACATATTTCACATGCTGGTCGACAATACATTCAACGACCATTTGATACGTATACACAAAGCTCTTTGTAAGTATGATGAAGACGGAAAATAAGTCATTCATCAATATTGGAAAATGAGAGTATTATAGATCTAAGTACATGACAGTACTTACCATCTCTCTTCATAATCCAATGTTTAAAATGTCCACATTTAAATGACATGACTCACTGCTTATCGCCAGATGCTATTGCCAAGGTGAAATATTTTCAAATTGTGTTGAATATGCCAATCGTGTTTCCTATTACCATGTACTTGTTTCAATGTTAACTGAATATATCATATTTACACAATACGCATGATGCTTCTAATTACATCGTATACGTCATGCCTTTGCATAACAAAAAAAAGAAAACCAACAACAAAACAAAGAAACAAAGCAAGAATCCGGAAAGATCAAGAAGTTGAAAATCGGATTTTTATGTAAGGGGTTCTCCCTGGCTTCTGTATTTTCAGGAAGGTCGATCTGGAATAATTTTAGATACTCGAGATAGTACTACAACAATCGTTTTCGTAAACAAAAACAGGGTGTCGAATACACATATGGTGTATCTGACTGTGGTCATTCACATTGAGGCCACGCCAAAAGTGAAGTTGCGGCTGGCTGGGGTTTCCCCATGAATTTGGTGTAACTATATGAAATTAATTCGGCGGGTAACCATTGGAATAAATTATAATCAAACAAACTCGACGGTTTCTACCTATATCTAAAAATAAAATTGAATGTTCTTTCCAATATAAAGGTATAGTAAATATGTGTTACTGGCAGTTATGTCATGTTAAATTAATACCGCATTTGTTAAAGTTGCCGCGTTTGGTTTGACAAGAAAAATAATATTTTTTTCGCCTCTAATGTTAGGAAACTGACCACGTCTAATTTATAATTGCTTATTGAGTATAGAAAGATTACTTGATCTCTTGAAAGAAATGTTCTGAAATATGAACAAAAGCCTACGCACTCGGCGACACAGGAACCATAAGAGCTACTAACAATGACAAGATAAATGTATTTGACATTTTATTATTTCTTAAAAAAAAAAGGTATGGACCAGCAGCACTAGTAGGGCATGAGCCTTCTCCTTTCGTAGAAAGGAACATATGCTGAAGCACTGCTTATGACTTACTCAAACACGAGGTAATATAATACTGAGACAGAAAAAAACAAGCAAAAATGTTATACGTACATACCTAATTATAATAGAGAAAAAGGAGGTTAGTGAACTAAAATAAAATGGAGAATTGATTAAGAGCTAGACATAAGAAATGTTTTGCATTTATATTTGATAAAATGTTATAGCTTGTTGGAAATGATTATCTGAAACAGTTTACTGCTATCATACCATTTTGCCGTGGTATTAATATTGTTCAGAAGAAAATATTTGGGATTTATGACAAAAACAATGCATTTATATAGTACTTATCTTATTTTTATATGTACGAAATAGCATACCGACAGATAAATATCATGACATTTTTGAATATGTATTGTCATTTATAGTGATGACCTAGGTATTGAATTGCGTTAAGATCAACACGATTTTTTTCGCTGTTTATGATATGAAATCCCTTAAAAGATTTTTAATCAATTGCAATTTTAGTATAAAAATTCGTTCAGGTTTTAAAAAATGTAATAGAAGTATTAATATTGACCCCCCTGTTTTTAGATAAAATACACTTCTCAGACATTAAACTTCGGGAGTATTTAATGTGGCCTATTTACAGCCTAAATGTACAGGGCATGAGCAGGAAAAATGTTTGCTGCATGTATCCAAAAAAAAAAAAAAAAAAAATTCCCTTACACGCTTTTTCACGGTTACCTAACCCATATACCATGTTTAGTAGATTCGTGTTAAATATTTCCTTTTTAGTTTATGCATACAATCACTTGGTTTATTTGTGTTATTTGTTATGTTTTGTCTATTTTCTAGGTCTTGTTATTACATACTGCTCCAAGTTTTATGTAGCAGTCTTTGTATAAATCATGCACATTTTGTAATATGCGATACACATTTTTATTTTTGTTATTTTAATAACATTAGTATACGGTATAGAAGCCTGCAGAGAAGCTTGGGAATCACGAGATATTTTGGACCCCCCCCCCAATCCCCCCCAACCCTGCTGATTGCCTAGTAAATTTACTCACTAGTTTTTAAGTGTAACAACTTCACTTTCAACGATGAACACTACCTCCAAATCAATGGTACAGCTATGGGAACGAAAATGGCTCCTTCATATGCTAACATCTTCATGGGTAAATTAGAAAATCAAATAATTTCAACATCTTTATCGAAACCCCTCTCTTGGTTTTGATTCATCGATGATGTTGACATGAAATGGACTGAGTCGAAACAAAATTTAGACAATTATATCACACATGCCAACAATGTTCACCCATCAATCAAATTCACCCACGAAATTTCTGACACTAAAATCACATTTTTGGATACTACTACGTTTGTAAAAGACGGGGAAATGTCAATGGATCTTCAAAGTAAACCAACTGATAGTCACCAATACTTATCTCCCAATAGTTGTCATCCAAAACATTATACTAAAAGCATACCATGCAGCCAGGCACTTCGAATTCGGAGCATTTGCTCATCTGATGATACTACCAACAAACGTCTAGATGAACTCCGTGGTCATTTGTTATAGCGTGGCTATAAATCTACAGATATAGATCGGGGATTTGAACGTGCTAACAACATCAGCCGTAACGATCTCCTCGAGTACAAACCTAAGAAAAAGAACAAAAGGGTTCCTTTTGTGATTACATACCATCCAGCCTTTAGTAAACTCTCGCAGCTACTGCATTCAAATTGGGAAGACATTCAAAAACATCATAAGCTCTCCAAGCTCTTTCCTGGGATCCCTAGAGATGCCCTAGTAAGAGCCGAGATTTCATCCCAGCCCAAACAAAATACAACAGGCCAGTGTCGACCATGTGGAGACAAAAAGATGTAAGACCTGTACCCAGATTCTGCACACCAAAACGTTTAAAAGCTACTGCACTGGAAAGGAATTTGCCATTTTTTGCGACGTGACTTGCAAAACCGAAAATATCATATACCTTCTCCAGTGCCCATGTGGTATGCAGTACGTTGGCGAAACAGAACAACCTTTCATTAGGCGTATGAATTGTCATCGCAGTAACTACAAATGTAAACCAGACCTCCCTCTAAATCGCCATCTTAGATCTGCCGGACACACCCAGAAGGATCTCCACAACATTGTTGTTATGATCACAGAATATAATAAAAACTAGTCAAAATGTAAAAGAGTGTCTCGGGAAAGCTTTTGGATGAAGAAATTACAAACAACTTCTCCAGATGGAATAAACGAGAAAAAATATTCCATTTTTAGGTCTTGGTCTAAGGCTGGTACAGCACTACATGCTATACATCAATACGCCGTACTACTATATTTTGACTTTTTTTAATTGTTTTCCACAGTTACTTTTTATTTTCAATTTTGATAAAAAAGACCCCCATTGTTATTTTCATTCAGGCTCCTTATCATTTGCTGATGTGTGCCTTTGATAAAGGTACAATCACCCACAACGTACGTGGTTCAGCTTCTGAATCTGTTTTGATCTTGAACTTTGTGAGTTTTATGCTCGTAAATTTTTATAAGTTTTATACTCATAAGGTTTTATGAGTTGTATGCTGAAGAAGGATATCAGTTATCCGAAATATTCAATGTAAATTTTACCATCTTCTGGTGATGTTAAACATATTCAGACGTTTCTATATAAAGGTCTGAAAAATTCCCAACGACGTTTGAACTGTAAAATTTGCGATGCAAATTTTTGGTCGTTCCCTCCGCGGGACTCGAACTCGTACCGCTGTGACATCTATGGCAACACCGCCTGCACATAATCCAGCGCCCTGAACATTTGTTGTGACATGCATCATTAATTTGATCCTCTATCCTACATAATAACATCTAAATGAGCTGTCTCGTACTACCATACATCGTGTACTTAGTTACAGCCCTAGATTAATCCTACGAGGAGGAATGACCCGGCCAGCGAAAGCTGTATTTTTATATAGCCTAGCTGGCCGAGTGGTCTAGGGCGCTGGACTATGTGCAGGCGGTGTTGTCATAGATGCCACAGCGGTACGAGTTCGAGTCCCGAGGAGGGAACGACCAAAAACTTGCATCGCAAATCTGACATGTGCAGTTCTAACATCGTTGGGAATTTTTCAGACCTTTCTATACGTTTACATATCTTTCCTGTATCAATTTGATCCGACGGAACAGTGTAGCGAATAGAGTCGTCACATTCTGAGACGTTGTGTATATATATATATATATTTATCTCTAAGGAATAAGGGTTCTGTAAAAAGCCACATGTAATTTTTTTTTAATTATTGTTTTACTTTATAAATATTTTCATTACTATTATTACATGTTATTTTCATAATCGTAATTATAATTATTGCAATTTGTATTGATTATTGAAAATGAATTATATTCTATCATAGAAACTCGGAAAGATTCAGCTGTGTTTATATACACTAATAAACTTGTCATGTTCATATAACGTCCGTACCTTAAGTGGTACATATATGTACAATACATATACGAAAATGTGTTTGTTCTTTGACCATTTTCGTCACTTTTTGTTTGCTGTTACATGTGTAGTGTACTACCCTTTATAACTACTTTTTGTTAATGCGCGATTTGTGTGTGTGTGTATCGATTCTGACAAACGGGAATATTGCTGGCCGATATTTCATGCACGTATATATTTCCAATATCCAAGCCAATGGGTAGTAGCGATAAAAAGTACAGGTACAGCAATCAGACTGTTTGACTTCACCAAGGTGTCTTAAGCATTTTTTTTATAAGCAGTAACTTTTCTGCGTCGTCCATAACAAGGTGTTCACATCACGTGGTCTCACTTTTGGTGTTACAATCATTATATACATATATACGTACTTCTAATCGAAAGCAGAGAGACCGGTATATCTGGTCCTTGCTCTGTGGAGTTACCTTAAACGTATTATTTAGGCTATTTTATGTTCTTCGTTGTGTATGTCTGTTTTCCATGTCTGGTATTAGTTCCTGGATTACATTTTTTTGATTTCTGCTAGATTCTTTGTTCAATTTCTATTGTACGTAATGTACTTTATATTTCGCATAGGAAGTGTCGAAACAAAATCCAGTTCCTCCAAATTATGAAAATATTCATATTGTTGAAAACTCATTATGAGACATAAATATCAGCTGCAGTGAAATTTCGATAATTTTGTCAACGAATTTTGATAGTCCCTGAGTCGTGAAAATGTCGTCCGTAAAGATCAGAATAGAGCTGGATGTGGAATACCCCCTTAAAAAATAGAGAGAGAAAAAAAAACGAAAAAAGTTAATCCAGGTAGAATCACAAAAAAACCCCAAGTACATCTAGATGACATTAAATGGAAAGAAGTTAAATTACATAGTATACAGTGTCTTACGTTTGTTGCTTACTGACCAGTCTGGCCATATCAGGGTTATCGGCCACAATCAGAGCATGCAATAGAATTGGCGTTAATAAACAAAAAGATATAATGAATATTTTTAATCAAAGTAATGTATGAGGTACCAGTGTTACTGACCATATTCCGGCTGGAGTAAGTTAAGTATTAAAAACCTTTCATTCCTAATCTATACAAGTGATATAGCAGATGGTCCCTTTTCTCATTGTAGGGTTTTTCTGTCTATACGTCTTTCGGTCGAGCAAATTTTTGGTTCTTCCCTCCGCGGGACTCAAACTTGTACCGCTTTGACATGTATGGCAACACCACCTGCACAACGTCTAGCTTCGCAAATTTGACAGTTCTAACTTCGTTGGGAATTTTTCAGACCCTTCTATGCTTACATTATCTTCCCTCTATCAATTTGATCCGATGGAGCAGTGTAGTGAATAGAGTCGTCACATTCTGAGATGTTTGTATGATATTGCTTTGTTGTAACATGTATCGGTAATTGATCCTCTATCCTACATAATAACATCTAGATGAGCTGTCCCGTACTACCATACATCGTGTACTAAGTTACAACCCTAGAACTAGGGGTTTGACATGGAAAAATATGTGATTTTAAGCGATTTTTCGGTGGGGAGATGTACATTTTTGTCGTTGTATTTCCAAACCCTAAGTGTTCCCGCAATTTTCCCGATACCATTGTAAAGCTGGGGAATCGGGCTACGTCATGATACCTACATCTTTATAGTTTCTTTACGCATGCTGTCCCACGAAGGCCTTGACGCTCTAACAATTGAGTCACAAAAATCTTGGCTTTTTACCTAGTGGGATACACATATAGGCATATACTGAAAAAATATCCGAGAATATTCTTTTGCGACATATTGATTCGGTAATGGAAGGTATAAAGGTACCTACAATTCACCATGAAGTTGATGACTGGGGTGCACGGCGGACCCTCTCAACCCATGAACTCGGTCTTTGTACTCAGAAGCAGCTTAGAACAATGCACAGAGTGGCAGAGGCAATTAAGCATTAATTTCAAAGCTTTTTGGAAGGTCTTTGAAAGGATCCACAGAGAAAGCGTATGGAAGATCTAAAGACACTATGGAATACCCATCAATGACAAGACATCGAAACTATTGCACAATGAAAGCAAGATTGGACGGACAGTCAATATGAAGGAAACGTAAGTTAGGTCACTGAATATGAAACTACTACTAAGGGTACAGCTAGATGGTAAATGCCTGGTGAATGCAAACTCTTTCACATATCTTAAAAGCATTATAATAGCAGATGATGGTACTGAAAAAGACACAAAGACAAGGGAAAGCAAGAGGTGACTTCATCAATCTTTAGAGCGTCTTGATGTCAAATAAGTAGGAACACCAAGGCCTGATAGGACAAGATGTGTTCTATCAGTACTCTTGTATGGAGCGCTGAGTGTCGGAGGATAGCCGCAAACTTTCAAGATTTCACAACGGAATCATAAGGAAGATCTTGAAAATAATCTGCCCTGGAAAATTTGCAAGAGGGAATAAACTCCTCATCTATGTATACCATACGATATGTCACTGGCGATGGATTTGGCATGTTCTGGGGAAACCAACTAACAACATCACCAGTGTTTCCCTCAGATGGACTCCAGAAGGTAAACACAAAACAGGTTCGCCCCAAGACCACCTGGAGGCGAACCGTTGAAGCATATATGAAAGATATGGGAATGACTAGGAGTGAGCTGGAAAAGAAGGCAAAGGACAGAGAAGAGTGTAAAAGGCTAGTCCTTGCTTTTATAAGTCTCCAGGTAAATTAAAGACTAGATAGATAGGTACATATAAGGTAAGTGGTTATTAGAAGTTATTTTGAATGAGAAATACGGAATGTTTTACCAACTCTAGATCTTTGCACTACCAATTGTTTGCACGTAATTTTAATTTTCAATTTCCTTGGTACAAATTATTTCATTTCTTAAGTAGTCCAAAAAAGTATCATCAGGCAACTTGTATCTCAAATATAATATCATATTTTACACTTCTATACTTTTAAAGTTGATCGACACTTTTCCCCTTTTTAGCTCGCCTGGTCGAAGGCCATGTGAGCTATTGCCATCATTTGGCGTCCGTCGTCGTCTGTCGTCGTTATCAATTTTTCAAAACTCTTCTCTAAAACTACTTGACCAATTGGAACCAAACTTGGTATGAATGTTCGTCGGGGTGTTCTGCATATAACTGATGTGGGGATTTTTGATCCGTCGAAAAACATGGCGTTACTAAAAATAGAACATAAGGGTCAGACAGTAGTTTTTCGCATATATCTCCAAAATAGTTAGGTTTAGCCAAATTCTTTCAATAGCTGAAATGATCCTTATTTTTAGGACTACAAAAGTCTTCAAGCATAAAATTTGTCAGACGCTTTCTTATAAGAGTTTTTGTTCTTGACAGGGGAATTTTTTTTTACTGTTTTGAGTCAATGTCTTGAAAACTATGATAGATTTAGACTTTCATTTACCGAAATGATCCTTATGATAAGTCCTATCAAAATTTTCTTGAGTCAAAATTTTTGGACAACTTCTTGTTTAATTTATTGCCCTTGAAAGGCAAAATTCAACCAGGTGAGTGATTCAGGCTCCTGGGAGCCTCTTGTTTAAGTTATTAAGTCACGCGGCTGCATTGATAGCCAATATTTGTCAAACTGTTGGCATACCAGTACTTTTACAGATGAATAAACTGCGATTCTCGAATAAACAACTTAATATAAGTAAGTTTAAAATGTGATATAAAACAAAAGTCAGTTATTTGATATCTGCATTTTTAAGATTTGAGGACTGTCTAATTTTAATTTCAATAAACTGAGATTAGATCGTATATAGTTGGGTGTCTTTTTTTCCAAATGTTGTTCTTGTTGTTTTTATTGTTATTATTATTTTTTTATTTATTCATTTTTTTTTGGTTTGATTGTTTTTCACGTATTTAGTCGCAAAAAGTTAATGATCTAAAATGAATCATATCTTAGTTTTTTTTCTTCATGTTTTTTTTAAAGAATCATCATTGATAAAAAAAAATCATCACTTATTGGTGGATCTGTTCTTGTGGTTTAGAAAAAAAAAATGTGTTTTTAGTTGGAATCTTGAATTGGTAAATTTGTGTTCAGAACATGTGTATTTTCAAAGAGATTTTACTTTTTAGCGGGAAATTGAATTTATGGTTTGCCCAAACTACTCAAAACACGAAAATTTGAGCCCAACAAACTTCAAGACTGAATTCTTCTACCACAGTATGTATGTCTCTAAGCAATATACTAAGATATTACCTCTTTATCTTCTGTTAGTAAGTCATTAAAAGTTTCAGAAATAATGGAGAGATGCTAAACGCCTACGTGGAACTATCTTTTCGACTAAGTCATTTTTTTTTTGCATTAACAGAATTTTAATAGGTGATTAGGTGATAGTGAAATTGAATTATATTTGCTTGTATAAATAGTGAGATTCGTGTAGCTATCCGAAAGTATGGGCTTACTTCTAGTACACCAAAAGCCTATCTTAAATATATGGCAATATGGGTTCTTATAAAATGTGCAAAAGGACATTTATATGAGACCTCATTTGGCACTTTATTTTTTGTTTTATGTAGTAAGTATCAGTCTTTCTAAAAATCAGACAGAAGGTGATTCAGGCATGTCAAAAGCCCACCGAAATCAGTTTTATTTCTTGTTCAGAGACAGTTACTGATCAAATAACCAGTCTTAGTTTTTCATTTGGTTGTTACGCTTCTGAGGTAAAACGTACATAGATTGCACATGAAATTTGCACTTGGCAAGAGTTATCGTTCTTGATTTGCTTCTTTTGGTTGATTCTAGTGGGAGATGAATGTATGATTTTCTAAACAGTGCAGAAAAGATTAGCGTTATTTGAAAGTATAGCATATGTAGACTAAAAAAGCATCGTTAGTTTGGTGGGTTTTTCTACACCATGAATCACTGTAACATTGGCAGTGTCTGAATTTTATGTGGACTGGTACTTAATATTTATCAAGTTCAAGGACGCCTTCCATATGAATTTAAGGACTTATCCCTGATCTAGTTACCTTAATAATGATATATACGTGTTTGAATCTCATTCAAAATACTCGGTGATATCTCAAATCGCACTTCAATTATATCTGACATCAAACTGTATGTCTTACAAAATAATCTGACATCAGTATGAAGATCCTAAGTGATTTAATTAAAACAAAAGGTGTTAACGTTAAGGTTGATAAATTGGCGACATCCACAAATGAACAAAGATATCCCTCATTCAATCAGGACAATTGCGCGTGTTTTTATTCATCATTTAATATATTATCTTCAAGGCTGGCAGTACTTCTGTAATTTTTGTCTAGTTAGTCCATTTTCTTAAACATTTTTTTTTACCTTTTTGTAACTTCTATTTGATTATTTTCGGCAATGTTCAAGATCAGTGTGTAAATTAAATTGCGTGTAAAGCAAACGTAAGGAATCCACTAACATATTCAAAATATTCATTAGAATTGTTTTTAGAATACAAGTTTATTGTAAATATTAGAACTTACCAACGGTTCCAGGGTGTGGATTCATAAAAAATGGGTTGCAGGCTATTTGTACCCTCATATTGCAATGATGTCTACACATTTTTTTTTCAACGAAAGGAGTGGTTCCAACCACCGGATCCTCTCCCGACTGGACCCCCCCCCCCCCCATTTTGCCTGGTATTAAAAATAAACATCGTTAACTTCCTTCCCTGAATGGTAAATTATTCCAGGTATTGCTATAGATGTGACAAAGTACAATGTCAATTCCAATTGGCTATCTGTCGTGATATTTTTTTCATTACAATTCTTAATATCATTTTCTCTTTCTAAAGTTTTTCGTGCTTTTGATATATAAAGATATATGAATCAGGGACCGATCCAGAATTTATTTTTAAAATGGGATACAGGCTATCATTTGCTCACTCATTTTCAGCTTTTCAAATCCCCGACATCTCTGGAATATATATAACTGAATACATTTTTGATTCTCCGTTTCTGTGAAAAAAAGACATGGTTTGAATGCAATCGTATACGTTATTCTTTAGCAACCGATCATAGCATTTCGTTTGTATTAGTTTTTCATATATTTTAGTGTTTGTTGTCCTTAATTACTGATATACGCAGAACTGATATATCAAAGGTCGCTAACTAGTACTTAGAACAGCGTTTTATTACACGAAAAAAATATATATTAAGTTCATATTTAAGACATTGTACACGGTGGCATGGTAGAGATAAAAAGCACTCAATAAAGCGTTTTTAAACAAATGCAATAGTCTAAACAAATATTAGTTTTGGTTTCAGCCAGATACTTGTTGCCAGGTTCACAAAGACAACTATTTAATCGTTACAAAGAGAATAAGCACTTGGGCTAATCTTTATCAAACTAAATCATGTTGCTATCATTATGCAAGTGAAATGTAAATTATGAAAAATGAAAGTTTATTAACGAGACAAATCTTGGTAGGGACAATTCAAATAATGATATGAGCATACTTTGGACTACTAATAACCCTATTGTTTATTAAATGATGGCGGGTGGTAGAACTACAATCAAGATTTATATCTAATTTTGATGAGATCTGACGAAGCAAAATCGATTTAATTCTGATTATTTTGATCTTAATCTTGTCTTCCACAGGGGGTATAACATTGAGGAAAACAATATTGTGGGGATCCTTTAAGGGTTCCGGCTTATATAGAAATACGATTAGCGCATCTCCGAGTCAGTTTGTCGAGTTTATGTACTCTGAATTTTAAAGGCGTTCGATCTTTTGATAGTTACTTTTATTTCTTTAATCGCATTTTAAAAAGTGTACATTTTCAAATCAAAATCGGATATGGTGACTTCATTTAGAATAGGCGTATTATAAAACGCAATAATTAAGTATTATCATATATAGTTTTGAAGAAGGCATTTAAGTCGGAAGAAAAATATTTTTATCAGACAAAGATCTAATTTGAAATTTAACGGAAACAATATTTCTATAGTTGTTGATCCATGCATAATATTTTTGTTAAAGTCGCGGTAGCCACGAAAATTACAATTATAGAGGTACTGTTGACATATATCTTCTGTGGAGTTTGATCAACAGTTATTAAAGGGTCCGGACGGGAGTTATCTCAAGAATCTGATCGTCAGATACGAACCGGGTACCCTTTGTTTAAAACCCAGTGGGTACAGGTATAAATTGACAATAATCAATACGTTCTGGCACTGACTACAATAACACTGGTCCGTCAAGAGGTGCCGAGCAGCGAGAACTAACGTTTGAGTTCGAAACGCTTGAAGATGGGAGATAACTTTCACGTTACGCATAGATATGTTCTCGACAACGATGTACGATACATGTACAGCGGAAGTCCACTTAGCATGATGTACAGGAATCCTGACTATCCGAACTTTGATATGCTCCGGCTTAACAGAGAAAAAACTGAAGTCAGAAGGAAAATCCTGCAAAATCAAGTCAGTGGAACATTTTTGGTTCCAAGAAACCCTGCGTTGCGATCTTTCTCACGTCATACCGTTAACGGGATGGTCAACCGTCTTCAGAGAACAACAATAGCAAGAGTTGGAGTTTCGGACGAAAACCTCGACAAGCTGCGTTGCAAGGAAGATGTAATGGAACCAGATAAATCTGGGTTTGCATCTTATAGAAAACTTCCAAAAGACAAAGTGGACAGGATTGTTCAAAGACTTTTAAGGGGAAAAACTCTGATGAGTGCAATGAAGGAGTATAAGGCGCCATTGCCTCTGATGACTGGATTATCAACCTCTTATACTAAGTTGGCAAATTCTAGAGCTTTAAATGGTGTAACCCCTGTTAGAGTTTGACGAGAGATAGTGTAGGTATGTGTTAAATGTTACATTTTTATCTGCTAATATTGTACTGTGAATATCACGCTTCCGATGTTTAAGTAGCTTTGTTTGAAAGTTTCAAATGTTAAAAATTTAAAAATATATTTGCAACTGTAGCTAAGAGTAAAAAATATCAACCTAGTGGTTGAACCATGGGAATCCGGGGATTGGAATCCCTTCTGGACTCCTTTCAAAATTCCTAGATCCCGCTCCTGAAAATATCAACTACGT
The DNA here is from genome assembly GCA_037379345.1 of Perna viridis. Taxonomy (NCBI): domain Eukaryota; kingdom Metazoa; phylum Mollusca; class Bivalvia; order Mytilida; family Mytilidae; genus Perna; species Perna viridis. Next base: position 27,043,575 of record CM074517.1, on the reverse strand, counting down.
TATTTCGTTTTTTTTTTCTATATCGTAAAAAAGCAAGGATCTTTATATCGCGTCAGTTTGATTACGCGGTTACCTTTTGTTCTTTTTTTAATCACCTTGTTCGTCAAACTTATCGGTTATATAACATCGCTTAGTAGTTCTTGATGAAAGTTAATGCCAGACCGTGCATGTGAGACCCATTCCAAGTTTTTGATAAATGTTACAATTGTCTAACCTCTCCCTATGATTTCAGCTACTATATAGTATATATATAGTTTTCGATTGTATAAATGCGTTATTGCCTTTTTCATTTTAAGTTAATGCTATTCGGTTCACGGACAAATCCAAAATTTATTAAAAGGGGGAACCCTCCCCTAGATCCGCCACTGCATGCCTTTGGATTATTCCAATGCTTGGAACAAATTTGCTTACACTGTTCCTCCCTGTTTTTAAGAAATATATATTTAAATAACAATGAATTTTTAATTACCAAAATATAGCCAAAATATTCATATTTAATTGTAACGAAATCTAAATTCTTTTTAGTTTGATTTCTATATTTACTGTGTTTTAAACGTTCATGTAAATTGGCATTTTTTGTACTCGAGAATACAAGATTTAGAAGGTTACAAGATTTTTACACGCAAACATTAAAAAAGTGCTTATATAAGTCAATCTATCTTTTGTTCACAGGCGCTGCTCATACAATCACACCTTCTAAAAGATGACGGATGTCATGCGACAAAGACCACATTCTTTACAAAACATTGGGACGTGGCCATTTTCCTTATGTTGTCTTGTAATCTGTTCTTTTTGTATTTGTGTGTATTTAAACCAATTCTTGTAAGATTTAAGCAACCGTATGATTCTTGGGTGGTTAGCTTCAGATGATCTTAAGACGTTATAATGTGAATTAAAGCTTTCATGTTCATGCTTCTCCCGCAATACAGATATAGTAAGAGTTGGAAGAAAATCAACTCATCGGGAAATGCGTGGATACATGAAGAAAAAAATATCAAATATAGAAAACGGAATTCGAATCGACATCCTACTGGGAATATATATGTATTTTATTATTTGTGTTTCTTCTACATGTCTGTCTTTGATTTGTTATATGTTTATCTATGAATAACTTACATGCAATAAAATATTATAAACACATAGACAATGCCCTGATATGGTGATCACAATCTAAATTCAATAGAAAATAGATGGGAAACAGCACCCAGTCGGATGAATCCTTTATTAGGGGACTGCCACTTTTTGAAAATGAAAACGTTGAAAATAATTATACTGGCGTACAACTAGAAAATGAATTTTCTGGCCCGAGTCCATATACTTTCTACAGACATTTGACGCAGGATAAGAATTGACCACAATCGAAATGACAGCTTTGTGATCCTTTTAAAAATTCCTAATGTGTTCCAGTCACTACCACTTAAGTCAATCCCAGCCTTCCTTTGAGCTATGGCACTTTGTGGTACAGTATTAAGAAGATCCATTCCTTTTCACTCAAGTTAATATAAAGAAATCTGGAAAATCCTTATTCCTTATATGGGTAAAGTCACAACCCTTAAAATATATCCAAGTCTTCTTGTGGCGGTATGACCCCTTGTGGTACAATTTGAAAGAATCCATTTACTTATTGTCATATAATCGTAAGCATTTCTGGAAAATGCCTATTTCAGGCCTCTTTTTTGACCCCTCAATCGTAAAAAAATGTTAACTCTCACGATCAATCCCAGTATGACCTTGGTGGTATAGAATATTTTAGTAAAGGATAATCTGAGGCAGTTATAGGAATTGAAAACAGGAAGAGAGCATATAGGTTTTAACTATTATTGTCAACATGTAACTACAACTGTATATCATAAAAGAGACACCTTTCTATAAATTGATATTTTTAATAAGCTTCTATAAAAACACCAGTTGATCACCTCATCTATTGCAGTTTGCTGATTGAATAAAACAGTGTGCATAACAAAATACTGTAATAATACAGCTAAAAAATATTTCATATAGCTACATCTAAAAATCATGCAGAGGGAAATGTTTGATTTCTTAAATTACTAGTACATGTAGTTTCAGGTGAATACATCAGGTGCATATTCATTGTAAAGAAAACTTCATCAACTTTCTAAAGGTCTACAAAAACAAGTTTACAGAGTTTTTGATGTATACAAATACATCTAATGGGCATAATCCAAGTTCAGACTTGAACTTTCATATGTCTACATGATTTCTATGTAACTGGTACTTAACTGAATAGCAAGCAAAAAAAAAATAATACTACAAGCAAAAAATTATGCAAAACGAATTTCAATACAACCTTTGTTGAAACAACATTAAGACATAAAATAAATTTATTTGTAATTTACAACCATACTCATGAAAATTTAAACTAAAAGTAATCAACAGAAATACAACACCACATGTAATTTGATTACAAGTTCTTATAGAAAGTAAAATACATCAATAACAAAATTGATAATGACAATACAAAAAAAGTACCTTTCTGTGTAAGAATCTGGCAAAGTGTTATAAGGTGTGGCACATGGAGGAAGAAACAGAGATATTTTATTGCATTATTCAAGTATTTTTCCCTCATAACCCCCAAAAATAACAAAAAGAGTGTTTGTAAAGTTTGCCTTCTTAAGACATGATTTGTCAAGTTAGGTTGAATTGCACTATAATTGCAGAAAAAATTTACACACTTTTACCCTTTATAGGCAGTCAAAAAATATGTATGTCACAGACGTTTTGGGATTAAATTAAATAGCATTCTGTTGTTTGGGTTACTGAATATATTTTTGGCACAAAAGACTAAATTGGGAAAAATAATGTGCCACCCCCTGTCTGTTTCTTACACAGAATGGTACTTAACTATCATTTATTATGTATAAAATGTAAATTTACATCTATCAACAATAAAAATTAAAACAATTGATTAAATCACAACACTTAAAATATGAGGGTGTAAAAACATCTTTTTCATTCTTGGGAGGGGACTAAATAGGAAAAAAAATAGACTGTGCTTAATTATATCCAGCCACAATATATGAATGTATAATGTCATAAACTACTGTTTGAATGCTAAAGGCTTATGTATAAATATGCTTATTTGAAATAAATGACAAATTCACTCAATGAACCATTCAAAATTGTACCATTAGCACACAAACATTGAATTTAAAAAAATACAATACATAGAAATTGTCACAACATTTATTTAAAAACAGTGTTTTCAACAGCTATGATATTAAACTAATGGTATGATTTTTTTCCTCTCAACAAATTAAAAAATGATTTATATATCAACAAATGCATGTTTCTAAACTTTCAACTGATTCAACAATTAAACAGTATTACAGAAGTAGACCTAGGGTAAGGGACATAACTCTTGAAATCAGTGATATGTTTGTATCATATTAAAGTTCACCAAAGTCTTCCAAGCTTTCATTTGAAACAGAATAAAATCAGTCCAAGTTACTTTGCTGCTTACATGAATTGATGTAAAATGGAAAATACAAACAATGATTTGTAAGAGTTATCTCCCTTTACCTAGGTCTACCTCCTTAAAGTCTCTCCTTAGATAGGAAGACAAAAATATTTTGATTTGGCTTGTCAAACAATTAAGCATTATTTCAAACTTTACTTTTGCATAACATTTCTTCCTAAAACGTGATGTTGGGAAGTTTTCTTTCTAACCCTTAAATTCAAACATTATTTTCCCTGCATCATGAAAAACATGATCCTATGGAGCAGCATAACAAATAGAGTGATTCACATCAACAAATTATATTAATTATGACAACAGCGACGTAAATTGTTTAATTTAGTGAGCATGTTCAATTTGAGGTAATAATTCATGGAATATTTAACAATCCTGATTTTTTGGTAATGATAAAGACCAAAAGAACAACAACATACAATGTAGAAATGTCAGGGCCAAAAAATATATACCAGTCAAAATGAATAACAGTTTTGATATGAGTATGTAACAACATTAAAACTACTACAAACTAAAATTTCTAATAAAAATATTGGCTCAGTAAAATGATTGATGTAATATATCAAATGTAAGTACTGAATCCTATGCTAAAATCATCAAATTTTTAATTAACATATAGGGAACTTAAATAATAAAGCAGCCTCTATCGGTCGGAGTACCTAACAAGGATAAAGCAATCGGAGACAGACTGAATATAACGACTGATATTATTTGGGTAACATATAGGGGGCTGACTCATCATTTTTTCTTATTTTAAATCTTTTAAAAGATAAGATGTATAAACCTATAAAGACATTTTTCATCCTATAAATCCTAGAAGCTAAGGTCTTTCATATATAATTTTTTGGTTGTCAGGTTACATTTCATGAGAACAAATTAGAGTGGAAAGCATTTCTGAATTACCTTTGAATCACCCTAAAAGTGATAATAGTGCTTTTTACAATATTCATTGCCATCTTAATGATAAAATGGATGCTTCTTTACTTAAAAAAAACAAAAAAAAATGTAATGAGACACCCTCAATTGAGATTAGTTTGGACCTTAGACCAAGACATTATTTCTAGATGGCTTGATGTCATTCCAGACAAAAAATCCTTTCCATATTTCATGGGAACTTCAAAGTTCATACATGTTCTATACTTATTTAAAACTGTTAACAATTTGAATCTTAATGAAAATGGTAACAAAACTGACGTACAACAATATAGTATGATGTATGCTGCTTTAGCAAGCAAGCAATATAACCCCAGGAATATAACTAAACTATAAAACATAGACTACACAACCTATGCAGCTTAATTAAAGACCTATTTTTCTATTTGATACTACCTATAATCATAAATGAATAACATGGTTATAAAAAAAAAAACAACATAAAAATATATGTATATTTATCTATATTTTTGAACCAATGCAAAAGGATATTAAATTTTCTCTATATCATCCATGAACATACACATATATTTATATTTTAAGCATACTAAGTTATATACAGTTTAGTATACTTATAATGCAAGATATCTGCTATCTATACTTATAATGCAAGATATCTGCTATCTATTCAATTCAATAATGCAAGTATATTATTGTATCCTAAAATACATATATGAAAGTATGGTAAAATCAGATCTTTTTTTTGGCATTAATATACATTGAACAAAGATATCATAATCACTGCTAGTAAATCAGTATGATAAATTGGGAAAAATTCCTCTTTGTAAATGCAGTGTATAACCTTTCATGCTAATTTTCTGAGTAAGCTCCATTTTTACTTCCACGAGGTAAATGTTAAAACATTTTTTAACCAATTTATATGGAAAGTGTAGCACTTAACTCGCAGAAAAGCTTACCAAACTTGCTCAGAAAATTGCCACGAAAGGGTCTAATTTTGGGTTTTCTTTCAATTACTTTGTGCACTCTAACATTTTAAGCCATTGGTCAAATAATAGATTATACTGCCAAATAACAAACAAATGTAGAGAAAACTTTCCAGTTAACAGTATTAAAAAAGAAATGTTTTTATTTCAAAGGGAATTCACCATTACTCATAGAATGTAAACCCAAAACTAAATATTGTAAAACTTAATAATAGTAATTAATCATATTAATTGTAAAATAAAAATACCTCAAAAGATTCAATTTTAATTCATAATCACTGATCATCAACATCTCAAACTACATATAAAAGCCAGAACTAATATTACGACAATAAAACCTGTCAACAACAAACAATAAAATAAAATATGTAACGCCATCCAATTCCAAAAATTTCTTCTTACATATTTATATGTATTAATATTCTGAACACTTGTTATTCTGAAAAAATCATGAGTGGAAAAATCATTGCTAAAATTTCCTTGATTTTACAACACCAAAATAAAAGCAGAGGTTGACATTATCTGAGGAAAATATACAATAAAAAAAAATTGTATCAAATGGTAAAATTATAATTCCATTTTAAAACCAGTGAAAATAAAGTATTTTGTAAGCCAAAGAAAAGCATGTCTGTTACGACAGGTTTCACTGTACAAAACATACATAGAAATATACACTCCTTGAAACGTTCATGTTTCCCATTTAAGTGTTCATGTATTTTTCATCAAGTGTTTACAAATCGTTTTGCATTCGTTTATCGTGCATTTAAAGGCACACTGGGAGTGTTTGTTTATTGTGCATTTAAACACACGATAGGAGCATTCATTTAAACACACATCCGTTCATCGAGCCTTTGTTTAACGTTTAGCGTGCATTTGGGTATCGTATGCATGGGAAAACTAAACATCTCAAGGAGTGTAACAAAATAATTCTTCATATGAAGGGAAGGACCTACATGGACCTCCATTCTGAGAAGTTGGTAGTGTCCTCCCTGGTAATGTTAGATACAATGGAATTAGGTTTCTTGTTCCTGTTAACAAGCAGTACAGCACTAGATAAGTAACCACCGGCATCGCTGATCTCACTGAAGTTAACCTTGTGCTTGGCATAGGTTATCTTCTCATCCAAAATCTACAATGATACAAGGCATAGAAATTACACTAATGTTTCATAAGCAGAAATTCAGTCTATTATCTCCCTTGTTGGAAAAGTTAGGAAGTACATGTACGTTTTTTCCTATATGTAAAGATAACAATTATGTGTATTCCCAGGAATTTGCAGTTGTCTTATTATGATCAGGTTTGTGCCAGCCTACAATTTGCAAAAGACAACATTTCAGTAAGACAAACATGTAAGGTAGTATTCTTAAATGGAGATTTTAGAAAAGATCATGAAAATCTGATTTGTCTGTGCACATGCTAATGGACTTTGTCAGCATACTGTATAAGTACATTTGTACATTCTTTCACTTAAACTCAATTATTTTAAATAATAAAAGACAAAAATATCCTAAATAAGATCCACGAAAAGGGGTGGTCAGAGTGGATAGCAGTTCCAACTTCCCTCCCTAAATTGAAATTGGAAAAGCAGAATAAATCATCAATCCAAATGTCCATTACCCTTACTCTTGATTCCTGATCCTACTCCGATAATTTCTTGCAATGTGCCGAAACATAATAATCATATGGTGCTTGATTCATATTATAATCATTTATAGATGTTTTTACCCGCTATAGTAGGTTATTTATTATCCGAGCTCAAAAGCATTTGGCTAATTTACCTGCAAAGGTATTTCTATGTCCAACAGATGACCTTTCTTAGTATACAGGTTTGACACTTTTAAATAGCAATATTATATTATGAAAATTTGCTCTGAAATCTTCAGGACACAACTGTGATTAAAGAGAGATAACTCTCCAATAGCAAACAAAACAGATAATAGACCCTTTCACACTTAAATTTCTGAGCAGGATCATTTGGTACTTCCCCAAAGTAGGTGTAACTGTTAGTTTTTACAGGAAAATTCTACCAATTACCTTACAGAAGTACCAACTGAGCCTGCTCAGAAAATTAGCATGAGTGGATGTTTTAGCTAGTAGTGAAAGATACTGTTACAATTTGTTGTATGATTAATGTTATTAGACCTTCAATATATTAAGGCCAAAAAAATTAATACTCTTGTTTCCTGCTACCAGCAAGAAAAAAGTAGGGTAGATGCATTGCACTATGGAAATGACTTTATTTAAAAAAAAAAACAGACAAACAAACATTTAACATTGAGTTATAATGAGGAAACAATCTAGACTTTAACAATGCTTGGGCCAAAATGCTCATAAAAAGTTAAGGGTAGGTAGGGTAGCAGGAAACTGACATATGTGTACTATTTTGTTTGCCAGATGAAATGAAAATAAAAATGGACATGACAGATGATGATACAAGGTTAATGAAGAGGATGAAATGTTATGAATATCAAACTTTTAGAGATTGTTGCACATGCATATTTGTTTAAATATTTAGAAATATTGAATATGAGTGAAATATTAAATAATATCCAAAGATATATTTGACTGTTTTAAAAGATGAGTTTTTTTGTTTTATTTTCAATATTATCAAATACATGTATGTTTACTTAAATCTACATTAATTATTAAGCCTATACTACTGACATGTGTTACTTATTGTGAAATAAAATATGTCATATATATCATATGCATAAATCAAATCCAGTAAAACAATGGATTCGCAAAAACAAATTTACTGAAGCCAAACCATGCATACATCAAGTTAAATAAACTTATTATTATCAATGTTAGGACAACAGGATCAAAATACATGCTGTTAACAACCAACACCTTTATCAATGTGTTAAAAACAAACAGATGAAAACCCATTTTATGTAATATGTACATGTATGAAATAAAGCAACAAGAAAGTATTCCTTCTAGCATTATTGGAACAGAACTGAACACTGGCAAAAACTCACAAACATTCATATAATCGTGGAATTTTTCTGGTTTCTTGATAATATGATCCAATTTATCTGGAGATACTGACTTAAGTCCACTAACAAAACATCAGTCATTAGAACGAGGACCAGGAAAGCTTCATTAGCCTGATGGGCTAGTATGTTCTTAAAACTCAAGATAATGATTATAGCAAAGGGCAAGTTGATTATATTCTTTGCTAGCCCTGTGGATTAATGTGTGGATGAAATACTTTCAAACCCAATAAAGTTCTCAAATAACAAATGCTAAAAACAAATTATGTCACTTTAAGGCTGAATACAGCTTTTTTGAAACAGATGAATATTTGATGAGAAAAAATTGACTTAACATTATGACGATTCAATTCCTTTTTAACATGACAATTCATGCACATAACTAATTAAAGAACCTTCGTGAGCGGGCTCATATACCCCACATATCCCCATGTTCGATATTCAAGTAAATTTGTTTGTAAGAGAAATATATGAAGAAGGACCCTGACATAAAAGGAATAAGACTTTAGGCTTTAGACCTTTATTTTCTAACAAAATTCTGTTTCTCAGAATGGTAGTTTCATACGCCAGACTGTGATTTCTTTGAGTTTTAGTTAATCCTAAGTAAATATCATCATAGCGGAACAAAACGTACACTTGACCTGTAACTTATCATGGTGAACTTATATACCAAAAATCATGCTATAATCTGCAAGCGTTTAGAAAAAAAGTTCTAAAAATGGTTATTTCTGTGAATTTAGCTAAGTTCAAGGCCCATAACTTCGATAAAAATCATCAGAGCAGAATGAAACAAAAACTAGACCTGTAACATATCATGGTGATCTTATATACTAAAAATCATGTCAATATCTGCAAGTGTTTAGAAACAAAGTCCGGAAAACTGTTATTTCTATAAACTTCGCTAAGTTCAAGGCCAACAATTTCGGTAAAAATCATTAGAGCGGAACGAAAGTTAAACTTGATCTGTAACTTATGGTGAACTTATATACCAAAAATCATATCAAAATCTGCAAGCGTTTAGAAAAAAACTCTGGAAAACTGATGATGGACTGACAGGTCAAAAACAATATATCCTTCGCAACTTTGTTGCGTGGGGTATAATGAAAATTCAAACCATTATCATAAATCATATAAAAAACATTCAACCTGTGTCTGATTAAGTACAAACATTTGGTTCTACATGTACAGTTACATAATGTATGTAACACAAATGTTATACAGTGGACATCATAACAGGAAAATTTATGTACTTGTTCATATAAAAAATCTTTGGATTATCTCCCTTATGTCATAGTTCCTCCATTGTATAAACTAACTAGATAAACAAGATACATCTGTATCAAAAACACATAGGTAGCACACAGCAACTATCTGTAGTCATGTTAAAAAACCTAAACAACAAATGCAAAACAAAAGAAAAGGCATTGAAAACATAAAATAAAATCACAATTAAAAAATCGAACTAACAAAAATATATTCCTCAAGCTGACTGAACATCCAACCATGGCATGCATTTAAACAAGAAGATCCTCATACTACCTTAGGGCAAGGTGGAAATGACTTTACGGTAAAGGGTATTGCCCAATACCAATAAACAACTGCTGATCAGGTTTCCACCTGTTTTTGTGAACTCTCTTAAAATCACTTCATGATGAGGGAGGTCACAATCTAATTTATCTTGTATAGCCTGTATAGAAAGACATTCTAAATCTGTTATTAAAGCAATAAAAAAAGTAATTATTTTTCTTGTCTACATGTAGCTTGGGTGCTAATTTGATTGATCAAGTATTAGTAATGTCAAGTTAAAAATTATCTGTATCCAGCTACCAATAAGGACAGTTACAAAATATACAAACCTATAACATAAATAAATCAAAGAACATTTTCTGTTTTTTTAAAGCAATTTTTTAATTTTTTAATCCTGAAACTGGTTGGACTAGTTTTTATAAAATTGATTATTAATATATTACTACATGTTATACATGTATGCCTTTAAGCAAAATAATACCTGTACAAGTTTTGTTTGTAATTTGTTGAAATAATTGACTTACATATGTAAAAAGGTTATGTAATGTTTACAAAGATAAATACATACATGTACCCCCAAAAGGTACATTTGTTTATTAATTATTGATTTAGAATCCTTCTCCGTAGAAAATCTCTGTAACAACCTACATGCACTATTCAAAATCAGAGTTGCATCATTGACAGATAGGGAAAATATTTATTTAGTAATTTAGCAATACTTTTAAAGTAGCAATACTAGATTGATTTACCTAGCCAAAGCCACTAAGAGTAGAAGTACATGTACTAAGTATGAGATTTTATTGAGAAATATGAATATGATTATGATTAAATACAAGTTTCAAACTGAGATTCACCGAATAAAGCAAAGCTTTCATAACAGCACCAATGCCAACAATAATTATACAGAATATATTCTATGACTGAATAGCAATTTCCAATACATGTACACTGATTATAATAGGATAGGATAGCTGATATAAATTATATAGAAAATGTGTCATGATTAATAATACTGACATGTGTTACTTATTGTGAAATAAAACATATCATACATAGTATACATGTGTAATATATATCTGTTACTTGAATTTAACTGCTTCTTTTACATGTTTAAGATGGGTGAGGTGTTTACATATATACAGGTGCAAATGTATCTGATATAAATTCCCTTGAAAAATGTAATACTGTTATTCATTCTAAAACATTTTATGACATCGTCACAATCATTGATTAGTGATTTATCAATCATGTTTATCATTACAGAAGTGACGTGACCAACATCACACAGGAAAGTGTGATAAATGTGATTATTGTGATTAATATGATTAGCAGTCTAGTTATTTCCCCTACTTACACTGTAACTTTTCTCTCCTATTTCATCCCTACTTCTATGTATCAGCCTTCCATTAACATATAACATGTTAGCAGCGTCATCACTATCTAGTCTTAAGATTCTGTACTTGTACTGTGCTAAGTCTTTCATTTGCTACAAAAATATACATTTTTAAAAAGTCAAAATAAAAGAGAAAAACATACTTGTCCTCATCTACTATTCAAATTATACCAACCTTGAGAGATTTTTCTTCAATCATGCATCTACAGCTGGAGTAATTTAAAGAGGGATGTTGGGACATTGCCCCCTTAAAATTCAGAAATTATTTTCTATATCATGAAATCTTGAGACTTCACAAATTCTACACCCAGTAATGCTTTTGCCTTGATTCACTCTTCATTTAATTCTACACAGGCAAATATTTTTCATGTGAAATTCACTAAACATGAATTCCATGTGAACATTTTGTGTGAATTTCATGTGAAGGCTCCATTCACCCAAATTTCATGTGAACTCTGTCAATTAGTTTATTTGTTCAATTCAGGTGAAAATCATGTGAAATTCATGTGAAATAATTTTGCCTGTGATGCCCCATAACCTGAAATGCTAGATCCATTCCTGTTTACAGGCATAAGACTTAAAATAGCTTGACTACAATTAGTAAAACTACTTTCATGATTTACTGTTTTAACATTGTTGAAAACCCATGGCTGACTACAATTCATACCTCCCTCCATCATGGTTTCCCAATGATGCTGTTTTGGTTTGTCTACATGAACTAGACATTTAAGCTACCGTGTTTACCTTGAACGTGACTGCAGCTTCTTCACTATTTCCAACAGCAATAATATCCCATCCTGCCATACTGACCATGGACTTCAGTCTACGAGTTCCGGGAATGTTGATTGGAGTAACGTTATATTCTGGGAAAGCATCAACAACAGCTTGTGCACCTTTCTCATTGGTTCTCTTACCACTTCCAATGCCAACAAATATCTCTTTACCTTTACACAACACAAGACAACAATGTCAGTTGTAATGCTAAGAAAAAATTTCTCTTTAAGGTTACCCATTTTTTTCTCCCTACTTTAATACATTTTATTGGTATTTTTTATATGAAATACTGCTAATCTATCATATTTAAGTTGAGCACTATTAAAGTCAAGAAATCCTACCATAAATATTGAAATAAAATAATTTCAAATAATAAATTCCTTTTACCTGCATTGGACCTACAATGTACCTACCATATTTTTCATCCAATGTAACCTTACACACATATTTTTTCTTCTTGGCCTATTGTTGTTGAACATAACCAGGATCATTATGCAATGTAATGTTATTTTTACAAAAAAAACCCATAACAGTTGAACAGTAAATCAAAACATTGTTCAATGTCACCCAAAATGTACATGTATGTCATAGGAAAAATAAAAGTTTGCTACATGTACTTGAAATTCAATGAAGAAATGTACATGTACAATTGTCGTCAATTTCAAAGTATTAAGAAATTAACATATGACAAACAAATGTACTGACCATGAACATGCCTAATAAATCTAGTATCACAAAAAAGTGTTTTGGTCTGTTATATTTGTAATGACTCACATCTATGCATTTCAGATTTATTTATTTCATTCACTTTTGTACATTGTAAACAATTTGAATATTTTACCAATACCCCTAACCTTTATTTTATAATCATGATTACTGCCAAAATACTTCTACATATATACAGTATCTACAGGTACATGTACATACATGTACAATATACTTTCATTTTATGTGCATGTAATTGTATTTGTTCATAAATTAGGCTAAAATATTAAGTCTTGTTTCCTGCTATCAGCAAGAAAAAAATAGGTAGGAAGGAAAATTATTTTATTTTTCAAAAAAGATTTTACATCGAGTTAATGGGGAAACAATCTATACTTTAACAGTGCTTGGGAAGAAATTGCCATAAAATGATCATTAGGATAGGCACAAAAATAGGTTAAGTACTGAAGGGCAGCAGGAAACAGATATGATTTTTTGCCTTACCTGTAAAGAGAACATCACCACCCTCTACAATAGCATCTGGATCTTTAATTTCTACAATGGTCATCTTCATCTGAGTTTGTAAATATCTTCTTATTTCACTAACCTAGAAAAAAAAATACCATTTTTTTTATTGAGGGCTTATTATTTAACTTTTTACCTACAGATCACAAAAAATGAGTTCTAATTTCAATTTAAATGTACAATCATGTAGAAGATTATGGTATCAAGGACAGAATTGCACACACTTTGAAAGCAGTTTCTGCACCCTGATAGATGCATGTATATTCTGGAAATGTTCTTAATCAATACGAAGGTCAACAAATGTAAGAATGTGAGAAAAAGGAACATCTGCTTGAATTCAGTTTTTCTAAGAACTTTGTTATCAAAGCATTCAACATGTCTTGTGCGAAGATTTTCTTTTATTGTTGTAATATTCATTAATTCAAAAATCATTTATTTGTATAGTACATGTATATGGAACACTACTAAACCAGATTTCAATAGATATAAGGTACATGATGTTCCGCAAAATGTACAACATACATTTGTAAATCATGCACACAATGTAATATGGTGAATGTGAGTCTTCCAGCTTCCTGTTTTTTTACCCTGATATTGATGTACAGACTACCCCTTTAATAATAAACTGCCAAGATTTTATCAGTTTACCTTTCATCTATACAAAAGGACGTTGATGTACATGTACCCATAAAAGTCGCACAGTAACTGCATTATAACAGTGGTGTAGCCAGGGTCATATCAATATGGAATGGTAAAAGTATATTTTATAACACGTAGGTGTACAATTCAACAATTAACAGCTCTATAGAGCTTTTTAACTAATGACGTAGGGTAGAAAATCCCAATATTCCAGGCTGGAAAATTGGTGAAACCCCCATGCTAGGGTAGGTTTCTGGAGATCTGGACACCTGTCTGATTTGAACCCAAAGCAGTGTTAATCTCATGAATACGAGTCCAGCGCCTTAACCACTTGGCCACCCTGCTCTTTATGGTAGCATTTCATAGCACAGAAAACGGGGAAGGGTTTCTATTGCAAGCAATGTTGCACATTGAAGCCTTGGCTTCTTGAAATGCATGTACATTGTAAAGTAGCTACTTGTATGCCACTCTATAATATGGTTCTGATATACAAAAATTATATTCACGTAATATTTGCGAGCACCATAGTTTTAAATGAATTAAACTAGCTTGAATACACCCCCATGATACACCCACGACAATTATGCATACCTCTCCCTGTCTAGTTTTACTGCCTGGTCTGGTAATCAGTGCTGTATTTCCAATGGCGACAACACAGTCATCAATAAAAGGACACTCTGGGTATTCTTCAGTTCCATCCAACTCAATAGTTCTTACTTCACATTTCTTCAAAGTTTCAACCAAATTTTTGTGTTCTTGGCGAGCCCTGTCCATATCAACATCAGCATTTGGGTCAAATTTCTTCGCGACATTTTGAAAACTATCAGGAATTCTCACTAAAATTGCAAAATTGTATTCAAATGCATTGCATTCGTATGCGTTAGACATGCTGACAGTTAAATCTTTAAACAGTGTGCACTGACCAGTGTGATTGTTTTCAGCCTAACTCGGAAGTGAATCAACTTCCGCTTGTGACGTCACGGGCACCTGCCATCGGCAATACACAGGTTGTCACACAATTTCACTGATCACCTGTTTAAAACGGCGATATTGTGTAACTGTTTAAAAAAAGACAAAGCAGGGTTAAGTCTTCCTTTATGGTTTGATAAATCATAATCTTTTCATGTTTATTTTTATCTTCAAAAGTCTTCATGGAAACTTGGAGTAATAAAAAACATCCCAGAAATTAAAAAAAAAGAACTCATTATTTGATTAATTTATAAATTGAATATATATTAATTAGGAAAATCACACGGAATAAGAATACGTATATGTGTGTGTGAAGTTATGTATTCATAAATTCATGAAGTTCGTGCTAGCCAGGGGTTGATCCAGACACATTGAAAAAGGGTGATGCCAGCTGGGGCACCTCAAAAAAGGGGTGAGATGAGCTGCTAGGGCATTATTTACCATATTTTGTCAATTTTACACGTGAAAATGAAAAATTTTCTCATAAAAAGAAGGGGTGTCAATCCCCTGCACCTCCTCTGGATCCCGCCACTGTATGTGATTTGCACACCTAATTTCTAAGCGAGTACGGTTAAATAAGCTTCAGAACTTAGACGCCATTCACAATAAGTCGGTGAATTACTGTGCGAAAAAGTAGTATGAACTAAAAGTCCTATCAATTTATTTTACCTATATTGGGTATATAGGAAGAATGAAACGTAAGATTGTATACGTTTTATCATTTTTTTGCCTATTTTTAAAGTAAAAAACAAAAAACAAAAAAAACCTTGTATTTCTACTGATAAAATTAAACCTACAGAATCGAATATTTTAACCCACAGCCTACAACCCACATGTACATGTAGGTGTTTTAACTATAATACCGGTACATTTGAGTTAATTCTAATAAATTGATTAGAATGTTTGTCTCTCTTTCTTGTGTGTGTATAGTGGATGCAAAAGAATGCGCCCCAGTCTTAAAGATAAATCGCCTTTTTTACATTTATATGCCTTCTTATACTTTGCTTGCTCATATCATTTTCTTTAAACTTACAAATGTACATCAGTTGTTAGAGGTCCTGTGTTAGCGAAAACTATAACTTGCATTTAAATGCAAGGATGGAGCAGAGACAGCAATAGAAAAAACAAACAAACAAACGATTGCAAAACATAAAGAATTCGAAAGACATGTGCTCCGGTATAAAGAAACTATGATTCATGTAATTTGTATGCTACTGTTTCTGTTCAACCTGGAAAAAGGCATCGGATCCACGTGGGGTCTGGGAGTAGGACAAAGCGTCAACAAAGCAGCCCAGCCCCTAGTAGGACATACTCTGAGTTCTTCGGTGAGGTATCGCGAAGGCTGGACTTCGCTACCTCCAACTACTAACAAACATCTAGTAACACAATCCCCGCAATTACTGGGCGCCGAATGGGACACTTGTGGTTTTGTACTCAAAATTCAATTTTGAACAGACGAAAGTGAATTTTGTTCAACGAAAATGAGTTCAGATTGACAAAGTAATGTCAGTGGACAAGAATTACTTTTGTCATATGACAAAATTTCTTTTTGTATCACAGACTTTACTTTTGTTACCTAATTTGAATATTGGGTAACAAAAGTCAATTTTGTATGCACATTCGTTTTTAGATTCTGTGAACTAATATAATTTGCATACAAAACTGAGAAATATTATGACAAAATTAAATTTTGTCACAAAATTCAACTTTGTGTTTACAAAATTGAATTCTGTCAGAACAGAATCCCTTTTGCATGCAATTTAACACAAAATTCATTTTTGTGTCTCAAAAGACAATTTTGTGAGACAAACATCAATTTTGTGTCAGAAAATTTATTATTGTGAGACAAAATGCAATTTTGTATGCAAATTAGTTTACATAATCGCAATGAGAGAGACTTGACTTTAGCGACTCAAAATAGACATTTGTCTCACAAAATTAATTTTTGTAGCACAGAATTGACTTTTGTGACACAAAATTAAATTTTGTCTCACAAAAATGACTTTTGTTATTTAATTTCCATATCAGGTAACAAATGTCAATTTTCTATGAAAATATTAAGTAATATTTGCATACCTATTTGACACAATTGAATTTTGTCTTTAGAAAATCGAATTGATCATAAAACAAGTCTGTATAACATAGTTTTGTTCGACAAAAATGATTTTGTTATGACAGAATTCAATTTTGTGTACACAAAATAGATTTTGATTACACAAAGGCCAAGTCCCATTAGGCGCCCCGTAGTATCAACATCCTTTTAACGCCTGTGTATGGAGCCCATACGTTATGCCATTGGCTAGACTTTTTACAATTACATGTAAGCTTCTGGAACAGGGCTAATATGTTGCTATATGATTGAACGTTTAATGGTCGTCACCATGAACTCGTAAATTGTTATAGTGTATCAAGCTCCCTTATGAGAACCGATTTGTTCACTGTGTCATAGTTTTACTTTCCTCTTTTGTATATCCCGGACGTGACATTTCATGAGCTTCCTCGAAAAACATAGAATGGTTACAATACCGGTGCTCCTGATCCATTCCCCAAATTTTCAGCGAGTCTGGGTTACTCATTTACTTTTACTTTGTGCGTATTATTTTTGGTTATTTCGTTTTCTTTGTTGTGTGTGTCTATTGTACCTGTCAAATTGATATACTTGGATAATGTTCCATTCTTATTCGGATAGGTGGGTTATATATATATAGGCTAAAAACCACTAATTCCACTTCCCATAGGCTTCTATGCTAATTTCACAATATTCAATGGCTTCTCTGGACTTTACCTTAACTTTAACCTGCAGAGGACTATATATCAGCATGATTCTACATATGTCAGCTCACAATCCTCAGAAGGGCATGTGGGGTTAGCAGACTTGCAGTGCAGTACTGGTCACCGGAAGTGAAGTGTCTATAAATAGCATGGGAAATCCCAGTGTTTTCACAAGATAGGGGTATATTTAGAAATCATTATGGAGATTAGGCTTCACATCACAAGAAGCAAAATGCACCTATAAAATGTACAGAAATGTTTTTCCTTTCAGAAACTGTTTAAATTTTTTAAATGAGATGAGAACATTTTTCACAGCACTATGAGGAACAGGGGTAATTTCTGCGTAGGACTATTTTTGCGTACGTTCCAAATGCTCATTGGTTGAATTGGTGGTCTGTAACCTATACGGTCTTGACTATCCGTGAAGATCTCGCACTACCGTCCCTTGTATGGGGCACCAAATAGGACTCTTGCGGTTTTGTACTCAAAATTTAATTTTGTGCAGACAAAAGTGAATTTTGTTCAACAAAAATTAGTTCAGATTAACAAAATTTGTAATATACCAGAAATTGAATACTGGGTAACAAAAGTCAGTTTTGTATGGAATTAGTTTAGTTTGGATTCTGTGAACTAATTTACATATAAAAATGAGAAATATTATGACAAAATTAAATTTTGTCACAAAATTCAACTTTGCGTTTACAAAATTGAATTCCGTCAAGACAAATTCATTTTGCTGCAATTTAGCACAAAATTCACTTGTGTGTCACAAAAGACAATTTTGTAAAATAAAATTCAATTTTGTTCTCAAAAGTCAATTTTGTATACAAGTTAGTTTACAGAATCCTTTGGATATGCAAATGAATTCTCTCCCATTACGATTTTTGTAAGACAGCCTCTCATTGGATGTAGTAACCACAGGTCTGGCAGGTTTCCGATTACTTCTGAAAAGCAGCCTAAACCAAACCAAGAATAATCTGAAAACTTGTCCCAACCAGACACTTTATAAAGTGGCTTTATACAATGAAACTGGGAAAATCAAACACATCTCTAAACTTAATACATTCTACAGTCCAAACAGGGTTTGGTTTAGACAAGTTTCATTGTACTACAGTAGAGCCTGTATAATCCATCATCTTTATGATTCAATATTTTTAGGCTTTATAACATACTCAAACATAAAAAAGTAACAAGATGGTTTATGTAATATGAAGTTGTGGTTTAATTGAGCCAACCAAAAAAGGGGAAATTGCAAAATTTGGAAATGAACATACTGTAAAATAAGAATCTTAACAGAAAATTACAGATTTGAAAAAGCAGAATTCTGCTTTAAAGCTTAAGAAGAACAGCAGTGAAGTCAAAACTCGGGTACTTGCTTTCAGGGCCTTACCAAACAGAGAAGGTGTGTTCAAACACGACTTCCGCTATTTAAAAAAAAAAAAAAAAGAGGAATTTGATCTTGAATCATTTTGGATATTAGAATCCCTTGAAATTGAAGGATCGGAAAGCCGAGGGGAACAGAACATTTACCTAATCGATTATCAAGAAAATAATACTGAATTTAGGGGAGACACTTTGCAAAACTACCATGGAAGCAAGAATGTGACGAACTTCCTTCGAATTATGGTATCTCAAAAAAAAAAACAAAAAGCGCTATCGGAAGGCTGGGTAAGAATAAGGATTTTTTAGAGAAATACTGAGGTCTGAATATGTATAATGAAAATATATATCAGGAGTTATAGAAATAAAATGCTCCACTGGTAACAGCTGGTTATGTCCACAAAAATCAGAGGATAAACTCTGACAAACAATTTATGTTGTAGTCCCAGAAATATATAAAAAAAAACAAAACAAAAAACAAAAATAAATTTATCAAGAATCAACTTAAGCTCAAGTCACTACTTTAAAAACCAAATGTCTACTGTACCAGATAATCTTGACAGCATCATGACATAATATAACTAAAAAAAAAACCTTCATGGGCTGATAAATTATCATACATTAAGCAATAAAAAACTGAGTAAAACACAATGATGTTGCATGTTTTAATTGAGCTCCTCTATTGTATTCATAGTTAAATATTTTTTTCTCCATCAATTTTTGATATGATTATAATGCTTATACTTGCAGTGAATTGTATTAAATTATTCATTTTCCTCTTTAAATTCCATTTTCACTAACATGAACATCAGTTACAAAAGACAATGTACATTTCAAATTTACTATAAAAACAGAATGCCCAGTTTTGAAATCATAATAAATTTTCAGAGTGAGCCTTTTAGTGAATGATTATGAAATCAAATATGAATGTGCAGTTATCACAATAGAAAAATGTTTGTTCAAAGATCAAATTCTAGATTTCAGCCTTGATTGTGTCGGTTTCCCCATCCTCTTCGATGATCTGAAAAATAGAATGACAGTTAATATGTGAATAAAACCTTAGTATAATAACCATCAAAATGTATTCAAGTAAGGATGTTATTTAATTCCAAGCAATTCTAAGCGACAATTTTGTGAAAATTTGAATTAACTCCCTTTTATAGATGTTTGATGGACATGTTATATATGTGGTGAGATACATGTGTACAACCATCTTAGTTGAGAAAAATTTCTTGATTAACATATATATGAGCTAGAAATATTAACAAGATGTTGCACGCTATGTTGTGCTAAGAATACCCTCACTCAACCAAAGCCGAGAAAGGGAGATACAGTGCAAGTCATCATGAGGAAGCAATATATACCAAATATCTAAGCATTCCCTCCAGTACAAATTTTTGATTATGTAGCACCTAAAACACTATGAAGTAGATCTGTAAACAGGAAATAAATGAGTGACGAACCTGGAAAGGGAAGACTCGGTACAAGTCATCACGAGAAAGCAATATATACCAAATATCTAAGCATTCCCTCCAGTACAAACTTTCGATTATGTAGCACCTAAAACACTATGAAGTAGATCTGTAAACAGGAAATAAATGAGTGACGAACCTGTAAAGGGAAGATTCGGTACAAGTCATCATGAGGAAGCAATATATCATATATCTAAGTATTCCCTCCAGTAACTTTATGCAGATGCTGAGAAATCTGTTACAAATAAGTGTAACAGACAGACAGACTGATGAATGGACAAGGTGATTGCAATAAATCCCCACTCTTTTGGTATAATAACTTTGGTAATTTAGTTGTTACAGTATTTTTGCAATTTTTGCAAATCCCAAAATAGTTTAATACATTTTAAAAGAATTTCCTATAGAAAAAAAAAATTCTAGGCTTGAAGCAGTTTAATGTAAATCTTGAAAAATGAAAATATCAGACAAATACAAACTTAAGAAACTTAAGACATATCAACTAGGATGAACTATGAAAAGTATACTGGTAGTTAAAGTTGTAGATTAAATAAATTTCATATTTAATCCAATTGTTGTTGATACCAAATTTTTCCTGTCTGTTTCAATTTGGCTTATTTAGTGGTAAAAAGTTACACAAGTATGAAAGGCAAACAGTAAGATGGAAAACAAACATGAATGACCAGATAGCACAACATTCAATAATACAACATTCATTTTCCATCATAAAATACATTTAGATAGATGCTATAAACCACTTTATGATGCAATCAGTAAAAAAAAAAAAAATTGAGTTGTCTGGAATTTGGCATTTTTTGCAGTGATCATCAAAAAAATTGAAATTGACTTCTCAAATTTGTCTTGGATCAAAACATGTGTCTTTCACTATTTGGAAACAATAAGATTTATCTTAACCTAGATCTGTTACATTCGTGAACACCAAACGCATTTTGTAATCTGAATCCCAAATATTTATTGCAAAAGTCTCTGTGAAGCAAAAAAATCATCAGAATACTGCTTCTAAACTGGGAACAGTGCGACAGGAATTGTTGATTGTAAGACCTTATATTCTACCCAAAATTCGTAAAAATATTAGGATTAAATTGAAAAGGTTGGCATCTGTGCATTTATAATGATATTAAAAATACATAACTGTACATACAACAACATAAAATGTATGGTTAACTTTTTCTTGAGTTTCATTTAAAGTAAATAAACAAGTAAAAAAAAAAATGAATAAAAAGTAATAAGTTAGAGGGACAGATTGCACTCCACAATTGAATGATAACTAGTGATTTCTAAATGTTTCTCACAGCTTTGTATTTTGATGCAAATATAGATTATCATACCATCTTTCCAGTCATCCCATTCTCGAGCTTTCTGTAATGTTTCTTCATCATCACCTTCCACCTTTTTCTCCTTTTCTTCATCTTCTCTTTCTTGCTCTCTAGCATCTCTCTCAGGATCTGCTGCTCTATCTTGTAAACTGCTTCTACGGAAGAAGTAAACAGAATAATATTTAACAGCATCTTCATATTTCATGAAACACGTCTACGAAAATATTTTAGAACTAAGAAAAGTTTCATTTCTATTATGAATACTATCTCAGTAGATACAACATTCTGTGCTATACTTTGGGATGGCTGGTACACGTACATTGAGAGAATCGGAAGTTACTGCCATTTAAGAGGTGAACAAACTTAAGAGAGGACAATGTCATTATTACTTTTTAATACTGTGAAACAACTTCTTTCTTGAATGGTAGCAAATGAAAAATTTCCCACCTTAAAAATGGAAATTTTTCCTTCCAAGCATGTAACAATAATTCTTCGTGCACATCTTCCAATCTTTCTAGAAACAATCATCAAAATCCAATCAAGACGTGCCACACTAATAAAGATGCACAGAAGAATATTTGACTAATTAATAGAATTGAAAGACTGACCCCAACCCCATCCCACTCCCGAAACAATATCTTTAAAACACAAAGAGAGAGTCAGGTGCTGAAACATCTACTTTTGTTAACATTCCAACAAGGTTACTTATAATGGAGTCCTTGTGTTATGAGGTTACAGTTCCAACTTTAAAATTTGTATAGGTATCTGCCATACAAAGCACATTTCTTGCATACCATCAAATTTAATCAGATGATTGCATACACACTTTTACTAAGTACATACCCACTTGGAACCTGCATAGTTCCTTCCCTGACTTTTTCCTCATAAAATTCTTCCACGGTCATCATTGGTAAACTTGGATACCCTGCACCAAAAACCCTTTTCTGGATCATATCTTTTGTAATGATAAAGGGTCTAAATGCCTACAATATTGAAAATGCAATACCAATTTAATACCTCAAACCATCTAAAAAAGTCCTCACAACTGATCTCATTCAAGAAATAAAGTATTCACAAGTATCAAAAGGCTGAAAAATTCCGAGTTTTGTTAAATTTTGAAGTTGTATGATGCAGAAAATACAAAAGTTTAAACAAAACCAATTTGTTTGGATAAACTTGAAAGCGAAATACAAGTTATACCCTAATATCACCCTCGAAACTTTAATCAATGATTTGGGTTTAAATGTCTTTGAGTTAATTTTTGATTAAAAGGAACGTTTTCAAATTTGCACATACAATGTACCCCCTCTAGTTCTAATCATTGATTAGGTATACCTCTTTTTTCTTTGGTTCTTTCTTCTGTGCACCAACATCATGACCATTTTGTAGACTTTGTTCTCGAAATTTCAACATTGTAACTTCACCTATTAGATACAAGTTTTCTTAAAAGTAAACAAATTATTTTTTTTAATACTTAAAATTGCTGTATAAAAATCTACATTAGACCTTTTTCAGGGTTGGGATACTTCTAATACAATGTACAATGATATATGAAGTATTAGTATCTGTAAGAATCAGGCAGTGGGTGAAACATGGTATGAAAAAACCCATCATTTTGATGGTGTAATATGACTATTTGCAACATGAGAATCAAGAAAAAAAGACAAGATTTTCCATATCATGCTGAACCGTTGAGTTACAATTTCATTGAAATGCAATGAAACTGAACATTTCAAGGGCAGATAACTCTGTGAAAAACCCCACTTTCATTGAAAAATTTCTGAGCAAAGCCAGTGATGGAGAGATCAAATAATGGTCTTTTCAATTACAGAAAGTATGCTTGAGGGATATTACGTTGTCAGATCAGTGGGTTTTTGACATGCATGTTTCTGATTTTTCCCATTTTGCCTGGTTCTTATAAATACTTACACTGAATAAGCAAATTCTGTATAAATCACAGATATTTTAATTGATAATATACATCTATTTTCAAGTTCTTTGAAAATCTTATCTTTGGGATAGTGGCATTGTTAACCATTGTAAGAGCAGATTTAGGCAAGTTTTCATTTTTTTTTCATGGAAAGTACTCTTATCAGTCATAATATGGCTATTACTTTAGGTATATAAAAATTAAATTGGAAACATGTAAATACAAACTTACTGTTAATATTATCTAATTCTTCTAAGCCTTTGTCTATCCACTGTTTACATAAGGTAATATAATACTCCCGCTGAAATATATGAAGAAATTAAAGTAGTTTTTTAAAAACATTCTATACATAGCATTTCTTTATTTTCTGAACAAACAGTATATTTGGAGCATACATGAAAGTAGTCCCAGTCTTGAAGAGATTAAACCCTTTCCCAACTACAGCATGCATAAGCATTTCAGAAACTTGAATTAGAATCATTACAGAGAAAGAATTATACCAATGCACATCTCCATGGGAATATAACAATTTTAATTTCATAATATCATGATCAAGCAATGTGTGTGATATACATTGTTTATACAATTTCTTTACGAAGATGTACTTTTCTATTCTATTGGAAGAGTAATCAAGGGAACCAAGATTCTTGCAGAAATCAAAAGGGACAAGGACCAGACATGGAAAACAGGGAAACACAACAAAGAACATAAAATAACCAAAATAAAACATACAAAGTAACTAAAGTAAATGAGCAACTCAGACTCCACTAAAAACTGGGAGCATAAACCCCAGGTGCACCAGTAGGGTAAGCGTCCTCTGCTTTTCTAGAAACACCCGCCAAGTTGCTCATGAAAAGTCAAATCCGGGGTAGAGGAAAGCGAAACAGAAAATTATTGAAATTATTGAACTAAGACCACAGGAAACCTATAAGTTCTTCAGTTTTTTTTAACTTCTATTTACCTTAATCTCATCATCAACATGTTCCTTCTCCACTTCTACAGATAAATCTTTCAATCTTTGTGTTCTTTCTTTCTTCTCTTTAAATCTTTTAATTTTTGCTTCTCTCTGTTTAGACATTGCCAAATAGTCTGGAGGTCTATAGAATTAAACAATAGAACTTGGTGAAGAGGTAATTATATAGGTTCTTACTCTGCATCAAGTTATTAACTACCTAATATTTCTACAGTAGCTTTTTGAAAAAAAATTTAAAGAACCTCAGTGAGTGCGCTCACATACCCCACACGCCCCAAGGTTGGATACTCAAGTAAATTTGTTTGTAAGAGAAATACATGTAGAAGGACCCCAATAAAAAATGGAATAAGAGTGTTTTTAGGCTTTAGACCTTTATCTTCTAACTAAATTCTATTAATCAGAATGGTAGTTTCAAACTACAGACTGTGATTTCTTTGAGTTTTAGTTCAACCAAAGTAAATATCATCGTAGGGGAACAAAACGTCCACTTGACCTGTAATTTATCATGGTGAACTTATATACCAAAAATCAAGTAATAATCTGCAAGCGTTTAGAAAAAAAAGTCTGAAAAATGGTTATTTCTGTGCCTGTAATTTTCGTAAAAATCATCGGAGCTGAACCAACTACAAACTTGTCCTGTAACTTATCATGGTGAATTTATATACTAAAAATCATGTCAATATCTGCAAACATTTAGAAAAAAAGTCAGGAAAACTATTATTCCTGTGAATTTTGCTAAGTTCAAGGCCCGTAATTTTGGCAAAAATCATCAGAGCGGAATGAAACATACACTTGACCTGTAACTTATCATGGTGAATTTATATACCAAAAATCATGTCAATGTCGGCAAGCTTTTAGAAAAAAGTCTGGAGAACGTTTTTTTAATGTTAATTTTGCTAAGTTCAAGGCCCATAATTTCTGTAAAAATCATCGCAGTGAAACGAAAGTTGAACTTGGCCTGTAACTTATCAAGGTGAACTTCAATATTTGCAAGAATTTAGAAAAAAAAGTTTGGAAAACTGAAGATGGACGCCCTTTTTACATAGACAAGGGCGATATTTATGCAATACGAAGATAAAATTCACAGACTGCAAGCAGGGGAAAAGTTTCAGTTAGATTAACACAGCTGTTCATTGATTATCTGACTGTCTAAAAGTAGAAATGCTTGGTTTTAACAATCAAAATGGTTTCTAAGAAAAAAATCTAACAATTAGATGCACAATATTAGAAACACTCCAAGAAATGTGTGGATTTAAAAAATTAGGAAAACTATGATTTTTGAAGAAAATTTTGTACTTCAATTATGCTACATATATGTCCATTTTAATGGATAATCCAAAATTTCCATCAGCACAATTATTATACAACGAATTGTTACCCTTTACCACTGGAAACTAAATCTGAAGATTCTTCCGGTGGCAGTTCGAAGTCTGTAATTTCATAACATTTGCACATTCTCAGGAAGTCTGTGAAGTATTCCTATTTAAGAAAAAATACAAACCATCAGTCATAAATAGTTATATCCCACTTGAAAATCATAATAAAACAGAACCTAAAGGTAAGTATAACCAAAAACATTAATGAATAATTGAAATTTATAAATGGATTATGCTGCATTTTAAAAGATAATTTAAAGAATTGATAAATACTTGCTTAGTATAAAATAGCATGCAAATTCTAGGTAAGAAAATAATTAGTCTGAGTACATTTTTCAATATCCTGTATCCAAGCTTTCTTACTTTTGACTTTTTGATAGTGGGCATTCTTGCCTCTGGTTCTCTTGAGGACTGTAATGTTGTCAGATACCCTAATATTGCTGGCAGCAAGAGATACCTAAAATTGAAAAATACATTTATGTATGCAATATTTAAGTAAATAAGTTACAGTGACTTCATTAATACATAAAATACAGCACATTAAGTTCCATTACAGCGAGTTGAAAAGGACCAGTTCCAATTTCAATGCAAATTTTGGTAGGCTACTAAGTAGTTTAAATAGCATTCTAGGTAAAAATCTGCCCTTCACTATACCAATGTGTCCTACTTAACTACTTCAGCACACCTGTGTGACCTTTTGGACACTGCCTTTCAAGTTTGAATAGCTGTAAATTATGATGACCTTAACCTCTATATCATGCCATCCATCATTGTGTTTGGGTAGCTTGTATTCTATATACATGTACAAGTGATTTACTTGTTTCTGATTGGATAACACTGTTCATTTTATTTAAATATTCATAGACCAAGCCTTCTTTTAGTTTCAATTACTTAATTGAATTGAATGCTTAAATTTCTTATGGAAAGAATTTGATGCTCATATATTGTTATATTGAGATTCTCTCTAACTGAAGTAGTATTAAGAGCTTAAAGTAATGGTAACATTCATTACACTTGTGCAAAATGGTCATATTTTCATTTGCAATATAAATGCATGCACCAGTCCTTTTAAGGGCCTTCTTAATATTAAACATTTTAAAAACAAGAGGCTCCCAGGAGCCAGACTCGTTCACCTGGTTGAATTTTGCCTTTCAAAGGCAATACATTTAACAAGAAGTTGTCCAACAATTTTGACTCAGGACATCTTTGGTAGGACTTATCATAAGATCTTTTCAACAATTGAAAGTTTCTTTTAATCTATCATAGTTTTCAAGATATTGACTGAAAACTGTTAATAAAAAATAGTCATTTTATCCCTTTCAAGGGCAAAAACTCTTACAAGGAGTCATCTCACAACTTTTATCCCTGAAAACTTTTGTAGTCCTAATAATATGGATCATTTCAAGTTTGAAAGAATTTGGCTAAACCTAATATGTGGAAATATATGTGAAAAACTACTGTCTGACCCATATATTCTATTTTCAGTAACGGCTGCAATGCTTTTTGATGGATCAAAAATCCCCAGACCAGTTCTATGCAGGATACACCAAGGAATATTTGTACAAAGTTTGGTTTCAATTGATCAAATAATGTCAGAGGAGAAGATTTTTGAAAGAAATAACATTAAAAATAGCAAAAATTGTTGAAAAAGGGCAATATCTCCAACATGACCCAACAGTTTAAAACTAAAATTTGACCAGAGATAGATCTCATCATGCTGAACACTTTTGTCAATGTCAGAATTTTGCTAAACCTAACGGTTTTGGAGATATATGCAAAAATCTGCTGTCTGACCCCTATGTTCTATTTTTAGTAATGGCAGCCATGTTTTTCAATGAATCA
Organism: Perna viridis; assembly: GCA_037379345.1. Lineage (NCBI taxonomy): Eukaryota > Metazoa > Mollusca > Bivalvia > Mytilida > Mytilidae > Perna > Perna viridis. The sequence goes on along the minus strand of CM074517.1, from coordinate 27,015,604 downwards.
GAAATCGCCACACAATTCTATGCAGGATACCCCAAGGAACATTCATACCAAGTTTGGTTTCAATTGATCAAATAATGTCAGAGAAGAAGATTTTTGAAAGAAATAACATTTAAAATAGAAAAAATCGTTGAAAAATGGCAGTAACTCCAACATGGCTTATCGGATTAAAACCAAAATTTGACCAGAGATAGATCTCATCATGCTAAACACTTTAACCTAGTCAGAATTAAGCTAAACCTAGCGGTTTAGGAGATATATGTGAAAAACTACTGTCTGACCCCTATGTTCTATTTTTAGTAACAGTGGCCATGTTTTTCGACGAATATAGAATTGCCAAATCAGTTCTATGCAGGATACCCCTTGAAACATTCATACCAAGTTTATTTCTAATTAGTCAAGTAGTTTCAGAGGAGAAGAGTTTTGTATAATTGTTAACGATGACGACAATGGACGCCAAGTGATGACAATAGCTCACAAGGCCTTTTGCCAGGTGAGCTGAAAAATGTTAAAGAAATCTGGTAAAGTGATTGTAAATACTAGTATCATTTTAATTTTTTGGTTTACAGTGTTTTTATAAGATGCACTAAAATATAAACTTGAAAATGTACCAGTATAGAAATTTAACAATGATTTTAATGGCCTCAGTGAGTTGTATTTACTTGACATTTAGAGGTTAAGATCATCATTATTGACAGCTATTCAAACTTAAAAGGCAGTGTCCAAAAGATCACACAGGTGTCCTGTGGAAGTTAAGTAGGACACAATGGTATAATGTAGAGCAGATTTCTACCTAAAGAGCTATTTAAACTACTTAGTAGCCTACCAAGATTTGTATTGGAATTAGAACTGGTCCTTTTCAACTCACTGTAATAAAGAAAAATACCTATAAGTACAACAGAAAACAATTTTTTTCTGTATGTTTTGTCTACTAAATTAAGAATTAAAATTAGAGCTATTGATTGTTCCATTCAGTTACTGCATTTACAACTTTTTTCGCAACACAATTTTCGGAGCCATAGCAGCCTATGATGTACATGTAGAATCTAACAACAATCAATTCTACTTTCTGTTCTGATAATGTAACTTTCTCATCAGCCAACCAGATTTCATCTATCACGATATTGAAAGAATTATTCAAAAGGAAAAACCTGAAGATTCAGAAAAGGTCATCTGAAGAGAAAATAGAATGGTATGTTACTAAATCCTACATGCAATGACTGAATGGAACAATTGATAGGTATAATTTTAATTAGATTGCAGTATATGTTAACAGATAGAGGAATAAAAATTGTCTCCACCCAACACAGTAGAGTCCCCATTATAAATATAATGTTTGTAGTTTACATGACAAAATATACAATGTACATGATTATCTAATGAATTTTAAAGTTTTACAACATTTCAGTTATATACAGAAAAAAATAAATGAGTAGTATTGGAATGAATCAATTTTATCTCAGTTTTTAACTTGGTGGAGACACAATGGAGTCAACAAGTAACTCCACTGTGAAAAGTAGAGAAATTAATATTTTGGTTGATGTTAATTTACCAGTTTAACCAAACAAATCTTTCAGTTTTAAATTTGTTCAGTTTAAGCATATGTGTCTCTTGTCTTGCCTGGAATGGTGAGTTAAGTTCAGGTAACCCATTGAATCTCCTAATTCTATGGATTTTTAAAAAAATTTCCTGACTAAATGTTAGAATCAATATTCCATGACATATAATAAAATTTACATACTGTTTTAACTGCTTCTGCATGAACTACCCTTAATGAGTACATGTGTTCACATGTATATTACCTGATTTCATTAGTTGCCACTTCATCAATGTTTTCATTTTCACTAAACAGGTGTAGTTGATTAACCATATGTATAACTTGCTCTCCACAAGAAATGCCATGTTTCAACTTTTTCTAAAAGACAAGAATGTGTAAATTTTTTAACAAAGAGTAGAAATACAGAAATGGTACTGCAGCATAATTGATGTTCATCTGGTACTTTTGTGGTTCACAAACTTCAATTTCTGAAAGAACTTGAAATTCCTGTTGAAACTAAAAGGCTAATTTTGAAATCCATAAATTCTAAATTTCTTGAGCTCACAAAATTTTGATAAAGCAGAAAATGCAGTCATGCCAGTTAAAGAACATTGATTAAAAGTAAAAATTATAGTATGACCAAGGGTCCAGAAACGGTAAAAAATGCCAGTCATTGACCGACAAATTTTACAAATGACCATTATCCAATATCAGACAAAAAAAATTGTCAACCCTTATAAATTACAGTCTGCATGGTTTTATTAGTATATACACATCCTGTCTACTTGTCTCCTAATTGTTTATTGGAAATTATAATTGACAGGTGTGTCAATATTAGCCAATGTGCAGCCACCTGTGACTGTGACTTACCTGTAATTGATTAGTTGGTTGCATAATTAAATGAATGGTTCACGTGGAGCACCACTGCATATTCAAATTTATTGAAATGACACAGAGAATTTTCATACATTTATTACTTGATTTAATTAAGAAAAAAAAAAATCCATAATTTTCCCGCTGATCTTTCAGTGGTAATGAAAGCACATGGTGCTGAAACTATGAATCAATCACAGTTTGTAATTATTAATTTATCGACTGAATCTTTTTAACAGAGAAGTCAACAACCCATTTAAGTCTATATACAAAATGTATTCACGATTTTTTTTTGTCAACATTTTTTTTCATCACTTGGAAGTTTTCGGCTGTTTGCCAATGTGATGAAAAAGCCTGAGAGATACAGTTTTTTGTTTAGATGTCAGAACGTCCTTGTGTAGTCAAAACCGAACACATTCGCTCCTTCTGATATTTTGTGAAAGACAGAGTATGTGATGAAATATCAAAAGTTCCAACATTTATCTTTAAATAACTACATAAAAGTTTTTCTTTGTAAAGTTTATTCTTGATTTGAGCATGTAAAAGACTGATGGAAACGTCTGCCAAAGTTTGATAAAATTACCGACATGGGCTGTCAAAATTTCCGGACCCTTGACTATGACTCAGTATAATTAAAAAAAAAAGATTCTGCACACTTTTCTCTGATCCTCATCTGTATATTGATTTTATTTCAGATAACATACATATAGGTGTTAACCTTTTAAAAATACTAAAATGAGAGATGTCCCTTAAAAACACTTCCTGAAGCAAGAGATTTGCCAAGGTTTTGTAACATTCGATGTTAAGAAACAATAGATCAAATTTGTGATCATTTCTACAGTCAGCCCCTTCTCTGAAACATGACAAGCAATTTTCTAAATGATCTTTATAACAGAACTGATGAAATATATACGATTCTAAACCGAAAAGTCAAATAGGATAGGGGACATTTCAAAATTTAGCTCAGTTCTACCATTTTGATCTGTTTGACAGAGTCAGAGGCACGTAACTTCTCAGATTGTTAGGGAAGGCCCCAGTAGAGAGCGTGATACTTTACACCTATGCAATAATATATTCTGTTCACTCTGTAATCCCCACTATAATTCCCCTGTGGTACAGTACATTGATTGTAATATTACACGAAGAATTTGTTCAAGTACAATTTTTTAATGATAGTTGATAGACGTAACTTCAGGAAATATCTTTACTTGAAACTCTGGTGAAGAACTGGAATCGTTCGTATTTTCTGTGTACAGATAGGTTTCCCAAAGAACTTTGTACAAATCAGAAATGTTTGAGGTTATTCCGCTGTCAGAGACTTCTGCCATTCTTTTCTCTGTGTTCTTTGATCATCTTATGAATGTTTGTAAAATGTTAATGTTAATACGTAAGACGGAAAAATCATAAACATTTTCCGGGAAAATTATCAAGTTAAGTACGTGTTGCATGTATGAAACGCAAGATCTGTGCGAAAGTTGTACGTTGTATGTTTTGAATGTGCTTCATAGAATATTTTAACTCCATGAAATACAATTACTTGCTAATTTTCTAAGCTAATATTCTGATTCAATTCCGTCATCGGACAAACTATTAGTTTGTGTAGTGCGTTTCATTGACATTGATGACAACCTTGGAACCACGAAAATGTCAACACCACATGCAACGCAGTTATTTCGGAATCTGTTAAGAGAATTGCGACATGTTTATAGAAATGTATGCTTATCCCTTAAGTAAAAATATTGGTTAATCTGGCCAATGACACTGCTGCATCACATCACAGCTACAAATCGATCCAACATTACATGCACCGGTTTGGGGGGGGGGGGGCTACTTAAAAGGTAAAAGGGGGTACATTTGTGCGGCTCCAAAAAGTTTAACCCACCCCAGTAATTTTTTTCTGAAAAGTAGACTGATAAGGGCGGCAGCTCTTCTTAACCTACCCGTTGAACTTTAGTTACCCCCCCTCCCCCGTGACATGTTCACCTGTCTTGTAGGCCATTCCAAATGATTATGCCATCATTAGGGTTTAATTTTTATATTGCCAAGTCACCTCTTAGCTAAATACACACTAGTTAAAATGCACATGTGAACATCAAATTTGCATGGAATATGAGGAAGTTGGAACCTTACGTGGTGAATACATATATGTTCACCTATAAATGCTCTCAAGGATCATCTGAGCCCTTTAAGTACTTCTCTGTTTACAGAGGCTTGTGTACAGTTAGTATTTTAGATCACCAGTCACACCCTCTTTTGTGAAAGAGGAGAGAGAGGGTGTGACTGGTGATCTAAAATACTCACTGTACACAAGCCCCTTTGCTCCGTCTAGGAATTAGGCAAAATGTGTACAAGTTGTGGGACATAATGAAAAAAAATAGATATTTTATAGCATGACACAAGTACTTATACCTGAGAACCTCCAGATATAACCATCAAAGTGTTTTTAAAATTCACTATTTTAAGATGTTGATATATTTTTTGTACATGTAGGTCAAATTTAGTGGAAATGCACTATGGGAAAATGGCTTGAAAATTTTTTTAGCACTTTTTCCCTTGATAAGCATTAAAAAAATCTATGTTACAGATGCTTCATGATAAATTTAAATGGCTTTTCTGTAATATTAAATAATTATTTGAGGCATAAAAGACCAAAATTGAGAATTATGAAGTGCCACCCATTGTCTGATTCTTACACAGAATAATACTTAATTATTTTTTTTTTCAGCCCAGTTATCATTAACTTCCAAAATGATAAAATTTTTTATGATTTACGGTTTTTATTGTCTTTATACAATCTCCTTTTGTCATGGTCTCAGTCTTCATGGTTAAGCTGAAGTCCAAGGCCCAAGGCTCGTCAAAATGGAGATGGGCCTATAAAATTAACTACTACAGGCCAACAGTCACTATATAAAAATTTCTGAAAAATGTATTTCGGGCCAGTGAACTAAAAAGTTAGTTGTGAAAACTGTGGTCTGAAATATGTATTGGCCGAAATGTCCAGCTTTTGTAAGGAATTGTGAGTTGTCATGGTCCGAAATGTTTGGGTATAATTGTCCTACATTGTAATCCATGAGCTGATTACGTCATTTTCTGAAACAGTCAGGTGCTGTGTTTTGACCATCCATATCTTGGAAAAATTTAAGATTCAATTTGTATTTTATCATCAAAGCTAGCTAATATTTCCTAGATTGGTGTGGTTCTCAATTGAATTTACCAACTATACGAAAATGATGCTGCCATGAAGCAGTTTTTTAAGCTCTGGATTTTCCGTGTGCAAACCGGATATTGATGGTTTTTCTGGCCATAAGTATACTGAACCCAGTTGATAATACAACCATGAATGCTCCCTTGAGGAGTGTATTTGTAGAGTGATTCATGTAATGTACATGTATGTTCCCTCTATTAATATGCAGTCATTTACATGTACAAAAATTTAGTATCATGGTTAACTTTTATTTGTTGGGTACAATGATTTTTTTGGTTGTTATAGTGAGTAGTATTGAGCCAAGAAATTAAGCTTCCAGCAAACTATAATTTCCATGAATAAATGTTTATTCAGATACTTTAATTTCGGTAATTGTCTTTCAGCAGTCTAATTAAAATTAGACCTTGCGTTTTTTTCATTTTTGATGTATGCAACAAATAAAAATCGGAGGGGCTAATTTTAATTAGGCTGGTCTTTCAAATGATGACAGTTGTCTTAAAAATGATGTTTGGTAAACTCAGGGTTATACTGTTTTCTGTTTACCAATCTAACAAATGCGCCTCAAGTTCTCAGTCGCAATTATTTTGGCTTACCAGAACTTTTAACTTCTAATTCAGAAAATAAAAATGGGAATTTTGATCTCTGACAGATGTACATTGCACAATTGTACCTGTATGTGTTGCTTTTACAATTCAAGTAACTTCAAGGAACACCTTTGAATGACTGTGTTGCAAATCATGTGTCAACAAAAAAAAGAATAATGCTTAAAGTAACAAGTTTTTCCATTTGAATCTTTAGCTAAAATAGCTCTGCTTCTGTGATAATTTATCAGAAATAACAAAATTTTTTTGGATATTTTTATTTCATTGAACCATGAACCAACCACAAATTCAAGTATCAAACTAAATGTCTTTTTTTCTGTAACCACAAAAAATGATATCTACAACAATAAATGGAACCATAGTACATGTACTAGGAGGCAGATGATCAGGCCTTTCATTGAGGTGTAACCAGGTACTTTTACCCTTCTAAACTACTGAAAGGTACCTCCAGAATTTTAAAATTTCATACATATTTATTAAACAAAATGATGAAAAGTACCTTCTACAAAACCAAAGGTACCTGCATTGCAAAAAAAATAATGAAACGCCTGTAGATGTGAGCTGTAAGAGGTCATAAGTTCAAAGCTACATTTGTATGACACTCTTTAAAATAAAAGAAGTTGTAGTTTTTTATTTAGAACAGTTTTGTTATTTTTTTAAATACATGTAAGCAACTTACATGTATGAACTAATCCTGACTCCAAGTCATTGTACAATTGCACAGTATCCTATTACTGAAACTTTTTTCTTACTATTACACGTAAGTGTAGGTTGGGAGGTTAGGCCAAATTTTAAAAAAAAGGTGTGTTTCCTATTACCCTACCCACCCTTTTTTTCAACTATAGTGTACATTACATTTCTTTCCATATAAAAATTATGTATCATTGTAAAAAAATAATACTGTAAAATAAAAATAATTCTTGTCTACTAACCATATTATTTTACAGTGTAATAGGGGAGACGTACATTTTGGGGCTTAAATATTAAATAGTGCATTTTTATCTCATGTTCTTTTATTCATGTTAGTGAGAATAGTTTTTTTCTTCTTTTCAGAAAAATCTGGCAGAATGCCCTACTTATCAGTACATGGTTGAACAATTCAGATCACACCAAATAACCAGTGAGAAGCATTGTAAAGGGAAACTTGATGTCCAACATTTAGCTGAGACTTACTTATGTTATCTTCAAAGTCTTAAGAAACAAGAGGTATTGTACATGTACTTTTCCTTTAGTTACTGCTATAAAGATATATGAGGTAATTCAGTCATAAAAACTGTAAAAAACTCACTTGACATGTGTTTTTAGCAGTGTACACATGACAAAGGTATGGAGTTACAAGCTTTTTACACTTTTTGCCATTTCAAAATGATTGAAGAACCTGTAGACTGCACTACAAAATTTAAAGTAAATGATATACCAAACAAATTTCAGATTCTCTGTCCACTAAAGATGGAATTAGTGGAGTTTTAATGTTTTTACCACATACCATGGAGTCACCATATTAAAATATGTTTTTAATAAACATACAAAATTGTATATTCAGTTGTAGCACATTTGTAGTTTAACAAAGTTATTGTATGTAAGAAATGAAAAGTGATTGAACTTTAAACTGTGGTATAAATATTTTTTTCTATTCTTTTCAGGAATTGATAAAGTTGTATGGTGGAAAGGGGGAAAGGAGTGTGGAATCAAGTGCTGAAATTGTAGGACTCAGACTGCCAAATTCTCCTACAGACCCAGAGAAATGACGAGTCGTTGTCCTTTACCACTGAGGCATTATACCCAAGGCATTATAAATCAATAGTCTTCATCATTTAATTCAGTTCATTTTGAAGTTTAAAAAAACTTTAAAAGAACATGTTGATTAATAAGAGTGGATGCTTTATATTTAAACCAGCAACCTGATAAAAGATATGCATTAAGTTAACTCCATGCATTGACAACTGGTATGATTTATGTACATGTAGCAGTCAACCTGTGGTGTTGTGCAAGCATGTCATGACTTATATTATTTTACCTCAAACAACAAGTTGGTGGTATATTGGAATCACCTTACCTGTCCTTCAGTCCCATTGAATTTTGTCACAATTATTTCGGTTCCTAAAGGATAGATTGAGTTCAAGTTTGGTATGTGGCATTTTGCGTGTTAGTAATTTTGTTTGTGGTTGTATATAAACTTTATAAATAAGTGGGGTATATCTATCACAGCACAGAACTTCATAAATGTAATAGAATATTTTAGCAAAATATATGTTTTTTTAATGAATACTGAGAAGGTACTTTTGTTCATCTTAATCAATTTTGTTATTTATTAAAAAAAAATTGTTTGTTCCTTGTGTTCCAAAATTGTTGATATTTAATAAAATCTGTACATTTCATTGCGTACTTTTCATTTCATTGGGAAATTCAATTTGTGGTTTGATTAAACTAAGAAAGCCACAATAATTGACATTCCACCAACTGTATCATGTACATGTTTTTAAAACCCAGGAAAAATAGAATATTGAGTTGTGTCATCATAATACAATCACAATATTATTTAAACAACAATTAAATAGAGGACATCATGTTTTTTAAAGGAAAATAAATTCATAAAATTAAGGTTCATCCATACATACCCTAAATTTAAGGATAACAATTTAAGGCATTACAATAGTCCTAATTTCCTTTGACACTTCAACCCTCCTCTTTTTAATTTTGATATTGTTATGTCAGGTTTGATGAGAACAATATGCTATACAAAAAGTTGATGCTTCAGTGGTACTGCAGAGTACCGCCCTTCATCTGTTTCTAACAACGTTTAAGTTGAAATTGTGCATGTCACACCTACCTAGTTCGATTCTGGAATCATTTTCCTGTATGCTGATACCATATTTACCATATATCATAACAACAGTATTAAAATATTTTTATGAATTGTTTCTTTGTTTATATTTTTGTGAACGTCAGAAGCCCTCTAAATTTGTCGTCACTTTTCTTTTTAACTCTGGAGTGTTTTTTTGTCAAAAACTATTAATCGGAAACTAATTTCTATAGAGTAAAATAATGTGTAGAAACATGCCCACACTGGAGCCCTGAATATAATGGTTGTCATCACTTTTGACCAGTGAAATTGAAGGTTCCATAAGCTTCATCGTTTACGTTGCCATAGGTAAGCATCATGTTTGTCACGTGATGCCAAAGTGGATGTGTCCAGCAAGATAAAATTAAATTTACTTACTACTAAGTCCTTTATTGAGGCTTAACCATATATTCTGTGAAAGTCTCTGTCCTTTAGAAACTCTTGTTTAATTGAGTGTTTGTCATTTAAAAGAACTTTAACCAAAAAAGTTTATTGAAATGCATTTTTTTTTATTGAAGAAGTGCAGTTTGTAAGATAATTTTTTTTTTGTTTTCGCTGCCATGTATATGTTGTTTTGATGGTTGTTTTAATACCATTAATTGACAGGATTTGGTGATTCTAAAATTTTAATTTGCATATTTCCTGTCTTTCAAGATGAGTACTTTCAGTGAAATTTCTGTTCATTTGTACATATCATGGACGTAGTGCCCAATACGGCAGGTACTGCTAAGAAGTTTTGTTGGTACAGCATACAGTACCTAAAATTTCTGCGAAAACTACAAAACATATTTTACTCATTCTGCAGTATCAATCAATTTTTGGTTGCTTCGCCAGTGCATGTATAAGAGATAATGATGATTTAAACAAAACTTTATTGTGAATGACATTAAAAGTCACGGTTCAGTATTGCTACATGTACATGTAAGTTATTTCATCTTAGAATTAAAAACTAGGCTTTGTCTTTCCAATGTATTTGATGAATTGTTAAAAAACCAGTAAATCATTCAATTAATATGATTTCCTGTTTTTGTCTACCCCGGACTTGACTTTTTATGAGCAACTTAGCGGGTGTTTCTGAAAAAAGCAGAGGATGCTTACCCTACCAGTGCACCTGGTCCATGCTCCCATTTTTTAGTAGAGTCCGAGTTGGTCATTTGCTTTTGTTACTTTGTATGTATGATTTTAGTTACTTTACGTTGTTTGTTGTGTATGTCTGTTTTCCATGTCTGGTCTTTGTCCCTGGATTACATTCTTTTGATTACCGCTTTGATCTTGGTTCTCTTGATTACTCTTTCTAAATAATTTTCTATGCTAGTTTTCCTTTGTTTAGCAACAAATGATCTTGGAACATTGATCTAACTATAGTTGTTAAAAATCATTTAAACTGAAGAATTCATGTTTGTAATTTCATTAAAGCATATATCATGAAGCCTGAAATGTATGTGATTGTTTGATAAACAAGAAAATAGGAATTGAAGAATATAGTTTTAGGGTTTTCATTTTGAATGAGTAGGAAAACATAAATAGAAGACCATGCGTTGATTAAACAAATAAATCAATGAACTATGGTCAGGGTTTGACAACTTTTCATGCTAGGTAAGTCCACAGGACCTTCTGATTGATAAATTTGGTAGTCCTCAAAATAATTTTGCGCTCCCGTCCCTAGGACTAAGTAAAACTTGAGAATTATAAATGTAGCCAAAAGTTCTACCAATTTTCAAGGAAGTCCTTTCTCAAATTTAGTCAGCACCAGACTACAGGATTAATATCACTGTGAAACCCTGAGGATCACATTACTTGATAGTTTTTACTATATACACACTAGCTTATTGTCAACTTTTCATCTCGGGTCGTAATTTAAAAAAAGCTGTAATTAAGTAATGGCATCATAATTAAAGATAAAATTGTGATGTCATGCTATTCAATCACGAATAAGACCTTTTCAAAGGAAACGGCATCACTAATATCTCCTTTCTTTCTTACAAATCATTTGAAACATGAACGATTGAATGACTGATGAAAAATTTGTAATGATTCAATATGGCAATTTTAACTTCATGCTGATGTTCCATCAATGTCCACTTCTTCATTCTCTTTATTATAAAGTGCATTGTCAAGGCCACTGATACCCCCTATACCGTACGTTCTTGCTGCTGGATTTCGTTTTCTCCAGTACAGAATACCAATAAGAGAACCAACTCCTAGGATAACGATGACTATTACAATGACTGCTGCTAATGATCCACCATAGAGACCATGTTTCTTATCTATCAAATGTAAGAACAATTGTAGTCAAACACAAACTTCGTTTTGTAACGATTTAGTTATGATAGAGAAAGTCCATCTTCCAAGAACGCCTAAATATTTTGCCCTTTTTTGGGTTCATTTAGGTTCACCTATTTGTGTGTGACATTTCCTCCGTCTGTTACATACATAATATTCCAGGCATTTTGTATTTTCTAAGGATTACCCCTCGATTGTTTGACAGTTTAAATTTTTGCTATTTTTAATAGGTAGAAATAATTTTTGTTTCGAATTTGTAGTATGACAAAAAAAAAATAGTAAATTACCTTTCCGTTTGTCTGGAAGTTTGCCACTGGGTCCATTGATAAAGCCAGTTTGTTGTTTAAACGTAATCCCTTTATTTGGTGAAGGTTGAACACGTGGAGTTGTTTGTGGAGCATAGGTTACTTTCCCTTGGCTTGGAGGAGTTTGTGTCTTTATTGTTGGAAAAGTTCTTGGAGTTGCACTTGATGGTAACGCTGTTAAAAGAACATGCAAGCTTTGGAAAGAAGACAAAAAAACTATTGTAGTTGAAATGTATTGTTCAAGCGTGCTAAGTAGAAAAAATCAAGATAATAAAAAGGAGCTGTTTAATACCTTTATTTAATCTATTCTTTGTTTCCAACGTATAAATTGCAGTCATAATGTTACCCATAGTGCATTATGAAAAAAAATCCCAAAAGAATAGGACGATCACAGTTCGAAAAAAGGAAAAAAAAAACACTTCCACTAAATTATAAGAGGACGACTTCGAGTTTTACAATATCAATTATTTCTTTACATTAAAAATATTATAACATGCGAACTGTATGGAGTTTTCATCTCAAGACACATTCTTTGGCTATAAATTGTGACGATAACGATTTATTCAATAGGATTTAGCGATTTGCAAAAACATAACATAACAGTGTTATGTTGCAGATACAAAATCTACAAACTTTACCATGACCTATTTTACCGCTTGACTAGGGATCGTCTGCAGTTCCAATATGACCCACTACATCTTTCTACCATAGACGTCATTCATCTTTATAATCTATGCAACAGAATCAGTAGGGTTGGTATTGTTTGGTTTGAGTCTACTTTGTTTGAGTCTACTATGTTCCATTTGGTGTTTTAAGCCTTGCTTTTTATGTCTCGGTTGTGTTTTGTTCACCGCTTTAATTTGCCTATTGTTTGACATTGACAGTTAAAGTAAGACTAATTCAAATGTATTTACCCGCTTGAACTTTGCAAACAAATGCATTTTTTGAAAAGCAGTTCAGGTCATTCCATTTTCCGTTGTCTCTATGCATCTCAACACATTCCTCTGTCGTCGAGTTAATTGGGTCTGACGGTTCTCCAACATCCCAATTAAAGAAACTTAGGGCAGAACTATCTGTCCATTGAAAACCACCTGAGATTAGGGTAAAACATGATTAATGTATTTGTAGACAAGTCAGCCAAGAAGAATTATTTCATGTTAGTTGTAATGTTTAAGACTTCTTTGCAAGAAAGAAAGTAATTGCATGCATAATTCAGGAACCCCCCCCCCAAAAAAAAAAAAAAAAAAAAAGTCTTCTTAACTAAGGATACACGTATCTATTATAAAATCAAGAATTTTATGCATTAAAAATTTTACTATGATTAATTCTATTGTAGCAAATAAATGCGTCAAATAATTGAAAACAAATTTCGCAAATGTAGCAATATTACGCAAGGAAAATATACCAGTTTCATGTTTATGATTTGAATTGTATAGCTAGCTGAACCAAGACGGAGCTATACCACTATACAGCACCCTTATAAAGAGGGCCATATTGATACACCTTTTAATTCACACAACATTGTAAAACTTGAATGGCATCAACTTTCCTATTTAAACCTAACACTATTTGACATACTTTTCTGGATAAGTATTCTTCTGTTATGTTATATAATTACTTCTACGCTTTATTTCGTTTATCAGTTGATCATTTAATTGGTTCAACAAATTAATCAATATATATGAAAGTCAAAGAACTGTTTTGATTGAAAATATTCCGCGCACAAATGCCCACATTGGAGCCTTGAATATCATGGTTGTCATCACTTTTGACCAGTGAAATTGGAGGTTCCATAAGCTTCATCGGTTACGTTGCATAGGTAAGCATCATGTATGTCACGTGATGCCAAAGCGGATGTGTCCAACAAGATAAAATTAAATTTACTTACTACTAAGTCCTTTATTGAGGCCTAACCATATATTCCGTGAAAGTCGCTGTCCTTTAGAATCTCTCGCGTTTGACGCGACTGTATAAATATATTGGTGCTCATAAACTCCGGAAACACTCACAAGATCCATTCCTCTTTTGTTACAAATGTATCGCGCTGATGGCCAATCGGCAAAAGTAAAAATATTGAAGTAATAACAAAAATCTCCAAACAGTGTGTCATCAGAATTCTTGCAATGCCCAAGTGGAGTAGGTGTTGGTGGTGGAACTGTAGCTATTTGCAAATAAAATCAATAGGTTATCACTCGATTTCAAAAGCCCGATTCGATTTTTACTAAAATGTTTTTTTTCAAAAATAGTTGTTCACACAACGAAGAGAATATTTAGGCATAAATTGTTAATGCGTTTACTTCGGTTATAAATGTGATAAGATGTAATATCTATTTAGTACGGATCTTGATGTAATACATAACTGAAAAAATAAGTTTCTTTAGTCATGTATTATTATTTACATTGTATCATTATTACGGTCATTTTTCTTCAACAATATAACAATTCTTGAAAAAAGATATATTTTGGTTTATAGATTACAATCTTAATTTGTATAAATGCGACTGCCATCTGTTTGATGATTGACACTGCGACTTAAATGTAGCGATACGGACACAATTAATGATGTAAGTAGCAGCCCAAATAATCTGCCCACGGTAAAGGTGGTTCATGGTGTAGAAAAACCCACCGGTAAATGATACTTTTTCAGTCTACTAATACATATGCAAAATTTACGTAACGAAAGGCCTTTCATTATACCGATCTACATTTTTGAGAAACGTACCATACATTCATCTTCCATTAAATTCAAACAAATCAAACCATATCAAGAACGATAACTCTCACATTGCGCAAATTTCATGTGTAATCTGTGTATTTTTTTTTCTCAAAAGTGCAACAACCGAGTGACATATTAAAAGAACCGATTCTGAATAAGAAATTCAGAGAGTTTTTGACATGAAAGAATCATTTCGATCCTCTCAAATTTATATAAAGACTAATACGTAAATACAATCAATCTGCAAAATAGTGATTTATCTAGTATTACCTTTGATCGCGAAGAAGTACCGGTTAATCAGAATTTTTCAACTCTGAATTTGTAATCAGAATTAATTTCATATTCTGCATTTGTTTGGAAAATTTGATTCTTGTGTGTAATTTCATTATCAGGAGGGATGCAGAAAGTTTCAACTCATTCGTCGTCCTTTGGCTATCAGCTATAGTTAAAATTTTATTAGTTGTTTAGTGATCACATTCTTGATTATATTTCAGTATTGTGTCCTTTTTATACGACTAACTTTACGGAAGGTACTTGACTTAGACGATTATGTGATTTTGACATGATAATTTTGTTAAAATTGACATTTATGTAAGCACAGAGTCACGGTTTACCTGAATTGATTTCACACACATATCCATGCATTTTGTTGCATACTGTGTTATCCCATTTACCATTTCGCGTCGTCACGCATAAATCAGATGGACCGTTACTAGGTTCGCCTATTGCCCAATTGGTAAAAGTTATCGGCCAACTTCGTTGCCAGTTAAAAGTCGAGGTTGCCTGTGGTAATGAGTACAGAACATAAATAATTAATACATTGATATTTTTATATGACGAACGAAGTACATATTAATTAGGTTACTTTCAATTTACTTATTTCATATACCAAACACTGAATGAAAAGCGAAAATAATCAGCTTCGAACGCTAAACTCAGTAAAGATAGTTTTTTTTAACATTTAAACACAAATATGACTCCTCATTCATAGTATACATATTTTATTACCCTGTTGTATTTCAAGCCAACCCAAAACTGGACATCCTTTCCTATATTAGCTTCAATATATGCATTTTCATATACATCGTTAATAGATGCAAGTACAGCGCCATCTTTCTGACATATACTTTGTGCTTGTTGCCACGTGGCTTCAGGAGAACCAATAAATTTATAACAACTTGTACCTCGTGGTGTATATTCTTGTTTGGCACAACTGCCAGTTGAAGGGGTATAATTGTCCGGAGTGTTTGGAACTGAAAAAAAAATGTAAAGTATGGGTGATTTGCACTAATTCAATGCAAATGGACAAGCTAAAACAGCGCTGACGTTTACAATACAGAAAATTCAGGAATCTTGCAGTCTGTAAAAATGAATGATTTTATGTGACGCTATCCAATTGTAAAACAACGTTTAATTTGACAACTGTCCAAACATTTCCAAAGTCCTGTCTTCAGCAGTTAGATAGCATTAGATCCTTAGCAATATGCACATTTTGTAAAATCAAGTGAAAACAAATCAAATAGGTAGAATATCAGGGTATGAAATAACGAAAACTGAGTAAGCAAAAGGCATTGAACCAAACTCTTACATAAAACTATTTATTGTATTTGAACAACCCATACAAATACAATAATTGTAGGAGGTATTTTCTATATTGAGTGTTGCGCCTAGATTTAAAAATTCCCACAGTAAGCCAAAAATTATAATAAGTCGTTGATGTAAAGTCATCTGAGACATGAATTATTAAATGTCACTGTACATTGCACAAAATATTAAGTATTTAGAAAAGGCACAATGAGCGAATAAATTAGTACATGTGGACACGGTTTCACAAACCTTTCTTTCCAACACATATAACATTACGGAGTTCGTTACAATTTATATCATTCCATAATCCAGCAAGTGCACCTTGCGTATACATCTCTACACATGGTTCCTGTAAAGAAAAAAAAATAGTTTCTGTTTTCTTCATATCTGACAATCAAAAGATTTTTATGCACGTATATAGTAACATTTATGTCTTCAGAAACGGTAAAATTTAAGTATA
Organism: Perna viridis; assembly: GCA_037379345.1. Lineage (NCBI taxonomy): Eukaryota > Metazoa > Mollusca > Bivalvia > Mytilida > Mytilidae > Perna > Perna viridis. The sequence goes on along the minus strand of CM074517.1, from coordinate 26,999,197 downwards.
TATGTTAGCAAAGGTTTGGTATGATGTTCCAATGCTTAGGTACCCTAGAAAAAAAACTGCTTCAAATATGTATTGCATATCACACGACCAATAAAATGCATCGTTAGGGGTAACGACGTTTGTATAATATATTTTAAATTAAACTGCATATATTACCTACCATATTAACATAAACTCCATTAATTAACTGCATCCGTGAATTTGGTTCCCCTTTAGCCCAGTTGGTATATGTTATCTGAGTATTATCTTCCCAAACATATCTTCGGTGGAACCTTAACGAGTTAAGTCCAATCCACAACCTAGTATTTACTCTTTGTATCAAGGATAACAAGAATGCTACAACAGATGAGATTGGAAATGTTCATGCTAGAAGGTAGAGGGTGCTAGAATTATAAAATCGAAAAACATAGACTGGTTTATATGGCAGAAAAAATGGTGCAATTATTTGCTCTGATGACAAAGTGAAAGATCAGAAGTCAGGACCGATGGAACGACAAAGTTATCAATAAAGTAACACTTTTATACATATCAAGTAGGTTCTCAATCATGCGAGTAAAAACAAAATTTAATCTTATTAAATATTGTGGAAATACTTTTATTAATGGTTAACAGGAAATGATCTGTTCTTGAGTTCGTGGATTTGACAACTCTATCATACAAACTGATGGTAAATTTTCAGCTCATTGGAAATCAAATTTCGTGAATTACCAAACCTACGAAAACTACGAAAATTGTACAACTCAAACAATGATGCTTTCACAGTTTAATAGATATGAAACATCCTTCGAACTTCGGTATAACGCCTTTGTGAAATATGTCTCTACGGCTCTATTCCCAAACGTTTTCGCTTCGAAGTTTTGTTATAGATTTTAGATATAGATATTTGTATTTTGACACTTTATCAAAGGATGGCAAGTTAATATTGACAGTTAAGACCGTACCTTGCTCCATCTCATTGCTTATAGAAGCTAAATCGTGCGGTTTTTGAAAGTGGGTTTTACAATATTGCACTGACTGATTCCAAGTCATTGGTTGATTTTTACTGATGTAAAAACATTTATTGCCTGAAAAAGTAAAATGAAAGACAAACTGATATTTTTTTCCACCCATAAATTCGTAATGTTCTAACCAGATATGAATAGTTGAACATTTTCTTACTTTAAATGCCCGAGATAACAATCTAATATTTAAAATTCTTGTAATTTGTTCGACGAGTCTACTTTGTTAACAAACAAGAAAAAAAAATCCACATACAAAAAAATAGAAACAGGGCCCATAAACAGGGGGGAGATATTCAAAACATAATGGCATACATAATTTTAAACACAGCCTGCTAAAACTTATTATTTTTATACATGGCACTTGTTCGCAAAATTGCTTACGCTATCTTTTGCTATCTGTTCAGTTTCGCATTTGCATTGTACCTCTACGTCTGAATCTAAACACCGAAAATCCTCTCAAATATTTTCAGTGCATTTTCTATAACAAACTTTGAAGTTTTGATTTTGAAATAAGTACACTGTTGAATCGAATAAACGAATAAAAAAGACGAAAGAACCTAAATTTGAGTCAAAGTCGATAAAACTTACTAAAATCTGAAGGTATAAAAGAAGGATCATCACATCCTCCTGATGTAACTGGCGGAGCGGGTGATGTAGGAGGAGCTGCACCTACTGTCTTCTTACAAACAAATGACATCTTCATGTTACAGTTGTCATCCATCCAATGTCCTTTTAGTGATACAAAAAATAGAAAAAAAAACAGATAGTGACAATATTATTTGCAAATCTATTAAAATTAAACCTATCAATTGTTCCGTTCAGTCTCTGCAGCTCTCCATTCTGTTGAGAAACTTAATTTCAGTAAAAGTTTCAGTATGTTCCATTCAGTAGTGCTGCCGCAGTAATGTATACAAGATGGTATCCCTCTTACCTGGGGAGGGAGAGGGGATGAAATAACTACAACTACGGTAACAAATCAAGACAATGATTAAATCCGTTTTCATCTGATTATTTAAGGAATGACAGGCTATATTTTTTTCGGTCTATGAAGAAATGACCTCAATCACGTGGTGCACACTAAATAGCAGGTAATTAATCCCTTTCTTACAATTTAATTTAAGTACCAAAATTCAACGAGTAAGTCATTAAAAAGTTTGATGACGTCACAGTCATTACAAAATTAGGTCTATGAGATAATTAACGAAATTTTTGATCCAATCAGAAACCTTTCTGCTTATGAAATTAAATTGTCTTATTGTAATTTGAATATAACTGGTTCAAATTATTGAAAAACTACAGCCAAGGAAAAGTGCCACAATATCAAAACAGAACCATTCATAGTCAGTAAACAGAAGAAGGGACTTTTTTCAATATTTGAAATAATTAAGCTGTTTTTTTGTGAAATTGATTAGAATATAATCCATCACAATTACGTTTAATTCTTGTTTACTATGATTTTTAAACATACCATCATAAGCTTTTATTGCAACACATCTTTCAGCCCCAAACTCATCGTTAGGCTCGTTCTGGTGCCAGTTGATGAAATCTACCTGGTCATTGTTTGTCCATCTATAATGGGAAAAGATAGTTAATCAGAATCAGTTATGCGTCATTTTCTAAACACAATTATCAATACTCAGCATCGGACTTTGTATAATTTTCTTTTAATCTTCAAACGTATTTGTGTCTAAGATTCAAGGCAAAGACCCCTTAAATACCGAAACTTTCAAATAAAGTGTGAATTTGTTACAAAGGGTAATTTAACAAAATATAGTCTAAATCGAAATATGCATATTTCAAATTGACTTCGTACCATGAAAATCATTTTGTACATGAAGATTACATCTTTGCTATGTATATTTTGTTCTAAAATTTTAAATTGCAAACCTGAACTTTCCAGGAACTTCTATTTCATTCAATCCTATCCACATTTCTTCAGTGCCAGATTTCGAGGTCTAATACACAAATGAAGATCGATAAGGGTTGTCAAGTATTTCAGATGATTGTAAACGGAGGATTTTAAGGATCGTTAACAACAGTTTTGTAATTTTTTTTTACAACTTCGGCCAAACTATAAATTTTATATAACAGTCTGTCTAATGGTTATTTTTTTTGCAACGAATATAGAGTAATGACATCTGATAAACCACTTTAAAGACCCCTAACATCAATATTTTCACAATTTTTCTCGCTCGACACGATGATGTGAGTGAAAATACCAATCAAACATTAAAGAGTATGTTTCAATTTTTTTAAATATTGGTAATTTAAGGAAAAATTACGTTCATCAAAATTATGTTTTAATCAAGTAGTATAGAATTGTTTGTATATAATCTCATCAACTACCTAAAAGGATTTAATAAAACAATTGAGCTTGAAGAAACAAGAAAAAAACACACACTACAACACACATAAATTATATGATAGAACCCAAAATATTATTGGAGAACTGTAAAATTGAACGATCTTATTATGAAAATACAGATGCAATTATACCGTTATTGTAACTATACGAATTTTAATAAGATAAGTTACTGACGTTACAGTAATTTTATACACCTTTATAGACGATTTGTTTTCTATATTGGTAAAATTAAAGCAGAATTAGAAAACAATCATTAATTGAAATTACGATAATATATCAAAAAGTTAAGTAATGTAACGTTCATTTAGTATGCAGTTCTTACCAGGCTATAAACGAAGTTATTTTCCTGAGTAGTTAAAATGCTCGCTAAATCAGCATTCAAACCCAAGCAATATTTTCGCGCATCGTACCAATTCAGGGTATGATTTCTGCCAGTTTGTGGGCTTGACATGTAACAGGCTCCATTATAAAATATCCATTCATTTTCGTTACCACATGCTGTCGCTGAATAAAAACACAATTTTGATATAAATGAAAGACATAATATTTTGAAAAAAGTTAATATTCAATCATAGTTTACTTCGACATAGTAGACTTAAGGTTTGTGTCAATTCACTTGACAATCCAAGTTTCTAATTCTTAAAACTTCACGTACCTTTGTGTTATTCATAAAGTTTTTGATATTTGATATCCTACGACAAAATAATCAAATTGCAGGTTATTTCTTTGTATAAAATATGTAAACATATATATATATCCCTACCAGCTACATTATGTTAGCATCTTTAAGACTAGTTGTTTTGGAAAAAAAATTGGCATCTTTAATTTATTTTTATTCAAAGGCAACACTGGAATATTCTATGCTGTTGATCAGGAAAAAATGTGGTTGGACACTGTTTGAATGTTAGGGGATTCCAACTTAAAACTGTGGCACATAGACCAAAACCGGTAGGGTAAGCATATCCTTTGCTTTTCAGTAAACTCCCATCCAGTTGCTCATAAAGTGTTACATCCGTGATTGATGGAAGAGGAATATGGAAACTATGACTGTGGACAGATAGGGTCTCATGGTGCAGATTGTTAAAACGGAAATGCGATTTGCTGTATACTATCATTAAGACAAAAGTGTATAACAACTTTATAAAACATACAACAAAGAATAAATCATTTTGTAAATTCATTGCATTATTTTTGTTTACCGTCATATGGTTCAATTCTTTTACTTTTTAAAGGGTAAAGGTATGATAGTATACATCAAATCTTATCTTATCAAAATCAGATGCCCCTATGAAGTATGAATACTGCCAAAAGTTCAAAAAGGGAATACCCGCTTATAGAGGACTTCAATCATAATAAACCCTTTAGCCCGAACTCTCATTTTGCAGTATACTGACTTCAACCTTATTCCTTATGTACATATTGACGTATGGCATATATCAAATTTTAGACTTTCCTTAAAACCCGTTAAATGGTTAAATATGAGTTCCACGAATAACATCTTAACATGTAGAATCATAAAGTTTTATTATCTTTATTTGAAGGTAGCTGTAAATACCAATCCTCTCTCTTGTACATAAGAAGTAATCAAGGGAACCAAGGTTAAAGCGCTAATGAAAAGAATGTAATCGAGGCACAAAGACCCCAGACATTGAAAACAGACATACACAACAAAGAACATAAAGTAACTAAAATCATACATACAAAGTAACAAAATCAAATGAGCAACCCGGACTCCACTAACTACAGGCAGCAGGTACGGTAAACCTTCTCTGCATTTCTAGAAACACCCGCCGAGGTTTTTAAAAAAGTCTTGTCGGTGGTCGACGAAAGAGAAAATGAAAACTGTGACACATTGAACAAATCAGTTTTCATGGCGCAGATGGATACATCGTAGCGATCCACGAATTCATAATGTCAACCATAAAACTTCTGTATTGAAGACTTCAATCTTGTAGCAACATAACCCTGTTCCAGAAGCCTATGTGTTAGAAGTCTAGCGCGATACAAAAAGTCGGCGTAGTTTCGGCAAGCTCTGGCATAATGCATGAGTTGTGATATGAACATTCAATATGCAGGTGAGATACGATGTCTAACAATCATATAAAATGTCACAAATGTCATCATCATCCAATTAGCATTATAGTAGTTACAATGTTTGTAGACAGACGACCGGACATACGGACTGACAGACAGGGTTATACTAATAAAGCCCATTTTTGTATAATAACTGATTACCTCATACCGTCATACAAAAGCTTTGTTTGGTAAGAAGTGCATGCTACTTACTTCAGATCCTTGTATAAATATCATAAAACATTTGTTGGAACATTTTGACTTACCTGTGATACCGACTGGAGGAGTTGTTTTAGGTGCCACTGTTACACCTAAAAAAATGGTTTAAGACATTAAAAAAAACAAACAAAAACACATTGGTAAGCAAAATATAAACAAAAAATATTCCTTTCAAATAGTTAATGCCATAAATGTATATGAGGACAGCTTCAAACCATTTACTATCAGTTATGTTAAAAGGATTAACTGTTTCAACTTATGGATATAATAATGGCTCAAGAAATGTCATAGTATGTCTTCACTCACCCATTAACGCTTTGCACACATACATAAATTTTGCGTAACACCTGGAATCAACCCACTTCATATTATAAGCAGTCTGAAATGCACAATCCTCATTATTATAATTGTTTGGTTCGTTTTTGTTCCAATTTGTGAATGTAACAGGTGATTTGTCACTCCAAACCCAAGCTCCTTCTATGTCAAAGTCATTAAATCCAAGCCAGATATTGACTCGTGAACTAAAATATAAACAGGGAAATACGTTACTGAAAATGATCAAAAGTAATATCTTTGCCAATGCACTTGGATAAAATTAAGTCCTAAAATGACTGTATCAATATCATATTGATGCCAACTTAAACAAGTACTATTTTTAAAAAGGAAAGTGGACGCAGTAAAATTTGCGTTTGTTTTTTACTTATCAATTGTCTACATTAACCCATGGCAGACAATTTCAATTTTCGATACAATGTTTTTCGAACACAACTAGTATTTCGCCAATCGAGAAACCGAATTGCAATCAGGTGACTTGCATTTCCATGGAAGAGCGTCTTTAAGGTCAAAGGGTAAAAAGCGAAACTATACCGACTGTGTCAGAAATACACAAAGCACTAGCAAAAAATTATGCCTTTATAGTATGTGATGTGCTCTCTTCGGCAGCTACTTATGAAATCAATTTTAATAAAAGAGTATGAGGGAAAGAAGAATTGCCAATGAGAATATTAAAGTTTAATAAGAAATTTGTTGTTTTAATGAAATCTTCAAATCCGCCAATTTACAAATAAAAGTAATTTCACAATACGTCATAGCTAGGATGGACCAAGTAGAGTACTTCTATATAAATTTCTAAATTTCTGCTCCAACGTTTTGTTCTTTCAAACAGTGCATCATGAAGAAAAAGATTTAACTCGTCGTTCCAGTTGAGGCTGACCATTTCTAAATACAGTTTAACTAAGCTATCGCTCTCAATGTGAATTTTTTTTTATCAAAGATTTGTTGGATGCATATATATATAAAACATTAGCATATGATGTAACTGAACAGGACATCCTCAGATGGTATCGAGTAAGACAATACAGGATCTGTAACAGTATACAAATACAGCCACACCAAGCATACAATACATATAGGAAGTCTAATGGGGTGATGCAACTCGACCATCTTACTTGATAGTACATTACTATGTCTATATATATATAGACTGTGAAAGATAGCTGCTTCGACTCAATTTTATTATGATCCTTCGTTAAGAAAATTGAAATAATGATATTACCTCTGCATTATACTTATCTTTATGAAGTCAGATTCTGCTTGACTCAAAATGCTTACAAGATCGCCACCTTTATCACGACATGAATCTCTCGCTTGAATCCACGTCAAACGGTCTTGGAACTTCTACAAGATAGTAAACTCTGTTAATAATATAATATTTTCATATTCATCAGAGCCATGAACACAAATAAATAAAATCATATACTTGTTAACGTTCAGAGGTTCTATTAATATAACATATTTGAGATCAGATAGCCATTGATGGTCTTCAATTTACATTTAAATTCTAGTCTTTGTCCACATTTTTAATTAATTTGTAGCGTTAATAGCTTTTTGAATAAAGCTACAGATTTATTGCTTATATATTGAAGGTTACGTTAATCTCATCGATTTCCTATGATATTCGAAGTATAAAAAAATATTTTAAAAACAAACTTTGTAACAAAACGTTGCAAAACTTGACCATCCATTAGGACAAGGTGAAATGGCATGGGTAGTTGTCGGAGCGTTCGTGAACCCATTTCGTGAAGTTTCGCATATGAAGTTATGAGATTCATTACACATTTTGTTGTCCCATACACCCATTGGACTTGAGGTTCTCATTACAACACATGTACTTTGTTCATTGCCTGTAATGCAACAATTACATATGTAACACCACACGTCATATTTGAAGATATAGACTATTAAGGTCGCACAAGTGAATGTTAATTATTTCAATATCAATAAAATTAGATAAATGTTAAACAAGAAAAGAAATTCTATACATATCAAATCACCATATATCACTGGAAACCGATACCTAACTGGGAGAACAAAAGCATCTTAAACTTTGTTAGAAAATGTTGTCAAATTTACTTGAGCGGATTAGAACGAGTTGCTCTTATAAGAAATGGGGACAGACGAACAAACAGACTGACGGATAGGGAAATTGGATGATTCCTACATGTATATATCCAAAAACTTTGTTTTCAGGGATACAGATTTTGTCTAATACAGTTAAAACGTACCAGTATGGTCTCTAGACCAAAATGTAAAACTAATTGGTTGTCCTTGCACCCATGTGTATGTTCCAGGAGATGTTTGATCAGTCATTCCAATCCAAAATGGATCAGTATATGTATCTATATAGCTTGCAAGGAAAGACTGAACATGCCTTGAAATAGAAATTTGTATGTGTTCTAGACTTCAAAATTTATCAAAAATGTGAAAACAACTGCCTAGAGCAAGTTTAAAATGAGCGAGTATCAAAAGTTATATACAGTCGAATCTCGTTTAGTCGAAAACGAAGGGACCATGCAAAAGTGTTCCAAGGTTCGAGTAATCCGAGGTCGAGAATAAACCGGAAATACCAGTAGTTTGTTCAATGATTGTCTATGTATTTACATCATTTGTTGTGCTTGTACATGTACATGTACTTCACTTCGTAATGTCCTGCTTCTCATATCAGAAGATATTTTTTGTATGTTGTTTATCATGTTTGAAATACTGAACGGCACCGAGTGCTTTAGTGAAATTTTCTTTTCATTATTTTTATATCGAAAACGTTATAGTTCATAACATGCTACATTTTTTGAATCACAACCAGGAGTATTGTCAAAACATGTGCTCTACATTATTACGATAAAATTTCAAATTCACTTGCGAATCGAATGTAGTCGTTGAAATACACATACTTTCGTCTGTTTGATGTTTCATTAAATAGTCAGATACCATTACAATTCATCTGTTTTAAAAACAAATTATCAAGATATCAAGATATCACAGTTAGTGTGAATTCCGACGTGTAATTAGTAATATTCGTATCTTTCACTACACGTGCTATATTAAATTAATTAAATACACAAATCAAGCCGTAAAGAGTGTCAACAAATTAATTTTAAAAGCCACGCTAATCGTTGTCAAAATACACTTTGATCATGTTTGTAATAAAGCAATCAGTTTTCCGACTAATTAGTTGACTTCGAGACGTCAGGGTTCATTAACCTCGAAGTCCTATCGCAGGGCCAGATGGATTACCTCGAGTTATCCATGGTTTCGATTAATCCGACATAAAATTGTATTGGGGGAATTTTTGCTGGGACTTTTTAATTAGTTCGAGTTATCCGAGCTTTCGACTAAATTGAGTTCGACACATCGCGGTTCGACTGTATGTGGTAGGATAACAATACACAAATGAAAATCTCAAAAACAAAATCTAAAAGATACCTGCAAAAATCTATTTCTCATTTGGGTATTGGATCGATAAAACAATTAGTTCAAATCCCTAAGAAATGTAAAATTTCCATTTAAAACGTGAATGGTCCTATGTATTATATTAGAATTGATAAACTTAAACAAACCATAAATAAAATCGCAAAAAGAAAAACATCACTGTGGCATGTCATAAAAACGATGCTTTCAAGTCCACACGTAATTATTGGATTTTTCTTAAATCTGATGTCTTAGTAGGAAAATTGAACAGAAATAAATGTCAAACCTGTTGTTCACTGTAGCTAATTGCCCGTTCCGGGATTTGCAAGTTGTCTGGGCTGACTGCCACGTTTGTCTATTTGTAATAAAATTATAACAAGATCCTTCGAAACCGTAACCTCTATTCTGAAAGTTAATGTCCAAAATAAGAATAAAAACAGACACTGTGTACCAAAATAAAATTTTAAACAATTTAGTCTGAAAATGCGCCGATTTACGGTTGAAAAAAAAAGAGTAATTGAAATCAAGTTCAGGTATCCGACAATCACCAAATGCATCAAATCAAATGTAACAAACGGCTCCTAGTTCGCGTTAAGCGGCAACCGTACAAAAGGATAAATAACAAAAAATTTGAAATCGGAGTTTATTAAAAATTGATCAAAAATTTTGTTTTTCGTAAATAGCAGTTATAGTGTATCTGAAAGGCTGCCTTTATAAATACGTTTTTGCTTTCACTGTATTTTCACTGACCGGTTTTGTACATCCCTGTGTAATTGAACTTCCTCCAGTTGAGGACACGACCTGTAATCCTGATCTACAAATATACCCTGGTAATCGTCCATTGCAGTCTAAATTGACCCAACCACCATCCTGTAATAACATTATTTGAGTAAAATTCATACATCTGAAGGTTAGTGTACAAAATGAATGACTTAATATTCGAGGAAAACATATTGCCTTTTAAATCTAATATACGAAAACAAAGTTATTAAAAAGATGGAGTCAGTATCGGGCATGTAAACTAAAAACTGTCACAAAAAAAACTTGATAATCCCTATGTACACTAACAACATGAACACGACAAGGTACGCCTTAAATGAAAAATATAAATAAAATTCATCTGATGCATTCAAAATTATTTACGAATCCAAATTTAAAGATATATTCTACTGTATAAGAACCATGTTCACATAACAAATCATCAACGGGATCTTTGAGTATCCTTAGAAAAACCATTAACATTTATCAAAGGTTGATTTATGATGATGATGAACAATTTGTTTTGCTAAGCCGTTTATTTGACAAATTCTAAAGCTGCCGAGTATCAATTGCAACAGTTAATTTGCTTACCAAATAACTCATTCCTACACAGTCCTTTTTGTAAGTGTCTGGTTGATGAACAGCCCAGTTTGTATATTTCACTGCTCTTCCATCGTCCCAAGCAAATAAATTGGACTGTAGACGGTCACTTAAACCTATCCAAGAGGCACCACCGTTAACTATCCCGCTATTTGTGTTTCTTTTTGCTGCAAAGTTGAACAGAATAAGAAATATGCTGACATGCTTTTGATTACGTGACAAGTATTTGTAAATGTTTTAGCTTTTTATTCAGGTGTAATATCCTGTCATGATTTAGCTTTTTAGCTTTTTAGCTTTTTATTCAGGTGTAATATCCTGTCATGATTTAGCTTCTTAGCTTTTTATTCAGATGTAATATCCTGTCATGATTTATTTAGCGTAGTATTTATGTTTGATATAAAGATGAACAGTAAACACTGAAACAGTATATCGCGGCCTTTTATAAAGAAGAGACATGAGCTAAGCAAGGTTCAGAAGACTGGATAGACCAACAGTGAAGCAAATCCTGCATTAAACTGACCAACCGAGGTGAAAGGTCTAGGTAGAATGAAGGTCATTATGGTATTCGACACAAAAGATCATTGTGATACACCCAAAAATCAAGTATCTGGAAAAAGTTCTTAAGAGATAAAAAGTTACAACTGAGACAGGTTTTTCTCTAATAACGTGTTTTATGTACATATTCATATCATAAAGACCACATAAAAGAAATCATGACCCGATATATTGCATGTTTGTGATCCAACCATAGTTAGATCTTAGAATTAAAAGAACTTCTTATACAGACAAAAACAAAAAGAAAATATTTTCACACTTTAACAGTATATCGCCGCCGTTTTAAAGGAAAGACATGAACTTAGCAATTTTAAAACACTGGAAAGACCAACAGTAAAAACAAATACTACAAACGTACTTATTGTCGCTATTTTCGCGGTTGACAGAGAGTCGCGAAAAACAGTATACGCGAAATTCATGTTTAATACTATTTAACGCTATCCATTATTCAATCTGTAAAAAAATTATACATGCAAATATTCTCACCTGACTGAATCCGCGACAATTAATATGCTTAGAGTATAACAAAAATTCTCTATGAGCCAAAATTCTCCTACAGCCTGTTTATGGTTTATTTATGTCAAACGTGAAACTCACGCCTTGGTAAATATCCGCTGACAAATGCTTGTTTGTCGGCGCTGTTAACTGCTGCTAAATATCCACCGGATTTCTGACAAGCAAGTTTTGCTTCATGTGCAGTTAACATCTTGTTTTTCACAAATTGCCAACATGAATTTCCATGTCTCAACCAAAGGTCTGGGCATCCCAAATATTGTCCAGCTTTTGAAAAATAAAAATACACAAAATTAGACATATTATTCTTGCATGACAAATACTTTTTTTTAAATTTGTTATTTTAAGTTTCATGTTCACGATACATTTCTAAAACAAATCCTCAACCTATGGTTCCGTTTGTTATCATTAGCACAATTCAGCAAATATAGTTCATGATGCTGAGAGTCATATGGCAATATATGGACCGGTTGGTTGTCCAAAAAGTTATATGTCCATATAATTTACAACCGGTCCATAATATGACATTATATGGACCGGCAGTTGTATCAGAAAATGAACAAATAAAAATTGATAAAAGTATAATATTCACTAATAACTTGCCATTTCCCATCCTAAGAGGACAGTAACAAAACACCAATAAAAAAAAGTCGTTTATATTGTGATATTGCGCACATTCAGACGAACCTCTTTAGAGAACTTTTGATTCTTTAAGTAACATATTTCATATTAATTCCATGAAATATGATATAGTATTATGGTCTTAAAAAATCACTGTACACCCACAATAGCATTTTTTATGTTTTTTTTTATCATAGCAAACACAATGTTTGTTTATTTGTGACCTAATTAATTATATATTTCAATACAAGATGACTCACAGATGACAATTAATTCAAAAGTAAAGGAAACAACAATAAGCCACTCCTGAACATTAAAGGACAATCCGATATGAAATAAAATAGTAAAATTAATACAAAATGCAAAATATATTTACCTGGGACTCTTGGAGTCGGTCGTGGAGGCTGCGTAGAAATGGTTCCATCTATATATAAATTTGTTTCAGTGACATTAACATGACATTGTTTCGCAATAACTCTTTATCGCATAATGTGAAAATATCTGCTCGTATTTTTGACTGTCTATGGTCGGGTTTATGTAACGCGTTTACTAGTTTTTTTTTTATTTAACGTTGGTTTTATTGTAACTTTTCAAGTTCCATCTTCCCTATCGCTTATTTCACTAAACATTTGCATAACATGATATGTGGGACGTTACTGTGAAATCTGGACATATTCTGACTAAAAGTCCCTACATGGTAAAAGACGTTATTTAAACATTTTAAACGCATTTAATTCTATAGAATGGGTCTTTAAAAATTGAATCTTCAATTGGGTATACCATGTCATATTACTTTTTATCGAAATCAAAACTAGTACACGTGATAATAAAAAACGTCTACAACATCGGGTTTTAAAAGATCAACAAATTATTCATCAAAAATATTTCTCCATCAAGGATTCCAAAGTTTTGAATACTTATGATTTATACAGTTTTGTCTAAAAACCAATCATAATTTGCACGAGTTGCAATTATGTATATATACATACAAGTCTTTTTACAAATAAAGCCATTTCTCTTGTTGCAGTCATTGTCATTCCATCCTCGACCTGCTGTTGATGTTTCCATGCAGTTTTCACGTCTTTGTCCGTTAGGTTCACCTTTCAAAATTATCTTACTTAATATTATATTTTTGATTACATCCGGCTATCTTTGATGCAGCATTTATTACTAAGGACTGGGATATCCATAACGTAAATTGACATATTGTCATCCCATGTATTTCGGCGGTTGTTTCTAGAAAAGCAGAGGACGCTTACTCTACCGGTGCACCTGGTCCATGCTCCCAGTTTTTAGTGGAGACGGAGTTGGTCATTTACTTTTGTTACTTTGTATGTATTATTTTGGTTGCTTTATGTTCTTTGTTATGTTTGTCTGTTTTCCATGTCTGGTCTTTGTCCCTGAATTAGATTCTGTTGATTTCCACTAGAATCTAGGTTCCCTCAAATACTCTTTCAGTAGTAGATCACCGACATCTTGTTGCTCAATAGAATAAGTCCTAAATTTCAATGAATGATTATTAATGAGACGCTACTGTTTATGACAAAAGGCAAATTATGAATTTGAAAAAAAGAGCGCGATGGATTTATGAATACACAATTCGTTTTGTCCTAATATTTCATAGTAATATATTCTTATAAAAATTGTAGTATATGAGAAAAAATGTTGGGACTTACATTTTCTAAAAAAGAATACAAATGTCATTCTCCGATTAAATGTTAATGGCTGCTCCCTGCAGAGGTTAAAATGTGACTAATCCGACTGAATGTTCTTTAGACCAGCCATATTATTACTGGCCATGATATTGAAAGGTTTCGCATTCTAAGTATTTTGTTTTGATATCCATACTTTCATCATACCTGCCTCCCAGTTAACTAGTTGCAGAGGAGTTCCGTCAGACCACGCCCATCCGCCCTCATTAGTAAGGTCGGTTCCTCCTAACCATAACGCCCAGTTAGAAACGAATGCAGTGAGTCTACCTAAACCAAACAAAGAGTACTGAGGTAATTAATGCAATAAGATCCTTAAAAACCTGCTTTCAAAAATTTACTTTGAGCATGTTTCATATTCGCCATAGAACATATATCATAATTATATAAGAATGATAAATTTTGATTCAAGTTATATGATAAAAGCAACAGAGGAGATTTTCGTTTACTTTTATTTCAATTCCTTTAAAGTATTGATATCTGTTTAGTAACACTTATAATCAAATTAATTTACATCACATGTCTATTTAGCGAAAAAGGCACACTGATCAGTTAAATCTTCTTTTTGAGATATTACTCTACGCTAATTTACTTCAGTCTTGCCTTGTATGTAAGTAGACTCTGAAAAATCATGTACACTCGCTAATTCTCCACCCAATGATATACAAACAGCTCTAGCATCTAGCCAGGATAGCAAATCGGGTCTGAAGCTATAGCAAAATGGTGAATTTGGTCTTTCTTCCCATCCAACTCCACATTTAGCACTTATAGGTACTGCAATAAATCATAGTTTGAACATATTGCTGGACTACTGAACTTGTTTTCGAGATATTCTGAAGGTTGGAGATTTTATATTTATCTTATATTTGGAAATTTAATTTTGTCACAAGCAATTATAAACGAGTATGTATAGACATTTTTAATATATTGAGTGAATGATATTTTTAGACATTCTTTTTATTTTAAAAAAGTATGGTTTACAGAACTCTTTTTTATGTACTTGTTAATTAAGCAATACACTTTTATTATAGTTTTTTATGGAATATTACCCCGCCAATTATCTTCCCATTGGAATAGGCGTTTAAGAGAAAAACGATTACTTGTTATTTTATCATAAATCGTTTTCATTAACAGTTTGTTAAGGAACTATTTAGAAATGGACTATCTATACCGTGAGAAATCCGAACACCGTTCTAAACCAGGCACTATTATCAGTTTCTTTAGTTCAATTGTAATGTATTTTGAACCTTGGTAAAACGAACGACTGCATATTTTAACCGAACCAATTTTAAAAGTCCATAAAGGGTTAAGTTTTGACAGGTTTTACTGTCATAGGTTTAATCACCTTCATATAATATCGTAAAACTTTACAAAATTTTATTCAATTGCAGAGCAACACGATCGCCATTGTATATCTTATTAGGACTAATCATAGTGCACATTCGTTGTTTTTAATTATATCAAAACCAATTTGTATATTGATATGTATACTTGAAGTAAATTAAAATAATCAGAATAGAGAAACAAAAAAAAAAAATTAAAAAATCTGTACAAAGACTGTTTTTGTTTGTTTTGTAAGAAATGCACAGCTTCTTGTATTAAACAAAATCTTCCTTTATATTTCGTTGTAACACTAATTATATTCAAATTGACAACAAATAAATTTGAGGCACATCGTTTCATAAAGCATGGAAATGGGTTCAATATATAGTTTAATCCCGACGTCATGACACTAACCGATCATCGTACTATAACAAAGTGTTCAAAAAATAAACAAGAACAAAAACAAAACAAAACAGAATCAATTCAAACAAACATAATGAACCTAAAATGATGCAAAATATGATAGTATGATTAATGAATTTTAGAGAGACCACTTCCAACTGGAATGACATATTTTATTACAATAAATATCTAGTACTTACAAGATGTCGTCGTCACTTTGGGTTGTATTGGGATATGTTCTGAAAATATATGATAATTAGTATTGTTTTTATTTGGTACACATATTTCCGTAATGCTTCTTTGAAATTTAAGATTTTCTTTTTTGGTTGTTTATCATTTTTTTCATATTTTGTTGATCGCAGATGAAATCGATGAAAAACCACTACGTCCTTCATCATGTCATTCTGTAACTGGTAAAAAATATAACCGTTTAACTCTATATTTCAATCATATTATATATTATTTATGTAAACATACCTTTAAACTGAAATTTCAAATTTTTGAAAACCCCAACTTCAAAACAAGCATCCCCTTCCTCATTCACTCACATATACCATACAATGGAAAGTTTTCACTATTAGTTTTGCGTAAGAGCGTGGATACTTACGTGGATCTTTCTGACAAATGTACTTGAGCTTTGCGCTACACTCACGGTCATTCCAACATTTGGTAGACATGAAGTACTGGACACAGCTCTCAGAGCCCATGAAATCATTGGGCTCATTAGGACACCAATTCTTAAATCCAGATAACTAAAATAGATTAAATTGAAGACTTTAGTACGTCTGCAGAATTTACCTGTCTGTAGGTAATTGTATACGTTTTCATATTACAATGGTAATAAGTTATATTCATGCAACATATTATCGATTTACCATGACGATATAACTGAAAGTTTTCGATTCCAAAATATCTAATAAGCAACCTGGAGGTAATGTTCTTTGTTCTGTCGTACTGTGAAGTATTATCAAAATTCGTTAGGGCCGTATGGACAAGGAATATTATCGTTTGCTGTATCTACTTACACAGACAATTCTTCTGCTGCATCATAAGATCCCAAGAGACAATTGCTGTGTAAAGAGGGAATACATACTATGTAATAGTTTCTAATCAAAAAAAAAAAAAAAATACTTACCCTTGCACCTGATTGTATCCAAATATAGTTTTTGTTTTCGGTCAGATCATTAAGGCCAATCCAATATTGGTTATCATTGGCATCAATTGTATCTTAAACAGAAAAAAATCAATACTATAATATTGTTAGGGATCTGTTTTTACTAAATTTTAAATCAATGAACTTAAGAACAGAATAGTATGTTAAGATAAAGCCGACGCTTCAATTTACTTGTACACCATATCCAAATGCAGTTCATATTGTTTCCTACAAGTTTACCTAGAAATCTCTTGCAGAGACATATTTTTAAAAGCTTTCAAACATCTGTCATGCTGATTACATAAGAGATATTTGAATGGACATACACAGTTGATGATCTACCTTGAAATCATCTAAAGTCTTACTCACTTATTATCAAGCTATGGATATCAGCATTGTCAACTGTAGCTAAATCACCATCCTGACTCTGGCAGGACTCTCGAGCAGCTCGCCATGATTTCCTAGTATCGTTAAATTGGAAACATCGTCCACTTCTAAGAACCCATCTGTCATCGCATGTGTACGTTGCTGTATTAAAAAAAATGAAATTTCCGTTGAATATAGGAAATCTACAAATATGAATAATACGAACATGTTAGAGTGGGTCTGCACATGGGAATTTGTAACGATGAAGTGGTTCAAGTAGCGGATAGAACTTCGTCATTTCCAATAAATTGGTTCAGCATCGGTACTATATTTTTCAAAAAATAGAATATTATTAATTATGACACTACGACTAACATCCTTACTATCCCGTTGATTCAACAATTAGGTGAAACCTTAACTAATAGCAAACTAAAGTCTTTTAAGTGATTCTCTGTGTAAGAATCAGGCAAAATGTATATAAGTTGTGGCACATGTAGAAAAAAACGCAAAGATTTTATTGTATTATCCAAGTATTTATACCTTATAATCTCCAGAAATTACCATAAAAGTGTTTGTCTGGATGTATTGAATATATTTAAGGCAAAAAAGACCAAATTGAGAAAAATAATGTGCCATACATTGCCCGATTCTTACGCAGAAGGGTACTTCACGGCCATATCAAATGCTATGCAGTAAAACGAGCTTCGTATACATAGACTTACGTTGTGGTGTAGGGACTGGAAAAACAGGTCTGTCAAATCCTATGTTACAGATAAATGCTTTCTTCAGACCACAGTTTGGTGTCGCCCTCCATGTTCCATTCTTGTCATCTAAAAGAGTGAATCTCAATACTTTTCGAAATCATTAGGGCGTTACGCCATTAAGAGGGGTTTTTCTCATTTCATATTGTTATATAAAACCTTTAGCGTGATATTTTAAAAGTATACTTAGATTGCGAAGAATATGGCTCATTTCGGTATTGACAGAATCATCTTTAGGTTAATAAGCATCAAATGTTCGACCATAACAACAAAAAAAGAATTAGTTTTGAAATAAAAAAATGTGCATGAAAAAGAGAATAAAGCAAAACAATTTTAAAGTTGACCCAACATAGTTCTTTTGAGTGTTGCTAACTATTTAGTACATATACTCGCCTGTGTTAATGAAAACACAGTCCTGCCCTGGGGTATTAGTTGGTTCATTTGGAGCCCAGTTATTAAATTTAATTTGTTGACCGTAATCCCATGTGAAATTTCCAGTATTGTTATCTGTAGTAAAAGAGGAATGGAGAATAGACATTTATTTATGATTCCTATATCAAAAGTGATATATGGAATGTTTTTTTCTTTTTTTCTTCTTAAAAATCTAAATTACAAAATACAGAATAAAAAGCATTAGTTTCAGTAATTCACTCTATTGTTTATTTTTTAAGACACTTTTCCAATTATGAAATTTGATTATTCAAATGAACATTTGACAAATCGAAATCATTTGACTGCACATTTGAGGGTTAATTTATTTTTTGTTAATTGTATCTTAACCAGTACAATACAGCGTTATTTCATTACAAATGAAATTATTACCCGTTGCTCCTATCCAAATCGAATCAATTTGAATAGAATTAAACTGTTCGAGGTAAGAGTTCACAAATTTCGTAGCCGTAAGTCTACAAATATCAGAAAAATATGTATTTATCAATTAAATCAAAATGAATTAAGTGAATTTTCTTATAGAAAAATGAAAGACAATTAAAATGTACCATAATCCGTAAAATTACTTCAGGGAAAACCATGAAAGTATTTGTGATTTGTGAATCATTCATAAATCATATCAACGAAACAGAAGTAGAAGTAAGAAGCACAGAAAATGAAACGAAGGGTAGCTGAATTAAGTGAGCTAACAATTGAATACATTTATTTTATTCATTTACAGTTCCGGTCAATTTGATTATTCTTTGTCTATTAAAATGAAAAAGATATATACAAACGACAGTGAAGCTTTACAACAAACCACTTTATAACAAAACGTAATCATTTACCCATAAATTCCAATCATTGCTCCTCCTTGTTTCTTGCAGTACTGATCAGCATCTTGCCATGACAACTTCAGTTGTGTAACAAATTGAAAACACCTGTTCTGATGAGCTAACCATCCTGGCTGGCAAACTCCTAAATTAAAGAACAAAACTTTCTTTTGAGCAAATATGTATTCCTGTCTTCCTGTTTGGACAGCGATTTGTATATCTGAAGACCATGTTTTTACTTCTATGATTCTCTTTACTTACAATTTGTTACACAAACAACAAACAAAAGATACACAATGTGATTAAGGTGTTGCTATTGTAATAGCAGAAAGGATATCCACTTACCAGTGAACTGACCACTCACTATTGAATTGAGCGTAACCTGGATAATTCTTATATTTCATCATCGGTTTTATTGGATGGGACTCATTTTGTAAGTATTTTATCGATGAATTTGAAGATGTATTACATGAATTATATATATTGATACGCCTTTAAGGTAGTTGTTTATGTTTCAACAAATATATATATTTTTACACATGAAAGATGTTTTTACGCTTCGAATGTCACAAATCTATAAAATAAAATTTTATGAGCATTGAGTCATTAAATTCAGCTTGATTTTAATTCCTGTAATTTAGTTTGATTGATGACGAAGTTAATTTGACATACATGGTTGTAAATTGTAATATAAAGCAAGTATCACATTTCAAAAACTGTCCCGGTACTAAATCACTTACTAAAATAAGACAAATTGAATTCGTTGAACATGGACTGATAATTCAGATTATAAACAGAGTACACATAGTATTTTGTTGACATATTACTATAATAGTGAAATTTGACCTCAAAATCGGTCAAAAACAATGGACGCATGCATGTTCATTCTTATGCTTTATATATTTTGTGTATAATTGTCAATTTCAACTCATTTGAAAATATCTTGAGTGAAGTGAACAAATGTGAGGCCACTTCAGTTTCTATAAAAAACAATCTTAAAAATTGCAGAAATATTAAAAGTTCTTTTTGAAAAGGTTATATAAATGCATATGGTTGTTTCTAGAATATCATCATAAATTTCGTAAAAAAACAGTTTACATTCAGTGTCTGCGACAGACACAAACCGGGAAAAACGACTCCGGAACTACTAAAGAACAACATACGGAGATCCAATCTTACAAAAAGTAAAGACTTGGCTGCAAACAACACTAAGGATATGACAATTTTAATTTTAACCGACTGATCTAGATGATGAACAACAAAAGCAAAAAAAGGAAACAAAAAACAAAACAAAAAACAAACAAACAAACAAACAAAAAACAAAAAACAAAAAATTAAAGCGTGTCAATTTTCGTACCGAGGTCTCATGCTTATGATGCAAATTCTATGAAGGCTAAATTTCTTGTTTACTTGCTTTTAGTTCGTCTTTTAGTTTGGATAAAAAAAATCGGTATGCTGTGCACTTAACATCTTATCAGAATTAGAACCAAATACTGAGGAAGTTCAAGATAAAAAAGTAATAATATTTTAAACAATAAATAGTTTAACACCATAAATATCGAAAACGGAAGTCAAAGAGCTATAACACTATAGCCTCATTCAAAAAAAAAACTAGGAATGTAGCCCCATTTTCTTACGTGTTTCGAATTTTGTGCTACAGCTAATTTCGAAAAAATAATGTATGATGACAAGTCTGACTACTGGTTTGTTGAATACACTCGACCAGAAAAGGGATTGGCAGAGTGGTTTCTAAATACAAAATTATCAGCCATATAAATATTGAGGAATATACTGGAGAGGTAAATACTTAATATTCTTCATTTACTTTTAAATGATTAAAATTTGAGTTGGAATTTGCAATATATTCTGTTTTAAATTTTGAAATAAATGTTTAGCAAAATAGTTTAACAAGTGTCCTCCACAAATTTATGGTGATTTTACATGAAATATTTCCAGCTGAAACCGAGTCTAAATATGCCTTTCATATTGCTACCTCATATCTAAAGGCAGGATTGTTTATATGCAGTTCCAGATTCTATAAACGAGCAAAGAGCAAAGAAGTTTGGATTATTTTAATTGTTAAAGAGATTACAAGAAACTTGTCCAGACATTTACAAATCAAAGAACTCTTTTAGGGTACGAAGGACACAGGAACATGTGTATGATGTTGTAGTGTATTACAAAAACTGTGTATTCCAAATATGTTGGAAAATTAACTGGACAGGTACTTTTTCACAGCCTGCCTTATGTGTTGGGTTCAAAAGTGGGTGCAGCAGTGACGGGGTCTCCGTGCATGCCTACCTTCTGCCATTTTACAAACATACGATTTCTTGGAGTCACAAACATCAGTGCTCCATCCAATGTCTGACATGTATTTTGAACTAACGTACTTGACGTATGCACACGTGTTGTTAAACTGTGAACTAAACATGAAATTGAAAAAAATTAAAATGACCAAAACTGGGTTGCACTTTTTAACATATTAGCATTATACAAGGGATGCAGCTTCAAAATATTGAATAATTAGGGTTCCCTAAGCGAAGTTCGGGATCTCTATTGATTTTGCTCTGTTTCTTATTCTTTCACCTTCCGCCTAAATTTTGTCGGGCCCAGTTTTTAGAAACCGTAAACCACAGGCCTTTGAAACGTTTTACACACACACACACACACACATATGCGGTACTATCTAATTTCTGAAGTTGTGTCCGAACTTCTAAATTTAAAAATGGCGGCAAAAACAGGGGCAAAGGTAAAAATATAAAACATTGCGATATGTCAGAAATCTAGCTAGCCAGGAAATTGAAATTTGTTACAGCGGTAGAATTTGACATGAGAAACAAAATATGTTGCCTTGGCAACCAATTTTCCCGCCATATTCTTGAAATGCTACGATTAGACTGAAATTTGGTTTTTAGGCTAAAAATAACATGCCAAGTCAACATTTTGAGGATTCGAGAGGATCAAAAGTCGCTGTTGTCATGGCGACCAAATTTCCCGCCAAAAATTCAAATTGCTCCGATTTGGATGAAACTTAGTTTTAAGGTTAAGTTTAACATGCCAAATCCAAAATTCGAGGTTCTGATCAGATTCGAATATTACTATTGCCATGGCAACTGATTTTCACGCCAAAATTTCAAAATGCTCCAGTTTGATTGAAATTTGGTTTAAGAGGTGAGAAAATCGCATGCTGAATCCAAATTTTGAGTTTCAAGACTGTCAGTGTTTCACTGACACGGCCGGTTATGGGAACCCTTCATGATACATCAGATTACTCATAATCATCTCTCATTATTAAGATAGGAGTGATTCATCGAATGTGCCCCGACTTTGCATGTCATTTCGAATATTCACAATGTCGAATACATTCAAATCTCGGATTAACTCACCAAAAAGCTGATTATTTTCAAGTGTGCACCACAGACATTGAGATTATTTCAAATAGACAGAAAAATATAACAGGTCATTCCTTTTAATTTAATTTTAGTATAAAAAAACAAAAAATTAAATCAGCAAAAAAAGGTTGATGACGTCACAGTCACATAACGAAATTTGGTCTATGAGATGATGGACAAAGCATTTTATCCAATCAGAAAGGTGTTTCCTCTGAAATTAAATTATATGTGAATAAACCGTGCCAAGAACGTTTCGGGGATTAAAAATAACTCGGCACATCAAATCTGGGCTTTCTTCGGCACTCATAATCACATATATTAGTTATTCACTCTTCAAGTTCCAATAAATTATTCTATCATAAAACAAATCACAAATATATGTATGATTGCATACTTACATATATAAACACAAAATTTATTCTCGCCTTTTTTCTAAAAGCTTGTAAAAAACTTATTTTTCACATTTAAACACTTTTTGCATTAATTACAGTTATGCTGCTACAAAATTGAAATCATCACTACAGAAGTTTTATGGTCGTCATCATGAACTCGTGGATCGTTATGGTGTATCCATCTGCACCATGAAAACTGATTTATTCAACGGGTCATAGTTTTCCTTTCCTCGTGTTGTCTACCCCGGACTTGACTTTTTATGAGCAACTCGGTGGGTGTTTCTAGAAAAGCAGAGGACGCTTACCCTACCGGTGCACCCGGTCCATGCTCCCAGTTTTTAGTGGCGCCCGAGTTGCTCATTTGCTTTTGTTACTTTGTATGTATGATTTTACTTACGTTATGTTTTTTGTTGTGTATGTCTGTTTTCCATGTCTGGTCTTTGTCCCTGGATTGCATTCTTTTGATTACCGCTATAACCTTGGTTCCCTTGATTGCTCTTACAGTTTATGAACTAAAGTATTAGCTATCAAACAATACCTATTAAGAACAGGTGGAGTATCCCAGTACGTCAGTCTAGGTGATAATGTTACGTTGTTCTTCGCCAACAACCATATATAACTACTGCCCGGCTTTGAAAATATTGAATATACATTTAAAGTAGACAATGATGTCTTACTTGTCATAAATTCTGGAAATTTTTTTACCAAATGGAAAGCAAGAAGTGAACAGGAGTAATTATATCAAAGCATAAACTAAAACTAATCTTAGAAATTAACGTGCATATACGATATGATCATTTCTATCAATCGATAGGTCTAAAAGTGTTAGTTACATTTTCATCATTCTGGGGTTTATCATGTGTTAGAGTAAGTCAATCGTAGAAACACGCGGTGATCCTACTGTATTTGCATACACAACTCTAACCAAATTAAGTCGAGAACCTATATAAACATGTCTTTTTTGTACTTTTGTGTATTTTGGACTGTCATTATGGGACCACTAAATATTCGCCATTATATACAAGTCCTTCGCAATGTTTAGTCCGTAGCATCGTATTAATTCATATCAATGTACATGTTATTCCTTTTTCCAAAGACATTTCCCAAATATGATTTTAGGCTTGTCAATGAAAGACAGAACTAGCATTTTTGACCTTTTTTGATCGTGTACCGCTATATGATGTAATATTGATGACGTACCGTCCAACGGGAATATGCGAGACTTCCTAGGGCACAAGTAGTGCGTCTGCGTTTTAAAAAAAATAAAGAATCGCTTCCCAACTCCTTTCCGGAAGAATGATTTTGAGCCAATCATGTGTTCAGAGCATCTACAAATAGTGGACGTCGCTGGGGTCTCGCTTTTTTATTTCTGCTTTATTGCTGAACAACATTTCAACTACGTTGTGTTGAGGTGAACACGATTGTATGAGAAACAAAAGAAACAAAAGTAAGGGGAAATAATTAAAGGAGGAATATCCAACAAACTGAAAAACCAAGTTACATAAAAATATGTTATAACATGATTAACAAGACAATTTTTTTCTGAAAAAGAATTTTATTTACAAAACCATACCTTCGGATATGACTTGACACCTATCCAGAAATCCTTTTGGTTCTGATAAACAAATTCTTGAATAACATCCTCCTCACGTGAACTTTCAACAGTAAACAAATTACCTCCCCCTTGGTCACATTGCTGTCTACAATATGAAAATGTTTCCGAAAATCAAGAACCAATCGTACCAATATTTTTGCGTAGAATAACTATAAAATGTATTAATAAGTAAATGAAACAAGAGATCAAATGCTGAATACTGTTGCATTAAAAATCTTTTTTCTCACGCCTTTAACTTCAGTACATCTGACGAGCAAAATTCGAGTTCCATTTTTTTTAACTAGATTTTAGCATGAACACATTTTTCCCTGTTTATTCGTTCTTTACACTTAAAAATACGCCTCGCTTTACCACTGGCTTTCATTTAGTGGTGTGATGAAAGTGGATGATTTGCATTTCTATGCCAGAAACCTCATAACTCACTGTGCAGCTGCCCAAGTTGCTCCATTGCTACCATACACCTTATAGCAAAAGTTATTGAAAGATTGCCAGCCAGCATCGGCATTACATGTCAGTGGGATTCCTGTAACGATGAAGGTTTATTTCATTTATGTAATGGACCATTTCGTGTTAACTGCAGGACAGCAATGAGTATGCGTGAAATTTACATCTGCGAGGTTGGGCTTTGAGTATTTTCCTCACGGATCTGTATATTGACCATGTCCGTTGACATCCCGTAGTTCGTTGAACTATGCAAGCAAAACGAACGTTTTACAGGCAAGAAATCACTTTATCCCTACATCTATCATCAGAACAAATAAATGAGCAAAGAGTTGTAAATTATTATGCTAAATTATTTAGATGGATATTCTGGACCAGTAGATTAATGTAACAGTTGAAAATAGATGAAATATATCCCTCAGTAAAGACGTACCAATTTCTAATTGCAAATTGTGTGGCTGCGTGGCTTAGAAAAGAAAAAAACAAAAAGAAGTTTATAGGGCATGGTTAACTCACGTTAACTATAAAAGAGTATCGAAACCAAGATTCACACGAAATCTAAATAATATATTCCAAGGATAAAACTAGACGGGGAAAACAGACACACACACACACACACGTACAACGGAAAACGTGAAAACAGACACACACACACAACAAAGAACGTGAAAACATACACACTCACGTACAACAAAGAACGTGAAAACAGACACACACACGTACAACAAAGAACGTGAAAACAGAGAAAAATAGCACGTTCAAATAAAAAAAGTATTTGGACTACCCGAACTTCACTAAAAACTGGGAGCATGGACCAGGTGTACCGATAGGGTAAGCGTCCTGTGCTTTTTCTATAAAAGCATTTTAAGTTACAGTAGTTGTTTGACTTACCAACATGCCTTTCACAAATCGCTCCCGCTCTAGTACTACAACTCACGCTGGTAAGTTTGTTGTTATTGGGTATTAAAATCCCACAGCTCATGCCGGCTGACAAAGAAACCTGTTGTCCTTGACTGTAAATATAGAGCTAATTTCTTTCGCAGTTCTTATTTGAATAATATGGCTCTGCAATATGCAGCACTAAATCAGTGAACTAAGTTTAATTTCTACTCGGAAAACAGAAAAAAAATAAATAAAATAAATACCATACAATAGGTATTATATTCTGAAAGTGTTTTACAGATACACGTTCACGTCAAGATCTACCATTACGTATGAACTGTGATACCTTTTGTTGAAAGGATGATGAAAGAAACGAACTTGTTAAAGTGAAAACAATATATTTGTTTTCTCTAAAATTCTTGATTGATTGATAAAAAATCAATTTGTTGTAATGTGTCCTCAATTCATGCATGTAGCCGTACACCTGTAAATATGGCTTGATGTGAAAAAAAACATACTTACAGTAACGCAGGATCGACCGGAGAGTTATCTGCCCATGTATATACTCGTCCCGTAGAATTATTGTTTAAGCCAGTCCAAAACTTTATTTGTGAATTGTGCGATGCCTTTGGGATTGCTTGAAATGTCCAGTTCTAAATTAACGCAAAACATGAATCAAAACAAACATTACAATTTCACTCATTGGTGTAAAGTAAACAATGTATCAACTTAAGTCAAAACTTTATTATTTTACGCTAGGGCTCCGTGGGGGCATTTAATTAATGTAATGTTTTGAGCCCTTTAAAATAAAATAATTCAGAAGCGTTCCTTCTTTACAACAAAAATAATAATCATTCAAAGTATACAAGAATGAAAAGTTGCAATATGACAAAATATGTGTGGGACTAATGTTAAAAATGATAAATTATGAATTTCATTTTTGGTGTTGAGCTACAAACTCTTATCGTCTGTAATAAGAATGAACTAGTACCAGCTCGGCTGTTGTTTCGAATTTAATGAGATGTGAATTTTGAGATTGGCACCACGCCTCGGAATCACTCCATGAAAAAGCATGGTTCCATCTAAATCTGTAACAAGAGTCACCATGTCGCCACCAATAAAGAGGGCATCGTAGGCCTGAAACTTAATACAGGTAGTAAGAGATAATTGTGGAGACTCGAATCTGCCAAATCTGCAAATAATTAAATTTGAATTGTAAAAAACTGCCTGATTGATTGTTTCTTTTTGTGCCAACCATGTTATTCTGAATTTGGTCTGCACTCCGCGATTCGAATTAACCCAAAGTAATAAAAAAAATATTTTTTTAATTACTAATCAACTCTTACTATTTGAATTTGGAGAAATTTAATTATAAGATTTTTTTTTTCAAATGTCTTAACAGGTAACACAAAAATAACCTGGTTTGTGGCAGTTTCAGTACTCCGGAAAAGCTAAACAAAAAATGTTTATGACTAAAAATAGAATGTTAATGAAGGATTCTGGAAAACTTTATGACGGTTAAAGTAATCGTCAGTATATCTTTCTTAAGGAGGTAGACCTGGTGTAAGAGACATAACTCTTAAATCAGTGATATGTTTGTATCATATTAATTTTTACCCAAGGCTGTCAAGCTTTCATTTGAAACAAAATGAAATCAGTCCAAGTTACTTTGATGCTTACATAAGATCGATGTAAATTGCTGAATACAAACATTCGAATGATTTGTTAGGACGCTTACCCTACCGGTGCACCTGGTCCATGCTCCTAGTTTTTAGTGGAGTCCGAGTTGCTCATTTACTTTTGTTACTTTATATTTATGATTTTAGTTACTTTATGTTCTTTGTTGTGTATGTCTGTTTTCCATGTCTGGTCTTTGTCCCTGGAATACATTCTTTTGATTACCGCCATAACCTTGGTTCTCTTGATTACTCTTGTTACAGTTAAGTCCCTTACCATAGGTCTACCTCTTTAAAATGTTTTGTAAATTTACTATTTCATGCGTTATTTATAGAGACTTGTAAACATAGACAGCAACCATTTTACTCAAATGACAGGATAAGGTGAAGATTAGTAGCACATCAAAAAAAAGACAAGGTTGAAACTAAAACATATCTAGAACCCCAAATTTAACGAAATAGAAATGGCACCTGCAGGAAAAATCAGTAAAAAACACTTCAGTTCTTATCGAAAATAATTCTGTAATTCAACTTCACTTTCATGTGATCCAATAATCTTAAAATGCTATATCCAATAATTGAATATACACATAAAAGCTGAATTAACAACATATAAAAATCTCACGAGGTTAATACAGCGATAGAAAAATTCACGAAGAATGAAAAAAATGTGATCTGTATTCTCATAAACCGTACTTTAACAAATCTCCCTTTGATTCTCCGTTTCATTTCTTATGGGAAGGAGTGTTCTTTTCAGTACGTTGCATGCAACAATTAATCCTTAAACATTAAACGTATTATTTTATTTACGAACCAGTGTTGAGGTTCGCCGTGGGAATGCCAGGGCCACATTACTATACCTGAGATTACTGAAAGGGAGAGAAAAAATCCCAGAAGTCTAAATACTCCACAAGTACACATTTCAGCAGATCATCTTTTCCCGTAACACAACATTAAAATATAATCAAACCTTTACGCGTAAAGAATCTGACGGGTAAACTATTGGGGCACCTTAAGGAACCTAACTTACTCGAAATTTCGGAACGTCTATCCCTTTGTTGTTGTGTGTGGTTATATGATATATTTTTGGGCGTATTAGTATTTATATTTTAAATCTAGAGTTGGTTAACCCTTTTTAAGTCTTTTTTCGAGGAGTGTTATTCGTTTTTCCTTTTGGGTTCCTCAGGTTACAAAACAAATACTTCTATACTATAAAATGACCTGAGTTAAACTGATTATTTTAGATAAAATTGGTATCATTGATCTATTAGTGATATTGAAATTCAGAATGTACGTCCATATATATAAGCCGATTTAAAAAACTTAGACTTCTTTAAATTTAACACACTTTTTCTCCGCCGTCCGTCGGTCACAAAATATGTGTTTTAATACAAATAGATTAGAAATAAAATATACCCATCATTTTATATAGTTCTTGGGCTGGGAGGGTCCACTGTGCACCCCCTCTAATCAACTTCATGGTGATTTTAGGTACCTTATTACCTTCCATTACCGAATCAATTTGTCGAAAAAGAAAGTTCTCGGATTCTCTTTCAGTAGAAGCCTATATTTATACCCCACTGGGTAAAAAAGGCCAAGATTTTTGTGACTCAATTGTTTGAGCGTCTACGCCTTCTGGGACAGCATATGTGAACAAACTGAACACATTAAGGTATCTTTATGTGGCCCAATGTCTCAGCTTTACAATACAATCAAGTTAGTTGCGGCAACGTGTAGGGTTTTGGGGTAAAATGAAAAATATGTACCCCTACCCCCACCGAAAAATCGCTTAAATTGACATGTTTTTCCATGACAACCCTCGAGTATTTATGTTTCGGTAAAAAATTGCTTATTTGGTATTTTCTGTTGTGTATAAATACAATTAATTCTTCTTGAGTCCTTTTGATGAATTTTGGCGATTTTCGTGGTCAGAATTCATCCAAAAACGTTGATAAATGGTATTTTCAATTTTTTTCTGTAAAAAGTCACCTAAATTCTACTCTACAACGTAAAATTCATAAGAATCAAACAGTTAACGATGTTTGAACTGTCAAATTTGCGATACAAATTTTTGGTCGTTCTCTCCGCGGGACTCGAACTCGTATACCACTGTGAAGTCTATGGCAACACAGCCTGCACAAAGTCCAGCGCCCTAGACCACTCGGCCAGATAAAATATATACATGTGTATATGTTAGATTTTTTTTGGTAGAAAGAAGAAGTTCGAAGAATCAAAAAACATAAAAAATGGTTAATGTATAATGTATAAAATATAATGACCTAAAATACAAAAGTGCTTCAGTTAATTTTTTGGCGACAAAAAGATTCGTAAATGGGAGGTATAAAGGGTATTTTGATATTTTGGTTGATGAGTGGGTTGGTGCACGGGGGTTATCTCAGCCCACGTACTGTATAATAGATATGCAGTAAATATACCATCAGATTCCTAAATGGGGTGTTAGACTTATTGTTGTATCAAAAAGACAATTTTATATCATTTACGTTTCGGAAAAATGCGTGTACATATGTATTAGGATATAGTAACTTCAAAATCTGCTCTGCAAAAGTACATGTATGTACTTAATTACATGTATTTTTATAACTCCGCCGGAGAATCGTACACGAAGATCCAGCGAAAGTGCACGTACGTCTTTTTATGCTTGTTAAAAACTCAGCATTAGACTTTCATGTATGTATATGTACACAAGTCTTTGTTAGAATTGGGCAATTGGGATAATCTCTGAAGCATACATGTCAAAAACTCCAATCTGACAATATTATTTCATCCAGTGAAGTCTTCTCTTTTTCAAAATGACCACTTTTTGATACTCACATTATGTTTGAATTTTTTTCAAAAGAATGTTTAGTGAATTGAGGAGTTATTTATACCCCTTAAATGTTCATTTATAATGTTTTTCAATAAAGTTATAGCCCATATTACTTAAATTATATGCAAAATATTGTATTAAATTTTACTCCTTGATTATAATGGTACACATAACCAAGTTACAATGTCAAAGTGGTGGGTTAAAAAAATGTGACCCACCGCCTGATCCTTATAGAGGCTAGTTTATAGGTCTATTATACATGTACATCCAAAATATCAAGAAAATTAGTGATGACTCAATCAAATTGAATGATTTTAGAAATATTACATTGAAAGTGAATCACGATGTAATTTAGTAAGTACATGTATTTCCGTGCTTTCATTTTACAAGTTTTTTTGTACTTTTATAATAAAAAAGCGCAGTGTCAAAGTTCAATACTAGGATACCCCCAATAAGCCACCGTGTCTCCATTTTGCTAGAGAAATATGCACAGGCGAAAGGCGTAAATACTTACAATGTAGCAGGTGCGTTAACTCAGATAAATAATACAGCTATCCTATTTTCTATCTCATATAAAGCTGTAAAATTCAATCAGGTGTCGTGACTTTTTTCGTGTTTATTTACAATAGAATACGCCCAGTGCAGGTCCGGGTGTTAAAAGAATAGGCCTGCAGCAGCGCTAAGCTTGTCGTAAAAGGCGACTAAATAGTGTTCAGAACTCTAGACGGGGGCTAGGGCGCTTTGCCCACAGAGCAACTGGAATGTGTGCCCCAGGTGGTGGAGTGGGGTACCCCTGGCGTGCTACATGCTGGGGTTGTCAGGCTATAATACGGAAAACCTGACCGCAAACCATAGTGGTGCACCGTGTTGGGAAAGATGCCACGTTCCTCGCACGTTAAAGAACCCTACTGTGGTATTCTTCCTGAGTAGGAACCATAGGGCTCCGCCACAGGAGGCTAAATTGCCCGACCCTACCCACCTCTCCCTATTTCCAGTGGCAATCAAAATTTGTCGACCCCATCATCCGTGTGTCCCATCCCTTTTTCATTTCATCATTTCATGTTCATTTTATCATCCATATCATGTTCATCGTCTGAATATAGCTGAAATATTGCTGCTCGAACATTAAACCCCAACAAACAACAAACAATAGAATAAAGATACAATGTCAAGTTAAGTTACAATCTGATTCACTTATTTACGATTCATTTTTGCAAGAGTTTAAG
Organism: Perna viridis; assembly: GCA_037379345.1. Taxonomy (NCBI): domain Eukaryota; kingdom Metazoa; phylum Mollusca; class Bivalvia; order Mytilida; family Mytilidae; genus Perna; species Perna viridis. The sequence goes on along the minus strand of CM074517.1, from coordinate 26,967,317 downwards.
GAAGGAAATAAAAAAAAAAATACCGGTAAGACAATTTATTGACTAGTACGTGCTATAATTTAGGGTTATTTGAAATATGCCGATTAAAGGCCATTCGCTTCATAATTGAAATTTAAAACTCATTAAGTATACATGTAACTGATCTCCTTTCTTTACTCCGCAGATTTTCGTACCCTTAAATCCATAATTCATGGTCACTTTACTCCAACTCTCTTATTCCCCTACTCCGGGATCCAGTACGCTTATTCCCGCTTCTTATCTCCTGAACTCGTATGTACTTTCTTACCTACACACTCCAGGTTTTCATGTCTCCCCCCTACTTCTCCCTTTACACCCGGATTCTAGACCCGAAGATCAATTAATCTTCCTCAAAATAAAAACGGTAGTTATTTTAAGCGTAATGCTATATCTCCTTAATAATATTCTACTAAAGTGCAATACAAAGTGTTGATGTATTTTAAAATGATATGCATTCAACAGGAAACCGAAATGACGTTCCTTCCGTTAGTACGGAAGATACATGTGAACAAGTATGTTGAAGTGAAATTACCCTAATAGCTGTAATAACTGTATAAATGTAGTTACATTAAACTTTCATAAATTATAAATTTTACATGATGGTGAACTTTAAAGCATGTATCGTTTTGGAAATTATTTCTGTTGTGCTAATAACAGTAGCAGCATTTATCCCAGGATGGTTTGTAGTTATTTACTCAACGACGACGGCTAGAGTGTACATGAACTTATTTTATGGAGTTAGTTGCCTCGATACGAACAAATGTGCTTTGGCAACCTACACGGAAATATACAAGTTTGCCCAGAGACCGTCCTCGTAAGTTAAACTTTCAAATAATTGACATTCTGATTATTTTAGTACGAGAAACATTATTCTCCCCACTTTTATAGTTTGAAATACACAATAGAAAAACAAGTTGTTATAAGTGTATGTCGCTGTAAGAATCTGGTGGTGGGTGAGCTATATATGAAATGAAATAAACCATTATTTTGGCAGTGTATAATTTCGACTGTTTGTACTTTTAGAGTCAAGGAATAAAGTTACTATTTTCTTTATCATTTGGGTAAAAATGAGCTATGATATCCCTGGAAATAAACATTTCATGGGCAAATAACTCTGTCAATAATCTAATATTTTTAACATTCTTATGAAAGACCCAAACATATCCAGTGATGCAAATATAAAAGCGGTCAATTCAAATAAACATATGTTCTTTGAGTAAATTATATTGTCAGATCGTTGGGTTTTTGACATGCATTTTTCAGATTTTGCCCGATTCTAACAAAAGTATATACTTACGTAGACTATACATAAAAAAAGGAATTCAATTTCGCTTACTAAATAATCCCATAATTACTTACCTTTGAGCTTATTTCACCCAGAGTGGCCGTAAAGTATTACTCAAAGTACAAGTTGAATAGATCAGGGGTGGATCCAGAAATTTCATAAAAAGAGGGAGGGGGTGGTGTCGTATCCAGAAATATGAAAAGGGGGTCCAATCCAGAAATAAAAAAGTGAGATTCAGGCTATTAGTTGTTCAATTTGCTCGATAATTGTGCACAAAATGTGGCTGTCAATTCCACTGCCATAAAAATCTTGGACTTGGATGACCATATCGCTATGCCAGGTCTTAATGCTATCTGAACAACATCTGGAAACACTAGCTTCTTGTTGATGTCCCTTCCTCTGCAATGGTTCAGGATGCTTAACTGTAGGATTTTGTTGTATCAACTACACTTTTTCCCTTTCTCTGGCGAACCAAATCTCTCATGTCTACTTCACTGTTGCTCGATCTCTTCTCATTATGTAAATACTCTCTATTTGTTTACTAGATACATTGTTATTCTTCCATCTGTAACTCCCCCTGCGCTAATGCAACCGTGCCACCTAAAAGCATGTGGGCCGATGACCCCCTCTGCTACATTTGACAATTGTTTTTGTTTTCAGATTGTTCTTATCGTTTTAGGGCTTTCATTTTTTCTCTACATTTTTCCGTTCTTGATTCATATTTCGCATGTTTTTTTTTCTTCCTGTCTATCTTTTTTTCATTTCTTTCTATAAATCAATAAAATATTACAATGTTTTATTGTTGTATGAAAAAATGCGAAGGAGTTGAATTTGTAATATTTAAATCTTGAAAAGAGGATTGTTTACATTATTGATGCCAGATTTTTTTCTCAAATACATAAAAATTAAAGTTGCCTTCTTAGCAATTGAATTTATAGATACATTTTATATCCATCATGATCTTTTGCAACCCTTGTCCTTATTTTCTTACAATCTTTTTCTCTTCCTGTTTTTCTTTGCTAGAATCTGGAGGAAAAAAAACCTTCAAATTTACGTACATATAGCATGAAACATTTTGCCAGATAAACAATATTTTGATTCGTTATTTTGTATTCATTTTAATATGTAAATATCGTGACTGCCTAATAACGACAAATGCAGGAATGGTGAGTGTTTTATAAAATATAAAATGACTTTAATATTTTAGTACCTGCTGGCAGATTATAGAATAGAGAAAGAGTTTATAAAGACGTAAATCAACCACTCCAACGTCTGTTTGCTGACTGACATACTAATGCTAACAATTAATAATTTCGAGACCAACTTTTTTTGGTAATCTTCAGTTAGGAGACGAACATTTGAAATCGGAAAGGTGGATTGAAGACTTCCTTGGATCAAGATTTTTTTTCTCCATGTTAATGATTAAAATATTTATTTTACATTGAACAAAATTACTTATTTTCTGATATGTAAAAAGGAAAATGTTCGTATCAGATCGGAGTTATTTGAAAGGATCGAAACATTTTTGCCTCCTATCAAAGTATTTATTTTCAAAAAAGTTTGTGTCAAAATATTTATTTTAAAATACCTTCCAAGCGCGGCCCCCTCAAAATCAAATGGTTGTCCTCTTAGCGGTACGGTCCCACACGTTTCATTGCTACCACTATTTTATTTGGCTACAGAACTTTTTGGTACTTGAGGTAGCATTATTTACAATGTATTATATCGTCCAGGCTTCTGTCTATACTCTGTAGACCACTGTTGCTATAACATCTCGCTTTTTTACGCATGGAACATCTCTAAAGGTCTTATATTACACGTGACAGAACCTGCATGGTGCTGGAGTTGTCTGTTTCTATTTTTAAGTACATTTGTCTTCTATTTGTAAATTGGATCTCGATCTTCCTATGCATTTGGTTCTAATGCTGCCGATGAGAGATTACTGCTTGAAACAAATGTCAAACATACGCATGTACATGTATTAACCGAAATTTTCCTAGTATTCTCTTGAAAAATTTCTGAACAAAAAAATTTTCTAAATAAATATAGAAATTATTCTTGAGCGAAACTATATTGTCAGATTGATGGGTTTTTGGTATGCTGTTTCTGATTTTTCCCACTTTGCCCGATTTTTACAAAGAATTACACTTAATTGTCTAGATTTTTTTTGTATTTTCCAGAGATGTTCTTTGGTTAATAGAATTCCAAGTTGAGATCGTTCTGCCTATTGTCCTGTCAGTAGTGAGCATTATACTACAGCTCGTCTACAGAAGATGGAACAAAAGTCACAAGTACTTGTTGGTTTCCATCTTTCTCTGTATCATTAATGGTAAGTATTTGCCTCATTTTGATAATATGGTAGAACAAACAGTATAGGAAAACACATATGTGTCAATGACTCACCAATAACCTTAAACTGTACGGAAAAATTAGAAACATTAATATACCAATTGACTTACAGTTAAAATTATTTGATTCACTGATTGAGCCAATTCTTTTATATTCATGCGAGGTCTGGGGTTTTGAAAACACTAGTATGTTAGAAAAGATACATCTGCAATTTTTGAAGAAAATCTTAATTGTAAGATCAACTACACCAAATTTTATGATTTATGGGGAAACCAGACGTTATCCGATTGAAATTGAGATTAAAATTCGCATGTTGAACTTTTGGGCTAAACTTATTACAAATGAAAATAAAATGTCAGGAATGTTATATCAGTTATTACTAGATATGCATAACAGAAATGTATATCATTCAAAATAGATTTTATATCTTAAATCTATATTAGACAACTCTGGTTTATCTTATGTATGGAATAGTCAAAGTGTATTAAGTAAGCTAGACACTAAAATATATGTCAAACAAATTTTACATGATCAGTTTAAACAGAAGTGGTATAGTGATATGATGAATTCGTCTAGAGGTCAGTTCTACAGTTTATTTAAAAATGAATTTGGTTTTGAAAAGTATTTAGTGAAGTTAAATAAAAATCGTAGAATCTACGTAAGTAAGTTACGTTGCTCAAACGTCAAGTTTCCAATTGAAACTGGACGTTGGACCAACACCTCACGCTCAGAAAGATTTTGTTTATTACGTAATCTTGGTGCTATTGGTAATGAATTTCACTACTTGTTTCAATGTAAAAATGAACACATACAGCGGTTTAGAATAAAATTCATCCCGTCGTACTATTATACATATCCAAGGGAAGACAAACTTAAAGGGTTGTTGTCTCTTTGTAATAAAACAGTATTGAATAATTTGGCTATTTTTGTGCAAAAGCTTAGCAAATTATTATAGAATATTATAAGAAATAAATGTATACTTACAAATCGTATAAATCATGATTAACTTAAAATCCATATTTTATTAACTGATGACTTAAAATACAATGTAAATTGCCCCTTTAATACAACAGGAGGTTTTAGCAACCATAATTTATACAGGACAATTGCCCTGTATTAATTTAATACAGGGCACATGCCCTGTATTAATTCTGGCCCTGTATAAAAGTTGGGGTGAATAAATGCATCAAGAGATCTTCACTAGGAAATATGTCATACTGAGCTGTATTTAAAGGTTTGTACAGATAACTCCTGTTATTTTAAGTCATCAGTTAATAAAGGGATCATAAAATGGTTATTTTCATATTAATCCTGTATTATGTCCTCGTACAGTCTTATTAGGGTTCGCCTCGGGCCAATACAAGTGATCTCAACCCAATACGACTGTACTTGGACATAATACAGGATTAATATGAAAATAACCATTTAATAACCCTATAGTATTAACCCACTTGTACATGTATATTTGTATTGAATGTATATATTCAGTGTTGATGTGATCTGCTTAGCACGTGATTAGTGTTATTGACGATTGTTAAAAGTTAAGAATATTGTCGCTTACATCGTATCAGTGTACATATTTGTTCATTGTTTTTCTGTCATATGCTTCTTGTGTAATAGCATGTACCACTTTGTCTTTGTTTGCCATTTTGTATATGTATTATGTTTGATTAGCCTCTTGTTGCGGTGTATTCTGCCTGAGTGTATCAATAAAATCTTGAACAATTAAGTAGCACTCCAGGTAAGAACCATGCAAGAAGTGATATAGTGACATGGTTGGAAAGCCTACGTATTTTTATTTTTGATATTTTGTTTACAATGTTATGGTAAACAGAAAGAAACATATGGCTTTTCATATAACCTTTGTTCGTGGAGATAACATTTATATAGAATGTGCAGTGGAATTCAAAACTAAGGGAGCTAACTCTGTAATTGAGAGTGAATTATAATAGATAACTAAAAGAGCAAAAAAAAATCTTTATTTGAAGTAATAATTGTCTATGTAAATTAAAAAACAACTTTGTGGCGACTATACAGTTAGTATGTTTTAAACGGCATTCCGGGGGCGCGGATTAAAAGTTTTGTAGTTTAAGAAATAAAGTCTCGAAAATGGAGTGAAAAAATTTTGAAATTTTCTGGGAGTTTTCTTTTTTTATTTATTTTTGAACCAGTCACTAAACTGTTCTCGCTGGCAACCATGGTAAAATATAGCTTCGAACTATAACTGTAAAAACTACATTTTGTAAAACCTAAATTCACTTTTTCAGGATCTCTTATACTGATTGGGTGTGGAAGGATTTTAGCAGCAACGCTCGAGGTTAACAAGACGCTTGATGCCAAAGATGCAGATCATTTCTATGGATTTCCATTTTCACTTGGTCCAGCAGGAGTAAGCGGGGTTTTACAGATGATAGCGGCATTTTTGATATACCTGTACCGAAAAGAAATACTAAAGGACGACGAAAATGATTCCATTGTGTTCTTCCGGACAGGATAGCGTGTTAGATGTGCGGACAACTAAACTACATTTATGTATTACACGTAGGACGGAAAGGATTAATAAGTTGAATTTTTACTTGTTAATGTTTTTTTTGTTTTTTTGTTTTTTTTTGAAAATGTTTGTCTTTGATTTATGCAAGTTCTCTAGTTTATCAAATTAAATCGGATCTTTGCAAAGGTACAATATTTAGTCCGGTGTCTATTTATGCTTAAATCGGGTTTCTATAAACTCGTGTGTACATTGTCATCCAAACACTAAAACATACAAATCTATCAACAAAAACAGAAAAAAACGAAACAAAACAAAACAAAATACACAAACAAAACACAACAAAGTCAAAACGAAACAAAAAATACACAATTATAAGGACACTGAATTTATTGCATATTTACATTTGAACCATTGAACAATGTATAATTATAAATGCATTTATTGCTTTGTAAGTCGGATAAACAGGTCTTTATGCTTTGGAAATTCTGCACATAAGGCTTCTCTATTCCCTTCTAGCCAATCTCTTAACTCCCATCCTTAAAATCACAAAGTCAAAAAAGTTACAAAGTTGTAACTATATAGAAATTCGTGGATTCTTTTATAGATAAATACATTAATAGATCTGTCTAATGGAGACACGAATTTGTGAAAACAATACGACATTTTAATCAAAGAAAAAAAATACGATATTTACACCAATCGGCATGGACTATGGACATTCATGTACATGCATAAATAGAAATAGAGAATTTTGTGAGTTGTCAAAGCAATAGCCAAACCCTCGATGGTACTTGGAATTTAGACAAAATTTGGGTTTTATTTCACCTTTGTTTAGTATTATATCAAGAACAGAATGTATCTAACACGGTTGATAATTGATATGCCAGTGAAATCCTACCTGGAAACACTGTAGCACCAAATAAGATGTATTTAGCATCACCAACAATTTCTGCAGCATACCACGTGTCATGTGGGATCACCACTTGGTAACAACATCCGGGATTTCGGATACCGTCTCCAAGAAGTGTTTCACTGTGGTTACCCTCTTTGTCCAGTAAGTGAACCTACCAAAATATATAGTTCCCGAGGTTATATCATCATGTCATTTCACTGCGATAAGAAAATAGTTTTAAGTCAAAAGTCGAAGACAAAACCGATAAAAACAGAAAAAAATAATTGTTTTTAAATTCCATTAAGTAGAAGGAATTGGATGGGTCGCGCCATCATTATGTAAAAAGTAAGGTCAAATAATCGTGGAGCTTGACACCTCGCAAGGGTAAGGACACGCATCTCCACTAACACATATTAATTTTTCTGAGTTTCTAGCTAATCAACAAATATTCATTGTCTATAACGTCTTGAAGTCGAGTGGTTGGTGGAGAAAATTATCTGTAACACTTTTTGAAAATCTGACATCATTAAGCCTTTTTGGTGTGTTGTGCTGGTGCTCGTTAATTTGTAACAAACTAGACCGCAAGTCATTGAAATCAGCACACACTGCTCTCCTCAAATCTGACATGTATACCAATCTTAATTACCAATGTTCTTCTTTCGAATTAGCAAGACTGAAGGTGACCAGTAGATAATGGATTTTTCAGTAAAATTACAATACAAAATGTAAATACACTGCCAATTCATATATAACCAATATGATCAAGATTTTAAAAATCTCATTGGCAGAATACTTTTTTTTCACTCCAATAAGGCTAAACTGTAATAACATTTAGATGTGCAAAGGTAAATAATATTTTTTAAGTGAAATTCATTTGAATCAAGCTTCACAGGAAGTTCACGTATATTTCACATGAAATTAGAGTGAATATATATAACGCGATGTTCACTTAACATGAACTTCATGCGAAAAGGTAGCGTGTATTTCACGTGAAGGCTCGATTCATCTGAATTTAGTGAACTCTGCCACAAATTCTTTTTGCTCAATCTTTGCAGGTGAAAATCACATGAAACTAGTGTGAATTTCTTGTGTAGAACATGTACCTTAAGTGTTCCACCAGCATGCCAATAATAATACACAATAGAGTGTATATACTGGACCCTGCATCTCGCTTGTCGTCTTCGTGTCTACAAAAAGAAAATCATTTCTGGGTTAAATTGGGGAGCTGCGAACTTGCGACATACGATTCACAGACCTTATATCGTTACACTACCAAGTCACAAACATTATAATACGGTAGTGCCAAAGCAATGACCTCGAATGAATTGTGTTTAACCTCGAATGAATTTATCAATGTAACAGCATGTTTAGTCATCAGCCAAACACATTGATTGATTGATAAATTGATTGATTGGTTATTGTTTAAATCTTATAGTACATACGTGTTGAAAACCCATGCTTAACGTTTAAGTCTCTTCCGTAGACTCATTGTAAAAAAAGGGTAAAAGAATGAACAACCCTACTGTTCATAGGTGTAATAAGAAATACCTTTTGTTAGCCTTTTGAATGCAGCTGTTATTTTCTGTCTGATATCGATATAAATATAACAATTATAGGCTACATCGACCTTACATATTAAGAGATCTATAATAATACATAAAACATATGTTACAACCACTTTGGTACACAAAATATCATATATCTAAAAAAATGTTTTAAAATAGCGACTATACATATGCATACATGTACCAGACGATTTATTCTAAGACAACAAAACATTCGATGTATACTGAATAGTGGCATGCAAAAATCTGAATCACATTCCGTGTCAACCAGAGACTCTTATAAGGACCAAATGGCTATCGGTCCGAGGGGTGATATAGGTCGAGGGTTGATACGGCTTTTAATACAGATTTGGGCATGTTATGGTTATTATATCACATATTTCAACTATTCTTCCAGTGCGTTCAAAGTAGGGATGAGGAATATGGTATGCGGTAAACTTCTAGGGTAGTCCGAATTTCTACTTACCCCGCATGCGACCCCAGACCTCCTCTCTTTATTTGGAATTTGGTATGTCGGGATCAATATCCGAATAAAAAAGATAAGGATTGCAGGGTCAGTGGAAATTCGGTCTTATGTTTTAATATAGGTATGCGATATAGGGTTATAATCCAAATTTATGATATAGGAGAATATAGTGGTTATTTCGGGTATACACTTAATAAATACTAATCTGATGAGATACCGCGGTAACAGTTAGTTCGCATATGTAACAATTTAAGTACGCATATTTTTTTATGTGATTACATTATCACATCCAGCATAAATCTGATTTTAACTTGCTAATTCATATGCTCGACGATTACATAATTTTCGACTGTATGATTTACACAACGTGTTTTACACAGAACAAAACATATTTTTTATATGTTTAACAGGTTAAGGTATGCACAATTTCAAAACAGTGACTTGAAAATGTTCATCGAGTCTATTTTAAAATAATGAACAGAATTTTTGGACCGTTCTCTCTGGTTACAAACGAATGTATTTATTATTTCAATGGGCCAAGTACCCGTAACAAGAAGAGTACGTCAATAACTCACGATGTTTTCTGTGTAAATACTACTTGTCTGTCTGCTCTCCAAATCTCTTTGAAATAACCAGACTCGGGATGATGCACCATCTGAAATTGCTTCACTATTGCCTCAATCTCTTTGTCCGCCATGACTATTGTGTATTCTGTTACTTCGGTATAATTATCTTTACTAGATCCTTACTAATGCAAAAAAAGAGAAAAAAATAAATGAAATCCGTTAATACCAACACCAACAGATGTCTGGATCTGTGTAACGGCCATACATTTGTCACCATATAAGTATCTTCATTATGTATGTAAACAATAATCAAATTACACGTTTAAAAAAAAAGTAAAAAAAAGTAATGTTTTAATGATTGCAAAAATGGCTAAGTTCAACACTTTATCATTTCTACATACAGAAGGTGCGAAATATCATTATGTACTAGTATATATTAAGCACTGAGTACATTTGTAGTTTGCATAATATTAGTTTGATACTTTTGGGGTTACAAAATACACAAAGTCTGTATACTGTCATCAACCTAAAGAGACAAAAGTGGTTAAGTTCAACATGCTGAAATGTAGGAAGGAATAAGACAAATATCTCAATAATTGGGGTGCACATCTTTATTATGTATGTAAACAATACATGCAACGTTTTAATTATATTGGATGAATACTTTTTGAGTTACAGATTACACAAAGAAAATACCCCAAAGTCTGACGGACGAACAGACGGACGGAGTCAAGCAGTGACCAAGCCTGATTTCGTCGTTGATGATGCACGTAAAACACAGTGGAGAACATCAGAAGGGACGATAACCAATGAACGAACAGCTGCAGCAACCTCCATAAGAAAAAAAAATGATCTAGAATTAAAGGTCATGACATTCGCAAGACCAAATTAATTGGCCTGAATCGAAACTATTAAAATCATATACCAGACTATTCTGCACTCCCCTTTGATTTACTCAAAGAATCCTTTTCACATCGTAATTAACAAAATACGTATATTAAGTTCGCTCACAAATTTAATCTGTCGGTTACAGTTGCAATGATGCGAATGGCCATCCATACAATTTACGATCTTTTTTTTTAATACAGCCCGGATATACAGCAATATTTAAGAACAAGAAACGGGTATAAAAAGCCACGTTGACATATGTTACGGTTTAAATGATAATTTTGAACTAAAAACTCAATTATTTGATTGATGTACATGTAAAATTCAAGTGCAAATAAATTTAACTTACACTATCTACATATGCATGTGTGTACCTGATACAGACTGGGTATGGAAACCCTTTTAGCCATAAACAAGTACTGTTCAGGTAACCGTGATTATTTATCTTTCGACCCTGCGAAAATCCAAGTAATTTTAAAAAGTGACATTGTACTATTCAGTGTACATACACCATAGGAGTAGATCTAAACTGGTCCCCGATCGACTGACTTCTCACTATTGTATCATAGACCTGTGTTCCTGAGTAGTTAAAAAAGGGGGAGGGTTTCAGAGTGTTATTTTTTCATTTTGTGCTAAAATTTTAAGCAAAATTAACAAAACTTTCTAACAAAAAAGGGAGGTCCGACCCCGGCCAACCACTCCTGGATCCGCCACTGTACCGTGCATGATTAGAGATATTCTGGACTAAATCATAACGATTGAAATCAAGCTAGTATATAATGCTGTCAAATGCATCGATAATCGTGGAAACGGTTTTTTACTGGACAAAAATCGTTGACATTTGAAACATTCTATTTCAGACATAATTTATAAGCGCACTCCGAAATTTTTCTGTTTATTAAGACTCTAGTGTAAGCTGCGATAATAACTTTTTCGCAGTTATTGCATAGTTTTCACGACTTTTCATGCCAGCTATAGAAATATTGTGTCACTTTAGATTCAATGTGTTCGTTAGTCCGAATTTCCTCTGACCCTGCAACCCTCTATTTTATTTGGATATTGACCCCAACCCGACATGTCAATATCCAAAAAAAAGAGGAGCGTTGCAAGGTCATAGGAAATTCAGACTATATATTTGAGAAACGAATTAAATCTGAAAATAAATGAAAATCATTTTTGGATATGGATATATAACGCGCAACGAAGATAATTGTTAAAACTAACACATATTGGAATGATGCATGTGATTACTGCGGGCTGTTCAAGTGTGTGTTACATGGTATATACAGTGTCAACTGGAATAATTTTAATTTTCCGTCATATACTCAGGCAACAATCGTTTTATAACCGAAGGGGATCTAGGATTTTTTTTGAAAAAAATAAAATAAATATGAAGTTCCAAATTATGGAGAAAATAGCATTGTACTCTTCCACTGAAGAAAATAACAATGTTGTTTCTATTTTTTTCCCCATTTCTTAACAAGGCAGATCTTCAACTACAAAAAGGTGATTTTGGTTGCTGCTGAAATATATATAAATTTTTACGCTTGTCGGATAAAAATTTTTATCCGACATCACGCAAATCCAAGCCCCCAGAAAATAATCCGTGCCTTATATCTCCACACTGCCAGCTAACTTTTCTCCACTTTTATTGCTTTTTTTAGTTTTATTAGCCCACTTGGTCCAAACATTCATGTGAACTTGTGTCATATTGTTATTACAGGTACTTAACAGCTGTCATCGTTTACATTTCTTTAAAATTCTTGTCTATAGAGAAATTGGTAATAGATGCTAAAATTAAATGTTTTTATGTTATAATTGTTTGTTCATTGTGTGTGATCGTCTATCAATCAAAGAACATATCTGTTTCGTAAACATGGGGAAATTCGGACATTTTACCTATTGCATGTATACTTTCATGTTTCCGATGGATGGCTAAACTTTACACTCTTGATAAGATTTTTTTATCTGTGTTATTCCTCAGTAAATATCAACCTTATTCATCTCTTTTATTTCTATTTCCCCAAGGTTCATTTTGAGTTGTATTGTTGCAAAATATTTCACATGTAGCAAGTAAATAGCACGAATATTTATTGGACATTCAAAACGGGACGAACGGGATATTGTTATATATGTACCGAAATGACAATCTCTTGGGGAACTAATGAATAGGGGAGCGACACGCACACCTGTATGGATTTTTCATTTTCTGTATCTTCGAAAACTTAAAATTGCAGAGCTGACAAGGAATTATATTTGGGGATTAATCCTCGTCGGGGTATGACGCTTACACAAGTTATTTGGCTTGTCCTAGTAGAATTTATTTTTTTGCAATCTGCAGACTTGTCAAATCTATTTTAGTCCCAGGTACGATCATGCAGTGATGCATCATGCAGTGTAATCCCAAAAGGGATTAATGCAGTGATGTTGTCCAGCCAGAGTCAGCGGCTTGAAGTTGCACATAGCTAGCAATAGTAACATATAGGTTCACTATCAGAAGAAATTTCATTTTCCTTCTCTGTGTTGGAGGGATTATATATCTGATAGAACTTGATTGTCTTGAACCCATACACTCCTTGAGACGTTTAGGTTTCCGGCACACGCTATACCCAAACACACACTAAACGCTCACCTAACGTTTGATAAAAGAACGCTTCTATCGTGTGTTTAAACAAATGCTCCTAGCGTGCATTTAATTGCACGATAGACAAACAATGAAAAATAATAATATTAACAAATAATGAAGAAAGAAAAGATGGATAATAAAATTATATAAATTAATAATAGCAAAAACTACAAAAATAACAGCTGAACCAAGGAAATAATCAAAGGACCAAAATAAATGAGCGCTTCTATTGTGCGTTTGAACACATGCTCCTATCATGCATTTAAACCAATGCTCCCAGCGTGCATCTAAATTACTACTATCATGTGTTTAAATGAACGCAAAACGATGTGTAAATGCAAATTAAATGATGCACGAATGCTAAATTGGGAAATATGAACGTTTTAAGGAGTGTACATTGTATACTGCACAGCTAGGGACTAATAGGTATAATACCACTATTAATGGGGAACCAGTTGCCTGCACATACCAGAAAGTAGTCCATAAAAAACAAAATAGTTCCTAGGATGCATTGTATATTTTTTTGTGATCTAGCAAGTATATGCTAACTGGGTATCATCTGAAAACTAATCAGGTCAGGTACTCACTGAATACAAGTTTTGAACTCTGATGTAGAAAGTAATTTGTTAGAGTCTTGATCTTAAGCCCATTGATTTGTCAAATTTCCAAAAGGAAAGTAGTATTTTAGTACCTGTCTACTTTCACTTTACTGTTCTTTCTTAGAAGCCATTAAAGGTATGCTGCAAATTTTATGAGAGGGTCCCCTCTATGATAAAGCCTGTTAAAGCTCATTTTACCATACTTAAAAAAAAAGACTGGGACCTTGAAAATTGTAGTCCAGATAATGATATGATGTTTGCTAAGGCATTTTTTAAATCTGACATTTATGCTGAAGGGAGATGACCTAGCAAAATAAAAGATGGAATAATTATTTAGACTGTACATGTAAGTACTTCAGTGCAGGGCTGGATGGACAGTACCCTTTACAGATTCCCTTGATGCCTCTCTTGCTTTATATGTGATGAAAATTAAAAGTCTGTTTTGATATTAACTTACCATACATTTTGTATTTCAAGCTTTGCATACCATAAGGAGTTTAAAGTTAATAAAAAGTTGAATTAGGATGACTCTTACAGTTATATTTTACAAATGTGTCATAAAAAATTACAACAATGCATATATTTTATGAACATAATAGATTTTTCTGACATATCAGCTGATATTTTTCTTCCTGGTGGGGTTGTTGTCATTCGGAACTACTCTGTCATTTCTGCTGCACTAAAAATAACCTTGAATGCAGAAAGGAGAATTTCTTCTTGAAAAAATTGCCAGAATTACAGTCATATGCGAGTCAAAGTCAGGTGGCGCTAAAAATTTTAGTTGGATAGCACTGGAAATAAAGAACAACTCTTCCAAGAATTTTGGCACGAGGAGCTAAGAAAAAAAGTTCAACCAGTTTAACTATAATTTTGGAATCAGATCCGTCCAAAATTCCAGACAGATCCATCTGCCTAGTGCCTCAGAGGTTTTTCTTTTGTGTGACTAGAAATGCTGAGGTGTTCCGATAAATTTCTTGACCCCCATTATCCTTGTGTCCCATCCCATTTTTCATTTCATCATCATTTCATGTTCATTTTATCATCCATTTCATGTTCATCGCCAGAATACAGCTGAAATATTGCTGCTCGGTCATTAAACCCCAACAAACAAACAAACCGATTGGGTTGCTGTCTCTGGCATATTCAACATATCGAATCTGCTTATATGGTATATTTAAAAAAATGCATACATGTATATGTACAACTGTATATATTAATTGATTCCATTGATATATTCATGGTTCAAATCCTTTTATTGTCCATTATTGAATGCTACAATGTACATTATGTATACTACTTGTATGCTCATACTTAATTTTGATATAAATTTCTCTAGTTTTTACATTAAAACCCCATCTTGTTGACAATTTTTCTATTAATTGTGTGATAAAAATTAGCATAGGCAGAGAATTTGCATCTCTCATATAAATTTAACCCTTTACTAGTCACAGAATCATACTCTCAGACCAGATTTTAAAAATGTCAGTTCTTTTTTTTTTCAGTTGCTGGGGGGAACTTACTTGATGCCTATTCTATTAAGTGTTGTCAGAGGATTCTGTAGAGCGATGTCAACATACACTCCAGGCATGCACTCCATGGCATTTGTCACTGTTCCAGATATGGAAGTGGCTCGTAAATTGTCACAGTATGTACTGCATCATTTAAATTTATTTGATTAACATGTAACTTACACATTGTAAGTTGATCAAATTACAAGAAGTTTAATATGCACTGATAGATATTTGAATTGCAGGGAGTACATGTACGTGTATATAGATAATATGTGAGTCGAGTGATTTAAAATTCTATTTTCAAAGATTGTATTTATGAAAGAGTAATCAAGGGAACCGAAATTTGAGCAGATATACATTGTAAAAAGAATATTTACTCCAAGGGTAAAGGCTAAGCTACCAGCAAGAAAAAATAGGATAGTTTGGTAGTAGGGGAATTTATTTTATTTTTCAAAAAACATTTCATATTGAATTAATGGTGAAAATTCTAGACATTGCTTGAACCAAAATAGCCATAAAATGTTGAGGGTAGACACAAAAAAAAAGAAAGGAACTTAGGATAGTTTTTATTGTTGGGGCTCCTATGCTACAATCACCAATTGCATTTTATATATTTTGTCATGTGTTATATTTGTAGTGGTTTGGTAAAAAACAAATTGGCAGCATGTGTTAATATAATACCAGGAATAACATCTGTGTGAGTAATATATAGATTTTTTGTTAAAACAAAAATATGGTTTGTAGGCTGAACTTCAAAAATCTATAATAGACTGGGAAAGAGTAATCAAGGGAACCAAGGTTATAGCGGTAATCAAAAGAATGTAATCCAGGGACAAAGACCAGACATGAAAAACAGACAAACACAAGGTAACCGAAACCATAAATACAAAGCAACAAAAGCAAATGAGCAGCTTAGACTCATGGGAGCATGGACCAGGTGCACGTGTTGGGTAAGTGTCCTCTGCTTTTCTGGAAACACCCACTGAGTTGCTCATGAAAAGTTAAGTCTGGGTTAGATGAAAGAGGAAAGGAAAACTATGGCACTTTGAACAAATCAGTTTTCATGGCGCAGAAGGATACACTGTAGCGATCCACGAGTTTGTTATCATCCCTGGAAGGGATAAGTTCATAACACATCTCCAATGATGGATGTCCCATATAATTTTTTTGTAAATTCATTTAATTGGATATTGAAATAAATGCAAATAAATAATAAACAGGATATGATAAGGCTTTTCTTCATACCCCTTAGGGACATGAAAAAAAGCCATATATTAATCAGATAACTTACTCAGTGGTTTATATAGGTCTAGGGGCCATTGACCTATATAAACCATTGAGTAAGTTATTAGATTAATATTTATGTATTTGCATTTTTTTTGGCAGAGGATTTTAAAAAAATTCAATTATTTTATATGGACAAGGACATGTGATAAGGGAGATAACTGCAATCTACACATTCATTGTATGTGATCATATCTACTGAAATGTTTTAGCAGTATAGGCAAGTGTTTTATTCAAATAAAAATATATTAGAGAAACAATCATCTTTGATATTTTTAGGTAACCATAGAAACAGCAGCACATGGTTTTTATCAGTGAAGTAGTTTTATTCCTTTTATATTTCAGTTATGAGTGGGAGAACAAAATTAATGAAGACGGTGAACTTTTATTGGTAGGTATGGTTTATTACTGTAAAAGTTCATATTGTTACTTTCTGATTTTATAATCAGTACTTCTCATTTTAGCCCCTTCCCATACTTGCTGCACTTAAAATAAACAATAGGTTTACACTTTTTTTATTTTTCAATCTTCCTGTCACATTCATGTTTTCTTGATTGATCTCATTTACTGTATATGTTTTAACATGCTTAACGAGTTACACATCTGACTGAGCTATGGACATAGGAATATCAATTGCAATTTTAAAATTTAATGAATTGTAGTTGGAAAGCACTGCAGCTTGTCTCTTTCATTCAACTCAAGTAGATACATCTCTTATATATAACATGAATGGATATGGTGAATATATGTGAAAGAGACAACAATTCCACTGGGATGAAAAATGTCAACTCAAGGCCACCCATGAGTCTTCAGTGAATGAGGAAACCCTCAAACCAAATGGCAAGATGCAACTAAGCCTATCCTGTGATTGTTTTATTATTGATAACCAGTGTCAGATCTTTCTGTCAACATGTTAAGTACTTATCCGTCTAAGAATCAGGCAAAATGTGTAATAAGGTGTGGTACATGAAGAAAAATACACAGAGATTTTATTGCATTATCCAAGTAGTTATACCTCATAACCTCAAGATTTAACTGTCAAAGTGTTTGTAAAGTTTGCCTTTTTAAGATATTGATAGGTCAGATTTAGTTGAAATGCACTATGGAAAAATGGCAGGAAAATTTTTCCAAACTTTTTCCTTATATAAGCAGTCAAAATATATCTACGTCAACCAATGTTTCAGCATAAATTTAAATAGATTTTCAGTTGTTTTCTAGATGTATTTGAATATGTTTGAGGCAAAAAAGACTAAATTGAGAAAAATGATGTGCCACTCTTTGCCCGATTCTTAGACACAATGGTACTTAATTATGTTCAGAATACTACATGTCAGAATCTGTATCACATACTATATCACACCCAAGGGTCACTGACACACTGTTTGATAGATGTATAACATATGGTGGCTTATTTTAGCAGGTGGGAATTTTGTCAATTTTTAGGCAAAAAGGTATACAAATAATTTTGCATTCTTTATGTTGGCAGATGCTTAGAGGTGCACAAAGTGCTTCAACAGAGTAAATATTTCTTGGAATTCATTTTAACGTTACTAAAATACACAAAAATTAGCACCCCACAAAAATTACCTGCTATATGGTAGGTCTGGATTAATACAGCATGTGATTTTGACTTGATATGTTCATAATGTCATACATTTCAACTATACTTCAAATGTGATCTGAGTAGGGGTTCCATATTGGATATGCATTATAGGCTTAAGGGTGTGATGTAGGCATTGTAGGGTATGTTGTAGGGTATTCAATAAAAGCCAAGGGGTGTGATACTGGGTATGTGATATAGGTCCAGGGATATATGGGATACGTGATATTGGGTATGTGATATAGGTCCTGGGATGTATAGGGTATGTGCTATAGGTCCTGGGATATATAGGGTATGTGATATAGGGTATGTGATATAGGTCCTGGGATATATAGGGTACATGATATGGGGTATGTGATATATATCCTGGGATATATAGGATACGTGATATAGGGTATGTGATATAGGTCCTGGGATATATAGGGTACGTGATATAGGTCCCGGGATATATAGGGTATGTGATATAGGATATGTGATATAGGTCCTGGGATAAATAGGGTATGCTGTTAAGGGTTTTAAAAAATCATGCAAAAACATATATTTTTATCTGAATATATGATATAACCGCATAACACTGAAACTTTATCTTATGAAATATTTCCTTTATTGAATGACTTTGCCCGTTGTTTTTAATGTTTTGTTGTTTACATTGTAAAGTAACAGGAGTTAAAATTGGGGAAGGAGTGTATAGGCTATTCAGAATTATAATCCACATAACTGTAGCATAAATGAAAAAAAAAAAACATTTTAGTCTTTCAAGTGTCTCAATATATATTTCTCTGAAGGAAATTTATTTCTTTTATTTATTCACCATTTACTTTTATTTTCTATATTTTAGTTTTGTAAATCACAACTGCTAACTGTTTCTGTTGTGTAAATGGCATGGCACTGTTGTCTTCATCAGTAAACACTTAGTTTTAGTGACATAGCTTGAATATAACCTTATTGATATCTATAAAATTTTGTAACATGATTTCAAACCACACCTGGAAAGTTGGTATTGGTTTTGGGGGTTATGGCTCCCAACGGTTTTGAAATAAGGTCCCATAAAGAGGAAAAAAAAAAGGATTTCATAGAATTTGATTATAAAACACCAATAAAAGCAAATGAAGGTCTATGATATTG
The DNA here is from genome assembly GCA_037379345.1 of Perna viridis. NCBI lineage: Eukaryota > Metazoa > Mollusca > Bivalvia > Mytilida > Mytilidae > Perna > Perna viridis. The sequence goes on along the minus strand of CM074517.1, from coordinate 26,948,052 downwards.
CACCTCAGTATTCTATACCTCAGATTAGGCTGAGATTGACTTTTGGAGTAAGGATTTGAATTGTTTACAAATTAGGGGCCAAAAAAAGGACCAGAAACAAATATTTTCTTGTTGTCCAGACATTAACTTTACTCAAGTAATTGGAACTAATTAAAAATTGTACCATTAGGTGCCATAACACCAAAGTAATGCTTTGATTCATTTAAGGGATTATAACTTAAATCTATTAGGTCCAACCAGGGGCCAAAACAAGGGGTTTCCTGATGTTCAGACAATAACTTGAAATGAAGGGATGTTTTTCAAATTCTCAGATGAGGGGTAAGATTTTTTTTTTCATTATCAAAGGATGCTTACCCTACCGGTGCACCTGGTCCATGCTCCCAGTTTTTAGTGGAGTCCAAGTTGCTCATTTGTTTTTGTTACTTTGTATGTATGATTTTAGTTACTTTATGTTCTTTGTTGTGTATGTCTGTTTTCCATGTCTGGTCTTTGTCTCTGGATTACTTTCTTTTGATTACCGCTATAATCTTGGATCCCTTGATTACTCTTTGATTACCACTATAACCTTGAATCCCTTGATTACTCTCTCAATTAAAAGTCATTTTGATACTATGTTAATTTCATTTTTTAGATGATTAAGACAGCTACTGATAAAGTTGATGACGTTTCTAAGTTTGTAAGGTATATATATATACTATCACATACATGGACTCTAAATCAAGACATTTTTGAATAAGTATGAGCTATTCATGTATTGGAATCACCTTGTCCGTCCATTAGTCTGTACAAATTTCTTCACAATTATCTACACTTTCAATTAATGGATTAGTTTTTTGGTTTGTGGCTTTATATAGTTGGTGTATATGTTGATTGTTGACTGATATCAACTACTTGTTTTGTGCTACATTGCCATTGTCTCTGTATGGAATAATAGTAGGAATTTTTGTTCCACTGAACAGATTGATTTAAAATGTGGTTTGTGACTTAATATTGATGACACATTCATTTTAAGCAATTTTTGTTGCTGTCTAGTACATGTATTAACAAAATTTTCTTTTTGTGTGGTGTATACTGAGTGCATGATGAATTGCATCATAATGAAAACAGACTTTAACAAATACAGACCATTGACAAAATCGGACCATAGCAAAATGGAATCAATATATTTTATGCTTGCTCACTATTTATTAGTTTGAACTAGGATGTTTATGGTCCATTTTTGTTTTGCTCCAAATCATCCTGTCACTGGTATACTTAACTAGCAAGACAACATGTACAGAACTTCATGTTTAATTTTTGTTAGTATTATGTTCCAAAATATGGAAGTTCTACAAATGTCTGTTTTATTGATTGCCAGGTTTGTCCACAATGTACTTAGGACAACTTATGGTACATAAAAAAGAACAGTCATACTCATAGACCATTTCTGTCATAGTGCATCTGTGGACTCTAACCAGTGGCTTATCCAGGGGGTGGGTGGGTGCAGGGAGTTAGCAGCCCTCCTTTTTATTAGAAAATTTGTCATTTTCATTTGTAAAATTGACAAAAAATGGAAAATAATGTCCTGGTGACCCCTTTTTCAGAGGAACCTTTGCTGGAACCCCCTCCTTTTTAAAGTGTCTGGATACCCCCTGCTAACCTAATTTCATTGTAACTTTAACTGTGTTTTAGCTTCATTTAATTTAATTTTGTTAAAAAAAAGTCATTTCCTTGTGTATAATCAAGGAAAGTTGTAGCATTGAACTCTTAAGTAAGTTCAAATGGTAGAAATAAAATATTAAAATAGAAGTTTATTACATGGTTATAATTAACACAGGAAAGTTATGACAATGTATGTTTAGGACTTAAGAAATAACTCAGTCAAAACATGTACATGTATGTAAATACTTGTACAAAAATTGTTCTCCATATAGTTGCTTTAATGAATAGCATGCATATATGATTTAATTATATACCCCACTTGAAAAGCAGGATGTATTTAGTGATCTAGCTGCGAAACGTAGCTCTGACTATATTTTCTGTATTTTCGTAACACTAGATCGCAAAATCAAAAAAAAAAAAAAAAAAGATCAAGAGCTATGATTTCGCAGCTATTAGTGATCATGCAGTTCATTCATCTGTCTATATAAATCTTTGTCTGTTTGTCTGTCCCCAGTTCTTATCCATATCTACTCTCAAACTACTGAATGACATTTGATGAAACAATCACATGATACCATTGTGCACCTCCTATTTTGTTTTTCCATCTGAATGACTTTTAGGTGGTTTTTCTGATACAAAAAATTGACTTTGTCATCAATGAACCATAGAGAAACCATCTTCTAGTCCTCAACTCCTCTTGTGTAATTGCTGACTAGAATTAGATGAACAAACGTTCTATTTTGCACTTCTTTTTTGTTTTTTTGTTTTGTCTTTGTTTTTCAATCTGAATGATTTTAAGGGAGTTTCCAGAAGTAAACATCAGTTGACCAAGGGGAACCATCTGCTAGTCCCCATCTCCTGTTAAGCTGTTAAATGGATTGAAATTTGTCAATGTTATTAATTTTGAATGAGATAATGAAAAAAAAGTTTTTATTATATACATGTATTTGTTTTCTTTCAGAGAAAATCATCCCTATGATGTTGCTGAAGTAATTAGTTCAAAGGTAAGCATTACTGCCATATAGTCATATGGTAATCTACTGGTATATAGTCATACAGTAGTCTCCTGGTATATAGTCATATGGTAGTCTACTGGTATATAGTCATACGATAATCTACTGTTATATAGTCATACAGTAGTCTAGGTTTCCTGGTATATAGTCATATGGTAGTCTGCTGGTATATAGTCATAAAGTAGTCTAGGTTTCCTGTTATATAGTCATACGGTAGTCTGCTGGTATATAGTCATACGGTAGTCTGCTGGTATATAATCATAAAGTAGTCTAGGTTTCCTGGTATAGAGTCATATGGTAGTCTACTGGTATATAGTCATACGGTAGTCTACTGTTATATAGTCATACGGTAGTCTGCTGGTATATAATCATAAAGTAGTCTAGGTTTCCTGGTATATAGTCATATGGTAGTCTACTGGTATATAGTCATACGGTAGTCTACTGTTATATAGTCATACGGTAGTCTACTGTTATATAGTCATACGATAGTCTACTGGTATGTAGTCATATGGTAGTCTACTGGTATATAGTCATACAGTAGTCTACTGTTATATAGTCATACGGTAGTCTGCTGGTATATAGTCATACGGTAGTCTACTGGTATATAGTCATACGATAGTCTACTGTTATATAGTCATACGGTAGTCTACTGTTATATAGTCATACGATAGTCTACTGGTATGTAGTCATATGGTAGTCTACTGGTATATAGTCATACGGTAGTCTACTGGTATAGAGACATATGGTAGTCTACTGGTATATAGTCATACGGTAGTCTACTGGTATATAATCATACGGTAGTAGACTGGTATGTAGTCATACGGTAGTCTACTGGTATGTAGTCATGATGAAGTCTAATGGATTTTTGATATAATAAGAAAACTGCTGAAGCTATTGCGCGAATCTACGAGAATCTCCTAAAACCTTTATAACAAGCAACATAGTGTGCCATTATTAGAGCTGGTGATAGATTTCATCTTCACGCTGAGTTCAGTTTCATAAAAAAATATTTAATTTAGGAATTTCTTTTATCTATACATTTTTCTCAAATTTTAAAAGAAGTATATGTAGTACACACTTTTTGATTGGGTTTGAGGGTAATAGCAGTTTTATTGTCCCCTCTGTACTAAGTATTGTCCAAGGCAACTCTGAGGACAATAGTTAGTACAGTGGAGACTATAAAACTGCTATTACCCTCACATCCAGTACATAAGTGTTTTAATATACTGAACAACTCCCGAGTTTTCTCCCATGATGTCATTCACTTTAAACCAATGAAATGAATGAGACAAAAAGAGTCTGGGAAATTTTTTATTGCAAAATTTACCGTAGAGGGAAAATAGTCAGAACCATTTCACCGGGAGGGAAAATAAATATCTAGATGACTTAAAAGAATGAAACAGAAAAATTACTGCAATACTTTTATATAGTAAATTAAATACTGAAGTATAATAGTATCTAAATAACAAATAGCTAAGAGGGTGAAAGAGCAGTTTGTTACTCTGAGATAGTCTTTACAACCCCGAGGCGTAGCTGAGGGTGACAATGTATATTCAAGGGTGTACAAACTCTGTATTACCCTTTAAGCTATGTGTTATTTACTCAGTCTTAATGGTCCGTAATGTCATTCTTTTACAAGTTAAACCCTAACAATCAGTTTTGCATGTATGTCTTCTGTTTAATTTTTTCATTAATATTGTTTTATTTTCTTCCAAGATTGCCCCTACATAATTAGCTCACCTCACCCAAAAACATAATCAAGAATTCAGGGTATGGAAATATAACAGCAATGATATAAATACCCTTAAGAAAACATTTTCCAGTTCCAGCCTCAGTCCCTTTTTAATTTGACAATACAGTAAGAGATTCACAGTAGACCTAACATCGTAATGTCTTTTGAATTTCATTTACTGGTACCTAACATTTACTGGAACCAATTTAAACCTGCTTGAGAGGGTAATAGACAAAAAAAAAAAAAAAAAAAGAAAACTATCACCCCCTGAGACATGTGATAGAGCAGAATATTACCCTCTAATTGAACCAATCAAAATTCAGCAAATTGACATGAAGTATAATAATACATCATATCATATACATGTATATAGATTAAAATATTACTTTTTTGTATATGTATTATACATTTAAGTGTTTGTTTAAACCCTATATTGTCTACCTTTTATTGCTTACCCTGTATCGCACTTCTAGACCTACATCACATACCCTATATCACACCCCTTCACAGACCATATCTTACTCCTTCACAGACTATACCTGAAGTACAGTTAAAATGTATGATATAATGAACATTACATGTCAAAATCTTTATCAAATGTGGTATAAACCCTCTACCTGTATCGCCCTGCAGGCTGGAGGTTTGTGGGATGATATTAGAGTCTCAAGTTGATACTGCATGGGATACATATTTTGACATGTAGTATTCTGTATTTATTTAAATATCCATTTTTATTGAGTTTATCACTTTGATAGAATGGATGTGCCTTTTGTAATGTTGTAATATTTTTTTTTCTCATAATATATTTCATTTTTTTATTTTAGATTGACAATGGAAACCCTCCTTATTTGAAATGGATAAGTGATATTGTAGGGATACGTGAACCTGCAAAATAAAGAAATAAAATAAAATTTACATATTATAATTTTCTTGAACCAATTATAGTGAAAAGCTTGCTTCAGAGGCATATATTGATGTGTGACACTTGGTATGTTCATTCAAGAACAACATCATGCCTTAAATGTTTGAACCTTGCAATGTTGCATTTTTTTGCTTGCACGTTTTGTGAAAAATGAATAAATTTACAAAGTATCAATATTTATAATTGTTATAGTGTATTAACTATTTGTTATACTTACAAAACACATTAAAGGAGGTAGACCTAGGGTAAGGGAGACAATTTTTGAAATCAGTGATATGTTTGTATCGTATTCAATTCACCAAAGCCTATCAAGCTTTCATTTGAATCAGAATGAAATCAATCCATGTTTCTTTGATGCTTACATGAGATTGATATAAATTGCTGAATACAAACGTTCCAATGATTTTTAAGAGTTGTGCCCCTTACCCTAGGTCTACCTCCTTAATAAAAATGGATTTTTACATGCTTATTTCAAAAAAAAAACAAAGGAAACAAATGGGGATTTAGACCTAACAAAATACTGTAATTGACATCTACAGAAAGTAAATAAGATTCCACCAAAGAATCGAGAGGCCTTCATCTATGAATACAAAATTACCAGATATGTACATTGTACATATTTCAAATTTCGCTATGCTTTTGTTTGTATTTTTTCAAGGAGTAACATCTCATCAGCAGCACTAGAAACGAAACGTGAAGTTCAAGATTCAAAATAAATTATATACAAGAAGTACTCAAAATCAGAAAGCTAAGCTAAGTGTTGCAGAGATTAGAAATTTTCAAGAAAAATGAAATGTTAATTTTTCACTATCATTAAGTTCAGTTTGACATAATAAGTTTTAAAACAGGACTATGTGTGTATTCCTTCGCTTGTCAATGGTTCCGGTCTTGTGAAGGGAGGAGAGACAGGACCAGAAACCTTAGCTAGCTAAGATAACGTGTTTATGATTTTGTTCTGTAAATTATCTTATATAAATTCAAACTTCGGTAATGGAGTGAAACCTACCTGGAAACTTTAGACGTCCTGATCTTGAAATGTTAAGATCGATGTAACAAGTGTTTCTACAGTGAGGTTAGAATATTCTTTAAATGCCATTTTACATTTGTTTTACTAAATGCAATTAATATGCGTGCATCAGGAAGGGAAATCTAAATTACCAGTGGTTAAAAATCTCTTTTATGCTAGCTCACAGAAGTGACGGTTTGAAGATAATCATGCCGCCTACTAGACTCTAAGCCAAACAGTCGTCACAGTTTCTCCTATATGCACGAACACACGACACGAGCACAAAACTACGAGACAACCGAGGCGGCAAATAGAAGACAAGAGTACTCTATATACTATGCAAATGTAATATAAATATATATTTTTTGTATTAGAAAAATTCCTTATCGGCCGTAACCAAAAAAAAAGTATATATATAATTATAATAAAAAAAAGAAAAAGAAAACTCCGTGCATAACGATGTTTTTTTTCTATGCACGTTTGCTATAGGTTACAGACCACCAATTCAACCAATGAGCATTCGGAACGTACGCAAAAATAGTCCTACGCAGAAATTACCCCTGTTCCTCATAGTGCTGTGAAAAAAGTTCTCATCTTATTTTAAAAATTTAAACAGTTTCTGAAAGGAAAAACATTTCTGTACATTTTATAGGTGCATTTTGCTTCTTGTGATGTGAAGCCTAATCTCCATAATGATTTTTAAATATACCCCTATCTTGTGAAAACACTGGGATTTCCCATGCTATTTATAGACCCTTCACTTCCGGTGACCAGTACTGCACTGCAAGTCTGCTAACCCCACATGCCATTCTGAGGATTGTGAGCTGACATACGTAGAATCATGCTGATATATAGTCCTCTGCAGGTTAAAGTTAAGGTAAAGTCCAGAGAAGCCATTGAATATTGTGAAATTAGCATAGAAGCCTATGGAAAGTGGAATTAGTGGTTTTTAGCCTATACTGCAATGAATAAACAAATTATGCTTTTTTGTTATTTTGTGTTGGTTTTTTTACCAGTTTAAGCAAGGATCTGTATATTCTACTTCAAAAATCCATGGTTAAAGAAATGACGCTTTTAGTACTCTTGATTGTTCGCCCAAATTAGCCTTATTAAAGTTACTGATTTTGCATTAAACATTATAAAATGGTATATATATATATATATATATATATATATATACACGTAGATGCCTGTATTTGTTTATGTTTATGTGTGTAATTAGCATGCATCTATAGGCTAAAGTTAAATTCTCGTGTTAGTGTAAGGCAGAAAAAATGTATATACGTAGATGCCTGTATTTGTTAATGTTTATGTGTGTAATTAACATGCATCTATAGGCTAAAGTTAAATTCTCGTGTTAGTGTAAGGCAGAAAAAATGCAGATTGAATAACTTCTAACCTCCCCCCCCCCCCCAAAAAAAAAAAAAAAAAAAATTCAAGAACAGGCTTTGTGCATTGAAAAAATAAAGTTAGATCAGAAATTATACTGGAAAATATCCAAGACACACCTTTTTATCCCAACCCCCATAGAAATTAAATGGTTGCTCACTACGCATAGACCACAGCAACCACAAATGTTTTTTTTATATTTGTGTTCGACAAAATGGCTGCACTCTATTCATAAAGCCGATATAAACAACTACTTATAAAAACATGTTTTAAACACGATAGAGGAAGACAAAGTTTTTCCCACTGTTTAGAAGGACTGTCTCTGAAAAATTCTCCCTTTAGACTTTCAATTCCATTTGATGTTGACGGATAAAAATTGGCAGAAAATCTGCAAATACTCAGAGAGGTTATTTTCTCCCATCCAGACAAGCAAAACGTACGCAACGAAAATTTCTCAAAATTATTAATTATTCAAATTCATTTATTATAGATTACATGCTTTAATATCAGTATATATTTGAAACTATTTTGATATCGACAAAAGAATACTGAAGCGTCAGCAGTGGGGTGATTCAAATTCGTCAAAATCCAAAAACATGGCCTACAGGCGAACACATGAAACAGAATAAAAGGGCCACATATAAAAACTGAAGATAAAGGAAACAAGACGTCACACTAGCAATATGAACTCTCACAAAACCCGGGAGTTGCATTAGGTGCTTATGGAGGGTAAGCATGTCCTGCTCCGGTAGCCGCACCCGCCATATTGCAAGTGATTATAATCTAGTAACAATATTGCAATTCCGCGAAACGTGTCTCACATTTGGCATTAAGGCGTAATCATTCATTTTATACCTTAAGTTTCATGTTGTAAGCGTAGTTGAGAATTTGGAAATTGTGGACGAATATGCGAAGTTGACAAAATTAGATTTATACATGTATAACGAAAAACCACAACAAAAATAAAATACGTAAATGAATAAAAAAAATAAAATAACAAATAAATAAATAAATAAATAAATTAAAAGTAATAAAATAAAATTCCGCCATTTTCAATTACTTTTGGAAATTGACAATTTAATTTTGAACTTGTCAATGATAACATAAAGCAATAAATCATGCGACGAATGTTTACACAAGGCCAGCAGTTTACTAAAAGAGTTCAAAAGAAATGAAATGTATATTAACACGATAGCACGACGTTTCCAAATAATAGAAAAAAATGAATTTACAAAAAGTGTAATCCAAAATACTAACATTTATTTTAGCCAGGCCTGTGTACGGATATTCGCGTATCTCGAACATATGGCACATTTGAGGAACATCTTATTCAATTAAATTTTGACTAAAACTCAACACAAAGAGCGTTTAAAAATGCAAACCCATAGCATCGTTACAAGAGCTAAGTCATTAAAATATTTAAGAGTGCTATGATTAGAAAAATGAACATTGACAACAACCACTTCCGGTAGAGGGTAAAATTATTCTTACTCTCCAGACATTGGCATGTCAACGATAATAATAACAGCTTCGGTTGTTTCAACGGATATTCTCAAGATATACAATATATTACATGGGAACAAAAATCGAAAGTGCTTCTGTTTTAATGGAGATGCTTCTTAGTTAACTGCCGTTCATATCCTTATAGGCATAACACTGTAAAACAAACTCATATGATGATAATGGTACAAGACAAACAAGTTTCTTGTGGAAATCACAAAAATCTGTACAAGATAAAAGAGTTATAATCAAATTGGTTCTACTGGAGTTGTTGTCGGTTCCGTTGTTGTACTGCAATCGAAGTTGTCCCATGAAAGTACGTTCCCCTCTAAGTCGCATACAGTTGAATAGCACCAGTTCCCAGACTGCCCTGCCTCTATGGTCTCTCCCAGGCGATAATATTGACCGTTGTAGAGACAACCAGGAGGTATAGTAGTGGTCGGTACAGTGGTCTTAGTAGTTGATGTAGTACAATCAAAGTTATCGTGGTGGACAATGTTTCCCTTCAAATCACATACAGTTGAATAGCACCAGTTTCCAGACTGCCCTGCCTCTACGGTTACTCCTCGGTTGAAGTATTGGCCATTGTAGAGACAACCAGGGGGTATTGTAGTGGTAGTAGGGGTAGTTGTAGTCGGTACAGTAGTCTTAGTAGTTGATGTGGTGCAGTCAAAGTTATCACCGTGTATAATGTTACCCTCCAGGTCACATACGATCTTAAAGCACCAATTTTCAGATCTACCTTCCCCTATAGTCGTCCCTGGGCTGTAGAATTGACTATTATAGAAACAGTGAATACGGGGTGATCCTGTTGTTATAGGAATCATTGTAGTTTTCTTGCAACTTGGCTCATAACGGGTAAATTGTGACCCGTCTTCCATGCAAATTTTTGCAAATTTACAACCCTTTAAATCTTCCCCGTTTGCTACGATATCTCCTGCTCTGTAGAACTTACCATTGACATGACAGCTTGTTATACCTGAAACCGTTCGCTTTACAATTGACTTCGTTTTGAGACATTTGAACAATGGAATGAATTTAATCTTAGATTCAACACACACGTATCCGGAACAATGCCCAGGACTTTGATCTAAAACAAATTCAGCGATGACATCGTTTTGTATCCATTTTTTTCCAATGAAAAAACAATCATCTGTAAATGATAATAATGAAAATACATTTAATATTTATTAACAACATTTGATGGTCCGCCCAACAATTTAACTTTTTTTCAGTTCAATAGATCACATGGCCTGTTTAAACCCCAAATAATTTAAATTGGTTATAAATAATTTTTTACGAACTATAATCTTCGGCAATTTACCATTCCTTTCAAAAGTTATAAGTTATTTTTTAAACTAATTTAGAAGAAAAAAGTTGTATTTGACTAGATTGACCTACATATATTCTGAGAGAAAATTTAACATTTTGTCAAAGTTAATCATTTTAATAATATATAAATAAAAAATGAATACTAGCGATACTGCTTGGTGAAGTAATCATTTACCTTTTGATCCATTTGCGTAACACACAGTAATCACAACAGTCTGAAGGAGTAACACTAAATATGCATCCATTTGAAAAAACTGTAGTTAAGTATGCTAATGCGATAAGCAATTTACAAGCGTGATATTAACACGCAATATATATATTAAACCACAAATATTCATTTGTATCCGGACAAATAACTAATTTCTTATCATGGTGAACATTAAGTAGCAGTCTTTATAAAAATCATACAGGAGGTGAATCATGCATGTCTAAAACCTATCAAATTCAGCTTCATTTCTTGTTCAGACACTTAGATCACATAACCAGTTTTAACTTTTCATTTCTGGGTTGCGCTTTTGAGATAAAACATTATATAGAATGTATATGAAACTGGCATTTTGCAAGAGTTATTGTTCTTTATTCAGTTGGATTTGATTGATTGAAGTGGGAGGTTAAAGTGCAGTTTTCTCAAAAGTACAGGTCTAAATACAGAAAGGACACATAAAGTATAGCATATGTAGACAAAACAAACATCGTCTGATCCATGAATTTTTCTACGCCAAGAATTACCTTACCATAGGCAGTGTCTGAATTTTATATGGACTGGTACATAAAACAAAAAAATAAACTGATTTAATCACAAGTAGGGATTAAGATTTTATTTTTGGATACACAGGCAAAATTATTTTATATAAATTGCACACTAATTCTGGTTTTCATATAAATTGAGTGAATTTAAATTTATGCCAGCGTTCACGTAAATTCGGGACAATCGAGCCTTCACGTGAAATTCATGTAACTTTAACTGGAGTGAATTTTAATTGAAAAGCATTTGAACTTCATATGTAGCTCGATCAATTCACACTCATTTGAACATGAACAATATTTGTCTGCTTAGCTGAACATTTGGGTCATATTCATGGAAAAATACAATATAAAAATGCAAACACTACTCATATAAGCATATAAGTACTTGATCCAAGTTTCCTTAAAAGTTTACTATCAAGTTTGCTTTTTGTATTATTTTTCATGTAATGGTTGTATAAGTATATCTCTTCGTGTGTGCGATTGTTTATTATTTCCTTGTTAAGTACGGAAGTATCAGTTATGTATGAGTTATTTCTGTTACAGTACTTGTGTGGAGACAACTTCACATTCTATTGGATATAGGGAATAGGACGTTGGATTGATAGTGTATTGGGGGATAAGGATTTTGAATGAGGATGATGGGTATATTAGTTTTTAAAGTATGTATTATTATAAAGAAAATATAATAAATTTAATTAAAGTTTAAAGTTTAAATGTTGAAGATTTTGAAAATATTAAATTTAAATTGATAATATAAATATCTGATAAGAAATATGGAATGCGGATTCTATGTGGTAGGATTGGGATTTTTCCAGTGGTACTGGGTATTCTCAATGGGGGAATTGGGTGGGTGGCATATGGTGTAAACGGGAGGTTTATACCATTTATGACCTATACTACAAGTGAATATGATTCCTAGTTCACCTTTTCCTTTAAGGGCCTTGGGGGTAATTGTTTCCACCTTTTGCAAATCTCTCTGGATCCGCCACTACTCATTAGTTAAGGATTCAATCAATTGTCGAATAAAGAATACATAAAGAATGAAATCATGATAAATTCACTGTTTTTTATCCAACAGGTATAACAGGAATTGTAGTCGGTTGTACAGTTGTTGGTGTTGTGCAGTGGAAGTCATCTCCGTTTAAAATGTTTCCATCTGAGTCACAAAGAGTAATATAACACCAGGTTCCTGACTGACCCTTTTGAATAACTGTTCCTGGACTGTAATGTTGACCATTATAGTAACAATACCCTGAAGGTGCTCCTAATGTCGTAGGGATGAACGTGGTTGTTGGACATCCGGGCTCATGTATAGTTGTTTGTGATCCGTCTTCCATGCAAATTGTTCCAAATTGACACCCCTTTGCATCCACCCCGCTTTCGATCGTGTCTCCCACGTGGTAATATCGGCCATTGACTAGACATCCAGGATTCGGTGTTATTCGCTTGATGATGGATACTTTTTCATGGCATTTGAATGATGGAATGAATTTAATTTTAGAATGATGGCACACGTATCCAGAGCAATACCCTACATTATTTACCAGTGGGGATTGAATAATGATCTCTTGTGGCTTCACTCTTCTTCCAAAGAAAATACAGTTATCTGTTGATAAAGGAATATATTATTTCTTCTTATGTACCTATGAAATAAACCAATGATAATTAGAATAAATGCTTCATGAGTTTGTATCATATTGAAAATGTGTTAATAATTGTTTTACCAACTTGTCAAAAACCTGATTTTCAAAGAAATTTGTTTCAGAATCCTTTAGAAATTAAATGGACCTACCAAACAATTGTGTAGTATGATGAATTCATCTAACCTCATCCGTTCAAATCCTGGCTTCAAAATCTCGACCCTAATTAGACGGATTTTTATTTGTGTCGTGCGTTTATATGCAAGGGGAGTATGTTGTTGACCATTTTAGGTGCTGTCCATTATCGATGTCTTGTACCAATTTCTATATCTAGCACGACATAGCACGTATAAAAATACCCTGAATGGTTCACACTTGAAATAACCTACACAATGGAAACAATGGAAACATATGTTTGGGACCGGGATGGAAATATATTTTTACACATTAAAACTTATGAACTGTATATTTTGCCCCAATTCAAATGAAAACATGCCTTTAATGATTGAAATCATCTGGGGAACATTAGTTTACCTATCAATATTTTAATGAGAGAGTATCATTTATTGATATTTTAATGGAAAACATATGTTTTTCATATGTTTTTCATAGTGGTCCCTAACATATGAAAACACAAAAAAAAACATATATTGCAATTTTTCTTGTGTACCACGCAGGTTATTTAGCATGGACCACGTGATTGAAGTTATTTCTTCATAGACTGAAAATATAACAGTAATTTCTTAGATAAACCGTATCATCACCTACGTTTTATATAGTAGTCTTTGTAAGAATTATACAAATTATTTAATATGTGATACACCCTAAAAAGGATAATATTTTTTTGCTGTTGTTTTATGGGTCTATATGATTAAATACATAATCATTCATTTCAATCTGTCTGTTCTTAGGAGATAATTCACATAGAAAATTCACTAAAGAAGAAAAAAAAAGTAAAATTTCCGCTCATGGGTGATGATGTAACAGTATTGTATCACAAATGAGATTTCGTTTTTTTTGGATTATACGTGTTTAAATAGCTATATAGTGATATACGCTTTTTTATATTTAGTGAATGTTGTCCCGTGAAGATATCCTACTGAACGAGCTTGCGAGATCATTACTATGCTCTTCGATGGATAGTTAAACAGCACTATAACAATAAAGTTGAAAAAGTTACAGCTCTTGGATGGTATAATCTTCCTACTTACACCATATACCATATCACCATTCCCCATTGTCCCCATCGCCTTTCCCCATCGTCCCCATCCCCTTTCCCCATTGAGAATTCCCCATTCCCCATAGGAAAATCCCCATCCCCCATTGAATCCCCATTGCATGTTGCTTATCAAATATTTAAATTATCAAATTAAAGTTTATATTTATAAATTTTTCAACATTTAAGATTTAATTTTGAATTCAATCTATATTTTTTACGTCAAAAAATACTTTAAAACAAAATTCCCAATCATCCCCATTTAAAAATTCCCACCCCCATACAATATCCCCATCCCCCATATACCATGGAATGGGAAGTTTTGCCCATACAAGTAGTGTAGCAATTTCCTTTATCCGTTACACCCTTCTTCATTTGGTTCATTATGAAGATAAGACAACGTAGCTTCAATGATATAATTTCAATGTCTTTATTGGTATAATATAAACCAAAACAATCCTCAAAAATCTTTCGGAACGTAGTGTTAACCAATCAAACGTACGACATGAGTGACGTTGACGATCAGCGGACTGTTCCTGTACTTAGTGTTAATGCTGTTGTCGTGTGCTAAGAACATATACTCAACACTTTGCACTCATATGTGGTGTGATGACCGACCATGAAAATAAATGGTCTAGCCGTATAGTATTGGAAATACATTTTCTGATTCGTTATATTTTTGAAATAAATATTTTGAATCAAATAGTCTCCCCTTACCTTCTGAACCATTTGTGCAGCATGCAGAAAACAGAAAAATCTGCAGAACAATCAGCACAAGAATTTCCATTTTGAACCGTCTATGTTTCTTATCTAAAAGGTATTTAGAATTTACAACATTTTGTACGTCATGATACCAATTACAACGTACATATTGACATCTAACAATTGTTCGATAAGGCATGTATCCAGACAACTGTTTGGGTTTGTCATTAATATACTAGAAGAGTGTCGGCTCAAGCCACAGGAAGTGTAAATCAACCTGGAACGAAGGGGGAAACTTGACAGTTATATCAACGATTTGGATTCGCAAAATATACTGTGTCGTTAATAAAAATCGTATAGAATGATGGAATTCACAAGTATTCAAATGATAGGACAAAAGTATTGTTGTGGTGGTCAGAATAGGTTTACAAAAATACTTTTGAAACTTCGAGTATGAATATTTTAGAAATTAAAATCTATTTAACCAACTTGTTCATAAGAAACAGTCATTTTTAAAAATCATGCAAATTAAGTTGCTCACTTACTTTCGTTACTTTGTATGTATGATTTTAGTTACGTTATGTTCTTTGATATGAATGTCTGTTTTTCATGTCTGGTCTTTGTCCCTGGATTACATTCTTTTGATTACCGCTATAACCTTGGTTCCCTTGGTTACTATCTCATTAACATGTGCACGACCACGCGGTTAGGTTATGTAGTTGATTTATGGGTCTATAAGATTATATTCAGATATAGATATAAATATTCCTTATCTGTATGTTCTAAATAGATATTTCACATCAAAAATCCAAAAATGTCCCTTGTTTTGCAGTGTCATTTACAGAGTTATTTCCCTTTAAACTATATGATTTATTTTTACCCCAAGGTTTAGGATTATCAAAAGCCATCTGTGTATATTTTTTTACTATAAAACTTTATACAAAATGTCAAAAATAAGTTATGTAAGCTATCCAACTATATTTCACTTTTTCTTAGCTTGTATGGTTTCTAATGTTTTCTAAGTCTGTGGTACTGATTTACTTTAGCAGTCGGTTCATTTGCATTGTCGCTTAAACATCTTTAACATGTAAGATATACATTTTAGAAAAAAAAAGATCCCGCCTCATCTCCGTTGGGCAATCTGAGTATCTAATCTGTTTCCAATCTAACATCTGTACGACCGGAAGATGATTTAACTGTTTCTAACGAGGCTCCATGGATTTACAGAATATTACATCTTACCTTAGAGTGTTAGAAATTTCGCATAAAAAAAGCGGGCGTTTTGAGTTAGTTTTCAAAAAAAAAAAAAAAATGCTTGAATTGGAATGACTTCAGTCGGCGATGCGTCACGATCAGGTTTAATATTGAGGTCACTTTAAACTGCCAGAAATGACAAATAATCGGTTATTCTCGATTAAAGTATTATTTTTAAAGATTTTTCAAAAAACATTCGATATCGGTAAGATATGGTCGTTCGTTTAATCTTTATTCAATAACGATATATCATATTTGAACATCGACCACACTTTTGTTTCTAATGTCATATTTTGTGTTTTTTTTACTTAAAAGTGAACTCAAAACGTCACTAATTGTTGCTATCGATTGTCATTTAGTTAGGAACTCGCTGGACATCACGAAGGGAATTTGAAAATATATGTGATTTTTAAAATGAAGCACTGCCGTATTCAATGGATATACATATTATATAAGAAAAAAATCTGAGTTGTGAAAAGCATTCACATCTATTGAATTGACGTCTATCAGTATTCCCGGCCCCTTTTTAATGAAGTTTCCTTTCATGAACAGCGGATCATTATGTAAAAATGGAAATGAAAAAAAATCTTCAATACTTATTTACTATTTATTTATTATAATATTTCATCCAACCGGTTCAAGTGGTATTGTCGATCTCAAAGATAGGCTCGGTGGCACTTTATCACAGTCAAAGTCGTCTGCGACCATTATTTTTCCATTCGAGGCACACAGGACTGTATAGCATCGTCCTTGCTCTAAGACCGTTCCGGGATTGTGGAATTGACCTTTGTAGAAACAGCCACCTGGAGGTGTTGGTGTTGTACCAGGTGTTGGTATTGTAATCGGATTTAGTGTCGTTCGCTTAACCAGGGACATCTTGTCTATACATTTAAAAGTTGGAATGAATTTTAATTTAGAATGATTGCATACATATCCATAACGGTAACCAGGTTTGTTTTGTAACGGATATATCATAGTAGTCTCATTTTGCTTAACACTTTTCCAAAGTAAAGGCATTCATCTGGTGCAGGAAATAAAGTAAGCTTTAATAATTAGCAATAATTAAAAGAGTCACTCGCCTCATAAATTTAGTCTTACTCAAGTAGGGAAAAGGACTTGAGTTATAGCAACATGATTGAGGTCATCACCCTTTCATGCAATAATTAAAAATGCATGAAAGCCAAAATACATTTAAAATCGATGTTTACCTTCTGATCCTTGCACATAGTATGCAGAAAACGAACCAGCCTGTAGAAGGAGCAACAAATATGCATTCATTGAAAGTCAATATCTTTATCTGGAATCAAGTTCAAATGGGCATTATTTATGCGACATTCATACACTATGAGGCATTCTGTTGATAAGATATGAAGCTGTTATAAAATACATGCACAAACCGTAAAACGTGAAACGGAAAAGTCAATGCATGTAGCAACATCTGAAACTGGGTTTTTCCCCGTTTCCTAGTACGAATATTTCATTTGAAGGAAAATTCATAATTGTGGTCTTTTAAAAAGAGAAAAGTGACAGCGTATGACTAAACGCAAAACAAAATAGCAAAATAAAGTACTAAGATAACAGCAAAAATATATAATCCTTTACCAATTAAACGTATGAAGGTTAGATACAATTTCATTTCATCTTGTTTTACCTTTATTTGTTTTAATTGTAGATTGTAATGTTTTTTATTTTTTAAATGAGAATTTTATTTCTCTTGTTATGGAACGTCCTGTACCTCATTCAGTGAATATTTGTTTATTTGTGAAGCCCCTTAGTTACATGTACTAGAAAACAACAACAAAATGCAACTGTTTTTTTTTCTTGCAATCTCTTGTTGATTGTTCACTTGGTGAAGGAGCAATCAAGGTTTAATCGATAATCAAAAGAATGTAATCCAGGGACAAAACCAGACATGGAAAACAGACAAAGAAAACAACAAAGAACATAAAGTAACTAAATCATACATACAAAGTAACAAAAGCAAATGAGGAACTCAGACTCCACTAAAAACTGGGAGCATGGACCAGGTGCACCGACAGGGTAAGCGTTCGTAATGTTGGTATTCTGACATTGATGTAAATAAAATAAACACTTCCCATTGATTAAATGAAGACACAAATGCCTTTAGTTCAAGGATACACATATCCCAAGTGACAATAGAAGTACATAATCAACAGATCTGTCAGTATATTTAAGTACTACTCCGTCTACGAATCAGGCAAAATGTGTAGAAGGGGTGGCACATGAAGGAAAAAAAACACAGAGATTGCATTGCATTAAGTAAGTATTTATACTCTATAACCTCCAAAAATAACCATCAAAGTGTTTGTAAAATTTTCATTGTTAAGATATTGACAGGACAAATTTAGTTGAAATGCACTATGGAAAAATGGTGGGTAAAATCTCCCCGCACATCTTCTTTATATAAGCAGTAAAAAATATCCACGTCAGAGATGCTTTAGGATAAATTTGAATAACTTTTCAGTTGTTTTCTAGATGTATTGAATATATTTGAGGCAAAAAAAAGATCAAGTTGAAAAATATGATGTGCCACCCATTGCCTGATTTTTACACAAAATGGTACTTATATGATCAAATTATGATAACACGCCTTAAAACTGTTTCAAAACATTTTTTTTAAATAGCCAAACTTTTTATTGGGATCAGTAGAAAAAAATACATAGTGTTACTAAAATGCAAATTTGTGAACAAAATCAGGTAAAAGTTAAAAAAATTGTAAAAAAAAATCGTTGAGAATGCTTTTTTTTAACCTTTCCCCTAAATTGGACACTTAAAGCCTGGAATTTCTTAATAAACACCTTTTCAATTATTACAAAGTTTTGGAATTAAACGTAAACACATCTTCCGACAGTGTAATATGGTTGATGATGACGTGCATTTTGGTGAAAAGGTACCTTTTTTGTTAAAAACACCAAACATATGATAATAATACCTTTTTCAGCTTTTAGTTAATTGGTTTCATAGTTATACCAACTATACGGTAAAAGATTTTGGTTCGACCCCGACTCACGCTTGTTATTTTCATTGTCTGTTTTTGGTCATAATTTCAATATTTTTATTTTTTTTATGAATATCAGTAATTGTTTTCTTCTTTTTTGTCAATGAGCAATTCTCATATTCCTGCGTATGGAGTGTTCATATCATAACTCATACGTTATGTCAGAGCTTGCCCAAACTACGCAGACTTTTTGTATCGCGCTAGAACTCTAACGAATAGACTTCTGGAACAGGGTTATGTTGCTACAAGATTGAAGTCATCACTACAGAAGTTTTATGGTCGTCATCATGAACTCGTGGATCGTTATGGTGTATTCATCAGCACCGTGAAAACTGATGTATTCAACGGGTCATAGTTTTCCTTTCCTACCCCGGACTTGACTTTTTATGAGCAACTCGGCGGGTGTTTCTAGAAAAGCAGAGGACGCTTACCCTACCGGTGCACCTGGTCCATGCTCCTAGTTTTTAGTGGAGTCCGAGTTGTTCATTTACTTTTGTTACTTTGTATGTATGATTTTAGTTACTTTATGTTCTTTCTTGTGTATGTCTGTTTTCCATGTCTGGTCTTTGTCCCTGGAATACATTCTTTTGATTACCACTATAACCTTGGTTCCCTTGATTACTCTTCCGTGATTTCATGCTATAACACCTATTGTCCCAGACAACCCAATTGGCCAAATATATAATCGATTATTGATGTATTCAAAGAGCCCATTTATAATATTTACTTGTAAATACTTGACTATAAACAAAATCACGGGAAAGTTTGCCTTTTTTAATTATGCATATGCAAAGTAATATTCAAGATTAAGGCACCGACTCTCTCTTGGGTATATGAATATTTTGTCTATGATGATTTTGTCTATCCAATAGTACACTTCCCCTTTGTTACTAGCAACATACCAACATTTGGTACATTTTGCAGTTGATTTGTTACCGTCGAGCCTGTGATCTGTTCCCTGAATTTCTCTTTCAAACGCGATATTGTCAAATAAATCACTCAATCACGGGTATATTCTGCCTTTGTTAATGTTATCAATACAGAAGTTTTACAGACCACACCACAGTTTGCTCGACCGATATGAAGTTTCTATTTCAAAGACAAGACAAGAATTTTCAATTAGATTCAACGTCTTTACGAAGTGACTACCTGGCGAACTTTACACTTACTTGCTGTAGTGATGTAGACTTTGACATAAGTCAAATAGCTAGGTCATGTGAATCATTAAGGTACTCAATTATTATTGTAAAAGATACTGCCATTATGTGAGACTGACGAATAATAGGATAATTAATTGGAAAGAGTGAACAACCAAGTTATGATCACGAGTGCCGAACTACGCCTAGATTGAACGAGCGTGTGGAACTTGATCCGCGCACGAATTAAATCTTGATACGTTTTTGGCACGAGTGATATTATTTTGGTTATTCAGGATAACCAATTGAATATCCTATGTATTATACAGATTTCCTCCATTATGCGTTGCTATTTTCAACATAAATTTAAGATTACGATTTGTTTAAATGGCGGATTGATATTCGTTTTGTGACGTTTTGGCGGGAGAAAGTGCGAGAGTGAAATTACCGAATTTATTTCACAGCATGAACTATCATTTTTGTACACTGGGAACATTCAGTAAATCACTGCTATCTATAAATAAATACGCTTCAACTTCTTTGAAAATTGTAAGAACAATTGTTAATTTTTATTGCATGTTTCTTTAAATCTTGGCGTTTTTGTAATGTTTTCTCCTATATTTGTGGTTATGTCCTATGTTTTATGGTGATTTGTTTGTTATCTTTATGCAATTTGTCTATTTCGGATAATTTGTGCACCATTTCTGCATTAATATTTACTTTATTTACATCATGATATTTTGCTTAATCAAATGATTTAGCCCTAGCGTGAATTGTTTATAGATGTTACCCTTTTGTGACTCGCGTTTGGGAGCTGCATTATTGCTGCAAGACCAGTACAGAATTATGCTCATTTACCATATGAAGAGTGCCACCGGCCGATCAGGAAATACTTACCCTTCCGTAAAACCAAATGTCACGTTATTTTTTGTGGCAGTTCATTTTATTTGTGCTTTAGTTTTTTATGTTTGCCGTCTTGATTTTCTCATCTTTACTGTTTATGTGCGATCTATGTAATCGTTTTTCTTCGTTGTGTATGTATTTGTTTTGTTTTCTGTGTTTATGTTCTACCTATGTAACTATTCCACCTTGTATTTTCCATTACCTCCATAAATGATCCAATTCATTCAAAAAGTGCATATGCAATCATCAATATTCGAATGAATGAGTGAGGTTGATTTAGTATGTACACTCTCAATTATATTTTTGGAAAAATTTTGCTCATATGTCAAGCACGTGGTATTGTTTACTCTTTGTCTTTTAAAACTCTTCTGTATACTCTCAACAGAACTAACTCACTCACTTAGTAATAGCCTTTAATCAGATTGTGAACATTAAAGTATTTGCATTGGTAATATGTATTTTACGTAAAATTCAAAATGAATAATAAATTAAGCTGTATTTGTGGTAGCTGTGGTCGGTTCTGTAGTAGAAGATGGCGTGGTTGATGTTATACAGTTGAAGTCATCTTCAGCTAAAAGTACCCCGTTCTCGGAACAGATGGTCTTGTAACACCAGGTTCCAGTCTGTCCTTCCTCTATAACAGTTCCTGGATAGTAGAGACGACCTTTATAGTAACAATGAACATGTATTGGAGGGGTAGTGGTAGTCATTATCGTAGTCATTATGTTTGATGTTGTGCATTGGAAGTCATCTCCATGTATTACCTTTCCATTCCAGCCACAGAGGATCGTATAGCAGAAGGTTGTTGAACGTCCTGTCTCTACGACCATCCCAGGAGAGTAATATTGACCGTTATAGAAACATTTAACAGGTGGTGTCGTTTTGGTAATATTAGCCGATGAACATCTTGATTCAATTAATGTTACTGTTGATCCATCTTCATTGCAAACTTGTGTTAATTCACAACCATCTTTATCATAACTAACTGCAATTGTTTCTTGGGGTCTATAATAATGTGTGCCGATTATACACCCAAATGGATTGTGTTCCTCTTTTCTCATTTTTTTGCATTGAAAAGATTCGACATATTCAATTTTTGAATCTTTGCATACATATCCGGAACAGTGTCCAGGATTTTGTTTTAAATGATACTGGATTATGGTCTGGTGTTCTTTAAATCGTTTTTTATAGAATGTACATTCTCCTAAAAAGTGAGAGTAAACAAATTAAATTAATCAGAATTTGCCAAAAAGTTTGTTCAAGATAATTATTATGATTGGTATTTTTTTTACTGTAATAAGTTAACCAAAATCCAAACTTTTAGTGATGTAATTTTTGTAAATAATATACTATCACCTGTACCTCACAATATCATTCGATCTGCTTTTCAAAATGAATTGAATTGGTATTCTACAAATGGTTTATGTGATAGTTCTTTTAACATAAGCGTCGAGTGACTTAATTCAGGACACAATACAATATGCTCCTTATCTGTTCGGGGAATCTACATAACTATATCTTTGTTTTACTTAATTTCTAATAATATATGTTTAAGAAATAAATCACGAAAACTCCAGTTTACCATTGTTTTAACAAAGCTGACCATTTACGCCGCATTGTTTTACCCTGAGCGATTACGAGGGGGTAAAATTACGACATAAATGGTACTTTGTATTACTTTTCCGTGACCTATTACGCTAACCTTAAACCCTCCATATTTGGCTGTACACTGTACGCTATGTCAGTTGAAATGATCTCTAATGAAACTTTTTGATTATTCATTTACAATGAGGGAAAGGGAGAATTAAGTAGAACGATATTAGATATGGCAATAGTTGTTTGCATTATAAGGTTACAGTGTTCACACATGTACAACGTTTTATTCATTGACGATTGTTCTTGTTCGTTTTCATACATGATGGCGCGCGTGGCTAGTGCTAGCGTGTAAATGTGTGTAGTATTTCCAAGGACATGTTGTAAAAAAAGTAATTTTGCGCAGAAAAGTAGTCTTGAACTATAAATAGCCATTTTTTCTATTTCAATTTCGTTTTGCAGTCATCAAACAAACCTTTTCGATGGAACATTTTTATGTTAAAATGTTTACCAGTAAGTTAATCATCTTATAGTGTTATGTTTACTCTATTTTATATGTCATTGTTTATATCTTTTGACAAAACATTAGTTTGTAAAGAGCAAAAAGAAAATGCACTATATTTTTATACCCTCCATGTTTTGACGTACACCCTCTCAGAGATATGCAGTGCGATACTAGTACCAATAAGTCGCGTGCTGCTAACATAGCAATCGAAAATCAGTCATAGTTGTGGTCTCAAAGCTTCTTAAGTACCTCATATTAGAACTAACATATCATGATTTGTAGTGTAATATCTTAAGCATTAACATTTCAACGCACAATTAAACAACACAGTTAATACATATAATATTGATGAACCATTTTTGCAGTTTTGAATCTTTTAAGGAATTATACCAAATCGCATACGTTTTGAGATAAGAATCTCTATCAAATGTTTATTTAGATCACTTTATCTGTTAAAGAATTTATTTACTCATGAAATGCACAAATAATAATTTATTAGAATGCTGTGAAGTCCAATACAATATTTTACAGACATTTAAAAACAGCTGTTTTTTATTTCAAGTTACGTTTTGGGGTATAATAAAAAAAATCTTTATTAGAAAGAGTTTAACAAATACATATAAACATAACGCATTCTTATTTGCTTTTGTAAGAGACACACATTGAAAAAGTGTTTCCTACAGAAATATTTGAAATAGCAAATCAACTCAAACATGATATTTGTTTGACAATTCAAATAAAAAAAAATCTGCTTGAGGTAACGCAATGAGTTTTTCAAGAAGTTTAAGATACGATTTTAAGGGAGAGTATTAAAATTCAGATTAGAGGGGGCTTGGAAAAAATATAATTCCTGGTTCGAAATATTTAATGTTGTAGGCAAATAATTTTTTATGCACAATATTTTTTTTTGCATTTTGGACGCGGTATGAACTGCGTTTGAGTTTGCGACACAATGATTAATTGTGAAATTATCATAAGACATCGCAAAACTTTAAAAATACTCCTTAAAACCTCAATATTTACTGTAACTATCTGCTTAGCATGTTGATAGTACCATTTTCAACGTATGAACACTTTTTGAACAAGTCTAACACTAATGCGAAGCATTTAATTCGTTTGTTTTGTTTGTTGGGGTTTAACACCCCAGCAGCAATATTTCATCTATATTCAGACGACGGTGAAGCATTTAATATAGACCAGACTAACGTCAGTAATTGCTTAAATAATTGCTTCTATTAACATGCGATGTTTTTATTTTAATATTGTTTACAATTAATTGTTGCGTCCATTTTAATATAACACTTTCTCGAATGTAATGAATTAATAAGGAGAGATATCATTCTTGAATGACGATGTCTATAAAATGTATGATTTTCAAATATGTTGTAGTAGAATTATTTACCTTCTGTCGTATATACACAAAATCCTAAAAATGCGAACTGTAGCAGTATAAATAAATGTGCATCCATTTCAATGCTCAGCTTCCATGTTGCCATAATGCATTCATATGAATTAATAACGTGCGTTATTAAATTTTGTGATGTTTAAATGAAGATATAAACATAGTATTGTAGAGTATATATACGTATACGTATTTTAAATTGGTCGCAATCTGTTGAGTGTTTGATTTTTTATGCGACAATGCTAAGACGTTTCAAATGTTATAGATTGCCATTTATATTTTTTGTATTATGTAATATGTCCAAAAACCATATAATTATATATCGATAAAAACCACAATCATTGTCTGTAAGTGATTGAGATAATCTGCAGCAATTCACCACTTAATTACTATAGGATTTCCAATCTTTAGACTAAAAAATTAAAATTCAGTCTTTTTGTTATTTCAAATTATATTTATTTCGAGTTACAATATTTTGTTTGTTTTTTTGAAACGCTTTCAACGTTTTCCAGAGTTATACAAAAAGTATGCTTTGAGAAATCCCCGTCTAATTTAGTAAACTCGACTTAAAACTGGGAGCGTGGATCAGGTGCGTTGGTAGGATGAGCATACTCAGCTTTTATAGAGGAAAGTGAAACTATGAATAGGTGATTGAAACAGATAGATATATCATAACGATCCCCGATTTTATGATCATGACCATAAAACTTTTACAGTGATGATTGTAATCTTATAGCAACATTAGACTGTTCAAGAAAGCCTAATTTTAAGAAGTCTAGCATGTTACACATTGTAAAAGGGCTAATATTGGAGATGGACTTCATAGTGACTAAAGTATACAATATATCAAATACTTTGGGGGAAGATGAGATCTATAAAACGCTCGAATCTAAGATTGTTTATGTTTTTACTATATAGCAAAAATTAAGATAAAAGGATTTGGATAAAAAATAGTAAAACACTTCATGTAAAATATCCGCAAGTAACGTAGCACATTTTGTTTCCAATGGAATGCAAGCCGTTGTTTAAAAAACACTCCCATCACACTGGACAAATACCTTGGACAACATCTTCTCCGGTATATTAAGAAGATGATTTTGGAATCGTGAAAAAAATCACCCCGAAGTCAAGTAAACCAGGATGAGAGCAGTAAACAAAAGGAAAAAAAATAAAAATCAGGATTTACCAAGTAATGTTAAGGTGACTTTTTAAATTCGGCATTTTAATTTAGATGCTTAAACTGTTATCAGAATATACCGATTATAGTTTAACCACACTTAAATAAAATCCATATCATTTAAGTGTAATCAAGGGAACCAAGGTTATAGCAGTAATCAAAAGAATCCAGGGACAAAGACCAGACATGGAAAACAGACATACACAACAAAGAACATAATGTAACTAAAATCATACATACCAAGTAACAAAAGCAAATGAGGAACTCGGACTCCACTTAAAACTGGGAGCATGGACCAGATGCACTGGTAGGGTAAGCGTCTTCCGCTTTTGTAATAATTAAAAACAACAAAGAGCAAAGAGAATTTTAAATATCCAAAACTGAAAGGAAATGAGCAACCCAAACTACCTCCGCACTAAATAATAATGATGAGTGTATGATCTTGGTGTATATCAGTTGAGTTCTATATAATATGGCGGATCTGCTCAAGTAATACCGGGAATCATATGAAAGACGTAATTTGCATGTATGATGAATGAAACGAACAATCCATAGAAGTCCACAAGTACACTATTAAAACGATAACGTATATCTTATGAGGCTAAAATCATGATTAAAATGGTTATTAATGTACTTACTAATGAATCAAGAAACTAATGTGTTTTCCAGGATTGAAACAATCATCTCATAATCTTTTTGATGATGTCAGTACTGATTTAAATTTACAGTCTTTGTACATTTAAGATGGGTGATAATTCATGAATATCATACCTGCAATGTCCACTTATATATTTTATTACTCAGAAACAATTATACATCTTGTAACCAGTCTTCGTTGGTCTTTCGGTGGTTTTAACATTTAAATAAAAAAAAATATATATCGAACATTAAATTCGCATATGCACATTGCAAGAGTTTTGGTTCGTGATATGATAGTTTTAAGTGAAATATGAATGACTATAGTAATACACAAATTTTGATTGTTTTGATAAAACGAATTCTGTGACATGAGTCACCTTTACAATTGACAGTATCTGTATTGTTAAAGAGTTGGTATTTGAACTACTGACACTCGATTTTGTGAAATTGCAGATGCATAGTTGCCTTAATGGACAAGTTTAGTTAATAGCTGCTGTTTTGTACTAGCTCCATAATACTATTGATATTTTTATTGGAATTTTATTTCTAATTAAGCCGTTAATTCACTTCTGAATAGCGATAGTATAACACAGGGATATGTCCACAACGCCACGATATAGCTGATGAACTAAGGTAACAATGAAGCTGAAAATGAAGCCTCCAATATAGGTTAACTAGGTGTGCTTATCAGTTGCTTATCAGTTGCTTTTGGCTTTTTAACTAGCTTACAGACGCAGCAAGTACTCGTTCGAGGTAGATACAGCTTGTAATTTTTTGTCCTATTTGTTAAGGTGTCTATATTACTATCGATCTCAAGTGTTAGCTAGATTGTCATATTTCGTTAGGTGAGGGGAAGGTTAACACCACTAATACATACTTAATGTACCTAACCCAAGCCAGAAACCTGTAGTCCAGTGGTTTGTGTTCCTATTTTTATTGTTATTCGTTTTACATGTTTCTGTAGATAAGTTCTTTTTTCGTCTTTTATCATTAGTTACACCTCATTTAGTTCGGGGCTTTTACAGCTAGCTTTATGGTATGGGTTTTGCCTATCATTGAAGACCATGTGGTGACCTATAGAACTTTAATTGTTCGTTGCTTGGCATTCGGTGGATGAATATATATATCATTGGCAATCGCATACCACATCTCCTATTGTTTTATGTTCTCTCTGGGACTCACTTTTACTCTTTATAGGTATTGGTGATATATTATCTTTTTTATTGGAATTTATGTAGGCGTATTTCTTAAAATACATTAGATAGTAATAAAGCGAGCACAACCATATCATTCTTACATCTTTGTATTAATGAAATCAATTGTCAATAGTTAATTATTACCATTATCTTCTGTGAATTGCATTTCATTGTTATATTTGTACATAAAAAGCGCAATTCGGTTAGCTCAGTAATGGGATGGGAACAACAGCTTTTATAAAGACATAATTGTAAACTTGCCTATCCCTTAATCAATTTCCATTAAACCTGGACGACCCTGGCAATAATCATACGATTTCCTGTTCAAAATATCTTATGATAAACATGTCAAGGTCCATGTAGAATATTTCAGCACTTGTTGTTGTCTTTGATCCCAATCATTATCAAATATATCAAAAACATTGGTTTAAGTCTAGACAATAAGGGCAAAATGAGTAACAAAAAGGGAATACTGAAGTTCAAATATATAGCTTTAAAAAAACTGATAAGAAGAGAATTAATTAAGGAAATCACACACAAATAATAAGTGTACTTTTTGGCTACTGTAACAATAGTCTAGAATCATTAATGAATACCTAGAATCATTAATAAAAACCAGTTAAATTTAATTTGGTCAGATATCAACATGAATTAAGATAACATTATCAGTATTGTATTGGAATCAGGTACATATTTTTATCATATAGATGTGATAATATTAAATGTAAAAAAGTTTTCAAAATTTGATTAAAAAGATGCAAGTGAAACATATAATTTATGGACCAAGTGATCCGCACATACGGGCGGAGTTGTTACTGTCCGATAAGTCTGCGGGACGACATGTCCGATATTCATACTGACTTGTTTGAGCAGACAAAAAGCACATACAAAATCTGCAACCTTGCTCTATAATAATCTTCATAATATTATTCATAATATTTTATTTTTAGTAGATGACAGACGATAAATGGTTAACACATTATATTATACCTTATAAACATCTACATTATTAACAATCTGTAGCTTTTAACTTAAAATGGTTAATTTGCAAGTAATGTTTCATAAATGTAATGAATAAGCGTAAAATCATTAATGCTTCATAAATGAAGCTAGGTGGTCATTTTACAGCCAGAAAAATCTAGGACATTAATAAATTCATTCATCTCTAAATTTCTCGTTTGTCTACCCCGGGCTTGATTTTTTATAAGCAACTCGGCAGGTGTTTCTAGAAAAGCAGAGGACGTTTACCCTACCGGTGCACCTGGTCCATGCTCAAGTTTTTAGTGGGGTCCGAGTTGCTCATTTGCTTTTGTTACTTTGTATGTATGATTTTATTTACTTTACGTTCTTTGTTTTGTATGTCTGTTTTCCATGTCTGTTCTTTGTCCCAGGATTACATTCTTTTGATTACCGCTATAACCTTGGTTCCATTGATTACTCTTTGATATTCATGTCTCATCCGAATGATACGATTATAATATATAACCATACCATTTAAGCACATAAATGTTATAAATCATATAAGCACGTCCGAACACACACATAAAACGTTGACAAAAGCATCAACAAATCCATCATAATTCATATTAATCAAAGTCTATTCATACCGTTTGAACCTCGTTCTAGTTATATTATCACTTCGTGTTTGATGCGTTTTCTCGTTTAACATTTGTTAAATATAATTCTGACAAACAATTTATTTGTACAAGATATTTGATATTATTATAATTTCCAAAAAAATTGTGATAAGTAAACACATTATGACTAGTCAAGTATGTTTTATGTTAAGGACATTCATAACGATTTAATCTTTCTATATGTTATAGTTAAATGTGTAAATTGATCTTGAAATACAGCTAGGGATAGCAGGAAATGCCAAATCGTTACACATGTAAGTTGATTAGAAAATGGGTTACTTTCATAAAAGTGCATTTCAAATAGATATGCAATCATATCTATGTTGCATATCTACATTTTGATGCATAATGTCACAAACGACGTTGCATTTTTTGCTGGGAAATGATTACCTGAACCATTTTGTAAAGGAAATATAAAAGGGTAAGAATTAGATAAAAACACCCTACTGCAGATTATAATTGTTTTTTTGGGGGGATATTAAAATGTGGGCTCATATTTGCTGTGAAAATCCAAAATAACAGTATATTGGCGAAGTCAACATTTTAGTAGTGGCCTCACCATAGTTGTTGAAATGCAATGAGTAGATCCCAAATACAACATGACAATCGTACATATCATGAAACAAACACACGATTTATTTTATGCTTTCCAAACCATATAAGATACACTAGCTATCATCGTGAGCAGTTTTAGATGTCACTGTATTTAAACTGTTCGCAACATAGGTCATCTTTATTTCCTCTTTCCAGGCTCGAGACCATGTACTTGGTCTTATGCTTTGGTATATATATACATATCTCCTGGTGATGTTAAAAGTATTTATACTTTTATATATATAAAATGGTCTGAAAAATTCCCAACGATTTTAGAACTAAAATTTGCGAAGCAAATCTTTGGTTGTTCCCTACGCTGGACTCGAGATCGTACCGCTGTGTCCAGTTATATGTTTATTATAGTGTATTAACATCTTTATCGGTATCGTTGTGCAATCCTTTAGATTTATATATATATAGGTCATGTATTTACTATTTGTAAAGTTGTTTGTCTCTATAATGTTAAGTAGGCGAGGAGATTTAAAGGTCAAAGTCTTTAACAAGACTTTAGCCTTAAATATTATTGATAAAATGGACAGAACAAAATACAAATATAAACACGAAAGAAATTTAAAACTAACTTTAGATAATCTAAAGTATAAGGTGACGAGGAGCAATGGCTGTATTTATTCTAAGCCAAGGTCATTCAGCTAGTAAAATATATTTAAAATTCACTTAAAGACCACGGGTAAGTAAAGTATTTATAATAATATAAACACTTTCTTTTTAGTTGACTTTCATTTGATCAAAGTTGATAACTTAATGTGTAATAAAAAACGCGATTATTGATAAGAAAAGAAAAGACCAAAATCATATGTAATGGTTTTTTTTTCAAACAATTCATGATGAAAAGCACGTGAACAAACGGTGAGAACGATGCATTGGCATTATGTAACTAAAAGCTCCACAATCTACAAAAGCAGGGTCGGATAAAAAAATTATGATATGGATGGTTTTAGAGGGGTTCCAAAAAACATTGGGTATGAGGCTTTCGTTTACTATTATACAAAATCAACAAACTTGTCAAGCAAAATGATGCTTCCGACCCCTGGAACCCTTTCCGGACCCGCCACCAAAAAATAAATAATAATAAAAAAATAATAAAAAACAAAGAGTACATTGAGCATCTAGTTATGAGTTATGGCCTAACCAGTTATTGGATCTTCATGATAAGTGTAATCAAGGGAACCCAGATTTCTAGCAGAAATCAACAGACCGTTATCCAGGGACAAAGATCAGAAAGGAAAAATAGACACACACAACAAAGAACATAACATAACCAAAATAATACGTACAAAGCAACAAACGTAAATGAGGAACTCGAACCCCACCAAAAACCGGGAACACGGATCAGGTCTACTGGTAAAGTAAGCGTAATCTAGCGTAACTTTTCTAGAGTTGTTAATAATAGGTCATGTCCGGGGTAGACAAAAGAGAATAAAACAGATACATACAACAGAAAACATAAAATAACCAAAGTTTGGAGTTAAAGATAACGATAAATAAATAATTGTGTTAAGTTGTCTACAATATTGTGTATGTAAAGATTGTAAAGTGAAGTGCAATATCTATTTTACATTCTTATCTAGGAGCTAGCTTTGCCGAAATATTCACCTAGTTACTTCCTATCGACAAAAATTATTTCACGTTAGACTAAGCGATATACCCTCAACGAACGGCAAACGACACGAAAAGTTGATGAAAATCAGTATATTGTCACTTTTAACCTTGTATGTACTTTAATATTGATGTTACCATCTAAAGTGTGTTCCAATGTTTTTTTATGTTATAATATGACGAAGTAATTAATTGTTTTTTGAATACTTTGAAGTAAACTGTATTAAACATTTTGTTATATTTCAAACCGTGCAATATTTAAACAACATTCAACATACGGAAACCAGAAAAAGCTTGCACAGCTAATTATCTTAAAACTAATCAGTTTTTTGTTTCTTTAGCAATAACTGCTTTATCGAAGTAAGGGTAACCTACTGAACCTGAGGAGACAAATAATGGTTTTTTATCGTGGTTTGTGTGTGTATTTTCAAGATGGCTTCAACTCAAATAAGCCTAGGGAAGAAACCCTCAAGGTAAGGGACGATCCATTTTATAATTTTAAAACATTATTATGTAAACTGTGAAGACGCGGTTCATTTTTGATGATCATCAAAAAGTAAGAATGTTTATTATTTTACAAGGTTAAGCAGAAAGTAACAACATTGTAATAAATTTACGTAAAATGATTGAGTGTAACAAGCACGGTAAGTGTCACAATACTGAAAACATAAAAGTTATTTACAAAGTTATTACTTCATTATGCTTGACTGCGTTAACATGATTAATAAACAACACCAAAAAAGCTGATTTTCTACTCTATGATGATGATAATGACATATACCGTGAGATAAAACTAAGTAAGAAAAACCTTTCATTTGAATTTCAATAAGTGCATTTTTAAGGCGTTAAATTAAACTTGAATTATGCAAACTAGTTTATTGTGGAGTTCACGTGGTATAAGCATTTAATAACCTAAAGCATCCAGTGTTTACGACATGATATTCATGTACATGTAATATCTTTCAAGATTGACATGTTAAAAGCCTAAAAGTTCGAACGACGATGCAGTAGGACTTGAAAACCAACGAGGAAAGTTTTGACTACACATAGAATAGGAAAAAAGTTCTGTGATTTGTACATAGAGAAGTGAAGAAATGATGAGAATATCTACTTTCTGGAAAGAGTATTTCAAGAGAGAAATAACCGATTTTAAATCATTATCATTATACAGAGCATGTGCTGCGGAGTTTCTTGGCGTTTTTCTTCTCGTCTTTTTTGGAGTTGGTTCTAATATTCTTGACAAAAATCATAATTCAGTTTCCAGTGTCCACATTGCGTTGGAATCTGGATTTTTTATTGCCGTTGCCATCACTGTTTTTGGGAATGTCAGCGGTGGACATGTTAATCCAGCAATATCAATCGGATTCTTCGTAACAGGAAAAATTTCAGCAATACGTTTCTGTCTTTACTCAATATGTCAAACATTAGGGGGGATAGCAGGCGCAGGTATTCTGCATATGATAACAGTTGACGAAATTAGAGGGGGATATGGAATTATATTACCAAATCCACTTGTTAACGATACTCAAGTCGTTGTTTGTGAAATAATTATAACTTTTACTTTACTGTTCGTGAGTTTTGCAGTGACTGATGATGGACGAACCGATATTCACGGCTTTGCTCCCCTGATAATTGGACTCACAGTATCCATCAACGTCTTTAGTGGAGTAAGTTGTTAATGTTCCTTAGTGAGATAAAATCGAGCACTGCAAAGTGATATGAGCTTTATGTTCAAAACATGTATTTTATTTTAAATCCATTATAGGTAATGGTCACTCCATATTCGTCATAGGATAAGAGTATTTCCCTGCGCCCTGAGATTACAACTGTCTATCATGACACGCCGAAAAGGTAGCCAAGTAGAAATAAATGTCATTATGAACGGGGTTTTTATGGTGGTGTGTCAAATTTTGTTGTCAAGATGAATCAGTGAAATATTAAATTTACAATTTACAAATATATTATTTGTATTCAGTTGTTGGGTTAAACAGTTTCTAGTAAGCATTTGCTTCATATTTCAATTAATCTTTAGAAATTGATTGTCTGTTTGTATTGAAGAGTATTATCTACACAGGAGTTATTAATGTTTTTTCCCACTGTAATCTTCAATGTACTCATAAAAGATAACAGTTACCCCTCTTCTTGTATTTAGTCAGTAGCCATAGGAACTTATCTTAGTAGTATTATTATCTGTTTACCTTGTGTTTCGGATATGCTTCAGGTCAAGACAACAGAGGCCATTCATTCCCATCACGCACTCTAGTCTTTTGAATCGATAAATTCAAATATATTTTATTTTGACAGAGAATATTTTCAGTTACAAATAGAATAATAAATGTATATACAAGGTAACTCCTTTATTGATTAATCTATATTGTGTCAGCGTATTTGTTTATCTAAACGTTCTTTCTTTAAATGGTAATTTTTTTTTTTCAAAAACATTAATTTCTGACATTTATGACGTCAGAAGCAAAATAGCTTCAACTTTGTATTGTCAATGATCTTTGCACATTTTCACAGGTTTGTTTTATCCATACCTTGAACAAAAATCGGCTTCCTTTTAGTAATGAAAATCGGTTTGTCAGCTATTTTTTGTCCTTGAAAGAAAAAAATATCTGATTTTATTAATCACATTTATCAAAATTTACAGTATTACGAATTTCAAAGTAGCTAAACTTCAATCCTTGTTATACACATGGCAGAACCTCTCGTTGATGGATTTGGCTGCCTGTTTCAATAGTTTTAGTCTGGAGTACTTCTTGTATACAATTAATTCCTGGACTCCATGGTTTGATTCTGATGCGGCTGATAAGTAGTCGCTCCTTGACACAAGCGAGTGGTATATCAAAATTTGCAATACACATGTTCATGATTGGTATTATTGTATTTCATATAACAAGATGACATTGTTGTTACATTGTCAATAGCGTTTAACTTCATTATTTGCTTTCTCTTAAACATGCATAAATACAGGCCTAGGATACGTTTAATCAGTAAAATATATCTTGAATTTTCTATGAGTTCGTTTTGCAATTTCGTTTTTACTGTCAAAGTGTATTAAGATTTATTACATATTTGTGCATAGGACCGTAATTTTAGTGCATATAGTTTAAAACTAATGAAATAATGTCTGACGGATTTTAGAAACGTCAAATCTTCAAGAATAACCACTCCCTAATCTAATATTATGACATTTAGAATGTGTGTATCTAATGCATATCTTATTTAACATTCTGTCCGACATTAAACGTCATTGAAATACACATGCAACTTAGTTATAATTGAATGAGAAACACGTAGAACAAATCTGCGTCAAACTTAATTGAAACTTATTCATATGTAATTGAAATATTTGCATTTCTAAGCGCATTTAATGATATTGAAAAAATTGCTCGTACATTACAAATAAACTCAACTAAATCACAAGAATATTTTTGCACTGGGTCTGTGGTCTTATGGTAGAGTGTCCCTTTCGACTCTTTCGATAAAACATCACACAAATGATTCATTTCGTGTATCGGAAAAAAATCGATGATTTATGACAATATTCTTTCGTTGCGAAATAATATTTTTTACGATTGATTACAAATACAAATTATCAAGATTTTTATTCTGTGATTTTGTACACATAACCAGCACATGTGACATTTCCAAAATTAACAGGTTAACCGAGTGCAGAACATTAAACATTAAGAATTGACAAATTAAAACTTTGATATTTCACATATTTATATAACTAAGAGAGGGTCCATGCAAAATCCAGGCAATAGATTGCACATGGCAAATGTTGTTTTCAAAATATTTTCACACATTTCATATCACAAATCCATCTTTTCACTACGTTGAATGTTGTTTGTTTTCATTTATTTCAAAGAGAAATAAATTACATATAAGGCATTGAAATTCATTGAAGAAAGGGAGATAACTCTTTAATTTGAATAAAATTTGGTTGCTTTTTGAAAGAACTTTGAAATAATTTTCGGACCCATCCATTGTCGATTAAAAACAAACTTTTTACTATTTGACATACATACGATGTATGCACTTTACATGGGAACAAAACATTCAGTGGAATAAAATTTACCTTGAGCCACCCATATTATAGGACTTGCCCGATTTTTACATGGACAACTTCTTAAAAAGCAATTATTTTTTTTAGTGGAACATATCTGGGGGGTGTATGAATCCTGTAAGAAACTATGCACCTGCCCTTGTAATTGGTAACCTTGACAAAATGTGGGTGAGTTATCATATTTTCAAATATATTGATGGAACGAGATGAAGACAAACCACGGAACGCATAGAAAACAACAAAATGTATTTCATATTGAAAGTAAATAACAATTAAGATGATAATTAAAAACATTAAAACATAATTCTGTCGATTCTGATGACTCCAATTCATTAAAGCTAGATAGAAAAGTCTTATTAATCTGGATATCAAACATATGATTCGTGTTTATTAAAATGCAATCGATCATAATGTTATGATGTTATAATGTCGCAAATGTGTGTTAACAGTTATTTTTTCCTGTTCTTTGTTTCAGTTATATTGGGTGGGTGATCTCGTAGGAGCAGTTTTGGGAGCTCTTCTTTATGACCGTTTATTTTCAACAAGGGTGTGCTTGACGTGGCTTTCGGAAGGATGTTCAGTAAATATAGATGAAAATAATTCAAAAGACAAAAGTATCGAAAACGAAACAGTTTATGTAATTGAAGCTGATAAGAATCACACTGTAACTAACGACGATGAGACAGTTCATGTACAAGAAAATGGTTGTACCGTTAATAAAACTAGGCTATAGTTATGAAATAATTTTTATACTTCATGTTTTATCATGCATATAACATATATCACAGAACGTTCACAACAAAAATGACATATAAAACTGCTGTTTATGTGTCATTGTAAAAGCATGCATGTTTTGGATATCAATGTATACATACAGGAGAATATAGTCTTAATTATGTGGAATTTTTGTTGTCTAAAATGTTGTGTAAATATATATCATCATGGTTTATGGCTATCTTCATTCATATTTAGGACACTTAACAAAAACCTACACGATTATCAATTATCTGTGAGCATACAGAATTGGTGCATTACAGTTTACTAATATTTCAAATATTTAAATGTTTTATTTTTTAGTATTCTTTTATTTCAAATTTAATTTACATTGTTTTTACAAGTTTTTACTCCATTTATACCTATTGTAATCTATAAAATACTGATTAAAGTACATTGTCGATTTAGTATAATGTGAGTTTGCTTCATTTCAAATTAATGCTGCTTCATTATAAAAGACATCAGTACCGTGATTATTTTAAGCACATCATTAAACCTGTATCTAGCAATTTTGCTTGTACACAAACTAAATATTAAATGATTTATAATTCAAACAAATAAAATGAAAGTAAGAACATTCAATACTCGAATGGGATAAACTTCTCAGGAGTATAAGACAATGAGAAATGGGGTATTAGGGTATGGGAAAAGTCTATAAACAAAAGGAAATGGGGCATAAATATGCAAAAATGTATAATGATCATGTTATCCGATAATCAATTCTTGTCTTGTCAGTCTACGGCGATGGTTTGGAAAAGAGCTATTTTACAGTACATTTTGTGGTATAGTTTTATTTCTAGTTTATAGACATATGGACAATTGTTCTTGCTGTACATGTTTACCTGTTACGATTAAAAGCAACACTATTTATTAATTTGTTTATTGGCTTGATGCATTCAAGAAAATGAATCATTTTACTGAATCTTTCTTATGACAAAATCGTCATTTATTGTTAAACTTTAAATGAAAAATTAATCAAATCCTGAAAAAATACATACTTATATTTTTATGTGTAATGTTTTCTTTGTCCAAATAATGTCTCGGTGATATTTGTGAAAGGCAATGCTATTAACAATTATCGGAATGATGCACTATTTTGATATATTTACTTACATACATACATATGGCCACTTTTCTTCTATAATTGATTCCATTAGATTCCATACATTTGTTCACTGACATTTTTGGTTTGAACAGTATCTTTCGTTTGAATATAAAGAACCATTCAAATTGACCAGAACGCACCTAGCACACTCAACTTGATATATCGGGGACAACGTGTCATTCACCCCCCAATCTCTTAACCCTGAGATAATGCCTAAATGCCCCAAGTGTACATCTAAAATAATGCTTTTGAGTATATATTTTATTTTTTCAATTTTTTGTCAAGCATTTCAAAGATTTAAAAGTCTCCAATACACTTCGCTCTAAGTAAATATTGTAACTGATATTCTTGAACGACATCCGGGTATTTGTTGGAATTTAATGCCTGTCCAATACTATCTTTTTGTCAAAGTTCTTTATAGGTATTGGTATTGGGCCAGATGCGTAGGTCTTAAATGAAATTTTAAAGAAATATACTCACACGAAAGAATGGATCGAAAGAATCAGAAAAAAATACCAAAAAAACAAAAACAAAAACAAAAACAAAACAAAACAAAAATAACGAAGAACTGAAACATAGCGTTTTAAATGTCATCAAATACAGGAGAAACATTAAAATGATATGAAGAATGATATGCATTTATTAAAAATGTTTATACAAAACGCAAACTCAAAAACAAATTGTGATAAAAAAGAAGTGACAAATGTTCAAATTGAATTAAAATCTTTATCGTAGAAATTCATATGTAGTCAATTTATTGTATAATATATAAGGATATTGTCGACATTTGAGAAAAAAGACAATATCAAAAGCGCGAATGTAAAATCATATTTCTTACAAAAGAAAGGACCAATGTTGCATTCTAATATACCGTTCTTTGAGACGACAAACGGGGCACGTTTTCGGTTGCCGTATGAGTAGCACTCGTTAAAATTTTGTGTTTCGTGTCTACGTCTTGTACCTCCAACGAATTATTTAATTATGCAAGCAATTATGGGTATAAGCTATCAATACATTTTCATTCATACCGGTAGAGTGAAGAAAAAAATAATATTCATATTGGGTAAATCCTTATAAACGGAATTCAGTGACCTTATATAAATATGTTGAAGGCCTAAGAGTAAATATTAAAAAAAATATCAAAAGTTGTGCATGTGCACGTCACCTTCGCAATGATTCAGTGTGTAGAACCTCGTGTGAAGACTGCAACCTTACAAGATGCACTTATTCTGTCAAATGGTGTGGGGTTCACCGAAGAAAAGAGCCTAATATGGTGGAAGTCTATGTATAATTTAATTCACAAAAATATCGAAAAAGCACCATAACTGTCCTATGAGAATCGCAATAAGACACAGATACTCCATGCTGTTATTGTTCTACCACGGGCGGGCTGGCCATATCAATATCTTAACTAAGACGACATAAATGACCAGCCCATTGGTCAGTGATACCGTCGTAATGGCTCGCGGTAAAATGGTGCGACATGATTTGCCACGCATTGTTAAAACAATAAATTTGAGTTTTCGTGATTTTGTTTTTCAAAAGACCTTTAAATAAAACTTTAAATATTTCAGTTCAAATGATGCCACTGCAGTAAATCTTGCATATTTTGGATTTTATATCTTTAAATAATAATAGTGAATTTACTAATTACTGAAGACTTGAGTCCAACCATTCTACAAAAACAATGTCTAATGACATTTGATGTGAAAAATCTACCCTGTTCCTTAGATTACTCCTCCAAAACAAAAAAAGGTGATTTTATCGAGAAAATAAAATTTTGTACCTTTAAGTTGTATAACCCGTAAAATCAAATGAAAACTGGATTGAATGCAGTTAAAATAATAAATTTTGATGTAAAAGTATAGTTTTACGGTACAAAACGTCTAGGTTAACCAAACTTTTAAAAAATGGGTGAATTTCAGGTCTTCAAATGAGCTCATATCTCTGATTTATATAATTAACTTAAATCGATGATTATTTTTTTTTACATTTTGTTATATATTTTAATCAATCCGAATGTCGTTTTCAAATAAAAAGAATATTCAATATTCAATATTTTAAAACTCTTAAACATTTAAGCTCTTCTTTTAAATTAAATCATATATATTCTTCATTTCAATGAATATATCAGACCTAATTTCCCAATTCTTCCCATTCAAAATCCCAATCTCCCCAAACACCATCCCCATATCCATTCCCCACCCCCATACACCATCCTTATATCTATTCCCGATCCCCCATTCCTCATTGCCCATCCTCGATATACCATAGAATGGAAAACTTTCCCCATACAAGTACCGTAAATAATTGATACTGAATTAAGATATCTTACGCTTTGACGTGTTACTGAGTTTTTGATGTCTTCGGTGTAATTTGTTCTTACCATTATCAATCACTATTTTGATAAGTGAACACGCAAGTTGCTCTTTCATATAGTTCACATTTCGTCGATTTGTTTGGGTTAGATTTGGTAGTAATAATTATTCTTTCTGTGGAATATAAGAATTTTGAATTGACCTTGAGATAAACTTGTGTATATTCATTTCTTCATTAAAAAGTCGTTTTAGTAAACACGACCTTATTGTGAACTTAAAATGTTGGTAGTTCAATACTCTTTAGGATGTTATTTATACAGTAAACAGTTTATATAACATCAATCGTCTGCATTGAATTTCGGGCGATTTATTTTTGTCGTATATGTATGAGGATAATGGTCTGCCATTGATATTATTATCAAATGACTTACAGACGAATCTCAAATGGTGTGTTCAGCTTATCTACTAGAGTAGCAATTTTCCTGCGAGACTATTCACATACTACTTAATAGTTTTTGTTTTCCAAGATAATGTACAGACGCTTTGTATTCCACCTAACATACGCGTTAATAATAAAATACAAACAAACAAACAAACAAACAAACAAACAAAAATTTGTAAATAAGATTTATTATCAATAAGATCTCAATTTTAATTGTAAAGTATCCTAATGAAACGGTCATTTAGCGAAATTTATGAAAATAGACTTTATTTTTTAATAAAGAATCAAGTTATAAAAATATAAAATTGTATGCAATTTGCATTCATATACAAGTATCCTCCTTTAAGGTTGACAAAAATTTTAATTTAGGTCTCATTTCTATCCCTATTCATTTTGAATAATGCTCCATACGTATATTCACAATTATACATTTTACGTTATTCATTTTTATGAGTTTTAATTGATTTAAAAATCTAGCGACGGAATCATACACTACTACATGTAGTTAGATAAACATTCGCAATATTAACGGTCTGTAGGATCCTTGAAAATATATCGCCACACGAATAGTCTAACTGTATGTACACCATTCGGAAAACAGAACAAAAATCCCGATCATGAGTTTATGAGAAACTCGGCGGGTGTTTCTAGAAAAGCAATGGACGCTTACTCCACCATTGGACGTGGCACTTGCCACCATTTTGTGTGGAGTCTAGCAGTCATTTTCACAAAAAAATCTAACTGAAAACTCAGATGTCATTTTTGGCGTAACAATACTCTGATCTTTAATGACGTCATAACTTTCAACTAATTTTACACTTGCGATTCTTTGTGGAAAAATACTGCGGATTACTCCTTTACTGTTGTTTCTTTGTACGTGTTAATTTTTGGTGTTTCATGTGGATATTGGTAATTCCAGCTATTAAGAACCCAATCGAAAATAAACTAGAGCGACAATCCTTCTGAAAATGCAGTTTTGCTAGCAAAACAATTGATGCAATCAATTAACCCAGGCAACATCCAATACCATAAAACCGTTACATTTGAAATTTTTCAATAGTTTACGAACCTATCTGATCCTTTTATATCTTTCACTTACGTCAAAGAGTAATCGAAGATGCTAGCGTAAATAAAAAAAATGTAATTCAGGAACAATGCTCAGATAGAAAACAGACAATCACATCAAATAACATTAAATAACCTAAATAATACGAAAAAAGCAACACAAGTAGATGACCAACTTAAACCTCATTAAATACTCGAAACATGAACCAGATGCACCGGTAAGGTAAGAGTCCTATCTATGTTTTTTTCTAGAAACATCCACCGAGCCGCTCATAAATAGTCAAGTCCGAAGAAAACGGCAGGGAAAAAACTATGACACGTTGAACAAATCGGTTCTCATGGTGCAGATGGATTCCCCGTAACGATCCAAGAGTTCCTGACGACCATTAAACTTTTGTAGCGATGACTTCAATCTTATAGCAGAATAACCCTATTGTTAATAGTTGAGTGTAATACAACAATTCTGCGTAGTATCAGTCAATTCTTGCATCACGTTAGAGTTGTGATAAGAAAACTCTCTCCGCAAGTGCTGAAGAGATGATAATACGGAATGAAGAGTCATCAATATTTTCAATTACGAAAAGTTACTGCGCGATCTCCAACTTGATGGACTAAATAAAAAAAAAGTTTATTATGTCTGTTCTTATTCGTCCTCAAATTATGTTTTATGTATGCTAGACGTACAACGTGTAAAAAAAATCAGTGTGACCGTTGCATTGATGCGTAAAGTGAGACTTGGAATCTGATATATACCTCACGATAAATGGAGCAATCCAAGTTGAAAGCTGATTAGATATACGTCACAACGAAGCACAACGAAGTACCCAATCGAATATCGGGGATGTTGACCATATACATCCCATTAAAAAAATCAACAATCAACAGGCTAACTAACAATACAGAATATTGAGTACAAAGCGGCAATCAATAGATACATATGTAATTTGTTAATGATTAATTGTAAAAGTAAAAGATGTGGTATTATTGTTCATGGGTCATCCACCTAATTCCAATCAATGCACAAATTAACTTCTACAGGTCACAAAACGGTCTTCAGTTATGGGCAAATTTCTTACCATAAAGTCAAGTTACCCAATCGTTTTAATGAGTAATCAATGGAACCAAAGTCCCAG
This sequence comes from Perna viridis, assembly GCA_037379345.1. Taxonomy (NCBI): domain Eukaryota; kingdom Metazoa; phylum Mollusca; class Bivalvia; order Mytilida; family Mytilidae; genus Perna; species Perna viridis. The sequence continues at coordinate 26,905,631 of CM074517.1, read as the reverse complement.
CGGTAATCAAAAGAATGTAATTTAGGGACGAAGACCAGACATGGAAAACAGACATTCACAACAAATAACATAAAGTAACTAAAATCATACATACAAAGTTACACAAGCAAATGAGCAACTCGTACTCCACTAAAAACTGGAAGCATGGACCAGGGGCACTGGTAGGGTAAGCGTCATCTGCTTTTCTAGAAACACCCGCCAAATTGCTCATAAAAAGTAAATTCCGGGGTAGACGAAAGAGCAAAGGAAAACTATGACAAGTTGAACAAATCAGTTTTCATGGTGCAGATGGATACACCGTAACGATCCACGAGTTAATGATGACCATAAAACTTTTGTAGTGATGACTTCAATCTTGTAGCAAATAGTAAAAAGAATATGCATACAAATTCATGCATATCAAAAACCCACCAAATTCAGTTTCATTTCTTGTTCAGAAAAAGTTACTGGTCACATAACCAGTCTTAGTTTTTCATTTGGTTGTTGCGTTTTGAAATGAAAGTTATATATATATTGTGAATGAAATTGACATTTTGCAAGATTTATCGTTCATGATTTGTTTTGATTTGATTGATTTTAGTGGGAGATAAATGTATGCTTTTCTAAAATGTGTAGTTCTGAATGCAGAAATAATTATCGTTATGTGAATGCATAGCATATGCAGAATGAAAAATTATAACCTGTGTGGTGTGTTTTTCTACGCCATGAATCACTTCACCATTGGTAGTGTCGGAAGTTTATGTGAAATGGTACTTAATATCATTTACTTTAAATTCAATAAAGCATAATTTGTTGGTTGATCAATACAGTGGTATATTACTACACTGATACCCTACATGTTAAATGGTTGCGAAAATGCTTTAATCGTAGAACATACACTATCGGATCTACCAAGGTATTCAAAACAATGAAAATATTTGTAAATTCTAAGATTTTTTAAGACACGATATCTACGGTTAAAGCTGATAGTATGTTTGTAATTATACTTGGGAGTACACAGAGAGATGTAACTAGAATTACAATGATCAATGTAATCAACGATTTCTTAAATCGTCTTATTTGCCCCGGAGCTCTATACCAACCATCTTCATGTGTTCTTGGATGAGAAATTGGGTTTGTTGCAGTAATATTAATGGTGTTTACATTTAGTCTATCAGAAGTTGCCCCTTTTTTATCACTGTCTAAATTATATGAAGATATAGCAATGCATTCAGTGGGGGTTTGAGTTTGATTTGAGTCTTTGGTAGAGCTGGGTAATGGTAAAACTGTTTTTTGTTTCTCTTATTCAGGCGAGCAAAAATAGTTGTATAGATAACCAAAGTGATACAAATTGTTATCAGTCTTTTGTGCGCAATCCGAATTTGTTACAACCAATAATTTTCTCCAAATAAATCATTGAAAGAGCTACATGAGGATTCGAAATCAGCCAACAAAATGTAGACAAGTGAAACGTATGCTGCTGTCAGTATCATTGATGAGGTATAAATACATATGTACGTTGATGACCACTTTTTGTTGACTGCAAATGAATATGTTGCCATGATTTGTTCAATACAAATGAAAAGTATCTGTAATAGAGAGCATGACATTGCAACATTCGTGAACAAAGAAACCAAAAAAACAAATGTATCTGACCCGTTCACATTGGAGTTGCAGAAATGTTGTTAGCACTATTAGGGTACTAGCAATAACATTGCTGATACTCAGACAGAGCAAAAGACTCTGAAATTTGCTCTTCCGTACCTTTTTTCATCGTATTAGCACACACAAAGATATCATATTTAAGGAGGTAGACCTAGGGTAAGGGACATAAGTCTTAAAAATCATTGGGACGTTTGTATTCAGCATTTTACATCAATCTTATGTAAGCATCTAATTAACTTGGATTAATTTTATTCTGCTTCAAACGGAAGCTTGACAGGCCTTGTTTAAATTGAATATGATACAAACATATCACTGACTTAATGAGTTATGTCCCTTACCCTAGGTCTACCTCCTTAAAATAAATGTTGAAACGGACATTGGTAATACAAGAATAGCTGCTGATGTTGTGTTTGAGTCTCCCGTACAGTTAAACATAGTTGACGATGTCTTCAACTCTAGAAAAGAGAATAAACTGAAGTCATGGAATCATCTTTAAAGTATAAAAGTAACAGCTTTGCAATTATTGCTTTATTTTTACGTTTATGCATATATTTTTCTAACTAAAACAAATAAAGAGAAGAAAAATAAGAGGAAAAAATAATTATTTTTTTTTAAATTACATGTAAATGCAAGTTGTGAAATTTTATTTCAAAATTACACTCAGACAACTACGATTGTTTTTGGCTGGTATACATAAGGAATTTGAATTAGAAATTTGAGTGATATATGATGATTGGTTTCAGTCAAAAAGATCCTTGCTATCACCGGTGCGAGTAGTTTTCTACTAGACACAAACACTTCTATTTTCAGTGGTGCAAGATTTTCTTATTCATTGGTTGAGACAATATACGTGTACTTTCTCAAATAACGACCACATTATATTTATGTGTGTACGAAATTCAAATTTAACTACCATAATAGGTATTAATGGATAATTGCATTCAGTTTGTTTAATCAGTGACTGCTTGAAAGTGGTCTTCATTTTACAACTGGTCGTTACGTATCGTTGGACAAATCGATGTTAAATATGAGTGGCGGATCATGTCATAATAGGGATATTTCTATCGGCATACTTTTTAAAAGTACTTTTTGAGTTTTGAAAATCTGTCAGCCAATCAAATTCCCGTTTATATAGGACTAAAATGTGATAATTTGTAATTCTGATTCGAGTGTGGTGCATACTTCGTTGACAACAGTAAATTTTGATTTCATTACATTCTTATCGACAGATGATGCTACTTGACTATAATTATGAATTTGATTATGAAAATAAACTTGTTAATCAATATATTTATACATACAAAGTATTATGTAAGATGATTTGATATAAGCCAGTGGATCACTTTTCACGACACACGTGTGCGATTTGTGTACTACAACAGAAGTTTTTTTCAAGTCAAATTGGGACACGCACATGGACAAGTGACGGATCCAGACACCTATTAAGGCAGAGTGATTGCATAGTGCTCCCATTAGGTCCCAGGGGCGAAGCCCTCAGAAGCACCTTGCAGATATAGAAGGGGTTTTCGTAGAAGAGACGGGGGAGATACGCCTAAAATTGTCTTCATAACCTTTCTGCGGTCACTTTCTCGTTGGATTAATCCAGGGAGTGTACTAGTATATTAATGCAATATAAAGTTCCTGATTAATCCGATAGACCTTATGTGGAGATTCCTCTCATAGTTAGACTTCAACAACAGACGGTATATAAAACTGAGAAAAAATGTACGAGCATTGTATATTTCAAACCTTCATCTACAATGAGGCCGATCGTAACATTCTTAGAACTGATATCATAGTCAGTACAGCTTCGTTGGAGGAAGAATCAAAAGATAAGAACAAGAAAATAACTATTCTAGAGTATAAGCAGGAAAAAAAAACAAAACAGCAATGAAATACTACTAAACCTTATGAAATCTCAATAAATGCAGCTGAAAAGGAGTATACATATGCATGGTGCATGTACATATAAACAGGAATAGAAGCCTTCGGTCTGTCATTAAGCGGAAAATGGCTTCGTTAATATATCAATGTCATTTCTTTGTACGAATGTTGAAGCAGAAAAAATATATATATACCGCATACATTGCCATGAGCATAACTAATCGCGTTTTGCATAACAAAATATTGTAGATAACAAACTGATAATTTTCTAAATGAAATAAGAATTACATCTTCATCTCAATTAATAATATTAAAATGAAAAACAAGTTCATTCGTTTTTACTGGTTCATTCATTAACCCTTTGAGTGCCAAGGCTTTTCCTTTATTTTGCCAATGAAAAATTTGAAAATTCAAATTCAACTGTCCCGCCTATGACGTCAACAATAACCTTACGTCACAAGAAAGGGCACGACGGCGGGTGATCGAACGCAGAAAGAAATAGACATAAAATATTCATCACTTTGGTGTTTTCAAATACATGTTATACTGTCAAGTTATCAAGATAGTACATATATGCATTGACGTACGTACGTACATAATGATGTACCCAAAAATAAGAAAGTGAAAAAGTAAAAAAAAAAAAAAACCGTAAATATCATATAATTAGACATTTCACTTTTCGATTTTCTAAATATATCTTATTTACCACATTTTTAATACTTAAAGCCATAGTTAGCACTCGAAAAGATTTCACAAGCTGCTGTATTTATAATGATATTTATTTGAAATAGATATAAAAACTATTAAAACATCTAAGAAGAAGTTAAATTTCATATCCATTCTCCTTAAATAAGTACAGTTAAAAAAAAACAGAAGTAAAAACGTTCGTATATTAAAGATAAACAACCTATTAAATTATTTGAATTCGACCTACGTTTATTTTTATGACAAATCCTATGAGAGAGTTTACTCATTACTTTCATCCATCGAAACTAATGGGACTATGCATGAAATGACGCCTTCTGCGTTCCAAGGTTAAAAAAATAGGAGCATTTTCTTTTTCTTTCTATATGATGTAGCTTGCAATGTTGTTTGGTTAAATTGTCTGTTTATCTGGGATGAATCTTGCATGGTACAATTCTCTCAGAATCTCGTTTTTGATCTTGAACTTCATGAATTAAGCTTATTATTCGGGACTTTGAAAGGAATCCTCAAAAACAAAAACAAAAAATCTTAAAGCCTATGTAAATAAATAAATTACCTTCGTGCCAATAACCTGTTTTTCCTAATTTGTGAATACTTGGCGCTAGTACATGTGAGAAGATTAATTTTCATAAGCAAATGTTCAGCTGACCAATGTTTCGTGCAATTGATGTTAACTTTGACTGACATCGTTGTCCAATATTTGCGATTTTATCAATGATAAATACATTAACATAACCTATCGTTGAAATTATCTGTTTGTATAAAAAAATGTAGTTTAAAATTTATCGTTTATATGTTTTTTTTTTGTTTTGCTTTTTTTTGTTTTGTTATTTCATTTTCAAGTTTTTCTATTTTTTCCCTGTACGAAATACATGAAGAGCAGGAAGATTTAAGGAGATTGCACTAAATGTATAAACAAAGAGAAGCAAATAAAATGTGAATAATTTGTCAATAAACGAGTACAAATAAGAACAAAACTTGCAAGGAATTATCTTGGTTCTGTTTTGATATGTAGTCTACCCCGTGAAGCACCCCACGCATCATCACGTTCAGAACTGACGTCAATGACATTATTGCAGAACAAGATATAAAACCAAATAGGAAAGATTCACTTTATACGCTTTCACAATATGATTTCCGGGGAAGGGGGGTTGCTACTGACTTTTGTGCTTGTAGGTTTTAAGCATTCTGTTTTAGTGAGGGTGTTTTACGTTTTTTTAGCGCATCACAAAATTTGTTTTCATAATTCCTAACATTTTTCTCATGGGATCAAATTTCCTTTAAATCATTTTTAAATTTGTTGATGCCGAACTATTCACCATATCAGGATGTAATTTGATCACTTCAATTGACCAAAACGTACGAAAAATCAATATCGAATCGAAAAATTAAATAATAAAACATGTCGTGTGTGTTCTTTAATGTAAAAAATTAAATAAGCACATAAGCACACTTCTTTTTACATGTAACAACTGTAGAACGATGTGGTGTGTGTGTGTGTGTGGGGGGGGGGGTGGGTAGAATTCCGCGGTTTTTGCTGAAATTATCGAAATTGTAACAACGTTTGTGGGCACGATCCTTAACTTGTTCCATTCAGCTACGATCTTGATACATATCATCGATTTGTTTACGACAAAGTCTCGCATTTGACGGTGTGCCGAGGTGTTAAAAAAGAGATAACTCTAGACACACTGACTTACACAATTCATTTTCGATTTTCCTTATACCGTGTAGAATATATAACATAAACTAGAACAAAAAGTAGGTTATATTTAAGGAATTTTTGTTCAATAAGGAAATAAAAAATCGTTTACCAAATGTTTGGATTATTAATTACATTATTAATTACATTATCCACGTACATGCACTTATTTTAGGTATGCTTCAAACTCATCAAAAGTAAAATTGGTCATGTAGGTCAACACTCTAGACTCCATCTATGGACAAAAGAAGGCCCAGTCACAGTATGCGATTTCAAGGGGTTTTTTAGCTGTTATTTTTGAATTTGGGGTTAATTAAAAAGCCATCCGTCCCTGCACTGGACCACCAATTAACAGATGTACATAATCTTTTGGCAGATTCCTCACTTTTACATAAAAACTATCATGTATACTGTGATCGTCCCTAAATCTGGCCAGACATCTGTTTTCCGTTGGCACCTATCTGACAGGCACACTGCGGAAAAACAGACTAATGCCCGGTATAATAGAAAACCCGACTCTCAAAGCTGACGAATCGGTATCCGCCAGAAGTGGCAAAACTCTTGTTGTGGCATACAAAGAAGGAAACAAGAAACCCGTTAGACTGATAAGCACATTCCTTTCGGCTAAAATAAAAGATGGCAAACCAAAACTCATAACTAAGTACAATAAATACATGGGAGAAGTTGACTTGAACGTTATGATGACCAGTTTTTATGGAGATAATAGAAACAGTGTAATGATGTGGAAAAAAGTTGCTTTTAATCGATATCTATTGCAACGTTTTCTCATAAACTCGTATTTTCTTTATACCAAAACACAACCAATTCTCCTGTGATGTCAAGACTTCGATTCACCGACAGTTTATCGGAGGAACATCTGCAATATCGAGGGAAAGTCGATCGAAATGTTCGTAGATTAAAACCAAATTTAGCCAGAGCGATCAAACCAAAGGAATGTATTAGTGTGTTCAGACAGGAGACGAGGTACACGCAAGAGAACAATTTACATTCGCTCACAATGTAGAAATGGAGTGCACCCTTTACGTGCCAAAGAACATAATTGCCATGGTTCCGAGCAATAAACATATGTTTTGAAATTGTAGTAACTTGTAGTTGAATTAATTTGAAAATATAATTGTTTATGTTTCAAACGCTTCGTTTTAGGTGTCTGTGTAAGTGGAAACCAGAAAATTACCCGCGTGTTTCGGCTAAAATGCTTTCAATTTAAAAAACTAAGGGTTTTGTATATAGAAATTTTGTTTTTCTTTTTCGAAAGTGTTTGACGAAAAATAATCAAATAGCTTTAGGGTAGATACAAAAATGGTCGGTAGAAACAATGGTATTTTTTTAGGCCTCATGTACAGTCTACGATATACATAGCAAGTGAAAATGACAAGATAAAAACGTTACAATTAAAAGTGAACTAGTTTTGACGTAAGTAAATACTAACACAATAAAGGTGGGTACAGTATTAGCGAAACCGGATCATACTGTTCACAGAGCACTATTCGCTGTTTTTGCTTGTTTCCGTTTTATTTGAATTTCTTTGATCATTTGATAGTTATTTAACGTTTTCTATTCGCTTGAACGGAAGTTATTCTTAAATACAAAGGAAGAATATAATTATTCAAAATTTGGCAAATAAAAACACATTTCCCTGCCGTGAATTTAGTCCGATCGTTTTGTAAATTTTATTGAATATGGTTCTTTTTTCCTTCTGTTTAAAACTAAGAAAAAAGTAAAATACTAAACATACATATATTTTGAAAAAAACAAAGACAAAATACAAACATTCACTTCTGTTGGAAATTCCATAGTCTCTTATCAATTACATAGCTTTGTATGCATATATACTTACCAGCAAAATTGACGATGATAACCACATCCATGTAACATTATATTTGTAATACTATTCGTTGATTCAATAATGAAAATAATCCTGGAAAATTTGAATCTAGACAAAACCTACAATTTCTGTATATATCGTTTTCTTTTTTGTTGAGGTTGTTGTTTGATTTGATTTGTCTTGTGTACTGTGTAAACTAGTTTTGTCTTGTGTATTGTGTAGACTAGTTTTGTCTAGGGTACAGTGTAGACTTGTTTTGTGGTAGTTATTAATTCAGGTATTAAGTAAGCAACTTTTTTTTAACATTTTATTTTCTGTTTAGACGGATTAATTTCATAAACCTAAAAAAAAAACTGTTCAAGTATTCTTTTTCATTACTTCAAATTAGGTTCAAGTTATTGTTTTTTTTTCAATTTCCGTAAAAGTTCTTTGCTTTATAAATTATATTTTCGCCTTTTTTAGCGGATTTTGTCATTTTTTTTGTGGTGCTGCCTTTTTTGGGACAAATATCCTTTTCCTAATGTTTACTATTTTAAACTCCTGGTATTCAATCTGGCCTTATGTAACCAATTTCACCCGTGAATATTAAATCTTTAGCTGTTAATAAGAGGTATTTGTTTAAAATGCCGCATGCTTTCACGGTGCACCGTAACACAATATTTTTGTCTACGACAAAAAGGGAATAAATTCTGTTTAAATAATAAATTGAAAAACATAAACTTTGAGATCATACTAAGTTTACCGCCATTAACTAAATTTACTCGAGTTCAATGAAGAAAACGATGTTTCATACAAATAAAACTATTCTTCATGTTTGAATTATGTATCAAACGAACTTTACCACTCAAAATCTGCACGAAAAATTATTTACATCGTATTTACTAGTACCTAAGAAATGTCATGTAACAGAAAAATAGTGAGAAATAAAATAAAATAAATCATGCATTTGCAAATATAATGTTCTCACAAAACGCATGACTAGAACACACTTACAGACGTAGACTATGATAGAATTTACACGTGTATAGGAAATATTTTCTTCTCTTAACCCCTACTATTAAAGCAATCAATTGAACTGTATGATTTATAGAATGCTTACTTACGTTCCTTGGTAGTCAACAACTTTTCACATCGTCAAATTTCCTTTAAAATAATAGTTCTATTTAAAACATCTCCGGAAAACACAGTTACCAACGTAATTAGCTTGGGTATCAATTTCGTAATCCAAAAACTGTATTTGCGACATTACTTTCACAGATATAAGGGACTTTTTTTGTTTAAATAAAGCCTGTTTAAATTGGACATGAATAATTCATTAATTTGTTTTGACCAGGCATTATCTTCCTACCAGTTTGAAACCCTTTCTTCCGTGTTAACCAAAAAATTACCTTTATTGAACCAAACTTTCGTTTTAAACAGATACAATTCTACATGTATTTCTAAATATAGAAAAAAGTCTTCTCCAGCTTAAAATGCCAGAACCTAAAAGACACAACACAAAGAGGGAGGACCTATAAATATTGTAAAATAATGTATGATTACTTTTAAAACAAGTCTGACAGATATGCCTTAAATACTTAATATAAAAATATCTCATAGTAGAATTTTTCTTTCACAAATTACTGCTCTTAGTCAGGGATATGGAAATGTTTGGAAAAAAGGTTATTTAAGGAAAAAAAGTATTTTGTCATTAGCAATATGAAAAATAAATAGCTTAAACTAGTTTAACCTGTATATTTTAAGATACAAACAATTTACCTACGGAAGAATAGCTCCCCACGAATAAATAATATGGTTGCTGCCTTATTTGTATTTTTTTTCTATTTTTCTGATATTACATGAAACACAGGGCATCGATACGAAATAAGCGATTGGTAAACCAATTTTCGATGCAAATTTACGAGGACATAATATAAGCACACCAAAATCATGTGAATCAACAGTTCAGTTCTCGTTTATGAATAATAACTACTCAGTATGAATAAAACGTGTTCGAAATTCAAATGATGTAGTGTTGCTGACCTGTGTCGTCAAGACAACCTTCCAAACATGTTCCACTGAATTGTTTGTTATATTTGTCCTTGTAAAGTAAAATGGTGACGGTGCTATGACGTAATATCTTTAAACAATCCTAATTTAGGGAATTTGATACATCGCATCTACCCCAAAGGACATGAGATAAAGGATACTACACTGTAAGGTCAGACTCATATCTTGACCTACACTTAGAAATCGATGGTAAAGGAAAACTATTGACCAAACTTTACGACAAACGTGATGACTTTTCATTCAGAATTGTCAACTTTCCTTTCATCTGTGGCAACATCCCTTCATCACCTGTGTATGGATTGTTCATATCACAACTCATACGTTATGCTAGAGCTTGCTGAAACTACGCAGATTTTTTGTATCGCGCTAGAACTCTAACAAATAGGCTTCTTGAACAGGGTTATGTCGATACAAAATTGAAGTCATCACTACCAAAGTTTTATGGTCGTCATCATGAACTCGTGGATCGGTATGGTGTATCCATCTGCACCATGACAACTGATTTATTCAATGGGACATAGTTTTCCTTTCCTCGTTTGTCTACCCCGGACCTGACTTTTTATTAGCAACTCGGCGGGTGACCCTTACCCTACCGATGCACCTGGTCCATGCTCCCAGTTTTTAGTGGAGTCCGAGTTGCTCATTCGCTTTTGTTACTTTGTATGTATGATTTTAGTTACTTTATGTTCTTTGTTTTGTATGTCTGTTTTTTATATCGGGTCTTTGTCCCTGGATTGCATTCTTTTGATTACCGCTTTAACCTTGGTTCCCTTGATTACTCTTACTAATACACATTATGATTTTTCTTACGATAAATTTGTTGTATGAGAAAGATACTTTCAGTTACTCAACAGGTTCTAGAAGTGTATTTACCAGGGTCTGGAAAACGTTTTTGATAAGTGTCTAATGCTTTATAAATCCAAAATGAATGATAAGTAAACAAATAACGACGATATCATTTTAAGCTTGTTTTAATCTTAATCTTACATATTAACAACATAAAAAAAGTTTCGAATATCGTCTAAATGAAAAAAGAAATAAATAAAAAAAAACATATTATTCTATCGGTCCACATTTCAACTAGTTTCGAATATCTTTAATTCGAAGCACATGAACTATGGAGTCTATCAATAGGATTATCAAACAATATAAATGTTTGTAATTCTATTGTTTTGTGCGATACAAAATTACCCGTTAATGCCGAAAGAATGTTAGTTATGAAAGAAACGGATGTAAATAAAATCACAATAATAAAAGTTACCAACAATTTGCGCAACGCTTTATTCGACTGTGGTTTTCGATAATCCGTCGGAAGACGGACCGGACACAGAGCTAGTTCCTGCATCTATTTCAGGTTTTATTGAAGATCTTGATTGTTGAGAAACCGTTAGTTTGTCTTTATTCAATGCATAGCTTACGGAACTCCTACCAGGCCCTACGTCTGCAGAATTCGAAACGTCACCAAAATCCAAATTAGTTGAAGAGCTATTTAAAATAATTGACAATTGCTCAGTGCGATCAGAAGAAATTTGAGAAGAGAAGGGTAATACAAACTCATGATGAGTCTTTAAAAAAGCAATAAAAATTGATATAATCAAAGGTTTTCTCCAAAAAGTACGTTCAATGAACATGATGTTGGTTGGTAGTTTGTAAATACCATATAAACTAAAGTTACGTATGCTGTCGTCAGAATAATCGATATCGTGTAAATACTTGTATAAACAAGAAACCACTTGTTTTGTGTCGAAAGTGGAAATGTCATCAAAAGTCTTTCAATACAAGTGGAAAGAACTTGTAAAAGGGAGCAACACAAAGCAACGCTCCTCAACAAAGAAAACAAAACAAAAACAAAAACAAATGGACCTAACTCGTATGCATTGTAGCTGTAGTGAAGTCGTTGTAATCATTGAAAAACTGAAAAAGCTACTTCGTACATGTACATTGTTGATACTACGAGACAGCTAAATACACTGATATTTGTTGAACCTTATTTAATCGTATAAGCACACATAATATATTATGTTCAATATACGAGTTGTCATTAACAACAGAAGTAATAAAACAGTTGTAGTTGCGGTGTTCCTTCCGGTTCGATGTTGTAATGAACAATAAGGCATTGTTTCTAGTGTCCACAGTCCTACAAAGACCATACAAATATCAGACAATAATAAAAAAAACTCTATATCAGCAACTGTAAATCAAAATAATCTATTTTTATCATGGATATAATTTTAACTTAATAAACTATTTAGAAGTAGACGTTCATATTCCAACACTGGATTATAAATGTGATAGAGTGCATATTGACAGTTTTTATATGTATAGTTTTGAATGTAAATTAATTTTATAATTTTGGAATTATGTTAATAGATATTGAAATCATATTTCAATTATATTAAAATCATATCTATTTATGTTTTCATTTGGACTTAATACACATTGGGTGTTATGTCAACTAGAAGTATTAATTATTTTATTGATCTGTTACCTTTATTCACCTGTGTTATTCTTCACACCTGGCTACCTATACTAGGGGGATTTACCTGAATTGCCTTATATGGAAATTCATTTTTCCCCTGTACTTTTTCGTCCAAATTCTTGTCACTCCACTGTTATACTTCAAGCAGTACAGAAGCCATTTTGAACAAAATGGGTATTACCTAGATTTTCAACCACTTTAGACTTTCTACAAATTTATTATGATTCTGTGCATCTTACTCTTGGAATGAAGGTCATTTAAGTAGATTTGAGTCACTGCATATTTTGATAATTCCATATTCAACATTTCTGTACTTTGGTATGATTGATTGATTGAATGTAGGAATGAGACAAGAATGGGTCAGATTTTTATGAAAATGGTAAATCAATTAAAACTACATTAAACAATATTAAAATCTATAAACATTAAATATTTTTAAATAACAGAATAAAATACACGTATATAGTATATGAAGTAAATGTGATTTCTCCATTAAATAAACGCATAAATAACAGTATAAAATAACTTGGATCAGAGGTATTTTTGACGTCACACAAAACCTAGAGTTTGGTATCATTTTGTGTTCAGATTGTCATGTAACTATATTTTTAGTACTGAACACAACAGTTTCACGTCAGGTGTTATGATGTAACCAGTCAGTATTAACTTGACTGCTGTGTTCCTGTATTTTTATTATCATCCTGTATTTTGTACAACCAGACCCCTACACCGTCATATTGCGACACTACACCATTGTCGATTTCTGGTAATTTGGTCGACCCGTAAAACAGGTCTTATTGTAGCTTGCTAAAAGTATTACCTTATTTACTGTCGCAAATTCTAAAACACCTGCAAGTTAATGGTGCACTTATATGGTGGATAAACAATCAGCTATAACTCAGGTATACACCAGCCTTACGAAATTAAAAAAAAATATTATAAATAAAACACACCCGCGAAATCACAGACATTTAGAGCGTGATTGGAAGTATGTAAACTGTTGTATGGTGACTTTTTTTGTGAAAGATTTTACGACTGATGAATTCAGGAAAGGTATCAAATGTCCGGTACAGGATAGTATTCAAACTCGGAGATACAGTTGTACATTCAGTTTCTGTTACATTTCCCGAGCATTTAACAGTCATATTCAGTTGAAAGAACTGCGTTTTAATCTTGGGTTTTTACCAATGTTACGGAGGTGGACCTAGGGTAAGGGACATAACTATTAAAATCATTGGAATGTTTACATTGAGCATTTCACATCAATATTATGTAAGCATCTATTTTACTTGGATTGATTTTATTCTGCTTCAAATGAAAGCTTAAGAGACTTTGATGAAATTGAATATGATACAAACATATCACTGATTTCAAGAGTAATATATAAGTCTACCTCCTTAATCTCCTCTACTATGTATTTTGGTTGTTGTTTTTTTTTGCGGAATGTGGTAACGAAGCAATCTTTTACGGAACTGTGTACAAACTCATCTATTTTTGCGGAAAACGAAGTAATTTAATAGGCATTACAAACAAAAATCCTGTAGAGGTTTTTCAATTTTCATTATTTTTAGTCATTTATCTAAGAGGTAAAATTGATTCATCCTGTGCAGAATAGGATACGATATTGTATGCCTGTGCAACTACAAAAAGAATATCAGGTTAACAAATCAGTTCCGGTCATGCTAGTTTTGTCATTATAAAAAAATGATAGAAATAGTGAATTTAATTTTTACATTTATATATCAGATAACCCTGTAGTTTTATCCGCTTATATTGCAAAGAATCAGTATATCATGATACAATGTATTTGGAAAATAATAAACTTTCATGCATGCTTGTTCTGTCTATCCCATTTTTGAAAGTGTAATCAAGGACACCAAGATTCTAGTAGAAATCAAAAGAATGTAATCCAGGAACAAAGATCAGGCATGAAAAACAGAATAATACAAACAAAGTAAGAGAAGTACATGAGCAACTCAGACTCAAATTAAAACTAGGAGTATGGACCACTAGGCTAGGGTACTACAGTATGCACAATAAGGGGCGAAATATGCTACATTTTCCGTTGTTCTTTTTATGAAGAAAGCTGTATTTTATTTTTGGAAAATTTGCATGTTCCTCGCGGAAACCCTGATTGTTCATGCTCCAAAAGTAAGATGAAAATGCTTACTGTTGTTTTTGAACTTATTCTGACTTGGTTTTTATTTTTAAAAAATATTTTATACAATGCAAGTGTTAATTTCTGTAAATGTATTGCTTCCTGGATTGTAAAACAACCGTACGTACCCTACCGGTTTAGGGAAAGTATATGCTTCCGATTCCTGTTACATTTTTTTACAAATCAGATGGAAGTACGGACACCATCATAAATCCATTAATGTCATTTTCCAAAGACGGATGTGCAGACCTGTTAACGGAACTACAAGTTCGTAGGTTACACATTGTACTGTTTCCAGCGGTCCTATTTCATTACTGAACTTTAACGCAATTTGTTTTTGAAAACTGCATTTACCTCTGGGAATAACTTATTTTCCATGCTCCAAAAAAAAAAAAAAAAAATTAAGATGAAAAAGCTTACGTATTCGGACTCAATTCTTTATTGTTTTTTTTTGTACTTGTTCATACTTGTATTTTAGTCATAAATTTGTAACATGCAGGGCAAGTACTAAGTTTTGTAAGTGTACGACTTCCTGGGATATTGAAAATCGCATGTACCACTTCTTTGGACCCGTAGAAATAGTATGCTACAAATTCCTGTATCAATTTTGACAAATCAGTTGGTATAGTAGCATTCTTGAAGGTCATTTCTGTAACTTTATGGAGAATTTTGGTTATTTCAGTACGCCACCATCATAAATCCATGTGTGTCTTGTTAAAAGTCATTTTCAAAATCAGGTGCGCAGATCTGTTAACGGTACTCAATGTACCGATTCTAGGGGTTAGGAACTTACAGTTGTAAACGGAACGGAAGTATTATCTAATACTTTAAAGTCCGTCTGACGATGGAAATAATATCCGGACGTCTTTTGTCGTTTTTCCCCAAAATAATCCAAACGAAATAATCATAAGCGAGAATGACAAATGCGACTATTCATGGTACATTTGTACCTATAAAACAAACACACATGGTCATTAATTTATCACGGAAGGAAGAGAAGCGACACACAAAATGAGGTCTTCGCATTGAAATGTAAAGATAATTGTGTATTTGAGACGGTTGATAGTTACTGTTTAATTCCGTTTTTCTCCCAAGATAACCTAAAAGGAATGATAATAAGCGAGGATGACAAATGCGACTATTCATAGTGCCTAAAACACACAAAGCCATAATGATTAATTTATCACGGAAGGAAGAGAAGCGACATACAAAAGGAAGTATTAGTTGTATAGATAATTGTATATTTGAGACAGTTTATAATTACTGCTTTTATTGTTATGAATAATGACTTTAAAAGCAAATATGCTTAAAACTAGAGAGAGGTATTAGAGTATTCGCGGTCCTCATTTTTATTTTGTAATTTGATATACAAACGGTGTATATTCGAAGCTGCTCACTCATACAAGTACGATACAAACAGTGTATATACGCAGCTGTTCACTCATACAAGTACGAAGTAGCAGCAGCAAAAAATGCGACCATCTAGTCTTAACCAACAACAGCTGCAAGAATAACCAAGGAAACCAAGGTTATAGCGGTAATCAAAAGAATATAATCCAGAGACAAAGACCAGACATGGAAAACAGACACACACAACAAAGAACACAAAGTAAATAAAATCATACATCATCAAAGTTACAAAAGGAAATGAGCAACTCGGAATCCACTAAAAACTGAGAGCATGGACCAGGTGCACCGGTAGGGTAAGAGTCCTCTGCTTTTTTAGAAACACCCGCCGAGTTGCACATAAAAAGTCAAGTCCGGAGTGGACAAACGAGGAAAGAACAATTATGCAAGCTTCTTTTCACCTTTAGTCTTTGAAAAATTACAAAGGTGTCAAACAGACTTAGGGTTTCAAGTACTCATTATGTCAAAGCTGCTTGCTCAAAATAGAATCATTGTTTCTAAAATAAACTACGGAAACTTACACCTGGGAAAATGCGGATATGCAAGATAACCCTTCCTAATTGCAAAGAGGAAACACACTTGGATCACATTAAAAACCCATTGAACGAAAACTCGTTTAAAAGTACATAGTTTCTAGTAATCTGCCAAGTCTAATCATTCATGAAATTAATACTTATGTTTCAATGAATTTAAAAAAAAAAATCTTTTTAAATATATCTATCGTTTTAAACCATGTATAAATTTAGGATGAAATGTTTATCATTTACAAGAATCCTACTAAACAACCCCCATCACATTTTCAATGAAAGAACATATTCGTAAAGTAAAACATTCGACAAATTTTAGGCACTGTTTTTGATAATTAGTTTTGTTTTTAAGCAGATCGTTTTGTCTGGTTTAAAAATGTTGGATCCCAGACACCCAGTTATAGTAACATTCGGCCCTTGAATGGCGTCGTTTGATGGTAAAAAATGACGAGGTCTAGTGATAAGAACCCATAAAACACAAATAAAAACAAAGTAGAATCAAAGCACAATCAAAGTTAAAGACTTTTCCAACTGATGTAAAAAAGTGATTTTGCTTCTATTACTAGTGCACTAAATGTTGTATTGTCCAAGAGTAATCAAGGGATCCAAGGTTATAGCGGTAATCAAAAGAATGTAATCCAGGGACAAAGACCAGACATGAAAAACAGACATACATAACAAAGAACATAAAGTAACTAAAATCTTACATACAAAGTAACAAAAGCAAATGAGCAACTCGGCCTCCACTACAAACTGGGAGCATGGATCAGGTGCACCGGTAGGGTAAGCGTCCTCTGCTTTTCTAGAAACACCCGCCAAGGCATTACATAATATAAAGGTAACAATTACGGAAAATTATACAAACTGAGATGGTTTTTTAAATACCCATACAAACAAATGAAGTAATAAAAAATAAACTAAAAACTAAAACAACAAACAAGATTTTGTCATATTAGGGCTAATGGTTCATATTTGATATATATTCTTCCTCTATTGAATTAGATAGACATTAATCACATAAAGGGCATTATGAATTCGAAATTTGAAATTAAACAGATTCAAATTTAGTTTCCTATTGGGTATGAAACAGGGCATTTTGTTGACCAATAATGGATTAATAATTGATTCATTCAAATCACATTTTTGCTTGTTATTCTAAATTCAAGCGCAGAGCTTGCCTAGGATTTTAGAAACAGTGAAGACATTGAGTAGTGAAATGCTGAAATTTCGTAAACTGAGTTTTCACTAAAAAGATACAGATTCTAGAAACAATTGGATACCATTTAAAAGTTTAATCTTCAAGTCTTTGAATGGATGTCAGGGTATTATTTCAGTGCTAAATCAAAATTTCGAAGCATTGAATTGCATTTATCTTAACACAATGGATATCATTATATACCTACATGTAATTTTGAAATGAAAGTAAGGTTTTGCTTTAACATACATGTATGATTTATGTTTGATGTATGTATTTGTTAGACTAGATTATATATTAGTTCAGCATGATTAGTTTCAACTGCTTATGATTAGATGGGATAAATGTGTTTAAACAAATAACAATGTGTTTAAGTTTGTTTTATCTGAAATATCACGTGAATCAATGTAAGTATTTTAAGTATTATTCGTTGTAAGAATTAAACAATGGCTGGCACATCATTATTCTCAATTCGGTCTTTTTTGCCTGTAAATATTCAATGCATCTATTAAAAAAAAAACAACAGAAGTCCTTCTGCTCCCTAAATGATAAAATAAATTTGCAAGTTTTTTTATCAAATAGGCATATTGAAAAAAAACTTTTTGCCTTTATGATTCCTCCGTATATCCGGTATATCTAAAGACATGGCTAGGACTTCCATATGCCGCTATCTAGATAATTAAACATTCAATTATATTGCCGGAACATATTAAATATATTTGACGAGCTTTAGGAACAGTGTTCCCCATGATAATCTGACTGTTTCGGAGCTAATAAAAATAAATATATCGATATTTTCGACAATGTTAATATATTGTTCGATCCTGCAACCACATTTTGTAAATAAAACATGCCTTGTTTGTACACAATATTTTTAGCAATTTTTGAGCGCAGCGGTCGGCAAGGGAACCTTAAAACTAGTTACCTTTTTGCCTGTTTTTGACGCTGCTCATAACTGAAAAGATAACCAAGGGGCGGTATTATGCAGTGGAAAAATAAAGCTTTGCGTTATTCGACATCATTTATTTGTATCGTAGAAAGCTTACGTACAGGATAAATTAACGGTACACAGACAAACTGGGGCAACTAAATACGCATTTCCGCCTAATAAACGTGCAATGCCGATTTTAAGTAGTTATTACTATAGCTACAGATAATTAAAAAAGATGATTCCCATTCCGCAATTGAAGCGATTTCAAATAAGTTTAAAAAAACTTTGATAAACTAATAAAATTTGTTTTAACCATGTGTTGTGAAATACGTTTTCAAATATATATATTATCCTGAAGTATTTTGGGAATTATAACAGTTTTTTGGAAGACAAAAATGTACTTAGGGATAATGGGTCATCATTGTCTTACCATATAAGTTATTAATTATCATCATTTTAACAGAAGTCTGTCACTGTTTTAACGTCTACATTTTCCGCCAAAGTAGAATTATCGTTACATTATTTTTTATACCAGGACTGGTTAGATGTGGGTTTAAATTCCGTGTTTTGAGTAAATTAGTCTTCTTATAGAATATTGTTGTATATAGTTATGTTTTATTCGTGTTGCATATTTGTCAGTCGCGTCAGGGTTGTGAACGTCTTTTATTCTGCGAAATTAGTGTATGGCAGGAAATTTCATGCGTTGTCGTCAACAATCTGACGTTGGTATTTCTACTGAAAACAAAGTTAGTAAGTTCGAAATTCGACTGTCCCAGGGATCGGCTGTGTCGTTCCCTTGGCCTGTTTATTTGCCATGTTTGGACTTGTGGATATTTATATAGTCAACGATAAGCTTTATAGCTCTTTTTATACACATCTTCCTGTATTTCAAGTGTTTGTAGACGGTGAATTCGGTAACGCTTTTACTTGAAGGTTCTGTTTTTTGTTAGCCCAACCCGGCCTAGATTTGATATTTTATTATTATCACTGATAGTTATTTAGTGTTATATTTATACTTTTGTCTAAATTACTGACATTATGCAGGTTCTTTGACTTGGGTAACGGAATTTGCATATTGTTTTTGGATTGTCAAAATTATATTCCTGCAAAATAAACTATTCATTTTTATATGCGTTACATGCAGCTTCTACGCCCATCAGTTTCTGATTATTTCGTAGATTTCCGCTCGGTTTCCTAGTTTTACAATACATGTAATAATAATGCACTTAAAGATTTCAAAGGACAACATCAGCATTTTGAATTTAGTGTCAACAATCAATTTGTTGACATCGGTTTTCTAATTTGAGGAAGGCATAACATGGAAGCCATATTTTATTTTACCTATTGGTATATTGATAAGATTTTCTCATCAGCAATCCTATATTAGGAGAATATATATTTTAGTCAATGTTGACAACGGCCTAGAACAAAAATAAATGATAAATGAGACGATTTCGATTTTCAAATCATATATTTCCCTTTCCCTTCAATGTGCAGTTATACACCAGCTTCCTCACCGCATTGCATAGCGTTTGTATTTCTGTTACTACACTCTCTTAAAGAGAGATAATAGAAAACTTTAAATCCGTTCTTTCCTCATACGGTCTCTCTGCTATTTTATGTCTATGTATTGTATTCCAAAACATCACAAGAATATATACAAACCACACTTCATAGCTGCATCTGTAAAATGTTATACCAAGCTTCTTTCGAGACTATTAACTTGCATATTTACAACTGTCAAAGAGGAACTCAAGTCTCCAGCTTGTTTTACTCGTAATGACAATGATGAACAATTTGAAAGATCCTCTAGAGACTCTAAATGTTGGATATTTTCCCGGCTCAAAAGCTTTATACATCGTAGTTACACTGAGAAAGTTGATTATCTAGAGATGTTTGTCAAAAAGCTGAATTTATTTGAAAACAATATTTGTCCAGCTAGAATGAATGGAGGAATTGATTTTAGTTCAATTAGAATCGAATTGTGCTCCTCTTTTTCCTGATCTATTCCATTAATGTTGTGATTGATTGATTGATTGTTGAGGTTTAACGTCGGAGCAACAATATTTCATCTATATTCAGACGATGAACATGAGATGGATGATAAAATGAACATGAAATGATGATGAAATGTAAAAAAAAAAAGGGATGGGACACAAGGACAATAGGGTCGATAAATTTTGATTGCCACTAGAAAAAATGTGGGATGGGTAAGGTTGGGCAATTTAGCCTCCTGTCGAATACCACAGCAGGGTTCTTTAACGTGCGAGGAACGTGGCATCTTTCCCAACACGGTGCACCACTATGGTTTGCGGTCAGGTTTTCTGTATTATAGCCCGACAACCCCTACATGTAACACGCCAGGGGTACCCAATTCCACCACCTGTGGCACACATCCCAGTTGCTCTGTGGGCAGAGCGCCTAGCCTTTTACGACAAGCTTAGGGCTGCTGCAGGCCTATTCTTTTAACACCCGGACCTGCACGGGGCATCAATGTTATGAGGCTTAAATATTGTCTTTAGAAGAAGAAATATTGTTAAGTTAGATCCGTTAGTTTCAGATTCTGCTATTTATATGACGTTTGTTTCTTCGAAGAATACTAGATCCGGGAAGTTTATTCATCGAATCTTCCCTCAAAGAAATCAAGATAAAAGACACTACAGGTATTTGAAGTTGGCCTCATATTTTGACATATACTTAGAGGTGGATGGAAATTAAAAACTCATGATTAAACTGCAAACGAAATGAATTCTCTGTTAAAGTTGCTCATTTACATTTTTTACTTTGTATGTTTTATTTTCGTTATGTTATATTCTTGGTTGAATGTGTTTATTTTCCTTTTCTGGTCTTTGTGCCTGGATTACATTGTTTTGATTTCAATTAGAATCTTTGTTCCCTTGAAACTCTTAGAAATACTGCTACTAATTATTTTTTTTTACAAAATACTTAATGATTGTTTTAATTATGATAATTGTTTTAATTATGAAACTTGATTATCATTTTTGCTATTTTTGTAACAAGTTTATTAAACAATAAACAATGAATGTGAAGCGTGAGGACTTCATTAAACAGATGTATCCAAGCGTTACAATTAAACTTTCTAATTTGTGTTTACAGTTTCCAAAAAGTGTATTTAAGTATTTTTTTTTCTTGACTTTGTATAACGACTGTTACTATGCAAATTATGATACCACCCTCACTTCACCATATCTATAGGTCGTCAGATAAATTTGTAAATGCAGCCGTTGAACAGTTTACAATTCCCATTAATGATAACATTCATTACATTCCCCTTGTTCGTGATGAGAACGACAGACATAAGTGATGCGAATATCTCTTATACATTGTATAAGGTATACATTGTAAACTCAGATATAAAATGGCATGTAACGCAACGAGTATCCCTCAAATTATTTCAATATTTTATGAAGTAGATAAGAGATATCGTCTTTATTATTGTGACAATATTGCATTGTTTAAATATGTTAATTACACATTTGTCGAAAAGCCTCAATAATGACGTCCTAATATATCTGGTGTAGCAGTCTACCTTCTAATGACCTAATGTCTCTATCATATCGTCTTGTGCGATATTAGAACATATCGTCTTGTGCGATATTAGAACATATCGTCTTGATTTGATTTTGGTTTAAGCCGATAAAAACATACAATTGTATTTCGAAGAATTGATATTATGATATATATGACATGTGTTGCTTAAAGTCCCAGTGATAAAGCACAATTGGGTATGGTGGGGTTATCTAGGTCTGTGGTTAAGATAATTGAATTTAAAGAAAGAGTGGAATTTAGATGTGTAAGTGAAAAGCCGCAGACTACGATGAGTCACCAAAATGTATATTGTATAGATTTATGTATGAAACACATTGTTCGCGATATCATCTAAATCGTCCTAAAAACTATGTTTACAAACAGCATTTGCGTTAAATAATGTTCGTCCTCGCAAAATTTGAATATTGAAACTTGAAGATTTAATAACGCAAATACGTAAGAAATATGTGTTGACGACGAGTTCCGATTCATTTTAATACACGTAAGTAACACAATACAAAACATACCAATCATGTATATATTGCGATTTCGATATTTTGTTAACGTTTCAAGGAGTAATCTCCCACTAGCTGCATTAGAATCAAACATATAGGAAAAATATATGAATCTAAAAATTCATTGTGTTAAAGAAGTATTCAAAACCGAAATTGTCGAAACAGTAAACCAAATCCAACACTTGAGAGGTCCTTCCATGTCATGTGCAATGCAAGGCAAGAAAGACTGGTGTTTAAGTATTTTGAAATTCGTAATACTGCGATATTAAATAGATATCATAAATATATTTCATAGGATTGATGGTTATAACTACCTACTTCTTGTGTGATCTTTATCAAAGATAATTTTTTGCACGTTTTTAATTTTCTTTTCTTGCACAAAATTAACCACATTTTCAGGCAAAAATAGAAGGGGTCCAATCTCAAAATTCCTGGAACCGCCACAAGAATATGTTAAGGGAACGACATGAACATTATTCTAGCTATCCCATGAAATATCGGACTTTCTCATATAAGAAATATAACTATCAATGACGTAGCAGATATCTGAACATGCTAAATAATGTATTTTTTTTTAATTTGTCGTTTTGTGTATATATGACATTTATATATGACATTTATATATGACATTATGCACATAATTGAATTGTGTTGGTACGACAAACGTTGATCAAAATTATCCATTTATGTTTGAAAAGTATACTTTCAACATTTTGATACTGAAAAATGAAGTAAGATTATTCATTGCTTGAAAGCAACAGTTAAACAGTAACCAAACATACATGTCAAAAACAAGACATACGCCAAAATCATAAACATTTTGATAATTTTATTTGATGTCCAGTGGATTTGTTCATACATACAAAAGGACGCACAGTGTCTTTATAATAAACATGAATACTGAATATTGCACTGACGACTATCAATCCACTGATCACCATAATCAATATCATAACAAACATCATAAGGCACACGGGCTTGGAGGAGGCCAGTATCAATGACAATACCAAG
This sequence comes from Perna viridis, assembly GCA_037379345.1. Classification (NCBI taxonomy): domain Eukaryota; kingdom Metazoa; phylum Mollusca; class Bivalvia; order Mytilida; family Mytilidae; genus Perna; species Perna viridis. The sequence goes on along the minus strand of CM074517.1, from coordinate 26,882,029 downwards.
GTCAGAAATATAGCGTACGATAACAAAATGGTCGACACTCGTTCTCCAGATTCTACCGGTAGAAAAAAGACTATTGGATTCATTAGACAGAATAGAAGTGTCGGTAGAATTATAACACCAATGTTATACCAAGGTTCTCTCTTTAGTGTTAGTTCAAAAATGAATTCATTGACAGCCCCGGTAGTCCTACAATATTGTTTTGTCTGAGTAATCAACCAATTAGAGTTGTTCATGTAATAGTCCATCGTCCCATGAGGAGACGCACGAACAAATGTTATACGAGTGTCTACAGCTCCCCATATTATGAAGATAAATTTGCAAGTGTGCGAATCAAATGGAAAAATGAAAAAATCCGTGGGACATTCTGCTATCATCATGCCACCAGGTAACTTGTCCAGTGTGCTTAAAAACGGAGTAAAAAACTGATCCGTGCCCAATGGGCTGAAGATGGTCCATGCTATTTTCAAGATATATATACGGTAACCATATATTTTCTGACGACACCGTGATGTTAGTTACGTTCCCATTCAAATATGGATCTCATCTTAGTTGATTAGTGAGGGTCGATCCAACTGAAATACGTTGTCATCGTCAAAGAAATTGTTTCCTCCGATTCGATTCCTTAATTGAATTCATTACCAAAGGTATCATCAAGAAACTAAGCCTAAATTCTTCATATAAATTTGACAATGAACAAAAATCCTTTTTGATAGTTTTTTGTCAGGTTGTTGTACAATTTTCTTAAATCTGAATGGGTTTTGGCACGAAACGTTACTACCACCACTAAAGCCATAATAAGCATCACAGTGTACATAGAAAATATAATCGTTTTTATCAAACAATAATTTTGTTTGTCAACCTTTTGCTTTGACTTTCAACATATTTGTTTCGTTCATTTGCAATTAGTGGCTATGTACCCGTCCGATTTAATGTACGTATTATGAATAGTTTTAAACTCAAGTGACCCAAATGAATCCATATGAAGTAATATGCTATTTTGATGTTTTATGTTGGAAAAATTGTTACGTGGTTACATTGGTAGCCATGAATATGTTCATTCCTCTGTAACCTTATTGTTGTATTCTAGTGTCTATATGTCAATATTTTAATTTGACTTTCAACGATTTTTTTGTTCATGTGTTATCATTAACTACGTGCCCATCCGTTTGTATGTACGTATTATGATTAGTTTTATGCTCAAGTTTTCTAACTAAATCTATATGAAGTAATATGCTATTTTGATGCTTTTGAAGTTTTTTATTAACAAAACATATATTACCATGAGTATATAGAATGGTTCATCCCTCTGTAAATGATTGTAGTATAGTAATATTCTAATGAAATGAATTGTTTCATTATAAAATGGGCTTGATCTTCTCGTAAATAAGTAAATAATTTATGACGAATTCATGACTCAATTGGTGTATTTACCAATAAATATGAAAAACGTATAAAATATTCATATATAGTTTAAAAGTTAAAGTGTTCAACCCATCAACGTATCTCTATCGATTACTTAGAAATAGCTGTCATTTCCCCTAACGAGCTGGGCTTTAGTTTTATTTTTATATTAATTGCTAAAGATACAATAAAGCCAGATAAAACTTAATGTACATGTAGTATGTTTCCACGAAACAAGCAGATCATCTGATTGCATTTCATGCAAATCTAGATTCCAATCTAATTACCAGATATATTCTTCCAAGCAATATCTGTCGTTCTCCTTTTAAATCCTTTCTGAACATGCTATCGATGTCTTTAACAAATACTATAATGCCATCACTTAAAATGAACAATGTATATTTTGCTTATTAACAACTCTAAATGATACATGACTAATTGTATCTTCCACTAACTTTCAATATAGATATTCACAACTTATCACGATGTCGGATGAATGCCACCATTTGAAATGTGTACAGTCAATATCCTTTTGTCAGAGTACAAGAAAAAAACTTATCAATATATCTTAAGACTTTGTTTGTAATGAATTATCCTATGATAAAACCGAAAACCCGATCTCTATTTTTCAATAATCAAACAAATACAAATACAGATGTATAAGATTTGAATTTGAAAGAATTATTATGCATAAAATGGGAAGATGTTTGATTACATAAGAACACTTTCCATCTTGCCACCATGGATGCGTCAAATGTTTCTTGCACTAAAACAAATGAACTATCAAGAGAAAGCTGAAATTTTCGATTACATTCTATGGTAGATATGCTTCCAACAATTGCGAAATATAGAGAAACATGTTAAAACCAAACTTAAAAAAATAAATACAAAAAAAAAAACAACAACAACAACAACAAACAAACAAACAAATAAAAAAAAAAAAAAAAAAACAAAAAAAAAAAAAACACCATCTAAATCGATTATATGCTGTGAATATACATTTACAATAGTTGATTATTTAGCCAGTAGCACAATAAATTGTCAGCCACTTGTTAAATTGTATTGTAATTGTAATTGTATTAAGAAAACTTTTGATGATTGTATTTGCAATTCAAATTATAGAGAAATAGGTAAATAGAATTACACATAACATGTAAAGAATAACAGCTGTAAGGATTTTCTATATGATTACACTTATTACGTTGTGTCAGAACAAAATATAGTCTCGGCACTCAGGAGATTGTCTGTTAATTTAGGTTTTATCTGTCGCAGCTCATCGACAACTTCAAATTTAAAGACATTTTAAATATTGTCGTCAATTTGCGTAATATAAAGGAAAAAAAATATAAAAAAGACTAATAATATGATAGGAATGGAAATCTTTCTAGCTGGTCTTACATAATTGTTCTATCGATATGAGACTTATCTGGCCTTGACTCTTCTTTCAAAAACAATTATACGATAGTTTTGTTTGCAATCTATCATTTTGAAATATTTTAGAAAAAAAGATTGACGACAGTTTTCTTTCCTTAGTTTAACAGTGAATTGAATGAAAGTTATTGATTGAAAGTTATACGGATGACATGAAAGTAGAATTACTTCTTGATGTCCTAAAATTTTAAAGTCAAGTTCTTGATTCTGATTCCCATTTGCAATTGGTGTTAAGTAAACAACAGAAAATAGCATAAGTTTGGCATTGTAATTGAGTAATAGAATTTACACTCAATTCTTTTCTTAAAAGGACTTCTGGCTTTCAACTATTTCAATATTACGTACACTTTCTGTAAAATACAATTTATTCGATTCAATGTTTGTATTTGTTGTAATCCTATGATTCTGGAGTTTTGAACGACAATCTCCAAGGAGTATTCTTTCCATTCATTCCCACTGCAGATTTGTTAAGGTGATGTTTATGGTTACATAACAGTCAGTTTTTCAACGAAGACATTGACATAAGCAATATAATCCTCTTTCTTTGAACAAAAAAAATCGTACATGAATCAACCGTTAGGTATTCATGACATTCGCAATAAAATATACCGCTTTCTAAATTATATTAATTTCATAAGAAATATATATGACCACATCAGTCGCTTACAATTATTTGCTTAAGCAAAATATGATTGCCATCGTACTGAATATAATCCAAAACATCTGTATGCGTCATTTTCGCCCTGTCATTATGTTTCTGCTGGACATATCATCACTGATGACCTTAGTATCGTTGATTATGGTGATCTGCAAAGTATGTTTGCAAAAGGTCCTTAAACCCGGCATACCAATTTGAAACAAACATGAAATTTTGATGTATCAAGTCAAGTATTTTTTCTAGAATTCTAAAAAAGAAAAAGACTAAGTTGAGACACTCTATTATTAGATAACTGAAATTTTATAAGCAACTCAGCGAGTGTTTCTAGAAAAGCAGAGAACGCCTACCACATCGGTCGGTGCACCGGGTCAATGCTCCCAGTTTTTAATGCAGTCCGAGTTGATCATATACATTTGTTATTTGTATTATTTCGGTTATTTTATGTTATTTTCTTTGTTGTGTGTGTATGTTTCCTTGTCTGGTTTCTATTCCTCGATTACATGCGTTTGATTTCCTCTAGAACCTTGCGTTCCATGGTTACTCACATACGTATCTTGTGTCCAACTACTATTGCGATACATGTACCTTCTCACATAAGATGAAACTATAAAAAGATATGATTTAAAGTTTTGCATATAAGGGGATTGAGCTACAACGTGTATTGGCTTAGAATATCAAATTTTAATCTTCATCACTTTATCATTAATTTATGATTATTCAAAACATATTTTGGTTCTGACAGAACGATTTTGAGCCATACATGGTTTAGAGCATCTACATAAGCAGTTCGTCGCTGACGCTTCGTCATTACTAACTTTGATATCGATGATATAAAGTTTAAGTGCAGATTTTTGTAAGAATCAAGCAATATAGGAAAAATCAGAAACATGCATGTCAAAAACCAATCGATATGACTATTCAATTTGATTCAAATATATTTCTCCGTCTGAAAATACCATTATTGAATTGTTTCATCATTGGATTTGCTCAGGAAGTATTCAATAGAATGATAAAAATATGAGGTTTTTGACAGAGTTACCTGCCCTTGATATTTACATTCTCAGTGCATTTCAATGAAATTAGGATTTATTTTACCAAAACGATCTGGAATATCTTGTTTTTATTGATTCTAATGGTGCGAAAAGTCAAATTAAACTTTCAAAGTGGTAGGTAATATTATACCATTTCTCACCCTCTTCCTGATACTTAAATAATATAAGTAATAAAAGTGTTATAATTCATCCGCTCGAGCGTTCTCATTTACATGTTAACCTATTGCATCCCCTTTCATAACCATAATCCTATATCAGTCTCATTTTAAAGTACCAAAGGAAAAAGAAAAACTAAAATTATTTATAATAACTGCTGCAGGTTTTATAAAAATCAAAAATACCACTCGATTCATATGTATTGTACACTAGTGTCAAGGAAACACCGACAATAGAACAAAAAGCATAGTTAGATCAAAATATAAAAATATCATTATATAAAAGACGAATGTATATTGAAATGACAAGCAAAATCCTACACCTAAATGTCTACCAAATGTAATACAGTCATTTTCAGCGTTCTAGGGCTTTCGAGTTTTGTATTTTTTAAAAACTTTTGTCGAAGATGTGTGATATCAATGAAGTCAGTCAATACTCCTTGCTAGACTGGTAATGTCCTCCCCCTCACCAAGCAGAAGCATCGCATATGATATTCTAGCTTCATGCTTCAGCAGCTACATGTATAATGCATAGACTACCAAACTACATGACTCAGTGTATGACAAAAATAGAATATCATCAAAACAAAACAGAAAGACAGGGATTACTTATTGCGAATGTTCAACACGGCGAGTGTTTCTAGAAAAGCAGAGAACGCTTACCCTACCGGTGCACCTGGTCCATACTGCCAGTTTTTATTGAAGTCCGATTTGCTCAATTGCTTTCATTACTCAGTATGTATAAATTTTGGTTACTCGAACTCTTACCGGTGTGACATCTATGGAACACCGCCTGCCCAAAGTCCAGCGCCCTAGAGCACTCGGCCAGCTAGCCTATATAAAAATATAGCTTTCGCTGACCTGGTCATTCCTCTTCGTTGGATAAACCTAGGGTTGTAACTAATTACAAGACGGGACAGCTCATCTAGGTGTTTTTTATGTAGGATAGAGGATCAAATTTGATCAAAATTGACAGACTACATTTATTGTCACACAAAAAAGAGGATTATTGTGTGAATGCTGGGGAATATGACTCGTATAATGTATATTGAAGTCGTAAACCCCTGCAATACAACATTCTACTCGGGATCATATTCCCCAGTATTCATGCAATAACCCTATAGTATTATTCTTCAAATTATAGATTGCAGCTCACATGGAGTATTAGGATAATATTTTAAATTGTATTAATATTGGCAAAACAAGTTCTTGTGTCAATTGAAAGAAATATATAGAGAACATATTTTTAAAGTTTTAGAATACATGAAGTTTTTAGATACGCTGTTCTTTTAAAACTAAAGTACCTTGGGTTAACGAGCTATCCCAGCAATCCATAAAGACAACACAAATTGTAAAACAAAATTAAAACATCTAGTAGTTATTTATTCCTAGTTTTTCGCAACAATGACCATGAATGAACGTACTTTTGAATTGTAATGTAAAACAAGTACTTTTTTTTAAAAAAAAAGATAGCCAACGCACGTAATTTTTTGTTTCTTTTACTTATAATTTTCTACATTTCATTCAGGATTAATAACACCTGGCACGCAATTTTCGATACAGTTTTTCAGCAGTATCTTAGTGATATTAGTGATAGTTGTGGTCTTGATCGTACTACTTGCATAATACAGTCAAATATACTTATATATATAAACCTGTATTATGTTTCTTCCAAGTCATTTACGGTTGTAAATACAAGAGCCCAGACTGTCTCGTCACAAGAGGTGTCATTGTAGTATTGATGTCCATAGAAACAGTAGCTACGTGACTGATAGTTCTGTTGTTGTAGGAACCAAGTCGCAGTTGAAAGTTGTGTAATAGCAACTTGTTTCATAACGGGTTATTTGAGATCGTTTTTCCATACAAATAGTTCCAAATTTAAAGCTGAATTTAATCTAATGGTCGCAGTATCTTCTTCCCAATAACACTGACAAAGCAGACGGTTATACGTAAAGTCTCTTGCTTAATTAGCACATGGCTTTTTTAAGCTAGTGACAAAAATAATATATTGTCAATGAAATAACTAAAAGCAATTCTACTTTATCATGCTTTTTGTCGGGACATTTAAGTTATATATTTTGTACATACACCTGTATTTCAGATTGAATATAAAAGCTTTCAATCATGAGCTCTTAGTTAAAGTTGAAGTACGAAGGTTACACTGTCCTCAGACATATACACGTACGACATACATCAATTCTGTTACACAGCCACGGAAACTCGCTATTTAGTGCTATAACTATATTCAACTATAAGTGAATTACATTTCTATTTTTTTTTATTTTCTATTCTGGTAAACAAATTTATCAGGTTCTCTCCTTATAAAAATCCGGATCTACCACTGCCGATCGATACAAGATTAACACCACGTAATCATAGAATCATAGAAAAAAATGAAGGAAAAATGAAAGTACGCAAAGAGTAATCAAGGGAACCAAGGTTATAGCAGTAATCAAAAGAATGTAATCCAGGGACAAAGACCAGACATGGAAAACAGACACACACAACAAAGAACATAAAGTAACTAAAATCATACATAAAAAGTAACAAAAGTAAACTCGGACTCCACTAAAGACTGGGAGCATGGACCAAGTGCACCGTTAGGGTAAGCGTCCTCTGCTTTTCTAGAAACACCCGCCGAATTGCTCAAACATATGATAACTTTATACAATTTTTTGCCCTACAGGCATAACAGGTGTTGTAGTCGGTTGCTTGTCTGTTGTTAGGAATTAATGCCCGAGCAGCAATATTTAAGCTATATTCAGGCGATGACATGAAGTGGATGATAAAATGAACATGAAATGATGACTAAATGAAAAATGGGATAGGACACAAGGATAATGGGGTCGAGAAATTTTAATTGCCACTGGAAATAGGGAGAGGTGGGTAGGGTCGGGCAATTTAGCCCTATGGTTCCTACTGCGGGAGAATACGATAGTAGGGTTGTTTTTTTAACGTGCAAGGAACGTGGAATCTTTCCCAACACGGTGCATCACTATGGTTTGCGGTCAGGTTTTCCGTATTATAGCCTGACAACCCCAGCATGTAACACGCCAGGGGTACCCCATTCCACCACCACTTGGGGCGCACAACCCAGTTGCTCTGTGGGCAGAGCACCCTAGCCCCAGGCTAGGGTTCCGAACACTATTTAATCGCCTTTTACAACAAGCTTAGCGCTGCTGCAGGCCTATATGTTTGACACTCGGACCTGCACAGGGGTTGTAGTCGGTTGCACAATTGTTTGAGTTGTGCAGTGAAGGTCATCTCCGTGTATGATGTTCCAACCCCGGTCACATACACCAGCTTCCTGATTGCCCCTTATGAATAACTGTTCATTGACCTTTGTAGTAACATTACCATGAAGGTGGTCCATATGTCTTAGGGATTAACTTGGTTGTTGGACATTTGATCTCATGTATAGTTGACTGTGGTCCATCTTCCATGCAAACTGTTCCAAATCTTCACACTTTTGAATCTATTCCGCTTGCGATGATTTCCCATAATTTGTAACAATGGCCATTTACTAGACACACACATGGACGCAGCGGCATTCTCTGAACGATGGGAGCTTTTTCGTTACATTTGAAAGAAGAACGAATTTAACGTGGGAATGATCGCAAACGTATCTAGAACGCTACCCTCGTTTGTTTTCTAACGAGAATTTGAGTATGATTTCTTGTGGCTTCACTCTTTTTCCGAGGATAATGCAGACATCTGTTGATTACAGCAAATACATTATCAATTCAGATCCGTCTGCAGTTGTGTTTTTTTAAATAATCAAAATGATCTACTTTTATATTTAATAATAACCTTACATAAAGGCATTTGTATTTTTGGAATTTTTAACATGTAATTAGTTAACAATTTCAAGGAATCTTACATTTAAATAAGATTTAATTAATTTGAAACTTTTTTTTATCCATTTAAGAAATGAATCATTGTTACATTTTTTTTTGTTAATGAAGAAATAACCTCTATCACGTAGTACACACTAAAAAACATGCGTAACTTGTTATTTTAAAGTGTGCATCACGGGCATTGAGGTTATTTCTTCATTAACAAAAACAAATTCATTTCCAATTTTTATCGGGGAGATAATTCAAATATCAAACATTTCATGCGTCCTCCAATCAATTTTCTACGTAAATATGAAGAAAGAATAAAGGTCATTATTTGAAGAATGTCGGCTAAAACCATATGAAATAAATAATCAACCCGAAACAGAAAGAAAACCCGTCATAAGCATTCGTCTACTTATATTAAAGATTATTTGCGAATTTCACTGTAGATTTATAAATTTGTATCGATTGATAGATATCATAATCGCTAAAATTATGTTTGTGGTGGTCACACAGAATACAAATCATTCCGTTACAACTTCTCTTAAGATTATCTCTTTTTTTCAGAAACTTGCTTACAGTATTTATGTAATGTCTGGTCTACTCCTTTGCTTTAATAGTCAGCCAGCTTACATGAAACCTTTAAAGTTTTAAAGTTTCTTTTTAACCAAAATGACCCAACATTCCGTTACTTGAATTCTTATCATTATATAGACAGTAGTGATTTATCGATTGTTCTATGTGTAAAATACTTGATAATTCAAACTGTTAAAAATTTTCGGTAATTTCTCTTTCGGACGTTCGTTCGCCGAACGTCATAAAATGTAACAAAACGAATATCAAGCCGCCGTTCACAAAATTCAATAATAATATGGAAAATAGCAACGAATACTGATGGAAATCTGTATGATATATAGAATTATCAATTAGTTAATTTCGTATTATCAAAATATCATCATTAAGTATTGCGCAGAACAAACTATGCACACTCGTTAAATCTAGGCATTCTTTGGCAGTCGTAATCTTATTTTTATTGTTCAGTCTGTCTATTGAATTGTCCTATTAGTGTCACATCCATATTCACCAAATAAGTTTTCCTTAAATGACGAATTGTTCAAATATGGTGCTATCGCAATACAGCATATCAATATTAGTTAAGAAAATCGACTGAAGTTCTCCCACTAGAAGATAATTTTAGTTATTGGTATTTTGGTAAGAATTTAATGAGGTAGACCTAGGGTAAGGGTCACAACTCTTACAAATCATTAGAACGTTTGTATTCATCATTTTGCATCAATCTCATGTAAGCATCAAAGTAACTTGGACTGATTTGATTTCATTCTGTTTCAAGGAAAGCTTGAAAGACTTTGGTGAAATTGAATATGATACAAACATATCACTGAGTTATATCCCTTACCCTAGCTTAACATCATTAAAATGTGGGTTATTGTTATGTTACCCATTACATGTATAGATGTTAATTCGTAGAACATTACGTAGTGAACGACATAAAGTTTGCAAACTGAAACGAGCTTAGATTCACAAGGAATTTTCTCGTTTAGAATCATAAATGAATCTTTATTTTGATTAACCAACAATATGCACTTCCGTTTTAAAGGAACACATATAGCATACGACAAATGAACCATTTCTGATTCAAAAACTTTGACTAATATTGACTGAGATTAATTTATTTTAACATTTTTTGTGTTGCTTTTTCCGTGATAAAATTTGCCAAAATAAGTAGTTCAAGATGTTAAATGCATAAAAATATGAAAAAAATATTTGATACCTTAATATATGTACTTATTACATATCCAATTGGTAATTTTTGAATTGCCGATCCCATTTTTGGTAACGGTTAAAATATATATGTCCCAATGAAAGTCGCCTCCGCTTATTATGGTTCCATTCGAGTTACGATCATCACTACTGGATTGTAGAATTAATCATTATAGAAGCAGCGTCAAGCAGATGTTGGTATTGTAGGGGGTTTGGCGTGGTAAATGTATATATGGGCGGAGGGGGAGGGTATTTTAAATACATTTCAATTTACATATCCAGAACTGTTTGGGTTAGAGAAAATATTATATACCGGTTTCAAGTTACTTAAATCTTCTTCTTGACGAGTCTTCCACACGAAGTTCAAGACTTATCCTTTAAACCGGTGTTAACCAGGTCGGTTATTTCGTTATAATTCTATATTTGCATTTACTAAATTTTAATTGTATTTAGTTCCTTTTATCTTCACTTATTTATAATTCCTAAACATAAAAGAGCCCACGCCACAATCAATTATGCATGGTCATTTTAGATCGATCCCTTGTATAGTAAGACCTTTTTGCAATCTATGAGTAATTCCATGATTAAAAATGTATGTATTATTTATTTTAATTGAAATTTTAGCACATCTATATTCTACAGTGCAAATGAATAACATTATAATTTATAAATAGATTCATACTTGTATTTCAATTATAAATAAGAATGGCTTCGCCAAGACAAGAGTGATTCATCGTATCTCTAAATAATCAATGAAACTTTTTTCAAATACTTTCGTTATGTCCCCTAAACAACCCTTCCTATGTTCATTTTCTGGATCTGCTGAATAAAATAAAATATTTTTTGATTGGTTATAGTTACAGTGGTTAAAAATTCTCTCTTGTTTATTGTAAAATCTAACAAATTTACAGAGGATTTTCACGGTGGCAATGTTAACGTAAAACAACATTTGAAGCTGATCAAAAGACTTACTGAAGATGATAAATCCATCATCTCGAAACTTTCGATTCTTTTTCGCTACTATATAATTTGAGATTTTGTGATGAATTCCATTGTGGAGTTGGACCTGTTTGTGTATACAATTATATATAAACTCATTTCTTACTCACAGACATATCTTAGAGGTAGCATATTGTAAAAACCAAGTGTTATGAGAATATGATGCTGTAAAATTATCACATTTCGCAATTGCTAATTTTCGCGGATTCCGTCAAGTGAACATATTCACGGATATCAGTTTTTGTCGCATAAAAAAAAAACCCAACAAAATGTAAACTGTGTATAATTATCTAAATTTAATGATTCAACCATTAAATTCGTTTATTACATTAATACAATTTGTTATCGCTTATATGTTATCATCTAGTTGATTTTTTTAAATACCTAAGCGACATTCAAAAGACTTTTAAACGGTATATGCGATTGCGCGCTTTTAAGTCCGTGCAAAGTCATATACTTTTCCCTCTTTCAAAGGAATTGTATTTATAAAGGAATGTTTGTAGTTCATCATTTACAGTTTGATATTGGAATGAATACAATCAAAGTCCCTCCCACCCAAAACCCTTTATTCGATACTCTTTCTGATGTTTGGTTTCTTTTTCAAATAGAACAGCATCATCAATAACCGCAAAGCGTCATGACTTACCATAGAATGTATGTCTAGAAAAAATATTGTGTGATGGCGGAATTTATCAATCGTCCTACATGTACTGGTAGCCCGTTGTTGACTGTACAAACTTTATGATGGTTGCCCGTCATTGAACATCAATATATTTGAGTTGTTTATTTTGATATAAGCATAATCAAAATCAATCGAATTGTTTTATTAGTTGATCACATTTTCCAAGAAATTTAAATGAGCAATTCTGTAATTAAGGTAATAGTTTAGTTTACTCTATGCAATAAGTGTCTTAGATTTGTTTTGTCGATTTTATTGAAATAGTTAAATATACTCATTGTAAGCCTATATCTTTAAGACCTTTAAAATCGATACTTTTTGTGCATCGTAAATCATTCATCTATAGACATATACATTATTGTGGGCATACTAGCGATAAGTTATGTAATTACTTTGACATGCAATAATTACTTATTCATTTCACATGATTTACACGAAGTTCAAGACATATGGCCTCCGAGAATAGAACGTAGAGCTATGTGGTAACGACCGAAATAAGGACTTTTTGTTTGACTTTACGTTGTTTTATCTTACATCACACGAGTCTTTGGATATAAATTTTCAACTGTTAGAGTATGTCAGACTTAGAATATGGCTACCTTTCTCGTTGAGGTTGTCTTGTAATTTGAGAATTTCCTTTTCAACCAACAGTTGTTAAGCTATTCATTTCACTAAATTTCTGTTTTTTATATATTCTGAATGGCGCACATATGACGTTTTAATAATTAATATTGAAGAAGTAGAGAAGCTGTGGTCTATTCTTATAGGCATTCAACAAACAACGATAAAAGCACAAAATTATCATTGTGATAATCATTCTTTTATTTTCTTGTATGTTTTCAGTGAATATGTATATGACGTTAATATTGCAGCTTATTATCACCCAGAGTAATTAATGAATGCTGCAGGGAATATTGATAGTAGCTTGGACTGTCAATGGATGTGATCACAATTAGGCACTACGTTGAATAGAGAAGTTAATGAAATCATTGATTAAGATAGAAAATATAATATATCTTCAAATGACTGTATTATATCACTAAATCTAAAATGCTTACAAATTAAATCACATCAATATATTGATATTTTTAATATAAGTGGCTTCGAAAAATATCACATCTACTAATTGATGGAAAGCAGCGCTGCACTGTACTTCACTCATATACATTATAATTGACATTTAATTATTAGTAGTGACCTAATGGACGCTTTTACTACCGATGCGTTTTGGTCATACCTTCAGTTTTTTTATGACGTCCTAGTTGCTCATTTACATTTGATACTTTGGACATGTTATTTTAGTTACTTCTTGTTCTGCTTTTGTTTTTGTTTGTCGATTCTGGACTGTGTATTTTTAACCATGGTCCACCTGATTTCTTTTTTCATTAAAATCATGCAAAGAAATGTCAATAAACTAATCAACAGTATATAATGTTTTAAACGTGGTGGTTAATAAGTCATTTTACAGATACCTATATAGAAAGTTCTAAGACGACGTAAACTAGCAGTCTATAAAAACAGAAAAAAAAACAAAACAAAACAAAAACAAGACAAAAAAAAAACAAAAAAAACAAAAAAAACAAAACAAAAATTCTGCGTTAGATTGTTCTGTACCATGTATTATCTTTACCGTTGGCAGTTACAATAAATCAAAGTTGAATCAAAGTGATTTATAAATATCCGAATAAACTATGATTTTTTTTCAGTCTACATATTCTGTATTTGAACTAAAGGTAATCATTTCTTCCTTCCGGTCTTTGTCCCTGGAAAACATTCTCTTGATTTCCACTAGAATATTGGCTCCCTTGATCACTCGTTCAGATCTGCACTTTTAAGAAAAACATTCATTCATTTCCCAAAAGAATCAACCAAATCAGGCGCGATAACTCTTGAAAATTGTCAAATCTTTTTTGTGTCAAAAGTACAACAATCGAATGAAAAACTAAGACTGGTTATGTGATCTGTAACTGGCTCTAAACAAGAAATAAAAATAAATTTGGTGGGTTTTGATTTGCTTGAATTACCTCCTGTCTGATTTTTATGTAAAAAAAACCTGCTACTTAAATAATATAATGTTACTTCTCCCCAACTCCTACTTGCTTGTCAAAAATTCCAAATTTCGAAAACTCTCACTCGAGCGTCAAGTGTAGTTCGCCAAAATAGATCACTACACAAATAATATTATTCGGGAAATATTTTGTTTGTTTTTTGAGATAATTGTGAAGTAGTTATATTCAGATGTGGTCTTTTTTAAGATTATTATATTGTAATGGCTAATTATGCCGCTGTTTTTTTTGGAGGGTATTCCCGAAAATGAATTTATTAATAATTCAAAAATTGAATAGACGCGAACTGTAAATTAATTTTAAGCACGCTCTCCCATTTTTTTTAAAGACAAAAAATGCTTATATATATGCCAAGTAAGAGAGATTGGTTGCCTTTTGCCTTTTCAAAATTCCACGATATGACTAGATCGTCTAATTTGAACATGCATACAACACTCTCATTTTAAAGCCTTTAATCAGATTATGATCTTTTAAAGATTTGCATAGGCATGGGTATTTTTATTAACATACAGCTCATACACACGCATTTAAAATAAATAAAATCTTTCAAGATGTTTTTGTTGTCGATTCCAGAGTATATGGGTTCGTTGAAATCTTACAGTTGAAATTATCCGTGTGTAGAATTTTCCCATTTTCGTCACAGAAGGTCTTGTAACACCAGGTTCCAGTTTGTCCTTCCTCTATTACAGTTCCTAGATTGTATAGACCACCATTATAGTAGCATTTACCAGCATGTATCGTAGGTGTATTGTTTGGAGGTGTAGTCGGTGTGTTAAATGTGGAGCATTTGAAGTCATCTCCATGTATAACTTTTCCATTCCAGCCACAGAGAATTGTATAACAAAAGGTTGCAGTCTTTCCTTTCTCCACAACATTCCCTGGAGAGTAATATTTACCATTATAGAAACATTTAACAGGGGGTTCTGTTGAGGTAGGAGTAGCCTGTAAACAACCTTTTTCAATTAATTTTACTGTTGATCCATCTTCGTTGCAAACTTGTGTTAATTCACAACCGTTTTTATCATAACTAACAGCAATTGTTTCTTGTGGTCTATAATAATGTAGTCCGATTATACACCCAAATGGATTGTTTTCCTCCTTGCTCAACTCTTTACATTTAAAAGATTCAATATACTTAATTTTGGAATCCATGCATTCATATCCAGAACAGGTTCCTGCATTATTTTTTAAATGGTACTGGATAATGGTCTGGTGTTCTTTAAAACGTTTTTTATAAAAAGTACATTCCCCTGAAAAAGATAAATGAGAGTAAAATGAAGAATCAATTAGTAAATAATTGTAACACACGATATTTATTGATATAACGATAGAAATGGGAAACTGTTTTTGTGATGTATGTACAGTGAAATCTGTAAAATCGAACCCTGAATAAATCTAACATCAGTATAAACATGACAATATCTGAAGTCCCTTTCTGCTAATCTCTATCGGTTTTGAACCTCTGCCAATCAAACACCTGTCTAGCAAAATCTCTAGTCCAAAGGATGCTTGGTCCAAACAGGTTCACTGTATTATACATTCTTGTATAACAAGAAAACTGTGTGGTCATCATTCAGATTACATTGGAAAATATTAAAAATGGAAGCTCTACTCCATTGCTGAATGGTCTTAATACGCAATAAGTGCCATCTCTGTCAGCGAAATCTTCATGTTCATGGTTTTGTTTAACTACCTCCTCTTCACAAAATGAGAATACATTTTGTCTTGCATCTTGCACCTATGATGCAGTTTGGGATTACAATTTACCAATTGTACTAACTTTTGTTTCATATTAGCGTCATAATTAAATATCAATTGGTTTATGATCAATTTTCGTCTAACTGTATCATAGGTCAGCAGTTTGGCTTAAAGATAAGTATGAATATCTGAGGTTTTACAGTGCAGAATCTAATGTATTTAAAAGAGTAATCAAGGGAACCAAGGTTATAGCAGTAATCAAAAGAATGTAATCCAGGGACAAAGACCAGACATGGAAAACAGACATGCACACCAAAGAACATAAAGTAACTAAAATCATACATAAAAAGTAAAAAAAGTAAATGAGCATCTCGGACTCCACTATAAACTGGGAGCATGGATCAGGTGCACAGGTAGGGTAAGCGTCCTCTGCTTTTCTAGAAACACCCGCTGAGTTGCTCATAAGAGTCAAGTCCGGGGTAGACAAACGAGGAAAGGAAAACCATGACCCGTTGAATAAATCAGTTTTCATGGTGCTAATGGATACACCATAACGATCCACGAGTTCATGATGACGACCATAAAACTTCTGTAGTAATGACTTCAATCTTGTAGCAACATAACCCTGTTCCAGAAGCCTATTTTTTAGAGTTCTAGCGCGATACAAAAAGTCTGCGTAGTTTCGGCAAGCTCTGACTTACATTTAAAGTGTATGATCTAAAATTAAGCAGCAAAATAAATCAGTATGGTATTTATAAACTCTATTTGTAGTCAAAATGTGTTTTCCATCAGACCAGAATTTTCATCAAACATTCATCTAACATCTATTTCAATCGTTTTTAGTACATTAATTATTCATAAATTCTGCAAATATGAAATGAACTTCCTTTACTGGCATAGATAATATCTAATGTTTTCACTGAAATTTGTGTTTTTTTTAAAGTTTTATTCGGTTGACAATGCACGATTTTATTTTTAATAACGCCGTTATATATCGGTTTGCAAATAAATATATTTTAACTCCAAATAGGGCTTATTACTATGATACAATATATTTTCTGATTTAATCGTTCAATCACTAAAATGGTATCAGTATTAACAAATAGTAATCAAGGAAACAAAGATTCTAGCGGAAATCAAAAGAATGTAATCCAGGCATGTAAAACAGACACAAACAGGACAGAACATAAATAATACATACAAAGTAAGAAAAGTAAATGAGCAACTCGGAATTTACTTAAACTGGGAGTATGAACCAGATGCACAAGTAGGGTAAGCACCCTCTGTTTTCCTAAAAAAAAAAAAATCCATTGATGTATAACGACTGAGTTGTATATACATTATATGGTATACTGGTACATTACTGTAGATTATTTACCTTCTGTCTCATATACACAGTAGCCTAATAGAACAATCTGCAATAGTAGAATTAAAGATGCATCCATGTCCTTATGTGTTATGTATTCAAATAGATAAACTGTGTTATTACAGTTTCCGATGTTCAAATGAAGGTATGGGCTTTTTGATTCAGTATATATACACGTATATATTTGAAAGCAATCTGTTGTCTGTTTGACTTTTTTTAGATAGCATAATGCAAACAAATCTATTCTGTGTTTATCGAATGTATAGGTTCATTTCCATTGTTTGCATTATGTAACATGGTAAAATCTATGTTTTTGGTTTCATACATGTATATGCTGTGTTATCAAAACCAATATCATTTTAAAAATAGTTTTTACCAATTCATTACTTAGCAAAGCAACTTTAATATTTTTATATTCTTGTCTGTAATTTCATATTGTGATAAATTATTCTTTTTTGGTTTGTTTTAACGGGTTATTTAGTTAATTAGAATTAGATAAAATATGGGAAAACCATGCCCGTATTAGAACATAATGTCTTACAATGACACACCCATTTGATGAAAGTTGAGAAATACAGCGTTTGATTTCTTCATTCTCTATTCTGCTCTTCCAAACCAACTAATAACAGAAAGATCAAAGACTTAAGTTCATCGATAATTTTTGCAAGAAATGTATCAGTTGTCTTTGTAGAGATGTAGAATCATTTAATAAACAATAACAAAAGCACATGTGAATTGGGATGCATACGATAGTGAAAATAATCCTTTTTCGTGCAAGGACTGTTTGGTAACATGACATAATCTTTACAACGGGGAGTACGATAAAAGAATAAGTCAAATAAGTTTTTATTGTTAGCTAGTCAGCCATAGCAAGTTGGTTGTCATAAATAGTGATCAGAAAGAGGTCACTGAGATGAGGGTGTACACATTGTCCTCGTCATATTATGGAAAGTTTGTTGAACATAGTATTTGTACCTACATTGAAATCCCTAAAGCAGACACTGACAATCACACTATCTTATACAGAATGTTTTGATAGTGAATTTCTTTAATTTTTTTCATATCATATGTTTTTGTCTATAACCTTAAATATATCTTGCATGGTTTTGTTTTTCTTTCAAACCATGTTGAATTACAACTATACTTTAACCCAGAGTTTCAGGTGTTTACGGTAAATAGCCATATAGAGTCAAACACTCTTATGTTATATGTTAAATTTCTACAATAATTGTGAATTCGAAAATAAATTGTATGGTGTTAGGAATAAACTTCACGGACTAACCAGGAAATAAAAATAAGCAGTTTTCATGGTCATGAAAATTTCAGTAACGTTTTGTCTTAAAATCTGGCAGAAGATCAGTGATATCTTTAAATATAATGAATATCTTGCATGATTTTTATGCATAGCAATATTGAATATTTTAAAACAATTGGTTTTTTTAGCATGACGGTCGACAAGTGTATAATGCCTTAATTGTCACTTCCAATTTAACAATGTAGATGTAGGTTTTAAAGATGTTATTTAATTACCAACGGAATATCCAAACCGCGATGGAAGAGGGAGGTAACATAGATTTAATCCACCAGTTTGCTTGTCCATGACAAGACAGGACCATTGCAGTACCAGCTGCTCCGGTGGTGTAATATCTATTTTGCCAGATATGAATTAGACTTGACTTGATTAAGTGTTCGTTAATTTAGTTGTTACTCTTATATATTATAAAACAATAACTATCGTTGCATGAAGATAGCGATATATATATTTGTCTATGACTTATTTCTAAAAAGACGCAAAACTGTAAACTTGTCTGGAAAGTGTGCATTAGAAACTGCCTTATTGACAAACGAACGTGGATTCTTTACAATGTCTATTTGACACAATCATAGCGATGTCTTTTCTTTTTTTGTAGTTTCATAGGCTAGCATACCATTACTTTGTGAAAGAATGTGTCGTAGTTTTTAATGCCACGATGTACGCGATAAATTAAGGGAAAGCTCAAACCGATGCGAAAAGACTTCAATATATGCTTACATTTTAAGTTTTTCAGGACTCACTTGCTTCTGTAATATCATTACGATGCATACTCTGTTATGTTTCAACTGATGTAGGTGGTAGTTCGTAAAGTGCGTTAGATTATAAAAAAAAACCATCCAAACTTTGTTGTATCAATATACTTATACAATTTGATATGTCAATAATTAATCATTTTGTTTATTATTTTGTCAGATGCATTTTATTGTCACTGTATACGTAAATAACACAACTGTGTGTGTTCAATACTGGAATTGGAGAGGGAACAATTGTATTTAATTAGAAATAACTTGTTCTTTTTTATAATCAATTTCCATTAAACCCGATTCACCCTAGAAATTATCAGATTATATATTTTATTATATATTCAAAATATCTTGTGATATACATGTAAAAGTCAATGTAACATATTTCATTACCGTTAAGTCGACTTTTGGTTTGTTTTAATCCACAAACATTATCAAAAATATTATAGATATTGGTTTAAGTCTGGACAGGAAGGAATACCTTGTTTCTGACAATACAATGAATAACGGTATTGTTATTAGAGAAGTACCGTTTTAATATAGATATTACCTATATGTAGAAACCCGTCGATCGTTACGATGTATCCATATTTACCATGAGAACTGATTTGTTCAACGTGTCATAGCTTTCTTTCCTCTTTCGTCTACCCTGGACTTTTTATTAGCAACTCGGCGGCTGTTTTGAGAACAGCAGATAACGCTTACCCAACCAGTGCACCTGGCCCATGCTACTAGTTTTTAGTGGAGTCAGAGTTACCCATTTACTTTTCTTACATTGTATGTCATATTTTGTTTTTTTTTTTTGGGGGGGGGGGGTTTTGCTGTATACTTTTACTTTACGTAAATATTCGGTTTCGTATAGCATCATGTTTGTAAATAATGGAAACTTTGATACAGGGAGCAATAAATATAGGGTCTGTGTTATCGATTTGAAACCCCTAGTTGAATTATACAAAAATCATGTAACAGTAACTTTCAGAAATTTATACCAATCAAGAGCTGTACATATCGCTTTAAATTGACAGCTTGCATAGTATCCACTTATATTGATATTCAAAAACTCTTGTCTTTAGAATGGGGCGAAAAGTTTTAATTGTTACTAATGAAAAATAATGAATGTCAAACAGTCACATAACAGGAAGATCGTTGACAAAATGAAAACGACAACGAGTGAATGTTAAGACGACAGATCAAAGAAGTTACATAATATATAGAAACTAAAACCACCTTTGGATGCATTTGCAATCAATTGACAATATAACATGAAGTGGATATTTGTGACAAAGTTTCAAGATTGCTATTTCACATTGCTTTATCTTAAAGATGAAAAACACAACATTCAGGTCAAAACCATGGAATTGCAATATTGTTTTTCGTCATTATAGAAGCAAAAGAAACACTTTCCTAAAATAAAATAATCAGAACCACATTATTCTTTTGGCACTTTTCCTTATAAAAGCAGTGGACGCTTACCCAGACGGTACACCTGGTCCATGATTCCAGTTTTTAGTGTGGTCCGAGTTTCTCATTTACTTTTGTTATATTGCACGTGTAATTTTATACGTCTTATATAAAAACGTTTTTATAACTGGTAGTTATGTACAATATCCGCATGATGGGAATTTTTATCGTACTCTTGTACCTTTTTTTTCAATTCAGAACATTTGCTACATTTCCATAACAATGTAAATATGATTATCCGAGTTGAAACTTTGAATTCAAAAGTCAAATTCGAAGCATTGAATGCACTGAGGTGTATTAATAACGAGTGTTATCAATTTGTTTTGTTTTCTTAAACAAGTAACTACCCTTCACATTCCACATGAAATAATTAAGTCGCTAAAACGAAGTTTTTAATGGTATGAAAGTAATTCGGAACGCTGTTACATTGACTTGCTGACATCATAGGCGTAAAAAAAATTCTAGAATTTCGCCATCGGCAAAATTTCAACATAGTTTGATTTCAATGAAAATTTATATCTAGGGTGAACATGAAATTCTAAATTCAAAGGCGGCTTCTGATTTTGAATAAAACCAGCCAAAATAGGCGAAATGTCAACATTGTTGTATTTCAATGAAAATTGATTTCTAGGGTAAACATGGCATTCTAAATTCGATGGCAGTTTCATAATTTGACAGGTTTTGGCGCCTTTTGTGTTTTGCTTGCAAACACAGTATCACTTGTTATTCTTATTATTATGTCGCCCCAGACGAATGTCGGGCGACATATTGTTATTGTACTGTTTCTTCTTCTTCTTCTTCTTCTTCTTCTTCTTCTTCTTCTTCTTCTTCTTATTATTATTATTATTGTGATCTTTTAGATTTTTTTTTATTTTTTAGTGTTTGATGACCTCTATAATATTACCCCAAAGAAGCGAACAGATATTTCATGTGTTGCATGGTAACGAACAAAATGAAAAAAAAAATTAAATGCTTCTCCTTTGTGTATGAAAAATTATTTGAGATATCTTCACCAAACTTAACGGATATACGAAACCATCTAAGTGTGAATAAGTGTCATATTTTGGATTATTGTACATGGTTGCCATTCAAAATGGTCGCAATCTAAAATAATTTGGCCCACTGGAAAACAGTGTAAATTTCATCCACATTTTATGAAACTTGGTATATAGGTTTGAAATTGTACACTGAATTTAAATATTTGGATTCTGTGATCATTTACGGAACGTGGGGGGACTTGTATGTGACTTGCTTGCAAGCACATCTTAAAAGTTGTTATGTCGCCAGACTAATGTCTGGCGACATGTTGTTGTTATACTGTTTCTTCTTCTTCTTATTATTATTATGTCGCCCCAGATTATTATTATTATTATTATTATTATTATTATTATTATTATCATTTTCCAATGATTTTTTGTCCGGAGTTTTTAGAGAGCATCACTGTAGGAATGAATTGGAACTTGGTATGGAGGTAGATGGTATTGAAAATGGGTGCCCCAGAACTTTTGGCGGAAAAAAGGCTACCGTTTCCATGAAACGAGAAAAGTTCATAATCTAGTACGTTGCAATATTTCGGAAACCTAGGTGACTAGAAACCTGAAATTTGGTATAGTGGTAGAACTTAATGTGCTTAATAAAATTAAGCAAAAAAAATCGATATGTTGTCAGTTATTTGTTGTCAAAATTTCATGGATACCAAAATCTACTTTTTTCTTACACCTGTAACTTTTTTATTTAGTAGGCAATTGTAATGAAACTTTGTTGTATGCTGCGCCTCATTAATATCTCGGATTTCGTAAAAAGAAATTTTGCGCAAATATGCCGCCATTTTCAAAATGGCTACCAAAGTTCCTAATCTAGGACATTGCAATATCTCGGAAACCTAGGTGGCCAGAAACTTGAAATTTGGTATGGTGGTAACAGTAAATAAGCCTAATAAAATAAAGCAAAGGAAAAGTGAATCGATATGTTGTTTGTTGCCATGGCAACGATAACTGAAAATTTCATGGATTCCAAAATCGACTTTTATCACACGGCCAAGTTTTTTTTTATTCATTGAACAAATTTAATGATACTTTGTAATATAATGTGTATCCTGTAGACCTCGGAATCCAAGCTAAAATTCTGATGGAAAGTCACCATTTTCAAAATGTCTGCTTTAGGTCACAATCAGGGACATTGCATTATCTCGAAAACATAAATAGCTACAAATTTGAAAATAGGTCTGTCAAAGGAGTTGAATAGGCATAACAATACAATATTAAAATTTGGAACTTGAATGGCTGCCGGGGTGACATTTACTATTACTGGCAATGGCAATTCTAGTTATTATTATACTTCTTTTGCTCGTAAAGATGTTCTGGCGATTTCTTGGAGGGGTTTATTCGATTCATACCAAGCTTGCTAAATAAAATCAAGCATGATCGGGAGGTGTGCTAGCCACTCCTGCAATTTCGAAATGGCCGCCAAAACAAAACCCGGAAAAATGAAAAAAAAATCTATAAAATGAGTCAAACTCATTTATCAATTGAAAATGACCCAGAAGGCTGTTTTTGACTTGTTGACATCAAAGGCGTAAAATATATTTTTAGAAAGCAGCCATTTTTGTTCAAAATGGCCGCCAAAATCGTCAAAATTTCAACATTGTTCTATTTCAATGAACATTAAGTCTTAGGGTGAACATGACATTCTAAACTCAATGACGGCTTCCGATTTTGTCAGAAAGCCGCCATTTTTTTTTAAAAATGGCCGCCAAAATCGGCAAAATTTCAACATTGTTGGAATTCAATGAAAACTTCTTTCTAAGATAAAAATTACCTTCCTAATTCCATGACGGCTTCAGAATTTGACTGAACCCGACCATTTGCAGGTTTTGTGTTTTGCTTGCACACAGTATCACTTGCTTATATTTGTATTTATGAATAACATATACTGACGTGTTTGAGCGAATGAAATGGGATAGTGGCACAGAAAATGTTAAACTTTTCACTAAAATGATTTTTGAATTATTCACTCTCTTGCACTTAAGAAGTTGACCGAAGAAAAAGTGAAATATATAGATTATTACAAATACTACAAATAGTCGAGGAAAAGGTAGTGTAATCCGGTGTAATGAACAAGATCGAGATCGTAAAATGCTTCACGAAGCGCTTAATTACCAAAAAAAAAAGATCGTAGAAGGTTCGTACACATAGTCATTAAGTACAAGTATTTGTGAGAATCGGGTAAAATGGGAAAAATCTTAAACATGCATGTCAAAACCCCACCAATCTGACAATATATTTTCACTCACTTTTTCTATTTCAAAAGACAATAATTTGATCTCTGCATTGCTGGATTTGCTCAAAAATTTGTCAATACAATGTTAGAAAAATGAGGTTTTTGACAGAGATATCTGCCCCTTGATATGTTGATTTATAGTGCATTTCAATTAAATTATGTCTCAATTTACCAAAGTGAAATAGAAAATCTTGCCCTTTTTCTTTGATTCTGGTGGTGAAGTTAAGTTAAATTAAACTATCAAAATACTGGGTTTTTTCGAACTATGTTTCAGCCACTGCTTGATTCTTACAAATGCTGACACTTAGTCGTTTAGTATGACATTCATGTTTCTACCGAATGATACAACTATGATTTATAACCGTGCCACTTAAGCACATGCACGTAATAAATCAGATGAGTCATGTCTGAACAAATACATAAATGTTTGGCAATAACGCAAACAAATCTATGAGAATTTTACATCAACCATAGCCTATTTTTACTGCTTGAACTTATTTAATCTGAAACATGTTCAATCTGTCATTCCTTCATAATTTGCGTTTTCACGATTCAGATTTGTGGTCTTTTCAATTAGTTATTTAGAATATTCAATATAATGGTTAAAAATTATTACATTACGGATTTAAACGAAACAAAACAAAAAAGAATAACAACAACAACAAAACAAAACAAAACAAACAAAACAAAACAATGCAAAACGAAAACAAAATTCGAACAAATTTTCGAACAAACTACCGTAGATTTTGATACAGTTTGTACTTATCAATCGGGAAATTTAAAGGAGGTAGTTACTGTGAAAATCTCTAATAACATATTGAATTATTTAGAGGAAAACTCTGATTAATAATTGGACAAATGGGTTAAAACATTTATTTAAGACAAATGTGCAAATAGGATATATGCACTTGTGTTTATTATACAATGCGTAACGACTTACCTAAGCTATCTTTGATATAACGTGCCTTCTTATTAGTAAATGTCTACAGATATAGACACTCTGACATCCCCATTGGCAACAATGTCTTTGCAGTTGTATATAGAAACATCATAAAAAATACATAAACAAATGTTTCACCCCTGAATTTTGGAATAATTGCAAAAATGTTTAGTTTAAAATGATATACAACAGCTTATTCTTCAATTATTATTTATAGGAAACGTAACGTTTCAAATTATATTTTATTTTGATGGTTGAAGTCTAAACCAATACTTACAACCAGGAATTATAAACAATGACCCACCGATGAAAACACCAAACTATGCCAGTGTAATAAATAAATAAGAAGAAAAATTTTGAAAATAAAGAATGACGTGTACCTGCTTAACTACAATATAAAGGTATGAAACAAAAAAAGTTTTGAAATCTTATCCAAATTGTGTTTTAGAGGGACTTCAACAGTAGCGAAATACATCCAGTACATACATTCAATCTCTAACAAATATTCTCTAAATGGTCTGTTTATTCAAAAGAGAAACTAAAAAGAATTACCGAGTTTCAATGTATTTATCATGTGTTTTATTGTGTTAATATAATAAAAAAAATATGAATCAAAATATAGAAAATAAGCAAAACACAAAAAAAATGAACAAATTTAAGTAAAAAGAAAACAATAACAACAACAAAAACTAAAACTAACAAACAAATATGTAAAGTAGAATGCGTAAAGGTTGGTTCCAACTTTGCTTAAATGTACAGTCCTTTATAAGAGCTTGGTTTATTGACAAAAAATGATAAATTATTGTGTCCTATAAAAAGAAACTATTCCAATTCAGATGAACTATTGTCAATGACCAGAGCACGACACATTGATAAAATCAGTATTTTTGTTACTATTAGTCTTGTATGTACTTGGATTTTATAACTCGTTCGTTTCTAAGTTATAATGCGACCGATTAATTGCTTTAATCTTGAACAATCATCAGGTATTCGCTCAAACGATGAAATCATTGTTCACCTCAGAATATTTGTAAATCTTCTCATCATTGCATTTTTGTTTGTTTAGGGTTTCAAATACAGTTTTCACAGTTAAGAATGTTTGTGGAAGTATGTTTAATATCTTTAATCTAAAGAGACGAATACAAAAGTTACCATGGTTACTGTATGTGTGTGTGCTCTCAAAACAAACGTGCAACAGTTACTTAGGAAACACCTATGTTGGTAATTATAAATAAATAAATCTCATATTAAAATGTTTAGTGTTTAAGGGCTTATGATTTTCAATGATTTTCAAGTTAAAGGTGTTTAGATGTTTATCATTTTACAGATTGAAGCAGTAAATAAATTAGAAGCTTGATTAAGTGTTACAAGCATGATAAGTTTTAAAAAGCTTCAAAACATATGTTTTAAAAAGATGAATGATATAATTTCACAACGAACATGAATAATGTAAAACACTAAAGTGACGTTCGTTCATTTATATGATGGGATGTACTTTACATAAAATTTTATTCCACTGCTGTGCGACAAAGTTAAGTAAAATGCTCCATTCATTTTAATTTCCACAACTGTTGTGTTGTAAGGCGTGGAATTTATTTTGAATTACACAAACTAGTTTGTAATTTAGTTTAAGTGATAATATTTCTTTTGAAATGACTTAGAAGTGTATAAACATAATAGTCATGTGCATGTGATGTCTTTCAAGATTTACAGGATAAAAACATTAAAGTTCAAACGACAATGAAATGGGACTTGAAAACCAATGGTGAAAACCTTGACTAACAAAGAAAAAGAAAAGGTATATAATTTGGCAAACAAATAATGGTGGAAAATTCTACGTTTTTGAGGAAGTATTTTAAGAGAGAGGTACAAGATTTAAGATCTTTATCGTTATACAGAGCATGTGTTGCGGAATGAATTTCTTGGCGTATTTCTTGCCGTCTTTAATGGAGTTGGTTGCAATATTCTTGACAAAGATCAGAATTCAGTGTCCAGTGTACACATTGCATTAGAAGCTGGATTCTTTATTGCAGTCGCCATCACAGCTTTTGGGAATGTCAGCGGTGGTCATGTAAATCCAGCAATTTCAATTGGCTTCTTTGTCACAGGAAAAATTTCGGCGATAGGTTTCATTCTTTACACGGTATGCCAAACATTAGGTGGTATAACTGGCGCAGGTATTTTACATATGATAACAGTTGACAAAATTCGGGGTGGATATGAAATTTTATTGCCAAATCCATTTGTTAATGATACTCAGGTCGTTGTTTGTGAACTGATTATTACTTTTTCTTTACTTTTCGTAAGTTTTGCAGTGACTGATGATGGACGAACCGATATTCATGGCTTTGCCCCACTGATAATTGGACTCACAGTATCAATCAACGTCTTTAGTGGAGTAAGTTTCTAATGTTTTTGTTGTAAAATACATGAAGTAGTCATAGGTCCACCATATTCTTTTTTCCCTGCCCCTTAAGATGAAAATTTGGTATACATGGCAATGACGGAAATGGTGGTCAAGTGAAAATAGCATTTGCTTATTCTGTAAGGGCGAATTTTCGTTGGGTACTAAACTTTGTAGTTAAGTTCAAACAAGTATAAATCAAAAACGTTGCATCTTATTTTTGTGGATAAAATGATTTCCCTTAAATGTTAAGACGAAACATGGAATTTTAAAATCTACGATCTGACGCACTTTAACTAAAAAGAAAACTATTGTATTGTTTCTTTTCACACGTTTTGAACTCGACATAACATATATTTGTTTTCTTTCTGGTACATTCTTTGTTTCAAAACAAAATCTCAGGATAATCCTTTGAGAAATTTGCATAAAGTTCTACTAAATTGGCCTGTTTCAACTAAAAATAATGTATTGAGAAATAAAAAAAAATACCATATAAAAGTCCAAAACGCAGGTCAAATTATAATAAATTTTATTATTGACCAACGTTTGTTTATTTGCCTAAATATTATCAAAACTGCCAGTACAATACAAGTATTATAGAGGTATGGAAATACAGAAGTACACCAATACGGGATTTAGCAGTCCAATACGGATTTTGCCCATCCACTACGTCATATTGACCTGGTCAAAATCAGTAGTTGCCTAGGCCAGTATGGCGTATCGGACTAGTTAGTCAATGGTGGTATAATGCGTATGGTTTTCCATTCTTGCTGAGTTATTGGTCCTCAGCTAGCACTATAGCTAGCCTCGGACCAATAATTCAGCCAATATGGAAAACTTATGCAATAATATTATATTATTTTCAATTGAACTAATTATTTCTATCGTGTTATGTATGTTCACTTTTATAAAATGTATACACATTTTATTTGTTTTGAAATCTTTTAAGATTGTTTTTCCTTGCGGTTTTTTTTTTGGCACGATTATTTGTTTTGTGATATCAAGTTCAAGATCAAATTCAACATTTCTACATACAATTGATGAATAACACATGTTTTGTGGTGAATTTATGTTGCGTTAATCTAATATTGTCGATTTTGGATGTTTGTCCACTATTTCCAAGTTGTCTGCTGCGCATGCAACAGGATACTTGGTTACAAATGAATGATTCTGCCCCAATGTCAATGTTGGTCATTGATGAGTCTTCGTGTAGTTTTTTTTAATCGTTCACTGGTCGTGGATACATTTACATTTGTTGTCGGGCCGTTCAAAGCTTACATGAAGCTGTTTTAACACTAAATGAGCGCTGTTAACTATTTGTGCATCCTCTTTTTGGTCTCTATACCAAAGACGATGATTGTGATCTAACGTCTATGTACTGGATTTCTAAACTCCACAAAACCAATACAAACAATTCTACATAGCTAGATCTGCAAAATATACCAGCAAACCTCTTTCAAAACTTTTTAACTTCTATACTCACAACTGTCAAAGAGGGTCTCCAGTCCTATCACAAAACTCGTTACTCCTGTAGTGGTTTAATTCAATGTGCATCCTGAAATTCAAAAGATCTTCTGGAAACTCTCATTTCAATATTTCAATAGCAATAGCATTAAAACCTATGATTTTTCATCTCTTTATTTTCCTATTCTCTATACTCAGTTAAAATCGCAACTCAAAAATATCACACATGGTTTTTACTCCAAAAAAAGACGGTACACCTAGATACAAATATGGAAACAAATTGTGCTCCTCTACTTGCTGACTGATTCCTTCAATCTTATGAGGCTGACTTTACAGCTGACCTGATCCGAAAGAAAGAACTTTGTTTAGCTAGATCCTTTATTCTCAGTTTCTGCTTATAGATGACGTATTATCGTTAATCAATATCAGTTTCGAGGATTTGATACATCGCATCTTCCCTATAATTTGAGATGAAGGATACTACAGAAACTACAACGCCAGCCTCATATCTTGACTTACACTTAGAGATCGATGGTAAGGGAAAACTATTGGCAAAACTATACAACAGATGTGATGACTTTTCATTCCGTTTTGTTAACTTTCCTTTCATCTCTAGCAGCAATCCGTCAGCACCTGTTTATTGAGTTTTCATATCAAAACTGATACGTTATACCAGAGCTTGCCGTAACTACGTAGATTTTTGTATCGCGCTAGACTTCTTACAATTAGGCTTCTGAAACAGGGTTATATTGCTACAAGTTGAAGTCGTTCCTTCATGAAAACAGATTTGTTCAACATGTCTTAATTTTCCTTTCCTCTTTTGTCTACATTGGACCTGACTTTTTATGTGGAACTCGGTGGGTGTTTCTAGAAAAGCAGAGAACACTTACTCTACCAGTACATCTGTGCATGCTCCCTGTTTTTAGTGGAATCTGAGTTGATCATTTACTGTTGTTACTTTGTATGTATTATTTTGGTTATTTCAAGTTCTTTGTTGTGTTTATCTGTTTTCCATGTCTGGTTTTTGTCTCTGGATTACGTTCGTTTGATTTCCGATAAAATTTTGGTTCCCTTGATTACTCTATTAAGTTTAAACAATTGTGTATTTGTTGTATTGCATCATATCTGTTCCCTTCTCCATTGATTTGAACAACAACGCTCCACGTTTCCAGGAGATATATTTTGAATGAATAACTAACACATTGTTTTTTAGAAAATGTACTCTTATACTGGTAACGTCTTTTTTTTTGCGTGATGAATTGTTTATAAAACTGATCCATACGACAGCTCTTGTTCATGTTCACATACATCATACCATTTCTGTTGTTGAAGATTTGAAAAGTCCGCAAAACTCTTATTTGAAATAACAAACCTCGTCGTATTGTATTATAGAATTAAAAATTGCTTGCTGCATATATCTTCCTCTGAAATGAAGTCTTACGTACTGTTAAATTATTATCATATATTGCATTTTAGGAAAGTGGTATGTTCGGACCATAACATATTCAACCCTGTTCTTTTTTTTTCAGATCAGTATAGATATTAAAACCTAATCAGTATAATGTACACTTACTTCGCCAAAAGACAAAAAAAAAAAAAAAAAAAAAAAAAAAAAAAAAAAAAAAACCAAGCAAAAACAAAAACAAAACAAAACAAAACAAAAAAACAAAAAACAACATAGATAAACTGAATTCATTTGACTTTATTCCATTTTTTGCAAGAGATTTCGGTAACATGTTTTGACGGTTAGAATATTCAATCCATTTCAAAAAGTATGTGGTCAAAATATGTAGATAGAGAATCCAAATGTAAACCTCATTTTATCGTCATATCGTCATAAATGACAGTTATATCAAAACGATACCTTGTGACGACAATAAGACACGTAAATGTTTTAACAATTGTTATCATCTTTGTATGGATTTAGTCATGTTTTGAACAAAACGATGCAAAAAAGTAATTTAGTAAATAACAAGGTCAAAAACTTGTATAAATGTATTTCCCTTTCATATTGTGAATACAAATGTAAGGTAATAATTCTGGATTTGAGAGTAACAATTAAATGTTGACAATTTAATTACACTTGTAAAACGTTTTCTTATTGGTTGAAAATTCATTTATCATCTTATAGATGTAGTTTTGTTATATAACAGTGATATTGCTTACAACTTTTATCTTCTTATACGAACTATTACAATTTAATTTAAGAAATATTTTCCATATCAATGGTGATTATCTTTATAACACGTTTTTTTGTTATCTTGCGTGCATAATAACCCTTTAAGGAGTTATATCATTTTAATGTTTAAATTTGGATGAATTTTTATTAACATTCATACAATGTTAGCGTATGATATACTTATTTGTTACGTTTAATATCAAATATCAAACATGTAGGTCAGGCTTCGGAAAAAAGTAGAACTCCACATAAAAAATCATGCAAAATGTGATTCATGGTTGGAAAGCCTAAATATTTTTATTTTTGATATTTTGTTTAAGACGTCATAGTAAACAGAAAGTAACACGTGATCTTTCATATAACCCATGTTCATAGGAGATAGAATGCACTGTAGATTTCAAAATTAAGGGAGAGAACTCTGTAAATGACACTCAAATACAATAGAATCTGTTGGATTTTCAATGTTGATTATCTCTTAAGAGCAAGCAGGTATGAATGAATGATTACATATTTTACAATATAGACCCAAAAACAACTCAATTACAAAAATTAAAATATGTAGCCTTTTTGGGGGTGTGTCATTTTCTTCAGATTTTGCCTGATTTTTACAAAGACTACCACTTAATATTAAGCTGGATGAATCATGATAAACACAATAACTAGGCGATCCTTTGCATAAAGTATTAGTTTTTTTGCCAGACACAACCACATGAGCATATATTAAAGTACAAGTTATACAAAATCTTCGTGAACCCAATTGCAGGTTCGGATGAAGTATCAAGGTTTATGAAATCTACGTTTTAGTACATATGGTAGTATTTTTACTGCAAACATTATTAAATATGTATAATTGAAATTAAAAGCATGTCCCATGGATTTAAATATTGGCAATTTAATTAAATAGAAACCACTCCTCCAAGAAATATTATTACAGTCTAAATGGACATACCTAATGACTTTTAGTTACCATTATAAGCGGCATAAAATTACGTGTGTATTTTATTCATAAAAGAATGAGAAACACAGAACATAGATAAACTGAATTCATTTTGAGTTTAAATACCGAATTGTCGCACGAGAAAATAGTTCATATTTGATTTGGCGTGGGAAGCAAGTTTAACACAGAGTTTGTCCTCAACATTATCACTAATTGAATATTAAAGGAATCCAGTACAAATATCTTTTACTCGTAATAATAAACAAAATAGACCGTGCAAATTTCACATTTTATAAATTTCGCATACCAGTAACTTCAACAACAGTGTGTTTGCTTTTTCAGTGGAACATATCTGGAGGATGCATGAATCCTGTCAGAAACTATGCACCTGCCCTTATTATTGGTAAATTGGATAGAATGTGGGTAAGTGAAAAAAAAACATTTAGATGGAACATAAAAACAACAAAACACAAACTATATTGAAAAAAAGTATTTCAAGTTGAATGTAAACAACTTTAATGATAATTATAACATACACTTAAAATGTACTGATGTTGCAATACGGTGAAATAGTTGAGTTTTTTGTCGGGTATAGTTGATGGTTGTAATATGATGAATTGGAAGTAAATCAGATAATTTATAAATAAGGAAATTGGGATATAATAGAATAAAGTACAAAAAAAAGCATTTTTATTAACAACATCAAACATTACCAGACAAACATATATAAATCTGAAGCGATCATAATAATACATTATACATAATGAGGCATTATTTAATGAATGTCTTTTTTATGTTTAAACATTTTTGCGACAGTGTACACCTAAAAACCAGTTATAAAAAGTATAATCTGTTCTAAACAATGTTATTGCGTATAACCTGTAAAAAAATAGAAACATTCCTAATAATTTAACTTCTAATGAATCTGAATCCGATTACAAAATGTATTAACATGTTGATTCATAATCTAAACTTTATCTTGTTCGTGGTTGTTTGAATATAGGAATTTGGGCCGATCGACGTTAAGGACGTGATTGTACAAAGTCAGGCTATACGAAATAACCTGGTTTGTTCAAAGAGGACAAACTAATCAGAATACTTCTATTAAGTAACATTTCCAAATGTCGGTATTTAATTTTTATCTAAAATACATATATGCATATTCATTATTGGCACAAATTATGCTAAAGTTGAGTTGTGTATCGACAGTGGTACGATTGCATCGATCAACTATGACAAAAAGAAGCTCAATCGTTTTACGGTAGTGCACTTCCATTACATTGCACTAATAAGTCATGTATTATTGTGAAATTAACAGGTACATATAACACAGATTTTGGACGGTTAAAGTGACATTGTAAATTGTTTTTGATGTTTCTGTGTAAATACATACGTATGTTGTGTATCCATGTATAATACGTGTTTTATCTATATGTATTTTTAATTATTTGGAGTATAGTAATTAAAGTCATGGGAATGCATATTATTAAAGTCTTAACTATCACTTTATACACATTAAGGAAACTGAGCAAACCGGGAACGTGATTTTAACATTAACTAATACACCAAGATGATAAAACTATTACATTTCGAGTAAAGCTATTTCTATTTTGTTCTAATGTTTCAATTTTCATTTACATTTCATTTTAGTTTTTTTACCTATATAAAGAACATAATTTACTTTGTCATCTAATATACATTAGACGACATGGTAGATTTAGTTTCTGTTGTATCTGGTTTGTATCAATTCGGATTATTGTTGCTTCATTGTCATAGACAATATATCTATTATTTCATGTTTTATTATTATTTCAAATACTTTATTATTTATTTGCTGTATAGGTGTATAGGTGTATATGATGAAATGCTTAATTATTCATTCCAATCTGTCTGCTCTGTAGTGTCATTTACAGTGCATTCTATATAATTTTCATCTCCCAAGAACAAGGGTTTTATAAAAGAGTAATCAAGGGAACCAAAGTATTAGCGGTAATCAAAAGAAAGCAATCCAGGGACAACGACCAAACATGGAAAACAGATATGCACAATAAAGAACATTAAGTAACCAAAAAAATACAAAAAAAGTAACAGAAGCAAATGCGCAACTCGGACTCCACTAAAAACTGGGAGCATGGACCAGGTGCACCGGTAGGGTAAGCGTCCTCTGCTTTTCTACAAACTCGAGTCAAGTCTGGGGTAGACGAAAGAGGAAAGGAAAACTATTACACGATAATCAAATCAATTTTCATGGTACCGATGGATACATTGTAACGATACACGAGTTCATGATGGCGACCATAACAATGCTGTAGTGATGACTTCAATCTTGTAGCAACATAGTCCTGTTCCAGAACCTTAACTATAAAAAGTCTTGCGCGATATAAAAAGTCTGCGTAGTAACGACAACCTCTGCATGGCATAATGTCTGAGTTGTGATATGAAAACTCTATACGCAGTTGCTGAAAAACTACACGTTAATTTTTGTATACCATAACATTTTATACAAATTATCAAAATATAGAATATGTAGGCTTTCCAACCATGAATCACATTTTGCATGATTCTTAGCTGGAGTGCTACCTAATATTCAATTAATTATCAGTAGTAAAACAATACATTCCAACACAGAGGTAAAATTGGCATCTTTAACAAATATGTTTTGCATTGTGTAATTGATATTAATAAAACCTGTCTGATTTGTTATAATGAATTGTATTACTTCCTGCAAAAATGTGATCATGATGTTCGTCTGTCCGTTCGTTCGTCATCATTTACTTTTCGTTACATTTTTTTTCTACTTACCTTAGACACTTGATGTACTGATAAAAGCATTATAAATATACAATATGTAGATTTTTGTTTACAGACTGAAGTGAAATAAATCAACTTCCTGTTTGCCAACATTGTCATTTTTTACCATGTGGTCACAGGGGTGAGAAGCGGGAATATTCTTTAGTAAGTATTTATCACAGTTTTAAAGTGGATACTTAGTTGTTTTTTCGTAATTTTTTATGCTTAAAACAGATCTATTCGTCCATTGATATTCCATTTTGTAGCATAATGCAAAGAGAAAATTAAATTCATTTTATACAATTTAACGCTTCAATTCAAATGAATGATTGGTTATGAAGATTTTTTTTTCTTTACAGAAATACATTATTCCTTTTTTATGTTGAACGCTTTTTCAAGATGATAAAATTTGTGTTGATTTATGAATACATACATATGTAGTATTGTAAAATTCGTGTGATAATTGAAACACCATAATTTTTTTTCACATTAAAAGATACAGAAGAAAAAAGAATTATACGATTAGAATCTGTTTTGCTAGTATAAAACCTTGTCAAAAGTCCGTTGTAGGAAACATGCACTTTGTATAAATATGTTTTACAGACGTCGGAAAAATTGACACACATAGAAATTTATTATAAATCTTTTCCACAGAAATTCATATATGATATATAAAATTCAATATTCAATTTGCAACCATGTTATTCACAGCAGAGCAAAAAGCATGAATCCAAAAGAAAGGGTGAAGAATCATCTTTATGACAAAGGAAGGAACACATTCTACAATAAAACCGTAGGTACTCATTTTAAAACCAAACTAAATATGTTCGGATAAAACCGTCAAAAAGGAAAGTTGAAATGTACATACAAATCTAGTAATTAATCTTCATTAAGCTTTGCAATAAGATAAGATGTGTTAAATATGAGAATGTCGTCTTCTGATTTGAAATACTAATTATGTCCAAAATCATAACATTTTCAACATCAGGACAGGTTGATTTCAGGATTTAATTTAGGACTTTAGTTCTAAAGATACACGATTATCACATTGCATAGTTTTTGGATCCGCTAGAAAACATGCATTTGCAACAATTAAAGTTGATCGTGCCTAGTATTCGATATACATTGTAAATTCGTTAAAGCGCTGTGTTTGTTCTTGAAGTTAAGAAAACCAATGCCTGGTTTCATAAAACTATCTCAAGTTAGATTTTCCTTAAATCCTTGAGTTTTCCTATAAATCTTCAATTTCTCGACAGCCCAAATAGACTTTACATATTGCCTCGTTTCAGTTATCACCCAACTATAGTTTCATGTCATAATTCATGTTACCATTAGGCGGCAATAGATTCAATTTCACTCGAATTTTATATATCCCCATATTATGAAGATAAACCTGAAAGTTGTGAATCGAATGGAAATATTAAAATATTCATTGGACATTTCGTCGTCACTATGGCATCTGGGATCCAAGTTGCAGTAATTCTGGTGATATTTCCATGTATCACTAGATCCTATCTGAGAAGAGGATTGACCTAAATAAAAGAAGTCGCTATCGTCAAAGAAATCGTCTACTCAGTTTCTTGAATTGAATTAATCTCCACAGAAAACACATAATATTAAGGTGAAAAAAAAACATCAGTAATATCGGGAAAGGTGATTTTAGGATTTAATTAAGGACTTTATTTCTGAAGATACACGATTATAACATTTCATAGTTTTTGGATCCGCTACAAAAGTCGTTTGGAGTAGTTTTCAGTCAGATTCTGGCACAAAAATTGTTCATATGAATGCATCTGAAATGAAACGGTGACTGGTAAAGCTAGATATAACATATATTCGTAATTGAAATTCACGGTTTTTAGTACACAGTCAAACCATTTCCATTTTTATACAATGTCACTTGATTATAATTTCAACAGCACAGTACCACGTCAAATATATACAAGAAAGACTTATCCCGACTGTTTCAACCCGTTCCGCGTACATGCTAGCTTTAAAGTCGTTGTTTTTATATTGTATAGGCCATAATATTCAAAACTACAACTTCTGACCAAAATAGAACATTAAGACCTTATATCTTTGTAAGAGCTAAATAATATTCACTATTCATAGTATAAAGGAAAGAAGCTTGTAATGAGAAAATGAATTCTTGATAAAGTTTAAGCGACCTTGCGGATATATTGTTGATTTAATTTTAAAATTTTGAATAAGAATATATTGAAAGTTTACCAACATGATAAAATAAGGTTTGTGAAATATAACCATTTTAATTGCTAACAAATTCCCAAGAGTTGTTTCATCGGAAATGTATTTAAATGTGTCCATCGAATTATTAGAAATGATTGAAAGTTATTCAAGTATTCATTCATTTTTTTTCCTTTTTTAAATGAAGCTTATCTTTGGCTCGCGTCATAAGTCAAGAAAATTGATTGGTATTAAAATCGGGCATTTCTTTGAGATGAAAATTTATCATATGTAGCATAAAATTTTAAATCCCTTTGTCCGAAAATTTGTTTTGGCAGTCGTTCTTAACATAAATATGTTGATGTCTTTGCATCATTCAATTTCAGTGAAGCGGTGCTAAATATTCAGAAGAAATGTAATTCTTTCGGGTAGCTCTGACGAATAACCTTGTTGTCATAGTTAAAATTAAGCAATTTGGACATTCTTCTGTTCTAACTATAATATATTAACCCTAATTTATTAATCAAGGTTATATATTTGAGAAATATAAATTATTTTATTATATAGTAATACATTTTCTATCATTCTTGAGTATAATTTATAGCAGAGGTGTTCTAGAGATGCACTAGGTCCAATATAATGATATTAGCACTAGCGCAATATGGCTGTATTACTCCGTTGGCAGTTTTTATATACAATAAATATGTATAAACAACTTCTTAACATTTCATTTTATTCTTTTGACTGAAATATGATCAAGAAATGTTATTTTTTTACTCAGTCCTGTAAACTATGAGATGAATCTATTGGTAATATATTCCTTTGCCTTCACGGCAGGTTTCAATCACTCCACGGCTGGCGGATTAATAGCATATTTAAATTTATTCAATATGGATCGTTGTCCGATTAAGTCGTTTAATTTTCGATATCAGTCATTTGTACACTATGTTGAAATTCCCCGCTTATACATTTTTTTGCAGATCTATCAAAGCTTAGCTTTGCTTTTGTCAACTATCTAAATGACTTTGGTTCGGTGTTTTGTAAGGGTTTCACTTATTCTGCTCTGCTCAAAAGATAGGTGATGTCCTGTCCTGTTACTCTGTAATATCAAGTTTAAAATATAATTCACTGTGAAATTCAAAATGTTCAACATTACTGACTTTGTTCTGTTAGCGTAAATATCATTATTCTTGTTGTTGAGACCATTCAGTGCTGCTCTAAGGTATGCTTACCATTATTAAAGACCTTTTGGGTAATCTTTTTGAGTATTTACTATAGGGGGTTATACGGTGGTGCATTTCTTGCGTTTCACCATATCTATTCATTTTCTATTGTTCCGACAATTCTGTTTTTGTTTACAAAACAACAAGTCTGCAGTATGAAAATTTACATTTCTGAACGTCTCCGTATTTTCAACGAAATATATAAAAAGAGCGAGAAACGGGGAACAATATCGGCGGATATTGCATATTTAAATTCTATTGAATTGAATATGCGATGTTAACGGCATACGTTTTGAACCCCGCAAAATAGTTTGTTTGTTTGTTTGTTTGTTCGTTTGGGTTTAACGTCCGAGCAGCAATATTTCAGCTATATTCAGACGATGAACATGAAATTGATGATAAAATGAACATGAAATGGTGATGAAATGAAAAAGGGATGGGACACAAGGACAATGGGGTCAGGTTTTTCCGTATTATAGCCTGACAACCCAAGCATGCAACACGCCAGGGGTACCCCATTCTACCACCTGGGGCACACATCCCAGAGCGCTCTAGCCCCCAGCACTATTTAGTTGCCTTTTACGACAAGCTTAGCGCTGCTGCAGGCCTATTCTTTTAACACCCGGACCTGCATGGGGCCCGCAAAATAGTCGATGTCAAAGCATTCATGACAGTTTGACAAAATTTAAAACCACTGGGAAGTTTATATGATTGAAGGCGATAAGGAACATGCTTCATCGTTATCTTTTCACCGTAAACGAGCGTAACGCAACGAAACTCGCCCTTACAGGACCTACTGCGACAGATCGTTAGGGAAAGCAGGCAGAAATGATTTATAATAAGTGCAAGTGCAAATTATAGAACCTATTCATTGCTATCTATTTCCCAGTTCACATCTTCACTAGAAATGTCAACAATATTAACACAACATTTGCCATATGTGTTTTGAATATGTAATACAAATATTAAACCTATGATTTTTCAACACTGTATACTTCTATTCCCTATACTCAGTTAAAATCCCGACTAAAAAACATTATACATCGTTGTTTTTTTTTTTTAAAGATGGTACACCTAGATACAAGTAAATAGTTCTTGGTAGAGATTCCTCATACTTTGTAAAGAATAATTCCAAATAATCTTCCAAATATACAGAGGAAGATATTTACAAAATGCAGGAATTTTTAATCGACAACATATTTGTCCGGTGTGGTGGACGCATTTTTCAACACACGGTCGGCATTCCAATGGGAACAAATTGTGCTCCTCTTTTTGCTGACCTATTCCTTCACTTTTATGAGGTGACTTCATAGTTGATCTGATACGAAAGAAAGAATATCGTTTAGCTAGATCCTTTGATTTCAGTTTCCGCGATATAGATGATGTATTATCTTTAAACAATCATAATTTCGGGGGTTTGATACATCGCATCTAACACAAAGAACTTTAGATAAAGGATACTACAGACACTGTGAGGCCAGCCTCATATCTTGACCTACACATAGAAATCGATGGTTATGGTGCTAGAAGATTTAAGTCATTGCTTCGGAAGTTTTATGGTCATCATCATGAACTCGTGGATCGCTACGGTATATTCATCTGCGCCATGAATTCGAAAACTGATTTGTTCCGATTGTCATAATTTTTCTTTCCTCTTTCGTCTACTCCGGACTTGAATTTTCATGAGCAACTTGGCGAGTGTTCCTAGAAAAAACAGAGGACGCTTACGCTACCGGTGCACATTGTCCATGCTCTCAGTTTTTAGTGGAGTCCGAGTTGATCATTTGCTTTATTACTTTGTATATATGTTCTTTGTTGTGTCTGTCTGTTTTCCATATCTGGTCTTTGTCCCTGGATTACATTCTTTTGATTACCGCTATAACCTTGATTCCCTTGATTACTCTTGTGCAGTACCTCCGATAAGCAGATTAATGCGACAGCAGAGGAACATCCAGAGATTGTAAAAAGGAATGGATCGGCAGAAAAATGACATTCCATGCTATTACATGTAAAAGCTCGTTTTTGTGCTGATTTTGCACGCAAAAAGCAATAAAAAGGGGTCCTTAATCTCGGTACAACCAGTTTCGCCCATGCGACAGTAGATTTAAATTAAAGATACAGTTTATAGATTATATGATAAGTCGAGTTAATTTTCAGTTAACTTTTTCCAATAAAAGGGGGGGGGGGGTTCTTAACCCCTGTACCACCAGTTCCGCCCATGCGACAGTAAATTAAAATTCAAAAACATATTTTTAGCATAGGTGATAAGTCACGCTAATTTTCAATTGAATATTGCCTGCATGCATACAGGCGTTTAATTTTCTCAACCTTAAAGTTTTAAAGTGAAGGGTTGGATAAATGTCATATCTATAAAGGTTTTGTAGTTAATTTATAGAATAAAACACATTTTTATGAAGCACATGATATATTTTATCGCAAACGTGCAGAATCCTAAATGCCACTAAAAGTCAAACACCTGTTTTTTTTTTTTTTATTTTTAAACGTCAAATGGCAGGGCGATCACTCGACATTTTATATCAAAACTTGATTTATTGCATCGAAAATTAATGTGTATCTAGGGTATTTCTATATATATATA
Organism: Perna viridis; assembly: GCA_037379345.1. Classification (NCBI taxonomy): domain Eukaryota; kingdom Metazoa; phylum Mollusca; class Bivalvia; order Mytilida; family Mytilidae; genus Perna; species Perna viridis. The sequence continues at coordinate 26,841,385 of CM074517.1, read as the reverse complement.
TATTTAATCTCATGATAAAATACAGAGTCTAAAGCTAACATTTAGACAATAAGACTGGAATTGGTTCATGGAACTGATATTGTTCATGCAAGTTAACACAACCAAAATAATAATTTGAAGTACGCCACAGTAAACAAGTAAACAAGTAACTAGCTAAAACTCCCGCAAAATCAAATGAATTTTTAAATGTAACTAATTAAACTATTTTTTTGTTTTGTTTTTTCCATTCGATTCTCTTTTCGGATACTTGAGTGTAGATTATTGAGTCTAAACACCGCGCATTGGGGTATTACGTTAATAATTTCTGAAAAAAAATAAAATGATTTATCAAAATTGATTGTTCAATGAAGTAACATACAAGAAAGAAAACAAATAAGAATTATGCATCACAGTAGGACTCTGTCGGTATGTTGATTAATTCGGTAGTATTCTTGTTCGATGTTTGTCATGTAATTCACCTTCATTACCATCGTTGAAAATCATTCTTGTTTTTTTTTTTCCTTTATAATGTTATTTTTGTATTGATCCTGGTAACTATAAGATATTCATTTTAATTGGAAATCACCGGTCATTTTTACTTTAGTGAGAAAACCCCGTGTGTAGATTTTAATATAATACTAATATAAACTATTTTTTCATCTTGATGACACTAACAAGAAGTATTAGAGAGGGTTGGGGAATTTTCCAAAATACATTTAGACAAATTCTTTAAAACATATCCAAATAACAACTCCATGATATCCTGTATAATATAACACATATTGTTTGCAATTGAGGATGATATAATAGATTAACTCACTCAGAGATCGTCTATGGCGATCTTCATACCTCTTCCGGTAATTTAGTATACCACCGTCAACTGCATGCAGTAGGTGTATAATAATATACTTTCATAATAGTAATTTGCCGAGTCTACTCTATATTGTGTAAACTTGTAAACGTGTTTACTTTGTAATGTGTCCTTAGTGGGAATAACAATTTTATACATATAACCACCTGAAGCTTAAATACACATTGACTGAGAATTCCATACGTCATATGCGCTTAATGTCTTTTCCACTTGCTCAGAAATGAGATGATACTGCCAACTTTTAACTGTGATGCCTATGAACAAACATTCAGTCTTCTCAATTTTTTTTTCATACCTTGCCTTCAAAATGTTTTTTTTTAAGTGACGCTCCTGCAGTTTGTTTTCAAAGAAATAAAAAATCCAAAATACTTTGATTGTTTCTATTCAGGTAATATCATGATATATAAGAAATTTTGAATAGTAAATAAAGCAATAAATTAATGGGCGACAAAATAACATTATTAACGAAGGGTACGTACGAAATGTTTACACAATTTTCAGTCAAATTAATAAAAGGCCTGGTTTGTAAAGACATACCATATTTTTATTTTATTTTCAAGGATATAAAAACAGTTAAACCTTAATTTTTGCATTATTTCTTACTGTAATTATGATCATCCCCACTTCACAAATCAGACGATTTCTGTAGGTACGTCCGTTCGTCAATTCAGTGGAAATCTCTCGTTATACTAATAAATGACTTGAACGTACGTTTTATCTAAACAAAGAGAACTTTTTATCCATTGGTATATCACCGTGTCATAATTAATGCGAAAAATCACTCTTGTAATTCGTACATGTGCAGAAAACGCATATGTTTACCTAACGTAAGACGGAACAAGGAAACGTACAGTTGACGACATGATGTCGCTGTTAAAATCTTAAATAAACGGAATCACATTTATTCGATAAAATTATACTCTAGAATGCTTTCGGGGAATTTAACATTGTGACATATTTTCTTTTTTAATATTCAATTTATCAGTCCTTTCTCTTAGTTAGACATTTTTTTTCTGTATGGTAAAAAGATGTCTGTAATGTGGCTCGTACCAATTAATATAGACGGAGACTAATAAATATTGTGACCACTATTTGATCTGTAGGAGACCTTTAATATTTGATATTTACCTTCAATTTTGTTGTTTTAAGACTTAATCATCATGATCATATTCAAACTAAACAAATTTGTATAATACTTTCTTCCATTCTAAGTTGGTGATTAAAAATGCACACGACTATTTCACATTTTACAATATTTCTACTGATTTCATGGGCGAAACAGATTCTCCTACATCATATACTTGAATTAAAATAGTTTTCGACAATCTATGGTAAAAGCTTGCATGTTGAAAATCCTAAATTTACCATTTCAAGCGAAGAAACAGCTTATACTTTCTTAAGACAACTGAGACTTGTTTCTGGCGGCATCCATCAAGCCTGCTCTTTTCGGTGAGCTATCTGCCCACTTTCCATGTGCAAAATTCGCAAAATATTGATATACTAAGATAATACAAGGAGTGTACCTAAAAAACTATATCTATATATACTTTTGTAGTTGTGCTTCCTTGTGAAATAAGCAATTAACAGAGACAACAGCACGCACTTTCTGTCAATTATTTATTCCATCCTAAATTTTTTTTTAAATATCTTTTTGTTCTCTTTTAAATTTGAATAAGTTTGGTCGACAATTTTTTGATAGCATGACAGGAAAGCGTTAAGAAAAGAAAGTTCAGCACTGCCTCTAAAAATGGAATACATTATATAAACAGAAGCTCAATGTGTTTGTGTAGTTATGATGAGAATCGTGCTTACAATTTTGAATTAGCAAGTGGTCCTTTACATATTGCAAACACAGGGAAAAAAATCATCGAACTCGTAATAAACTGTCTATAGATCGTTCCTAAAATATATATTGTGATGCGTATATTCATGAATCATTCCTTTTAACATTGTTTTATCAATGTCAAAGCCTACATTAGGCAACACTGTCTTAGATAATTTAGAACCGGTAAATTACTTTACTTCCCTGTTAACGAAGTTGCATTATTGAGTTCAAAATGTATCAAATTGATATCTACAGGAAAAATATTGCATTTTTGTTGCATGGACTAGTTAGCAGAAATTAGCTAGCATTTATTTTATATTATCTGTTATGACTTTGCTTCAGCGAAAAATGAAGATCTATCACAAATTTAAATTCTACCAAATTAGTTTAATATGCATGAGCGTGATTTGATTGAACAAAATTACTAAATTTGACACTATATTTAGGTACATATCATTTCGAAACTTGATATACATTGATATAATACAATGGCTCCTTGGGACGACACTGCTTATCTGTTTTAGTTCTATTAAATGTATCTCCTAATACGCAAAAACATTATTTCTCAAAACCCGTTTAATCAGTTGTAAAAACGTAAACAAATTTATTGTTCAAAAACAGACAGCATAAGTTGAGCTATGTTGTGGTTTAAAATAAAACGATGTTGGTTGTCACTGACAGTTCTCAACCTTAGACGAAGTTTTTCATGTTTAAAAAATGTCGATGTCAAATGTTATCTGTGACTTGCAACTTCGCCTTGAGTTTGTGAATCTACCCAACATGCATTTGTCTATCTACATATGCACAGTACTCGAAAATCTCAATGTTACGGACTAATGATATGTAAAAGAAACACCGGAATCATAACCCAGGTGCTACCTGTATTAGCACTTCCTGTATGCTATAGAAATTGAAATATTAAATTAAAAAAAAACCTCATTTTCATAGAATTAGATGCTAAGGATTTCGTTATGGAAAATATCGAATTTTCCGTTCATTTCAGTCATAGTTTTAAAAGTTAACACACCTGAATGTTTAATTTGTATTTCATAAAAATTAGAATGTTTTTCCTATGATACACATTGGGGGCGGGGGGAGGGGGCAAAACACGTTATGCCACAAAACAATGTAATGAAAGTGCATATGAAGTAGGGGAGGGGGCATACAGATCAGCACAGATATCGCTAAAACTCAAGAAAAGTTACAAAAATATCATATATATTATACGTGCATGTTTTTTTTTAAATCCAGTATGTAAAAGCAAGTTATCAGTACAGGGCAATACGTTATCAGTCAGGGCTGAAAATTAATTTTAATCATAAATACGGCGTCATTATTATTAAAAAGTTCAGTTTTATATTTAGCTTTTGGTTCTTTTCTATAATCAAACGTTAAAGAAGTTGGTCTGGTAAAGACAAAATTTGGCATCAAAAACAAAGTCTACATCAAGAAAATTTTATGATGTTTCTCCCATCCTTTCATGTGTTTTATAGTTAATTTAAAAGGTTATGGTAATAATTTGAACATATACGGTCATAAATGCCCTTCAAACCTGGCTGAAATTGGAATAAAAAATATGTTAAAAAGGCTGGAAAATATCAGAGTTTGTGTAGTTTTTCACTCTTGTAACAATGGCCACATGCGTGCACATTCTCATGCTTAATATATTTTGTGTATAATTGTCAGTTACAACTCTAAAGATATCTTGAGTGAACAAATGTGTGGTCACTTCTGTTTCACACAACAACCGCCTTAAAAATTGCAGAAAAGTTTAAATTTCAAGGTTTTTGTAAACTTTACATAAATCCATACTGTTATTTCAGGAATAACGTCATAAATCTCTTAAAAAAACATCTTGTATTCAGTGTTTTTGACAATTTTACAAAACTACTACTATCTAGAAATTCGTTTTAATCAAATTATCAAAAATGCAAACATTATGAGGCCAAAAGCGGTCCTTACATAACTTATCATCTAAATTGTAGTGAAAACAATTGTACAAATACTTTAAAATATTTTACCGCATTATGGAATTTACAATTGATTATTCCTTGAAATAGAAGTTACAATGTCAATGACTAAATCGTTTTTGCTTTTGTTCAACAACCATGTATACAACATACATTATATAGTTATTAGTGAAGAATATAGTCAAGGGACAAAGACAAGACATGAAAAACAGACAAACACAACAAAGAACATGAAATAACTAAAAAGATACATACAAAGTAACAAAAGTAAATGAGCAACTCGGACTGGGAGCTTGGAACAGGTGCACGGGTATGGTAAGCATCCTCATCTTTTATGGAAACACCCGCCGAGTTACTCATTTGAAGGCTATTATCTCTATCTAAATTGTCAAGTGAAGATTTCGCTACCTGTATCGACAAAACATAACATACAATACAGTTGAATCCAAAATAAAGGGACATAATTATGTACATGACATTGAAATACAGTAGAAACCATTCGATTTTCAGTGTGAATCATAGCATAAGAGAAGACCAACTGTAATGAATAATTAAATATTTCATCACATGAGCAAATAAATTACAAAAATAAAAATAAATAGCCATTTTGGAGGTGTATCGCATATTACAGAATTTGCATGATTCTTCGCTGGAGTACTACTTAATTATTGCAAAACCCAACATCTAAGCTGGTTGCGAAAATTTCTGAATCGTAAGATAAATAATATTGTCTCTACCGAAGGATTCAGAACAATGAAAATATTTGTAAATTCTATGTTCTATTTTCTGTGTATATCACAACATCCAGTGTCAAACGCTGAAAGAATGTTTATAATGATGCTTGGGATAACACAGATGGCGGTAGCAAGGAAAACAATGATTATTGTGATCAACGATCGTTTAAATCTTTTTGTTTGTTTCGTAGATCTATTCAAAGCATTAGAAGTGGTACTGATAACTGTGTTGGTCGTTGTTCTCGGATGAGCAATCCGGTCTGTCTCAGCTTCATTCAGGGTGTATACATTGATTGATCAGTTAGGTATTCAGCAGCTATCGCTGTTTCATTGCTGGCTAAATTGGGTCACGATAAAGCAATGCGATCAGAAGTGCTGTGATTTTGCTTTGAGTACTGTCTGGGACCCCCTAATTGTAGAGCTTTGTTTCTGGTCTCCAATTTCAAGCAGACGCATATATTTATTATTCGATCCTAAGTAATAAAATTAAGATGAGTCTTTTGCGGGCAACTAGAATTTCATACAACCAATAATTGTATCCTAAGAAATCATTGAAGGAACACGATGATGGTTCGTAATCAGCTAACAAAAACTCCAACTCAGCAATACATCGTCTCCTAAATAAACATTTTTCAATCAACATTTCTTCAATGTAAAATTTACAATCAAACGCCACTTTTGATTGACAGAAAAGAAGTATAGTGTACTTGCGAAATAAAGCGGGGCATTGGTAAACTTAGAACATCCAAATAAACATATTAATATAAACATAAGAAGCAGGAATATTGCGGAATATCGTATTAGAATCGCTTGCCAGATTTGATAAAATTATTCATGCAGCTGGAACTAATATTTTTGACTTGACAAATTACTCAAGTATGAGAAAATCCTTTACTGTTGGAAACGTCATCAATTAAAATAAAACTTTGATTGGAAATTAAGAATATTCTCAGATTTCAGTATACTTTTGTGGAACCGGGTCCTGGTTATCAATATTTGAGAATTTAATGTACCCGGACTAAAATACGACAAAATTATAAATCGATGGAAAGCTAGTTTAATGATCTATTGACACATAGATGTCGTACGCAACAAATATGCTCACGTCGGTAAACAAATGGGGTAAAAATCATGATTGTGTTGTTTGTATGACTTACGTTTGATGGTAGGAATATTCCATACGTTTTAATTTAGATCAGCTCACATTCTGTCATATGCATGAATCAATCGCTATTAGTAAGTAGAGCTAGCCATCCGGAGCAGTGTTTAATAGGCATGCCAACATTTTTCAAATTCTAACAGTTCGAAATGTAAGGCCGACATTGACAAATGAGGTAGTGCAATTGTACAATTGAAAGTAAAAAATCAAGTCTTATATAACCCTAAGCTCTGTGAAATTCCTTTTTTTAACGAATAGGTGATAAGTACAGGATATTGTCCAATGTGCCGCTGTTTTTTCACATAACACCAATGAAACAACGCATTATACTATCATAAATGGTATGGCATTGGTTCTTGTCAGTCCGAATCGCCGATATTCGTGTTAAACATATATATTTACCGGTGTAAGCTTAATGAAAGAACTTCGTACTTTCATTTTATCGCGGTACCAGTATTTAAAAAGCTCCTGGCAAGCTAGAAACTGCATCACTGACATTTTCGATGATCATTTTTATTTTTTGGTGTCCAAACAATAGGTTTAATTGTACTCAGAAGTATTGTCTTCTCCCTTTCAAAGGATAAATTTGAGAAGTGAGCACAAAAAGGAGACACTTTTGCCCATGTTCCTATCTAGATTTGATCAAGCTTTGTAATTGTAATTTCATAAAAAATGAACCGTTTTTATTGTCGTTGTCTTTGCGATTGCAGTACAGTATAGGTATGAACATATATAAGGCCTTTACTGTTATTACCTGACAAAAAGATGGACCCCGGTCTTCAATTTAATAAATTACTAGCATATTTTAAGGACAAAGCCTTTACTCTCTTTGGGCGTATGTTACCCATGTGCACGTCTAAAATGAAGTGTAGAATTTATTATAAACATACAATTATATATATACATATATACATATATACGATAGACTTACATTGTCTGAGATAGGATCATTTATTCAACATATGTTCAATAAAGGCTGAGAACACTACGTGGGTATGTTACGGAGTGTCTTGTCCATCTGGTTGACGTCGAAATACGATACGTTTTAAGTTGGGATAATGTTTTCCCGAAGTAACCAAAATCTTTTTAAATAACACATAAGAACATATTTAGTGTAAAATAAAGTCCTCAGTTCTTTTAATCTATGATATTAACGATTGAATAAACCCTCATCTTAATACAGAAACACAACATAACAAAACTGACAGCATTTTTATATCGATTTTGACGTCACAGAGAAGCTTGAAACGTCAGAGCATCTGTAGTGAACAAATAAGATGTCATGTTTGCATTTACCGAGACATTACACTTCCATCATCGACGAATTCTGAAGTCATTCATGTTACCAGTAAAACAATTCTCCAAGTTTTGGTAAGTTGTACCTTAAATTACCTTTGTTTTAGTAAATGGCGGTTGTAATTATGTGCGGGACTGCATGAGTCGGGCTTCATTCATCACTGACCTACTAACATACATCTAGCAACTGTCATGATCAGAGTTTCAAAAATCTTCATCTGCCGAAATGTGTATTGAAATAATAAATATATTAAAACCCGATCGCAAATTTGTAAAATTGATACTAGAAAATGTCTGTTTATGTAATCTGTTTTAAATAGTTTTAATCAACTTGTAAAGTACTTTTTTTGAAACGTGGACGTGTTTTTCAACAAACGGTCGGCATTCCAATTGGAACAAATTGTGCTCCTATACTTGCTGACCTAATCCTTTACTCTTATGAGGCTAACATATAGTGATTTGATCCGAAAGAAAGCATATCGTTTGTCCAGATCCTTCATCTCAGTTTCCCCAATAAAGATGACGTATTATCTTTAAACAATCTTAATTTTGGGGATTTGATACATCGAATCTACCCCAAAGAACTTGAGATAAAGGATACTACAGACACTGTAGAGTCAGCCTCATATCTTGACCTACACTTAGAAATCGATCGTAAAGGAAAACTATTGATCAAACTTTAGGACAAACGTGATGACTTTTCATTCAGAATTGTCAACTTTCCTTTCATCTTTGGCAACATTCCTTCAGCACCTGCGTATTGAGTGTTCATATAACTCATACGTTATGCCAGAGCTTGCCGAAATTTCGCAGACTTTTTGTATCGCGGTAGAACACTAACAAATAGGCTTCTGAAACAGGGTTATGTTGCTACAAGTCATCACTACAGACGTTTTATGCTCGTCATCATGATCTCGTGGATCGTTACGGTGTATCCATCTGCACCATGAAAACTGATTTATTCAACAGATTACAGTTTTTCTTTCCTCCTTTGTCTACCCCGGACTTGACTTTTTATGACCAACTCGGCAGGTGTTTCTAGAAAAGCAAATGACGCTTACCCCGCCGGTGCATCTGGTCCATGCTTCCAGTTTTTATTGGAGTCCGAGTTGCTCATTTGCTTTTGTTAATTTGTATGTATGTTTTTAGTTACTTTATGTTCTTTGTTGTGTATGTCTGTTTTCCATGTCTGTCATGTCACAAAAACGGCACGAACAAAATAAATTCCCCTATATTTCAAAAACAAATCCATCCCAATTATGTCATACACCTATACTTCTCCCATTGCATCCAACATTTTCAATTATAAAAGGCTATTGCAGAACCTCGAGATTGAGAACTTCAAGGCTTAACCACCTGACTGTTCTTGCAAAAACTCTCCATTCAAATATGGTCCTTCTGGTCACGTCGTTACGGGATATTTAACTATCATCGAAAACGAATATCTGCGTAATATCCTTTCTAAAGGTCCCAAGTACCGTGAACCACGCTCCATAAATTGGAATTATAACTTTAAAGTTCTTATGGATGCCGTCAAGGACTATGCAAGAAAATGGATAAAACGAGAACAAGAAGACATTGATTCTCTGTCAGAGTGGCTAAAGGCCGTGAGGTCTTTAATTTTGTAACGAATGATAGTTTCAAGTAGGTCACTGAGTGCCAAAGCTACATCAGTTTTCACAGACACCGATGTAGCAAAAACATTGTCTACTATACATGACATGTTGTCTACCAGAAGACAAAGCCAAAAACAACATTGTTTTTGTCTGCAAAACGTTTTACATTTAATGTTTATTATCAGAGCTAGACGTAGAAAATAATAGCACTGATAAGACCTATACTGCTACCACACTCTCCAAAGAAGAGATTGTGGAAAACCATAAATCTGTGCTATCCTCTTTTGGTCTCTCTACTAAGGACGATGATTGTGATTTACCGTCTATGTCATGGATTCCTAAACTCCACTAGAATCCATACAAACAACTTTTCATATAGCTGGATCTGCAAAATATACCACCAAACCTCTTTCAAAACTTTAAACTTCTATACTCACAACTGTCAAAGAGGGTTTGCAGTCCTACTACAACACTTGTTACTCCCGTAATGGTATTAATTCAATGTGGATCCTAAAACAATCGAAAGATCTTTTGGAGACAATCAGTTCAAGACTACTATCTGAATAAAATAGCATTAAAACCTATGATTTTTCAACACTGTATACTTCTATTCCCCATACTCACTTCAAACCCCGACTTAAAAACATTATACATCGTTGTTTTTCCAAAAAAGATGGTACACCTAGACACAAATATATAGTTCTTGGTAGAGATTCCTCATACTTTCTAAAAAATAATTCCAAATCATATTCCAAATATACAGAGGAAGATGTTTACAAAATGCTGATATTTTTTATCGACAATATATTCGTCCAGTGTGGTGGACGTGTGTTTCAACAAACTGTCGGCATTCCAATTGGAACAAATTGTGCTCCTTTACTTGTTGACCAATTCCTTCACTCTTATGAGGCTGACTTTATGGCTGATTTGATCCGGAAGAAAGAATATCGTTTGGCTAGATCCTTTATTCTCAGTTTCCCCTATATAGATGACGTATTATCTTTAAACTATCCTAATTTCAGCACCTGCGTACAGAGTAATCATATCACAACTCATACGTTGTGCCAGAGCTTACTATATCTGCGCAGACTTTTTGTATCGCGCTAGACTTCTTACAGTTAGGCTTCTGAAACAGATTGTGTTGTCACAAGATTCAAGTCATCTCTAAAGAAGTTTTATAGTAGTCACCCTGAACTCGTTGATCGTTGCGGTGTATCCATCAGCATTTGTTCATCGTGTCATAGTTTTCCTTTCCTTTTTCGTCTACCCCGGACTTGACTGTTTTTTGAGCTACGCGGTATTTCTAGAAAAGCTGAGGACGCTTACCCTACCGGTGCACCTAAAAAATGCTCCCAATTTTTAGTGGAGTCTGAGTCATTTGTTTTTGTTTCTTTTTTGTGTATAATTTTAGTTACTTCATGTTCTTTGTTGTGTATGTCTGTTTTCCATGTCCTAAATCATCTTTAGGTGTTAGATTCATCATTCATTCAATCTAAAAGTTATCAAATTTATCGATATTAAGAAGAGTAAGCAAAGTACAAGGAAAACTATCGATTATTGCATTTAAGGTTAGCCATTGAGCAACGGTTGTCGAATCTCCGGACACATACTATCTTTATTAATATGGGATATGCTAACAAACGAGGCAATAAAGATAGGAATTCCTAAGTTGGATCATTTGCCCATTTTGTCCAAGTTTTTGCACAAATTGACTAAATTTTCCAAAAATAGGGGTTAGAACCCCATGAGTATCTGCCATGCAAAATTCAAAACGATTTGCATATCTACTGTTGAGTCTAAGAGTTTTTGTTCAAAATGAAGAATGAAAGAGGAATCAATAACTTAAATACTGACTTAAAGTGTATAATGTAGTAGTCACATTTTATTTCATGCATTGTACTATAATTTATGTTACAAGTCATTCAATGCAACTGTTTGCTGTGAATTCTGGTTTAAAATATGGTGAAATTAAAAGTTGATCTTCTCAAGTGTGTGTGTGTGGTTTCTACTTCGGAATTGCAGACGCATTTTTTAAACAATATCTCTCCCGCATGTATTTTGTAACTGGATGTAAAGACAGGTCTATGAACCACAGGTTGTATCATACAAAAAAAAAGGGCTATTATAAAAAGGTGTTTGTAAAACGGAGTAAACCTTTCTAATCCATTAAATTTAGTTTCAGTACAGTTTAGTTTAGTGAGATGTATATAGACTCTCGAGGATAACGTAGATACGGTGCGTGAAGCAAATTTCATATTAGGAGTGGATTGTCATGTTTTGGGAGACTAATTTTGGGCCTATTTTTTCAGGAAATTTCGGGTTAAAAATAAAGTTTCACGTGGACTTTTGGGTCGTTCAGAAATTTTGTCTGGCAGATTGAAATCATTTTAAGATTAGACAGACTTTTTGAGTATATATCACAAATATTACAGAGATGAATGAATTAGGCACTAATCTGTTAAATGTTTTTGGATACAATTTCATCTCCTCAGACGTCGATTAGTTTTATATTGTAAAAGGGGCTGGAATTTGAAAAAGGCGATCTTCCCATAGAGCAACTGGGTTGTGTGCCCCAGGTTGTGGAATGGGATACCCCTGGTGGGTTACATGCTGGGCTATATTACGGAAAACCTGATCGCAAACCGTAGTGGTGCACCGTGTTGGGAAAGATGCCACGTTTCTCGCACATTGAAGAACCCTGCTGTGGTACTCGATAGGAGTAGGAACCTTTGCGCACCGCCACAGGAAGCTAAATTTCCCGACCTTACCCATTCCTCCCCTTATTCTAGTGCCAATCAAAATTTGTTGACCCTATAATCCTTGTGTCCTATCCCATTTATAATTTTATCATCATTTCATGTTTATTTTATCATCCTTTTCATGTTCAACGTCTGAATATATCTAAAATATTGCTGCTCGGGCGTTAAACCCTAACAATCAATCAATCTGTCATGACTACTATACTGTTATTTTTACTGCATTTGGTGACACGTGCATTTCCCTGCTTACTAGGGACAAGTTTTCAAGATTTTTCAACAGTACTACATGTACATGTAAATCGGGATGAGAGGGAAAGAAAGGGAGTACATGTATATGACAAAAAATGCTTAGTATTCTTGATGCTTTGATTAACAGGTGCGTTTTATACATTTCATTTATTTTTTGGGACACGTATGTTTAACAGATACATGACGTAATTAAACTTGTCTGGAAGGTGTGTTTATTGGATTTTATGTTCCGAGCTTGTTTCATGTAATACAAAATGTACATTGTAACCGTGTTCCCTATGGACATGCTACATAGTAATAATACAAGTAATCATCGCATTTATTATTTAAATTTTATTTAAATTTTAGGTCTGTGTAAGTAAATATATTAAATGATCTACTTTTTAGTGATATTTCTGAATAATTATCCATGATGCTAATTTTCGAAACGCATATAGCCAATACCGTATTATGTATTTTTCACGATCACCATGCACATAACCGACGTCTCCCTCTAATTTTAGGTAAATTGAACAAGCGCATTTCTTAGGGGAGTACGAATACGGAAATTGAATATAATACTTTAAGAATAGTGAAGGACGTATGATAATTTTTTTCTTTATTTTTACACTTATTCATTGTTTGTCGTTTTCATGCTATAAACGCTTATAAATTTAAAAATAAAAAAAAAAAAAGCGCGATACTTAAGTAGCTTTTTTTTTGTCTCCCAAGAAGAAAAAAATAGACATATATTATGCGTTATGCATGTATCATAGACATTAAGAGGTAAGGGTTTATCTCTCTTGCATTCCTCTGTATATCGTGACCATTTGTAAACTGTTTTTCTGTCACAAGCCACGAAAGTAGATACTACTAGTAGGTTAAAAAACTCCTGTAATGGTTTGTTATTAACTGAAACAAGTTTACTTTGTAAAAGGTCGAGTTATGTTGTTCTCACCTTTGGTTAACCAAAACAATTCAGGACAGTACAGAGCAACTGGGTTGTGTACCCCAGGTGGTGGAATGGGGTATCCGTGGGATGTTACATGCCGAGGTCGTCCGGCTATAATTATAAATATAATTATAGCTGAAATATTGCTGCTCGGGCGTTGAACCTCATCAATCAATCAATCGATCAATCAACCTATCACGGTCTTCGACAGGGGATGACAGTACATGCTAGGTGAAGAGTAGTTACTGTGAACTCCTGTCATCACCTGTCTTAATTCATGATTAATTAATTCGTTTTCCCACAGTCATTTACCAGAAACTAACAGTAGACAACAGGTCTAAAATCACTGTCTCTAGGATGGACAGTACTATTTTGATTCATAGTGCTTTGTGCGCAATTTGTTTGTAAAAATATAATTTGTTTAAGTAAGAAGAAAGCAAAATATTTCAAGGCTTTTCATTGCATAACTTTTTTTGACCGTGTTGCACTCGGGTAGGTTGGCTCATAGAAGTGAGAATGTCGGTCGAGTGGATTGGCGGAGGGCAATTGGAAAAAAATGGTTCGTAACATTTTTTTAACTACTGAAATTGTATCTTACTTTGTACAAATTTGAATCACGTAGAATTTACCTTATCTGGACTTTCTATTTCTCCAATCTATAAGTCATAGTCTAAGTTATCGTTGATGCTTTACTAATATCATTTTAAAATTTATACATGTTTGTTATTTCATGGTGTATCATCAAAGAGTGCAATTAGTTTGTACAAAAATAATTTGTTCTACTTTTAAATCCTGGTTTCGTTATCTAGCTTTTATTCTTTAGAGTAAATTGCTTAATTCATTTTTTGACCATGTTTCACTCGTGTAAGTAGGCTTATGGAAGGCTGAATGTTAGTCGAGTGGATGGGCGGCGGACATTCCTGGAAATATTTGCGTAACATTGTCTGAATTATTGAAATTGTATTTTAACTTGTGCAAGGTTGAATCGCGTAGAATCAACCTTACCTGGACGTTCTATTTTTCCAATGTATAACTCAAAGCCAAAGTTATTGGTGATGCTTTTATAATATCGTATTCAAATTTATATATGTTTCTTTTATTTCGTGAGAGGTCATCTCAGTGTTAATTTATTTATCATTGCTTGTAGAGTACTTCATTCCGAAGGAGTACATACATGAGTGGCAACTATCACCTATGGCAAGATGGCATACGGTGATGACAACCTTCAGCCAAATCTAATGAACGTAGACAACCTTTAACACGTCTAAACTGAAAGGTAACGAAACGTAGTAGAAACGATGTGATACGTACAGGAAACGTGTGAATAGGTTTTACTACGTTCATTCTACGTTTGTTGTACGTTTCGCTACGCTGTTTGTTTATGTTCCGCTACGCTTTGATACTTATGTACTAGGTTTCTAATACAGTTCAATTTTCGCTACGTTTTTTTTTATTTATAAAACATGCGGGCAGCTCCGGTTTTGAACTACATGTCTCTACTTTTATTTACGTTTCTACTACGGTTTGATATGCTTCGCTACGCTTTCAAAATACAGTAAAACATAGCTCTTGAAACATCACAGTGTGATTGTGGCTTCACAGAGCCAACAGAAGAGAGCTGAGAAGAATTGGTTTATTTGCATATCTAATTTGTTACGACTTGTTCTTAAGCGGACAACTTTAAGTGTAATAATTTAAAGAACCCGAGTCTACTTCTGTGTCAAAAAGTTTCTTCACTTCCGTCAGAATATTTTAGCCATTCATAGTTCTGTCCTTGCATTCTACATATATAGGACGTCGCTGATACTGTGTCCATATTATATATTTGTTTATTGGCAAACGGGAACATTTCACAGAATATCTTTCAATACAGATAAAACACTTAAAAAGAGAGCAAACTTTCGACAGTAACGAAATTGAAAAGGAAATGTACTTAACGAAAAGGCATTGAAGATACAGAAAGACCGTCCTGATTATTTAAGTACTGACAGATATAACTTATTACATAATTGATACATGAATTTTTGTTCTTTTGTCGTTTGAGCAGGCACTGACATATTCAGAAGTTCAAAATAAAAAGTTCTGTTGACAATATAAATAACATGACTTCTGATGTTTTTGATGTTCTGTCTTGGTTTAGAATCTATGATACAGCTTGGCATTGTTTCTGAAGTATGCAGTCATTTAAACGGCAATGAAGAATATCTGACTACTTGTTAATTTGTTTCATTTACTAACATTTATAAGTAAAATAAACAATATTTCCATTAGGAAAATGACTTTCTTAAATATTACTATGTACAATCTTACCTGCCCTAATGGTCACCTCCAACCAGTAGTCACCTTCCTTAAATGCCCACTTCCAATCTCGTCCGGTTGTTTTCTCATAGATTATAACTCCAGTCAGCGGCCAACTATCTAAGTTTTTTTGTCCACATTTGGAACTTGATTTAAATCTACGATTTGTACACCGAAAACGCCCGTGAATTACAAAACAATATTACAGGTGTTAAAATGAGGTATCATGAGGAGTCAATGATAAATACATTTATACATTACCGTAATAGCCAAAAGATGTTGAAACATATTCACTGGAATGTAATACAAATGTAAATACTTAAATAATGTTTTAATTAATTTGAGACAAACAGGGTCAGATCAGTTCGGAAAATGTTTTCGTACGGCACGATGCCATAAAAATATTTTTCTTGTGCTTAACAAAGTACATACAAAAAGACACATGCATGAGAGGTCATTTTTATCAATCTTCAACGGTGACCACTTACTAGAGTGGTATTTGATTGAAATATTGCGGATAATTGGTTATTCTTTGAAAACAATATACAGCACATCGAAATGTGCAATATATATATGGCCTATTGGTTTAAAGCGCTGTACTTTATGAAGGCGGTGTTGCCATAGATGTCATAGCGATACGAGTTCGAGGACCGCAGAGGAAACGACCAAACAAAAATTTGCAGACGTTTGTATAATATTGATTTGTTGTGAGATACATCATTAATTTGATCCTCTATCATACATAATAACACCTAGATGAACTGTCTCGTACTACCATACATCGTGTACTAAGATACAGCCCTAGATTAATCCTACGAGGAGGAATGGCCCGGCCAGCGAAAGCTATATTATTATATATCCTAGCTGGCGCTTGACTTTTTGCAAGTGGTGTTGCCATAGATGTCACAGCGGAACGAGTGCAAGTCCCGCGGAGGAAACGACAAAGAATTTGCATCGCAAATTTGACTGTTCTAACATCGTTGGGAATTTTTTCTGCAATCAGTCTGCAATCGTAGTCATGTAACCAGGCGGTAAAATAAAACGAGTTCTATTCGAATTTAAAATTTCAAAAGGCCCCACACCTCCCCCCGCATTTAAAAATATATTTGCAAGCTTATGATTCAAATGGGAAAAACATAAGTAACTAATTGAACATTATGTTTTCATGATTATCCCGAGTGTCTGAAAACACGAACGCAATATCTATAAAACTAGATATAACACTCATTCATATCCAAGTGATTTGAAATTTTCTATAGAAAAATGCCACAAATGCACCATCGCATACTCTTTATAAGATAAGTAAAAACTCACATAAATGTCTAAAGGTCTAAAGATGACACTTCTTCAAAATAAACTAAACAGTCAAATGACGACACTAAAACACATAAATGACCAACATCTCCTGACTGTGGACGGGCGTTTTCAAATGACATATACGGTTATCATGTAACTCCTTCGTAATAGTAAAATTCTCTGTATTTTCATACAGCAAAACAACAAAACTGACATGTAAATTCCTCCAAATCAAGATTGTCACCATCATCACAGATATTATTTCTTCGGTTTCTTTGACTGAATTTATCATCGAAGGAGTTATTGAAAAAGACAATCGAAGATCATAATTTATTCAGAAGCAAAGAGAACCTAGTTTTTTTTTTTTATACGACACAGAAAGGTAAAATATGCACCTGTTTGAGGTAGTTAAACACATCAAATTTCGGATATGTTTCTAGTATTTCCAAGTTATAGACTCCGTTAACAGCATGATACTCAGTTGAAATGAAAGATTTCGCCATATTTTGAAAAGTGTTTGAAACGTATCGCTGGATTTTTACCGGATAATTTTCATTTGCAATATAGCGGGTGCTCTGTTGGAGCAGGAAATGCTTACCCTTCTTGAGCATCTGATGTCACTCCCGGTTTTTGGAGTTCATATTGCTAGTGCGTCAGTTTTGTTTTTTTTGCGTGACGTCTTGTTTCCTTACCTTTAGGTTTTTATGTAATATCCTTTTTATTCGGTTCACTACAATATGTAGGTAGACCGTCTCTGTTTCATGCGTTCACTTTTAGCCCATGTGTTTCGATTTTTACTCATTCGAGTCGAGTCATCCCACTGCTCACACGTCGATATTCTTTTTGCCGATATTAAAGATTGGAAAAGGTCCATGTTGTAATTACATTTTGATATAGAATACAATTCATGATATTAATTCAGATCCGCTTTCCTGCCTAATATCATAATTGGTTTAATTTAAGTATAAAATTATGTTCAAAAATCCATGCAATTTAATTAACCTTTTGCAACTGCAATTTTACCTCTCGATACATATAAAGGTTCGATATAGAAAATAATCGTCTACATCGTTGTAACGTAATCACGTTGTATAACGGAAAGCCCTTTTCACTATCTTCTTGAGATTTATAAGGGTTTTTTGTATTTCAGTTTTGAAATTTTAATTTCAGTTGTCCGGATAACAAACCAAAAGGATTACAGCACCTGATGAGAAAAAAAACTTTCCATTGTATTTAGTTAGGAACAATGGAGAAGATAACTAAGGATATTACATGGAGCAACAGGGAATTTGCCATATGGCGATGAAGATTGAGAATTGATATTAACAACGCACAAATTGATGATAAACAAATGTTTATTTTAATCACCAACGTAAAATCTTGTATTAAGTAAATAATGATAGTGAATAGCTGATTATTTTTTATGTGTACTTCGTGCTCAGAAAGTGCATAGTTTTTGACGAATGCAAAATATATATGGAAAATAGGGCGTGGAAGTGAATATTACGAATAGGACTTTGTGGATGAAGACTGATTGCAATTGGGAATAGAGAGTAGACGTCTTACTCAATACAAGAGCTATTATCGAATACTAAACTCATAAGTTGCTTGAAAAACTGTATATCTCAGAGATACATTGTGTATTGTATGGTAGGGTACTTTGAAATCAGTCTAGGTCAAACGACGGGTATGAATGACACATGTGATACTTATTGTGACATGATTTGTATTGCTATAAAACACTTGTTGTCCATTTACTTATGATGATGAAATAGATATACTTTACACCTTAACTGAAACATATGAAATCTAAAACATTCATATAAACTTCAACAAGTCAGTGGTAAGAAACTACAACCAAGGAATAAGCTAGTAAACTTGCCAGAAACAAAACATACGACAAAATCATGAACACTGTGTCAAGATTATGTGAAGCCTTCTTTCCTGTGGATTTGCTCTCAAAACAGATAATATTTACATAATCTTTATGATAAATATTTATACTCAGTATGGTGCCGACGACTATAAATCCACTGATCATCATGATTAAAATCATTACAAACATCAATAGACACACAGGCTTCGAAGAGACAGGTAATGATGATGAGACTAAGGTCAAAAATATCGCATACGATAATAAGATTGTCATCCCGAGTGAGACCCGTTCTCCGGATTCTACCGGAAGTAAAAATACTAACGGGTTCATAATACAGAACAATAATGTCGGTAAAATTATCATAATGAAGTAATACCAAGGTTCTCTTTCAATTGTTAATTCAAAAATAAATTCGCTAAGATACTTCTTAGACCCAAGATATTGTCTGGTACTTGTTATCACCCAATCAGAATTGTTTATCATGTAATTTAGCTCTGCATGCAAAAATAATGGAATGAATTTCATGCGAATTTCTGCAGCTCCCCACATGATAAAAATAAATCTGCAAGTTTGTGAATCAAATGGAAATATCAAAATATTCATTGGACATTTTGCTTTCATGATTCCTCCAGGTGTCCAAATAACTGTGCCGGAATACATAAGGACAGTGTAAAACATCGAGTCGTATCCGAGTGGCTGAAGATCTTTCATGCCATTTTGTAGATATACATATGGTAACCATATATCCTCAGATGTTATAGTAAAATTTAGTATATTTCCGAATTGAGAAGGTTTCCAGCTGAGATGTGGATCGGTCCACACTAAGCTTGTCACCATCGTTACTGATATTGTTTCTTCCGTTTCCTTGACTGAATTTATCACCAGAGGAGTTACCGACATAAACAATCGTAACTCACTAGAATCATTCGCCGACGGAAAGAATTGTTTGTGGTAGTTTTCGGTAATATTTTGATACAGATGTTTTAAATCCAAACTAATCTGATATGATTCATTTATCAGAAATACTAGATAAAGTATTGTGTTATGTAAGCTAGTCATTTTCATCATCTAAAACTGAAACATAATCAATGTTATTGTCCAAATAAATATGATGTCAATATATTTGTTACAATTATAAAATTTCTGCATTAGAATTCAACATATCTGCTTTATGTATTACGACGCTAACGGATCTCATTAATACATAACATTCCATCCGTCAAACATTAAATTTATTTTTTAAAACAGTGCTATTAAGTTCTAACACCAGTGTCATTTCAAATCAAATATTGTTCACAGTACGTGATTATTTCTTTGAAAAACAAATACTGTATATTGATTATCATTCTCTCATATACATTTAATGCAATTGTATCATTATAATTACATTAGGTAAAAAGTTGCAATTAAAATGGTCAATAGTTACCATAATATATATTGTGATTCTTCAGATGTTTTGAATAGCAATATCAACATTTTTAATTTGGTCTTTATACATTAAGGTTTGATGGAGATAAATCGTTTCAGCTGCTTTTTAATAGTCTAACCTGTACGTGAACAAATGACAAGCAATAAGGGCAAATCGATAAATATACGCTGTTAAAATATATATAAAAGAATCAAAAATGTTTTCATGTCCGGAACAATTTCCTACGTTTCTGATCTATTTAGATGAGAACTACTTTTTGAACTTTGAAGAAAAGAGAATAATTTGGCATTCGTCTTCTCTTTATCATATTTCCTGTTTGCCGGTAGTTGATGTTTCAACAGTAACATGCTGCCAAAATTTTTCTGAAAATCGAAAGTTAAATTTTATCCGAAGACGGGTCATTCACTCGTTAGTCGGAATTATGTAAATGCAATGGAAAGTGTGAGATATTTTCCTTCCTTTTGTAATTTTTTACTACTTTCTTTGTCTTTTGTTTGTGCCGACTCTCTCTATCAATTAAAGAATCAAATCAGAAAAATAAAATACACAATTTTATACTGCAACCTATAAATATTTCGTTCCGCAAGAATTACCTAGTAATTGTTTAGATTAAAGATTTACGTGAATTTTTGTAATCCAAATTATGGCGCATTTAATTCACAAGTTCTGACTGATTACATATTCAGTATATTTTCTTATATCTGTAATTTAATTTTAAAGTTTAAACACACATATTACACTTTAGAAAACAAATAACATGTTGGTTAGCTTGAAGCTAAAATGGTAATATATTAAATTGGTATTTTCAAATACAATACAAATAAGAAAAACCAAATACATGAGACGGAGAAGTGTCTTTATAACCAGGCCTAAAACATACACAGAAAATACATGGGAAACACCTCTTTGGACGAAACTGCAAATAAATCATAAATATAAATCAAATATCAAAGGTTAATTCGACCAAAAATACTAAATGCATAATTTACAACTAAAACGGTATATAAAGAGGAAAGGTTGATCACGTTTTATTAGTGTGTCATTTGTATTTTTTTAGATGTTTACCTTTCAAATATTGATTCTTTTCACTTTTTTATTATTTGTATGCCTGGCCACATCACAATTTTTCCAAATAAATCTATGTTATTTTTTTTTTTTTAAATTACCAACTTTATCCCTTGTGTTGCAATGAAAAATACAATTATAACTAATATGTTAGCAAAATTTAAATATAACATATACTTAAAGACAAAGTAAAAAAAATAACAGGTATTAATTAAAGTCATAACTCAGAGACCCTCTGAATTTGTTTTTATATAACATGCAAAGCGACTTATGTACATATTCCCGTGAAATCCGTATAAATAGGAATCTCAAAATGTTTGTCGGGAATTCTAAAAATTAATATGGATTAATCAACTATGTAGAAAACTCATTAATGAACATGTCTTTCACAAGGGATGTGCTGATATTAAACAAATGATGCATTTAGAATCTATGGTAACAATAGTCACCAGAAAATTGTTTTTTATTCTTTTTGTTTATGTTCGTAACCGATAACCTTAATCAATATGTGTTAGCATTATTTTTAACATACATAATATTCTTCACGGTTTATGCGAAACGTATGTATTCAAATTGTTCAAGTCAAGCTGAGCAGATTGAATAATGATGTCGACAGGATGAATGTGTATATAAATGTCAAGTTTTAAACATAATTCATCGACATTTTGAGACCTTAATAGCCATTCAATATATCATTCATTGTTTGAGAGCAATCATTGTACAGTAACCAAGTAAGCACATCAAAAACAAAACATACGATAAAACCATAAAAATCATGTCAAGTTTTTTTGAAGCCTCCTTTCTTTTGGATTCGTTTTTACATCCGAAACAACACTCTATGTTTTTGTAATAAATATTGATACTGAATATTACACTCACGACTATTAAGCCGCTTATTATCATAATCAATATCATTAAAAACATCAAGAGACACACGGGCTTGGAGGAATCCGGCAAAGATGACGACACTAATGTCAGAAATATGGCGTACGATAACAAAATTGTCATCCCAAGTGACACTCGCTCTCCAGATTCTACAGGAAGTAAAAACACTAATGGATTCATAAGACAGAAGAGAAGTGTTGGTAAAATAATAACGATGATATTATACCAAGGTTCTCTCCTCACAGTTAGTTCAAAGATAAATTCTTCTACAGCTTCTGAAGACGAACTGTATTGTTTTGTCTCAGTTATCACCCAATTAGAGTTGTTCATGTAGTAATTCATCTGGCCATGTGGTGACAAAGGGACGAATGTCATACGAATGCCTACAGCTCCCCATATAATGAAGATGAATCTGCATGTCTGTGAATCAAATGGAAATATAAGAATATTCATTGGACATTTCGCTGTCATTATGCCACCAGGGGTCCAAATAACTAGCCCGGTATACTTCACAAAGACGTAAAATACGGAGTCGTGTCCTATTGGTTGTAAATGGTCCATGCTATTTTCAAGATAGATATACGGTAACCATACATTTCCTGTGGATACAGTAATGTTGGTGATGTTTCCATTTAAAATTGGATCCCATCGGAGATGAGGGTCGACCCAAGTGAAAGACGTTGCCATCGTCAACGAAATTGTTTCCTCCGATTCTTTAATAGAATTTATCACCAAAGGTACCATCAAGAAACTAAGTCTGAACTCATCAGAAATGTTGGACAGAGGGAAAAATCCGTTATGGTAGTTGTTTGTCAGATTACTATACAATTTTCTTAAATCTGAATGCATTTGACACGACACTGCCACAGCTAAAACAATGATAAGCATCACAGTATGCATGGAAAACATTATCTTTTTAGGATTATATTAGTCTGTTTGTCAACTCCTTTGGTTTTACTCTCTACGTATTTCTTTTTAAAACATGTTCATGTGATTTTAAAAAAGTATGAACCGGTTCCTCTTTTAATGTCCCAACCTATAAATAGTTTCATGCTCAAATACACCGATTGAATCGGTCTGAAGTAAGATGCTATTTAGATATTTCACGTGAGACAATTTTTAATTAAGTTAAACTTCTTGCTATGAATATCTTATTTGTTCACTCCTCTATTACTCTTTATTAGTATTGTTTTTTTTTTTTCTGATAAAGCGGATTTTGTGATAACAAAATGGGTATCGTATATTCGTAAATAATTGAATAATGTATGATTAATTCATGGCAGGTGGGTGATTTAACGTCTCAAATATTGTTCTCTATCATGAGAAAACATGTACACTTATGTCAATATTCTTGTGAACTTTATTTGTGTCATAACAAGTGTTATGAAAGTTAATAATATTTTTATGGAACTACATTAAAAAATAGCCATTTAATTAACCAATCTTGGCTTAAGGGTTACTATGAACATATTGATATTCGTGGTTGCTAAATTTTGCGGATTCTTTCCAGGTATCAGTTTTAACGGTTTCAAAACATGATGTACATTGGATAGTGCTTTAATCAGTTTTATCGGCATTGGACTTCTCAGAGCAGTCTATGGGACAATATCACAAGCTACATAAGTATAAAGACTCCTGAGTTGGGAGAAGAGTAGCAGGATAACCTTCCTGGGTTGTAGTAGAAATTCGACTTAAGGCTGAATTATTTCGTTGTATTGATTCCCGACTTGCTTGTCACAAAGCGGGCTATGGTATGAATCTACATGATAGATTCGTTAAATAATTGCCTTTTTGTTGTTTTTATATCTCATTTATTTTGCTGAATTACATTAAATTTCGATAAAACAATTGATATCATATGTTTCTGTTTTTCTGACACAAGCAGATCATAACTGTATTTTATCTTTCTCTTTTGACTCAATTTAATAATAAAACAAACAAACAAACAAACAAACAAATCTTTGTTTTTCAATTATCATACACATATGCATTATGGTTGAAACTACTATCATGCATAAAAAATGACAGTGTGCCATTACATGAAGACGTAACGGTTTTATATTGGCAAAGTCAGAATCAATTTATCTTCAACATTTTAAAAAAATCAAAGGAAAGAAAGTCTGAACTTCAAGCACAAATACAAACTGAAATTTACTGTTTAAATTTTAGGGGCAAAATGGTATTCGAACAAATAAAAATATTAAACAATCTTACGAAATAACAATCTAATTAATTCAGGCCTATCATTCCATTCAGTCAGTGCATGCAAGATCTAACAACACGCAACTCTATTTTTTGTTCTGATGAGCCTCTCAGAATCCTCGGTTTTTTCACTTTGAATAATGTTTTCAAAATCATAAAAGATGAACTCTGATTGGCTTACAGAAAAAAGTATAATGGATGTTCGTTAAATCCGTCATGCATTGACTGAATGGAACAGTTATAGTTCTAATTTTAATTAGATTGAGGAAGTCCTTTTTCTTATATCAATTCATTCTATTTCCAGTATTCCCGTTAATTTATCCTCTAGTTGGTAAACAGTAATAATTCATCAAAAATAATGTTCGTTTGTTAACTGAATAGTAGTATAGATTCTGAAAGACTTACTGACTTTCACTGAAAAAGCATCAACAGGTATACAATTATATAATAACTTTTCATGTTGAAGGTGTACTCATTATTAATTGACATTGCCCGGAACGCAAACACTGTATCAAGATCAAGCCACAAGTGCTGATTATAATTTGTTTTGTTTTCTTTGTGTGTCTGTTTTTTTATTATTTGAGAATTTACAAGTTCTACCAAATATCAGATGAACACATAACTTACACAAAAATAAATCGGAAATCTTTAAAACATTTTAATGCTTGCCCTTGAAAGTAATTGTTCAATATTTCTTGCAATATTTGGTTTTAACTTAGAAGTGTTATCCAAATTAATCAACAAAATTCGTTGCCTTCAATCTTTCTAAGCTGTTTTGTTATTTCACAGGTGGTGTTTGCATTTTCGTAAAGGGTTCTAAATCTAATTCCAAGTATCAATTTCATATGTTTGTGGGTTTCATCTAAATGTCATCAGCAGAACACATTTTCTTCGTAAGGGAAATCTATAACTACTACAATTGGAGTGAAACCTGTCGATACCAAATCCTGAAAACTTAAAACCTTTCTAAACCAGACGCTTTTTTGCGTACCTTTACATCAATATCAATGCGTTTTTGTACTTTTTTCATTGTGTAAAACGAACAAAATATTCAGTCCAAAAGGAGCACGATATATACAGGTTTCATTGAGCCTTTAACACTTTACCCAAAAATTCATGCATTGTTCTTGTTGTGGCATTACAAGTGTAATGTAATTGAAGAAAATGAAAATGCTTAAATAATATGTACATAGAAACAGCAGTAAATGAGCCCCCGGACTCCACTAAAAACATGAAGTATGGACCGGGTACACCAGTAGGGTAAACGTCCTCTGTTTGTTTCTAGAAACACGCAAGGTGTTTAAGAGTTGGTCATAACATGTCACGTATAGGGTAGACGGAAAATGTAAAGACACGGTGAAGTAATAGATTATAATGAATGCTTATCATAAAGAATATATAGAAATATTAAAAATTAATAAAATACGAGATTAGCTTTAAAAGCCTAGGTCATCCGCATGGTCTTTTCCCAAACACAATCACTTTTCTGATTTAGTTGTAGAAGTTTTCCCAAACATATTTGAACCTTATTCACATGCATTGTGTTATTGAATGTAAATGACATTTCTGTAAGTCTTTTTATAAAATTCTCTGCGTTAGACAAACTGTGTAATTTGACGTTTTTCTGTCAATGTAAAAGGTCCTCCCTGTATAGCTTTTGTACAGGACAATATTATTCAGTTATTTCATACATCTAATTTTCAGGCGATTGTTGTGTCATTTAAGTTATGTTAGGCCTGGAAACATCAATTCTCCAAATATGTTTAAAAAGTATAGATAAAACTTTACCTTGATTTCTGTACAATTTATTTAATCCATACTAATAGCTTTGAAACTTCGCATTTTTCATACATGGACACTGAACACGACACTGAACACGGGCTTAATAGTAAAACAAAAGTATGATGAGTCATTTAAAGTAATTTGCTAAAGCATATGACAATTATGGCAGCAAGACGTTTGTATATGTTTTTGAAGCAGTGATCAGTCAGTAGGCTATAAGATCTTCTGCACTTATAGTAAATTTCATGTGTCACAAGAAGCCTTAGGCGAAAACAAGCATCAATATTTTTGATATTGAGTAGGCTTATATTCAATATATAAGGCAATTTGCTTTCCTTCAGTTAAGATCATTCAACAATATTGTGTATATATCTTAGTTTCATTTGAAGCAATGTATTTCACTTTAGTATTCAGGGTTACTTGCCATTAGCTAATACGCTTGGGGAAGCCGAAACCATTTGTGAACAAAAAGGTACAGAACTGCTTCAATATGAAAATTACATTTGCAAAACATTTACAGGAAAATGTGGCAAGGAAAATCTTGGTTCAAATCTGCAGGTAGCAAACGGCAAAATATATAAGTAAGCTGAATACTACAAGTGTTTATATAAATGTTTCTAAAATTTGCACAATGATTAAGTAGAAACGTGTAATTTTCGACTGACAATAGCTTTGTTTTTAAGAATATCAATAAATGTATCAAACATTGACTCATATCTTTACGTCTTATTGGTCCAAAAATCGAACTATTTATGTTTTTTTTTCAATTTGAATTGAACTGAATATTAGTTAGAGGGTCTAAGATATCTTGCTCAAAGAAGTCGATATGACATTTTTTATCAAAACAAAATAGTCTTTTATTTTTAAATGTAAAGAAATAATGAGCGAAGAAACTATCAGTTTTGTGAATTCAAGTGTGATCAGTCGTATAAAGTTGTCTTTAATGCTTGAACTAAATAATGCATCTTTTTAGCAATGTGTAGTCACTAAATGTATAATATAAATTACATTTGTTTTGCTTCCATTTTAAGATGAACCATGCTTTATAGTCGAATTCAAATTACTTCCTAACCAAACATATTTACGTGGTTTTTCTCCAGCTTATTTTTCTAAGATGGCGGGAAGATAGAAACACTTTATTGAAAGAATAATCTTATTTGAAAGAATTAAAATGGATATACCTTTATTGAAATTTGTTTATTATTTCGATAAATAATGATGTCACAATAGCAAATAACATTGTGACGTCATTAATAACAATCGATCAATTTCAAACTTGCGACTTCTTATTAAATGTAAGGCTGTGGTCAGTTTCCAAAAAGAGTCTTAATAAACTGACACAAGAATATTATTTTCTGTTACGACATCATCTTTTAGAATCAAATTAACACTTTCGACATTTTGTGAAATTAATGTCCGACTCACATTTTACTAGCACTATCTACCGACACAATTTCTTATTCATTTATGAAATTTAGGGTTTTGTGCATCTTGATTCATTTAAGAAAAAATGTTTTTTTCTCTATAAAGGCATTCACTTTTCACTTCTTACCAAAAGTACCTAGGAACAATGTCATCAATGTCATCAATTGCAGTTTAGATTTAAAACAAAAAACTGCTGTTACCTAATATGATTTCATCCGATATAATTTCCCATTATTTTAAGTTAGAATATTTCTTGTTATTAAAGTGAAAAAGATAACGAGGTTTTATTATGACAATATTTCTCATTTTACAACAAGTAAAATTGGAAGTCTTCGAATGTTAACGAATATCAGATTGCTTTAGACAGAACAGTATCAATGTAGACATGGAGAGGATATCTGATGGGACATCACATTCATGTTCTTCTATCTGTAATTCCGCTAAGTACGGTTATATTAGTTATATTGAGGTGAATAATGATACTGGCGTTAATAAAAATATAGTAATATATATTTTTGTTGATACAATTGGAATTATCCTTCGGATATTCTATAGTCTGATGTATACATACCTAGTACCCGACATCAGCTGTGATACATTTTTATAAAAAGCCAACATAATGCCGTATGATGTGATGATAGTATAAATTGAAGTTTAGTTTAAAATACAGAAATAGTCAACAGTTTAACATTCAATACTTGTGGCGTCCTCCTATACATGTATTTTTTTATCGACAATATGATTTTTTTATCCTGTATAATATAAGTAACTTCAACAAATCATCCCTGAAAAACTGTCATCAATGACTAAATTGGTAGATTCAAAAGAGAATGCGTAAGTTATAATTTGGTTCGTAAGTATTGTTTTACCTAGGAACCAAATTACTCTTAACTCTCTAGTTCTCTTACAAATAAAACTTTCCATACAGGAAGTCACGATGACTTAAGCTGCAAATTAACAAACCTAATATAAGGATTAGAATGCAACTTAGGCGGTCTACTATATATGTCGGTGAAACATAAGAACGATGGAACACAAGAATATGCGGTCATCATTCGGGAATAAATACCACAAAATTCCCGACAGTTTATCAACATTTTAGTCAACAAGATCATTCAATCCTCTCTATGAAAGTTCGTATTTTAGAAAAAAAATTACCATCCCACGAACAGTCCCGTTCTAAATAAAAACTATTGTAGGGATAGAGAGAAGTACTGGTTACGCAGATTAGGTACTGCAATACCTTGCGGATGCAATGACATCAAAAGTATAGGAAAACCTTTCAAGCCAATATAACAATGGCATCAATGTGATGAATCTATTTGACAAAACTCCAGGACGGGAAAGGAGTCATGGCCATCGCCACTATACGTCACCTAAGTTACATGATGTCTCAATAGATGGTCTCTTTCCTTTCAAACAAAAACCTCTTGGATTTCATCACATTAGAACCAAAATCTATTCTTTACCTCTCACAATACTACACTTCCTTTACAAAACAAGTCTTGACACCCCTGTTTCTGATCCTACCTCATCATTTTACAGACTTGTTGCCATCATTTGAGATATTGGTTTCCACAGACTCTTTAAACCAGTTTGTGTGAAAATTCAAGATGAAGAAAAACATTCATTTCTTCCACTACCTTTTGTCAAAAAAGGTATAGATGCAATAGATTTGGCTAACATCCTCCATCACAAAAACGTTACCAACAAAATTCCCCAATATTTCAAAGACAAATGCATACCAATTATTTCATACTCTTATACTTCACCCATTGCATCGCACATTTTCAATTATAAAAGGCTATTGCAGAACCTCGAGATTGAGGCCTTCAAGTTTTAAACCACCTGACTGTTCTTGCAAAAACTCACCATTTAAATATGGTCCTTCCGGTCAAGTAGTTATGGGAGATTTGTCCATCATCGAAAACGAATCTCTGCGTAATACCCTCTCTAAAGGTCTTAAGTACCGTGTACCGCGCTCCATAAATTGAAATTATAACTTTAAAGTTCTTATTGATGCCATGGAGGACTATGCAAGAAAATGGATCAAACGAGAACAAGAAGACATTGATTCTCTGCCAGAGTGGTTAAAGGTCGTGAGGTCTTTAATTTTTTAAACGAATGAAAGTTTTAAGTAGATCAATGAGTGTCAATGCTACATCAGTTTTCAAAGACCCCGATGTAGCAAAAACATTGTCTATTATACATGACAAACATATTGTCCTTAAGCCCAGAATAACATTGTTTTTATCTGCAAAACGTTTTACATCCAATGTTTATTTTCAGAGGTAGACGTAGAAAATAATAGCAGTGATAAGACCTATACTGCTACCACACTCTCCAAAGAAGAAATTGTGGAAAACCATAAATCTGTGCTATCCTCTTTTGGTCTCTCTACCAAGGACGATGACTGTGATTTACCGTCTATGTACAGGATTCCTAAACTCCACAAAAATCCATACAAACAACGTTAAATAGGTGGATCTTCAAAATGTACCACTAAACCTCTTTCGCAACTTTTAACTTGTCAAAGAGGGTTTGCAGTCCTACCACAATACCCGTAGTGGTATCAATTCAATGTGGATCCTGCAAAATTCGAAAGATCTTTTCGAGACAATCAGTTCAAGACTATTATCAGAATATAATAACATTAAAACCTATGATTTTTCAACACTGTATACTTCTATTCCGCATACTCTGTTAAAATCCCGACTGAAAAACATTATACATCGTTGTTTTTCAAAAAAAGATTGAACACCTAGATGCCAATATATAGTTCTTGGTAGAGATTCCTCATACTTTGTAAGAAATAATTCCAAATCATCGTCCAAATATACAGAAGATCTTTACAAAATGCTGGAATTTTTAATCGACAACATATTTGTCGGCATTCAAATTGTGCTCCTCTACTTGCTGACCTATTCCTTCACTCTTATAAGGTTGAGTTTATAGCTGATCTTATACAAAAGAAAGAATATCGTTTAACTAGACCCTTTAATCTCAGTTTCCGATATATAGATGACGTATTATCTTAAACAAACCTAATTTTGGGGATTTGATACATCGCATCCACCCAAAAAAAGTTGATATAAAGGATACTACAGTGTACAGACACTGTAAAGTCAACCTTATATCTTGACCTTCACTTAGAAATCGATGGTAAAGTAAAACTATTGACCAAACATTACGACAAACGTGATGACTTTTCATTCAGAATTGTCAACTTTCCTTTCATCTGTGGCAACATCCCTACAGCACCTGTGTATGGAGTGTTCATATCACAACTCATACTACGCAGACTTTTTGTATCGCCCTAGAAATCTAAGAAATAGGCTTCTGGAACACGGTTATGTTGCTACAAGATTGAAGTCATCACTACAGAAGTTTTATTGTCGTCATCGTGGATCGTTATGGTGTATCCATCTGCACCATGAAAACTGATTTATTCAACGGTTCATAGTTTTAATTTCCTCTTTCGTCTACCCCGGACTTGACTTTTTGTAAACAACTCGGCGGGTGTTTCTAGAGGACGCTTACCCTACCGGTGCACCTGGTCCATGCTCCGAGTTTTAGTGGAGTCTGAGTTGCTCATTTGCTTTTGATTTTAGTTACTTTATGTTCTTTGTTGTGTAAGTCTGTTTTCCATGTCTGGTCTGAAGCTATTTTCGTTTCAATCAAATTTTTCAATCTTCAGTTACATTTCATTTTATTTTTTTATAAAGTAAAACATGTTTCACTTCGTCATTTAGTATACAGTTGAAGTCAATGTAGATTTAGTATCTTGTATATTTGGTTGTATCAGCTCGGGTTATTGTTGCTTCATTATCATAATATTGACATTATTTCAAATACATTATCATTCGTTTGACCCATATCAAATATCATTATAACTTACATAAAAAAGGATTAATTCTATTGAATGAAATATAATCACGTGACATAGATTAATTTTGATATTTTTTTATTTTACTCGCAAAATGGTTGAATAACCCCCAAAATTTATTAAATCATTTAATAACGCTATTATTCATCGGCTAATAACCCATCAAAATTACAAGAGCAGGCGAATAACCATGCATTTTTGTCAGTCCTTTGTTTTTTTTTTCGGGATAATAAAACAATTACGGCACTCTAATTCGGTGAATATCCAGCTCTTCAGAGGCCTTAATTGTAAAATATACTGGCACTCAAAGTTAATGTTTAATGTATTATCAGTAGCAAAACAATATATTAAAACACAGAGGTAAAAAAAGGTATTTGCATATGAACAATGTTCGAGTCGAGAAAGGGCATCTTGAACAAATATGTTTTACCAATGTGTAATTGATATTAATCAAACCTGTCCAATTTGTTGTAATGTTAATTTGTTTTACTTTCGGCAAAAAAATGAGTATATCGGTACGTCCGTCCACAGGTTTTTCTGGTAAAATTTTCTACTAATCTCAGACACTTGATATTTTGACAGAAGCATTATATATATATATATATATATATATATATATATACAATATGTAGGTTTTAGATTTCAGATTGAAGCGAAATCAACTTCATGTTTGACCACATTGTTAATATTGTTGACCAAATGGTCACTAGGGTGGGAAGGGGGTATTCTTTTTGTAAGTATTCATCACAGTTTAACAGTGGATACATACTTGTTTGGTTGTAATTTTTATGTTGGAGATAGCTCTATTCGCTCATATTTTATTTTGTAGCATGATGCAAATAGAGATTTCATTTTACATAATTTAGTTCAAAATTATGTTTTTATTTCTAAAGAAACACATTACTTATTTTGTGATAGGGGACATTTTGTCCAGGTGGTGGTTCTGTGTTGGTTTATGAATGTATACATATGTAGTGTTGCAAAAATGCGAATAACAATTGAAACTCAATAATCCAATAAGATTTGTTAAATGTAAGAATGAAGTCTGCTGATTTAGCATTCGAATCCAGGAGTCTGTTGGTTTCAGTATCGTATTAATTTTCCCATAGACTTCTATAGTGAAGTGCATATTTTTAGGATTTTTAAAAAAAATATGTAAATTGATTCAATAAAACTTCACTTATGTAGTATTTCTAAGGACATGTGAAAAAATAATTCCCCGAGAAGAAAATAGGGAGTCCACGAAGATCGGACATAAAAGTAGTCTGGAACTATAAATAGCCATTTTCCCTACTTTCACTTTCGTTTTGCACTCATCAAACCAACCTTTTCAGTGGAACATTTTTATGTTATTATGTTAGATTTTCTTTTAAAAAAGTTCTTTATCTTACAGTGTGATGTTTGCTCAATTTTATAAGTCATTGTTCATTTTTTTGACATAACATTAGTTTGTAGAGAGGTAAAAAGAAAATGCACTATATTTTAATAGCATCCATGTTTTGACGTACACTCGCTCAGGGATGTGCAATGCGATACTGGTACCTGTTCAGGGTCAGAACATAATTAATATTAAGAATGACTGTGTTCAGTATTTAAGGAACGATTAAATCTGTAGAATAACGTTTAAAACGTCCCATTTGCATCCTCTAGAATTCAGTTCATTTGTAACTGTCAAAGTAGATTGTGCCTTTGATATATATTGTAAATTCGTGCAAATGTTTTTTTCTTTAGATTAAGAAAAAATGTGTTCAAACTCCTTGCCTATCCTTAAAAACGAATGGAGGCATAGCAAGTATATATTTTATCAAATCAATGAGTCTATCTAAACTCTTAAAAAAAACAAAGCTGATATTTGACTCTGCAAAGTTTCTATTGCAAATTCGCAGACATATATTATAACAGTTACCAATTAAATATATTGATATATACAAAATAAAGGATAGTATTATACTTAAAATAATATGCCTAGTTGCCAATCCCAAAAATATGGTGAAAATAAGAAATACCAAAACTCAAACACCTGCGATTTCATCACTTGAAGTGCATATTTGAAAAGGACATATGGATGCTTTGCAAATTCAATGTAACACACATTTGCAAATTTCACATGAGCATTTCAGCTCATGTATGTTAATTTTCTTCATCAGAATGATTTTGTTAAAGATTACTTGCTGCTACTAAGATTGCAAGGTTACAAAAAATATTACATTTTGATCGTCAATTTCATCAATTTCAAACATGAAAACTCTCAGTTATCTAATACCCTTTTAATCTCTAACTTCTATGGTTTGATGGTAAGATTTGAAAAATCCTAGACCGGCACATTTTTATCGATATGATTAGTTTAAGAAATATATTAAGTTATTATATCCCGTTCTTCTGATTAAATTTGTATATTTTAATGTCACTAGTATGATTTTAAGACCCTCAGAAGACGAGCTAAGTATAAGGAACAAAAACTGACAGTTAAAAGTTTTGTGTAACACGATGTGTCGTTCAATATTTAGAGACTACAACCAAACAATAACCTACTATACATATAAGAAACAAAACATACGACATAATCATAAAAATGGTGTCAAGTTTATTTGAAGTTTTTTTTCCTTTTGAGGTGTTCTTACAACAGAAGACACGCACATAGTCTTTATAATAAATGTTGATACTCAGTATGGCGCTGCAGACTACCAATCCACTGATCATCATAATTAATATCATAACAAGTATTAAGAGGCATACAGGTTTGGAAGAATCCGGCAAGGATGTTGACACAAGCGTCAAAAATATAGCGTATGATAATAAAATTGTCATCCCAAGTGATACTCGTTCTCCGGATTCTACCGGGAGTAGAAACACTAATGGATTCAAGAGGCAGAAAAGAACTGTAGGCAGAATGATAACGACGATATTATACCATGGTTCTCGCCTTAAAGTTAGTTCGAAAACGAATTTCTCGACAGACCCAATAGATTTCACATATTGCCTTGTTTCTATAATCACCCAATTAGAGTTTTCCATGTAATAATCCATTTTACCACGAGCCGACAACGGATTGAATTTCACTCGAACGTCTACATCTCCCCATATTATGAAGATAAACCTACAAGTTTGTGAATCGAATGGAAATATTAAAATATTCATCGGACATTTCGCCGTCATAATGCCACCTGGGGTCCATATAACCATTCCAGTATACTGTAAATAAACGTAAAATACCGAGTCATGTCCTATTGGTTGAAGATGTTCCATGCTATTTTCAAGGTATAAAAATGGTAGCCATATATCTCCTGTCGTTGCAGTAATCTTGGTGACATTACCGTGTATCGCTGGATCCCATCTGAGAAGAGGATCGACCCAAATAAAAGAAGTCGCCATCGTCAAAGAAATTGTCTCCTTTGATTCTTGAATTGAATTAATTACCATAGGAAACACCAGGAAACTAAGGTGGAAAACTTCAGAAAAATTGGACAATGGAAAGAGTCGTTTGGAGTAATTTTCCGTCAGATTCTGGTACAAATCCTTTACATATGAATGCGCCTGACATGCAACTTCCACTGGTAAAGCTAACACTAAAAAAAACATTAATTTGCAATTGAAAATCATATTAACGATATTCAGCTATACAGTCAAACCAATTTCATTCTCTCATACAATGTCACTTGATTATAATATCTACAGCACCATGTCAAATATGTACAAGAAAGACCTATCCCTTTGTAATGAGAAAATGAATTCTTGATTAGGTTTAGTCGACCTTATGAAAAAATGTGGATTAAATCTTAAAGTTTTGTGTAATAATAAATAGAAATCATAACAATATGATACAAAAAGGTTTGTGAAATGTTACCGTTTTAATTGCTAACTAATTCCCAAGAGTTGTACCATCGGAAAGTCATTTAAATGTTTTCATCGATTGTTTTGTTTGTTTGTTTATTGGGGTTTAACGTCCGAGCAGCAATATTTCAGCTATATTCAGACGATGAACATGAAATTGATGATAAAATGAACATGAAATGATGATGAAATGAAAAAGGGATGGGACACAAGGACAATGGGGTCGACAAATTTTGATTGCCATTGGAAATAGGGAGAGGTGGGTAGGGTCGAGCAATTTAGCCTCTTGTGGCGGAGCCCTATGGTTCCTACTCCGGGAGAATACCACAGTAGGGTTCTTTACCGTGCGAGGAGCGTGGCATCTTTCCCACCACGGTGCACCACTATGGTTTGCGGTCAGGTTTTCCGTATTATTGCCTGACAACCCCAGCATGTAACACACCAGGGGTACCCCATTCCACCACCTGGGGCACACATCCCAGTTGGTCTGTGGGCAGAGCGCCCTAGCCCCCGTCTAGGGTTCTGAGCACTATTTAGTCGCCTTTTACGACAAGCTTAGCGCTGCTGCAGCTCTATTCTTTTGACACCCGGATCTGCACTGGTCTGTTTTCATCGAATAATCAGAAATGATTGAAAAAATAATCAGAAATGATTGAAAAAATAATCAGAAATGATTGAAAAATTATTCAAGTATTTAATCAAGTTCTTTTTTAAATGAAGTTTATCTAATCGCTGGGGTTATAATTGAAATCAAGAATGAACAATGGTATAAAAATCGTGCATAACATTAAGACGAAAATTTATCAGATACAGCATATGACTTTTAACCGTTTTGTCAGAATAAGAATTTATTTTTTTGCAGTTCGTTCATCACATAAATATATATTGATGTCCATGCATCATTAAATTTGCTTAAAGCGCTGCTAAATATTCAGAAAAAAATGTATTTGTTTTCGGTAGCTCTGACGAATAACCTTGTTTTCCTACTTAAACTTTAGCAGTTTGGTCATTCTTCCGTTCATATTATGATATATATAAATCCAGGTTTGACCCTAATTTATTAATCCGGGTTATATTTTAGAAGTACAAATTATTTTATCATGTAGTAACACACTTTCTACCATTCCTGAAATACAAGTTTAGCTAAGGTGTGAGTTTTACACACTGTTGTAGAAATGCACTAGGTCCCTTACCAATATAGTGGTATTAGCACTAGTGAAATATGACTGTAGTAGTCCGTTGACAGTGTTTATAGTCAATAAGCATGTATGAACATGTTTTAAACTTTATATTTATTCTTTTACCTGAATAATGTTCAGTAAACGTAATATTTCACTCAGTCTTGTAACTATCAGAACAGTATATTGCCAATTTATTCATATAATTTCTCGGAAGGTTTTAATCTGGACATTTAATTTGGACATTGATAGAATATTTAAGTTATGTACACGGTTGTTCAATACGGATCCTTGTTCAATACGGATCCTTGTCCGATTATATCGCTTCAAGTTCGACAAATTCGATATGAGCCATTTGTGCATCATATTCAACGTCCACGTTTTCTACAAATCTATGAAACCTTAACTTTGCTTTTGTCAACTACTTGGTTGCTTCTGATTTTTTTCTAGGGGCTCGACTAGTTCAGCTCAGCTTAAAAGATAGGTAATGTCCTGTCCTGCTGCTTTGTTATATCAAGTTCAAAATCAAATTCAAGATGACATTTAAAATTTTCAATAAATAATTTATGAATGAAGCATGTTTTTAGCGGTTTCCTTCTCGTTATCTATTTGGTCATTTTTTAATGTTTGTCCACTATTTCCAAGTTTGCGCTTATATAAAAATGAATGTCAATGCTGTTCATTAATGTGTTTTTGTGTCGTTATAATCTTTTTAGTTCATTTTAAAGGAGAGTCATTGTTTTGGTATTGTGGATTTTATTTTTATGTTGTCGGAGCCTATCAGAACTTACATAAAGGTGTGTTTACAACTATTGAAGACCTTGTGGTGATCTCTGTAAGTACATGTATTCACTATTTTATAGGGGGTGAAACGATGGTGTGTTTGTTGTGTTTCACAATTTCTATTCCTTTTCTTATTGTTCCACGTTTTTTAATTTACAAAAGTCAAGTATGTAATATGAAAATTGACATTCAGAACGTCTCCGAATTTCTCAAAATATATAAAGAGCTTGAAACGGAGTACAATATCGGCGTATATTGCATATTTTATTTCTATTGAATTGGAGATGCAAAATCTAGCGATATTAAAGGCATACGTTTTGACACCCGGCAAAATAGTGTATATTAAGCTTTCATGATAATTTGACACAATTTAAATTCACTAGAGAGTTCATATGATTGAAGCCGAAAAGGGATATTTTGCATCGTTATCTTCAGATTATAGTCTTTGATTTTCAAAACAGTTCTCACAAACATTTAACTTGTTTAAAGGATACATAGTACATAAAATTCCTCTAGAACAAATTACTTAAAAAATTAGAAAATTCCTTATTATCAGAACATTTTAGAGACAAATATTACACCTGATCTTCCCTTGGGATAACAAAACATAACATTGAAGTGAAACAGATCTGGAAGTCATTCTTAGTATTTTAAATGGCCAATAATTTATTTCATATGGTATAACGTGAAACAAAAACAGTTGAAACACAAGTGAAATATCGGCACATTAACACAGTACGCTACTGAAATTTCCAATATTTATATGATCTGTATTCTTCAATTAAGAAGCCTGTTAGCCGATGTTACTGTTTGAGGACCATAGGTTCCTGAATGTTTTAACCAACCCTGTAGCCAGACATTGTTTACCCTAACTATAAATCATATATTATTTACTGAAATTAGCCGTTTTACAAATCAATACCCACTGAAACAATAAAGTTTTATTCCTTGGGCTAAATTTAATGATCTCCATTGGCATACTCTGGTAGAGCACACATCGGGGTTAGATTTTGCTTCCTATTTCATCTCGATATTTGTTATTGATTTGAGTACTTCTTGTACATAATCTTTTTTTTTTCAAATTTAGATCTTTTTAAGTATGTGGCTATTATGCAGCTTACGATAGGTTACTCTTTGCAACAATTGTACATCATACCGAAATTTGTAATATTTATATGATTGGTATGTAATGTATTGCAATGTAATGAGCAAAGATTCCCATAGTATGAATGTCAACTAATTTGACGGAATTTGCCGTTCATGAAAATAACTCAACCTCACTCGCCCTTATAGAACATAATGTGACATACCGTTAAGGAAGGGAGATAAGATTTATAATTAATGCAGATAACAATCATGAAACCATCCATTCGTATCTATTTCCCAGTTCATATCTTTATTGTAGATATTAATAATTTTACAATATGTGCGACCTGTGTTTGAATATTAATACATGTATCATATTGTGTGCAGTACTTCCGATAAGCAGGTTAATGCTACCGCAGAGGAACATTCAGAGATTGTAAAAAGGAATGGACTGGAAAAAGGAGGTCCCAGTCTATAACATATAAAAGCTTATTTTTCTCCTAATTTTGTATAAAATTAGCAAACTTTTCCAATTAAAAAGGAAGTTCAAAGTAACAGTTTTCCAAGGTATTGAGTTAATAATTTCTGAAAAAAAAAAGTTTATCAAAACATACAAAAAGGACAACAGACATGAATTATACATCGAAGACGAACTCCATCGTAATATTCAATTATTCCTATTCGGCTTCTGTCATGTAATTCATGCTCATAACCGTTGGAAATCGGATGTTTTACTTTATTAAAATAACCTCTGGTGTAGATCTAAATATTATACTTTTCGTCCCAAACGTAACGAGTTGCGGACTTAATTTTTACATCTTGACGACACTAAGAAGAATGGGGGAAAGGGAGATAATTTTCAGAAACACATATTGTCTGCAGTTGTGGGTCGTTTAATAGATCACATCAATAAGATCCGTCTAGGGCAATATATTTCCCTTAAGTGGTAATCTAGTATACCACAATCAACTGCAGACACTAGGTGTATACTAATACACTATCGAAGTATTTATTAGCTATGTCTAGTCTAAAAAGGGATGTTTCATAGAAAGGACGAGATTATACGCCTGACTGTCAAAAGCACCATGTATAAACGTGTTTACATCGCAATGCATCCTTACCAGGAATAACAATTTCATGCCACAAACCACCTGAGCTTTCACTATACCTATATTTCCAAACGCCACATACGCTATAAGTCTTTTTCACATGCATGCTCAGAAATGGGATAGTACTGCTTAATTTTAACTGTGATGTTGTTTATGAGTTAACATTCAGACTTTGTAATATGTTTCCATAGATTGCTTTAATATTGTTTTATGATG
The DNA here is from genome assembly GCA_037379345.1 of Perna viridis. NCBI lineage: Eukaryota > Metazoa > Mollusca > Bivalvia > Mytilida > Mytilidae > Perna > Perna viridis. Next base: position 26,801,649 of record CM074517.1, on the reverse strand, counting down.
TATCTTTTGCAAATAATTTGCAACGAAATAATAATTTACATTTTACATAATTCAAAATACTTACAAATGATTTCTCCATTCTGGTGATATTATGATATGTAAAAAATATTAAAAAAACTGAACGAAAAGTAAATAAAGCTGAAAAAAGTAATGGGGGACAAATTAGCAATTAAAAGCTTTCTCCCCTTTTATTTTCCCAGGGATTCGTTTACCTTCGTAACCGAACGAAAGGTGCGTATGTTAATTTATCTCAGTTTTTAGTTTAATGAATAAAAGGGCCAGTTTGTAAAGATGTTACATTCATTTTGATTCTATTTTTCATGGATATAGAAAACAGTTTAAAGCTACTTTGTGCATTATTTCTAGCTGTATTTATGATCATCAACACCAGACAAAACATACGATCCCCATCGGTACGTCCGTTCGTTCGTTCAATTTTTTTCCAATTTGTACATCACCGTGTCCTAATTAATGTTCAAAATCGCTGTTGAACTTGTAGCCCGCATGTATGCAAAAATGCGTACGAACGAGGAAACATAAAGTTGACAACATGATGTCGCTATTAAAATCTTAAATAAATGGAATTTATCGTGCAAAATTATGCATTAGTTTACTCTCGGGGATTTTTATATTGTGACATATTTTCTTTTTTAATAATCAATGTATCAGTCAATTCTCTTCGAGTGAAGTCTTTTCTGTATATTTAAGTAGAACTTTTATATATGGCAAATCAATTGTACAGTCGCAACCCAATCATATACAAAAGTTAGAATTCTTCCTTTTGTAATAGTGTATAAGTCTCCCAAAGTAATCCAATTTTCGATTACTATAAATTGTATTATTGATGTAAAATAGTTGTTATTCATGACATCGCCTTTTTTCCGTTCCTTTATCTAGGAGAACAAATGTCTGCAATCTAGCTAGTATCAATTAATATAGACGAAGATTTATAAATATTGTGACCACTATTTGACTTTTAAGAAAGAAAAAAATTGAAATTTACATTCATTTTTTAGACTTCTTTCAATTAGGCTTCTAGAACAGGGTAATGTTGTTACAAGATTGAAGTCACCACTACAGAAGTTTCATGGTCGTCATCATGAACTCGTGCATTGTTACGGCGTATTAATTTGCACCACCAAAACGGATTTGGTCAACGTGACATAGTTTTCCTTTCCTCTTTCGTCTACCCCAGACTTGACTTTTTATGCAAAATATAAATGGGGAGTAGGGCATGGAACTGAACATTGCAAATAGGACTTTGGAGATGGGAAATTGGGAATTCGGGAAGAGAGTATAAGTTTTACTTAAATGAAGAGCTATATCGAATATTAAACTCGTAAGTTTATTCAAACACAATTTTTTCCGAGATGTATTTTTAAGGCAGGTTACTTTGAAATCACTCTGATTCAAACGACGGGTATGTATTACACCTGCAATAATTGTTGTGACATAATTTGTATTGCTTTGCAAACCACTTACTGTTTGTTTACTTATTATGATGAAATATATATATATACTGTAAACGTTAACTCAAACATATGAAATGTAAAACAGTAATATAAACATAAACACCAATTAATAATTAAAAAAACAACAACCAAGGAATACGCTAGTAGACATGCTAGAAACAAAACATACGAAAAAATCATGAAAACGATATCAAGCTTATTTGAAGACTTCTTTCCCGTGGATTTGCTCTCAAAACAGAAAATATTTACATAATCTTTATGATAGGTACGGATACTCAGTATTGCAATGACGACTATAAATCCACTTATCATCATAATTGATATCACCACGAACATCACCAGATACACGGGCTGCGACGAGACGGATAGTGATGATGAGACTAAGGTAAGAAATATCGCATATGATAATAAAATCGTCATCCCGAGTGAGACTCGTCCTCCGGATTCTACCAGAAGTAAAAACACTCACGTGGTCATAATACAGAACAAAAATGTCGGTAAAATTATCATAACGACGTCATACCAAGGTATTTGTTCAATTGTTAATTCAACTATAAATTCGCTAAGATGCTCTCTAGACCCAAGATACTGTCTGATACTTGTTATGACCCAATCAGAGTTGTTCATCATATAATCCATGTTGACTGTCAATAATAATGGAATGAATTTCATGCGAATTTCCACAGCTCCCCACATAACAAATATAAATCTGCAAGTTTATATATATCGTTGAAACTTCTATTTACTATATAAGAGTGAAATACTGACATTATTATTTTATAAACATATATTTGTTTTTGTGATACCGTATGGAGGGTCATTTTTGCGGTTGGTATATTTGTAAAACAAATAAGTATGTCAAAAATGTGATGTAAATATTTATGGCGGATGCTAAGTTGTGCACTAAGTACTTAAGCACAAAGAAAATATTATTTGAAATTTATCATGGTGTTTTTAGACAGACCCCTAAAATACACCAAAATTAGTACCCCGCTAAAATTACCCGCTGTATCCTTTAATTTTTTTTAATATCAAACCTTTTTTTTAAGTTTCAATAAAATCGTATTTAGTTTTGTCTCTTAAAGCATACGTATTTTCTCCCAAAATTTCAACCATAATCTCGAATTTGTACAAACAACTAAGCAAATAACATCGATAAAAAGGGCAAACGACCAATTGCCTCTAGAGTTAAGTCGGCATTTTAAATGTTTAAGGGTCTCCATCATGACCGTATTGACTGATTCATTAGCGTCCATTTTGACCTATGACTTGAATCTGTCAAACAATCATATTTCACTGACCTAAACTTTCACTGAAAGCATGGCGGGTGTTTTGGAAAGAAGCATTAAATGCTCATATTTCCGGAAAACCTGTTGATAAGTTAATCCCAATTTTAATTTTAGCAGAATATTCTTCGTTTTACCTACGTAACTTTTAATTCATACGTTGCACAAATCTACCTTACTATGTTTAAGTGGGGTCCGAGTTGTTCATTTGCTTTTGTTACTTTGTATGTATGATTTTAGTTACTTAGTGTTCTTTGTTATGACGTCGCGCACAAAGTTGACTCCACGAACGTAACGTTTTCAAATTTTATGATTACGTGTGTTTGTTATTAAGAGGAGACTTTCTGATGATTTGTCTTTTTTATACCATAATTTTCGAAATATGATCTAATGTCTGCGAACTATTCAACATCAACTGCGGGGTGATTGTATAATATTTCATTGTTTTGAAAATATTTCGTTTTCGACAGCCTTATTTGGAGCATGACTGTGAATCAAATTTATCATCGTAGCAATCAAATATCTGCCTTTTACTCTCCTTTTAAAAAAACACAACCATGAACAAAATTACAATTTATTAACCGTTATTAAAATTTTAGTCGACCTCTAACTCGTCAAGGCAGCAAGGTATATTTCTATGGAGGGAATCGTCAATAGAAACTGTTCCGTCGTCATCCAGTTCTAGTTCCGAACATATATACACTACAGAAAGCGTGGGAACAATAGAAGGAATACGTTTAATCAGTTTTTGTTCTTGTGGATTTTCGTTCATCATGCCGAAATAATATCCGTGTAGTATTTTTGTTCCCCCATTTGTCAGTTGATTCTTTCTTAGAACCGTTATTTATTTGCTTGCTTTAATAAGATAATAAGGAACATCGTTTGCTTTAACGGCAATTAATGTTCCACTTGACACAAGGTAGTAAAGGTGTTCAATGTCATCAGCAACTTCCACTTCTTCTTATTCCTGATCAGCAACTTCTGTAGTCATTTTTAAGATAACAAAGTTGCCAATTTGGTCAACATTCATGCAATCGTCATATTCTGTATTTAAACATTTTTCACACGTATAGAAGGACAACTTTTTAATTTTTACTGTTTCTAATTCCGTAGAAAATACCTGGTGAATTGTTCTGTTCTCTTTTACGGGTTTGAAATATCGATCACGGTTTCTATTAATCGAGTCGATATAACGGAAAATCCTTCGTGCGCATTTTGAGTCATCAGCAGTTTAACAAAGATGTTTTGTTTTGAATCCCATGCTGCCCACGAATAACAGACAAATCAGCTTGCTTTTTGATGAAACCGCCGGCTGCATCTTGAGGACCACGAGCATGCGAAGTCTCAAAACAGTTTCTAATAATTTTATTATATTCTAAATCAGAACAAGCATAACTTACATCTCCAATGCAGTGACGACTTTTGTACTGGACATTTCATCCGTCAGTAAACTCATGCATGACTGAAACGTCGCATGAAATAGATTTTAAGTTATGGCAAATTAACTTCTGGATCGCATGCATATAAGTAAAATGGTGATCGTACTTCTGGTCTGGACAGATTACAATAAAATGTTCTGTGATAATTTTTGGGTCCTTTTCGTCACTGTCTATTCCGTCATACTCTAAAGTAGCATGTCTATGTAAAATTGTCACGTGTATAGAAACTTCTTGTTTTTGGAAATAAGAAGATTGGATTTCACACTGTTCAGTACATTTATAGTTTTCAGAGAAATCATGGATTGCAACACAATGCGTAACTGGTAAATTTGTGATCAAAGTTTTTAATTGTTTTGACTGTTTGAAGAAAATAAGCAATGTATCAAAATTTATTTAATTCCAAGAGACAAATAAGTAAAATGAACAATAAATACAAATATTTTGAATGTTGTAAAGTCGATTTTAAGAACATTAAAGTTTGAATTTCGCGAGGAAGGTGGAAGCTGACTTGTTTCTGTTTGGTATATTGCAGTAGAGTTCAGGGGTGAAATTTGTGTTTAGGCAGTAATAAATCCAAGACCATAACAGTTTCCTGGTCATTTGTCTCTTCAAGAGTTTTATCATATTGTAATGCTTCAATTTCTTTAAGTGGGGACCAGTTTATGTTAAATTGTGACGGACACTCTGGCTCCGAGTCCGACATGACTGAAATGACAGGGGAAGTCGTCTGCAAACTGATAATGAATCAAATCTGAACGAGATTTGGGATTTTCCATATATATGACGGTGAAAGAAATACTAACAAAATCATTATTTGGTTTACCTAAAATATTTTATTTCATTCAGGTGAAAACGAAACAAAACAGCAAAAAAAAAAGATTAACCAGATACGCAATCGCAATTTGTTTATATCGTATCTATGGTGGCGGCCATGATTAATTTACGCATACCAGAAAAAAGTAGTTCCGCTGATCACGTGAGTGTTAGGAGCCAGAACATTGATAACCTGCCAATGTACGCACACAGCAAAAAAATAACCGTATACCTTTATTCGTTTAACAAATAACCTCATTGCAGGATAAAGATCACAAAATGTCAAAATGTTCAATAAAAATGAGTCACGTGATCAGTTTATCAAGCCGTGGTCAGACCACATAAATGTCAAAAGTGCAGTGGGAAGATGACAAAACTGTACATTCAAATTTTAATGGTAGGTCAATGAATACGTATATTTTTCAAAAAAAATGCTGCGGGAAGACTGAACAATCTCCATGAAAGTTTAAAAAATGCTCGTAACTTGTTTGAGATGAGATTTTTTTGCGTTTCCTTGTTTTTCAACGAATACTAAAACAAAATGCTACCGATAGAGAACTTCCCGCAGCATTTTTCATGTGAAATGAAATATGCTCTTTAAAATGATGTATATATCAAATAAATCGACATAGCGCATGCCACTGCACTTTTCCATTTTCTAAACCATACAATTTTTCACTTAGCGGCGACATTAAAACAATCGCACTGGTGACCTCAGATACGTTGACATGTGATGGATATGTGTGAAGAACCGTGATTACCCCCCCTACTTTTACAAGTATATATAGTATATGTTATCTTAAAAAATATTCCATATCCAAAAATTTCTAGGCAATATTTCCTTTCATTGAAAAGTTGTTATACGTGTCATTCTCCGAAATCTGCATAAATGAATACAGAAAGTTTTTAAGATAACTTACTATGTAACGGCTGAGTATTTAGTGTAAATGTGATATGTTTAAGACATTGCACGAGTGTACATGTACACTTTGAACTCTCTTAAGCATTTGTTTTATAAGGATCATGAGGTGTCATCATAGATAATTGAAGTTGATGAACAATTTGCCAACAAAGAAGAGACAACATTGTAGGAGTTTTTGCTCCATATACAAAAAAGTGTAAATTCAAAATGCAATTTAATAGTGTATTTGACATGCATAACCCCCCCCCCACACACACACACACACAACACTACACCATAGTCCCAAATGAAGTATCATCATTCAAGGATACATGTATATAACAGTTACTCTAAGGGGGTATGATTAGCTTTATTACAAGTCTGTACATCATTACATGTATATTTGTTTACAGATGCTAGGGCTTAAGTGTTCATAAATGTACATGTATATTCATGCAATAATTCAATGATTTTCTCTTATATAATACGGCTATGAACATACTTCAAGGTCTGTTTTATAGTTCATAGTTAATACATGTATGATTAACAGGAAGGATTATGCTTCTTCACATTTTCTGAGTTTGCAACTTTTGTTCAGATTAAGGATGCAAAAGGAAAGGTATGGTCTAACTTTATTACTGAACACATTTTGAACCTGTTGTGTAAACAAAATTCCCTGCAAAATATTTATGACATGAATTATGTTTTTTTAACATTTTATTTTCAAAATAATTATGTATACACAACTATGTTAAGTGTTAGCACAATTATAGAAAGTTATGTTAATCACATTGATCACTGTACCTGTCCTATAGGATATGATTCCATTAACACCTCCATCCAGTCATTGGAATGCAGTTAAAACACAATTTGCCACAAAACTTTTTTTTTCAAATGCACTTTCCATTGAACACATAACTACTTGCATTTCACTAATACATCCAATTTCAATGTACATGTATAATGTACACATGAATTATGGCAAGTAAATGCTTCCTTCTGTTAACTTTGCAAACAGTTCTTGAAATCAAAATTGAATCAAATTGCAGGGAATATTTATTCACAAATAAAAAGTCAAATTTCTTGTCAATCTCAGTTGAAAACTGTTGAAGTTCGGTAATATTCTAGGTTACAGATCACCAATTCAACCAATGAGCATTTGGAACGTACGCAAAAATCGTCCAGAAATTACACCTGTTCCTCATAGTGCTGTGAAAAAAGTTCTCATCTTATTTAAAAAATTTAAACAGTTTCTGTAAGGAAAAACATTTCTGTACATTTTATAGGTGCATTTTGCTTCTTGTGATGTGAAGCCTAATCTCCATAATGATTTTTAAATATACCCCTATCTTGTGAAAACACTGGGATTTCCCATGCTATTTATAGATCCTTCACTTCCGGTGACCAGTACTGCACTGCAAGTCTGCTAACCCCACATGCCATTCTGAGGATTGTGAGTTGACATATGTAGAATCATGCTGATATATAGTCCTCTGCAGGTTAAAGTTAAGGTAAAGTCCAGAGAAGCCATTGAATATTGTGAAATTAGCATAGAAGCCTATGGGAAGTGGAATTAGTGGTTTTTAGCCTTAACTATAAAAAGAATTCGGAGGTAGTTCAGCACATCTTGTCGCTGTCAAGTTTTTTTTCTACAATTACCCGATAAATTGATTACATGTATTCAATGAGACCTGTTACAGTACAAGATTTTTTTTTAAAATCAAACGGAGGCATACTGATTTCACGAAATATGAATAAAAATGTATTTTAACAACAAAATGTTTACTTTAACTTTTTTTAAATAAATGAAAATGATTTTAAAAATCAAAAAATAAGTTTGATATATATTTGTTTAAAATACATACAAAGAACATTATCGGTTGTCGCACCTGCTTGCATCGATAGAAATAAATCGTAAACGACCGTCTGTGCAACTTATACCCCGACTTAACGATTGGACATCTCGTCCGTTCGTATGTCATTTCGGCAGGCCAAATATCGTGTTCTGTGAGCCTTTTTCACTTTTCACCTACTTAAATTTTCACTCAAGGTCTCACATTTAATGGATTGGTTTTAAATTTGGTGGGTGTCGTTATATACATGGGGCATACATACGACTTTTGGGGTGATGTCTGATATTAATTTCCTGCACAAGTGGAAATATACCTAGCACCACAACGCATGTAATTTTCATGTTCGAAATGCATTATAGACCCGACCATCAAATGATATATTTATTTATAAACGTTTATTATTTCGTGCACATGCAAACATGTCACATTTTGTTGCGACCACTGACTTTAGAATGAACGTTTTTTCGCTTTTGTTTTTTTTTTATTAGTGGGACTGAAGTTCTTAAATAATACCTCATTCCTTATAGGCAGACTATTACGATTTTGTTGAGCATTTTCGGGAAGATGGTTAAATATTTTTTTTTACAATCTTATGTTTGGAAAAAAAGGAGCTGAAATACAAATTCTTGTTAACAAATACCCGTTATAATGTATTTTTTACTTATTACTTTTTATTTATTTTCAATAATCAATTAATATTATCATATTGCAAATTTCTTACTCATTTTAGCCTGTTCGCGTTCAAATTTTACAAATTTATTCCCGGCACTAGCATTTTCTCTTTACAAAGGGCGCCACCAACACTCGTGAAAAAATTAGGTCTCAAAAGAAATTAATGACACATTTTAAACAAAATTAGTGAAAATTTAACTGGAACATCACCAATTTTAACCGAGAACAACGTCGAAGTTAATCCGGAACAAGCTCGAATTTAAATTTAAATGGGAACTACCTCGGATTTAAATACGCTGTGTATCCTTATTTTATCGTACACACCGAATTTTATTGGGAGTATCCAAATTTTAAATCGATACTCTAATTTAGTTATTTTACTCTAATTTTAAGGGCACAAGTCCGAATTTAACTCGGAACATCGAGTTTAACATGTAAATTCTAAAAATTAGGTATCTCAGGTTTAAATTCGGTAAAACGTGAGGAAATTAGGCATTTTTAATTACCAGTGCTTGTTATAGGTTGAAAATGTTCGCGTTCATACGATTTGTAAACGTAAATAATTTTTGAAAATTCATACTGGAATAATTTTGTGTCGGAGACACTCGTATGATTTGGTATTGACAAATTCAACACGTTGAGCTATAATAACCATTTAAAAAATAAAATGTTGATTTCCTTAGCTGTCAATTGGCAGAAGTATGTCATTCATCGCAATCTCGAAAAGGATAATAATATTGCCGTTTTTAATATTTTATACAAGAATTTTAGACCATTTTTGAAATTATTTACTGTTCGCATCCTTACAAAATGCAGAAATGTGTCATTTTCTAATAATTGAACTGAAATCAATATGTCACAGCCAAATATATGATGCCTAGTTTGGCAATTTGAACTTTTTGAACATAATATAAGACCAAAAAGGCAATTTTAAGTGTTCACACTCATCACTCATTCAATTTTCAAGAATTTTGCCTGAAATATATGTATCACAGCTATCAACATAATAATGATATTAACAATTTTAACATTTTTTACATTAATTTAGACTAATAGGTATATTAAAAGTGTTCGCACACATAGATTTTGCAAAAATATGTCATTTGAAGATTTTTGACTGAAATATGAGTGTCGCAACCACCAACCGGATATAAATATTGCCATTTTTAATATTTTTTACAATAATTTTGGACCATTATTGAAATTAAAATTGTTCGCATCCATACAATCTGCAGAAATATGCCATTTTTGAGAATTTGGTTGAAATAGAAGTGTCACAGTTTTAACATTTTAAACAATGATATAAGACCATTAATGATATTTTAAGTGGTCACGCTCTTTTAATTTGCAAAAAATATCTCATTTTCAAGAATTTGGTCTGAAATATATGTATCACAGCCAACAACAGAGTAATAAATAATACAGACACTTTTAACATTTTTTACAATAATTTTAGACTAATAGGTAAATTAAAAGTGATATCGCAGATACACTTTGCAAAATTATGTCATTTTTAAGATTTTTTACTGAAACATGAGTGTCGCGACCACCAACTGGATACTAATATAGCCATTTTTAATATTTTTAATTATAATATTGGACCATTTTTTAAATTAAAATTGTTCGCACACATACAAACTGCAGAAATATGACATTTTTTGGGACATTTGACTGAAATTGATATGTCAAAGCATCACACATGATACTTTTTTTTGAAATTTTAACATTTTAAACAATAATATTAGACCATTAAGGATATTTTAAGTGGTCACACTCTTCTAATTTGCAAAAAAAAATATCTCATTTTCAAGAATTTGGTCTGAAAATATGTATAAGAGCAACAACATAATAATGATATAGACAATTGTAATATTTTTACATTAATTTTAGACAAGATTCAAGATTCAAGATTCAAGATTTTATTTAGAAAAGCTCAGGCACAGTGTGCAACATGAGAAAACAAACGTTACAACATACAACATATCAAACATACAAAGACAAAGACAAAGTGACATATATATTTGGAATATATATATTTTAGACTAATAGGTAACAATTCATCAGTAATTGTTAAAAAGTTTTAATTGTTCGCACCCTTACAATGGGCAAAAATTTTTGTCATTTTTGAGAAATTTAATTGAATTTAATGTATCACAGTCCATATATGATGTTTATTTTAACAAGTTTAACATTTTAAACAATTATTTAAGACCATTAAGGTGATTTTAAGTGTTGGCACTCAATTAATTTGGGAAAAACAATATTTCATGTTCAAGAATTTCAAGAACAACAATCAACAAAAATCTTATCTGGATAATTTTGACATTTTTAAGAATAATTTTAGAAATCAAATTCATACACAATTTATACACATATCTATAGTTTTAAGAATATTGTGCATGATTATTTCTCATGCAGCTCGGAGTGGCGATAATACATGTAAACAATGCAAATAACGGGTGATTTCGGTAATTCTCTAACACGCCGGTGAGATTCTAAATCAATATTTATTGCAAAACACTTTTTGCATCCTTATGCATTATATGTGTTTGATAAAACATTTACTTTCGGAATGGGGAAAGGCATTTGACAACAGGAAATAAGTCGATGCAATTGGGGATGGAGCAACGGGTAATTTGGGCTATAAGGAATATGTGGCAATGGGGGATGGGGCAATGGGGAATGGGGCATGGGCAATGGAGAATGGGGTAAATGAGGAATGGGGGATGGGGAAATGGGGTATAAGGCAAGTGGGAAGTTTATCCCATACAGGGACTGTAATGTCACGAATATTGTTCTCGATCATGAGACAACAAATGCACTTATATTTTTATGGAGCACGACGGTGTACTAGTTTTATAGTAGGTAAGACTGCATTTAAATAGTCATTTAATTAACAAATTTTGGCTAAAAGATTACTGAGAACCTATTGATATTCGCGGCTGCTAATTTTCGAGGATTCTGTCACCAGTGGTATGATTCTAGGTGTCGATGGTTAATCATTGTCTGATGTTAGGCTTGTTTAAAACTTAAATGTGTTAATGTATTAAAAATGTAGATTCGAACATATAAATATATTAAACAGTCTAACAACACTCAATTATATTTTCTGTTCAGGTGACCCTCTCAGAATCCTCGCGTTTTCACTATATACAATGCTTTCAAAATTATAAAATATTCATCAGAACAAAAAGTAGAATGGAGTTGTGTTAGGTCATACATAGGTCTAATTTGAATTAGATTGACGAAGTAATTTTTCTGATATCAGTCCATTCAATTACCTGTATTCCAGTGTGAGTTATCCTCTTGTTGAAAAATCAGCAATTGTTCTTCAAAAACAATGTTCGTTTGTTAACTGCCTATAGCTAGTAGTAAAGATTCTGAAAGACTTTAACCCGAAAAGCATCTCAGGATATACAATTATATATATTTGCGTGTATGGTGTTTTTTATTTGAAAATTTACAAGTTGTTTAAAATACAATATGAACCTATAACTTTCACAAACATAAATTGGAAATCTTTAAAACGTCTTAAGGATAGCCCTTGAAAGTAATTGTTCAATATTTCTTGCAATATTTGCTTCTAAGTGTGAGAAGTTTAATCCAAGAAATTAATCAACAAAGTTCGTTGCCTTCAATCCTTCGAAGCTGTTTTAAAAAAGATATACAATAAATGAGTGTATTACCGGAAAAACTACTACAAAAGAAGTTACTAAAACACAACATTGGCTACAGGAAACAAATCCATTTTCCCTAATTCACAGGTGTTGTTTGCATTAAATTCACATTTTTGAGGATTTCTTCTGAATATCATCAGCAGAATAAATGTTCACCATATAATCCACAAAACATGTTTATCAACTATCTATGGAATATAAAAATGTTCACATTGACGAGGAAACCACAAATTCATTAATTATATTGAAAATATAATTGAAATCATTTCTGCCGTAGGGAAAACTACATCTACTACAAATAGAGTGAAACCTGTCTGAGCCAAATCCTGAAAACTTAAAATCTTTCTAAACCAGACGTGTTTTCTGCGTCTATTCATATCAGTATCAATGTTTTTTTTGTACTTTGGTCGTTGAATACATGTGTAAAACGAACAAAATATTAAGTCCAAAAGGAGTTCAGTTTAGAGAGGATATACTGTATTATTACTACTTTATCAATAATTCATCCACTGTCTTTGTCGTGGCGTCACAAATGTAATATTACTGGAGTAGACAGTAGTAAATGAGCAACCCGGACTCAATTTAAAACTGTCAGTATGGACCAGGTGCACCGATAGGGTGTAGTCCTTGGGCTGGGAGGGTCCATTTTGCACCGTACCCCCATTGGTCAAAAAGCCAAGATTTGTGTGAGTCAAATATTTGAGCGTCTCAGCCTTTCTGGGATAACATGTGCAAACAAACTAACAAATTGAGGTATCACAATGTCTCAGCTTTACAATGGTACCATTAAAGTTGTGGTAGGCCTTAGGATTTTGCGGTAGAATGAACAAATGTAACCCTACCCCGCCGAAAAATTGCGTAAATTGACATATTGTTCACATCCAAAACCTTTGCGTATTAATGCTTCAGTAAAGATGGTTTATTTGGTACTTTCTGTTTAGTATTATCACAATTAATACTTATGGGGTTCTTTGGAAACCGTGCAGGTCCGGGTGTCAGAAGAATAGGCCTACAGCAGCGCTAAGCTTTTCGTAAAAGGCCACTAAATAATGCTCAGAACCATAGCCGGGGGCTAGAGCGCTCTGCCCACAGAGCAACTGGATTGTGTGCCTCAGGTGGTGGAATGGGGTATCTGTGGTATGTGACATGCTGGGGTTGTCAGGTTATAATACGGAAAATCTGACCGCAAACCATAGTGGTGCGCCGTGTTGGGAAAGATGCCACGTTCCTCATATGTTAAAAAACCCAACTGTGGTATTCTCCCTGAGTAGGAACCGTAGGGCTCCGCCACAGGAGGCAAAATTGCCCGACCCTTCCCACCTCTCCCTATTTCCAAAGGCAATCAAAATTTGTCGACCCCATTATCCTTGTGTCCCATCCCATTTTTCATTTCATCATCATTTCATGTTCATTTTGTCATCCACTTCATGTTCATCGCCTGAATATAGCTGAAATATTGCTGCAAACAAACAAATAAACAAAGGTTCTTTTGGTGAATTTTGGTGATTTTTGTAGTCAGAATTTAAAAAAAAACTGCAAAAAATGGGATTTTTGATTTTCCGATCAAAAGTCACAAAAATTCGATTCAACAATGTATTGCTTAACTAAAACGTATCAAATTTGGTATCATTCGATAGCTACAATTACTACCATACACCATGTCCTAAGTTACAGCCCTGATTAATCCTGCGAGGAGGAATGACCCGGCCAGCGAAAGCCATACTTTTATATACCCTATGAGGCCGAGTGGTCTAGGGCGCTTGACCTTGTGCAGGCGGTGTTGCCATAGATGTCACAGCGGAATGAGTTCGAGTCCCGCGGAGGGAACGACCAAATATTTGCATTGCAAATGAAATGTGACAGTTCTAACATCGTTGGAAATTTTTCAGACTCTTCTATACTTATACTATCTTTCGCTGTATCAATTAGACCCAATGGAGAGGTGTAGCGAATAGAGTCGTCACATTCTCATACGTTTGTATAATATTGATTTGGTGACTTACATCATTAATTTGATCTTGTATCCTACATAATAACATCTAAATGAACTGTCCCGTACTACCATACATCGTGTGCTAAGTTACAGCCCTAGATTAATCCTACGAGGAGGAATGACCCGGCCAGCGAAAGCTATACTTTTATATAGCCTGGCTGGCCGCGTGGCCTAGGGCGCTGGACTTTGTGCAGGCGGTGTTGCTATAGATGTCACAGCGGTACGAATTCGAGTCGCGCGGAGGGGACGACCAAAAATTTGACAGTTCTGAGACGTTTATTTATAAACGTCGAAATATGTTTAACATCAGCAGAAGATGGTAAAACTTAAATTGAATGTTTCAGATAACTGATATCCTTCCTCAGCATAAAACTCATAAAACTATATGGCTTTATGAGTTTTATGCTGAGGAGGAATATCAGTTATCCGAAATATTCAATTTGAATTTTACCATCTTCTCGTGATGTTAAACATATTTAGATATTTATTTAATTTATTGTTATGTTTCGGATCGTTTTTAACGATCAATCACCCCGTAACAGTGATTGTTGACTATTAATTAGACGATTATATATATATCAGCCGGGTTTGGCAATAACCGAAATCACGCGATATTTGCATTGCTATGTATTATCGCCTCTCCGAAGCGCATGAGAAATAATCATGCAAAAAATTCTTAAAACTATAGATATATGTATAAATTGTGAACGAATGTATTTTTCAAATTGATTCGTACTATTATATTTAAATATTCTTGCTTTATTTTAAATTCAAAGCGGGGAAACACTAATTTCCAAGTGTATACAGTCAGTCACATTTCCACAAATTAACATATTTCCGTAAAGTATATGGGTACAAACAAATTCAATTTCAAAAATGGACTGATATTATTGTTTAAAATTTAAAAATTGTTAAAACACGCATCATATGTGTGGCTGCGACACATTTATATCAGTCCAATTTCTCAAAAAAAAAAAATACACATTTCTTCAAAGTCAATAGGTGCGAACAGTTTAAATTTCAATAATGGTCCAAAATTGTTGTTTAAAATATTTTAAATGGCAATATTAGAATCTGGTTTGTGAGGCATGTGGGAATAGAAAGTAGATGTTTTGCCAAAACAAGAGCTATATCGAATGCTTAACTCATATTTTTTTTTCAAAGCCTGTATCTCTCAGAGGTATGTTTAAGGCAGGTTTCTGTGAAATCACTCTGGGTCAAACGACAGGTATGAATGAGATACTTATTGTGACATGATTTATATTGCTATAAAATATTTTACTTATTATGATGAAATAGATATACTTTACACCTTAATTGAAACATATGAAATGTAAAACATTCATATAAACGTCAACAAGTCAGTGGTAAAAAACTACAACCAAGGAATAAGCTAGTAAACATGCCAGAAACAAAACATACGACAAAATCATGAAAACGATGTCAAGCGTATTTGAAGCCTTCTTTCCCGTGGATTTACTCTCAAAACAGAAAATATTTACAGAATCTTTATGATAGATATTGATACTCAGTATGGTGCTGAGGACTACAAATCCACTGATCATCATAATCAATATCATAATAAACATCAATAAACACACAGGCTTCGAAGAGACAGGTAATGATGATGAAACTAATGTCAAAAATATGGCATACGATAACAAAATTGTCATCCCAAGTGAGACTCGTTCTCCAGATTCTACCGAAAGTAAAAACACAAACGGGTTCATAATACAGAACAATAATGTCGGTAAAACTATCATAACGACGTAATACCAAGGTTCTCGTTCAATTGTTAATTCAAAGATAAATTCGCTAAGATGCGCTCTAGACCCAAGATACTGCCTGGTACTTGTTATCACCCAATCAGAGTTGTTCATCATATAATCCATGTTGCCATTCAATAATAATGGAATGAATTTCATGCGAACGTCGGCAGCTCCCCACATGACAAATATAAATCTGCAAGTTTGTGAATCAAATGGAAATATCAAAGTATTCATTGGACATTTTGCTTTCATGATTCCTCCAGGTGTCCAAAAAACCTCACCGGTGTACATAAGAACAATGTAAAACATCGAGTCGTATCCGAGTGGCTGAAGATTTTCCATGCCATTTTCTAGATACACATACGGTAACCATATATCTTCCGTTGTTATTGTAAAATTCTCTGTATTTCCAAACTGTGAAGGTTTCCAGCTGAGATGTGGATCGGTCCACACCAAGCTTGTCAGCATAGTTACTGATATTGTTTCTTCCGTTTCCTTGACTGAATTTATCACCAGAGGAGTTACCATGATAGACAATCGAAACTCACTAGAATCATTCGCCGACGGAAAGAATTGTTTATGGTAGTTTTTTGTAATATTTTGATACAGTTTATATAAATCCGAATTAATCTGATATGACTCATTTACCAGAAACACAATATAAACCATAAATTGATGTGAGTTTGTAAAACACATAATTTGAAATTGAATATGTTATATACTTTTTACAATTATTAGTTTTCTGAATTTCAGATCAGCATATCAGCCTTATGTAATACAACGTTAACAAATCTGGTTAATGCGTAACATTCTATCTATTAAAACAACATTCAATTCATTCTTTGAAATGATGCTTTTAAGTTCTAACACCAAGTTCATTCCAAATCAAATACTGTTGACTGTGCTAGAAAAAGATTCTTCATTAAACAAATACTGTATATCGATTATCATATTCTCATATATATTAAATGTAATTGTTACATTATCACCAGTTTCAAGTTACAATTAGAATGTTCAGTGATTACCATAATGAATATTGTGGTTCTTTAGGGTTTTTGAATAGCAATATCAACATTTTAAATGGTGTCTCTCTATATATTAAGGTTTGATGGAGAAAAATCGTTTCAGCTGTCGTGTCGAACAAAAATGCTTCCAAAGTGTATCATTAGTATAAGATACCATTTTTTTTAAGTCCATGACACGAGGTTGTAGTTTTGAGAGTTTTGGAGCTAATTCGTCAAATTGATTCATTCCTCACTAAAGTCATTATATCAATTGATTTTGAGAAAAAAATAACCCAATGGAAACCCTTTTTTGGTATGGTTTGATTTCTGTTTACAATTTTTTTATTATTATAGCATTTGTTAACAACTCTTAATTGAAAAAAAAACTTTTAATAAACTTTTGCTGTATCGGGCTCTTTGAAAACTGATGTAGCATTAGCACTTTTTGACCAACTTAAACCTTTCATTTGTTTCAAAATTAAAAACCCTACGACCTTTAACCACTCTGAAAGATAATCAATGTCTTCTTGTTCTCGTGTTATCCATTTTCTTCCTCCACGGCATCCGTAAGAACTTTTCAGTTCCATTTTATGAAGCGCGCTTCACGCCACTTGGGACCTTTAGAAAGGATATTACGCTGAGATTCGTTTCCGATGGTGGTAATATCTCCCGTAACAGATTTATTGACGATATAAATATATTTGCGTCTGAATCCCTTTGTTTATAAGATTTAATTTTTTCCCTTTCAATCATAAATTGCGGCTTCGTTTTTCGGCTGCATTAAAGAAGTGAAGTTGTACAGTATCAATCGATTCCGATTGCGTTGCGGTAATAAGAAATACGCTGTTTCTTTTCACTTGAGTTTTTATTCATCGATTTGAAAAGTTTTGTTTTTACTTGATGCAATTTACACTTAAATTTGATGATGCAACGAAATATCGAAAGTTATTTTAGTCTATAAACCAAAGTCGATGAACCTGTTGACGCTTCCTGTTTTAACTTCTTTGACCACATCTAAAGGCTGCTCAACCAATGAAAAAAAAACTGAGTCTTTTTTCTGGTCTTAGCTATTTCGACCTTGAAAAGCATCTATCGACATGATAAAGAAAGACCAATTTACAAATGGAACTGTTGACAAAAGTAGCCCGAGGCTAAACATAAATGCTTTTGTACAGAATGGGATGATTTTTTTTTGCAGAAGTGTCTGTGGTAGGAACAGAAGTTTTCAGTCATCATCGCGTACAAAAAATATCCATGAATGCGATTGTTCACATTTTTGATTGGTTTTCCTGTGGTTGATAGCTCCTTGAATGATATGTAACGAGAGGGCACGTAGCTACTACTGCTCTATCACAACGTTTGACTTTATCGTTGGTTTGGTTGCAACACAAATTGTTCGGTTACTTGCAATTTGATTTGTTTCAAGCAGTTTCAGAAGCAAAGTTCGTTGTATTTCTCATGTAGGAAAAAAGAGATCTTGACACTGAGTGGGCTCTACATGTATAAATGAACGAACAGTTGCAATTCGAAACAGTGTAGAAGTGATTCCCTATGTCCCTCGAGCAGCTTCAGGACAGCAACAACGTATGAAAGTCCAGCAGGAAACCCTAATCAGTATTGGAAATAAGCCCTTATTCTTTTATTCAAAAATCTTCTTTTCCAGGAACTTCCCGATACACTGATTAAAAACGAAGATAGATTTCTTGCTCAGCACATCGTTCATTCGATGATAGAAGGTCTCACTGATGAGGTAACAAACATTGTGAATGACATGACAGGCACAGCATTAGATGAATTCAAACAAGGAGTCAGAAGATGGAAAGCCAGGTGAAATAGCCTGGATGAAGAAGAGAACCTAGATTGCCTCAAGCTCTTCTTTATAATATGAATAAGACAGAAAATATATCTAATGAACCTCCATGATAACTCCATCACTTTTTGCTTAAATCCCGCAGTAGTAGATTTGCTATCAGAGAGATGCATGTAATTATTAAACTTTTTCATATATTTATTAAAATAGAAAGGGAGGAAATAATAGCAAATTTACAGAGTAACCAATTATTTTGTCTGTGTCATTTGATTTCTATCCAGATTTGTATAAATGCTTGCTCATCTTACAGTGGACGCCTACCGCCACTGCTACGACCGTACGTACGAGAAGATAAAACTTATCTCCGTTCGACAATTGCAACAAGATTATGCGTATTGCATGTATTGACATTGATTAAGTTAAAGATCGTTTCACTGTTCGCAATGACCGACGACTTGCATTCTTATTCGGAGTAGAAGACGACGCTGACCCGGATTAGACTCATATTAAACTGCATTTCATTTCGAGTATACTAGAGTAAATATTTTAGCTCTCTATAGCTACTTACATTATTCAATATAATGATCCAGGTTTAAGAATTGTTCTTGGGTTAAACTTTAGGAATACAATAAGCTCTTGTAAGTCTGAGATAAAGAATCCTCAGTCACATCAGTTCTATGCTGAAGATATTCTTAATCCACGCAAATACAGTTAATACTGATTCCAAATAAAAACAAGTCAGTGGTAAAAAACTACAACCACCGCGCATGTCAGTTTTGTATTCGTGATATTATATGTTTTGTGTGTTTAATTGAAGTCAAGAACGATAACTATTTTAGTGAACCAGTATATGTTATTTTCCTCTTTCCATTATTATTTATTGGCGTATATTAGTATATAGAGACCATAAAAAGGTATAACTGCTGGTAATATCTGAACATTATTGTTTGTCTCTAATTGTCTCCAAATATTCTGCAGTATTACATTGCTTAATCGATTGATTATAGTGTGAAAAACATATAAAAGACATAAAATGACTTCAAGGTTACATTTTATTCTATCCATATCATAAGACACATCTCACAAGGTTGTCAATCAACATGCAAACATGTATATCTTTAAAACAAAATTAAACCATTGACCTACTTTAAAAATGTACAAGAAAGCAAAATACCAAAAAGTTCAAGGGCAAAGTTCACTTACCCTTGTATTGAACATATCTCCTGAAGTTCAATACCGGCGTAATATATATATAAAAAAAATCATATATTTTGGTACAAACAAAAGCAAACAAAACAGGCAATACTATTTTATGACGGATGGATGCAAGGACTAGCGAAAACAAAGACGGGCGGTAAGCCTGGTCAATATAGGGCTTCAACTGAGGTTATTATTATTATGCTTTTATTGGCAAGGTGTATACCGTTTGACAAAAGCAAATACTTTCAAAATTCTACTGAACTGCATATCAAAATTTGAAGATGATACAGCTTTTCATTGCATCATAAAAAGTGGGTTAAAGGTCAAAGGTTATAGCAGATTTAGATTTTCTTGACACTTGACCAATTGATCCGAATCATGGTGTTGGATCATTTTATAATTCATGTGTTATCAACCCAAAATGTAATTATTAAACATATCTTTTTTTTTCAGTAAAGATAAATAAATAAAAACCTAAAAGTAAAACTCCATGTCTTTATTAGCAATCAGTTTCCAAAGGATGATTTTGCAGTTATTTGAAGAATAGCTTTCAGATCACACATAGTTCGAACCCTCCTTTTCATACTTCAAAATATACCATTCTACTGTTATTGATAGAAAGTATGCCTGTACTTATTATCTTATGATAATGACTTATTAAGTCTATATCATTTATAAATCTAAAGTATACTAAGATATTAAGTACTTCCCCGTCTATTAATCGGGCAAAATGTATATCAAGTGTGGCACATGAAGGGAAAAACGCAGATTTTTTATTGCATTAAGCAATTAATTATACCTGATAACCACTAGAAATCAAAATGTTTGTAAAATATACCTTTTAAAGATTTTGATAGGAGGTCAAATTCAGTTGAAATGCACTATGGGAAAATGGCGGGAAAAGTTTCCCACACTGATTTCCTATATAAGCAGTCAAAGTATATCCACGTCACTGATGCTTCAGGAGAAACTTGTTTAGCTTTTTGGTTGTTTTCTAGATGTACTGAACGTATTTTAGGCTAACATGACTAAATTTGGGATAATAATGTGCCATCCATTGCCTGATTCTTGCACAGAATGGTACTTAAAGCTGAAACACCTAAGTTTTCATAATAACATTTTACATACTTAGCGACGAAAAGGTTGTACAATACCATGGCATTTCCAAAGATGAATATGAAGTTGGTTGTATACCTACTAATGTGTTTATATTATTTCTGCTAATTAAAAAAATACAGCATAAAACGCGCTCCATATCTTATCTAAAATGTCAAAAAAATGTAACGTGTAATAATTGTTCAAAGATTACATTGATTAACAAATTACCTATCGGAAAAATAGCGTACATTGAGTAGAAATATTTAGTGCGGTCTACCTTATTGAGCACATTTTATTGTTAATTTCGAAAAAGTTTTTCTGTCAGTTATTGTTTTGTACAATATAACACACGTCAGTATAGGATTTACACCGCGATGCAAGTCCTTGTTTAATATCAGGCATGATTAGTGTTTTTGTTGTTAATACAGAAAAAGTGTACAATTCATAAATCTGTTATTTTGGCAAGGTGGAAGACCACGTGTTTGCACTTTACAGTTAGACAAACCGTTTACTTGTTAAATATTCACACATTTAATTGGTTAGACGAAATTATGTCTAAAGAGCCTAATTAATCAGGGAAAAATAAACACCTCTATTGGTATTCAAAATAAAAGCCCCTGTCTATTGAAGACTGCTAGGAGCATGGACCAGGTGCACAGGTAGGGTAAGCGTAATTAGGGAAGAAAATATGTAGGTGTTCAAACTAATATCGTTTGTCTATTATAGATTGCTTAATGTCTTTCTTTGTTGGAATTATGGTATCATATTTATTTTTAAAATGATCAAAGAGACAGAATTAAAAACGCAGCATGACCAGCCCCCTGCAACTGAGATGTTGGCGAAAAGCCTTGAATCGTAATACATACAATATCGGATTTATCAAAGGATTCAGAACAATGAAAATATTTGTAAACTCTAATGTTTTATAAGACACAACATCCACGGTTAAGGCTGAAAGTATGTTAGTTATTATACTTGGGAGGAAACAGACAGATGTAGTTAAAATAACGATAATCAATGTTATCGAAGATCGCTGGAAGCGCTCCATTTTCTTCTGAGACGTGTGCAAATCTTTTGTTTCCGTTGAAGGTGGTTTATTAACGCAATTGGTCACTGCCACGTTTAAGGTGTATACTTTTTTTCTGTCATGAGTTGAATTTACCCCTCCACGGTTATCTGTATCGTGCGACAACTTTGCTGTAGTGACGAGTTCGTGTGTATTTTGGGATTTACGTACAAGTTGGTTAAAATCTGGTAACGGTAATATCTTATTCTTCATACGTTTCAATCGGAAAAATATGACTGCATAGAGCAGTAAGATTATACAAATCATGATCAATCTTTTAAAAGCAATCATCACTTGGTACAACCGGTAATTTTCTCCAAATAAATCATTAAATGAACAGGATAGTGATTCGTAATCAGCGAACATGACATAAACCAAAGTTACGTATAGCACTGTCAGTACCATTGATGCTATATATAAACAAGTGTAAGAGACAGACCACTTGCTGGTCGGCTGATATGAAGCAAATGTAGCAACGAGCCTCTCAATACAGATAAAAAGTACCTGTAAAATAGAGCACGACATCGCAGTGTTTGTCAACAGAGAAAACGAAAAACATACGAAACTAATACGTATACATTGGAGCTGAAGCAAAGTGGTTATTACAATGAGAACACTTGCAATACTAACAATTATATTATTGACACTCAGAGAAAGAAGAAGGCACTGAAATTTAACTTTCCGTAGCTTCTTAGAACGTATCAACACATACAAAGATACTAAGTTCAAAATCAAAGTTGCTATTGACAATGGAAGAACCAGACCCGCTGCCGATGTAGTGTGATGTCGTGGATTTGAATCTGATGTGCAGTTTAACATTGTTACTGGTGTTTAAAAGCCTAAAAAAGAGAGAAAACAAAGATAATTAATCCAATCTAGCTTCGGTAATATTTTATTACGTACCTTATACACACAATCTGCAACTATTAGTCTTTCTGAGGTACAAAATAATACTCAGGACATCTAGAATGAGCTCTGTATTTTGGAAAGGGGCTTGAACATCTCACAAAACAATATACTTCTGACATAAAAACAATGTCAACCGTTTTTGACCTAGCAATGAACATTATTGACTTATTGCATGTTTGTCAAAATGCAAATCGCTCTAATTACTACAATGCACTACTACATCTTTACTGGCATCATACCACGTATATAATATTATACTACTCTTTAAAACTTTATATATTTAAGTCTACTTTTTTTCTGAAATGTATAATTTGCATAATTTTATATCAATTCCAAGTACATATAGAACAAATACAGAAACTTGGTCTCATCATTAAAATTTTACTTTCGAATTAGTTACCTTATTACCTGTAAGCATTTTATGTTGATACACCCATCTACTTCAAAGATTTGTTATTGATTAAAATATACTGTTAGACAATCGAATCATGTAATATCTTTTCGCAAACATTAAAGAAGCAGTCTTTGTAAGTATCATGCAAATTCTGTAAAATTTGATACAACCAAAAAATGCTACACATTTGTATTTTTGTTACTAATTTGCTTTGTATGTCTAAATGATGAAACGCATAGGTGTTCATCCCAAACTGTCTGCTCTTAGGAGATAATCCACATAAAAATCCAGCAGTTTCTATTATATTTTAGTATCGTTTACAGAGTTGTCTCCATTCATTTCGATTTCTATAGTACATTCTATATACTTTTATCTCCCCGAAATTCAGATTGTTTTAACATAATACGTCATATATATATCGGAAACTGAAATTAACGGATCTAGCTAAACGATATTCTTTCTTTTGAATCAGATCAGCTATAAAGTCAGCCACATAGGAGAGAAAGGAATAGGTCAACAAGTAGAGGAGCACAATTTGTTCCGACTGTAATGCCGCCCGTTTGTTGAAAAACGCTTGCACCACACTGGATAAATATGTTTCGTTTGGCTAGATCCTTCAATCTCAGTTTCCGCTATATAGATGACGTATTATCTTTAAACAATCCTACTTTCGGGGATTTGATAAACCGCATCTACCCACAAGAACTTGAAATAAAGGATACTACAGACACTGTGAAGTAAGCCTCATATCTTGACCTACACTTAGAAATTGATGGTAAAGGAAAACTATTGACCAAACTTTACGACTAATGACCAAACTGTACGACAAACGTGATGACTTTTCATTCAGAATTATCAACTTTCCTTTCATCTGTGGCAACATCCCTTCAGCACCTGCGTATGGAGTGGTCATATCACAACTCATACTTTATGCCAGAGCTTGCCGAAACTACGCAGACTTTTTGTATCGCGCTAGAACTCTAACAAATAGGCTTCTGGAACATGGTTATGTTGCTACAAGATTGAAGTCATCACTACAGAAGTTTTATGGTCGTCATCATGAACTCGTGGATCGTTATGGTGAAAATTGATTTATTCAACGGGTCATAGTTTCCCTTTCCTTGTTTGTCTACCTCGGACTTGACTTTTTTATAGCAACTCGGCGGGTGTTTATAGAGAAGCAGAGGACGCTTACCCTACCGGTGCACCTGGTCCATGCTCCCAGTTTTTAGTGAGTCCGAGTTGCTCATTTGTTTTTGTTACTTTGTATGTATGAATTTAGTTACTTTATGTTCTTTGTTGTGTATATCTGATTTCCATGTCTGGTCTTTGTCCGTGGATTACATTCTTTTGATTACCGCTACAACCTTGGTTCCCTTGATTACTCTTTCGATTACAAAAATCGAGCATTTTTTAAACATCTTCTTCTGTATATTTGGAAGATGATTTTTAATTATTGCTTACAAATTATGAGTAATTTGTGTCTAGGTATACCATACTTTTTGGAAAAAACAACCACGCCGGGATTTTAACTGAATATGGTGATAGAAGTATACAATGTTGAAAAAGTCATATGTTTTAATGGTATAATATTCTGATAATACTCTTGAACTGATGGTATCCAGAAGATCGTCCGAATTGTTTTTCGGATCTACATTGAATTAATACCACTACGGTAGTAACAAGTGTTGTGTTAGGACTGCAAACCTTCTCTGACAGCTGTGAGTATAGAAATTAAACGTTTTGAAAGTGGTTTGGTGGAACATTTTGCAGATCCAGCTATGTAACTTGTTTGTGTGGATTCTTGGGAATTATAGGAATCCAGTATAGAGATGGTAAATCACAATTATCGTCATTGGTAGAGAGATCAAAAGAGGAAAAACGTCCATATTTAACGGTTCTACGGAACTTTTTTCGCGCACAAATTAAATCTGAATGCGTTCTTGGCACGAGTCATCATATTTAGGTTATTGACGATAATCTAATTTTTTAATAAATTTCCTCCGTTTATTCATTGCTATTTTTCAACATAGATCTCAAATGTTTTGAATGGTTGATTTGATACTCGCTTTAACACGGTTTAGCGGTAGAAGGTGCGTGAGTTGAATTACCGAATTTATTTCAAAGAAACTTTTTTACACTGTGAATATTCGATAAATCTACCTATATGATAAAATGTCAATAATCCATTGACAAAATACACACAGACACTTTCGTCTGAATATAGCTGAAATATTGCTGCTCGGACGTTAACCCCCCCCCCAAAAAAAAAGGGAAAAAAAAACAAGACGATATACACGAACCTGTTTAATGGTAGAAAATGGCAAGGTCTCTTAATTTGCAATGTGGAAATTTATAAAACACTTATTTTTATTAAGAAAGTTGTTATTAAGTTTGATATCTGCTACGTATAGCAATATTTAAATTTATTGATATAATTTTTTCACGCGATTTTCTTTTCTTTTATGATACCAATATGTTATTATTGTATCTAATATATTCATGTTACATAATATGTCATGGTAAATAATTTTTGAAATCTTGACTGAATATAAATTTTCTGTTGTAACATCAAGACCGTTACAAATCTTTAAAGTTTCCAAGATGTCGATCGTTTTGAATAAAAAACGTTGTTTTCCATGAAAAAAAGTCATAGTCAGAAAATTTTGTTGTAGTATGAAACAATAAAAGCTCACTAACTTGACAAAAAAACTTTGATATACAAATCGGCCGGAACCGCTGAAAATGCTCAGCATAGCCTCACAATTTCCCATAGATCTTAGACTTATCCGTATTGAACTTCTATGCCAATTTAGTGCACTGCTCTTCTCTATATATTTTGAGTAAGGTTTCTTTTAGTAAAACATTCGCGAACAACAAGGTGCAAAACATTCATTTAAGGAAACTTATATGAAAAAAAATTTTTGAAAAAAATAATTGTCTCAGTTATTCGAAATTAATGTTATATATTATTTAGGCATAAATATTTATGTTATATATCATTTAGGCATAACTATTTGCTTGACTTACTTGATAAATTCTGGAATGAACTAAACTATCTTGTAAGTGTCCTTTGAATGACAAAATGTAAATATATATAGATATTTCCTCTGGCTCTGATATTGTATCAATGAATAAAACAGTGATTGTGTATATACATGTATCAGTAGAAATCGATACTGATGACCATTTATGGATGATAGATAAAATACTTAGCAGTTTATTAATAACCAATGTCATTTTAATTTGCCATATAGGTGTTGTCCATTCAATCAGTTTATATTTCTGTACTGTATTTCATTATATTGAATATTAAGCATTATTATGCATTTAACTCTCGCAGCAATCAATGGTGAAGTATAAACTTGATGAGCAGAGTATTCAAAACTATTAATACAAGTGTCCGTCCTTGATGCAGGCAAAGTGTCATAGTCCGCAATGCTAAAGACGACACGTCTATTTATCATCACCTTATAATACATCTTTCGCAGGAATAATATGCATTGCGCCCCTTTGGGCATTTTAAAAATGATCGAGCTGGAGCATCATAGCCAGATAGAAGTTACAGACACCATTAGTGTATTGTTACCTACTTCTATTTTATCACGTTTAAGCTCATTCGTTTCAGACAAAAAATAATTCAAGTAATCATGCACTAAATTAAGTTTCGAATTTCCACAATAAAAGGCAAACACAAATGGTTCAAAATGTAGAGCGCTGCATATTATTGGCCATTTCTGCTATATAAACTTGGTTCCCTTGATTACTCCTGCACATTTGACGATTTGAAAAGGGCACACCATCAAAATTAATGGTCAACAATATCACTTTACTCATTTCAAAAAATGCTGAATGTGTTGAAAAAAACCCTTAGAGATACCATTTTCAATGCCCAAATATAAATAATCGCCTTCACACTTTTGCATGACATCAATAGAACGAGGTGTACTTAGAAGTGTACGTGCATCTTTAGGCACATGAAAACCTTGTTTCATAACAAATCTGTAAATGATGATCGAGTGCAACTATTAAAATTTCTATTTGTCCAGTTTTATAAATCTTTCACTAGATCTGGAATCTGTTCAACAGCAGTATTATCAACATCATCATCTGATATTGTGTCTGTTGAACCAAAAGCTTCATTACCATAAATCACTATCAAGATGTTCATATAAGTGCAAGCTGGTATCAGAATTATCATGATTTTTTTTATTGATGTTGTCTGTTTCCTTCATTATCATCGTTGACTGAAATACAATGTTGATGTTAAAATTATGCAAAATGCAAGTTTTTATTATCACTAGATAGTGCAAGCTAGTTAGCCTCGGCATGATATTTCCGCCATCGTCTTTTATAGGCCATGCTTACAGCTTAAAAAAAAAAACATGCAACAAATTTATTTTTCCGTTTTTTAATGACCCATTTTGGAATTACCAATCACACTTACTGGTGAATTTTACTCAGCCTATTTCTAAACAGTCAATCAAAAGTAGATTAATATCAAGATAATTGAGGTAATTCTACAGGCAAATTTCATCATATATTTGTTTTACTGGAATTTCTACTCATTTATTTATTCTTTGTTGTGTTACTGATAATGTCAAGTGTCTTTAAATTTCATTCAGTTCAAAAATGAAAAAAAAAAAAAAAACTGTAGACAGTGAGAGTGATTACATATTACTCATTGTGATCCTCTAATGAGTTCGCTTTATTGCCACTGGACTGATTTGTAGCTCTCACCTTTGTTGCTACAGGTGTGAGTGTCAATAAAATAAAATGTCATTATAATAATTCCCTTTTTTGAAAAATAAGATAGGCATCTTAAGTTTTAGGTTTTAAGAAAACATCGACGTAGGAAGCTGACAAAACATTTCATAAATACACTCAAAAAAGAAGTTATATGGACCGGCGAATGGCTTTGTAAATGAAACACTGACATGGCAGTCATCGACAGCTCGTTGATCCTGGCTTGAGACATTTTCATACACGTGTATAAGTTGAAATACATTAATCAACAAGCTGTACTTTCGAAATACAATCAGTTCTGTTTAAGTTCTAATGAGATAAATTAAAGCCTACAGCAATAATTATTTAATGGTTTATCTCAGCTTTTCGTTCTTTTTCTGTTTTGCGCCTTTTTCAAATACGACAGGGAGTGATCGGAAATTACTTTGCGCATGTTCACTAAAATAAGAGTCGAAGTCGGATCAGATATAGTTCCGAACTCAGTTTATATGTTATTGGAAGCTCGTTACTGGGATAACAGGTCGATATATCAACATTACGAACTATTATAATTGTTTATTTAATGTTTCAGTTGTTCACAAATAAATACAAAAAAGTGCAAATTCTGAAAATACTAATACAATGTACATTGGAAAAAGAGGAAGGAGTAATATTCCCCCAAAATGAAGTGAGGTCACACCTGTATGTGTTCAATACACGAAGGTACTGCTAAGCTTTCAAGACGCAAATGGATGAGGTTTGACAAAATTTGAATGATAAAAAAGAAAAACAAATAACAAAATACCACCAGATCGGCCTGTCAATCTACTTTGTAATTTATTTTATGCCAAACACACCCCAAAAATCATAAGCGGCTAGCAAGCCGTCTTCCCGATTTGATTCTTAGTTGATATACATAAAACAGAAGGCACTGACCCCAGGATTGACGTGTTGGTAGTGTGTTCCATAAACCATGGTGAATTTAGTTAGCATGAAATCTGGATTTTTTCACAAATTCTTAATCCAAATTTGTTTGCCTCCCAGCGTCGCTTTGCTTTGCATTTCACAATTCCATTGATGCCAGTAACGTGATGCCATTTACGTGATCGAAGTCCTTGACCGACCTGGTGTTGCGTGATTGGTGTGATGATTCAGGATCAAACAACACGTCCTAAGAATTTCACACAGTATTGACCAAATATTGTATTGATACGTCAATGTAAACATTTGAAAAATAAGGTACTACAACAGTGCGAAGTTTTTGAAAAATGTGGTTGTTATACGTTATTGTGTTCAACGTTGTTGCAACGAAGGCAATTTAACGCAACATATATTCAACGTTGAATCAACGTTTAATCAATAATGATCAACGTCTTAACCTTAATTCAACGTTGCTTCAACTTTGATTCAACTCTGGGTGCTGCTGGATACAGTCCAACACTGATGATTTTAAGTTCATGGTCAGCCCTCGATTGAAATTGAAATAATATATGCATACATATGTATAAACGAACATAACCTTTTTCATAAAAATAGATTAATATAATAGCTCAAGAATATCCATTGGACTGAGCATGAAATATATTTAAAATGTTTGATCTTTCTATTGTAAAGGTACTGCTGTACCAGTAAACAAAGGAACCAAGATTATAGAGGAAATCAAAAGAATGTGATCTAGGGACTAAATACAACTGTACTCATTTTCTGATAAACAGGATGTTTAGTATTTTTTTATATATTATTTTTATTATCATTGTTTTATTGATTGTACTTTTGTAATTAAAACTTTTTTCGAATATCTTCTCATCAAACATCAGATGTTTTATCAACTCAAAAATAATAATCATATTGTTTGTATACTTTTTTGACATTTTCGCAGTGATGGTACGATACAATTAACAATGCGACATTTGAATGATGTGTATGATTTGCATGTTTTTTTGTTTTTTGTTTTTTTTTTGCTTTTTTTTTGTTTTGTGAAACCATGGATTAAAATATGTGACTAATGTAAACGTTATACTATGGTTAACCATGGTATACGGTGGCAGATCCAACGGGGCGGGGTGTCCGGGTCCTCCTTAGAAAACGAATGGTATAAAAATTGTGTGTGTTAAATCATGAAAATCACTCACTTCGTGGTCCTCACCAGTGATCCTGTCAAGACATTTTTTTTGCCCCCTCCTCTTACCTAAAACTCTTGATTCGCTACTGGTATATGAAAAATAATCTTCGATTCGAAGCCAATGGAATTTCTATTTTAGATCCCATGATTAGCCATAGGATAAGTATACGCTAAGTAACGTGTCATACCATTAATCAAAAATACATTCTGAATTAAGAAATTAATAATAGTTATTTAGTGTGTACATTTTCAGAATTCATAACAATTGCTTAAACTGTATTTTTAAATAATGTGTTGTCTTAACTTCAAATTATTCATGATAATTGAAAAATGTTCTGTTTTATTAATCACGAACACTATTATTAGCGCATCGATAATTCTATTTTATCACAATCGTACGTTCGATATTCATAATTAATGTTTTATTGTCTCATTTGGGAGAGATATCTACTCTGAATTTTATTTTTTTTTTTTTATATTTGTTTTTATTCGTTCTTATTTTCTATTGTTTTTTTTATTATTTCTATATTTTAATTTCTTTTTTTTTTAAATTTGAAATTATTGAACTTAAAGAGTTAAAGATGGTATTTAAAATTCCACATTTGAAGTGTGTTGTAAAGTGTTAAGAAAACGTCCCTTTTTAAAAGTGTTATAATGTGATTGCATAGCATTAAAAGTAAACCGAATAATAATTAACAGACGTATTCAATTCAGATATGGTATGTTAAACGAAAGGAGTGAAATATAAAAAAAAAAAACCTCTCCCCTTATTTCAAGGATGGGCAGTAACTCTTCAACAAACGCCTTTTTGACGAGTGTACTATATTTATAACACAGGAACCAAAAAAAACAAATTGTTTATCAAATACAGACTTGAATGAGACAAATAGTAAGCAAATTATGTTATGTTGTAATTAAGTTATAAAATAATGAGCCTTTAAACTATGGAAACGCATATTAACATGAACTTTCTTACAAACACATAGACGAATATTTAAATATGACCATTTTTAAAAGATGTGATATTACGATTAGGTCAATATTTAACAAGAGTTATGTCCTATCATTCAGTAAAAAACTTATCAAAAATTGTTCAAACAAAACATAAAGTAACAATGTCTTGTCAAATTCGAAAGGTTTTTTTTAGTTCCTATCGGTAGTAAATGGATCTGTATCATAAATTTCAATTATTTCCCGAATCAGTGCCCTTATTTTTTGTGTTTGGTTCACAACTCTGTTCAGTCTGATCAATCGAGTCAACTTTACCACAATGTGAATCATTTTCCATCACATGAAACGGAGCATGGTCGTACGTGCTATCTACGACATCAGTTTTGTGACTTACGTGATCACTAGTGTCGTATACTCCTTCTATATTGTCTGTGTGATCATAGATATCAGAGCCCACACTCACTAAAGGAAAAGAACACCTGGTTACCTCATAAACCTCAATTTGTTCTTCTGATAGCTCCTGGACTTCTACCTCATTTGGTTTGATTCTTATGACAGACGTATATTCGTCCACTCTCATTTGTGTGTCATCATATTCAGTGGCATGTGCACCATCTTTCTTGCATAACTTTTTGTTTCTCTTCCTATGAAGAAATTAAATTTAGCAATCACGAACAATAACGCATATCGTAAAACCTAAGTATGTATTGTGATCTACAATAAATATTATATCATTTTCAACTCATGGAATATTGGCAAACATATATGAAAGCGTCAGCCGTGGTGAATAAGAACGTGAACACATGAAATAAAGACGATATACATACACAATGAAGCGAACCTAATAATATAGATTTGAGGTAGACCTAGGGTAAGGTACACAACTCTTAAAAATCATTGGAACGTTTGTATTCAGTATTTTACATCAGTTTTATGTAAGCATCTACTTAACGTGGATTTATTTTATTCTGCATAAACGGAAGCTTTAAAGGCTTTGGTGAAATTGAATACGATACAAACATATCACTGATGTCATGAGTAATGTCAATTACCCTAGGTCTACCTCCCTAATACACAAATAAAAACTGAAGAAAAGATGTCATACCTAAAGAAAATACAATGCATAAGCAATTTCAACTCCAACAAAAAATAAACGGGTGTCCTGCTAGGATTTGCATGGTCTGCTCCATCAGCGGCACCCATCATATTGCAATTGAGTTTAGTTTAATCCGGTAATAATCTAACAACAATAAAGCAACTCCGTGCCAGCCATTATTCACACCAGGGAGAAATAATTCATTTCAACTAAGAGACATGAAGTAAACGTAATAAATAACTTGGAAATAGTGGGAAAGCATCCGAAATTGATACAATTATATAAATATTAAAAGATATCACCATAGACCATACACAGTTATCAACTAAATCGCTAAAATTTGATCCTGAACAGTAATAAATCATGCGTTAATAATTAATATCATTCCAAATATTTACTTGAAGATTTTAAAAGAAATGTAATCTTCGATATCACGACGTTTCAAACTAGAATATAGATTTAAAAATCGAAATTACTAATATTTATTTTAGCCGGATCTACGTCTGCATATTTACCTCGAATATAGGAACATACTTTTGAGAAGTTTATTTGACAATATCTGCGCTCTACAGAGAAACAGATCACAGGCTTGACAGTATTGGATCAGTTGTTAAATAATCAAATGCGCTTGGGATGTCGAAAGTTAAAATCATCATCTTCGTCATGAAGTTTCAATACAAAAGGTTATGTGTTATCTATATACAAATTAATCTCTAGGTATGAGGCATATGAACGTATATCAGTTGTCTCTTTAATAAAAGATCCAACACAAGTATATAACATATGGCAAAAACGGCTGCAGAAAGCGGAAAGACGAAATCTGTCAAGATGGTACAAACCGCCGAGAATTGAATTGGCTAAGGTAGGCGTTCCGCTGTTAACAGCCGTAACGAAAGTTCCTCGGTGCATTACTGAGTGAACAGGGAGTCCGATCCTTACATACGCCAGGCCATATTTAAATCACGCATCCCGGTAAACGAGGATTGAAAGATTCCGACTGGTACCAGTCGTGAACCGGTCGCTCTGGTAACAGATATAGCCAAAATTTGAACCCACCTCCCCTTGGTACCACTGGAAGGAATTATACAATATAGTCTAGCGTAGAATTCTAGGATCATGACCCTCTCTCAACTTGCCAGATTCCGCTTGCCATCAACTGCAACAATTCTTAAAATTTATTATAAATGAAATAATAATATAAACTAACAACATGATAAAAATGGAAAACTGACTCCTTCAAATTTCCTAAACAATTATATTAATTATATGCTCAAACAATTAATTATAACACAGTATATCATGCTATTGCGTATTAAAAACTTTCGAATTTTTGTGTGGAGTAAAGTCTGTTATATATACGAACATTTTTACAAGAAAATTGCACAGAGGCTTTGTACATGTCAATTTTAATCAATATCAGTCAGCAGATACAAACACTTTTCCAACGCTTCACTTTCTTACGTTACATGTCCGTAAATATTGTGAAGACTTCTTTCTTTCAGGCTAACAGATTTGCTACAGGTTTTTGCTGCGACGATTCACCATTAAACAATAATGTCATTTCAAGGAATCATCCCAAGGCGCTGCAGCTAAAAACATACATTACAAAAAAGCAGCAAAAGTATACATGATTTAAGGAAGGGTGGAGGGTTTTTTAAGGTTTCTCTCCGAACACGAACGTTTAATATGACGTACCAATATGTCAAAACTTCCGTAGGTAAAACAGTTTTTTCCTCTTCTTTGGTAACACCCCATTCTTTACATACCTTCCGGAATGTTGTCAAAGTTTCCATGCAATGCTAGGTATTAGCTTCTCCGAAGATTGAACAACTAATTGAAGCGCCCACAGGTAAACATTTGTCAAAGTAGAACATCCCGTCAAAGGTAAACCTTAATTAGTCAAATCACCAGGCCAAATGCAGATTTAATGTCGGCTTTTGAAAGCAAAGCCCCCCTTTTTAAATTCTGAACCATGCCAACTGCATCATCTATACTAGAAAACTAACCAGTACAAAATTCTTTGTCAATAAAGCTGTTAACAGACTTATCCAGTGGGTATGATAAATTCAAAATTAAGCGAAATTCACCAGGGACTGATTTCGGCACTAAAGCAAGAGGTGAACACCGAAATGTTGAGATAGGAGGTATCAAATATGGTCCAGATATGCGACCAAGAGCTAGCTCTTTATCAATTTTATCTTTAATCGTGGTCGAGTTTCTCAGAGTACTAGGAGAATTTTTGCAAAATATGGGGGACCGAGGTCGGGTATAATTCAATTTAAAGCCGTATTTCAAACCGTGTATCAATGCCATTTTTATTTCTTTGTTAGGATAATTATCAAGACACTTTTCTACCACTGACGAACAAATGGATGAAATGCCTAATTTGTAATTTCTTGAAAACGTAAGGTGCCCTTAGTTTCTACAGGTAAATGCCGGGTGCTGCCCATTACACTTTGTGCATTTGTGATCGAACTTGCATGATTTCCCAAAGTTGCATCTATTTTCGTTAAATTTGTGGCACTTTGCCCTGACCGCGGGAAGTTGTTTATTTCCCCACAAACAGAAACGAAAAGGCTGTGAGGAGACTACCTGACCATTAGACACCGCAGGCCTTAATGCCTGATCAGCTTGCGGAAGAGAGTTGTTTGTAGCCACAAATAAAATCCTCAATTCTTGGTCAATTACACCCCAAGAGGAGAAGGAAAAACGGGCCTTTTTTAATCTATACTGCTCGTTATACCTTACCCAGCCATAATCTTGTCTTCTACGAGCAGCTAATCTGATATTTTGTAGGTACTTTAATAGCTCACGCGCCTTTAAAGGTCACTTTTCCAGAAATACATCCATGAGAATTTTAAATGCTTAAGTCTATTTCTCTACAATGAAAATAGACTCTGATTTCTTATTAACAACTGTAAGCATTCCCACTTTTAATACTAAATCTCCGTTTGCAGGCGATTCCATTGCAAGATCTTTTTCAGATTTCAACAAAACACCAAATTCAATGAGCTCATCCCGTCAGATTTTCTCTTTGATCTTTAATGGGATGTGCGCGCTTACGGGGTCATGCATACTTTACTCTTTCTACTGCACCTGGGTTATCATTTTGTGAAATGTTCTTATTCAAATGGTCCCCCGTGTCCCGATAACGAGTGGGTATTGAATGAGAAATTAACCTGATCAATATTAAAATAAACCTACCATTATAACTGGAGCTAGGGTTTACCACGGTTTCCCGTCCTAGTCCCGAGCGTGTAGATGGATCATCTAAACCACTGCTTCTACCAGGATAACTAACTTCAACATTTTCATTACATTTAAATGCTATTGGCTGGCGCACCGTCTCTCCTCCTTCCAGTACATGTATGCTATCTCCTGGCATCTCGGCTTGCTGTACACTCCCCGTGCTTAGCGTACCTCTTACGACTTCACACACACCTCATTTCAACTGAATCATAATTGCTATTTACAACCGAAGTCTTTTTCCGCCTCTTGTTTCAGATCTTTTTTGTCTTTTTTTTTTGTTTGATTTCTCCCCTGTCTTGATAGTTTTCTTTGTAGATTGTCTATGTCTTCTTGGAGGTCACATTTTGAAAGGTTTCTCTCCGAACACGAACTCTTAATATGACGTACCAATATTCGTGACGTATGAAGATTGGAAGAAGTTACTAAAACCCGGAGACAAATTCGAGACTACTACTTTAAATTTATTGGACATTAAATTTGCTTTGTCATTTAACCGATAAGCAATAATTAATTTCAAATCCATTATGGTAGATTAGATTAGGTTTTCCTGGGTATTATTCAGAGATAATACAGCACCCAAATTACGGAACCTGAAATCGAATGACTGGGATACTGGCTTCTCTTTTTTCTGTAGAGGCCCTAGTAAAAATCTCGCTTCTTAGGAATATAGGAAGAGATCAGCCAAAAGTGTCTCATAATTCGTTTTTCAATATAGGAATTCTGATGGTCTGCTTGAATACACGACCCCCAAAATCGGCAAAATGCTAGAATGTTTTGTTTTATTTCTTATGTACGGTGAAGCATGAGGCAAAAACAGACAAACAAAC
Source organism: Perna viridis (assembly GCA_037379345.1). Lineage (NCBI taxonomy): Eukaryota > Metazoa > Mollusca > Bivalvia > Mytilida > Mytilidae > Perna > Perna viridis. Next base: position 26,765,323 of record CM074517.1, on the reverse strand, counting down.
AAACAAACAAACAAAAACAGAAGAGGAAACTACACATGAAACAGATGCCTTTGTATCAATAAACGTCTTATGTGCAACAATTAATAGCCAGAATTAAATATATAATTTTACTGTACTGGTTTCACAAAAAGGATAACCATTCAACAATGTTTTGTAATATTACAATTGGTTTGGCCTTTTTACATTTCTAATCTATACAATAATACGTATTTTCTCTGATATACTCAATTCTATCTTTTGATGTTTTGTTTTTATTTAATGGTGCTCAAAACAATCGTTTTTCGGATTTTGTCTAGTTTAAAAGATACGGTTTAGTTTAGCTCTAATGGTGATTGTGTTGATTGGGCGCTTGTTTTTTATTCAGTTATTATTCAGAGCATCTTCTATTGTGTAATGGAACATTTTGATCATAACAATGCCAATTATTTGTCAAATGCTAGTGTCTATTTACTGCAGAAAGAAGAAATCCTCTTTTATTGCACATTTAATTGAGTAGTGGAATTTTTTCATCATTGCATATTTTATATACACTTACAGAAATTACTTATATGGTTGATATGAGACTTAAAGCTGTTTAACGTGTCATACACTTAGCCCACTTAGTTAAGGTTGAACATCTTCTCAAGTATGGTATTGTCTGAAAACCAGGTAGGGATGATTCGTTATATTTTAAGAGTCAATTCAATGAAACTGTTTATTGTTGAGTACAGTTTCTGTGAGGCCTTCTGAAGGATTTTCCATCATGAAATATTTGGGGATTCAAAACGCAAGAATCACTAATCATACGCTTCTGTCTGGTTCTAAGGCAGAGCTGTACTTAAATTTATAATGTTATTAGCTTAAAAGGTAATGATTAAACCGATATAATGATTCGTACGAAAACAGGATACTGTTTTTTTTTTTTCATTTCTCGTAACTATTTGCAAAATGCTGGTTTAAACTTACCTTTTCGTTCTAATTATGCAGGCAATGCCTACTGATACCAAAACAATACATCCGATTGAAGCAGCAATAGTAATAATTAACGTCAAATCTGAAAGAAAAATAAAAAGCATACATGTATCTCGTTGAGTTTCAAATATGTTGTTTTCCTATAACAATGTTTGAATCTCAGCCTCAATGCATGTATAGTGTTTGGTCCATACAATATTTTATCTGACTTTTGTTATGATGTAATTATATCAAGAGAGCATGTTATCGTTCAGTATCTTTGATGGGTACTTTAAAACGCGATTTTCTGTAGTTGACCCACCAACTAGACGGGTGTTTCTAGAAAAGCAGAGGACGCTTACCCTACCGGTGCACCTGGTCCATTCTCCCAGTTTTTAGTGGAGTCCGAGTTACTCATTTGCTTTTGTTACTTTGTATGTATGAGTTTAGTTACTTTATATTCTTTGTTGTGTATGTCTGTTTTCCATGTCTGGTCTTTGTCCCTGAATTACATTCTTTTGATTACCGCTATAACCTTGGTTCCCTTGATTACTCTGTTATATGGTTTTGATTGATTGGTTGAATTAGTTAACTTTACATTACATATTACATTCATAGCTTCGCAGCATTTATTTATGGCAAAGTGATTCTGATGGAGTCATTTGTGTTTAGCTTCAATAACAATAGTCATAACAATAGCTATCTGCAGTTACCTATGTGTTGGATATTTGTTGCTTTGTCGTCGGGTTTCTTGTCTACAGAAGAACTTCCATTTGTTTCAGTTCAACACAAATAATGTCTAGTATTATCATTACCCTATATGCTGTTGACATTTGAAAAGATAAACTTTAAGTATGAGTCCATATAAAATTCAGACACTGTCTATAGTAATGTGATTCAAGGTGTAGATAAACCCACGGAATAAAGGATGGGATGTTTTGTCAATATATACTCTATTTTTTATGTGACAATAGTCCGTTCTGTATTTAGATCCCTACTTTTTAGAAAATCACACTTTAACACCCCACAAAAATCAGGCGATTCAAATCAAATCAAGAACGATAACTCTTGCAATATGTTAAGGTCTCACTAACCACTTCTAACGTATCCATTATTCTACATGTTAAGCAAGTAATTTTCAAAGTTTTCACCGTAAATTCCCAGGACAAACGACATCTTAAAGTTGCATACCATTGCGAAGCTTGGAAAATAAGCCAAAAAATCATTATGTTAATGGTAAGATGATCGTAGAAATTCTTCACAAAATTTACATGAATAATTAATACTGAAAATCCACATTTTTTCCCTTTTCTGCTAAATGACAGACAGCATGGAAGCAAATTACTCACATTTGCAAACAAATTTCATACATTTTTGTACTAAATTAGAAATTTGATTTTGAAGTACAAATTCTCAGTTTTATTGTGACTACTTTTGATCAGAATACACATAAATAATGCACTTACAATACATATTTCTAGGTTCAGTGTGTTCTTGGTACTACATAGGGGGTGGCCATTTGACTCGAAAGTAGTTAGTGATACCTAATTTAACGTACAAACTGTATATCTCAGAAGCGCTACACCCAAATGAAAAACTAAGACTGGTTATTAAGTCGGTAACTGATTTTGAATAAGAAATGTAAGTTCATTCCGTAGGTTTTTGACATACACGAATCACTTCATGTCTGAATTTTATGAAGACTGTTATTTTAATGTCTATATCCTTCTTGATTACCAGCTTGGCATAAGTTTATCGGTCAATTATAAAGAAAATGCCCTATGAAATACTAATCTCATATCGTTTTTATTGAAAATGAAATAAACCTTCTTTTTTTCAGAATATACTTGTATATTGTGATTATACCTTGCCATATGAGATAAAGTATATGGGAACTACATATGCATGTATAAATATAGAAGCAAACTAATCAATAACTTAAAACAGATGGGTCGGTAAATATATTTTATTGCACTACGGAATTAAAGTTTGTCTTTTTAACGTATGTAAGTCAAAGGGTGATATCCATTCTTTGATTTTAATGAGTTTGTTCGAAGGTTTTGAATGTTGTGTCCAGCAGTGTAAGAGCAGATATAACAAGGAGCATGTAATTTATACTGAAGTTTCAATTAACTTACTATGACAAAAGAAACGGTGTGCGCTCATCGTTTGACGTGAGATAGAGTAAATTCCTTTCTCCGATCTTCTAACAATTTTTAGTAATTTTGTTTCCACTAGTATAAGCTATGAATTATGAAGCAAACAAATTAATGATAAATGTGTAATGTGTATTAATGTATTATGTGGTAGGTCGAGTTTATTTGTGTGCGAAATGCCAGAAAATCTGGTAAAGCATTTGTATGATTAATTATACTGATCACATTTACAAACGATACTGTTTATAACATGACCTGGCATACGACTTTAACTCTTTTGAATTTTGTAGTTTGAATGACCAAATCTCAGCACATTTTATTCACGGCACAACCAAACACTTTTCAAATTTATAAGAAGCTGCATGATGCTGGCAAATAAAGTAGTGCATTTACCATTGTAGACTATTTATTTGTTATGCATTAAAAAAATAAGGACAGAGCCACGTTAAAAGTAAGATCACTATTGTTGATTGTTATATTTTTCTCTCTTTAAAGTTAAACTGCATAAGAATTGCAATATTTTCCAACAGAAGATATGGTTTTAAGAACATCTTCAAAAAGGATCTCTTCCATTTTTGAGTGAAACACATTCATTATGGTATTTTGGATATTCGTTGAAGACTCGAAGACACTATAAAGTTGAAAAAGACTATTGGCAAATTTTACAAGTAGTCTACCATTTATCATACGTTATCCTATAATAATTACAAGAGGTCAATTGTTAAATTATTTTTCCCTCAGACTTGATTTCATTTTGCTTATACCATCGGTAAAATGGCATGCAAATAGTCAAATCGAAAGGATGACAGCAGTGACAGATGTACGCATTGCAGCATTTAATATCAGTATAATATGTTATGTCGTCATCACTGAAAATACTACCAGTATTTTGAGAAAAATGGAAATAAAACCCGAAACGAATGTATACAAAATAACAAATTGGTATATATATATATATATATATATAGAAGGGCCTGAAAAATTCCCAACGTTGTTAGAACTGTCAAATTTGCGATGTTTTGGTTCCTCGAACTCGTACCGCTGTGACATCTATGGCAACACCATATCATGCTACTTTGTTTGATTCACAATCGGGAGTATCGTCAAACCATGTGCTCTACATTATTACCATAAAATTTCAAATTAACTAGCGAAACGAATGTATCGTTGAAATACTCTTCCTATCGTCTGTTTCATTAAATAGTCAGATACCATTGCAATTCATCAAAATTATTATCATTTTTTATCAAAATATCCGATATCTCTGTTAGTGTAAGTTCCGACGTGTTATTAATATAATACGTTTCTTTTAACAACACGCGTAATTTTACATTAATTAAATAAACAAATCAAACCATAAAGAGTGTCAACAAATTAATTTTAAAAGCCACGCTAATCGTTGTTAAAACGCACTTCGATCATGGTTTGTAATAAATCAGTTTTCCGACTAATTAGTTGACTTCGAGACATAAGGCTTAATTAATCTCGAAGTCCTATCGAGGGGACTGATTGATTAGCTCGAGTTATCCGAGGTTTCGATTCATCGGAGTTCCAGTCATCCGAGGTAAAAATGTATTAGGGTAAGGGGAATTTTGCTGGGACCTTGTTATCAGTTCGAGTTATCCGAGATTTCGACTAAGCCGAATTCGACACATCGAGGTTCGACTGTATATATGGTAAAAAGTGAAATCAATTTGTTATAGCTGGACCAAAGAAGGAACAAAATAATGATACCGCTACCGTAAGGAGGTAGACCTAAGGAGGGACACAACTCCTAAAAATCATTGAAAAGTTTGTATTCAGCATTTTACATCAATCTTATGTAAGCATCTAATTAACTTGGATTCATTTTATTCTGCTTCAAACGGAAGCTTGAGAGGCTTTGGTGAAATTGAATATGATATAAACATATCACTGATTTCATGAGCTATGTCCCTTACCATAGGTCTACCTCCTTAAATTAACCTTCACAACAATGGATATAAAATAGCTACTAAATAATTAGGCAATGTATTAGTAGTTTGAAATAATAATAAGCTGCTTTTGTGGTGTTCACATTCCCGATCTTCGGTCCATATTTCATAACATAATATTAATATTAATATTAGTTTTAATAGGCTGGACCTTGATAATAGCGATAAAATATAGCCGTAAAAGTTTCACGGTCTACATTATTACCCACTGGATCATATTATAATGTTCATTGATACTAATCATTTACATCATACCATAGTTTT